>BSYR01000010.1:16569166-18018333 GCA_030270665.1 Hibiscus trionum
TCAGGAACACCCCTTGGCAGTAGCCAAAGTGTTCAGAAACGGGCTAGGCCGTTCAGGAACACCCTAGCCAAAACAAAGGCCTGTTTCGAAACAGGCAAGGGTGTTTCGAAACATCCTGCCCAGAAACAGCAGTTTGGCCTGTTTTAACACCTTTAAACCCCATCAAACATGCTCCAAACCATTCCACAATAAATCAACAACATGCCAAACATCAAACCTACCAATTTGCATCAAAATCTAGATACAAAACCACCCCTAGATGCACCAACTCATTTAACACATCCAACACTCAATCATGTTTTTCAAACAAGAAGCATAGCATAACAACTTAAGCATAAGAAGATTCAAACGTTCCAAGCTTACACCACATAGTTCAAAATCATAAACCAAACTTGTCCAACATACAAATCCTCTCTAAACAATAATATAAGAGATTCTTCCCCCATTGCCTTTATTATCTATAGCTATTAACCGAGACATACATCTCAAGTGGAGTTCCCCCTCGAATCCCTTGCTTCTCGCTGCTCCAACTTCAAATGTCTGCATTGATGGACAAAAAGGAGCGTAAGCACATAATGCTTAGTGAGGAATGCCCAAAACCAAAACACCATCAATGCAGCGAGTCATAAAACCACTTTTAAAAGCAAACTCGATTCAATAAACCAAAGCAAGTTTGAAAGCCCTTTTCAACAACATGCATAACATCATGCATTGCTCAAACATGAAAAACAAACCCTTAGCTTAGAAGAGCTAAGAAAACCCTTTCAAAGCACAACTTGCAAAATCAACAATTTAACCAATCCAAGCATAAACATCACATGCAAGGTTAAATTCAAAACTTTGGAAAACACTTCCACTTCACATCATACCTTGCTAATATTTGAATATCATTTTAAAGCAAGAAACCCTTAAAACCACTTACTCATTCAATTTACCATATGCATTAAACAAATGCAACATATGAACCACATCACCAACCTTTGCATCACATGCCTTAAAAACAAGTCTTCACAAGACTTCAATGCACTAAAGAGATTTCATGCACACATGCACCATTCTCAATAGATAACCAACACTTGTTCAAACTAACAAGTAAGCATGCATTCATAATACATTATACATGTCTCATGCAACCATGCATCATTTCAAGCATCTCATGCTTCATTATATTCAAGAACATATATTGGCTTCCAAGTGATCAACCAAATCCACTTTTCAACTCAACATCCAATCGGATACGCGGATCACAAGCGTTGTCCCCACGCTTCATACACCCTACCAATCCAAGGTCCCCAAATGGACTTTTAAACACCATTTGACCTTACCATTCACAAGGTTCCCATGTATGGACTTTTAAACACCATACAACCTTAACTTTCACAAGGTTCCCATGTATGGACTTTTAAACACCATACAACATTAACTTTCACAAGGTTCCCATGTATGGACTTTTAACCACCATACAACCTTAACTTTCACAAGGTTCCCATGTATGGACTTTTAAACACCATACAACCTTAACTTTCACAAGGTTCCCATGTATGGACTTTTAACCACCATACAACCTTAACTTTCACAAGGTTCCCAGGTATGGACTTTTAAACACCATACAACCTTAACTTTCACTAGGTTCCCATGTATGGACTTTTAACCACCATACAACCTTAACATGCACAAGGTTCCCATATATGGACTTTTAAACACCATATAACCTTAGCATCACCGATTGGTAGTTCTATAACATCACTAACGAGATCCGGGACACCCTATACAAGATCCACACATGGACTTTACACCACCATTGTAATCTTAACAAGCACAAGGTCCACCAATGGAATTTTAACCACCATTATTACCTTTGCTTACCCAAGGTCCTCGAATGGGATTCCAATCACCATTATAACCTTAACCACAATTTCCATGTACAAAACCAAGGATCTCTTACCTTGAGCATCCTTCACATATGGCTTTCAAAACCAGCATTAAACCATGCTAAAACATGCTTCCAAACAGAATTTAAATCATGCAAATCATATGCATTGCAACCATCAATCACAATTTCTTAAAAAAACCAATTCACAACACAAACCAAGAGCGAAAATCCATTTACTTAC
The DNA here is from genome assembly GCA_030270665.1 of Hibiscus trionum. Taxonomy (NCBI): domain Eukaryota; kingdom Viridiplantae; phylum Streptophyta; class Magnoliopsida; order Malvales; family Malvaceae; genus Hibiscus; species Hibiscus trionum. Next base: position 16,571,281 of record BSYR01000010.1, read on the forward strand.
TCTTGAGCTTAGCAAAGTTGTTTAGACTTAAACTAAGCTCCCAAACCTTCAAACCCTGGTTTAAAAGCTGAAAACCCAACTTCACTCACCGATACACAAAACAAGGCTAACCAACAAGCCTTCCAAGCATCCGAAACCTTCCACACCACCTCAAATGCTCACGGATCTTCCTACCCTGTTTCAAGCACATAACAACAGAAGATTAATGCATCATTGTGCATTAAAAACACCAGCAACACAACTAAACTCGCTGCTCATCACAAATCCAACATTTCGGCTACCAAACACAACCGAAATCACCACCAAACACTTCCGAAACTTAACCCAGCCAAGATCCATCACTTCTAACCATTTTTAAACATCAATTAACATCCAAAATGATCACAATCACGTCCTTATACCTCCAGCTATAACAGATCATCAAAAACACCCCAAAAACAACCAAAAACATCAAGCAAAACTTAGGAAATTCAACCTATTCGGGATTGCATTGATAAAACCTCAATTCCTTATCAATTTAACATTCATTTAACATCAATTTGACACCTCAAAACACTGCCCAAACAGATCTCACGAAATTTCACTAAAAATCACCAAATCTTGCATTTTAAAGCCAAAATCAAGATTACCATTGTAAAACCTTTAGTAAATCATAATTCAAGGATTGAGAACTTGGGAATTTCAGTAAAGAACTGAGAGTTTAGAGGAGAAGGACGTTCTTACCTCCAAACTTGAGTTTCTCCCTTTTTGGAACCAAAATCTTGAAAATTCCACTTAGCAAATGGTGAGGTTTTGTTGAAGAAATGATTAGAGATCAAAAGAGAATTGAAAAGAGATGTTTAGGTGACAAAATCAGAAGAAAATCTCTGGAGAAAAGATGTTTGGGTTGAGAGAAAATGAGGGAAAAGAAAATAGAAGATTGAGAGAAAAGTTAGTTAGAAAATGACAAAATATCTTCCCTCCACTTTTCTTTTATTTAAAAACCATTTAATAAACCTTTAATATTTTAGAAAAATCTGGAGAAACTCCCATTGGGTAAATAGCTCCTTAAAGATTCAAAGTTTCAATCCTTTCTAAAACAGTCACGCAACTTTCAAAAATTATATTTTGGTCACTAGCCAAAATGTCACCCTTCCCAACCTCATTTTGTAAAATTGATTTCACAGTTCACTTATATATATTAAAAGAGGATTTTAGGACATTTTTCCATATTTTTAATGCAACCCGAACTAGGCTTTCCTAATTTCACCTTTATATATTCGAACCGCAACCCGACCGGTCCGGTCCAAACCCAAAACTTCCAAGCCCAAAACCGGGGCGTTACAATTTCCGTGTCGGCGAATGAGGCTTCACGTATCTGTGAGTGGAAATGCAATTTCCTACTTTGTAACACCTTGAGCATGCTCTTGGGAGCTTAGTGTAAGTTTGATACACTTAACTAAGCTCAAGTGTAAGTGTTTCGGTAATCCCTCTCGTGGAAATGTGCTAAGTTTGATAAAAAAACATTTGATGTAAGAGTGGATTTGTTTACTTTTTTTAGCATGTCTAAGCATGGTTTAATGCTGGATTTTAATGTTATTATGTTAAGGATGCACTAGGTAAGTGATCCTTGGTTTGCATATGAAAATGCATATGATGTTAAGCATGTGTGCTTGTGGAAAGAACATTGTGGTTATGCTTGAAAAATAGTGGATTAATGTGGATAAATGATTATATGGTGTTGAGGGGTTGTGATTGTTCCATTTGTCTCCACCTTGTGTAGTCCGGTAGTTTGTATGAAGCGTGATGGACAACGCTTGTAATCCGCGTACCCGATTGTGTCTTGTGTTGAAATGGTTTGTGTATTATCACTTGAAAACCAATATAATGTAAATGAATAAAGTAAAGCATGAGATGCTTGTATATGATGAAAGGATGCATGAGATAATTGTGTATGATACAAGAATGCATGAGATGCTTGGTAAAGCATGAGAAATGGTTTAATTGCTATTTATGATGATGCATATGAGCATGTGTTTATAAAATGCATTCGTGTCTTGAGAAGGCGTGATTTATGAAAAGGCATGTGATAAAAGTGGTGGCTTTGCAAGTAATGTTTAATGCATTGATGAATGATGTTTAGCGATCCTCACTAAGCTTATTGCTTACGCTCTTTTGTTTCATCAATGCAGAGAATTGAACCTTTGAAGGTAGCCCAAAAGCAAGAGGAATCCAAAGCTTTGTTAAGGAGATGTATGTGGTTCGTCTTTAGTGTAATAAGTGGCAATGGGTGGGATATATATACTTTGGAATGTTTGAGAATGTTTCCCTTTACTTTGAGCATGTTGGTTTGCCTATACTTGAGTTGTAAATGGCCTTTGGTGATTGGATTTTGGTTTATATGATGTTATAACTTGTTATGGTTTTGGTGAACTAGGGAGCATGCCTTTAGTGCCTCTACCTACGTGTTGGTTGCTATGTTTAAGTTATTGCCTCGGTATGATGATTTCTGATATGTATCCATTTTGTATGCATGTTGCGAGATGTCCCGGGGTTGATTCGAGTGTGAAAAGCATGAAAAATCAGCATTTTCTGCTGTCACATGGTAGGGTGTATCGAAACACTCTTAACTGTTCCGAAACGGGGGCCTAAATGGCCATAGCATTTATGTACGATTAAAGGTGTTTTGAAACATTTTGGCTACTAGAGAGGCATGTTTCGATACCGGTCTTGGAACGCACCCAAGTACTGAAACGGTCAACACCGTTGCGATACGGGCGTTTCGGTACGAAAGTTGGTGTTTCGAAATGGATGATCATTTGAATTGTCTTAAGTTTTCATGTTTTGCATTTTAGTCCTGGATGTTGTGGATGCAATTGCTTGAGATTGGAATGTCCTTTTGGCTGAATTTTGGCAGGGATGCATGTAATATGATTAATTACATATTGGTAATCTTAAAATCTGCAATGTCCTTATATTTTCTAAAAATTACATTTTGGTCCCTAAGAGTGTAATCCATGCAATTGAGTCCTTAAATGTTTTCGATCGTTGTGCCTTCTTTCATATGATTCTTGAGTATTCACATAGGCTTAATGTGCATCTAGAAAAGATTAAAAAGAAAAAAAGGGTCGTTAATCAAGGTTGACTTTGGTTTTCCCCGTGTAATCTTCGTAGTTTGGGTCAAACGTTTAGGCCGGGCTAAGGGGGTTACATTTGTTGGTATCAAAGCCAGGTTACGAAATAATTAGGAATGTTGGTATGTGTAATTGATGTGAATTGAAGTATGATGTGTGAAAAGCATGCTAATGTTGAATTTTTAACTTTGTGCCATGTTGATTGATGTGAATTGCATATGGGATGAATATAATGGTATGTTGATCATGTTATGTGGATATGTGGTGATTTTGGGATGATGAAATGTATGTGAGCATGATGTTTTGTGTATGCTATGCTCTGTGGGGAAATTGGGTGCCCATTGCCTTATTACACTAATCAAATGTTTTGTAAACTTGGATTCTTGCTTGCAGCTGGCCTAAATTGTTTGATTTGTTTACGTTGTTGTGTTTGTTTAAAATAGCACATGGGACCTAGAAGGGAGTTGAGATCCAATACGATAGTGCCTGCAGCTGAGCAGGATAACCAGGTTGAGCAAGGGGCTGATGTCCCTCATGGTGGAGATCTACCTCCTCCGCCACCACCTGGAGGTGGGGAGCAGGTGCAACAAGGACAAGCTGGTCCTGGATTGGGTAATTTGGCGCCACTAGTTGAGGCGATCACCGGAGCGTTTCAGGCTGTTGTTGCCGAAGCGCAAGTGCAGGCCTCTGCAGCTGGGCAGGTGGGCTTACCTTTGGAAAAGGTTGAGGAGTTTGGGAGCTGTAGAGTTCTATGGTATGTCACCTGAGGCGTCTAAGGCCTGGTTAGCAAGTACGATCCTCATAATGGATCAGATGGGTTGTAGTGATGTGCGCAAGTTGGGATGTGCAGTGTCTTTGCTACAAGGTGATGCTTACAGCTGGTGGACAACTACCACAGCTGGTATGGAACCCAATGAAGTTGATTGGGAGTTCTTTAGAGGTGTCTTCAGGAGAAAGTATCTAGATGTGAGATACTTGGATGAGAAGAAACGAGAGTTTATGTCGCTTGTTTAGGGAAATCTTTCGGTGGCTGAGTACGAGGTCCAGTTCGTACGCTTGAGCCAGTATGCTCCTGAGTTGGTACCTAGTGAGAGGCATCGATGTGATTGCTTCAGGTACGGTTTGGTACATGAAGTTAAGACATACATGTTGGCTGCTGATTACACTGATTTTGACGTTCTTGTATGTCGGGCAAAGGTCATCGAGCAAAACCTGGGTTTTTCTTCTAGAGGTGTTGGTTCTAGCTCTAGGAAGAGAGCTGTTGAGTATAGTTCCAGTGGTGCACGGAAAAAAAGAGACCGTGATAGGAGACATCAGCCTGAGGGAAGGCGTGGTGTTCCGGGTCGAGGTGGACAGACTCAGGGAGGTCGTATGAGATCTGAGCAGCATTCATGCTGGACATGTGGTTTGAGGGACCATTTGAGGCGAGATTGTCTTCGAGCCGCTAGAGAGGTTCAGGCTTCTGTTGTGGTGACAGGGAATTCTTGTTGGAATTTGGTTCGGCAGATCATATGAGGAGGGAGTGTCCTTTGTTGGCTGGTGGAGGCCAAGGACGTGCTCCTGTGGTAGCTGTACCTCAGAGAGGCCGTGGGCGCGGTCGTGGGAACTTTCAGAGGAGAGATGAGGGCCAGTGAGGTATTGCTCACATTGTAGCTGTTCGGCTTGAGGGAGGTTGACCAGCGAGGGTGTATGCTCAACGCGAGGGGGGCAATGATACTGATGTGATCGCAGGTACCTTCGCTCTCCAGTCTTTATCTTTGCTGGCTTTGATTGATTCTAGATCCACGCATTCTTATATCTTGAGTGAGCATGCATATTTGCTTGATATACCTGTTGAGATTCTTGAAGTGGGAATGCAAGTGACTAGTTCTTTTGGTGAGACTGTAGTCACTAGGAAGTTGTACAGGAGATGCCCTTTGTCTGTGCAAGGACGTGTTTTCCTTGTGGATTTGATGGAATTGCCTTTCTACGAATTTGACGTAATCCTTGGCATGGATTGGTTGATGGAGCATAGGGTGGTGGTTGACTTTGATGTTAAGCGAGTCACCTTAAAGTTGGCCGATGACTATGAGGTTGTTGTAGTAGGCGAGAAAGTGAGATTCTTGTCGAATGTGATTTCGACTTTGGAAGCAAACCGTATGATGAGGTTGGGTTGTGAGGCTTATCTTGCCTATGTGATGAATCCTGACGCCAAGGATGTGCGTGTGCAGGACATCCGAACTGTTCGCGATTTTCTGGGTGTTTTTCCGGAAGAATTGCTTGGATTGCCACCAAACAGAGAAGTTGAGTTTGTTATAGAGTTGTACGAGAACTCAACTCCGGTGTCCATTCCTCCTTATCGCATGGCACCTAAAGAGTTAAAAGAGTTGAAAACACAATTGCAGGAACTATTGGATCGAGGTTTCATTCGGCCAAGTGTGTCACCATGGGGTGCACCGGTCTTGCTTGTGAAGAAGAAAGATGGGACGATGAGAATGTGTATAGATTATCGGCAACTGAACAAGTTGACAATCAAAAACAAGTATCCCTTGCCTAGAATTGATGGTCTCTTTGATCAGTTTTGGGGAGGCTCAGTGTTTTCTAAGATAGACTTGAGATCGGGGTACTATCAGCTGAAAGTGAAGGATGTGGACGTACCTAAAACTGCTTTTCGGACGAGGTACGGGCATTATGAATTTTTGGTGTTGCCGTTTGGTTTAACCAATGCGTCTGCTGCTTTCATGGATATGATGAATCATGTATTCCATGAATTCTTGGATCAGTTTTTGGTGGTGTTCATTGATGATATCCTTGTGTATTCGCGTACCGAGGAGGATCATGATAAGCACTTGAGAATTGTTTTGCAAGCGTTGCTGGAAAATCAGTTGTATGCTAAGCTTAGTAAATGTGAGTTTTGGCTTAAGGACGTGGTCTTTCTTGGGCATGTTGTATCGGCTGAGGGTATCCGCGTTGATCCGCAAAAAGTAGAGGCTATGATGAGTTGGAAAGTGCCTAAGTCAGTGACGGAGGTACGGAGTTTCCTTGGGTTGGCTGGGTATTATCTTAGGTTTGTCGAGGGTTTCTCAAAGATAGCGGCACCTTTGACCAAGTTTCTGCAAAAGAATGTTCACTTTGAGTGGACGGAGGCGAGGCAACAAGCTTTTGAGAAGCTGAAGGAAGCTTTGACGCAAGCTCCTGTTTTGATCCAACCTGAGTCTGGAAGGGAGTTTGTGGTCTATAGTGATGCGTCCATTGTTGGTTTGGGCTGCGTGTTGATGCAGGAAGGTATGGTGGTGGCCTATGCTTCTAGGAAGTTGAAGGTGCATGAGCGCAACTACCCTACTCATGATCTTGAGCTTGCAGTTGTGGTGTTTGCCTTAAAGATTTGGAGGCATTACCTGTATGGTGAGAAATGTGTTGTGTTCACAGACCACAAGAGCTTGAAATACCTTATGTCTCAGAAGGAGTTGAACCTTAGGCAGCGACGTTGGGTGGAGTTGCTTAAGGATTATGATCTGACGATCGAGTATCACTGGGGAAAGGCTAATGTTGTAGCCGATGCTTTGAGCCGGAAAGTGGCTATGGAATTGAGAGCGATGTTTGCTCGTTTGAGCATATCCCATGATGGTGGCATTATGGCAGAGTTGCAGGTGAAACCATCTTTGATAGAGTTAATCAAAGTCAAACAGTTGCTTGATGATTCTCTTGTTTCGCATGTTCAAGACATTGCGGAAGATAGACCTTCGGATTTCATCTTTAGTGATGATGGTGTTCTGTGTTTTGGGAGTTGAATAGTGGCGCCAGATGATGCTGAGTTAGGGCACACTATTCTGACTGAAGCTCATAGTAGTCCTTTTTCTATGCACCCGGGTAGTACAAAGATGTATCGTGACTTAAAGGATGAGTATTACTGGGTAGGGTTGAAAAAGGATGTGGCTGATTTCGTTAGTAAGTGCTTGGTGTGTCAGTGAGTGAAGGCTGAGCATCAGGTTCCTTCTAGATTGTTGCAGCCTTTGAGAATTCAAGAATGGAAGTGGGAGAAAATCACCATGGATTTTGTGTCTGGTTTGCCTTTGTCACCGACAAAGAAGAATTCAGTTTGGGTGATTGTGGATCGGCTTACGAAGTGTGCGCATTTTCTGCCTGTGCATACTATGTATACCTTGGATAAGTTGGCTGAGTTGTACATATATGAGATTGTGCGGTTGCACGGTGTGCCAAAGTCTATTGTGTCGGATAGGGATCCGACGTTTACAGCACGATTTTGGGAATGTTTGCACCAAGCCTTGGGTATACGTTTGTACTTCAACACTTCTTATCATCCGCAGACGGATGGACAGTCAGAACATGTGATTCAAGTGCTTGAGGACATGCTGAGATGCTGTGTAATAGATTTTCAGGGTTCTTGGTGGAAGCACTTGTCGTTGGTTGAGTTTGCGTATAACAATAGTTACCAGGCAAGTTTCCAAATGGCTCCATACGAGGCTTTGTCTGGGAGGAGATGTAGAACCCCTCTTTGCTAGGCAGAAGCTGGGCAAAAGTTGATTTCGATACCGGCTATGCTTAAGGGAACCACCGAGAAGGTGAAGCTCATTTGCGAGCGGTTAAAAGCAGCATCGGAAGGAAATTGAGTTCGCGGTTGGCGAACGTGTGTTCTTGAAGGTATCGCCTTGGAAGAAGGTGATGAGATTTAGGCGTAAGGGTAAGATTAGCCCAAGGTTTATTGGACCTTATGAGATTGTGGAGCGTATTGGTCCTGTGGCATATCGGTTGAGATTGCCTGTAGAGTTGGAGAAGATACATGATGTGTTTCATGTCTCCATGTTACAAAAGTATAGATCGGATCCTTCACATGTAATGCTTGTTGAGGAGATAGAGTTGAATCTGGATCTGTCATATGATGAGGAACCAGTGAGGGTTCTGGACGTGAGTAGCAAAGTTCTTCGTGGCAAGACGATAGAACTTGTGAAGGTGTTGTGACGGCACCGAGGAGTTGAGGAAGCCACGTGGGAAAGCAAGGCGGACATGCTGAGGCAGTTTTCGTATCTCTTTCCATCAGGTAATAGTTTCAAGGACGAAATTTTCTAAGTGGGGGAGAGTTGTAACGCCCTGGTTTTTTGGCCTAGATGCTTTGGACATCGGATCGGACCGGTCGAGAACGGTTCGAATCGCATAAGGTGATTTTAGGAAATCAAGGATCGAGATAGGATAAAATTGTGATAAAAATTGCTAAACTCATCTAAAAATATAATTAAGAGGTTGGTCAAGTCAATTTTACTAAAATGGATTTGGAAAATGGACATTTTGAGTAGTGACCAAATTGTAAAGTTTCAAAACTTGGGAAAATGTGATTTTTTAGGTCGAAGCCAAAATCTTAGAATCTTTAGGGGGCTTTAAGTCAATTTGACCTTTCTTCAATATAACATGTGAGTTAAATGGGTTTTAATTAAATGATTTTAATTAGAATTTTGATATTAACTAATCAGTAGTTAATGGATTTTTATTTTACGTAACTACCAATTCCCTCTCATTTTAGCCAAACACCACTTTCTCTCATCTTTTCCAGAATTCTTTCTCCCAAAAATCCTTTCAACATTTCATAAATCATTTTCAAGAGATCTTCTTTAATTCTTCAAGATTTTTGCAAAGAAAACTTGTCATCTATTGAAGAAAGCAAGGATTGGAGGTAAATCCCGTTCTCGACCTCTAATCTAAGTTCTTTATTGAAATTCCCAAGATATTTGGTGTAACACCCCGGTTTTGGGCTTAGAAGTTTTGGGCGTTGACCGGTTTGGTCAAAGTGCTGTTCGAATCTAAAGAGGTGAAATTAGGAAAGCCTAGTTCGGGTTGCATTAAAAATATGGAAAAATGTTCTAAAATCATCTTTTAATATAATTAAGTGAACTGTGAAATCAATTTTGAAAAATGGGTTTTGGAAGAGTGACATTTTGGTTAGTGACCAAAATGTAATTTTTGAAAGTTTTGTGACTGTTTTGTAAAGAGTTGAAACTTTGAATCTTTAAGGAGCTATTATTCCAAAAGTAGTTTCTCCAGATTTTTCTAAGATATTTTGAGATTTATTCTGATTTTAAAACATACCAAAAGTGGAGGGAAAGGCCATTTGGCTATTTTCTTAACTAACTTCTCTATTTTCTTTCTCTCATTTTCTCTCAATCCAAACACTTGTTTTCCAGAGAGTTGTTTCTGATTTTCTCACCTAAAATCCTCCTTTCAACATTCTTTTGATTCCTAATCAACATATCTTCAAAACCTCATCATTTGCTTGTTGATTCAACAAGGTTTTTGATTCCAAAAAGTGGAGAAACACAAGTTTGGAGGTAAGAACGTCCTTCTCCTCTAAACTATCAGTTCTTTACTGAAATTCCCAAGTTCTCAACTCTTAATTGAAGTTTTATTAAAGGATTTTAAGTGGTGAAATGGATCTTGGCTTATAATGCAAGATTTGGTGATTTTTGATGATTTTCGTTAGATATGATTAATCTGTGATTTGAGGTGTGTTTTTGATGTTAAATGAACTCTAAATTGATAAGGAAATGAGTTTTGATTAATGCAATCCCGGATAGGTTGTGTTTCCTAAGTTTAGCTTGTGATTCTTGGATGTTTTTGTGGTGATCTTGTGGATCTGATGTTGCTGGAGGTATAAGGATGTTTATAGGTTTTTTTAGATGTTAGATGGTGTTAAGGGATGTTAGATTTTGCTGGTTATGGCTGGGCTTTGTTGAGAAGTGGTTTTGATGCAATTCCGGTTGTGTTTGGTGGCCGAAATTGGAGTGTGAATGAGAGCAGCGAGTTTGAGTGCTTTCATTGAAGCTTTTGATGCATGATGACGCATTAAATCTCTGCTTTAATGTGTTTAATCAGGGGAGGCATCTTTGGATCCAAGTGGTGGTGATCCGGAGGCTTGATTTGGTGCTTCGGCAAGAGGCGAAGTGGAATCGGTGAGTGAAATTGGGTTTTCGGCTTTGAAACCAATGTCTTGGGAGCTTAGTTTAAGTCTAAACAACTTTGCTAAGCTCAAGTGTAAGTTTTCGGAAATACTCTCTAGTGGTGACCATAATTTGGTTGTTGTGCAATGTGGTTTATTGCATGTTTTAAATTCTGTTTTGAAAGCATGATTTAGCATGGTTAATGCTGTTTTTGTAAGCCATATGTTGAAGGAAGCTCAAGGTAAGAGTTCCTTGTTTTTGGACATTGTTTAAATGTGGTTTGATGCTTTAAAATGCATGATGTTTATGGCTTGGTTAAATGCTTTAAAACAGTGAAATATTGATGATAAATGATGTATATTGGCAAGTGATGTATTGAAAAGGTTGAGGTCACTAAGGTGGTTAAAAGTCCTTGAGTGAGCCTTGTTACTTAAGAACATCAAGGTGGTTAAAAGTCCTTGGATGATTCTTGTTACGGACACAAAGGTGTTTAAAAGTCCTTGTATGGTCCTTTCTATGGTGTTTAAAAGTCCATAGGCCAAGGTGTTTAAAAGTCCTTGGGGTCAAGGTGTTTAAAAGTCCTTGAGGTAACTTATATCATGGTGTTTAAAAGTCCATGGCCAAGGTGTTTAAAAGTCCTTGGGGTCAAGGTGTTTAAAAGTCCTTGAGGTAACTTATATCATGGTGTTTAAAAGTCCATGGCCAAGGTGTTTAAAAGTCCTTGGGGTCCAAGGTGTTTAAAAGTCCTTGGGGTGAAAGTTGATGAACTTGTTTTCAAAGAAATGAATTGTATCACTTGTGGCCAATATGACATGTAATGAAATGAAGCATGAGATGCTTGTTAAAGTATGCTTTTGAGCATGTGTAAATGATGATTTGAAGCATGATTTATAAGTGTTTTATAAATGCATTATTGAATGGTTTTACGAGCATTCCTCACTAAGCTTTTGCTTACGCTCTCTTCCGTTTTCTTAATTCAATAATGCAGAACATTAGAGTACTTGAGGGCAGCAAGGAGGGCAAGCATCCAAGTGGAAACAAAGCTCTAAGTATGGAAGGTTTTCTAAGTACATTTTAGCTTTTGGTAATTTGGCAATGGGGGACCAATGTATATGTTTTGGGAGATGTTTTGAACTCCCTAAGTATGTTGAATGTTGTTGAGAATGCTGGTTTTTGTGGTTGGCCTTTATATGCTTGTTTTGGAAGTTTATGCTTGAATGGCTTACTTGTGTAGGAAGCATGCCTATAGATTTGGGGCTTTTTGCTTATGATGTTGTTTTGCTGAATTGATGATGCTTATATGTCCCTCCTATGTTTAATTGCATGCTGGTAAAGTTTGGTGGCGTTTGGTGCATGATTGGATGTTTAATTGCATGTTTAACAATGCTTTTTGAGGCAATTTGTGCAGGGTGTTTCGGAACAGCACCTACAGTTTCGGAACGGGTGCCTTAATTGTGCCCAGGCGTCCGAAACGGGAGGGGCCGTTCCGAAATGGAAAGGCTACTGCCAGACCCCCGTTTCGGTACGCGTTGCGGAACGGCCCCGAGTTTCGAAACGGGCTATGCCTGTTCCGGAACGGGTGACCGTTGGGGGCTGACATTGGCAGTTATATGTTTTGGAATGTTTGCGTTTTGGTCCTGAAACTTGTTTGTGCAATTGTATGAGTTTGGGAAGTCCTTTTGAGCTGAAATTTTACAGAGAAGCATGAAACATGATTAATTTCAAGATGGTAACTTCAATTTGGATTAAGTCTTCATATTTATCAGAATTTACATTTTGGTCCCTAAAGTTGTAAATTGTTCAATTGGGTCCCTGTTAGATCTCTGATGTTTATGATCTTTGAGTATGCTGTTTTATGAACATATCTAAGGCTTAATATGCATCTAGACAAGTTTTAAAAGAAAAAAAAAGGGTCGTTAATCAAGGTTGACTTTCGGGTTGACTTTGGTTTTCCCCGTGTGACTTTCTTAATTCGGGTCAACCGTCTAGGCCGGGTTAAGGGGGTTACATTTGGTGGTATCAGAGCTGAGTTCTCGAGTAATTAGGAATGTATGTATGCATGATTGAAGTATGTATGCCTTGTATGCTTGTTGAGTGAAAGCATGTTTAATGGTTTGTGATTTTGATGCAATTGAAGTATGTGCTGTGATGTAGCATGTAGTGGGTACCCATTGCCAAATCAAAGCTAAAGGAAAGATGTTGTTTTGAAATGAAATTGAGCTTGAATACTTGGATTGCTTACCTTGCTGGGCCTGACTTTGTTTTATTTGTGTTGTGATTGCATGGTAAAAGTATGGCACCACGTAGAGAGTTACGAGGTAATGTGCGAGCTACGGCTCCTAATGAGAACGAGAATGAGGAAAACACGGGTAGTGCGGTGTTACCTCCTCCTCCACCTGGTGGTGGTGGTGCTGGGGCTGAGGAAGCTGGAGCTGCAGCTGGCGCTGGAGCTGCTGGACCTGGGGCTGGTCAGGGGCAAGCTATGCCTGATATGACGATGTTAGTGCAAGCTATTGCTGGTGCTTTTCAAGCAGCGGTAGCTGGGGCTCGTGGAGCGGGGCATCAGGAAGATGCTGGTGTCAGACTACCTTTGGAGCGTTTGCGCAGTCTTGGTGGGACTGAGTTCAGGGGTATGTCTGCTGAGGGTTCGGAAGCTTGGCTAGAGAGTACCAAGCGAATCTTGGGTCAGATGAGCTGCACGGATGTGCAAAAGCTGGGTTGTGTTGTGTCCTTGCTGCAGAAGGATGCGTATACGTGGTGGACAACCACTATTGATGGGATGGCAGAAGCCGATGTGACTTGGACATTCTTTCAGAGTGTGTTCAAGCGGAGATATCTTGGTGTGAGATATCTAGATGAGAAAAAGCGTGAATTCATGTCTCTTACCCAAGGGAGCATGAGTGTGGCTGAGTATGAGGTGCAGTTTGTGCGACTCAGTCAGTATGCACCGGAGCTGGTAGCTGATGAGCGGGCAAGGTGCGAGAGGTTCCGTTATGGTTTAGAGACGGATGTGAAAATGTATTTGCTGGCCGCCGAGTATGATGATTTTGACGTGTTGGTGGGCCGAGCCAAGGACGTTGAGATGAACTTGAGTTTATCTGATAAGGGTGCTGGCAAGCGAGCTGCTGGGTATAGTTCTAGAGGTGGACGGAACAAGAGGGGACGTGATCAGAAGTATCAGTCTTCAGCTAAGAGAGGTGGTGGTGCACCTGCTAGGGGTGGCAGTGCTGGAGTTGATCCTAGTGCTTGTTGGATCTGTGGTTCCCGTGGTCACCTGAAGCGTGACTGTCCTCGTGCTGTGAGAGAGGTGCAAGCTCCTGTTGCGGCTGCTGGTAACGGGTGCTGGAGTTGTGGATCCGCAGACCATTTGAGGCGTGATTGTCCTAGGTTGGCTGGTGATCAGGTGCGTGCTCCTGTTGTTGCTGCACCGCAGAGAGGTCGTGGGCGCGGCCGTGGTAATTTCCAGAGGAGAGAGGAAGGTGGTCGTGGAGTGGCCCATGTTGTGGCTATTCAGCCTGAGGGTGGAGGCCAAGCGAGGGTGTATGCTCAGCGAGAGGGCAGGAATGATGCGGATGTGATTGCAGGTACCTTTACTTTGCAATCCTTGTCATTGCTTTCTTTGATTGATTCTGGATTTACGCATTCATACATTTTGCGTGAGCATGCTGAATTGCTTGGTTTGCCTGTTGAGTCTTTGGATGTTGGTGTTCGAGTCACTAGTTCTTTTGGTGAGACTGTTGTGACTAGGAAGCTTTATAGAAGGTGTCCCTTGGTTGTTCAAGAGCATGTTTTCCATGTGGATCTTATGGAGTTGCCCTTCTATGGTTTCGATGTGATCCTTGGTATGGATTGGCTTGCTGAGCATCGCGCTGTTGTGGATTGTGAGAACAAGCGAGTTTCGCTTAAGCTTGCGGATGATTATGAAGTTGTTGTGGTGGGCGAGAATGTGAAGTTTCTTGCCAATGTGGTGTCTACCTTGGAGGCGAGCAGGATGCTGAGGCAAGGTTGCGAAGCCTATCTAGCTTTTGTGATGAATCCTAGCTCTAAAGAGTTGAGGGTGCAAGATATCAGAGTTGTGAAGGAGTTTCCTGGTGTTTTTCCTGAGGAGTTGCCTGGTTTACCTCCTAACCGCGAGGTGGAGTTTGGAATTGAGCTGTATGAGAATACAACTCCTGTGTCCATTACTCCCTATAGAATGGCACCTAAGGAGCTGAAGGAGCTGAAAACGCAGTTGCAAGAGTTGCTTGACCGTGGGTTCATCCGGCCGAGTGTGTCACCTTGGGGAGCACCGGTCTTGTTTATGAAGAAGAAGGATGGCACTATGAGAATGTGCATTGATTACCGTCAGCTGAACAAGTTGACTATCAAGAATCGGTATCCTTTGCCGAGGATTGATGATCTTTTTGATCAATTTCGGGGAGCTGCTGTGTTCTCTAAGATTGACTTGAGGTCAGGGTATTATCAGTTGAAGGTGAAGGATGTGGATGTGCCTAAGACAGCTTTCAGGACAAGGTATGGGCATTATGAGTTCCTTGTGATGCCGTTTGGGTTGACAAATGCTCATGCTGCTTTCATGGACATGATGAATCGTGTGTTTCATGAATACCTGGACAAGTTTGTTGTGGTGTTCATTGATGATATCCTCGTGTACTCGCGTACTGAGGAGGAGCATGAAGAGCATTTGAGGATTGTTTTGCAAGCTTTGTTGGAGAATCAGCTTTATGCTAAGCTGAGTAAGTGTGAGTTCTGGTTAAGGGAGGTGGTGTTTCTAGGGCATGTGGTCTCAGCTGAGGGGATTCGTGTTGATCCTCAGAAGATTGAGGCGGTGATGAGTTGGAAAGTTCCTAAGTCTGTTCATGAGATCCGTAGTTTCCTTGGTTTGGCGGGATACTACCGAAGGTTTGTGGATGGTTTTTCCAAGATTGCTGCTCCTTTGACGAAGCTGTTGCAAAAGGATGTTAAGTATGAGTGGACGGAAGCGAGACAGCAGGCTTTTGAGAAGCTTAAGGCGGCTTTGACGCAAGCTCCTATCTTGATTCAGCCTGAATCAGGGAAAGAGTTTGTGGTTTACAGTGATGCATCCTACGTTGGTTTGGGGTGTGTGCTGATGCAGGAGGGTAAGGTGGTGGCTTATGCATCGCGGCAGTTGAAAGTGCATGAGCGCAATTACCCTACGCATGATATTGAGCTGGCTGCAGTGGTTTTTGCTCTGAAGATCTGGAGACATTATTTGTATGGTGAGAAGTGTACTATGTACACAGATCACAAGAGTTTGAGGTATCTGATGTCTCAGAAGGAGTTGAATCTTAGGTAGCGGCGTTGGTTGGAGTTGCTCAAGGATTATGATCTGACGATTGAGTATCATCCTGGAAAAGCTAATGTTGTTGCGGATGCCTTGAGTAGGAAAGTAGCTGTTGAGCTGAGGGCTATGTTTGCTAGCTTGAGCATATCGCGAGATGGTGGTCTTGTGGCTGAGTTACAAGTGAAGCCGTCTATGGTTCAGTTGATCAAGGATAAGCAGTTGCTGGATGATTCCTTGGTGTCTCATGTTCAGGATATCGCGGAGGGTAGACCTTCGGATTTCTGTTTCAATGATGATGGTTGTAACGCCCCGGTTTTGGGCTCAGAAGTTTTGGGCGTTCACCGGTTTGGTCAAAGTGCTGTTCGAATCTAAAGAGGTGAAATTAGGAAAGCCTAGTTCGGGTTGCATTAAAAATATGGAAAAATGTTCTAAAATCATCTTTTAATTTATAAAAGTGAACTGTGAAATCAATTTTGGAAAATGAGGTTCGGAAGGTTGACATTTTGGCTAGTGACCAAAATGTAATTTTTGAAAGTTCGGTGACAGTTTTATAAAGGATTGAAACTTTGAATCTTTAAGGAGCTATTTACCCAATGGGAGTTTCTCCAGATTTTCTAAATATATTAAATGATTAATTAAGTGTTTTTAAACAAAAGAAAAGTGGAGGGAAGATATTTTCCTAAATCTAACTAACTTTTCTCTCAACCATTTTCTCTCATCTTTTCTCTCAAACCAAACACATTCTCTCCAGATTTCCTCCTCTGATTTTGTCACTCAAATCACTCATTTCAACTCTCATTTGATTCCTAATCATCTCATCAACAAAACCTCTCAATTTGCAAGTTGTTTCATCAAGCTTTTTGGCTCCAAAAAGGAGAAACTCAAGTTTGGAGGTAAGAATGTCCTTCTCCTCTGAACTTCAAGTTCTTTACTGAAATTCCCAAGTTCTCAATCCTTGGTTTGTGTTTTGTTAAAGGCTTTTCAATAGAAATCTTGATTTTGGCTTAAAATGCAAGATTTGGTGATTTTAGTGAAATTTTTGTGTGATCTGTTTGGGCAGTGTTTTGAAGTGTCAAAATGATGTTAAATGAATGCTAAATTGATTAGAAGTTGAGGTTTAATTAATGCAATCCCGGATAGGTTGAATTTCCTAAGTTTTGCTTGAGTTTTTGGTTGTTTTTGGAGTGTTTTTGGTGATCTGTTATACCTGGAAGTATAAGGACGTGTTTGTGATCATTTTGGATGTTAAATGATGTTTAAAAATGGTTAGAAGTGATGGATCTTGGCTGGGTTAAGTTTTGGAAATGTTTGGAGGTGATTTCGGTTGTGTTTGGTAGCCGAATTGTTGGATTTGTGTCGAGCAGCGAGTTTGGTTGTGTGGCTGCTGTTCTTAATGCATAATGATGCATTAATGTGCTGTTTTTGTGTGCTTGAAACAGGGGAGTTTGATCCGTGAGCTTTAGAGGTGTTGCGGAAGGTTTCGGATGCTTGGAAGGCTTGTGGCTAGCCTTGTTTTGGTTATCGGTGAGTGAAGTTGGGTTTTCAGCTTTTAAACCAAGGTTTGAAGGTTTTTGGGAGCTTAGTGTAAGTCTAAACAACTTTGCTAAGCTCAAGAGTAAGTGAATGGATTTTCGCTCTTGAGTTATGATTGTGGAAGTGGCTTTTAAGCAATTATGGTTGATGATTGAAATGCACGTGTTTTGCATGGTTTAATTCTGTTTTGAAAGCATATTTTAGCATGGTTTAGTGCTGGTTTTGAAAGCCATATGTGAAGGATGCTCAAGGTAAGAGATCCTTGGTTTTATACATTGAAAATGTGGTTTTGATGCGTGGTGTTGCATGTTGTTCTATGGCTTTGTCTAATGCTTTAAAACAGTGAATTAATGTTGGTAAATGATGGTTTTTGCATGTTGGTTATGCATGTGAATCATTTGATTAATGTGGTAATGGTTTTGCATTATGGTTATGCATATGGAACATTGGACTAATGTGGTAAGATGGTTATATTGGCAAGTGATGTAAGTGGTTCTTGGTTCTTTGATCGGATATAGTTAGCCAGCTATAGGATTGGGTGCACCGTGAATTAAGTTGCCTTGGAGGTGGAGTGGTCAAGAGTGGACCGGGAAACTCCCTTCAAGTATCCTAACGAGATGGTTGAGGTCATAATGGAGGTGTTGCCCATTCGAGGACCTTGGTTGAGCAAAGGTTATATGGTGTTTAAAAGTCCATATGTGAGGACCTTGTGCTTGTTGAGATCACAATGGCGGTGTTAAGTCCATGTGTGGATCTTGTATAGGGTGTCCCGGATCTCGTTAGTGATTTCTACAACTACCAATCGGTGAATGCAAAGGTTATATGGAGGTGTTGCCCATATGTGAGAACCTTGTGCATGTCAAGGTTGTATGGTGGTTAAAAGTCCATACATGGGAACCTTGGGGAAGAGCTAAGGTTGTGTGGTGTTTAAAAGTCCATACATGGGAACCTTAGGATGTTGAGGTCATAATGGAGGTTGTTGCCCATTCGAGGACCTTGGATTGGTAGGGTGTAGGGAGCGTAGGGACAACGCTCGGAATCCGCGTATCCGATTGGGTGTTGAGTTCAAAAGTGAATGTGGTTGATCATTTGAAGGCCAATATGATGTTCTTGATTGTGATGAAGCATGAGGTGCTTGAAATGATGCATATTTGCATGTGAGGCATGAGATGCTTGAATTGATGCATAATTGCATGTGAAGCATGAGATGCTTGAAAAGATGCATGGTTGCATGGAAAGTGTATAATGCTTGTGAATGCATGTTTACTTGTTAAGTTGAACAAGTGTTGTTTATCATTTGGAAAATGAGGCATGTGAGCATGAAATATCTTTAGTGCATTGGAGTCTTGTTGAGACTTGTTTTTAAAGGCATGTGATGATGATGTTGTGGTTCATATATGTTGTCTTTGGTTTAATGCATGTGTTGGTTGGTTTGTGAAATGGTTTTAAAAGATTCTTGTTTGTTTTGGCTTTCAAGTTTAAAGAAAGGTATGTTGTGAAATGGGAGTGTTTTCCAAGGTTTTGTTTTAGCTTGCATATGGTGTGTATGCATGGTTTGGCTAAATGGTTGATTTTGCAAGTTGTGCTTTGAAAAGGGTTTTCTTAGTTTGCTAAACTAAGGGTTGGTTTTCATGTATGTGCGATGCATGGTTTTGAGCTTGTTGTTGAAAAGGAGTTTTCAAACATGGCTTTGGTAAACAAATCGAGTTTGTTTTAAAAGTGATTTATGGCTCGCTGCATTGATGGTGTTTTGGTTTTGAGCTTTCCTCACTAAGCATTATGTGCTTACGCTCCTTTTTGTCCATCAATGCAGATTCTTGAAGTTTGGACAGCGAGGAGCCAGGGATTCAAGAAGGACTCCACTTGAGATGTATGTCTCGGTTAATAGCTATAGTTAATAAAGGCAATGGGGTAGAATCTCTTGGGTTGATGTATGTGTTTGTTTATGTTTAGACAAGTTTGGTTTTGTGTTGTTAATGTTTTTGGAACATGGCTTGGCTTATGAGATTGAATTGGAAGTATGTTTCTTAAATGGATTGCTTGTGTTGGAAGCTTAGTCTTAAAATTGGGGCTTTTCATGTATGATGGCATGTTGGTGAATTGTTGATGCAAGTATGCCTCTTTTATGTTAAATTGCATGTTGGCAAAGTTTGGTGGCTGTTGGAGCATGATTGGGTGTTAATTGCATGTTTAAATAGGCAAATTTCTGTATTTTGTGCAGGGTGTTTCGGAACAGGGTGTACCGTTTCGGAACGGGTGCCTTGAAGCAGCCCAGGCGTCCGAAACGGGTGAAACCGTTCCGAAACGGATAGGCCACTGCCCGACCCCCGTTTCGGTACCCGTTGCGGAACGGCCCCGCGTTTCGAAACGGGCTGTCTCCCGTTTCGGAACGGTTGACCGTTGGGGGCTGTCAGTGGCAGTTATGTGTTTCAAAATGTTTGCATTTTGGTCCTGAATCTTGTATGTGCAATTGTATGAGTTTGGGATGTCCGTTTGAGCTGAAATTTGGCCGAGATGCATGAAATATGATTAATTTTAGGTTGGTAACTTAAAATCTGGTTAAGGCCTCAAAGTTTTCAGAATTTACAAATTGGTCCCTAAAGTTGTGTTTTGTGCAATTGGGTCCCTGAATGATCTCTGATGGTTATGATCTTTGAGTATGATGTTTGTGTGATCACATATAGGGTTAATGAGCATTTAGACAAGATTAAAAAGAAAAAAAAGGGTCGTTAATCAAGGTTGACTTTCGGGTTGACTTTGGTTTTCCCCGTGTAACTTTCTTAATTCGGGTCAACCGTCTAGGCCGGGTTAAGGGGGTTACATTTGGTGGTATCAGAGCTGAGTTGCGAATGCTTGGGGAAAACGGTAAGTTGTTGTGATGTGTGCTTGTTGTTTACCCTGATGTGTGGTTGAATGTTGGTTGAAACACGTGTTTCTGGGCATGATGCTGGTGTTTCTGAGCAAATTGCTGATGTTTCTGAGCATGTTGCTGATGTTTTCAAGCATGTTTTATGGTTATGAATCTTGGTTGAGCTTATGTGGTTTGTGCTGATGATAAGCTGATGCTGTGAGTTGGTTTTATGCATGATGAAAGTGCTGTGAGTATGTTATGTAATAATATGCTGTTGCAAGTGGATGCTGTTTGATGTAAGCATGATCAAGGTGTGTTGTTTGATATGCTTGATGTTGTGATATCCATGTTGTGTTGACTGTTATGTCATGTAAGGGGAGGATTCGGGATACCCATTGCCTTATTAATATAGCTATTGTGTTATTTTGGAGTTGGAGTTTGAATCCTTGCTTAATGCTGGTCTAACTGGTTTGTTTGTTTGTTGTGATTGTATGTTTGTTGTTGTTAGTAGTATGGCTAAGTCGATGAAAGAATGGCAGTTGGGTGAGATGGTTGCTGCCTTGGGGCATGTTGTTAAGGCGTGGAATTCACCCTTTCGTGGAGGTGTTTTGTCTCAGTTTTCTGTGCCTGGGGTTGAGGTGATAAGGCAAGGGAAAGAAGCTAGTTCTGCGGTGAAGAGTTCATCATCTGATGTTCAGGAGGTGTTGGGAACATCTCAGGCTGTGGTAAAGGTAAAGTCAGTGGATGTGCTGGCTGTGGAATGTGTGGGTTTGCCGAAGCAGCGTTTGCTTGATTTGGGTGCTGTGGAATATCATGGTTCTACACTAGAGATGTTTGAGGCTTGGTTGGCCAGTGTGGTTCTGATCTTGGATCAGGAAGGCTGTGGTCTTGCTTGTAAGTTGGGGAGTGTTGTTTCTCTGATGTTGGAGG
This sequence comes from Hibiscus trionum, assembly GCA_030270665.1. Lineage (NCBI taxonomy): Eukaryota > Viridiplantae > Streptophyta > Magnoliopsida > Malvales > Malvaceae > Hibiscus > Hibiscus trionum. The sequence continues at coordinate 16,591,936 of BSYR01000010.1, forward strand.
ATGCCTGTGTCTGGTGGACATCAGTGGCTGTGGCGTCACATATTCCTGATATTGATTGGGATTTCTTTGTATCTGCCTTTTATGAAAGGTATCTTGGAGGGAAGTTTTCAAGGGTTGAGCAAAGTGATGGTGGTACTGTTGTGGAGCAAGTGTTGCTTGAGCAAGGAGTGGAAGTTCAGCCACCGGTGTGTGACCGTTGTGAAAGGCGCCATGTTGGAGGTTGTTGGGGCGCGGGTGCTTGCTGAAACTGTGGTTCCAAAGTGCATGTTAAGCGTGATTGTCCTCTTGGAGTGAAGTCGGCTTTGGTGATAGCCAAAGGATCTCAGAAAGGTCGTGGGCACGGCCGAGGCAAGGTTCAGAAGTGGCAGAAAGAGCAGAAAGTTGTGAAGAGTGTGGGAAAGGAGAATTGCTGGAAATGTGGGTCTGCTGGACACATGAGACGTGATTGTTTGATGTTGGCTCGGAACAGTCAAGGTTCTTTACCGCAAGGAGGTGGTGGTGGCCCTAGTGTGTTAGCTAGTGCTGCAGTGGTGCGGCAGGAGGATGATGGTTCCGCAAGGAAGAGAGCTCGTCTGATGAAGCTTCAGAGAGGTGTTGTGTTTTCAGGTAACCTTGTTTAGTAATCTTTGCTCTAGTTACCTTAGTTTGGTTTCTGTTGGTTTTCCTTGCGTGGTAAGTTTAGTCTTGTTGCTAGCATGTTTGGGGTAATGGTTGTAGTTTGGAAATGTCTTTGATGTGAAGAGGGATTTGTGAGAATCTTGTGGTTAGTAGTTGCTGGTATGATGGAGTTAGATAAGCTAGAAGTGCAGTAGGAGGTTGTTCTTAGACGGATTTGAGGATGTTATTAGAGGGTGTGAACTGGCATTCATGCACAGTTAAAATCATTGTTATATGCTATATTATATATGTTGGTCCATGCATACATGTGGCATGACATTAGAGGTTTTGCATACATGTACATCAGGCATTGATAGGGCATGTAAGTGATCATGCATACGATGTTCACACTCGCTAATAATTAATCGAATCTGTTAGAGTGGTGGTTGGGTTAGGTTGGATGGTGGGTTTTTAGAGGTTGTGTTGGTGCTGAGTGGAAGTTAGAGGTAATGGAGTTTGTTAAGCTAGTTGCTAGTAATAGTGAGGGTGGTATAGCCTGTTGGTAGAAGATTGGTGTTTGATGCTTTATGAGTTTAGTGGTTTGGTGGTGAGGGGTACCGGTTGAGGTTAGAATCGATCAGGTGGTTTGATAGCTAAGTGGGAGTGGTAGTTCCTTGGTGCTAAGTGAGGTTGCAGTTTGGTGGTTGTTTTTCCAAGTGCTGAGGTAGCTTAGCATTTAAGTTGAAGTGGAAGGATCATGAAGGATCGAAGGCTTGTGTTGTTTGGAAGGATTCTTATGAGAAGTGGTTGGCTGGTTGTGTGTATGTGAATTTCTTTTTGGAGATCAGCTGGTGGTGTATGGAGCAGCTGGCGGAGCCGAGTTGAGGTTGTGATGTAAATTTTGGTTTGTGGGTGAGTAGACCTGGTGAGTCGTTTTGGTAATGTTAGCAACAGTTGTGGAGGTTTATCAGCTTTTGTTGAGGAGTTTGGGTAAGCAGTTGATGCTTAAGAATTTTTGCTTGTTGGGAAGATTCTTGGAAAAGGTTTGAGAGTTGCAAGAGTTTTGGAAGCAGAGAAGTTTGTATGGTGGTTGAATTGGATTGGTTAGAGTCCCTGTGTGAACCAGTCTTGGAAGTTGTGTGTTACAGTAGTGTGTGCTGTGAAAGCTAAAATTCTTTATGGTTGAAGTTGGGGTTGTGTACAGTCTGGAGATGTGGAAGGTTAAGTTGTGGCTATCTTTGAGTGTTTTGGGTTTGTGAACAGCATGTAGTGGTGTTGGGTTCAGTGGAGTTTTGTGTGGAAAGTGTTCAGTGTTGGTTGAGGGTTTTGTGTTGCCTTGTGTGTGTTTTGAGAAAGTTGTTGTTCTCTTTTCGCCGGTTGAAATTTCGAGGACGAAATTTCCTAAGGGGGGGAGAGTTGTAACGCCCCGGTTTGGGCTCAGAAGTTTTGGGCGTTGACCGGTTTGGTCAAAGTGCTGTTCGAATCTAAAGAGGTGAAATTAGGAAAGCCTAGTTCGGGTTGCATTAAAAATATGGAAAAATGTTCTAAAATCATCTTTTAATATATAAAAGTGAACTGTGAAATCAATTTTGGAAAATGAGGTTCGGAAGGTTGACATTTTGGCTAGTGACCAAAATGTAATTTTTGAAAGTTCGGTGACAGTTTTATAAAGGATTGAAACTTTGAATCTTTAAGGAGCTATTTACCCAATGGGAGTTTCTCCAGATTTTCTAAATATATTAAATGATTAATTAAGTGTTTTTAAACAAAAGAAAAGTGGAGGGAAGATATTTTCCTAAATCTAACTAACTTTTCTCTCAACCATTTTCTCTCATCTTTTCTCTCAAACCAAACACATTCTCTCCAGATTTCCTCCTCTGATTTTGTCACTCAAATCACTCATTTCAACTCTCATTTGATTCCTAATCATCTCATCAACAAAACCTCTCAATTTGCAAGTTGTTTCATCAAGCTTTTTGGCTCCAAAAAGGAGAAACTCAAGTTTGGAGGTAAGAACGTCCTTCTCCTCTGAACTTCAAGTTCTTTACTGAAATTCCCAAGTTCTCAATCCTTGGTTTGTGTTTTGTTAAAGGCTTTTCAATAGAAATCTTGATTTTGGCTTAAAATGCAAGATTTGGTGATTTTAGTGAAATTTTTGTGTGATCTGTTTGGGCAGTGTTTTGAAGTGTCAAAATGATGTTAAATGAATGCTAAATTGATTAGAAGTTGAGGTTTAATTAATGCAATCCCGGATAGGTTGAATTTCCTAAGTTTTGCTTGAGTTTTTGGTTGTTTTTGGAGTGTTTTTGGTGATCTGTTATACCTGGAAGTATAAGGACGTGTTTGTGATCATTTTGGATGTTAAATGATGTTTAAAAATGGTTAGAAGTGATGGATCTTGGCTGGGTTAAGTTTTGGAAATGTTTGGAGGTGATTTCGGTTGTGTTTGGTAGCCGAATTGTTGGATTTGTGTCGAGCAGCGAGTTTGGTTGTGTGGCTGCTGTTCTTAATGCATAATGATGCATTAATGTGCTGTTTTTGTGTGCTTGAAACAGGGGAGTTTGATCCGTGAGCTTTAGAGGTGTTGCGGAAGGTTTCGGATGCTTGGAAGGCTTGGTGGCTAGCCTTGTTTTGGTTATCGGTGAGTGAAGTTGGGTTTTCAGCTTTTAAACCAAGGTTTGAAGGTTTTTGGGAGCTTAGTGTAAGTCTAAACAACTTTGCTAAGCTCAAGAGTAAGTGAATGGATTTTCGCTCTTGAGTTATGATTGTGGAAGTGGCTTTTAAGAAATTGTGGTTGATGATTGAAATGCACGTGTTTTGCATGGTTTAATTCTGTTTTGAAAGCATATTTTAGCATGGTTTAGTGCTGGTTTTGAAAGCCATATGTGAAGGATGCTCAAGGTAAGAGATCCTTGGTTTTATACATTGAAAATGTGGTTTTGATGCGTGGTGTTGCATGTTGTTCTATGGCTTTGTCTAATGCTTTAAAACAGTGAATTAATGTTGGTAAATGATGGTTTTTGCATGTTGGTTATGCATGTGAATCATTTGATTAATGTGGTAATGGTTTTGCATTATGGTTATGCATATGGAACATTGGACTAATGTGGTAAAATGGTTATATTGGCAAGTGATGTAAGTGGTTCTTGGTTCTTTGATCGGATATAGTTAGCCGGCTATAGGATTGGGTGCACCGTGAATTAAGTCGCCTTGGAGGTGGAGTGGTCAAGAGTGGACCGGGAAACTCCCTTCAAGTATCCTAACGAGATGGTTGAGGTCATAATGGAGGTGTTGCCCATTCGAGGACCTTGGTTGAGCAAAGGTTATATGGTGTTTAAAAGTCCATATGTGAGGACCTTGTGCTTGTTGAGATCAAAATGGCGGTGTTAAGTCCATGTGTGGATCTTGTATAGGGTGTCCCGGATCTCGTTAGTGATTTCTACAACTACCAATCGGTGAATGCAAAGGTTATATGGAGGTGTTGCCCATATGTGAGAACCTTGTGCATGTCAAGGTTGTATGGTGGTTAAAAGTCCATACATGGGAACCTTGGGGAAGAGCTAAGGTTGTGTGGTGTTTAAAAGTCCATACATGGGAACCTTAGGATGTTGAGGTCATAATGGAGGTTGTTGCCCATTCGAGGACCTTGGATTGGTAGGGTGTAGGGAGCGTAGGGACAACGCTCGGAATCCGCGTATCCGATTGGGTGTTGAGTTCAAAAGTGAATGTGGTTGATCATTTGAAGGCCAATATGATGTTCTTGATTGTGATGAAGCATGAGGTGCTTGAAATGATGCATATTTGCATGTGAGGCATGAGATGCTTGAATTGATGCATAATTGCATGTGAAGCATGAGATGCTTGAAAAGATGCATGGTTGCATGGAAAGTGTATAATGCTTGTGAATGCATGTTTACTTGTTAAGTTGAACAAGTGTTGTTTATCATTTGGAAAATGAGGCATGTGAGCATGAAATATCTTTAGTGCATTGGAGTCTTGTTGAGACTTGTTTTTAAAGGCATGTGATGATGATGTTGTGGTTCATATATGTTGTCTTTGGTTTAATGCATGTGTTGGTTGGTTTGTGAAATGGTTTTAAAAGATTCTTGTTTGTTTTGGCTTTCAAGTTTAAAGAAAGGTATGTTGTGAAATGGGAGTGTTTTCCAAGGTTTTGTTTTAGCTTGCATATGGTGTGTATGCATGGTTTGGCTAAATGGTTGATTTTGCAAGTTGTGCTTTGAAAAGGGTTTTCTTAGTTTGCTAAACTAAGGGTTGGTTTTCATGTATGTGCGATGCATGGTTTTGAGCTTGTTGTTGAAAAGGAGTTTTCAAACATGGCTTTGGTAAACAAATCGAGTTTGTTTTAAAAGTGATTTATGGCTCGCTGCATTGATGGTGTTTTGGTTTTGAGCTTTCCTCACTAAGCATTATGTGCTTACGCTCCTTTTTGTCCATCAATGCAGATTCTTGAAGTTTGGACAGCGAGGAGCCAGGGATTCAAGAAGGACTCCACTTGAGATGTATGTCTCGGTTAATAGCTATAGTTAATAAAGGCAATGGGGTAGAATCTCTTGGGTTGATGTATGTGTTTGTTTATGTTTAGACAAGTTTGGTTTTGTGTTGTTAATGTTGTTGGAACATGGCTTGGCTTATGAGATTGAATTGGAAGTATGTTTCTTAAATGGATTGCTTGTGTTGGAAGCTTAGTCTTAAAATTGGGGCTTTTCATGTATGATGGAATGTTGGTGAATTGTTGATGCAAGTATGCCTCTTTTATGTTAAATTGCATGTTGGCAAAGTTTGGTGGCTGTTGGAGCATGATTGGGTGTTAATTGCATGTTTAAATAGGCAAATTTCTGCATTTTGTGCAGGGTGTTTCGGAACAGGGTGTACCGTTTCGGAACGGGTGCCTTGAAGCAGCCCAGGCGTCCGAAACGGGTGAAACCGTTCCGAAACGGATAGGCCACTGCCCGACCCCCGTTTCGGTACCCGTTGCGGAACGGCCCCGCGTTTCGAAACGGGCTGTCTCCCGTTTCGGAACGGTTGACCGTTGGGGGCTGTCAGTGGCTGTTATGTGTTTCAAAATGTTTGCATTTTGGTCATGAATCTTGTATGTGCAATTGTATGAGTTTGGGATGTCCGTTTGAGCTGAAATTTGGCCGAGATGCATGAAATATGATTAATTTTAGGTTGGTAACTTAAAATCTGGTTAAGGCCTCAAAGTTTTCAGAATTTACAAATTGGTCCCTAAAGTTGTGTTTTGTGCAATTGGGTCCCTGAATGATCTCTGATGGTTATGATCTTTGAGTATGATGTTTGTGTGATCACATATAGGGTTAATGAGCATTTAGACAAGATTAAAAAGAAAAAAAAGGGCCGTTAATCAAGGTTGACTTTCGGGTTGACTTTGGTTTTCCCCGTATAACTTTCTTAATTCGGGTCAACCGTCTAGGCCGGGTTAAGGGGGTTACAATGGTGTGCTGTGTTTTGGGAGTCGAATAGTAGTGCCTGCTGATGCTGAGTTAGGGCGTGCTATTCTGACTGAAGGTCATAGTAGTCCTTTTGCTATGCACCCTGGTAGTACTAAGATGTACCGTGATCTTCGTGTTGAGTACTATTGGGTGGGTTTAAAGAAAGATGTTGCGGAGTTTGTTAGCAAGTGTTTGGTATGTCAGCGAGTTAAGGCTGAGCATCAGTTTCCTTCAGGGTTGTTGCAACCGTTGAAAATCCCTGAATGGAAGTGGGAGAGGGTTACCATGGATTTTGTATCTGGTTTACCTTTGTCTCCATCGAAGAAGAATTCGGTCTGGGTGATTGTGGATCGCCTGACGAAGTGTGCGCATTTCTTGCCTGTGCATACTACGTTTTCTTTGGATAAGCTGGCAGAGTTGTACATTGCTGAGATTGTGCGACTGCATGGTGTGCCTAAGTCGATTGTGTCAGATAGGGATCCGAGGTTCACATCGCGTTTCTGGCAGTGTTTACATCAAGCTCTGGGTACAAGGTTGCATTTCAGTACATCCTATCATCCTCAGTCGGATGGTCAGTCTGAGCGAGTTATCCAGATTTTGGAGGATATGTTAAGGTGCTGCGTGATTGAGTTCCAAGGTTCTTGGGAGAAGCATCTGCCCTTGGTTGAGTTTGCTTATAACAACAGTTATCAGGCAAGTATACAGATGGCACCTTATGAGGCTTTGTACGGGAGGAAGTGTAGGACTCCTCTTTGTTGGGCTGAAACTGGTCAAAAGTTGGTTTCGATGCCGGCTTTGTTGAAAGGGACCACAGAGAAGGTAAAGCTCATTTGTGAGCGGTTGAAGGCTGCTTCTGATCGGCAGAAGTCTTACGCGGATTTGAAGCGTAAGGAGATAGAGTATGCGGTGGGTGACCGTGTGTTCTTGAAGGTTTCGCCTTGGAAGAAGGTGATGCGGTTTGGCCGAAAGGGTAAGTTGAGCCCTAGGTACATTGGACCATATGAGGTGGTTGAGCGTGTGGGTCCTGTTGCGTATCGGTTGAGGTTACCTCAGGAGTTGGAGAAGATTCATGATGTGTTCCATGTCTCTATGCTCCGGAGGTATAGATCTGATCCTTCGCATGTGATGCCTGTGGAGGAAGTGGTTTTGAATCCGGATTTGACCTATGATGAGGAACCGGTGAAGGTTCTGGATTCGGATAGCAAGGTTCTTCGTGGCAAGACCATTGAGTTGGTGAAGGTGCTGTGGAAGCATCGCGGTGTTGAGGAAGCCACGTGGGAGCGGAAGGAAGACATGCTGAAGCAGTTTCCTTATCTCTTTCCTTCAGGTAAATTTCGAGGACGAAATTTCTTAAGGGGGGGAGAGTTGTAACGCCCCGGTTTTGGGCTTAGAAGTTTTGGGCGTTGACCGGTTTGGTCAAAGTGCTGTTCGAATCTAAAGAGGTGAAATTAGGAAAGCCTAGTTCGGGTTGCATTAAAAATATGGAAAAATGTTCTAAAATCATCTTTTAATATAATTAAGTGAACTGTGAAATCAATTTTGAAAAATGGGTTTTGGAAGAGTGACATTTTGGTTAGTGACCAAAATGTAATTTTTGAAAGTTTTGTGACTGTTTTGTGAAGAGTTGAAACTTTGAATCTTTAAGGAGCTATTATTCCAAAAGTAGTTTCTCCAGATTTTTCTAAGATATTTTGAGATTTATTCTGATTTTAAAACATATCAAAAGTGGAGGGAAAGGCCATTTGGCTATTTTCTTAACTAACTTCTCTATTTTCTTTCTCTCATTTTCTCTCAATCCAAACACTTGTTTTCCAGAGAGTTGTTTCTGATTTTCTCACCTAAAATCCTCCTTTCAACATTCTTTTGATTCCTAATCAACATATCTTCAAAACCTCATCATTTGCTAGTTGATTCAACAAGGTTTTTGATTCCAAAAAGTGGAGAAACACAAGTTTGGAGGTAAGAACGTCCTTCTCCTCTAAACTATCAGTTCTTTACTGAAATTCCCAAGTTCTCAACTCTTAATTGAAGTTTTATTAAAGGATTTTAAGTGGTGAAATGGATCTTGGCTTATAATGCAAGATTTGGTGATTTTTGATGATTTTCGTTAGATATGATTAATCTGTGATTTGAGGTGTGTTTTTGATGTTAAATGAACTCTAAATTGATAAGGAAATGAGTTTTGATTAATGCAATCCCGGATAGGTTGTGTTTCCTAAGTTTAGCTTGTGATTCTTGGATGTTTTTGTGGTGATCTTGTGGATCTGATGTTGCTGGAGGTATAATGATGTTTATAGGTTGTTTTTAGATGTTAGATGGTGTTAAGGGATGTTAGGTTTTGCTGGTTATGGCTGGGCTTTGTTGAGAAGTGGTTTTGATGCAATTTCGGTTGTGTTTGGTGGCCGAAATTGGAGTGTGAATGAGAGCAACGAGTTTGAGTGCTTTCATTGAAGCTTTTGATGCATGATGACGCATTAAATCTCTGCTTTAATGTGTTTAATCAGGGGAGGCATCTTTGGATCCAAGTGGTGGTGATCCGGAGGCTTGATTTGGTGCTTCGGCAAGAGGCGAAGTGGAATCGGTGAGTGAAATTGGGTTTTCGGCTTTGAAACCAATGTCTTGGGAGCTTAGTTTAAGTCTAAACAACTTTGCTAAGCTCAAGTGTAAGTTTTCGGAAATACTCTCTAGTGGTGACCATAATTTGGTTGTTGTGCAATGTGGTTTATTGTATGTTTTAAATTCTGTTTTGAAAGCATGATTTAGCATGGTTAATGCTGTTTTTGTAAGCCATATGTTGAAGGAAGCTCAAGGTAAGAGTTCCTTGTTTTTGGACATTGTTTAAATGTGGTTTGATGCTTTAAAATGCATGATGTTTATGGCTTGGTTAAATGCTTTAAAACAGTGAAATATTGATGATAAATGATGTATATTGGCAAGTGATGTTTTGAAAAGGTTGAGGTCACTAAGGTGGATAAAAGTCCTTGAGTGAGCCTTGTTACTTAAGAACATCAAGGTGGTTAAAAGTCCTTGGATGATTCTTGTTACGGACACAAAGGTGTTTAAAAGTCCTTGTGTGGTCCTTTCTATGGTGTTTAAAAGTCCTTGGGGTCAAGGTGTTTAAAAGTCCTTGAGGTAACTTATATCATGGTGTTTAAAAGTCCATGGCCAAGGTGTTTAAAAGTCCTTGGGGTCAAGGTGTTTAAAAGTCCTTGAGGTAACTTATATCATGGTGTTTAAAAGTCCATGGCCAAGGTGTTTAAAAGTCCTTGGGGTCCAAGGTGTTTAAAAGTCCTTGGGGTGAAAGTTGATGAACTTGTTTTCAAAGAAATGAATTGTATCACTTGTGGCCAATATGACATGTAATGAAATGAAGCATGAGATGCTTGTTAAAGTATGCTTTTGAGCATGTGTAAATGATGACTTGAAGCATGATTTATAAGTGTTTTATAAATGCATTATTGAATGGTTTTACGAGCATTCCTCACTAAGCTTTTGCTTACGCTCTCTTCCGTTTTCTTAATTCAATAATGCAGAACATTAGAGTACTTGAGGGCAGCAAGGAGGGCAAGCATCCAAGTGGAAACAAAGCTCTAAGTATGGAAGGTTTTCTAAGTACATTTTAGCTTTTGGTAATTTGGCAATGGGGGACCAATGTATATGTTTTGGGAGATGTTTTGAACTCCCTAAGTATGTTGAATGTTGTTGAGAATGCTGGTTTTTGTGGTTGGCCTTTATATGCTTGTTTTGGAAGTTTATGCTTGAATGGCTTACTTGTGTAGGAAGCATGCCTATAGATTTGGGGCTTTTTGCTTATGATGTTGTTTTGCTGAATTGATGATGCTTATATGTCCCTCCAATGTTTAATTGCATGCTGGTAAAGTTTGGTGGCGTTTGGTGCATGATTGGATGTTTAATTGCATGTTTAACAATGCTTTTTGAGGCAATTTGTGCAGGGTGTTTCGGAACAGCACCTACCGTTTCGGAACGGGTGCCTTAATTGTGCCCAGGCGTCCGAAACGGGAGGGGCCGTTCCGAAACGGAAAGGCTACTGCCAGACCCCCGTTTCGGTACGCGTTGCGAAACGGCCCCGAGTTTCGAAACGGGCTATGCCTGTTCCGGAACGGGTGACCATTGGGGGCTGACATTGGCAGTTATATGTTTTGGAATGTTTGCGTTTTGGTCCTGAAACTTGTTTGTGCAATTGTATGAGTTTGGGAAGTCCTTTTGAGCTGAAATTTTACAGAGAAACATGAAACATGATTAATTTCAAGATGGTAACTTCAATTTGGATTAAGTCCTCATATTTATCAGAATTTACATTTTGGTCCCTAAAGTTGTAAATTGTTCAATTGGGTCCCTGTTAGATCTCTGATGTTTATGATCTTTGAGTATGCTGTTTTATGAACATATCTAAGGCTTAATATGCATCTAGACAAGTTTTAAAAGAAAAAAAAAGGGTCGTTAATCAAGGTTGACTTTCGGGTTGACTTTGGTTTTCCCCGTGTGACTTTCTTAATTCGGGTCAACCGTCTAGGCCGGGTTAAGGGGGTTACATTTGGCTTCTAATAACTATTTTTTATTGAGTTTTCAATATAGTTTTGATTTGAGATCAAAATCTTGTGAAAATGTGGAGGAAATCATAATTTTCGGACTAGATGAGTTGGGCACTGTTTTGTGTTAATTTTAATTGATTTCTAAGTTGGTTTATATGTTAAAATGAGGCGTGGTTAATATAGATCCCGAAATCCTTGAGATCCTTGAGTTTCTTGGTAGTTTTAAGTGTGATTTTGGGGTGAAATGGTGGAATCTTGATTGTTGGAGGTATAAGGATGAGTTAGGATGTTTATTAGATGTGTTTTTATGTTGATAATGCTTTGGAAGTGTTGTATAATGGTCGGGTTTGGTTTAGGTAGCAATCGATTGAGTTTTCAATTGTTTTAGAAGGGTACTTTGGTGTAGTTTGAGTGGGCAACGAGTTTATGAATTGTTGCTGGTGTAAGAATGCATTTTAATGCATTTAGATCTCTGTTTCGATGATGTGAGAAAATGGGATCATGATCCAGAAGCTAATGAGGTGATTTTGGAGGCTCCGGAGGTGTAATTTCCATGTCGGCGAATGAGGCTCCGCGTATCGGTGAGTGGAATTGCAATTTCCTTCTTTGTAACACCTTGAGCATGCTCTTGGGAGCTTAGTGTAAGTTTGATACACTTAACTAAGCTCAAGTGTAAGTGTTTCGGTAATCCCTCTCGTGGAAATGTGCTAAGTTTGATGAAAATGCATTTTATGTAAGAGTGGATTTGTTTTCTATTTTTGAGCATGTTTAAGCATGGTTTAATGCTGGATTTTAATGTCATTATGTTAAGGATGCACTAGGTAAGTGATCCTTGGTTTTCATATGAAAATGCATATGATGTTAAGCATGTGTGCTTGTGGGAATGACATTGTGGTTATGCTTGAAAAATAGGGGATTAATTTGGATAAACGATTATATTGGAAAGTGATGAAAATGGTTTTTGGTTACTTTAATCGGATATAGTTAGTCGGCTATAGGATTGGGTGCACCGTGAATAAAGTCGCCTTGGTTGTTGAGGGGTTGTGATTGTATCGTAATCTCGATCGAAGTACCCTAACGATTGAGGTTAAGATCAAAACGGTGAATGGTTAGACCCTTGTGTGAGTCTTGTGTATGTGTCCCATACTCTCATTAGTGGAATTATACAACTACCGATGAGTGATGTTGATGGGTTGTGATTGTGCAATTAATCTCCATCACAGGTGTTGAGGGGTTGTGATTGTGCCATTTGTATCCACCTTGTGTAGTTCGGTAGTTTGTATGAAGCGTGAGGGACATCGCTTGTAATCCGCGTATCTGATTGTGTCTTGTTTTGAAATGGTTTGTGGATTATCACTTGAAAGCCAATATAATGTAAATGAATAAAGTGAAGCATGAGATGCTTGTATATGATGCATGGATGCATGAGATAATTGTGTATGATGCAAGAATGCATGAGATGCTTGGTAAAGCATGAGCAATGGTTTAATTGCTTTTTATGATGATGCATATGAGCATGTGTTTATAAAATGCATTGGTGTCTTGAGAAGGCATGTTTTATGAAAAGGCATGTGATAAAAGTGGTGGCTTTGCAAGTCATGTTTAATGCATTGATGAATGTTGTTTAGTGATCCTCACTAAGCTTATTGCTTACGCTCTTTTGTTTCATCAATGCAGAGAATTGAACCTTTGAAGACAACCCAAAAGCAAGAGGAATCCAAAGCTTTGTTAAGGAGATGTATGTGGTTCATCTTTAGTGTAATAAGTGGCAATGGGTGGGATATATATACTTTGGAATGTTTGAGAATGTTTCCCTTTACTTTGGGCATGTTGGTTTGCCTATACTTGAGTTGTAAATGGCCTTTGGTGATTGGATTTTGGTTTATATGATGTTATAGCTTGTTATGGTTTTGGTGAACTAGGGAGCATGCCTTTAGTACCTCTACCTACGTGTTGGTTTCTATGTTTAAGTTATTGCCTCGGTATGATGATTGTTGATATGTATCCATGTTGTATGCATGTTGCGAGATGTCCCGAGGTTGATTCGAGTGTGAAAAAGCATGAAAAACCAGCATTTTCTGCTGTCACAGGGCAGGGTGTATCCAAACACCCTTAACTGTTCCGAAACGGGGGCCTATAATGGCCATAGCGTTTCTGTACGATTGAAGGTGTTTCGAAACATTTTGGCTACTAGAGAGGCTTATTTTGATACCAGTCTCGGAACGCACCCGAGTACCGAAACGGTCAACACTGTTGCGATACGGGCGTTTCGGTACGAAGGTTGGTGTTTCGGTACGGATGATCGTTGGATGATGATTTGAATTGTCTTAAGTTTTCATGTTTTGCATTTTAGTCCTGAATGTTATGGATGCAATTGCTTGAGCTTGGAATATCCTTTTGGCTGAATTTTAGCAGGGAGGCATGTAATATTATTAATTACATATTGGTAATCTTAAAATCTGCAATGTCCTTATATTTTCTAAAAATTACATTTTGGTCCCTAAAAGTGTAATCCATGCAATTGAGTCCTTAAATGTTTCCGATCGATGTGCCCTTCTTTCATATGATTCTTGAGTATTCAAATAGGCTTAATGTTCATCTAGAAAAGATTAAAAGAAAAAAGGGGTCGTTAATCAAGGTTGACTTTCAGGTTGACTTTGGTTTTCCCCGTGTAATCTTCGTAGTTCGGGTCAAACATCTAGGATGGGCTAAGGGGGTTACACTCTCCACAGATGATGCAGAATGGTTCTAATGCCTTCACTTCTTGAGGCTTATTGTCCTTTTGCAGTGTTTTCACCATACTAGTGAGGTTAGAAATCTTAGAATGGATGAACGCTAGTTCATCAACCTTCAACTTCCAACTAGTTTTACTTCTGGTACCTAACCTGGCAACAGGGTACTCGAAATTATTAACTACAATTCTCTCAAGGATACCCACAACCTCCGTATAATACTTGTCAAGCAATGAACCGACTCCCTAAGCATCAACGACAGTCCTCGTTTGTGCATTTAATCCATTGTAGAAAGTTTGTATTTAGGTCCAATTTTGAAACCCATACATAGGACACCTTCTCAACAGATCTTTAAATCTTTCCCAAGCATCATATAAGGTTTCATCTTCAGCCTGCCTGAATATAATAATCTCACCTCGTAGATTGGCAGTGAGTGTTTGCGGCAAGAAATGCATTAGAAACTTCTGGCATAGGTACCATGTTACACCCCGATTTTGAGCTTGGAAGTTAGTCGGGTTGGCTAGAAAGTTCGTTACAATTGGTTTGAGCAAGTTATACTAGTTTCCTGAATAATTTGGAATAAATGGATTTTTGAATGAGATAAAATATATGGGGAAAATGTTAAAATTCATTATTTCATAAATATATGATTTTTGTGAAATCAATTTTTGAAAATAAGTTTTGGAAGAAGACATTTTAGATTTTGTGACAAAAATGCAATTTTTGAAAACTATTTATTTTCAAGTGACTAAACTGTAAAAGACCATAACTTTGAATGTTTAAGGAGTAATTGACCAAAGGTCTAATTCAACCTTTTTCCTCTTAATTGATTTATTTTAAGATGGTTTTAATAAATAAACAGAGTTGGAAAAAACTAAATAACCTTTATTTTCTAAAAACACATTTTACGTAACTGACTTTCTCTTTATCATTTTCTCTCAAATTCTCTTCAGCCAAACATTGTTTTCTTCTTTAAAGACTTAAGGTAAACATTGGATTTGATTTATTTTTATATCAAATGATTTCCTATTGATTTACTATCAAATGATTTCCTATTGATTACACGGGGAAAACCAAAGTCAACCTGAAAGTCAACCTTGATTAACGACCCTTTTTTCATTTTTAATCTTGTCTAGATACTTGTTAACCCTAAGTGAGTACTCACAAATCATGATTGAGAAAGGCACAGCGATCGGATAACATATGGGGACTCAATTGCACTTCACACAAGATTAGGGACCAAAATGTAATTTCTGCAAATTAGAGGGACTTCATTGATTTTAGGATTACCATTATGTAATTAGTCTTGTTACATGCTTCTTTGCCAAATTTCAACTTAAAAAGACATCACAAGCTCAAGCAATTGCAATCTCAACATTTAGGACTAAAATGTAAAGCATGCAAACATCAAAACAATTCAAATATGGGTCCAATGGTAACCTGTTTCGAAACGCCTACTCACCATACCGAAACATTTTATCGAAACAACATTGACTGTTTCGGTACGAGGGTATGTTCCGAAACATGTAATTCCAGTAGCCAAAATGTATCGAAACAGTTCCCTTCGTTTCGAAACGCCAAGGCCATTTTAGGCCCCAGTTCCGAAACACCATGGAGTGTTTCGATACACCCTGCCCAGAAACAACAGCAATTGCTGGTTTTTCATACATTAACACACTCAAACATGCTGCAAAGACTCCCAAATCAGCATACATATATGGAACATATTTGGGACATTCAAGCACAAACATAGCATCAAATACAAAATCTCATTATTTTAGAGGCATGCTTTCTATCACAAATCCGAAATGAGCAATCCAATCTCAAATCAAACAATTAAGGCCATTTACAATCCAAACAAGCTAAAACAAACATTTCACAACCTTAGGGAGTTTAACACATCTCCCAAATACAATTCTTGGTTTCCTATTGCCAATCTATCAAAACTAAAGTGTATGAAAACTTCACCATACATGAGCTTGGACTTCCTTGGATGAACTTAGCTTGCTTGATGCCAGAAAACACCTCAATTATATGCATTATTGGTAAAGAGAGAGCGTAAGAACAAATTCTTAGTGAGGCGTGCTCTAAAGAAAACCAACACAATAATGCACATCTTGAAAACACTTTCATCAAAAGCTTTTAAACCACATGCTCATTCTATCTCATGCTTGGAAACCTTTCAAAGCAATTTCTCATTGACACCACATGTACCTTCATTCTATCTCATGCATTAAATCCAATGCAAAACTCATGGCATAGCCAAATTCATGCTTGTACTCTAAAGCATTTCATAAACAAACCACATATGCATTTCTCACAGCATAAACCATTCAATCAAAGGTACATGTGAATCAAAAACCATAACATATTTTATATTGGCATTTCACATCTCTTTATTACTCGGATATGCGGACATCTCACTAGACACTTCCGGCAGCATCTCTAATCACCGTACTCACTCGTCTAGCAACATAGTTTCCTGTGGAATCTCACATCACCGTACTCACATGGCGGAATCTCTCATCGCCACAAAGCTTGGGTATTTCACCAAGTCCTACCCGATGGAATGCCCATCATCGGTTCTCTCCCTTTGGCTTAACCAAAGAGCACGTACGAATTTTAGTTTATATTGCACTCTCATCCTATTGATCGATCAATTATATCCGGTAAGTATCTCAACATCTATGCCAATATATTATGTCAAATCATCATCTCACCTACTATTTTTCATGCATTAAATCTCAACATTCTCGTCTCATTTCAAAATCATAACATTTGCTATGTTTTAACATAAAAGCTCAAATCTCAACTATGCAACATGTTACTTTATGAAATCATTTCAGGCATCATCTCATGCTATAATTCATGCATAAAAACAGTACAAATTTATCAATCTAAAACCATGAGCATGTAAAAGCATTTAAGGGGCATTCACCACATTCTAGAGAGCAATCTAGCCAATACTTACTTCCGGACTTAAGAAAGTGTTTCAAACCTTTCCTAAATCCCCAAGCCTTGATTCTTTGTCCCTCAAGGACTTCTAAAACCATATGCATTCACCGATTACGTTTCGCTTGCTTGCCGAAACGCTATCTAAGCTTCCGGATCAACTCCAAAGATGTCTCCCATGTTTTAAACACATAAGAGCAGAGGATTAATGCACCATCATGCATTGAAATCATCAGCCACACACCTAAACTCGCTACTCAACACAAAAACCACATTTCGGCTACCAAACACTACCGAAATCACCTCCAAACTCTTCCAAAACCAAACCCAGCCAAGACCCATCATTTCTAATCATTTCTAAACATCAATTAACATCAAAAACTAACACAACCATGTCCTTATACCTGCAGCTATAGCAGAACACCAAAATCACCCGAAAACCCATCATTTTAACAAGCAAAACTTAGGAAAAACAAACCTATTCGGGATTGGATTGATAAAACCTCATTTATAACATCATTTAACATCCAAAATACATTAGAAAACCATCTCAAAATAGAGCCCAATCAATCACCGCGAAAATCTTCAAGATCTCTTCCAAAATCTTGAGTTTTAAGCCAATTTCTTGTTTCTAGCATTAAAACCACTTTAAAATCATTAATAAATGATTGATAACTTGGGAATTTCAGTAAAGAACAGATCATTAGAGGAGAAGGACGAAGCTTACCTCTAATGGATGATTTCTCCTTGATTTGGGCAAGTTTTCTTGAAAATTCAATGTAGAAATCAAGTGGATTTGATGAGGAATTGATTAGGAATCAAAGAGTGGTTGAAATGTCATCAAATGAAGTAGAAATCAAAGTGTATTTTCTGGAGAAAAAGTGTTTGGTTGAAAATATTTTGAGAGAAAATGAAATGAGAGAAAATTTGTGAAAAGTAGTTATGAAAAGTTAAAGGTGGTTTCCTATTTTAATCACCTTTATTTTCTTTAATTAAATCATTAATTAAATCGCCTAAATTAACGAAAAATCTGATGAAAACATTTTTGGTAAAATTAGCTCCTTAAAGATTCAAAGTTTCAATCCTTTACAAAACAATCACTACTAAACTTTGCAAAAACTGTGATTTGGTCACTACACCGAAATATAGTATTTTCAAACCTTATTTTGTAAAATTGATTTCACCATTCTCTTTTATATATTAAATGAGGATTTTTAGATATTTTTCCATATTTTTAAAGCATCCCGAACTAGGTGTTCCCTAAACTCCCTTTTAGATTCGAACCGATTTCCAGTCTGACCCGGTTCAGACTCTAAACATCTAGGCCCAAATTTGGGGTGTTACATTCTTTCTGGTTCCTTTGTAGTCCATAAAGTCCTCCCTTCTTGGCATTGTTCCTGAACACATGAACATATGTTTAGGAAAAATTATATCTATATCCAACCATGTACTTACCTCATTCTCGTCGAAGTTCGTTATGTTGGAAAGTAGCATTTGTTGTCGTGTCTGCTGCTGCGGCAGTTAGTTATTTTGACAGTCCTTTGTCAGGTTGCTTTGCAGGTCAAGGGGACATTGGAAAGTGCCATGACTCCCCATATCAAATTCTGTTGGCCACTCGTAGGTCTCCATCAGTAGAGATCTCAATGATTCTAAATCCACCGGCGTTGGTTCCTCAAATACCTGCAATGGAATTGGTGAGTTTTCAAAGAATTCAAAAGGTCTATTTATTACATGCTCATATTCTATTGGCGATGCATTGTCATCGGGTTGCTCTTGCATGTGGTTGTGCGAGTGTCATGGCGAAGATGGATGTATGCAATCTTTGTCGGGCATAGCTAAGGCAGTGGGTTGAGGTTTTGGCCTCGGTAGTGGTTGTTGCTTCAGCATCAGTCGCTTTTGAGGCGGTGGGTTTCGCTTCGACTGGGTTTCTGCCTCAGAAGTGGTTGTCGCCGTGACATTTTTCTCAACTTCAGTAGGTGTTGTTGCGGTGTTGTTCCGTTCAGGCTCCTCGATCATTACCAAGGCAAGTTGCTGATCAGGATCATCATGTGTTGGGCAGTCTCTTTCACTGGCATCCTTTTCATCTTGCCTCGGGATTTCAGGTTCATCCGTGGCGTGAATGAAGACCGGTGTGCTCAAGATTGCATCCACCTTGGCGATTCTTTTTTCCATAGAAGCCGACAATTCTTGAGTGAGTGCCATGAAGGCTTGTAGTGTGTCTTCTAAGGATTTTGACTGCTCTTGAGGATGATGACATTGCCAGGGCATGTCGGGTTCTACAGCAAAACTGTTATGGTACCAAAAATTTTGCGGGTTTTGATCATACCATAAAAAATTTTGCTGCTGCGGCAGCGGCATCTGTTGTCCTTGTTGTTGTTGTGGCGGCATATCTTGTTCTTGTTGGTTCCATCGTTGGTTGTCCATATATTCACCGAAAAATGTGGACAACTTTCGAGAGCATGATTACCTTTACGGTAATTGAAAGAACTTTCCCACATCAGCTCTCGAATGGTTTTTCCTGACATGTTGATGCCCTTGAACCTGTATTGCACCTGAGTTTTTTTTACAAAAAAAACGAATAAAATAAGGCAAGAAAAAATATATAAGTGCAGAAAAAAATGAAGTTGTGCGCCAATCCCCGGCAACGGTGCCAAAAACTTGTTGCGTGTAAAATAGTCTATCGCAATGAAGTGCAAGTGTACACGTCGCAAGTAATAAAGTGATACAGAGTATCGGATATCGTCTCCACAGGGATTGGGACAACTTCAGAATTAATTTTCCTGCACCAGGGAAAAGATAAATTTAATAAATAGTTGTGAAAATTCTTGAATATAAACTAAAATAGGTAAAGGAATCAGATTGAGAAAATAGGTTGGTATTGATTTGCTCAGTAGTGCAGATGTTGCACTGTTCAAAAGTCTTTTGTTGTGTCTGTCGTCGAGCCTGTCGCGGCAACACCTGTCACGGTAGAGGTCTATTGATGTCGCGACAGCGATCAACAACTCTGTACTTCAAGTTTGGCAAGAATCCCTGGAGTGACTTGTCCTGTCCCTAGGTCCAAGTCTGTCGATGAACACGTCTTGGATGATACCTCCCGGCGTGAATCAAAGGATGAACACCGATGTTTGTGAATTCTTTATTAGCCACTAAACCTCGTCCTATCCCTAGGTCCGAGATAGTTCAACCATAAACTGGACAACCTGTACTCACTCATTTCGTATACTTAACTCTCCCGATATTAAGTAAATAGATAATCTTTCAATGCTCTCTCGATACTCTTGCAAGATGTTGAAACCAGAATAAGCAAACTTGAAGTTTTATTGATTGAACAGAAAATCCTAAGAAACAGTACAACCCATACAGCTACTTTACAAGATCAACCCTTAGCCCTGGGGAAAGTTTAGAACACGATGGAGAAGGGGGAAGGTAGGGTTTGTGATGGAAAACAGCTAGGAACTAGGTTCTCTTTCTCTAGGTCAAATTACAAGCATATATATAGGCCTTGGGTACAAGTTTTCTTAATGGCCAATAATACTAGTTCGAATTAAAGTACAATTCATTAAAGACTAAATCTCTGAATAAACGTCATTTAGTTCGCCCTATCTTCTTGCTTTGACTTTCTCCTCAAACTTTGGGCAAGGCCTTTCCTGTGCTTCTGGGCTCCATAAATTATGTGAGTGGTCTCTAAAAATTAGGCTTGAAATCCTCTATCAGTCGAACTCCACTTCACATTTCCCATCTCTTCTTCTTCACTGTCGCCACCTCTATCACGACATATGTCACGACAGCGAGTTATAAGGCAGTTTGCTTCAACACTGTCGCCACTTCTGTCACGGCAACTGTCACGGCAACTGTCACGGCATCACTGTCACGGCATCACTGAAACGACATCACTGTCACGGCATCATTGTCACGGCATCACTGTCACGACATCACTGTCACAGCATCACTGTCACGACATCACTGTCACGACATCACTGTCACGGCATCACTATCACGACATCACTGTCACGGCATCACTGTCACGGCATTACTGTCACGACAGTGATGTATGAGGCAATTTTCTTCACTCCAACTCTTCTATTCCTCTGCTGCCCTGGATTCTGCCATGACAGTTATCTGCAAGAATTGACCGACATCAGCAGCATCTGTGCAAAATTATCCATCTGTGATGTTTATGCAAATTCTATCTTAAAATGCAACTAAACATGCTTGAGTGCATCAATAATATGGATAAATGAGGGCTAAATATAGAACATTTATTCACTCAACAACATTGCATCAAAGCATGCATTCACAAGTATAAACCATACTTACATGAATCATTTACCAAATGCATCCATCATCAATATATTATCAAAATCAGTATAAATCGTACTTTAAACATGCTTAAACAGTAGGTACCATGTAAATCATAAACAAGTGCATAAAATTAATTTCGCAAAACAAGACCGAGGGAGAAATCTCAATATACTTACTTCCGAGTTTAAACCAGCGTTCCAAGCTAAGTTTAAACTCCCAAAATAAACTTTAAACCATTTCAACGCTTTAAACCACGTTCTCACTCACTGACAATGCAAAGCCTCATTTGTCGATGCGAAACTACTCCTACAAAGCCTCCAAAGCAATGCTACAAGCTTGAGGATCGACTTCCCTTGATTTTAACACAAAAAACAGAGGATCCAAAGTATCAAAATGCATTCACAACCTAGCAACAACAATTCATAAAAATCGTCTTAAAACACTAGTCGAAACCTCTCCAAAAATATTGAAATCAACATCAAACATAATCCACATAGTTTTAATCCATTAATTATCTTCAATTAACATCTAAAACAACTTAACATCAACCTTATATCTCCTGCATTCATTAAACCACCTCAACACCTCAGAAAACGCATAACTATTAACCTAGAAAATTAGAGATTCACATAGTTTTAGAATTCTAATTTTAAAACTATCATATTAACATCATTTAACATCAAAATCATGTTTAGATTTGATCAAGAACTCAGCAAAACAAATCTAATACAAAAATCACATAATCTCATTAATTAAACCTTGATTTAACCAATTTCCATAATTAAATCACTAAAACTCATTAGAAAACAAAACAAAAGAGTCAAGAACTTGAGGATTTTAGTAAAGAACATTTGATTGGAGGAGAGAAACGAAAATCACCTCTAATAGTTGGCTTTCCCCTTACTTAGCATGATTTGAGTTAAATCTCCAAGAAAAAATCCAATAATCAACGGAAGAATCAAAAAAAGAAATCAAGTGAGTTATTCTCTGATCATTTTAGAGTATAAAATGTAGTTTGGATGCTGAGAAAATGGAGAGAAAGTTGAAAACAAAAGTAGTTACGTAAGAAAAATGATTTGTTTAATAAACCTTTCTTTTATTAAATCCCTTTTAATCCCGCTTAATTTTTCTTTTTAAAATCTTTTAAAAATAGCCTAAATTATGGGAAATGTCTGATTTAAAGCTTTGGTGCAATAGGTTCTTAAAGATTCAAAAATTTTCCTCTTTTACAAAACAGTCACTAAATATATTTTTGAATCTTTACATTTTGGTCACCAGCCAAAATGTCTTTAAATCCAAATTCATTTCTACAAATTGACTTTACCAAAGCCTTAATTATAATAATTGGGTATTTTCTAATATTTTCCTATATTTCATTCCTCATTAAAACATTTAATATCAATTCCTAAAACTAGCTCGAATCGACTAACTTGGTTCTCCCGAACTGTCTAACCTTCTTGGTTAACATCTAGGCCCAAAATCGGGGCGTTACAAAATAGTATATCAGATTGGTCCTTGGATGATTTAAAATGTATGGGTTTTTATGTTATGGAATCTAATGAAAAATTCAAACCCACATGTAGTGGTAAGTTTGCTTGGGAAGCATCTGTGGATACTTTTAAATATAGTCAATTGGGGGTCTTCCTACAATCACCACAACTCTGTGAAAATAGTAACTTTAGACGAGGGTGTGGATGCCAGAGATCTTCTTCCTAATTTGGCAAATAAGAATTTGAAAGATAGAAGATACGACTCCTTGAGCGATTATCAAGACAGAGCCCTATCGATATTGGAAAGCAAGAAGAAGGATCGAGCACTTAGAAGAGAAAGGAAGAACACGAAGAAACATGAATGTTCGAAATTATGAGGGAGATCACTATCAGACTCGAATCTGGTATCTAGATGGGAGTTGTTGACGAAAAGCCTTGAAGTTGGGGAAGAAACTATGAATTCAATTTGAATGAGACAAGAGACGAATAATTAGTGACATCGCCAGATTTGAAAAGTGAAGTGCAGATAAGAAGCTTGTGCCGATGCAATGAATTGAGTATACTTATCTGGAATATAAGAGAACTGGGTTTAGTGGAGAAAGTGTTGGCAGTTAAAAGCTAATTTTTAGGCAGGAGGTGGAGATGTTGTTCTTGCAGGATTGATGAGGCAGAGGTTCATAATTTATGGTACTACGATGAAGTGGAGTATAGGGTATCGGATGCAGAGGGATTATCAGGAGGTTTAGCAATCTTGTGGGACAAGACAATAGTTTTGAATTGAAGCCAAAAACTTCATTATGTTTGATAGGAAGATGGGTGCAGGTTATTGTAGAGGTAAACCTTGTTATTGTTATGCTCCTTATGGGATTCAGATCAAATTGTTTTGTGGGGAATTTTAGAAATCAAATAGTTTGTACTGTAAGGAATGTAATGGCCAGATTCGAAATGGTGCTATTGTAATGTTTTTTTTATCGAGGAAGCTAATGATTAGGGAATTAGAAATGATGAACGAGTTGCGATAGATGGTCCAGGTAGTTAATTGAAATCCTGATGTGCAAGATCGAATAGTTTGGCCAGTTCTCGGTGAAAACATTATCCTATTTATGAGAAATGCAAACATTGTCGAACCTGTTTTTTGATTTTGGAAAGGTATGGAAGTTGAAGATCCAACTGAATAACATTTTTTATTTAAATTTTCGCGCGGTGGAAGATTCAATGGAGACAAGTACTTGGAATTAATGGATTTTCGATTTTGCTTTAATTCTAATTTTTTAGGTACTCCTAGAGGCCTCTAGCATGCTGCTGAAGCTACACTATGGAGCTGCTGGAATCCATGATATGTAACGGCTTTCGGGGAGAAATATATTCGCACTAAAGACTAGCTTTTCCTGTCCAAATTGAGAGCTCTATATTGGATTAAATTGAAAAAAGATGAGTGGATCTTGATTTTGGATGAATGGTGGGAGAACCCTTTCAACAGGATGAATACTCAAACGCCTAAAACAAATGTTGAGGGTGGAATGATGCCCTCCTAATTCGGGTTATATAAAATTTATTGTGGATGATGCATTCAAAGATGGAGTAGCTGGATGTGGTGTGTTTTAAGAACCAAGGAAGGAGTGTTAGGATGCTATTTTTTGGTCATTTCGTTGGTCATGGGGTGAATTATGCAGAGTTAGTTGCAATGAAAACTACACTTATTCTATTTATTGAAGCTCCATGGATATGAAAAGCTCCTCTTAGTTGAATCAGCTTCCATGGTGGTATTGAATTGGATATCCAAATCACTACAATGTCCATGGCGATGGTGGTCGATTTTGGTGGAGATTAATAAACTGATTTGAAGAATTGGACACGTGAAATTTGTACACATTCTGTGAAAAGCAAACGTACTAACATATGGCCTTGCCAAAGATGGTACACATAGTTATTCATTCTTCAATCTGTTTTCCCACAAGTCTATTTCCAGTGGCAATTTTCTATTTTTTGTGTATCTTATATGCTGGTCTCTATCATCATGTAATAATTTTGATTGGAGATTAGTGAGCCATTTGTAAGAAACAACTGAGATTAGGCTAAGGGCCATCGATGTTGGTTATTGTACCTTCCCTTGTTCGTAGGTTTTTTTTTTCTCCAACTTAAGTTTAGGGAAGTTTTTAACGATGCCTACGAGTAAGATTATCCTTAAATAAAAATTACATTGTTGAGCAAAAAAATGTGGTAAAGGGTGGTGTGAAACATTATTTTGGACTGTGGGTTTTCCATAATTGGTTGTGGTTTGAAGGAGAATGAAGGGGATCATGGTTGTTTTAATGTGGGTTATCAAATGCCAACTTTATTTCGCTTCGACTGGGTTTCTGCCTCAGAAGTGGTTGTCGCCGTGACATTTTTCTCAACTTCAGTAGGTGTTGTTGCGGTGTTGTTCCGTTCAGGCTCCTCGATCATTACCAAGGCAAGTTGCTGATCAGGATCATCATGTGTTGGGCAGTCTCTTTCACTGGCATCCTTTTCATCTTGCCTCGGGATTTCAGGTTCATCCGTGGCGTGAATGAAGACCGGTGTGCTCAAGATTGCATCCACCTTGGCGATTCTTTTTTCCATAGAAGCCGACAATTCTTGAGTGAGTGCCATGAAGGCTTGTAGTGTGTCTTCTAAGGATTTTGACTGCTCTTGAGGATGATGACATTGCCAGGGCATGTCGGGTTCTACAGCAAAACTGTTATGGTACCAAAAATTTTGCGGGTTTTGATCATACCATAAAAAATTTTGCTGCTGCGGCAGCGGCATCTGTTGTCCTTGTTGTTGTTGTGGCGGCATATCTTGTTCTTGTTGGTTCCATCGTTGGTTGTCCATATATTCACCGAAAAATGTGGACAACTTTCGAGAGCATGATTACCTTTACGGTAATTGAAAGAACTTTCCCACATCAGCTCTCGAATGGTTTTTCCTGACATGTTGATGCCCTTGAACCTGTATTGCACCTGAGTTTTTTTTACAAAAAAAACGAATAAAATAAGGCAAGAAAAAATATATAAGTGCAGAAAAAAATGAAGTTGTGCGCCAATCCCCGGCAACGGTGCCAAAAACTTGTTGCGTGTAAAATAGTCTATCGCAATGAAGTGCAAGTGTACACGTCGCAAGTAATAAAGTGATACAGAGTATCGGATATCGTCTCCACAGGGATTGGGACAACTTCAGAATTAATTTTCCTGCACCAGGGAAAAGATAAATTTAATAAATAGTTGTGAAAATTCTTGAATATAAACTAAAATAGGTAAAGGAATCAGATTGAGAAAATAGGTTGGTATTGATTTGCTCAGTAGTGCAGATGTTGCACTGTTCAAAAGTCTTTTGTTGTGTCTGTCGTCGAGCTTGTCGCGGCAACACCTGTCACGGTAGAGGTCTATTGATGTCGCGACAGCGATCAACAACTCTGTACTTCAAGTTTGGCAAGAATCCCTGGAGTGACTTGTCCTGTCCCTAGGTCCAAGTCTGTCGATGAACACGTCTTGGATGATACCTCCCGGCGTGAATCAAAGGATGAACACCGATGTTTGTGAATTCTTTATTAGCCACTAAACCTCGTCCTATCCCTAGGTCCGAGATAGTTCAACCATAAACTGGACAACCTGTACTCACTCATTTCGTATACTTAACTCTCCCGATATTAAGTAAATAGATAATCTTTCAATGCTCTCTCGATACTCTTGCAAGATGTTGAAACCAGAATAAGCAAACTTGAAGTTTTATTGATTGAACAGAAAATCCTAAGAAACAGTACAACCCATACAGCTACTTTACAAGATCAACCCTTAGCCCTGGGGAAAGTTTAGAACATGATGGAGAAGGGGGAAGGTAGAGTTTGTGATGGAAAACAGCTAGGAACTAGGTTCTCTTTCTCTAGGTCAAATTACAAGCATATATATAGGCCTTGGGTACAAGTTTTCTTAATGGCCAATAATACTAGTTCGAATTAAAGTACAATTCATTAAAGACTAAATCTCTGAATAAACGTCATTTAGTTCGCCCTATCTTCTTGCTTTGACTTTCTCCTCAAACTTTGGGCAAGGCCTTTCCTGTGCTTCTGGGCTCCAAAAATTATGTGAGTGGTCTCTAAAAATTAGGCTTGAAATCCTCTATCAGTCGAACTCCACTTCACATTTCCCATCTCTTCTTCTTCACTGTCGCCACCTCTATCACGACATATGTCACGACAGCGAGTTATAAGGCAGTTTGCTTCAACACTGTCGCCACTTCTGTCACGGCAACTGTCACGGCAACTGTCACGGCATCACTGTCACGGCATCACTGAAACGACATCACTGTCACGGCATCATTGTCACGGCATCACTGTCACGACATCACTGTCACAGCATCACTGTCACGACATCACTGTCACGGCATCACTATCACGACATCACTGTCACGGCATCACTGTCACGGCATTACTGTCACGACAGTGATGTATGAGGCAATTTTCTTCACTCCAACTCTTCTATTCCTCTGCTGCCCTGGATTCTGCCATGACAGTTATCTGCAAGAATTGACCGAAATCAGCAGCATCTGTGCAAAATTATCCATCTGTGATGTTTATGCAAATTCTATCTTAAAATGCAATTAAACATGCTTGAGTGCATCAATAATATGGATAAATGAGGGCTAAATATAGAACATTTATTCACTCAACAACATTGCATCAAAGCATGCATTCACAAGTATAAACCATACTTACATGAATCATTTACCAAATGCATCCATCATCAATATATTATCAAAATCAGTATAAATCGTACTTTAAACATGCTTAAACAGTAGGTACCATGTAAATCATAAACAAGTGCATAAAATTAATTTCACAAAACAAGACCGAGGGAGAAATCTCAATATACTTACTTCCGAGTTTAAACCAGCGTTCCAAGCTAAGTTTAAACTCCCAAAATAAACTTTAAACCATTTTAACGCTTTAAACCACGTTCTCACTCACTGACAATGCAAAGCCTCATTTGTCGATGCGAAACTACTCCTACAAAGCCTCCAAAGCAATGCTACAAGCTTGAGGATCGACTTCCCTTGATTTTAACACAAAAAACAGAGGATCCAAAGTATCAAAATGCATTCACAACCTAGCAACAACAATTCATAAAAATCGTCTTAAAACACTAGTCGAAACCTCTCCAAAAATATTGAAATCAACATCAAACATAATCCACATAGTTTTAATCCATTAATTATCTTCAATTAACATCTAAAACAACTTAACATCAACCTTATATCTCCTGCATTCATTAAACCACCTCAACACCTCAGAAAACGCATAACTATTAACCTAGAAAATTAGAGATTCACATAGTTTTAGAATTCTAATTTTAAAACTATCATATTAACATCATTTAACATCAAAATCATGTTTAGATTTGATCAAGAACTCAGCAAAACAAATCTAATACAAAAATCACATAATCTCATTAATTAAACCTTGATTTAACCAATTTCCATAATTAAATCACTAAAACTCATTAGAAAACAAAACAAAAGAGTCAAGAACTTGAGGATTTTAGTAAAGAACATTTGATTGGAGGAGAGAAACGAAAATCACCTCTAATAGTTGGCTTTCCCCTTACTTAGCATGATTTGAGTTAAATCTCCAAGAAAAAATCCAATAATCAACGGAAGAATCAAAAAAAGAAATCAAGTGAGTTATTCTCTGATCATTTTAGAGTATAAAATGTAGTTTGGATGCTGAGAAAATGGAGAGAAAGTTGAAAACAAAAGTAGTTACGTAAGAAAAATGATTTGTTTAATAAACCTTTCTTTTATTAAATCCCTTTTAATCCCGCTTAATTTTTCTTTTTAAAATCTTTTAAAAATAGCCTAAATTATGGGAAATGTCTGATTTAAAGCTTTGGTGCAATAGGTTCTTAAAGATTCAAAAATTTTCCTCTTTTACAAAACAGTCACTAAATATATTTTTGAATCTTTACATTTTGGTCACCAGCCAAAATGTCTTTAAATCCAAATTCATTTCTACAAATTGACTTTACCAAAGCCTTAATTATAATAATTGGGTATTTTCTAATATTTTCCTATATTTCATTCCTCATTAAAACATTTAATATCAATTCCTAAAACTAGCTCGAATCGACTAACTTGGTTCTCCCGAACTGTCTAACCTTCTTGGTTAACATCTAGGCCCAAAATCGGGGCGTTACAAAATAGTATATCAGATTGGTCCTTGGATGATTTAAAATGTATGGGTTTTTATGTTATGGAATCTAATGAAAAATTCAAACCCACATGTAGTGGTAAGTTTGCTTGGGAAGCATCTGTGGATACTTTTAAATATAGTCAATTGGGGGTCTTCCTACAATCACCACAGCTCTGTGAAAATAGTAACTTTAGACGAGGGTGTGGATGCCAGAGATCTTCTTCCTAATTTGGCAAATAAGAATTTGAAAGATAGAAGATACGACTCCTTGAGCGATTATCAAGACAGAGCCCTATCGATATTGGAAAGCAAGAAGAAGGATCGAGCACTTAGAAGAGAAAGGAAGAACACGAAGAAACATGAATGTTCGAAATTATGAGGGAGATCACTATCAGACTCGAATCTGGTATCTAGATGGGAGTTGTTGACGAAAAGCCTTGAAGTTGGGGAAGAAACTATGAATTCAATTTGAATGAGACAAGAGACGAATAATTAGTGACATCGCCAGATTTGAAAAGTGAAGTGCAGATAAGAAGCTTGTGCCGATGCAATGAATTGAGTATACTTATCTGGAATATAAGAGGACTGGGTTTAGTGGAGAAAGTGTTGGCAGTTAAAAGCTAATTTTTAGGCAGGAGGTGGAGATGTTGTTCTTGCAGGATTGATGAGGCAGAGGTTCATAATTTATGGTACTACGATGAAGTGGAGTATAGGGTATCGGATGCAGAGGGATTATCAGGAGGTTTAGCAATCTTGTGGGACAAGACAATAGTTTTGAATTGAAGCCAAAAACTTCATTATGTTTGATAGGAAGATGGGTGCAGGTTATTGTAGAGGTAAACCTTGTTATTGTTATGCTCCTTATGGGATTCAGATCAAATTATTTTGTGGGGAATTTTAGAAATCAAATAGTTTGTACTGTAAGGAATGTAATGGCCAGATTCGAAATGGTGCTATTGTAATGTTTTTTTTATCGAGGAAGCTAATGATTAGGGAATTAGAAATGATGAACGAGTTGCGATAGATGGTCCAGGTAGTTAATTGAAATCCTGATGTGCAAGATCGAATAGTTTGGCCAGTTCTCGGTGAAAACATTATCCTATTTATGAGAAATGCAAACATTGTCGAACCTGTTTTTTGATTTTGGAAAGGTATGGAAGTTGAAGATCCAACTGAATAACGTTTTTTATTTAAATTTTCGCGCGGTGGAAGATTCAATGGAGACAAGTACTTGGCATTAATGGATTTTCGATTTTGCTTTAATTCTAATTTTTTAGGTACTCCTAGAGGCCTCTAGCATGCTGCTGAAGCTACACTATGGAGCTGCTGGAATCCATGATATGTAACGGCTTTCGGGGAGAAATATATTCGCACTAAAGACTAGCTTTTCCTGTCCAAATTGAGAGCTCTATATTGGATTAAATTGAAAAAAGATGAGTGGATCTTGATTTTGGATGAATGGTGGGAGAACCCTTTCAACAGGATGAATACTCAAACGCCTAAAACAAATGTTGAGGGTGGAATGATGCCCTCCTAATTCCGGTTATATAAAATTTATTGTGGATGATGCATTCAAAGATGGAGTAGCTGGATGTGGTGTGTTTTAAGAACCAAGGAAGGAGTGTTAGGATGCTATTTTTTGGTCATTTCGTTGGTCATGGGGTGAATTATGCAGAGTTAGTTGCAATGAAAACTACACTTATTCTATTTATTGAAGCTCCATGGATATGAAAAGCTCCTCTTAGTTGAATCAGCTTCCATGGTGGTATTGAATTGGATATCCAAATCACTACAATGTCCATGGCGATGGTGGTCGATTTTGGTGGAGATTAATAAACTGATTTGAAGAATTGGACACGTGAAATTTGTACACATTCTGTGAAAAGAAAACGTACTAACATATGGCCTTGCCAAAGATGGTACACATAGTTATTCATTCTTCAATCTGTTTTCCCACAAGTCTATTTCCAGTGGCAATTTTCTATTTTTTGTGTATCTTATATGCTGGTCTCTATCATCATGTAATAATTTTGATTGGAGATTAGTGAGCCATTTGTAAGAAACAACTGAGATTAGGCTAAGGGCCATCGATGTTGGTTATTGTACCTTCCCTTGTTCGTAGGTTTTTTTTTTCTCCAACTTAAGTTTAGGGAAGTTTTTAACGATGCCTACGAGTAAGATTATCCTTAAATAAAAATTACATTGTTGAGCAAAAAAATGTGGTAAAGGGTGGTGTGAAACATTATTTTGGACTGTGGGTTTTCCATAATTGGTTGTGGTTTGAAGGAGAATGAAGGGGATCATGGTTGTTTTAATGTGGGTTATCAAATGCCAACTTTATTTCGCTTCGACTGGGTTTCTGCCTCAGAAGTGGTTGTCGCCGTGACATTTTTCTCAACTTCAGTAGGTGTTGTTGCGGTGTTGTTCCGTTCAGGCTCCTCGATCATTACCAAGGCAAGTTGCTGATCAGGATCATCATGTGTTGGGCAGTCTCTTTCACTGGCATCCTTTTCATCTTGCCTCGGGATTTCAGGTTCATCCGTGGCGTGAATGAAGACCGGTGTGCTCAAGATTGCATCCACCTTGGCGATTCTTTTTTCCATAGAAGCCGACAATTCTTGAGTGAGTGCCATGAAGGCTTGTAGTGTGTCTTCTAAGGATTTTGACTGCTCTTGAGGATGATAACATTGCCAGGGCATGTCGGGTTCTACAGCAAAACTGTTATGGTACCAAAAATTTTGCGGGTTTTGATCATACCATAAAAAATTTTGCTGCTGCGGCAGCGGCATCTGTTGTCCTTGTTGTTGTTGTGGCGGCATATCTTGTTCTTGTTGGTTCCATCGTTGGTTGTCCATATATTCACCGAAAAATGTGGACAACTTTCGAGAGCATGATTACCTTTACGGTAATTGAAAGAACTTTCCCACATCAGCTCTCGAATGGTTTTTCCTGACATGTTGATGCCCTTGAACCTGTATTGCACCTGAGTTTTTTTTACAAAAAAAACGAATAAAATAAGGCAAGAAAAAATATATAAGTGCAGAAAAAAATGAAGTTGTGCGCCAATCCCCGGCAACGGTGCCAAAAACTTGTTGCGTGTAAAATAGTCTATCGCAATGAAGTGCAAGGGTACACGTCGCAAGTAATAAAGTGATACAGAGTATCGGATATCGTCTCCACAGGGATTAGGACAACTTCAGAATTCATTTTCCTGCACCAGGGAAAAGATAAATTTAATAAATAGTTGTGAAAATTCTTGAATATAAACTAAAATAGGTAAAGGAATCAGATTGAGAAAATAGGTTGGTATTGATTTTCTCAGTAGTGCAGATGTTGCACTGTTCAAAAGTCTTTTGTTGTGTCTGTCGTCGAGCCTGTCGCGGCAACACCTGTCACGGTAGAGGTCTATTGATGTCGCGACAGCGATCAACAACTCTGTACTTCAAGTTTGGCAAGAATCCCTGGAGTGACTTGTCCTGTCCCTAGGTCCAAGTCTGTCGATGAACACGTCTTGGATGATACCTCCCGGCGTGAATCAAAGGATGAACACCGATGTTTGTGAATTCTTTATTAGCCACTAAACCTCGTCCTATCCCTAGGTCCGAGATAGTTCAACCATAAACTGGACAACCTGTACTCACTCATTTCGTATACTTAACTCTCCCGATATTAAGTAAATAGATAATCTTTCAATGCTCTCTCGATACTCTTGCAAGATGTTGAAACCAGAATAAGCAAACTTGAAGTTTTATTGATTGAACAGAAAATCCTAAGAAACAGTACAACCCATACAGCTACTTTACAAGATCAACCCTTAGCCCTGGGGAAAGTTTAGAACATGATGGAGAAGGGGGAAGGTAGAGTTTGTGATGGAAAACAGCTAGGAACTAGGTTCTCTTTCTCTAGGTCAAATTACAAGCATATATATAGGCCTTGGGTACAAGTTTTCTTAATGGCCAATAATACTAGTTCGAATTAAAGTACAATTCATTAAAGACTAAATCTCTGAATAAATGTCATTTAGTTCGCCCTATCTTCTTGCTTTGACTTTCTCCTCAAACTTTGGGCAAGGCCTTTCCTGTGCTTCTGGGCTCCAAAAATTATGTGAGTGGTCTCTAAAAATTAGGC
Source organism: Hibiscus trionum (assembly GCA_030270665.1). Classification (NCBI taxonomy): domain Eukaryota; kingdom Viridiplantae; phylum Streptophyta; class Magnoliopsida; order Malvales; family Malvaceae; genus Hibiscus; species Hibiscus trionum. The sequence goes on from BSYR01000010.1 coordinate 16,624,366, forward strand.
TTGAAATCCTCTATCAGTCGAACTCCACTTCACATTTCCCATCTCTTCTTCTTCACTGTCGCCACCTCTATCCCGACATATGTCACGACAGCGAGTTATAAGGCAGTTTGCTTCAACACTGTCGCCACTTCTGTCACGACAACTGTCACGGCAACTGTCACGACATCACTGTCACGGCATCACTGAAACGACATCACTGTCACGGCATCATTGTCACGGCATCACTGTCACGACATCACTGTCACAGCATCACTGTCACGACATCACTGTCACGGCATCACTATCACGACATCACTGTCACGGCATCACTGTCATGGCATTACTGTCACGACAGTGATGTATGAGGCAATTTTCTTCACTCCAGCTCTTCTGTTCCTCTGCTGCCCTGGATTCTGCCATGACAGTTATCTGCAAGAATTGACTGAAATCAGCAGCATCTGTGCAAAATTATCCATATGTGATGTTTATGCAAATTCTATCTTAAAATGCAACTAAACATGCTTGAGTGAATCAATAATATGGATAAATGAGGGCTAAATATAGAACATTTATTCACTCAACAACATTGCATCAAAGCATGCATTCACAAGTATAAACCATACTTACATGAATCATTTACCAAATGCATCCATCATCAATATATTATCAAAATCAGTATAAATCGTACTTTAAACATGCTTAAACAGTAGGTACCATGTAAATCATAAACAAGTGCATAAAATTAATTTCGCAAAACAAGACCGAGGGAGAAATCTCAATATACTTACTTCCGAGTTTAAACCAGCGTTCCAAGCTAAGTTTAAACTCCCAAAATAAACTTTAAACCATTTCAACGCTTTAAACCACGTTCTCACTCACTGACAATGCAAAGCCTCATTTGTCGATGCGAAACTACTCCTACAAAGCCTCCAAAGTAATGCTACAAGCTTGAGGATCGACTTCCCTTGATTTTAACACAAAAAACAGAGGATCCAAAGTATCAAAATGCATTCACAACCTAGCAACAACAATTCATAAAAATCGTCTTAAAACACTAGTCGAAACCTCTCCAAAAATATTGAAATCAACATCAAACATAATCCACATAGTTTTAATCCATTAATTATCTTCAATTAACATCTAAAACAACTTAACATCAACCTTATATCTCCTGCATTCATTAAACCACCTCAACACCTCAGAAAACGCATAACTATTAACCTAGAAAATTAGAGATTCACATAGTTTTAGAATTCTAATTTTAAAACTATCATATTAACATCATTTAACATCAAAATCATGTTTAGATTTGATCAAGAACTCAGCAAAACAAATCTAATACAAAAATCACATAATCTCATTAATTAAACCTTGATTTAACCAATTTCCATAATTAAATCACTAAAACTCATTAGAAAACAAAACAAAAGAGTCAAGAACTTGAGGATTTTAGTAAAGAACATTTGATTGGAGGAGAGAAACGAAAATCACCTCTAATAGTTGGCTTTCCCCTTACTTAGCATGATTTGAGTTAAATCTCCAAGAAAAAATCCAATAATCAACGGAAGAATCAAAAAAAGAAATCAAGTGAGTTATTCTCTGATCATTTTAGAGTATAAAATGTAGTTTGGATGCTGAGAAAATGGAGAGAAAGTTGAAAACAAAAGTAGTTACGTAAGAAAAATGATTTGTTTAATAAACCTTTCTTTTATTAAATCCCTTTTAATCCCGCTTAATTTTTCTTTTTAAAATCTTTTAAAAATAGCCTAAATTATGGGAAATGTCTGATTTAAAGCTTTGGTGCAATAGGTTCTTAAAGATTCAAAAATTTTCCTCTTTTACAAAACAGTCACTAAATATATTTTTGAATCTTTACATTTTGGTCACCAGCCAAAATGTCTTTAAATCCAAATTCATTTCTACAAATTGACTTTACCAAAGCCTTAATTATAATAATTGGGTATTTTCTAATATTTTCCTATATTTCATTCCTCATTAAAACATTTAATATCAATTCCTAAAACTAGCTCGAATCGACTAACTTGGTTCTCCCGAACTGTCTAACCTTCTTGGTTAACATCTAGGCCCAAAATCGGGGCGTTACAAAATAGTATATCAGATTGGTCCTTGGATGATTTAAAATGTATGGGTTTTTATGTTATGGAATCTAATGAAAAATTCAAACCCACATGTAGTGGTAAGTTTGCTTGGGAAGCATCTGTGGATACTTTTAAATATAGTCAATTGGGGGTCTTCCTACAATCACCACAGCTCTGTGAAAATAGTAACTTTAGACGAGGGTGTGGATGCCAGAGATCTTCTTCCTAATTTGGCAAATAAGAATTTGAAAGATAGAAGATACGACTCCTTGAGCGATTATCAAGACAGAGCCCTATCGATATTGGAAAGCAAGAAGAAGGATCGAGCACTTAGAAGAGAAAGGAAGAACACGAAGAAACATGAATGTTCGAAATTATGAGGGAGATCACTATCAGACTCGAATCTGGTATCTAGATGGGAGTTGTTGACGAAAAGCCTTGAAGTTGGGGAAGAAACTATGAATTCAATTTGAATGAGACAAGAGACGAATAATTAGTGACATCGCCAGATTTGAAAAGTGAAGTGCAGATAAGAAGCTTGTGCCGATGCAATGAATTGAGTATACTTATCTGGAATATAAGAGGACTGGGTTTAGTGGAGAAAGTGTTGGCAGTTAAAAGCTAATTTTTAGGCAGGAGGTGGAGATGTTGTTCTTGCAGGATTGATGAGGCAGAGGTTCATAATTTATGGTACTACGATGAAGTGGAGTATAGGGTATCGGATGCAGAGGGATTATCAGGAGGTTTAGCAATCTTGTGGGACAAGACAATAGTTTTGAATTGAAGCCAAAAACTTCATTATGTTTGATAGGAAGATGGGTGCAGGTTATTGTAGAGGTAAACCTTGTTATTGTTATGCTCCTTATGGGATTCAGATCAAATTATTTTGTGGGGAATTTTAGAAATCAAATAGTTTGTACTGTAAGGAATGTAATGGCCAGATTCGAAATGGTGCTATTGTAATGTTTTTTTTATCGAGGAAGCTAATGATTAGGGAATTAGAAATGATGAACGAGTTGCGATAGATGGTCCAGGTAGTTAATTGAAATCCTGATGTGCAAGATCGAATAGTTTGGCCAGTTCTCGGTGAAAACATTATCCTATTTATGAGAAATGCAAACATTGTCGAACCTGTTTTTTGATTTTGGAAAGGTATGGAAGTTGAAGATCCAACTGAATAACGTTTTTTATTTAAATTTTCGCGCGGTGGAAGATTCAATGGAGACAAGTACTTGGCATTAATGGATTTTCGATTTTGCTTTAATTCTAATTTTTTAGGTACTCCTAGAGGCCTCTAGCATGCTGCTGAAGCTACACTATGGAGCTGCTGGAATCCATGATATGTAACGGCTTTCGGGGAGAAATATATTCGCACTAAAGACTAGCTTTTCCTGTCCAAATTGAGAGCTCTATATTGGATTAAATTGAAAAAAGATGAGTGGATCTTGATTTTGGATGAACGGTGGGAGAACCCTTTCAACATGATGAATACTCAAACGCCTAAAACAAATGTTGAGGGTGGAATGATGCCCTCCTAATTCGGGTTATATAAAATTTATTGTGGATGATGCATTCAAAGATGGAGTAGCTGGATGTGGTGTGTTTTAATAACCAAGGAAGGAGTGTTAGGATGCTATTTTTTGGTCATTTCGTTGGTCATGGGGTGAATTATGCAGAGTTAGTTGCAATGAAAACTACACTTATTCTATTTATTGAAGCTCCATGGATATGAAAAGCTCCTCTTAGTTGAATCAGCTTCCATGGTGGTATTGAATTGGATATCCAAATCACTACAATGTCCATGGCGATGGTGGTCGATTTTGGTGGAGATTAATAAACTGATTTGAAGAATTGGACACGTGAAATTTGTACACATTCTGTGAAAAGCAAACGTACTAACATATGGCCTTGCCAAAGATGGTACACATAGTTATTCATTCTTCAATCTGTTTTCCCACAAGTCTATTTCCAGTGGCAATTTTCTATTTTTTGTGTATCTTATATGCTGGTCTCTATCATCATGTAATAATTTTGATTGGAGATTAGTGAGCCATTTGTAAGAAACAACTGAGATTAGGCTAAGGGCCATCGATGTTGGTTATTGTACCTTCCCTTGTTCGTAGGTTTTTTTTTCTCCAACTTAAGTTTAGGGAAGTTTTTAACGATGCCTACGAGTAAGATTATCCTTAAATAAAAATTACACTGTTGAGCAAAAAAATGTGGTAAAGGGTGGTGTGAAACATTATTTTGGACTGTGGGTTTTCCATAATTGGTTGTGGGTTGAAGGAGAATGAAGGGGATCATGGTTGTTTTAATGTGGGTTATCAAATGCCAACTTTATTTCTCGATCCATGTTACACTTGGTTAGTTTTGTTTTCTTCTAGGTAATGTTCAATAAATGTATTAAGGTGTTGTCCACTTCGAATGCAGGAGCATCTCAACAGCTATTTCTATCAGGGCTGCTCTGGTTGTTACCTTTGGCGTGATTGATGCTGGAGGTCAGACAAGAAGAATAGACAGAGCAAAGATTATTACCCTTACACCACCAAGAAAAGACCCACTTATTCATAAGTTTTGCATGTGACTATTGAGAATGCACTTCTAACTCAATCCTTGTTCGATGAAGTGGATGTCTTTCTTTTTGAAGATTTAATCGTACTCAATTTTCTGGTTGTCATTTGTTTTTTAGAGAATGTTGATTTGAATAAGTTCCCATATATCAAAATAATGTTATAGAAATATAGATGAAAATTTATGAACATATTCAGTTTGGGATGCATGTTTTCTGCTTTTTTCAATTAATTTGGATGTGCATCCATTTATCAATGTTTACTAGTTTTAAGAAGGCTTTAAAGTAGAACCGGAGAGAAATGTGACAAGAAGCTTACTATTATAATTCCAAGATCAACCACTAAAGTAGAGATGATAGTTACCCTCTTCAACAGAAAATACCTCTTGTTCGATACAAAGATCACAAAACCTAAATAGTATCCAACTCATCCAGCATCAACTTCCTTTCATTAAAATTGAAATCATTAGCGGGAGAGATTTGGGTTTGGAGGGGGTGTTTAAAATCAAAATTGCTCAGCTGAGCCTGATCCTGGGCTTACTTCAATGGAGATAGGCCTTAACCTACTTTTACTCCCTAACCAGCTGACAGCAACACCATATAGCACGAAGCAATATAACAGAAAGGGGATTTCATAAAAGAGATCAGAAATTCGGTTTTAGAGTAAAAAGATAAATTTTCATTGATAATATAGGTAATAGCATTTGGTTACAGATTTGCCAATATAAGCTTTGGGCCTTAGTAAAATTGTGTTATTTTCTACAGTTGGACTTTGTCAACATCTCACTATACTAGGTAACATATTACTGAGTTTGCCTAGGGAAGTCCCAAAGCCTAATTCCTCTCTGATTGGTTTCAACAATTCTTTAGCAACACCATCTGACCAAATAGCTTAAGTTGGTCCACTTAGCTTCCCTCCATGTGACCAATCTACCGCCCCTTCTTCAGAATTCAAACTATTCTTCTCACTCAAAATTCCTAAGATTGCTGCTTCTTTGACTGAGTTGTTGCAAAAGAATATTCGCTTTGAATGGATGGATGTTAGGCAACAAGCTTTCGAGAAGTTGAAGGAAGCTTTGATGCAAGCACCTGTCTTGATTCAACTAGAATCGGTTAAGGAGTTTGTGGTTTACAGTAACGCATCATATGTTGGTCTAGGTTGCGTGTTCATGCAAGGTGGGAAGGTTGTAGCTTATGCATCTAGACAATTGAAGGTGCATGAGCGCAACTATCCTACTCATGATCTAGAGCTTGTTGCGGTTGTGTTTGCTTTGAAGATTTGGAGACACTACCTTTACGGTGAGAAGTGTGTGGTTTACACCGATCATAAAAGTTTGAAGTATCTCATGTCTCAAAGGGAGTTGAATCTTAGGCAACAAAGATGGTTGGAGTTGCTTAAGGATTATGATCTATCTGACGATTGAGAACCATCCTGAAAAGTCCAATGTTGTGGCCGATGCTTTGAGTAGGAAGGTAATTGTTGAGTTGAGAGCGATGTTTGCTCGGTTGAGTATATCGCGTGATGGTGGGTTGATAGCTTAGTTGCAGGTCAAACCTTCCTTGATTCAATTAATTAAGGATAAGCAGATGCTTGATGATTCGTTGTTGCCCCATGTTCAGGATATTGCTGATGGTAATGTAACATATTTCTGTTTTAATGATGATGGTGTTTTATGCTTTAAAAGTCGGATAGTTGTGCTAGAGGATGTTGAGTTGAGGCGCACTATTTTGACTGAAGCTCATAGCAGTCCTTTTGATATGCACCCTAGTAGTACAAAGATGTATCGGGGTTGAAAAAGGATGTCGCTGATTTTGTGAGCAAGTGTATGGTTTGCCAGCGTGTGAAAGCTGAGCATCAGTTTCCTTCCAGTTTGTTGCAGCCTTTGAGGATACCGTACTGGAAGTGGGAAAGGATTACGATGGATTTTGTGTCCGGTTTTCCTTTTGCATCATCCAAGAAGAACTCCATTTGGGTTATTGTGGATCGTCTTACGAAGTGTGCGCATTTCTTGGTCGTGCATACTACGTATACATTGGACAAGCTAGCGGAGTTGTATATTGTTGAGATTGTGCATTTGCATGGTGTGCCTAAGTCCATAGTGTTGTATGGATAGACCTGGCAAACTTGACCCGAGACCCGAAACCTGAACCGAATTACCCGAACCGAAACCCGATTTTGACCCGAACATGATGATTTGAAGTTGACCCGAAACCCGAACCGAACCGATCCGAACCGAATTTTTTTGTTGAACCGAAATGAACCCGAACCGAAATGGACCCGAACCGAATGGACCCGAACCGAATGCTACCCGAACCGAAAGCTGAACCGAAAGCTGAACCGATTTTGACCCGATTTTGACCCGAATATCTATTTTTAACAATATAATAAATAATAAAATGAAGTATAGAAATTTGAGATCTTGGTGACCAATTTTATAATTTCATCATAAAATATAGCATAAAATTGAAATTGTAGACTAAATTGACAATTTGGAAGTGGAGAAATTTGAGAGTCCAATGACCAATTTTGTAATTATACCATATAAATAAATAGAGGTCAATTTTGGCTAAAAATTAAATCTTTGAAATTAAAATGAACGAAAATATCAATATATTAAATTAATAGACTTAATTACAAAGATTAGTTCATTTCAACTAAAAGTAAATTTTTAGAGACTAAATATCACTACGGGGAGGGGATTTCTATATCCGAAGTCTAAACCGTGGAATATTTGTGACTAAATTAAATTAAACTAAAACTTAAAGTTGACTAAAATGTAACATTTTAAATGCAACATGACCTAAAAAGTAATTAATCTCTAGCTTAAAAAATTGGTGGCTTATTTCCCTCCAAAATTTTGTCTTTTCTCTCTCTATTTTTTCCAATTGTCTTTTTCTTTTTTTTCAATCTAGCTTAAAAAAATTGGTGGCTTATTTCCATCCAAAATTTTGTTTTTTCCCTCTCTATTTTTACCAATTGTCTTTCTATTTTTCTTAATTTAATTGAGTTTCAATTTAGATTAATTTAATTGAAATTTCACATTTAGTTTTAAAATTATTTTAATTATGTCCGTGATTTATGCTTTTAGATTTTAGTTAGTTCAATTAGATCCTAAGTTTAATAAATTAATTCATTTCAAACATTATTATTATTATTATTATTATTATTATTATTATTATTATTATTATTATTATTATTATTATTATTATAAAATTTGATTTAAAATAATTATACAAAAAAATTTATATGGATACATGAAGCTTTGATTTAAATATTTAATCAAATTCAAATGCATAGATTAACAAGTTGAATCAGAATTAATCTCATACACCAATAACTCTAAACTAAACCATAAATACTAAACCTCAAACCTTTAACCCAACTCAAATCGAATTGACCCGAAAATTTAAATGTTGACCCGACCCGAAATTGACCCGAAATTGACTCGATTTTAACCCGAACCGAAAGCGACCCGAACGACCCGATTTTGACCCGAACCGAAAGCGACCGATCCGATATTGACCCGACCCGAAAACAATCGATCCGATTTTGACCCGATCCAATACCCGAACCGAATCCGACTCATCACAGACCCGAATTAGACCCGAACCCGAACCAAACCGACCCGAACCGAATCTAAACCGATTCTAGATAGACCTGAAATGACCCGAACCGAAACGACCCGAACCGAACCCGAACCGAATGACCCGATTGCCACCTCTATGTATGGAGATCTGAGGTTTGCAGCGAGATTTTGGGAATGTTTACACCAAGCGTTGGGTACGCTTTTGAATTTCAGCACTTTATATCATCCTCAGACGGATGGACAGTTGGAGCGAGTTATCCAGGTGTTGGAGTATATGTTGAGGTGTTGTGTGATAGATTTCCAAGGTTCTTGGGAAAAACAATTGCCTTTGGTGGAATTTTCCTATAATAATAGCTTTCATGAAAGTATATAAATGGCTCCGTATGAGGTTTTGTATGGGAGAAAGTGTAGAACACCTTTTTGTTGGGTGGAGGCGGAGCAAAAGTTAGTTTCCTTGCCGGATATGCTTAAGGGAACATTTAAGAAGGTGAAACTCATATGTGAGTGGTTGAAGGCTGCTCCGGATCGTCAAAAGTCTTACACGGATTTAAAGCGTAAGGAGATTGAGTTTGCGGTTGGAGATCGCGTGTTCTTAAAGGTATCGCCTTGGAAGAAGGTGATGAGATTTGGACGTAAGGTTAAGCTTAGTCCAAGGTTTATTGGACCTTATGAGGTTGTGGAGCGAGTTGGTCCTGTGGCTTATCGGTTGAGGTTGTCTCTCGAGTTGGAGAAGATCCATGATGTGTTTCATGTTTCAATGTTGCGGAGGTATAGATCGGATCCATCTCATGTGATGCCTGTTGAGGAGATTGAGTTAAATCCGGATATATCCTATGATGAGGAACTAATGGGGATCCTTGATTCGAGTAGCAAAGTTCTTCGTGGTAAGACGATTGAACTAGTGAAGGTGTTATGGCGACATCGAGGGGTTGAGGAGGCCACGTGGGAGAGCAAGGCGGACATGTTGAAGCAGTTTCCGCATCTTTTTCCTTCAGGTAAAATTTTGAGGATGAAATTTCCTAAGTGGGGGAGAGTTGTAACGCCCCGGTTTTGGGCCTAGGTGTTTTAGGCATCGGTTTGGGTTAGTCGAACCTAGAGTTGGAGATTCGAGTCTTTAAGGATGGTTAAGGGAAATCATGGTTCGGGATAAGGTAAAAATATGGTAAAATTTTCTATAAACATCTAAAATCATATAGATGAGAATGGTTAAATCAATTTTTCAAAATGGGTTTCGTAAAGTGTACATTTTGGGCGGTGACCAAAATCAAAGTTTTAAAACTGTGAAAAAAGTGCGATTTTTCAAAGGAGGGTCAAATTCTTAGAATCTTTAGGGTGCTTTATGGCAATTAAGCCTTCTCTCTAATTTGGTATGTGTTTTAAATGTTTAATTAAAGATTAAAGAGTGGATTTATTAATTAAAAGAGAGGTGGTTATTTTGTTAAACAAAATTTGACGTAACTCTTTCATTTCTCATTTTCTCTTCAGCCAATCACTCTCTCTTTTCTCTCAATTTCCAGATTTCTTCCTCTTTCTTTTTCTCACTTGATTTCCAACTCTTTCCTTAAGATTTCTCTTTATTTTCCTCAAGTTTCTTGAAGTGAAAACTTGCTAAATTAGAAGAAAAGCAAGGATTTGAGGTAATTTCATGCTACTCCTCTAATCAAGGTTCTTTAATGAAATTCCAAAGTATTTGACTCTTGATTTATGTTTTTAATTAAGGTTTTCATGATTGATTTGGTAAAAATGCATAAATCTTGCTAGAAGATGAGATTAGATGTGATTTCCATTTGGGCACTGTTTTGATTGATTTAAGAATGATTTTAAGGTTGATTTGGATGTTAAATGATGTTTAAAATGAGTTGATCATAAGAATCCTGAAATCAATGAGATCTCTAATTATCTAAGTTGTTAGTTTTGGGTTTTTGGCCTAGAAATGTGAAATCTGAGTTACTAGAGGTATAAGGATGATATTAGGATTTTTTGGATGTTGATTTATAGTTAAAATGTGTTGGAAGTGCTTGTTGATGGCTGGATTGAGTTTAGTGATCAATCGAATGTGATTTCGGCTGTTTTGAATGTGTATTTTGGTGCTTTTGGGCAAAGCTCCGGGATTTTAGTGTTTGTGGGTGGTTTTAATGCATTCAGATGCATTAATCCTTTATTTTAATGTGGTATAAATAGGGAAGAATTCTTCGAAAGCTTTGGGCGAAGTTCTGGTGGCTTTGGACGCTTGAATTTCGTGTCAGCAATTGAGGTTCCGCAAGTCAGTGAGTGGAAATTGGATTTCCAGCTTTGAAACATCTTAAAAGAGGTTTCGGGAACTTAGTGTAAGCTTGAAACGCTTTACTAAGTTCGGAAGTAAGTAAAGTTATTTTCTCCCTCGGATTGTGCTATTATGAGCTTATGGATGCACTTGTTTTTAAATGTGTTTACCTACTGTTTTAAAGCATGATTTGAGTATATAATATGTTGTTATTAATTCCATATGGTTTAAGGATGCACTAGGTAAGTGATCCTTGTATGCATGTTTTTATACATGGTCTTTGAAGCATGATTTAATGCTTGAGATATGGCTTATTGTGAATGCTTTGGAAAATAGTGAGGTTTGCATTAAAAGTAAATTATATTGGCAAGTGATGTTGTGTAAAGTATTTTGCAAATGAAATCGAATATAGTTAGTCGGCTATAGGATTGAGTGCACTATAAACAAGTCGCCTTGGATGTTGAGGGGATGTGATTGTACCGAAAACTTCATCCAAGTACCCTTGGAATTTGTTAAGTTTACAAAAAGGTCCCTAAAAATCGAAATTGGATAAAATTGGTGAGCGTTTGAGTTGTGTTTGATCCGCTGCTTTGTAAAATACATAGGAACCTAATTTGCATCTTGACAAGATAAAAATAAAAAATAGGGTCATTTATTGAGGTAAACCTTCCCGATTTACTTCAATATTCCCCATGTGACCCGTTCGGTTTGGTCTATTGGCTAGGCCGGGTCGAGTGGGTTACAGATAAAACCCTTAATCCTAATATGGTACTTCTAACAGACCTTGCTAAAGCATTGATAGAGATTTTTTATGATTCTTCTGTCTTTCCCCTTGCTGCATTGTTTCATCTTCCTATTCTTTTGTCGCTTCTTGAACCCCCTCTTCCTCCATTAGATTAAATTGTTTCACCTTACACTAATGGCCAGGACTGAGCTTGTCTCCACATTTGAAACAAAGGTTATGGCTCCTCCTATATTCCAATAGGGAATTTTTAGGGGTTGAAGGGTTAGAGGCAGTTTTGAGGGGAGTGTTTGAGTGGTAGGGCTTCTAGTTCGGATGATGAGTGTTATGGGACAAATTTCTGTTGATGGTGAGCTTTAGTCTCTTCAACTCAAACTCCAGGGAGAGCTCATACAATTTAGCTTGCATGTATTGTAACACCCTAAACTCGGATGTCACATTTACGCCTTAAGCCCAAACGTAAAATTTTTCCCAAAAAAAAAACTCTCAAATCCAACGGTTGAAAATATAGATAAATGATTAAATCGTTACAACTTAGCTCTAATTTAATTTAAAACATTTGAACAATCGACTTAATCAATACAATTCCAAAACTAAGAGTTACAGACTCGACCACGTAAGGTCCTATGAATACTCAGCCCACTAAATAAAAGTATGGTAATTTGGCAATCACCGCCTGTTGGAATCCTATACTGATAGTGTTCCACAAGCTCTCGATCAATCTACCAACCTACGCACAAAAACAACGATTCCGAACGTTGAGCTTACAAAGCTCAATGGTACACGTGTACTCTATTGTACTTCATGCTAATCATAAACATAAGCATGCAAGCTAGTACGGGCAATAAGGAGAGAAAAATAAACATGTGTCAATACCACTAGTCGCCTAAACACATGCTCTCATCATGCAAGTCATCATACATAGAACACATGGCACAACTATACTCGGGATCTCACCAGATCATCCGGGAAAAAGTACACAAAGTCATACTTACAAACCTTGAGGTCTGGTGTCACACAACCTCGAGAACATAAAATCTCTCTAGGTGAGGCCCAGTGTCACACAACCTCGGGAATGTTCACTCATACTCGACATCTCTCATCGAGTATCTTCGAATGAGGTCCGGTGTCACACGGCCTCGGGAACATACATTCCGCATCTCTAACCATGGTGTTGCAAAACACTCTCTAGGTATACGGTTCCCATCAATCAACGAATCTACCAAACAAATGCCTACCCAGCATATAAACAACGTGATCCCAAGGACCTCCCTATTGTTTCTATTCGCTAACACATCATTTATTTTACATTATCTAATTTTTAATACATTATGGAAGAGTATATAATTAATCTCATTTATTATCTCCATTAATCCATGTTATCTCGTTTATTAATGTAACCTCTAAACCCGACCTAGAAGAAAAGACCAAATTTAGGAAATCACGATTGAAAACTTAACCCTCAAGGAAAACCAATTTAAAATAAAATAATATATATAACAATAATTTATTAAAATAAATAAAACATACATGTCATAATTAAAATTCAAATATTTAATAAAAATCTCTAAATAAAAACTACAGTAAAGGAATGCTAAAAACAATCCCATAACATAAATAGTCTCAAAGTATGAAATTACATCAATATCTAAAAATAATAATAATAATCTAAATAACTAAAAATAGTTTCGTACTTATAATAAAATAACCGGATAAAAGGTGAGATCCTCCAAGTACCACGTCGCCTAAAGTCCAAAGATATTTGTAAGAGGAAACTATGGGGGAGTAAGATAAAGAGCTTAATGTGTCTCTAAAGTGAAAGAAAACCATAGTAGTAAAATACAATAATATTTTCTTAAAATTATTTAAAACATAAATCAAATGGTATAATATCACAAGCGTAATGCAGTGTACCCAATTACGTCTGCCAAAGATGAGGAAGGTTCCCATAACCTTCTCGCTAAGTATGTCATCCGAAGTGGAATTTAGTCCGAAGGGTGAAACCACTGAACTTCCCCGTACAAATCTCAACCCATGCTCATACATATATGATGCTTAAAAAAATCAAGTTTCATAAAACTCAATTCCATAAATCGGATATTCCATAAACATAAATCATAAATCATAGTCCATAAATCCATAAATCATAATTAAAACACATTCTGAAATTGTATGCATGTGATGTCAACCATACAAGCCATAATGCATATCATAATCAAGCAAATTGTAAAATCATATAAAAATCATTTTATGTATAGCACTAGAAGAAACACACCTTAACCAAAGCAAAACTCAACCTATTGAATATCGTGTCTCTCACGATCATAAGTACTAGGTTTAGCTGTATCAGAACCTATACGAATGATTCTTGTATTACTACTATTATCACTATGACCAAGGAGTTATTCCTATATACTTATCTAACGAAATTTAATGATACAAGAATACTTATCTGATTCGAATAGTTGATCTTCAAATCATCCGAAGACATAGTTAAATTGAGCGGTGCCAGAGGCTCAGCGGGGTTTGGTAGAATTACATAATTAAAGAAAAAGAAAGAAAAAGAAGATGTGTTTCGAATACAAATCAAGAGAGGGAGAGGGAAAGACCGGCTGTAGCAAAAGAAACAAAATTTTGGATAAATTACAAGGTAAGTCCTTGTACTTTTTAGGGTTCACAAAATAGGTACTTAATATCAGTTTTTTATAAAAAGGTCGCTAAATTCGTTTAAAAATTCAATTAATTCCCAAATTTCTCAATTAAGGTTTCATATTTAAATTCCCAATTTCTAGGATTTTGAATTAAGGGATTTCAAAATTGTGTTTCTAAATTAGGGATATTTCGAATCTAGGGTTTATAATTTGGGCGTAATTTTTGGGGTGTTACAATTAAGGCATAAATCAATTATTTAATCTTCCATGTCAACTTCCATATTTAACTAGCATTATAGATTATTCGGCTCAGTGGGTATCGGTACTCGAGCATGAGTATCAGTATGGTACCCTTGGGTATCGGTATTCACACGCATACCGATACTGGTACTACTTACCGGAAATCTTAAATTTCCAAAGTACATGTACGGGTCGACCCGTACTGATACGACCCACAAGCACGTATCAGTACGGCCGAATCCCGTACCAATACCCTACTCACAGGTTCATACCATTTATGTGAATTACGACATCACAACGCTTTATTCGATCACTAAAGCTTGCGGCAGTCATTAAGGTTTGTTTACTAACGCATTTGATCATTTAATATTAATTACTGGCTTCATGCCCATTTAATCAAATATTACCGCTATTAATCTCTTAAGCATAATTTTCAACGAACATGTCAATTTCATACACTAGTATCAAAGCATCACAATATATAATTTAATTTGGTCCTCATATAATTATAGGAATATCTGATCGACCCTACACGATCTCTAAAGCTCATACGAGTCTCGTAATATTCTCAACGTCATCTTGCATTGCACATATATCAAGTCTCATAATACTGGTCCCCAAACATGTTTATTTATCATCTACCTATTGTGCAGACACAACAAGCAAAGCAATCACATTTATGATGCTCGTGAAGCATTAGGAGTTCGAGGTGTACTAACCTCAAGCGATTATCGAAAAATCCTTACTCGAGCTCCTCAAACGCTCCTCTTGATCCGATATTCAAGCCCGAACAATTCTCACATAAATATGAATACAATATATATTAATTAACTGCACACTTTAACTATTTCGTAATGTTAAATACGTAAAAGCAACTTGGGTAAGGTAGACCAGACACCAAAAAACAAAACTAGAGATTCAAATGGGTTCGATAGTCGGTTACGTGTGGGGAAGGATTAGCACCCCCACCACACCAAAAAATTGGTACCTAAGTATTCGTATCACATTTAACCAATTAAAATTTAAATTCGAATCTAATTTAATTTTTAACCCCTTAAAAATGCATAGATGCATGAACATGTGAATCGAACAACCTAACCCGCGACCCACGATACCAAAGAAGATGATGCCCGAAGACTCAGGACTACACTCCCACTAGGATACCGAGACCCCGAGTACTAAACTAGAGTAATGCAATTAATTAAATGTGGCATTTTAAATGTGCATGAACAAGTCAAACACATCAAAAAAACATGTACAAATAGATACACATAAAAACAAAATATAAAAGACAATAAGTATATATACAATAAACAAACATATGCCTTAATAAGTACCATTATAGATTATTTACTTGGGGAGGGAATTCAACTAATTTGTTTTGGAAGAAAAATGTTTGGCACGACTTTGCCCCTCTTAAAGCTGAAGTTTTTGCGTGGAGGGTGTTGTGGGGTTGTGTTCCAGTGAAAGTAAAACTATCAAAGAGAGGTGTTGTTGCGAGTAGAAATATTGTATGCTCCTTGTGCAAGGAATTTTCAGAATCAGTTGTGTATATGTTCTTTAGCTGCAAGTATTCTTTGCAGTTATGGATGAGTTTCTGCCGTATAGTAGGGGTATGTACTATTTTACTGGTAAATCCAATAAGTTTTACTGTGATGTGGGGGGAGCTTTGCGTTGGTAATGGTAGGAATTGGTGACCATTTGTACTATTTGCTATCGTCTGAACTATATGCTTGCGCGTAACGATATCGTATTTAAGGGTAAGGAGGTGGGCGAGATCTAGTTATTATTTATTGTAAAATATCGCCTTGCTTATTGGCTTAAGGAAAATTTTCCAGGTGATGGTATTTCCCTTGAGAATTTGGTAATGGATATGTCCTTGGCATCTAAGCTTTACTCCAAAAGACCTAAATCAAAGATGGGTCATCGTTGGGATCCTCTTCCAGTTGGGTTCCTGAAATATAATGTAGGTGGTTCATCTGATGGAGATGGTTCGAAATGTGATATTGGTGGCCTGCTTCAAGACTATAAAGGTAATATTTTGACATAGTTCTCGACTTCTTGTGAGAGTGTTCCTCCTGCACTGATTGAGCTAGTGGATGTGAGATTTGGATTTCAAAGTTTTCTGTTGTCTAGTTGGTGTAATAGCCACAGGTTAATTGTTTAGACAGACTGTAAGCTTGTGGTAGAGTGGGTGTCCAAGGGAGTTGATGCTTCACGTATTATATCGGATATGGTTACATAATTGATTGAAATCACTAAAAGAATATGCATTATCTTGTGTTTCATCCCCCACGATTGTAACATAAAAGCTGATCGACTAGCCAGAGTTGGTATTGGTTAACCACTGTTGCAATCTGTATTAATAGGGTGATATGGAATGCTGGTTTTAGATTGGTCTTTTGATGAGTGCTTAATTTTTCTATTTTATGTGCCCATATTCCTTGACTTTTACATGTTTTCACGGGAAAGGTGGTATTTTGTGGTGTATGTGCAGGAATCTAGAGGATCGCTGGAGCATAAGAGGAACAGATTGCATGGCTGGAGCAGACGAGGCATAAAGAGTTGGAGATGAATCTACCTTTGCCCACGTGGACTTTCTCCTAGATACGCAACATTTAATGAAGCGGGAAACAATTGGCTTTCTTTAAGGAAGCTGTGCAGCTTTAGGGTACTAAAGCTCTAGTTTCACCACCTATATAAGGAAGACTTAGACGCTACTCAAGAGGAGGCTAATCGGACGCTACTCAAGAGGAGGCTAATCGCTAGAGAGCACAATTCAGACGATAGTTCTAGTCTGAGCTTGCGGAGAACCACCAGGGCGAAGCTAGACGATTCTCCTCATCGAACAAAGCCATCGAGAGAGGCTGACGAAGAGGAGGCCTGTAGCACGGTTGGAGAGCATTAAGGGAGCTTTGTCGAGGATGCTCAACT
Organism: Hibiscus trionum; assembly: GCA_030270665.1. Taxonomy (NCBI): domain Eukaryota; kingdom Viridiplantae; phylum Streptophyta; class Magnoliopsida; order Malvales; family Malvaceae; genus Hibiscus; species Hibiscus trionum. The sequence continues at coordinate 16,641,430 of BSYR01000010.1, forward strand.
TATTTCTTTTCTTGCTTGATAAATCGTCGTACTTTATGCTTTTAATTATGTTTGCTTTAGACTCAGACATAAGCTAAACTTTTTTAAGTTGGGATTATTACGTCCCAATATTTTATGTTTTGATTATTATGTTTCAATGCTTTAGTTGCTTTCATCTTCATTTATTCTGTTCATATGCTTAATGCGTAGTTAATTGTAAGTACTATTCGAGAGAGGTATGTTAACTATTCATATGTGGCTTAATATTCGAGAGAGTTAAGTTATACAAACATGAGAAGTGGGGATAAGCTACCAACTTAGTTCTAATCTGGCTTAGACATAAGTTTAAGGTTTGAACGACTAAAAGGAAGTTCTTAAACAAATAATAGAGTAGCTAGGGTTAACGTAGACATGTATCACCTTAATTAAAAAGTTATTAACTTTTAGGCATCGAGAGAGTTAGAAGTTCATTAAAAAATCCTGTCGCATAGATTAAGTACCTTAGGATATACGCAAACATGTATAGCCCGTTGCTATAGCATTGAGATAGGTAATCAAACATATATCCTTAACAATAATCCTAACCTCCATAATTAATTGTTAATTCGTTGTAGTTGTTGATCTTTATTAGTGTTATATAGAGATTAGTTGATTTTAGTTTACTTAAATCAACCTTCACCAATACTTGCAACCCATTTTTAAGTGTAAAAATCTCGTATTTATTAATCCAATCCTCGTGGGTTCGACACTCTACTTTCACTTTATTACTTGATATGACGAGTATACTTGCTCCAAAGTGCATCACTATTTGACAAACATCATCTTTGATGGCCAGGTGGAGTTTATTTTGTTCTTGATGTAAGTCGGACATTTGTATGATTTGTATTATTAATATTTACCAGACACTCTTTTCCCCTTACCTAGGTATAGAGGGGGCTTTTAATGAGGCTCATTTATCTTTCAAAAAAATAAATACCATGATACCTAAACGTTTTATTATATCCTATATATACGACATATTAAAACAAATACACATGGTAACAAAGGATCAAACATGCACCCACATATATACAAACCTATATACACATATGTCACTTATATCATACCATACTACGCAAAACATACAATATTAAGAAGAAAGAAAATAGGCGGCATGCTATATATGAAAAAAAGGAACTATGTACATTAAAAAGGCCAAACGTAAGTAAAATACAAACGAATAAATAAAAACATAAGGGCAAGAATGGACAACAAATCGAACAAATAAAAACATGAATATATATAAACATGATAAAAAGGGCCGAAATTAAATAAATACAAAAGCAGTACTGGAATTTAAGATGTATGACAAAAAGAAGCAAAATATTAAATAAAACAACAGGATGGGGGGCTAACGAAGGGATAAAACCATTGGATTTTGGATCAAATCAAAACAATATTGAAATCAAGAAGGGCGAAAGGGGAAATTAACCCATTTGGAAATGGATTAAGTCTAATATAAGGATGAGATTGCAAAGCTTTCAAAGACTCCAGGGACCGAGGACATAGTTTAAAAAGACAGAAGGGCTGCGAGAATAAATCTAAAAATGCGGAGGGATTTAAAATGTTAATAACCCATTGTTTAGAAAGGATGAAGTATATAAGTGATTTTTTTTTAAAAATCAGTTTACACTCCCATTTCATACAAAAAAGAGTGTTGAAAGCTCTAAAGAAACCCTCGTCGGCTCTTCTTAAACGCAAAAACTAGCCATCATGCCCAGATCCCGGTGGACTTTTGTCGTACTAGCCGTCACCGGCCACCGGCGGCCTAAAAAAAAAACCTTTAAAACCCCTTCTTTCCCTCTTCTAAAAACAGATTTGAGACTGGTTTTTTAAAATAAACACTCGTTCCTTTGAAATCTTCAAAAACCGAATTGAAAACCGTTTTGAAATTCCTTTTTGAAAATCGAGAAATTTGAAACCCTAATTGGAGAAATGAGGGGAGATGAAAAGTCAGAAGTTGAAAGTTTTGTTCATCGGCGCACCATCCTCCGCCTTTATATCGAACGATAGCCCGAGAACCTAAAGGTAAAATCCTAAACCTTTTTTTTGTTTTTTTAATTCGAAATGAAGAATGCAAAATAAAAGCCAAGAATTCCTCTAAAATTTCTTTTTTTTTTTTCAATGATGCTTCAATCACATTTTACATTGATTTTGCTCTCGGTGTTTATAACCGGTAATTATAGTGATTTAGAAAAAAATGCATCTGAAATATATGAAAAATGCCCTTGTTTGTATTCATATGGTATTCTGAAAATTGTTGGTTTGTCTCTGATGTATCTGCATTCTAGTTTTTTGTTTCTTTGCATGTTGTTGTGGCTACCGGTGGAGGGGGGAACCAAAGAGGACTCTGCAGGGTCATATGGGATTTGGAGAGTTGTCGCGTGGGGACCACTCACACGTGTTGAGCCGTTTGATCCGCTTCAGATCCAACGATCGAGATGATGTGCCGGCACATCACCAAAGGAGCAAGTTAGGATTTCTTCTATCAAGGCAATTTGGACCATCAAATCTAGATTAGATCTAACAGTTATAGTGCAGCTGCGCAAAGGGGAAAGCAAGCCAACCGATTAGGGTTTTAGATTAGATTAAGTTACGGGCCTATTGGGACATATTGTAAAATATTATATATATATATATATATGGATATTTTAAATTTTATGTATATGGACTCTCTCATATTTTATCTAATTGGGCTTTTATTTAATATCAATTATTTTTTGGATTTTTTGTTTATAATATAAATAATACTTATAATAATAATAATAATAATAAATACTAATAATAGTAGTAACACTAAGAAGAAGAAGAAGAAGTGTACTAATATAAACACTAAATAAAATAATAAAAACAAAGTAAAGAAAATGGTCAAAAGACCTGGATAAAATTAGTGATTACACTTATCATGTTTGAATTTAACAAAATGTTCTATAAAAACGGACTTAGGACGTCGAAAACCCCCCCAAGTAGGGGTCCCCTTGAAAAAGTCAACGGTCGGTCAACGCGACGGTAGCGGTCAACAGTACTGGTGTTCATGTGTGGTAGGGTGCACCTGCAGGACGGATTCCAGTGTGGTGCGGTGTAGGTGCACCCGGGTGAGGCCATTCATGAGTGGCGCGGTGCATAGGAACCCTTGTGCACCCGCCCTCTACAGCTAGCGCACGCCCACACACATGCGGTAGCACGAACGGCAGTTTCTAGTGGCCGGACGATGGCGACAAAACGTCGACTGTCTTAACAATAGTGAGCACGATGGTGGCCTCCATTTCTGGTTTTGAAAGCTCGTACTACCTCATATTGGAAACCTAAAAATTATTTTCTGTCACATCCTATGATGGCGGCTCCAGTGACAGCGTTGCTGGTATCGGCAAACTTGTCTCGACAAGATAAGCACAATGATGGTAGAAGTGTCGAATCGAACACTTCGATTACAATAGATCGAACATGTAAGTTGAAGATGTGGAGAGGAAAGAAAGAATGGAAGAAAGGGAAATAGGAGAAAAAAAGGGAGATAACAATCAAGAGTGCCACTATTGCTTTTGCAGCAGGTACTATCTGGGGAACTGTGGTTGTTAAATGGTATGATGTGCCTCGTGTTGAAAGAAATGTTGCCCTGCCGGGGCTTATAAGAACACTAAAGATGATGGGAAATTATAGAATGACGTTTGCTACAATTGAGGGAGTCTATATTGGGGCTTAATTGGGGAAATATTGTGGTGGGAAAAAATATTTTGAAATCTTGTGTTGTTTTCAAATTATTTTTGAATCTATGGTGATTTCGACAGTGAAAATTTTTAAAGGCTAATTGCTTTCAGTCCGACCTCATGGAGGAATAAAAAATTTAAAATTTTTTGAGGGCCAATTGATTTAGGGAGTCTATATTGGGGCTTAATTGGGGAAATATTGTGGTGGGAAAAAATATTTTGAAATCTTGTGTTGTTTTCAAATTATTTTCGAATCTATGGTGATTTCGACAGTGAAAATTTTTAAAGGCTAATTGCTTTCAGTCCGACCTCATGGAGGAATAAAAAATTTAAATTTTTTTGAGGGCCAATTGATTTCAATCCGACCTCATGAAAATAAAAAAATTAAAAAAATTTGAGGGCGGGTTACTTTCACTCCGACCTCATGGCTAAATAAAAAATTTAAAATTTTTTTGAGGGCCATTAGAAAGCAATCCGACCTCATGTAGATTAAAAAAATAAAAAAAATTAAGGTCGGGTTGCTTTCACTCCGACCTCAACAAAAAAAATATTTAAGGCACCTTTGCTTCGACCTCATTCACAGGAAAGCTGCACCAGGAAAGCTGCACACCAAAGCTGAGAAAGCTGCACCTGCACGCTGAAAAAAATGCATGCATGGGACAAAGGCTGAAAAAATGCATGCATGAAACAAGGTCTGAAAAATATGCATGCATGTGACAAATTCTGAAAACAAAAATCTGAAAAATATAATGGGGCAGCAATAATTGGGGCAATCACGGGATTGAGGGGAAAAAATAATATATTCGATTGGATGGTGGGTTGAATGATTGAGGTTTGAATTTGTAGTTGTTAAATAGGGGTTGAAGGTAAGAAATTTTAGAAGGAAGTTTGTGAAGAAACTGGTGAGGAAGTAGAAGAAAGAAGAAGATTTGAGGAAAATATTGTAAGTTTTTAAGTTTATATACTTTGTTTTTAAATTTAATACGAACATTTGTGGTTATTTTAAAGAAATTTCAATAAGAAAATAAAAGAAGATTTGAAAAAATTTAGTTCGAATATTTTTGTGCCAATTTTCAAACTAGTAAGTTTCAAATTTTGTTCGAATATTTAGTGGTAATTGGTTTCTTACTAATATTTTTTTACTTGTCTTCTATGTAGTTTTCTTAAAAGGATGACCGATTCAAATTATATGTTGAGATTACAAAATCAACACGTCTCTAGTGTTGTGGTTGATGATATGGTAAATTATTTTTAAAGAAGTTAATTTGAGATTAGTAATATTTTATTTTCTTATTTTTTATTATTAATAATTTTTTAATTTAATGCAGGCAACCAAAGAAACTTTTAAACATCACCTAAGCATGGGGAGTAATCACCCACACCCCAATGTAATTGATTGGTTGCAAGAGGCAGGATTCTATCACGCCACATTTATTCATGGCTACAACCTGATTCCCAGCTTAATTACCGCGCTAATTGAGCGTTGGAGACCGGAGACTCATACGTTTCACATGCCGTGTGAAGAATGTACCATTACGCTCGAAGACGTGGTGATGCTAATTGGGATGCCGGTAAACAGGAGTCCATTGGTTAAGGAGCCGGAGGAATCATGTGCACAACTTTGCAGTGATTACCTCAACAAGGTTCCGACTGGAATCGATGTGAGAGGATCTCATATTAAATTGAGCTGGTTGAAGAGAGAATTTCAGCTCGGGGGAAATAACACACCAGAAGATATTAGTTGTGCGGGTCAAGCCTATATTTTACAACTCATTGGGGGGATACTGATGCCGGATAAATTCGGAAATCTTGTTCACACACGGTATCTACCAAATCTGTCATCGACTTCAGAAGCTGCTAAGTATAGTTGGGGATCAACAATATTAGCATTTTTGTACCGTGAGTTGTGCAAGGCTGCTCAATTAGATAGTCATGGTTTGAAGGCAAAGAGTATTGGTGGATGTATGTTGCTATTGCAAGCTTGAGCATGGGAACGACTTCCATTTTTTACACCGGTTACTCGAAGCATGAGAAATTTTCCTCTTGTTAGTAGGTAAATTTTTTACTTTAATTTGGAAGTTTGAGTTTACTCAGTTTTTTTTAAATATTATCTAAAAAATAATAAAATGACTATTATTTGGATGTGTATGCAGATGGAATGCGAGAAAAGCTCACACAGGGTTAGCAAACAACAATTTGAGAGTATTTATAGCCTCTATTGATTTATCTTGCAAAGATGAGGTATAGAAATTAAGTTACTTTTACATGTTATTATTATGTAATTAATTTATTCTCTTATTTATATTTATATTTTTTTCAGTTTATTTGGAGGCCATATGTCGGTGAACGCATAAATGTACCAGAAGAATTGATGATTAATACATGTCTCTGGTGTGCGATTACACCGTTGATCCATTTTGCTTTTGTAGAATACCAGTTTAGAGATAGGGTCCTAAGGCAGTTTGGCTTTCATCAACCCATTCTAAGAAATCCATTGTTTCATGACACTAATCATGACACCCTACACCTTGTGGACTTTCGCGGCAATGGGCATCATACATGGGAAATAAAGCATCGAAAGTACGTTGAAAAGTGGAACAACAGATGTGAATTGTTGCCACCTCGCTCTCGAATTCAAGCTGATGATTTGGACTTTGATAATTCATAGTATATGTTATTCTATCGCAATTGTGGGAAGCCATACTTGACTACTGCGGATGAACGAGAACAATGTCGAATATTTTTACAAAAATTTGGTGGTCGTGGTCAATCATCTAATGTTGCAGCGAATGAATCTCACAGTGAATCTAGTACATCAGATATGTATGCTGGTAATTCTAATCCAACAATAGCAGGTGGCTCTTTTTCTAATCTAGTGGATGAAAACTTTTATCATCCATCAATTGGCGGGAGCTCAGATTCCAATCAAGTGGATGCCAGATTCTATCATCAGCAGCCACCCACTTATCATCCATCAATGGGCGGGAGTTCATGTACGAATGATTTTCAGCATCAGCCACCCATGTACCCGAGCTTTGGTGGAAACAGGGACTATCAACAGGCACATACTTATCATCCATCAATGGGCGGGAGCTCGTGTGTGAATGATTCTGAAGCATACATACCAAATTTTCAGCATCAGCCACCCATGTACCCGAGCTTTGGTGGAAACATGGACTATCAACAACCACCAACTTATCATTCATCAATGGGGGGAGCTCGGGTGTGAATGATTCTAAAGCATACGTACCAGATCTTCAACATCAGTCAACCATGTACCCGAGCTTTGGTGGAAATGTGGACTATTAGCGGATCATAGATTTCATGGCGGTTACGTCGATTAGCAGTCTCACGTTGGCACCACGTAATACTGACTATTTGTATACAACACCATCTCCTATACGTCGCGTGATTGATAATGATAATGATGATGATGACGACGAAGACGACGACGACGATGATGATGATGATGATGCACGCCGAAGACTGCAACGAGAACGACAAGCACCACAGCGTTACATAGATACTACATCCCTCCATGGACAAAAATTGCATAGAAGACGGTAGCTCATGTAACTATTCTTCTATGTAATACAAATAATTTGTGGATGTTTATTATGATTAGTTATTTGAATTTTGTTTGAAATCTTTTTGCAACAATTGAATTATTTTAAAATCTTTACAAAAATAGTGTGATATATAAAATTTAACTTCGAGCATATAATTTACTACCAAAATAAACACCAAACCGAACATACAAATATATTGGTGATAATAATAAATAGTGAGAATAGTAATAATAAATAAACATATGCATCAAATAACGTACTCATAATCAAATAGAAAATGTTCATTGCAATACACATATAAAGAAATGAAACTAGTTCAACTACAAATAGTGAATGAAATCACCGAGGCATTGTCATGTAATTCGGTCGGTTTGGACATTTGTTTTTTTGATGTCTTGTACCCCTACATTGTGTACATCTCTTTGGTTCACCCGGATCCCTGTAATGAAGATCTATACTGGTAAGGATGCGAGTAGATTGAGGTCGGCCTTTTAGTTCTCTACGAAGTGTCGGATTCGGTAGCCATTCGTCGTGTTCTAGTGGTGGCCAATATTGTGAATTCGTGATCGGTGGGAACTCACATTTGTAAATATTTATTATCGTCTGCAAGTTAAAGCATTCATCCACAAAGCTGTACGGGTCAACCCCTTTAGACATGCATACCGCGGTTGCATGCCTACAAGGATATCGCCATGCCTGAAACTCACCACAATCACACCATCTTTGTCTAAAATTGACTCGAAATGTTTGATGGTGCCCTCCTCTGTTGTTGCGCATGGAATCAACAACATCAAAAATCTGTCCATTCAGGTTGAACCCGTGAACAACCATCGATCTTCCCAAATTCACGTTCTTTTCCATCTTTTTCACAAGATCTTCAGACCAAAGTTGCCCTTCATTTATCATAGCTTGAATTTCCGACCCTTTATCGGACCAAACCTTAGCCAACCTATAATACGTCTCTCTCACCAAGCTTGCTATTGGGAGATGACGTGTTCCTTTTAATACACCATTTATGCACTTCACAAGGTTGGTTGTCATTTGCCCGTATCGTCGACCTGTATCATACGATTGAGTCCATCTTTCCCTCTATATACTATTTGCCCACGCCCAAACATCTTCGCCATACTCCATGCGTAAATTTTCCAACATCCGCTCAAAATTTGGTTGTACTACTTCGTAGCCTATTCCATAATATATGTTGTTAGCATCGACAAACATCATAACACATAATTAATTAAGTTCGAGAAAAAGAAATTTACATACCCATGTTTAAAATTGCGCTGCGAAGGTTGGGTTTTTTCCATCTTTCAATGGCGTTCTTGCCAATATGGTGTACACAGTAGGCGTGATATGTGTGCAGTGGTGTCCATCCGCTACCCCGTCGATCAATTGTTGTTAAAATGGTCGTTGCTCTATCAGAAATCAAGCAAACCCCATCTTCTTTGATGACATGCTTACGTAAATTGCTCAAAAAGAATTTCCAAGAGTTCCCCGACTCTTTATCAACAATTGCGAAGGTAATCGGAAAGATAGTTCCGCTACCATCTTGTGTAACGACAATCAATAGTACATGTTTATATCTTCCGTAAAACTACGTACCATCGACTTGGACCATACGCTTGCAATATGGAAAGCCATCAATGCATGGCTTGAACGCCCAAAATAGTTTGTCGAATATTTTCTTCCCTTGAAGAAGTTCACCTTCTCGGTTGCATGCATCAAATGTTTTGTACTTTATTATGGTCCCTGGAATGAAATACGCCATTGCGTGTAATAAAGGCGGTAGCTCATTGTATGACTTCTCGTAATTACCGTACACCATATCCAGCGCCTTATCCCTTGCATACCAATCCTTGCCATATTCTATTTGGCATTCAAATTGTTGTTTCACAGTTGCAATCATTGTTGAAACAGTAACCTTAGGATTTGCTTCAACCAATGTCTTCAAGTGACGAGATATTACATCAGAGTCCAACTTACGGTGATCTTGGTTGATTGAATTTCGTAAGCAAGTGTGTCCACCATTGTAATTTGTAATCTCCCAAGCATTTATCCTCTGACGTTTAGACACTCGAATCTTCCAATTACAACCTTGTCCATATTTAACACATTTGGCAAACATAGTTCTCGGAGTGGATTCTTTAACGGTATAGTCTACATGCTTTCTGATGGAATACTCTTTAATTGCCAATGTAGCTTCTTCCTTGTCTTTAAATTGCATCCGAATCGAGAATTCATCAGAGGAATCTGAACCGATTTGAGGTATGATCGGGTTTTCAGGTGCCCTCATCATATCATAATCTATTAAGTTCATGTGAGCATGAGGTTCGTACCATGTAATGTCTTCTCCACCCGACACGAACTCACCACCACAAAAAATAGGCTCATCACCAAGGTCATCACCACTCAAGTCGGGATGTCCAGTTTCTTCATCTTCATCTTCAGTAGAATCAACAAGCGTTTCTCCCTATCGGCCTTGGAGATTTTCAACGTTAATGCCAACACTCGGATCAATTATCGGCTCAACCGTTGGGAACGTCGAAGGTCCAACATATGGATGAAACGCATCCGATGTCCCACTTTCCAACAGAGCAACAAAACTGTCTCCAAACCTATATGGCTGGTCCTCAACCGCACTATCGAAACCCATTTGAGAAGAACTTCCATATACATTTCTGGATGGGCCCGAGTCATCGTATCTCACACGCAACTTAGCATGTAACTCAACACTTCGAATAAGTAATGAATCATGCTCTGCAATCATCAGTCCAACATCTTCATCATCTTTAAGAGCTATTAAAGAATATCTGACTAGATGATCAGAGGTCTTCCACTGGTACCGCAAACGAACAATCGCAGCTCCTATTTTTCTTTCTATGTCTTGCTTCAGCTCTCGAAGGGAAATGTACTTTGAAAACTTCATCTTTGTAGTGTTTTCCGAGTTAAATACGACACCAGTATCAGTTTTCACAATTTCTCCACCGTAATGGATAACGACCACAAACATGTTACTCATTGTCTTTGCATGTTCAAAACCATGTATATTTTTCAATAAAATTACAAAAATCAAAACTATCGTATTGTTATATTATATTTTCACGAATTTTCTACCTAAACAAAAAAACAAAAAAAAACAAACAATATACGTATTCAAAACAAAATGTTAAAATCGACTTACTGAAATTTTCTTCAAAGTTTCTTCCTCCACTTTCTTCTTCTCCTTCTTCACTCAATTTTCTTCAGACTTTGTTAAACTTTTACCTTTAACATCACTTATTTAACATAAAAACACAACACCAAAATAATACAATTTTTCCCGTTTTTACACTTGTAAGCTATTTAATAACCACTCAAAATTCCAATACAATACCCCTACTGCATGTATGGTCATTCAATGTTTTATCAGCCATTTCGAATCAATACAAATCTACTCTGCATGAATGGTCATTCAACTCTAAAATAAAGCCTGCTCCCGCTCCCCTACCTCTGCAATAAAGCCTGCCCCCCGCTCCTCTCACTGCACCCCCTGCATCGGTGCAGTGCTACGACACATATTTTTATGAGGTCGGGTTGTATTCAACCAACCTTATATATATATATATTCATGAAGTCGGCATGCTTTCAAGATGCCTTAAATATTTTTTTGTTGAGGTCGGAGTGAAAGCAATCCGACCTCAAATTTTTTTTTAATCTACATGAGGTCGGATTGCTTTCTAATGGCCCTTAAAAAATTTAAATTTTTTATTCAGCCATGAGGTCGGAGAGAAAGTAACCCGCCCTCAAAAATTTTTATTTTTATTTTATTTTCATGAGGTCGGATTGAAATCAATTGGCCCTCAAAAAATTTTAAATTTTTTATTCCTCCATGAGGTCGGACTAAAAGCAATTAGCCTTTAAAAATTTTCACTGTAAAAATCACCATAGATTCGAAAATAATTTGGAAACAATAATAGATTTCGAAATATATTTTCCCACCACAATATTTCCCCAGTTTAGCCCTATATTGGTGTTGAGCAGTTGTTGTAGAATTATAGGATGAAAAGAGACTATGTCAATAGTGTCGTTGTGGATGGGGCTTCTATTCTCGATTTCAATGGTAGATATTTATTTATACAACTAGAATATTTAGTGCAATTTAAAACCTGCTATCTTTTTTTTGATAATAGTGCCAGTTGACTTTATTAAAACTTTAAATGAAACTTACAAAAGAAAATGGAAAAAAGAAGTTCAAAAGACAAAACAACGGCAATCAGTCCGACAGACATCCCCAAAAAACCCCCAAATTCGGGAATGAAATAGAGAAAGGGGAAAAAGAAAATTAATGAAGCATCCCCTCAACCAGAAGAACACCCATTCACGACGGTGTAACCAGAGTCCTTCGATCTTCTTCCACACACGCGAACACCACTGGCGGCACCTCTTCGACCCAGTACCTATCATGCATGGCGTTAGAATCCTCCCGTGCTAAGACATGCGCCGCTGTGTTCGCGCTCTGACTGGTGTGACGGAAGAGGCATTTTACAAGACGGCGCTGAAGCAACTTGGCGGTAGAAATAATCGGACCGATTTCGGAGAAGTCTATTACCGGCGAGACAAGTTTCGCTATCACCGACCTGGAATCCCCCTCAAGAAGCACCGATTGAAATCCCAAATCTGCCACAAACTCTAAACCGTGCATCGCCACAAAAGCCTGCGCCACAAACGCTGATTGGACTCTCTCGACCTTTCGGTGACAAGCCCCTTCATCTCGCACGATTATTCCAGAAATTGAGGTTTTATGTGTCTGGGAATAAGCTGCGTCCACATTAACTTTTACCATCGATGTAGGAGGGGGTTTCCACCTCACCGGATAATAACGTGGTGACGAACTTTTCAACCGGGCCAAGTTACCGATTTCTAACTCATAACTCTTTACAAAGGTAATTAACTCATCCTTTGTTTGATTAATACCCTCCTGCCATAATTTGTTTCTTGAGTACCAGATTGCCCATAAAGCTAGGACAATAGTTATCCTTCGCTGAATTACACTATTAGCAAAGAGCCATGCTAGCCACTCTTTAAAACATAATTCAGAAATCTGAAAAGGCCAGGCAATATTTAGTTGAGACCAGACACTAGAAGCATAGTGACAGTCCCTAAAAATATGTTCACAATTCTCTACACCCTGATTGCACCGGAAACACATAGGGTCAATAGCCACCCTCTTAATGCACAAGTTATGTTTTGTTGGGATGTAGTTGTTTATAAATTTCCAAGTTGCGATACGAACCTTAGATTGACACGGTAGCTTCCAAAGTTGCTTGAAAATGGCATTGCTCTGACTGATATTTGACTCACTCTGTTGGAGTAAACGGTACCCACTTCGCACGCTATATTCCCTAGTATGTTCGCCCGACCATACACGAATATATAGCTCAGGGCTTGGAGGTGTTGGGATGGCCAGAATTTACGCAGCTTCAGTAGGGGCAAAATTAGACACGATAAGATCAAAATTCCAATTAGTGGAATTCGGGTGCATAAGATCCGAAACCCAGGTAAGGCCCACCACCCTTGTGGATTGGAGTTTACGTGGTGGGTAAGTTGGCAACCAATAATCGTCCCAAATTGAAACACCATTCCCCGACCTAATCTTCCATCAAAGGCCCTTCTCAAGTAGTCCCCTCGCACTCCAAATGCTACGCCATATCAACGATGGTGTAGAGCCCAAACGTGCACTTAAAAAATTTGAATTAGGAAAATACTTAGCACGTAACAATCGAGCAACAAGGGATGTGGGATTCGAAACTAGCCTCCACCCCTTCTTAGCCAATAAAGCTACATTAAACTTGCATAAATCACGAAACCCCATGCCCCCATCATCTTTCAAATCACAAAGGCTAGCCCAATCACACCAGTGAATTCCTTTCTTACCCGGAGCCTTTTACCAACAAAATTTCGCTTCTTTCGCCTCCAGAGCCTTACACAAAGTCTTAGGCAATAGGAAACACGACATGGTATACAAAGGAATCGATTGGAGGACCGATTTTATGAAAGTTTCTTTCCCCCCCGGCAGAAAGAGGCCGTATTGACCAACCATTAATATGACCATCAAATTTATCAAACAACACCAAGAAAGCCTATTTTTTATTCCTCCCTACCACAGTTGGTAAGCCCAAATACTTCTCCGGGCTATTCATACTCGAAATACCCAAAATATTTCTCACATCACAACGTACCGCTTCCGAAACATTTGTACTAAAGAAAAGGCCTGATTTCTCAAAGTTCACCAATTGCCCTGAACAACATGCGTATTTGTGCAAGATCTCCTTTATAGCCACAACCTCCAAAGTAGTGGCAGCTCCAAAAATTAGACAGTCATCCACAAAGAGCAGATGAGACACAATAGGAGTTGTACGAGAAATCTTAGCACCACTGAGCAACCCCTGATGGATCGCACCACACAAGAGAGACGATAATCCTTCGCTATAGAGAAGGAATAAATAAGGGCTCAACGGGTCACCTTGTCTGAGCCCATGAGACGGAGAGAAACGGGAGCCCACAACCCCATTTAGAACAACCGAATAAGAAACTGATGTTACACAGCGGCAAATTTTAAGGACCCAATCATCATAAAAGCCCATTCTCCTCATCACAGCTTCTAAAAAAGGCCATTCAACCCTATCGTACGCCTTTATCATATCGAGCTTGAGCGCGAAAGAGCCATTCCGACCATAACGCCTCTGCTGAAAAGAGTGCGAAATTTCATACGCAGCAATCAAATTATCCGTAATAAGACGACCAGGAACAAAAGCACTCTGAGATTCGTCTATACAATAGTGCAAAACTTCTTGAAACCGAATAACCCACATCTTCGAAAAAATTTATATAAGACATTGCATAAACTAATTGGGCGAAAATCCGCCATAGAAGATGGGGAACTCACCTTTGGGATAAGAACAATATGTGTTATTGATGGGCTCCAACGGAACAGACCCACAGATAACTTTGTGTTATTGATGAGACAAGTCGAAATTTGGAAAAAGAGCCCACCAAGACGCATTAGCAACACCGCGATCAAGACGTTCGCGAATATTATTCATAGAAAATCTTCCCTTCTCCCAAGTAAACCAATTTCCAGAGTACCCAATATCCGATAGATCACAATCCGACAAAGCCTGTTTAAAATCATCCATTTGCCTTATACTTCGTAAACACCCCCCTTGCTTCTCATGTGCATACATAAGCTCGTTGAAATCTCCAATGACAAGCTAGGGAATATCAGGACAGTCATTAAGCTGCCTTAGTAAATTCCAAGAATCCAACTAGTTGGCCTCCTCAGGAGCCCCATAGAAGCCTGTGCACCTCCACTGAACGACCCCCACTGAATCATGATCTAAAAAATCTATAAACCGTATAGAAGAAGAACGAATCGAAACATAACAATTGTCCTTCCAGCCCAATGCAAGCCCACCACTACGACCCAAAGAGCTAACTTCAAAACCATTCAAGAAACCACATTTCCTACGAACCCTCTCCATCTTTTCTGCCGACAACTTCGTTTCAATGAAAAAATAAACATCCGGGTTGATGTCTCGAAGCATTTGCTTGAGATGACGAACTGTTCGAGGTTTACCCAAACCCCAAACATTCCAACTCATGAGTTTCATTGTGAGCGGCGGGCCTCTTGGATAAGGCCGACCGATGAACTTGGGTAACCAGATCGAGATGAATCATTTGAGTGAGAAACATCTAAACCTTCTGCTTGGACCCTAACCCATTTCTTTCCCTCAGAGTGGGCTAGTGGGCTTTCTTCCAAAGCATTCGCCATATGAACGTTCAAATCGAAGTTCTCCTTAGCATTATCCAATACATTCAATGCAGTAGAGGCCGGACCATCTGGTAAATTGCCATAATTTAATATGCTATCAATATGAGATATTGGAAACCCCAAATTACCGCTAAGGAAATCCCCCTGATTTGAAGCACAATTAACATCATCGTTCTGCAACCATCTGTTCGTCAACGGCTTCCGGCGCTCCGGCGCCCGTAGCGTGATATCCCAAAGGAAAACCACGTCCTTTGGATCCACAGTGAGACGTATCAGACAGAAACCCTCGCCATGTCCCAATTTACCACAAAGAAAGCAAAACAACTTAATGCGTTCGTATTCGAAACGGGCGTAAACTTGCTCACCATTCCTGGAAGCCAATTTCTTTCTCCTTTTCAACAGTACTCGGGTATCAAAATGAACCTTGATGCGCATAACACATTTAAAAACAGATCCCATAACCTTGGTATCATACTCCAGAAAACGACCAATAAAATTGCCTAGATTAACTGCAGTCGCCTCCGACATGAAGCCATGTGGAAATCATGAACCCGAACCCACAAATTAATATGGAACAACGGGACTGTTAAAGGATCCTCACCTTCTTGTAGCCGATGAAGAAGAAGGAGATGACCATTAAAATTCCAAGGCCCCCCATCCCAAATTCTATTCACATCCACAACATGATAAAGTCGAAAAAAATACCTATTATCCCCCAAATCAGAAATAGAGATCCCACCGATAGGCTTCCACACGCTCGAGAGAGTATGTCACATCGCTTCAAACTTCACTATACTTGTGGTAAGAAAAGATCCAACCAAACAAAGATCCAGGGAGTGATTGGAAAGGCCAGAATCAGTATCAACCTGTAGGACTTCCTCCTCCCCATCATCGATAGCCAGAGATGCCATCGGATCTGTCACTTCATCCATGGGACTAGAGATAGAATAGAAGAAGCCACCAAACAAAGTGCACAAAGCCGAGAAGAGATGTGCTAACCAGCAAAAACGTGCTATTCAGCAGACAAAGACAATGTAGGTTTAACAAAATTAACTTGCTATCTGATGTCATTAATTTTTAGAGAAACCATTTATGAAAAATGAAACAACGTGGACATTCATTATGAAATATTAATGTTTACAAAAACTTCATGAGATACACAAAAGACCTCTTTTAGGCTGGTAAAGAGAATTATATTTTGTATATATAGATCATATTGATTTTTTGTATAGTTTCCTTTCAGTTTAAGGTTTTGAACGTTCATCTTTCTTAAATTTAAGAATCATGCATTTTTTAGTTGCTTGTTTGTTTGGGCTGACTATAATAACTTGAAAATAAGAATTAATTAATATGTGGTAATGGGTGGTGTGAAACATTATTTTGGACAGTGGGTTTTTCATAATTGGTTGTGGTTTGAAGGAGAATGAAGGGGATCATGGTTGTTTTAATGCCAACTCTGTTTCTCGATCCATGTTACACTTGGATAGTTTTGTTGTCTGCTAGGTAATGTTCAATAAATGTATTAAGGTGTTGTCCACTTCGCAGGCAAGAGCATCTCAACATCTGTTTTAAGAAGGCTTTAAAGTAGAATCGAAGAGAAGTGTGACAAGAAGCTTACTATAATAATTCCAAGATCAACCATCAACGTAGAGATTATAATTTAGCTCTCTTCAACAGAAAATATTTCTTGTTCGATACAAGGATTGCAAAACCAAAATTTGTATCCAAATCATCCAACATCAGCTTCCTTTCACCAATACCGAAATCATTAGCGGGGGAGATTTGGGGTTTGAGGGGGTGTAACTTCATGTGTGACTGGAAGGGTTATCTATGGGGGTTTTTGTAATTTGAATTGAGCTTTTTAAAAGGTAGTTTTTTCTCTACAAAGTGTATTTCAGGTAAAGTATGTGTTTAAGGAAGAAGTAATGAAGGTGTAACACCCAAAAAAATTACACCCAATTTATAAATCCTAAATTCAAAAAATCTTTAATTTTAAAACCCTAGATTTTTGAAATTTAGGTTAAAAGCCCTAAATTAATTTTAGGAATTCGAATTTGGGAACCTATTTGTTGTTAAAGGATTTAATTTAGTTAATTTAGAATTTTAGGGGTCATTATATAAATTAAGTAAAGTTTGGCTGCTATTATGCAAGCCCCTAAATAGTGGGATAGCTTATAATGCAATTTACCCATCAAATTGGTTATTTAAACCCCATTAGCCCTAAAACCTATTTCCAATTTAATCTCAGTCACACCCTCCCTATCTCTCTCTCGATAGCTTTCCCCTCCCCCTCTCAACATCTTTTTTATGTTTCTTATTTCGATCGAACTTTGGTGAGTCTCTAGCATCACACAACCTTAATTTTTGAAGGATTTGGATATAAGATCTGATGCAGATTACATATGTGTTTTAGACGACATCGATTTTGAAGAAGACGAATTACCACCTCCTTCGCATGTTCGATCTAATCGTGCACGTACCACAAGGACTACACGTGAGTATTCTTTTAGATTAGTACTAGTGTTAATTAGTGGCACAGTGTTAGATTTTGATGTTAAATTTTCATATCATAGGTTTCGATTTAACTAGATCCGAAAGTGAGAGGCGTTCGTCCCGACGTTCGAGCTATTGTTGCTTAAGGTGTGTTTTCTTCCGGTGCTATAATTAAATTATATACTACTTTTCTATGTGTTGGTGTTTTACCTCTTTGTGATTATTTATATGTATTATGGTTTGTATGGTTGACATCATATGCATACGATTTCAGAATGTGTTTTAATTATGATTTATGGAAATTTGATCTACGAAACATCGGATTTATAGAACTATGATTTATGGATTTATGGACTATGATTTATGAATTATGTTTATGGAATATCGGATTTATGGAATTGATTATTAAGAAAATTGAATTTTAAACATCATATGTGTATGAGCATGGGTGGTTCGACGGGTTCTCATCCTTTTCCTATATGTTCTTACTGTAACAAACAACATAATGGTGTGTGTCGAAAGAAGTTAGGAGCATGTTTCTTATGTGGTTATTTAGAGCATTTTCGGAGTGATTGTCCCCTCGCCCATGCTACTAACCAGGTTCTAACAAAGTCTCAAAGATTAGTACAAACACCATCTAGAGTTAGTGGCCAGAATAGGCATGATGCTTCGGGTAATGCTAGTAAAGCTAGACCTACACAGAGTAATAGATCAGATGCTAGACGACCAGGGTTGGTTTATGCAACTAAAGCTCATGAGGGTTATGATGATGAGCCAGAGGACATAGCAGGTACATTTCTAATGTTCTCAGTTTTTACTTTTATGTTGAAGGATGAGGAATTCAGAATGAAGAATTTTAAGTTGCGTCAGTTAATTTTTGGGATATATCGCTAAGACTGAAAATTTCGAGGACGAAATTTCTTTTAAGGGTGGAAGAGTTGTAACACCCCAAAAATTACGCCCAAATTATAAATCCTAGATTTGAAAATTCACTAATTTTAAAACCCTAGATGTTGGGAATTTAGGTTAAAAGCCCTAAATTAATTTTAGGAATTCGAATTTGGGAACCTATTTGTTGTTAAAGGATTTAATTGAGTTAATTTAGAATTTTAGGGGCCATTATATAAATTAAGTAAAGTTTGGGTGCTACTATGCAAACCCCTAAATAGTGGGATGGCTTATAATGCAATTTACCCATCAAATTGGTTATTTAAACCCCATTAGCCCTAAAACCTATTTCCAATTTAATCTCAGTCGCACCCTCCCTATCTCTCTCTCGATAGCTTTCCCTTCTCCCTCTCGACATCTTTTTTTATGTTTCTTTTTCGATCGAACTTTAGTGAGTCTCTAGCATCGCACAACCTTAATTTTTGAAGGATTTGGATATGAGATCTGATGTAGTTTACATACGTGTTTTAGACGACGTCGATTTTGAAGAAGACGAATTACCACCTCCTTCGCATGTTCGATCTAACCGTGCACGTACCACAAGGACTACATGTGAGTATTCTTTTAGATTAGTACTAGTGTTAATTGGTGGCACAATGTTATATTTTGATGTAGAATTTTTATATCATAGGTTTCGATTCAACTAAATCCGAATGTGAGAGGCGTTCGTCCCAACGTTAGAGCTATTGTTGCTTAAGGTGTGTTTTCTTTCGGTGCTATAATTAAATTATATACTATTTTCTATGTGTTGGTGTTTTACCTCTTTGTGATTATTTATATGTATTATGGTTTGTATGGTTGACATCATATGCATACGGTTTCAGAATGTTTTTTAATTATGATTTATGGAAATTTGATCTACGAAACATCAGATTTATGGAACTATGATTTATGGATTTATGGACTATGATTTATGAATTATGTTTATAGAATATCGAATTTATGGAATTGGTTTTTATGAAACTTGAATTTTAAACACCATATGTGTATGAGCATGGATTGGGATATGTAAGGAGGAAGTTTAGTGGTTTCACCCTTCGGGCTGAATTCTACTTCGGATTGGCGGACGTAGGGAGTAGGTTATGGGAACCTTCCTCATTTTTGGCAGACGTAGTTGGGTGCATTGCATTGCACTTGTGATTTATGTGTTGTGCTTTAAAAATTTTAAGAAATTATACCATGTTTATGATTATGGTTTTTCTTGCAGTTTAGAGACACACTAAGCTCTTTAGCTTACTCCCCCATAGTTTCCTCTTACAGATATCTTTGGGCTTTAGGTGACATGGTACTTGGAGGATCTCAGATTTTATCTGGTTATTTTATTATTCAGTACGAAACTATTTTAGTTTAATTTTATTTCTATTTATTATTTTGGGACATGGATGTAATTTTAGACTATTTATATTTTGAGATTATTTTTAGCATTCATCTACTGTCATTTTAATTCAGAGATATTATATAATCATTTGAATATCTATTATGATATTTATATTTATTATTAAATTTATGTTATTTTACTTTAATTTAAAGTGTATCTTTTTAAAATTAGCTTTCTTGAGGGTTAAGTTTTCAATCGTAACTTCTTAAATTCAACTTTTTCTTCTAGGTCGGGTTTAGAAGGTTATAGAAGTTTTTGAAGCTAATATATCTGGTTCTCTTGGCTTAAATGAATATCTCTCATGGTCACCAAAAAAATAGTAACATGTGTAGGGGTTTTGTTTTTAGGAGTGGATTCCTCATCCTCCCTCACCTTACCCTTCAGTATTCTCAGGATCTTTTCCAGGTAACCATGAATTTCTTCACCTTAAATCTCTAGCTCGTACATTCTCTCAATCATTTCTTGCTTTTATTGTGCCCACCATGCAGGAATCTGAGACTCTTCATCACTGATGCTTGGTTTACTTTGTGCATTCAAGTTCTTTTGTTGACCCACAACATGTTCAATGGTGTCACCCATGGATTGATTCTTTTGGTTTTTCTTCGATTTTCCCAACTTGCTAAGGTGGGTTCTAGCTATCTCTGAAACCAAAATGTCACAAACCAATGTAACTGTTGAGTTGTTCGGTGCTCGATTCCTTCAACCGTTCTTGCTCGCCAAGTGGTGGAGAAGTGGAATTTTGGGTGGATGTGGTGTGGAAGCTTAAAAGATTAATGACACAATGATTTATAGTGGTTCAACATTCTAACCAATGTCTACATCCACTACCTTAGCTTCCCACTAAGTATTTCCAATCAATCCACTATTGATTCGTCCCCTTTTCTAGGCTTAGGAGGAAACCCTTATACACTGATCAAGCTTTCTACCCAAAGCCTTGATCAAACCCTCTTTACAAGAGAAAATATAAGCAAACACAAATCCCTCTAATAGGTGTTTGTTTGCACAATTTAGCTCTCACCCAAAACCTAAAACACTTGAGCAAATTTAACAATTTTGGCTCACTAGTGTTTGTCTATACAAAGGAATGACAATTAAGTGCTAAGACAATTTCTTGATCATTTGTTGTTTGACAATTGAAGCATTAACCATTACTTGATGCTTAGAGGTCCCTTTTATACTCCTTAATGAGTTTGTAGCCGTTACTAGCCGTTGGGGTTGAATTGGAGCCGTTGGAGATATAATTTCTCACCATAAATGCAGTTCTGCAGCTACCCGTATTGAAACGCTCGAACCCGTTTCAATACTCTCTTCAAGTAGAAAGAGCCCTTGCAGTCTGATGCAGCACCCGTATCGAAACGTTGTTAGCCGTATCAAAATGCCCGTATCGAAACGCCTAGCCCCATATCGAAACGATCTACATTTAAATGTTAGATGGGAAATAGTTGTTGGGGTTAATGATGTTTGTGGTCGATGCCATGTAGGCGTATCGAAACGGCAGAACCCGTATCGAAATGCTTGGCAAAATCCTCATCCAGAAAAGACTTGTTTCGAAACGTTTTGACACTGTAAGACCCCGTATCGAAACACCTATGGGTGTTTCGAAACGCTTGGAAGGTTTTGTTTAGTTTGGCTTTGAAAACATGTAAAAACCTTTGAAAACATCCCCTAAACATAGTTTCAAGTAGTTTGGACTTTGGAAATAGTTTTGAATTCTTTTTAACTTAGTCCAAAACATTTTTCAATTATTATATCAAAACATTAGTTCTACAATCTCCCCCTTTTGATATAATAAAACCAACTTGAAAAATAGTTTGGATTCTCTACCTTTAAGTTTAAAAATGTGAATAAGAGATCAAAAAATTTTAAATCAATTTGAGCTCCCCCTTATTCAT
The DNA here is from genome assembly GCA_030270665.1 of Hibiscus trionum. Lineage (NCBI taxonomy): Eukaryota > Viridiplantae > Streptophyta > Magnoliopsida > Malvales > Malvaceae > Hibiscus > Hibiscus trionum. The sequence continues at coordinate 16,663,242 of BSYR01000010.1, forward strand.
TTTAAAATTCAATTTTTCAAACCATTTCTCCCCTTTTTGTTATATCAAAAAGAATTCAAAATACTTTTAAGTTCAAAATAACAATAGAGGTGAAAAAATTGACAAAATTAAGAATTTTGGTTTTAAAATGGCTCCCCCTTACTCAAAGCATCATAAGAATGTTAGTCCAACATATATGATCATCTAGTTGAATTAAATGAAAAATAAATCAAATAAAAACAAAAAACAACTAGATTTTACCACACTTGAACCCAAGAGAGGATGTGAAGCATTCCTTCTTCAAGTGTTCTTCCTTTGTGTGCATGGAGCTCCCCCTCAAAGTTTGACTTGTTGATCAATCTCCATCACACCTAGCAAAAGACAATCAAGTAATTTTTGGTATCCAAATTGCTTTGGATCCATAAACGTTAGTAGCACAAAATTTAGTCCCCTTAGGAATCCATTTTTCAATTTCATCCTTTTTAGTTGAAGTAGTAAGTCCTTTTGGGACCCAAATACTCCTAAAACATTTACCATTTACAAATCTAGGGGCACTAGATTGTCTTATTGTAACCCCCTTAATCCGGCCTAGACGGTTGACCCGAATTAAGAAGTTTACACGGGGAAAACCAAAGTCAACCCGAAAGTCAACCTTGATTAACGACCCTTTTTTTCTTTTTAATCTTATCTATATGCACATTAACCCTAGATATTTTCATAACAACAGCATACTCAAAGATCAGCGCATTCGGAAAACATTTAGGGACTTAATTGCACAACATACAAGTTTAGGGACCAAAATGTAAATTCTAGAAATTATAAGGACTTAACCCACTTTTAAGTTACCATTATGAAATTAGTCATATTTCATGCTTCTCTGTCAAATTTCAACTCAAACGAACATCTCCAACTCATTCAATTGCACAAACAAGATTCAGGACCAAAACGCAAAGATTTCAAAACATATAACCGTCAATTTCAGTGCCCAACGGTCGGGTGTTTCGGAACAAGGATGATCTGTTCCGAAACGCGTTGCGCAACAGGGCCTGGCAGTGGCCAAACTGTTTCGGAACGGCTCTGCCCGTTTCGAAACGCCTAGGCCATTTCAGGCCCTCTGTTCCGAAACGGCAGCACCTGTTCCGAAACAGGCTGCCCAGATTGCAGAAATTTATCTAGATAAACACACAATTGACCCATCAAACATGCTCCAAAGGCAACCAAATTATATCAGCAAGACATTACATGCATAAGGAACATAATGGCATCAACAATTCATAAACATGGCATCAAACTAGGAAAGCCCCAATTCTATAGGCATGCATCCTATATTGAAAACCATTCAAACAACAAGTCACCAAACAATCCTCATAAAGACCATTTACATGTTCCAACATCAACAACAACATAAAATCAACTTAGGGAGTCCAACATACACAATCTCATTAAACATCAACAAGAGATTCTCCCCCCATTGCCTTTATTATCTATAGCTATTTACCGAGACATACATCTCAAATGGAGCTCTCCTTGAATCCCTTGCTTCTCGCTGTCCCAACTTCAAATATCTACATTGATGGACAAAAAGGAGCGTAAGCACATAATGCTTAGTGAGGAATGCTCAAAACCAAAACACCATCAATGCAGTGAGTCATAAAACCTCTTTTAAAAGCATCACAATTCGATAAACCAAAGCAATGTTTGAAAACCCCTTTAAACAACATGCTTTAGATCATGCATTTCTCAAATATGAAAACCAACCCTTAGCTTAGAAAAGCCAAGTAATTCACTCCAAAGCACAACCTTGCAAAACCATCAATTTAACCATTCCATGCATGAACATCATATGCAAGTTAAATACAAGAACCTTGGAAAACACTTCCACTTCACATCATACTTTTCTCATACTTGGAAACCATTTCAAAGCAAGAAACCTTTGAAAACCACTTACTCATTCAAACCATCTCATGCATTAAACAAATGCAACATATGAACCACAAAATCAATATTTGCATTTCAAGCCTTTAAAAACAAGTCTTCACAAGACTACAATGCACTTAAGAGATTTCATGCACACATGCACCATTCTCATTAGAAAGTAAACTCTTGTTCAAGCTAACATGTAAACATGCGTTCATAAAACATTACACCCTTCTCATGCAAACATGCATCATTTCAAGCATCTCATGCTTCATCATATTCAAGATCATTATATTGGCTTCCAAGTGATAATTCACAAACCATCATAACACAAGACTCAATCGGATACGCGGATTGCAAGCGTTGTCCCTACGCTTCATACACACTACCAATCACAAGGTCCACATATGGACTTTTAAACACCATATGACCTTAACACTCACAAGGTCCTCAAATGGAATTTTAACCACCATTATGACCTTACCATACACAAGGTCCTCATATGGACTTTTAAACACCATATGACCTTAATATCACACATTGGTAGTTGTATAACATCACTAACGAGATCCCGGGACATACAAGATCCACACATGGACTTTACACCACCATTGTGATCTTACCATACACAAGGTCCTCATATGGACTTTTAAACACCATATGACCTTAATGTATACAAGGTCCTCATATGGAATTTTAACCACCATATGACCTTAACACAAGACCCACCCATGGACTTTTAAACACCATGGTGTTCTTAACCATCTCGTTAGTGTACTTGGATGGAGTTATCGGTTCAATCATAACCACTCCACATCCAAGGCGACTTTATTCACGGTGCACCCAATCCTATAGCCGGCTAACTATATCCGATTCAAGTAACCAAGAACCACTTACATCACTTGCCAATATAACCAATTTACCATATTAATCCTTTGTTTTACAAGCATAACCAAAATGCCAAAACCACCAATTACCATCATCAATCCACTGTTTTTAAAGCATTACACAAAGCCATTAAACAACATGCAACACTATGCAACAATTCCACAATTCCAAAGTACAAAACCAAGGATCTCTTACCTTGAGCATCCTTCACACATGGCTTTCAAAACCAGCATTAAACCATGCTAAAATATGCTTTCAAAACAGAATTTAAAACATGCAAATCACATGCATTGCATCCAACAATCACAAGTGCTTTAAGAACCACATCACAACACAACCCAAGAGAGAAATTCCATTTACTTACTCTTGAGCTTAGCTAAGTTGTTTAGACTTAAACTAAGCTCCCAAAACCTCCAAACCTTGGTTTTAAAGCTGAAAACCCAACTTCACTCACCGATTTCCGTTTCACCACTTGCTGAAACACCAATCAAGCTTCCGAATCAACACCACAAGAATCCGAAGATGTCTCCCCTGTTTTAAACACATCAAAACAGTAGATTAATGCACCATCATGCATTAATATCCTCAACCAAGACACCTAAACTCGCTGCTCTTTGCAAATCCAACATTTCGGCTACCAAACACAACTGAAATCACATCCAAACACTTCCAAAACTTAACCCAGCCAAGATCCATCACTTCTAACCATTTTTAAACATCAATTAACATCCAAAATGATCCCAAACACGTCCTTATACCTCCAGCATTAACAAAACACCAAGATCACCCCAAAAACCACCATTTTCACAAGTAGAAACTTAGGAAAATCAACCTATTCGGGATTGCATTGATTAAACCTCAATTTCTCATCAAATATACATCCATTTTACATCAAAAACACATCTCAAAACAGTACCCAACCACTTCATACGAATTTCATCACAAATTAACCAAATCTTGCATTTTAAAGCCAAGATCAAGAACACAATTGTAAAACCTTTAATAAAACACAAATCAAGGATTGAGAACTTGGGAATTTCAGTAAAGAATTGAGAATTTAGAGGAGAAGGACGTTCATACCTCTAAACTTGAGTTTTCTCCCTTTTTGGAACCAAAATCTTGAAAATCCAATAAGCAAATGCTAAGGTTTTGTTGTAGAGTTGATTAGAGATCAAATGAGGATAGAAATCTCATCTTAAGTTGTCAAAATCAGAGGAAATTCTGCTGGAGAAATGTGTTTGGGTTGAGAGAAAAGTTGAGAGAAAAGAAATGGAAATTTTTGAGAAAAGTTAGTTATGAGAGCAAAATATCTTTTTCCCTCCTTTTTCCTTTAATTAAAACCATTAATAAAACCTTTAATATTAAGAAAAATCTGGAGAAACTCTTCTTGGGTAAATAGCTCCTTAAAGATTCAAAGTTTCAATCCTTTTTAAAACAGTCACCAAGTTTCCGAAAATTACATTTTGGTCACTAACCCAAAATGTCACTCTTCCAAACCTCATTTTGTAAAATTGATTTCACCTTTCTCTTATATATAATAAAAGAGGATTTTAAGACATTTTTCCATATTTTTACTGCAACCCGAACTAGGCTTTCCTAAATTCACCTTTTATATTCGAACCGCAACCCGACCGGTCCGGTCCAAACCCAAAACTTCTAAGCCCAAAATTGGGGTGTTACAACTCTCCCCCCCTTAAGAAATTTCGTCCTCGAAATTTCAACTGGCGAAAAGAGAACAACCAAACTTCTCAAAGCAACACACAAGGCAACACAGGAGACTTAACCACCACTGAACACTCTCCTCACAAAACTCCACCCAAACTCAACACCACCACATACTGTTCACGAATTCCAGAACACTCAAATGTTAACCACATCTTAACCTTTCACACTTCCGGACTACACATAGCCCCAACAACAACCTGAAGAACCCCCTACTTTTACTACATACACCACCTTAACTCATAACTCCTAAAACTTGTTCACACAGTGACACCACCCAATCCAGTTCAGCCACCATGTGACCCACAACCTTCACTACTTCTAAAACCCCTTGCACAACTGCTCAACCACTTCCAAAGATTACCACATCAAGCAAAAATTTCTAAGCATCAACCGCTTACCCAAACTTCTCAACGTAATGCTGACATTCCTTCACATCCGCCGCTATCATTACCATAACGATTCACCAGACTACTCACCTAACACCTGAGAACCACAACACAAAACCCCAACCGTGACTCCGCCAGCCGTTTCACACACCACCAGCTGACTTCAGAAGGAATTTACTTATACACAACTAGCCAGCCACTACTCACAAGAACCCGTCCAACCAACAATGGCCTTTGATCTTACATTGCCTTTCCACTTCAAGCCTGGACTAGAACACCAGCCTTACCAGGGCACCGCCCATTCTATACATACGTAAGATTACGAAACTTCTATTCTCCCCGGCTAACCCCTTTTCTACAACCCACATCACAACCTCTTCTCAACTCTTCGAAGGTTGCTATGAACCATCACCTACATAAATAATCCTTCTACAACTACATCAATGCCAAGTTACCTCAGCACTCTAGAACACATCCACTAACTTACTACATCACTTAACACCAAGAAACTACCACTTTTACCAGCTATTCACGACCACTCTAACTGATTCTAACTTCAACCGGTAATCTCCTCACCACCATACCGCTAAACTCATTAAGCGCCAAACACTTCCCTTCTACCAACATGCTATACCACACTCACTATTATGGTCAGCCCGCTTAATACCCTCCATAACTTCTAACATTCTCCTAGCACCAACACAACCTTTAAAACCCATCATCCAACCTAACCCTATCACAACTCTAACGGACCCGATTAACTATCAGCGAGTGTGAACGTTCGTATGCATGGTCACCAATATGCCCTAACAATGCCTGATGTACATGCATGCAAAACCTCTAATGTCATTTCACATGTATGCATGGACCAGTACATATATAATATAGCATATAACCAATGATTTTAACTGTGCATGTATGTCGGTTCACACCCACCAATAACATCCTCAGAATCCGCCTAAAAACAACCTCCTACTTCACTTCTAACATGACCAACTCCATCATTCTTTCAACCCACTATCCACAAGATACTCACTAATGCCCTCTTCACACTAAAGTTGTTTTCAAAACAACACCAACTACTACCCCAAACATGCTAGCTACGAGACCATACCCACTACGCAAGGAAAATACCAACTGAAACCAAACTAAGATAACTAAGGCAAAGATTACTTAACAAGGTTACCTGTAAACACCTCACTGCCCCGGAGCTTCGACAGACAAGCTCTCTTCCTCGCAGAACCATCATTCTCCAGCCGCACTGCTGCAGCATCTGCTAACACATTAAGGTCATCACCATCTCCCTGCGGTAAAAAACCCTGACTACCCCGAGCCAACTTCAAGCAATTACGTCTCAAATGTCCAACAGACCCACAACTCCAACAAGATTCATTCTGCAAGCTCCTCACACCTTTCTGCCCTTCCTGCCAACTTCGAACCTTGTCTTGGCCGTGCCCACGACCCTTCAGAGACCCTTCTGCTACCACTGAAGCTGATCTCAACACTTGAGGACAATCCCGCTTCACATGTTCTTTAGAACCACAGTTCCAACAAACTCCTGCGCCCCAACAACCTCCAACATGGCGCCTTCTACAACGGTCACACACTGGTAACTGAGCTTCCACTCCTTGATCATGTAGCACTTGCCCCAGATTTGCACTACCACTCAGACTTCGATTCAAGAAAAACCTTCTATCACGTAGCCTCTTACGCTGACCGCTCTCGAGGTCAGTACCCACAACTCTCTCGCTTAAACTTTTCTCACCTTCATAAACTGGAACCACACCCTCATATTGCTTAACCCTTGGGAATTTCTCACCAAGGTACCTTTCATAAAAGGCAGACACAAAGAATTCCCAATCTATATCGTGGATGTGCGATGCCACGGCCACAGATGTCCACCAGGCACAAGCGTCCTCCAACATCAATGAGACCACACTTCCCAGCTTACAGGCATAGTCACAACCTTCCTGATCCAAAATCAGAATTACACTGGCCAACCAGGCCTCGAACATTTCAGGCGTCGAACCATGATACTCCACAGCTCCCAAATCATGTAAACGATGTTTCGACAAACCCGCACATCCCACAGCCGGCACGTCTACAGGCCTTACTTTTTCCACAGCTTGAGATGTTCCCAACACCTCTTGAACTACAGGTGATGAACTCTTCATCACAGAACCAACTTCTTCCTCCTGCCTTACAACCTCAACTCCAGGCACTGTAGGCTGAAACGAAACACCTCCACCAAAAGGTGAATTCCACGCCTCAACAACCTGCTCTAAAGCAGCAACCATCTCACCCAACTGCCATTCTCTCATCGATTTCACCATGCTATTAACAACAAACAATCATAACAAAACAAACAAATTAATCAGACCAGCTTTAAGCAAGGATTCAAAGCTCCAACTCCAAAATAACACAATAGCTATAATAATAAGGCAATGGGTATCCCAAATTTCCCCCTTTTACATGACATAACAGTCAATAACAACATGGATATCACAACATTGAGCATATCAATCAACATATTTCGATCATGCTCTCATCAAACAACATTCACTCGCAGCAGCATACTGTCAACATATCATACCCAACACACTTTCATCATTCATAAAATCAGCTCACAACACCAGCATAACATCAGCACAAATCCACATTAGCTCAATGAAGATTCTCAATCAAGAAGCAAGCTAAAAACATCAACAACTCGTTCACAAGCACACATTTCAACCGACTTTCAACCACACATCAGAATAAACCTCAAACACATATTACAACAATTTACCATTTTCCCCAAGCATTCGCAACTCAGCTCCGATACCACCAAATGTAACCCCCTTAACCCGGCCTAGACGGTTGACCCGAATTAAGAAGTTTACACGGGGAAAACCAAAGTCAACCCGAAAGTCAACCTTGATTAACGACCCTTTTTTACTTTTTAATCTTATCTATATGCACATTAACCCTAGATATTTTCATAACAACAGCATACTCAAAGATCAGCGCATTCGGAAAACATTTAGGGACTTAATTGCACAACATACAAGTTTAGGGACCAAAATGTAAATTCTGGAAATTATAAGGACTTAACCCACTTTTAAGTTACCATTATGAAATTAGTCATATTTCATGCTTCTCTGTCAAATTTCAACTCAAACGAACATCTCCAACTCATTAAATTGCACAAACAAGATTCAGGACCAAAACGCAAAGATTTCAAAACATATAACCGTCAATTTCAGTGCCCAACGGTCGGGTGTTTCGGAACAAGGATGATCCGTTCCGAAACACGGGACCGTTCCGAAACGCATTGCGCAACAGGGCCTGGCAGTGGCCAAACTGTTTCGGAACGGCTCTGCCCGTTTCGAAACGCCTAGGCCATTTCAGGCCCTCTGTTCCGAAACGGCAGCACCTGTTCCGAAACAGGCTGCCCAGATTGCAGAAATTTATCTAGATAAACACACAATTGACCCATCAAACATGCTCCAAAGGCAACCAAATTATATCAGCAAGACATTACATGCATAAGGAACATAATGGCATCAACAATTCATAAACATGGCATCAAACTAGGAAAGCCCCAATTCTATAGGCATGCATCCTATATTGAAAACTATTCAAACAACAAGTCACCAAACAATCCTCATAAAGACCATTTATATGTTCCAACATCAACAACAACATAAAATCAACTTAGGGAGTCCAACATACACAATCTCATTAAACATCAACAAGAGATTCTCCCCCCATTGCCTTTATTATCTATAGCTATTTACCGAGACATACATCTCAAATGGAGCTCTCCTTGAATCCCTTGCTTCTAGCTGTCCCAACTTCAAATATCTGCATTGATGGACAAAAAGGAGCGTAAGCACATAATGCTTAGTGAGGAATGCTCAAAACCAAAACACCATCAATGCAGCGAGTCATAAAACCTCTTTTAAAAGCATCACAATTCGATAAACCAAAGCAATGTTTGAAAACCCCTTTAAACAACATGCTTTAGATCATGCATTTCTCAAAAATGAAAACCAACCTTTAGCTTAGAAAAGCCAAGTAATTCACTCCAAAGCACAACCTTGCAAAACCATCAATTTAACCATTCCATGCATGAACATCATATGCAAGTTAAATACAAGAACCTTGGAAAACACTTCCACTTCACATCATACTTTTCTCATACTTGGAAACCATTTCAAAGCAAGAAACCTTTGAAAACCACTTACTCATTCAAACCATCTCATGCATTAAACAAATGCAACATATGAACCACAAAATCAATATTTGCATTTCAAGCCTTTAAAAACAAGTCTTCACAAGACTACAATGCACTTAAGAGATTTCATGCACACATGCACCATTCTCATTAGAAAGTAAACTCTTGTTCAAGCTAACAAGTAAATATGCATTCATAAAACATTACACCCTTCTCATGCAAACATGCATCATTTCAAGCACCTCATGCTTCATCATATTCAAGATCATTATATTGGCTTCCAAGTGATAATTCACAAACCATCATAACACAAGACTCAATCGGATACGCGGATTACAAGCGTTGTCCCTACGCTTCATACACACTACCAATCACAAGGTCCACATATGGACTTTTAAACACCATATGACCTTAACACTCACAAGGTCCTCAAATGGAATTTTAACCACCATTATGACCTTACCATACACAAGGTCCTCATATGGACTTTTAAACACCATATGACCTTAACATCACACATTGGTAGTTGTATAACATCACTAACGAGATCCCGGGACATACAAGATCCACACATGGACTTTACACCACCATTGTGATCTTACCATACACAAGGTCCTCATATGGACTTTTAAACACCATATGACCTTAATGTATACAAGGTCCTCATATGGAATTTTAACCACCATATGACCTTAACACAAGACCCACCCATGGACTTTTAAACACCATGGTGTTCTTAACCATCTCGTTAGTGTACTTGGATGGAGTTACCGGTTCAATCATAACCACTCCACATCCAAGGCGACTTTATTCACGGTGCACCCAATCCTATAGCCGGCTAACTATATCCGATTCAAGTAACCAAGAACCACTTACATCACTTGCCAATATAACCAATTTACCATATTATTCCTTTGTTTTACAAGCATAACCAAAATGCCAAAACCACCAATTACCATCATCAATCCACTGTTTTTAAAGCATTACACAAAGCCATTAAACAACATGCAACACTATGCAACAATTCCACAATTCCAAAGTACAAAACCAAGGATCTCTTACCTTGAGCATCCTTCACACATGGCTTTCAAAACCAGCATTAAACCATGCTAAAATATGCTTTCAAAACAGAATTTAAAACATGCAAATCACATGCATTGCATCCAACAATCACAAGTGCTTTAAGAACCAAATCACAACACAACCCAAGAGAGAAATTCCATTTACTTACTCTTGAGCTTAGCTAAGTTGTTTAGACTTAAACTAAGCTCCCAAAACCTCCAAACCTTGGTTTTAAAGCTGAAAACCCAACTTCACTCACCGATTTCCGTTTCGCCACTTGCCAAAACACCAATCAAGCTTCCGAATCAACACTACAAGAATCCGAAGATGTCTCCCCTGTTTTAAACACATCAAAACAGTAGATTAATGCACCATCATGCATTAATATCCTCAACCAAGACACCTAAACGCGCTGCTCTTTGCAAATCCAACATTTCGGCTACCAAACACAACCGAAATCACATCCAAACACTTCCAAAACTTAACCCAGCCAAGATCCATCACTTTTAACAATTTTTAAACATCAATTAACATCCAAAATGATCCCAAACACGTCCTTATACCTCCAGCATTAACAAAACACCAAGATCACCCCAAAAACCACCATTTTCACAAGTAGAAACTTAGGAAAATCAACCTATTCGGGATTGCATTGATTAAACCTCAATTTCTCATCAAATATACATCCATTTTACATCAAAAACACATCTCAAAACAGTACCCAACCATTTCATACGAATTTCATCACAAATTAACCAAATCTTGCATTTTAAAGCCAAGATCAAGAACACAATTGTAAAACCTTTAATAAAACACAAATCAAGGATTGAGAACTTGGGAATTTCAGTAAAGAACTGAGAATTTAGAGGAGAATGACGTTCATACCTCTAAACTTGAGTTTTCTCCCTTTTTGGAACCAAAATCTTGAAAATCCAATAAGCAAATGCTAAGGTTTTGTTGTAGATTTGATTAGAGATCAAATGAGGATAGAAATCTCATCTTAAGTTGTCAAAATCAGAGGAAATTCTTCTGGAGAAATGTGTTTGGGTTGAGAGAAAAGTTGAGAGAAAAGAAATGGAAATTTTTGAGAAAAGTTAGTTATGAGAGCAAAATATCTTTTTCCCTCCTTTTTCCTTTAATTAAAACCATTAATAAAACCTTTAATATTAAGAAAAATCTGGAGAAACTCTTCTTGGGTAAATAGCTCCTTAAAGATTCAAAGTTTCAATCCTTTTTAAAACAGTCACCAAGTTTCCGAAAATTACATTTTGGTCACTAACCCAAAATGTCACTCTTACAAACCTCATTTTGTAAAATTGATTTCACCTTTCTCTTATATATAATAAAAGAGGATTTTAAGACATTTTTCCATATTTTTACTGCAACCCGAACTAGGCTTTCCTAAATTCACCCTTTTATATTTGAACCGCAACCCGACCGGTCCGGTCCAAACCCAAAACTTCTAAGCCCAAAATTGGGGTGTTACACTTATATAAAAATTTGATTTTCCAAAAATATTTTTCTTTTCAAGCTCTTTGGAAATCAAATCTTTTTCTTCTTGAACTTTTTTAAGCAAATTTTGTAAATCAAAACATTTTTGTTCAAACTCTTCGAGTTTTGCTTCAAGTTCAAGTTTGGTTTTAGAAATCAAATCATTTTGAATTTTCAACTTTGAAATCATTTTATTGTTTTTCAAAATGTGATTTTTAAACTCTAAAACCAAATCGTCGTAGGCATCTTGTAATTCATCAAAAGAGTAAGAACGTGAAGTAGATGAATTAGAAATTACCCTTGAATCTTTTTCGATGGCCATACGGCAAAGGTTGGCTTGTTCATCATCGGTGGAGTCCTCATCACTCCAAGTAGCCACATATGCCTTCTTCTTATGGCTTGAAGTGTTTGCCCTCTTCTTTTTCATGGATTCTCGTTCAAGCTCTCTCAAGGCTTTCTTTATGAACGGGGCACACTTCTTGAAGAGATGAACTATCTCTTCCTCTTCACTTGAATCAACATGATGACATGTGGAGGATTTAAGAGCAATGGCATTGGTGTTGATGCCAAGCCCTTTGAGCTTCTTCTCCCTCATAGCTCTAATCTCTTCTTTCTTCTTCTCCTCTTCTTTGTTCTTCTTCATGATTTGGTGAGTGAGAAGAGACCTCATGAGCTATCAAGCTTCAAAGTTTTCAAGTTTTTAGCTTCGATGATGGCGGTCCTCTTTGAGTCCCATGACTCGGGAAGGGAGTAGATGAGCTTTCGGACAAGTTTCTCCTCCGGAATGGCTTCTACATAGCTTTTGAGACCATTGGTGATAGTGGAGAACCTATCAAACATCTTCTTGATGTTCTCTTCCGGATCCATCTTGAAGTTCTCATACTCTAGGTTGAGGAGCCCGATCTTGGTCTCCTTCACTTCATTTGTCCCCTCGTATGTGACTTCAAGCTTGTCCCATACCTCCTTGGCACTCTCACAAGAAGACATCTTCTCATAGATGGTTGGGCCAAATGCACAAAATAGGATGTGCAAAGCTTTGCAATTAAGCTTCATCTTCTTGCGATCTTCGGCACTCCATTCCGCTTTGCTTCGTTGAGGCACGAACGGACCATCTTCTACTATGTCTCATAGCTTGTAGTCTCTTGACTTAATGAAGAACTTCATCTTTGTCTTCCAATGGGCATAGTGAGTTCCGTCGAAGAAGGGCGATTTGTCGATGAATTGCGCAATTGAGCCGGTTGTGTGAAATGATGATCGAGCTTGCCGGATCTTCTCAATAGGATGTTAATCCTCTTTGATTGATCCAAGCTCTGATACCAATTGTTGAGTTGTTCGGTGCTCGATTCCTTCAACCGTTCTTGCTCGCCAAGTGGTTGAGAAGTGGAATTTTGGGTGGATGTGGTGTGGAAGCTTAGAAGATTAATGATACAATGATTTATAGTGGTTAAACCTTCTAACCAAGGTCTACATCCACTACCTTAGCTTCCCACTAAGGATTTCCAATCAATCTACTATTGATTCGTCCCCTTTTTTAGGCTTAGGAGGAAACCCTTATACACCGATCAAGCTTTCTACCCAAAGCCTTGATCAAACCCTCTTTACAAGAGAAAAAATAAGCAAACACAAATCCCTCTAATATGTGTTTGTTTGCACAATTTAGCTCTCACCCAAAACCTAAAACACTTGAGCAAATTTAACAATTTTGGCTCACTAGTGTTTGTCTATACAAAGGAATGACAATTAAGTGCTAAGACAATTTCTTGATCATTTGTTGTTTGACAATTGAAGCATTAACCATTACTTGATGCTTGAAGGTCCCTTTTATACTCCTCAATGAGTTTGTAGTCGTTACTAGTCGTTGGGGTTGAATTGGAGCCGTTGGAGACATAATTTCCCACCATAAATGCAGTTATTTAGCTACCTGTGTCGAAACGCTCGAACTCGTTTCGATACGCTCTTCAAGTAGAAAGAGTCGTTGCAGTCTGATGCAGCACTCGTATCGAAACATTGTTGGCCGTATCGAAACGCCTAGCCCCGTATCAAAACGATATGTATTTAAATGTTAGTTGGGAAATAGCCGTTGGGGTTTATGACCGTTATGGTCGATGCCACGTAGGCGTATCGAAACGGCATAACCCGTATCGAAACGCTTGACAAAATCCTCATCCAGAAAAGACTCGTTTCGAAACCCGTTTCGAAATGTTTTGACACTGTAAGACCTCGTATCGAAACACCTAGAAGTGTTTCGAAACGTATGGAAGGTTTTGTTTAGTTTGGCTTTGAAAACATGTAAAAACCTTTGAAAACATCCCCTAAACATAGTTTCAAGTAGTTTGGACCTTGGAAATAGTTTTGAATTCTTTTTAACTTAGTCCAAAACATTTTTCAATTATTATATCGAAACATTAGTTCTGCAGTAACAATATAAGCTTTATTGTCCCAAATCCCAGTTCATCTCTGAATGGTTTCAACAATTCTTCAGCAACAACATCTGACCCAACATCTTGAGTTGGTCCACTTAGCTTCCCTCCACGTGACCCATCTCCCGCTCTTTCAAAATTCAAATTGTTTTTCTCACTCGAAATCCCTAATTCCCCCCCCCCCGCCATTCCTTCGCGAACATGACATCATATAACAGACTTATAAGTCTTAATTCTTCGATGCTAACAACTTTAAGATTTTTTGGTCATCGGACCATATTAAGAATACTAAAAAAGTTGTTTGTTGGTCATCACTTTTTAACTATTGTGTAGTATCTCTCCTTGTTTAGACTACACGCTTTCGTGATATCATTGGGGCGGATGCACCATTGTGCAAGGTGGGCATTGTCATTATCCCCGTTAAAAAATGTTGATGTGATAAGTTAAAGTCTTCTTCTCAAAAAGAATCTTACTTTTCAAATTTACAACTATTGCAAAGGTCATAATTTCGATTAACGGATCGATCATCGATCTATCCCAACGGTGAGAAAGATTCTTTTTTGCCAGAAGTTTAACATAGTTTAGTTTCAAGTTGATCTTATGGTTAACATTGGTGAATCAAAACTAAAAATCTCAGTTAAAATTAAAAATTAACTTTTCAAATTGCCATTGTTAATCGTTAGATTGGCTTCAAACCAAACTATATTAACATTCTGGCCAAACGAATCATTTCCATAATTAAGATTGATTGAGAATGTCTCCGTTCATCAAAATTTTGGCCTTGGTGGCGGTTGTAAACTTAAAATTTAGGGTTCTTTTTGGGAAGAAGACTTATGTCAAATAATTTAACTAAAATTTTGATTTAAAATTTTAAAAATAATTATAAATTAATTTAAATAAAATTAAAAACTAGTAATTTTTTTAGTTTTTAAATAAACACTTTTACCTCCAAAAATATTTTTCATAATTGTGTAATTATCTTTAATTGAAAAAGCTCTTCTAGAAACTATTTTGAAACCTAAATTCTTCTCTGATTTTTTGTTTTTGATAAACTATAACTTATTTAAGTATTTAAAACTTATAACGATTTAATTTCGTATTTTTTTGAAAATATCCTAGAACACTAAATTGGGTCTCAAAAAAATTGTGCTTATTGTTAACTTCGTAAAAAGGGTATATTTCATGCCCTTTTACTTAAGTTATTGTTTGTATTCAAGTCATGATAGCTACATTTCGGAACATTTAGCATGCATTTTTTTTGGAGTATATTTATGAACTTTATAGATTTATCAATAGGTGTTATGATAGGGAAAGACACTCTTTGGTGGTGATTGTGCAGGTTCTAGGTCCAAAGAAGAGGTGAAGGTACGTTGAAACATTTCAAAGCAAAGATTTACAAATGTTACAAGATCGTCGGGCAGCTAGAGAACAGAAGAAAAAAAAATTGTGATCTAAACTCAACACATGGTCCCCCCCCCCCCCCAATGAAAGTCGTTATTCTTGCATGTGAAGAAAGGAATATACCTTTGATTTAGTGACATGTTGAGGGTAACAAACCCTAGGAGGAGACCCTACTATAAAATGCCAAAGAGGACAACATTTTTGGGAGAGCCGAAACTAAGAAAAATACCCTCCTTTCTTCTAAATGGACGATCGCCATTGTTGAGAAGAACATGGCTTCTCTTGCGATGCAAGCCATTCGAGAAAGGCTTGAGAAACTTGAAAACCTGAAGCAAAGCTCATCACCACGCAAGGTTTCTTAGGATGCTTTGTTAATCCTTTCGTGTAGTTTTAAATTTTTGTTAAATGATCTTTAAATACTTTTGGATGGATGATTATTGTTTAGACATTGGATAATTTCTCTTTTGGTTGAGTTTATTGTAAAAATATTTATGTTTATTTGCCTTTAAATACCACAACATTTGTATTCCTTAACTATTTTGTTCATCGTTCTTTATGGTTAAATTTGTAAGAGTTAACGAGAGCGGCCTTAATCTTTAATTTTGTGACTTGATACTTAAGAGAGTTAAGTTAAATCAGATGGCCAATAAAATTTAAACTAGGAAGCTTAGGTTCTAATTCACTTTAAACATAAGATGGTGTTTAACGACTAAAAAGGGTAAAGTTAAACAGATAATAATATTGCTAGAGTTCACACAGACGTATATTGCCATAGCATCCTGTTATCAATTTCTTACTAGACATAGTGAAGAGGTTCCTTAGAATACTATGCCGAATATATAGGTGGCATTTTCTTGTGATGTTTAATAGCAATTAAATAATACAACATTCGTCAATAAACTCAGCCATCTATCTATTCATCTTGATAATTTTGTGTGAGCTTACCTCTTTTCGGTTTATCCTTTAATTTTTTACTTACATCTTTTGCTACAACATTTTTTTACCATCACCTTACGATCATTTAATACTTGTTTCCATTGAGTGCAACTTCTCTAAGTTCAATCATCTGGACTCAAATTGTGATTTTACAAGTCCAACTCGATAATTATTTAAATTTGTTTAAGTTATAAAATACTCTCGATTAACTCAAATTTTTTAACAATTAGTGGGCCAATTTTTAAATTCAAATTAAGTCTCTCAACTCTTTCTAATGTGTATATTACAAATTCAAAAATTATTAAGAATTACATATGTATATCATATATAATTATAAAAAACATTTAAATTGTAATCAATTAGTATCATAACATAAATATTTAAATTTAAGTTTAGACAGAGAATTTGACTCAAATTTCATAATCTCAACTCGACTAACTCAACAATGTTTTACTAGACTAAACTCGAGTATTCACCCCTAAGACCAATGTTAACAAATATTACGGGAAGATTATTATTTATTTTTATTCATCCAAAAAAAATATTACAATGAGATTAAAAATGTATATCTAACTGCAGTTTTTGCCAGCACTAGAGCAGAGGCAATCCTACGTATATATATATGTGCCGTCCCACAGATTGCAAGGGTGATTTCTCATTTCCCAGCTGCCTGTGGAGAGTTGAAGGGAACCCAGAGAAACGAGCTTCATCCCGAGGAACTGCCAAAATGGTTGAAGAAACTGAAAGAAAACCGTGCTTCTACATAACTCAATCTAATCGTGCTGCACGGATATCAGTCACTTTGTAGGCAGTACAGCTGACGAATATTTCCAGAAGCTGCCATTTTATGTTTTCACATAAATTAACAACATTCAACACTCATTTACTAAACCTCTAAAACACCAGCTAAGATAACAAGGTTAGCCTGTAGACAAGATTCTACAAAACAGTTGGGAAAAATTACCATTCAATTATTACATGTTACGTATAACAAATAATTGAATTTTTTCTCAACAAAAGGACTTTCATGGCATGATTTGAATGGAGGAGATATATACTCACACGGAATAATTGTTTTATGCAATCCTCTATCTACAAATTAACAGTAGTTGACCTAAACCCTAAACCCTAATTAAAGTACACACCACCCTCAGTTGGACGTTATATATTCCAAGGGAAAAAGAAAATCATAAAGGGGTAAGATCATCATAAATCAAATGGAAAGAAGGAATTAGAATGCCAAAAAGCTATTTTTATTTTTTAACCTTCAAGAAAGGACTACCATTTTGCACCAATCGGACAAGTACAAATATAGAAAACAACTGCAGCCAATAAATAATAAACTAAAACACGAAAGAAAACCACCACATATGAAAATATATAGGCATGAAAACAAACCTAATGAACACGAACAATGATAATTTTAACCGAACAAATGAACAAACACGAATATAATTTCTTATTCATGTTCGTTCGTTAAGGAATGTAGTGTGTTCGTGTTCGTTAATGTTCGTTCATTAAAATGATAAAATCACGTAAACAAATACAAACGAACGCAAACAAAAATTGAGTAATGTTTAGTTTTTTCTTAAGACGTCTGAAGTCTAGTACATTGTGTATTGTTTAATTTTTTCTTTTTATTTCATATTTTTAATATATGTTTTTAAAATTTGGGTAAACTCCGTCACTAAATTATGAATAAGGTTACATTTGGGTCATTCAATTATAAAAAATTACACTTTGGTCACTCAATTATGGGTAAGGTTACAGTTGTTCGTAAATGAACGAACGAGCCATTTGATCGTGTTTGTTCCTTTAATTAAAGGAACAGAAAATCTTGTTCATGTTCATTTGTTTAATAAATAAACGAACATAAACGAATGGTTCACAAACAATTTGTTGAACGTTCGGTTTGTTTGCAACTCTAGAAATATGAAGAAAAGCTTTAACAAAAGTGATAAATGATTGATTTTACCGTATAACCAGTCTCTGAAGTACACATGAAGAGCACGAGATAATTCTCTTTTTAGATTTTCATCAAGGGGAGCTTCTCTCAGTATTTGCTTTATCTCACCTAATTTCTTTTGCTGTTCATTAGGAAAGGCACAAAAAATCAGTTAACACAGTATCATAAAGATCAATAAAAACCAATCACTAATTCTACGCAAGGCACGACAACATTGCTTCAACCATGCAGATAAAAACCAACTCAAACCATTATGTCAAAGTTTGCCATCATCAGTTGGGCTTAGTGCATTTACATTTACCTGCTGAGGTAGCAAGTAGGCATCAGGTAAGGGGAATGGATTATCCTTTGTGGACCCAGTGGATTCACCTTCAAACCAGTTTGGAATCTGCGAATTGGGAAATGTTTGTCATGTACAAACAAGATGAAATCAGAAAAGGGTAAAAGAAAGATACATAAATACCCCAAGATAAGCTATAAAATACACAAGATACCAGAAACTTTGTGAACAGATCAGGATCTAGTTTTGTAGCCGACTCAGCTTGAGCATCAGAAACACCTGCAGGATGAGATAATGAATCGTGTGGATCAATCATTCCAAGTGCCAAAGTATCATCCCATCTATTGATAGTTGCCTTGATGCCAACTTCAGCCATGTGCTCTTCTGAGAGTAATACGTGTTATATGGTGCCACCTGATGAAATTTAAGAAAAGAATTTCCAAAATCTCTCAGTCCTCTGATTGTTGAAGTTTATACTGATGCCAAACCTAAACAATAGCAATATGGCTTTGAAAAGTGAAATTGTCCTTAAAAATATAACCAAAGATCTGTAAGGGATGATATCTATCAGCCAAAGAAATAAAATGGAATTGCTTCTTCTGGGAGAGTCCATATTCTATTTTACAGCACACTTGAAATTAAATTGCTAAAAGTCAAATCTTCCACGAATTACATCCCTATAAAACCTAAATATTCTATATACTGCCTATAGATTCAGGGATGCCAACACTTTGCATTAAAATAGCCTGATAACAAAATCTCCCTAACTCTCCATTGTTGGAGTCTAGCAGGCGGAATGGATTAGAAAAAAACAATCACCAACCAATGATGATACTACAAAGAAATTAAATTCTAAATGCAAAACACTGAGCTCAAACAAGTGTTGAAAGACTTTAGTTGGCTAGCGGATGGGACGTATGATAGTCGAGCAGTCCCATTCTTGACTTTTTCGGCTATAAAATGCCTATCAACTTCAACATGTTTGGTACGATCATGTTGAACTGGGTTCTTAGCAATTTTTATAGCAGATTGGTTATCACTAAGAATCTCAAAATCGCTAGCATTTCAAGGGTCCACTTCATTGAGAAGTTTAAGAAGCCAAAGGCCTTCACACATGCCTTGGGCTAGTGCTCGAAATTCAGCTTCTGCACTACTTCGAGAAATGACATGTTTCTTACTCTTCCATGTCACAAGATTACCCCAAACAAAGGAACAATACCCAGTTGTGGATCTTCTATCTGTCAAATTTCCAGCCCAACTCGAGTCTGTATAGATCTTAACAGATCTGTCAGTACTTTTCCGAAAAATTAAGCCATGTCCGGGCGTCTTTTTGAGATATTTGAGGACTCGATAAGCTGCTGCCAAATGCTCTTCAGTGGGGCTGCTCATATGTTGACTTAAAACATTAACAGAGAATGTTATATCAGGCCGAGTAAGGGATAAATAAATGAGTTTCCCAACAAGCCTCTGAAATCTTTCTTTATCTAGAAGAAGAGCTGCCGAGTTGAATGAAAGATTAGCATCCATAGGAGTATTGACTGGTTTGCATCCAAGTAAACCAGCTTCTTGGAGAAGATCAAGCACATATTTCCGTTGATTAATGACTAATCATTGCTGAGATCGAGCTACTTCCATTCCCAAGAAGTACCGAAGTTTGCCCATGTCCTTAGTCTCAAACTCCCTCTGAAGTGTTTGTTTGAGTTTAGAAATTTCTGCTTCATCATCTCCGGTGATGATAATGTCATCGACATAGACAAGTAGAAGGACCTTATTCCCGTTCGAGCATGCTTTAAAGAAGAGTGTGTGATCGACAAGGGATTGATTGTATCCACTTTTGAGGATAACCATAGTAAATCTCTCGAACCAGGCCCGCGGAGATTGTTTAAGGCCATATAAAGATCGATTTAATTTACACACTTTCTTTGCTCCTCCAAAAGCTTGAAGTCCGGGAGGAATCTTCATATAAACTTCTTCAGCAAGATGCCCATTGAGAAAAGCATTTTTGACATCAAGTTGATGTAGGTTCCAATCAAGATTGACAGCAATGCTAAGAAGAACTCTGACAGTATTAAGTTTGGCCACCGGTGCAAAAGTCTCGGTAAAATCAATGCCATGAGTCTGTATGAAACCTTTAGCCACTAACCGTGCCTTTTCCACTTAGGACACTGTAAAGCCTGTTCAATCAATTTTGAAATCTCTTTTTCATCTAAACAAGTTGTAAATGCTTTAAAAGAAGGCATCAATTTTCCATAAGCTGCATACCTCTGAATAGGATACTTAGTGCATTGTCTAACCCCTTTTCTCTTAGCAATAGGCAAATATTCAAATTCCAGCAAGTGAGAAGGAATTTCAATCGAGTCATTACCTCCATTGTCTTCACTGGCAGCTGGACTCAAGTCCAATTCTCGACAAATACCAGATTGCAAAATGGTCCCTGGTATTATCCTTCTTTTCCTGGCATAAACTTGTAAAGGTTTAGTAGGCTGTAAAGGTGATTTAGGCTGAGTTTCTGAAGTAACTGGAGTTGTTATGGAGGAATGATTGTTTGGGGATGAAGGTGAAGATCTAGGAGGTTCAACAAGAACTTGAGAATCAAGTAAAGGAGGACAGCTAAAAGGTAAAAAATCAAAGGAGTCTCCTTCAAATGACCTTGTTTCTTGCAATACTCGCACACCCTTCCCTTCTGTTGGAATCCCTTAAATTAAGAAGATTTTCTACCTTAGTTCTAGGAATTTCCTTGTACTATTAGCTATAATCTAATTACTAATTTTTAGGGATAGCTAATTTCTAGAGATTATTTTCTTTTTATTTTTTCTGTTATTCTTTAAAAGGTTGTATTTAGATTAGAAGAAATAAGAATTATTCTTCTTCCTAAACTTGTTCATGGCATCAGAGCATTAGGAATCCAATTGATCCTGCTCTTCCTTCTCTTTTCTTGTTCTGGTTTCTCTAGTTGAAACCCTTCTCCCATGGGTGACACCGAAAATTCCTCTGAGACTGAGATCTCACAAATAACTCAAAATCACAACCAAGAAATCTCTCTAGGTGACCTTAACTCTTCTCTTATAATCACAAATCATCGATTAGATGAAAATAATTTCCTACAATGGTCACAATCTGTCCTTATGGATATTCGTGGCCGAGGAAAAATTGGGTACATTAATGGAGAAATTCCTCGACCAGCATCAACAGACTCTAGTTATGCAACTTGGGAGCTTAACAACTTAATGGTTATGGCTTGGCTTATAAATTCGATGGAAGGTCATGTAAACCGAACATATCTTTTTTTCAAAACTGTCAAAGAAATGTGGGATGCAATCAAGGAGAATTACTCGGATCTTGGAAATGTTTCCCAAGTATTCGAGATCAATTAAAGTTGAAAGATATTCGACAAGGAACACTTGAAGTCACTCAATATTACAACAACCTAAAGATCTTATGGCAGGAGTTAGACATGTATTATGAAGCTGATTGGGGCGAGGGCTCGGAACACACCAAGTTCATGGATCATCTTAACAAAGAGCGTCTCTATGAGTTCCTACCAGGACTAAATCGTGATCTTGATGAGGTCCGAGGACGAATACTAGGCAGAACCACACTGCCAACCATAGGAGAAGCATTTGCTGAAGTAAGGAGGGAAGAGAAACGACGTCTTATTATGTTGGGAGACACAAGAGAACTGAAACCATTGTCCACAACTGGTCATCGTCCCCCCGAGAACTCTGCCCTTATTTCAAGAGGCCCACAATCTCAAAGGTTCAAGGCTGGAAGTGATTTTGGTTCAAATAGGCCATGGTGTAGCCACTGCAACCGGGTTGGGCATACCAAGGAGAAATGCTTCAAACTCCATGGCTATCCTGAAAAAAAACAGAAAGAAAACAAGGCAGCAATGATATCTACTACTGAAGAAGATGCTCAAGATGTTCGGCTAACCAAAACTCAACTTGAGGCTCTTCATAAACTACTTGGGACTCCTACAGCCAGTGGTTCATTAGCTATTCAAGGTACTGCCTTAAATACTACACACGAACCTATCAAAACTTCCTGGATACTAGACTCAGGTGCATCCGACCACATGACAGGTAATCTAAGTTTGTTTCACACATATTCACCTTGTCATGATCACTCTCGAATTCGCATAGCGGATGGATCTTACTCACCGGTGGCTGGAATGGGGACAGTTAAACTTACTGAAAACTTTTCCCTTGATAAAGTTCTACATGTTCCAAATCTTTCCTGTAATTTACTCTCAATTAGCAAGCTTACAAAGGATGAAAAAGTTCTTGCTGAATTTTCTACTTTCGGTTGTGTGGTTCAAGAACAGGAATAGAGGATGATGATTGGCACTGCTAAAGTTGATGATGGCTTATATGTTTGGAACAAAAACAGTCCACAAGAAGGGATGGCCTTATCTACATCAAAAGAAGATTCTGTCATGCTATGGCACCGTAGACTAGGACACCCGAATTTCATGTACTTGAAGAAATTGTTTCCTCTACTATTTCTAAATAAGAAAATAAGTTCATTGAACTGTGAAGTTTGCCAACTGTCTAAACATACTCGTGTTCCTTATTCTTTGAAACCTTATGTTCAATCTCAACCTTTCTCTTTAATCCACAGTGATCTATGGGGAGCCAGTCGAGTAAAAAACATCACAGGGGCTAGGCGGTTCATAACTTTCATTGATGACCACACTAGAGTTTGTTGGGTCTATCTCCTCAAAGAAAAATCTGAAGTTTCTAGAGTCTTCCAAAATTTTCATTCAATGATTCGAACCCAGTTCAATTCCAATATTCACACCCTTAGAACTGGTAATGGGAGAGAGTACTTCAATTCTATCCTAAGTCCTTATCTTTCTGAGCAAAGAATCATACATCAAAGTTCTTGTCCTGACACCCCTCAACAAAACGGGGTTTCCGAGAGGAAAAACAAACATCTTGTAGCTGTGGCTCGTGCCCTTATGTTCACTATGGGTGTACCAAAGTATTTATGGGGAGAAGCTAACCTTACTGCTTGTTATCTTATAAACCGACTCCCATCAAAGGTATTAAACTTTCAAACACCTTCACATACTCTTCAAAAAAAATTCCCCTTGTTTCGTGTTCCTAATCTCCCAACAAAAATATTTGGTTGCAAAGCGTTTGTTCACAACCATCAACCTAACCGATCTAAACTTGATCCTAGAGCCCACACTTGTGTCTTTATTGGTTACTCACCTACACAAAAAGGGTACAAGTGCTACTCTCCGACCTTACACCGGATGTTTGTGTCCTTTGATGTTACTTTCTTCGAAAACGAGCCATATTTTTCTGCCTCTCATCTTCAGGGGGAGACACTTAGTGAAGATGAGACCTTGAACAATCTTCTCATTATACCTCAAGACTCTATCAACCCTACCACCACTACAAAACTTTCTGAAAATCCTACAGCCACTGTAATTCCTGTTATCAGCCCTACCACCACTATAAAACCTGCTGAAAATCCTACAGCCACTGTAATTCCTATTTTGGACCCTGTTTTTCCTATCTCCACTATGCAGCAACAAGAAACAATGGTGATTAACCATACTAATGAAGAAAAACAGTCTTTTCATTCTGAAAAACAACAAGAAAAAACTCAGGGGCTTCGTGTATACTCTCGGAGACATCAGCTGCCCGAGACTGAAACAGCAGTGCCAATGCCATCTTTACCCGAGGACTGTCCTGGGGAAGAAGTCTCACCTTCCATCTATCTTCCAATTGCAGTAAGAAAGGGCACTAGGAGCTGCACTCAACATCCTATTTCTCGGTTTGTATCCTATGGAAACTTGTCTAAATCCTACAATGCCTTTATAGAAACTCCAAAGAACATAGAAGAGGCTCTTAAGTCAACCAAATGGAGGCAAGCTGTGTTGGAAGAAATAAAGGCTCTTGAAGACAATGGAACTTGGGAAATATCTAAATTACCTACTGGGAAGAAGACCGTGGGTTGTAAGTGGATATTCACCACAAAATTTAAACCAGATGGGAGCATTGATCGATACAAGGCTCGACTTGTGGCCAGGGGTTTCACTCAAACATATGAGTTGGACTACGAGGAAACATTTGCACCGGTGGCCAAACTGAATACTATTCGAGTGCTTCTCTCAATTGCTGTCAACTTAGAATTGCCTTTGATCCAATTGGATGTAAAGAACGCTTTTCTCAATGGAGAATTAAACTAAGAAGTCTACATGGAAGTTGAAGAAGTCCTTGTATGGACTAAAGCAATCCCCTAGGGCTTGGTTTAATCGTTTTGCCAAAGCCATGACTAGTAGACATTATATTCAAGGTCAAGCTGATCACACCTTATTCTACAAACACACGGATAATGGGAAGTGTTGTATTCTCATTTTCTATGTAGATGACATAAAATTGACAGGGGATGATTCTATCAAAATTGAAAGACTAAAAGAGTTCTTAAGTCTTGAGTTTCAACTTAAAGACTTGGGGAATCTTCGATATTTCCTTGGAATGGAGGTAGCAAGGTCGAAGGCAGGTATTTCAATCTCTCAAAGAAAGTATGTTCTTGATCTACTTTCTGAAGTCAGACTGTTGGGCTGCAAACCAGCCGAGACTCGTATGGAACCCAACCTTAAATTAGGAACTGATAAGGATGGAGAAGAGGTAGACAGGGGGAGATATCAACGGTTAGTGGGAAAACTTATCTATCTTTCTCACACTCGTCCAGACATAGCTTTTGGAGTAAGTGTTATTAGTCAATTTATGCATGCTCCTAAGGAGAAACATTTGGAAGCTGCCTACAGGATATTGAGATACTTAAAAGGGACTCCTGGTAAGGGGTTGCATTTCAAGAAAGATGTAAATCGAAGCATAGAAGTCTACAGTGATGCAGACTGGGCAGGGGCAGTTAATGACAGGCGCTCCACAAGCGATTACTGCAGCTATGTTTGGGGTAATCTCGTGACATGTTGGAGTTAAAAGCAGTCTGTTGTGGCACGCAGCAGTGCTGAAGCTGAGTACCGAGCTTTGTCCCACGGTATATGTGAAGGAATGTGGTTACAACGGCTAATGGGAGAACTAAAATTATCCTATACAAAACCTATAACATTATACTGTGACAACCAGGAAGCGGTTAGCATAGCTCATAACCCTGTACACTAGGGTTGGGCATTGTCGGGTACCCGGTTCATCCGGGTACCTCATTAAGCGGCCCATGTCCCGTCCCATTATATCCGGGTACCCGTAAAATTCGGGTACCCGGGTAATCGGGTATCGGGTACCCGGTTCCTATTTTTTATTTTAAAATTAAAAAAATCACATGTTAAACACAAAAACATTTAAAAAAAATTAAACTTAAAACTTAAAAGAACATAATACGAACATAGAAAAAATATAGGGATTTAAACTTAATTTTAGAGTGAAAATATTAAGAAACATAAAATAAAAATATAATTTTAAATATAAAAAAATATATATTAATTTTTATCGGGTCGGGTACCCGGCCCGGTCGAGTAATTTTTTTTCCGGGAATTACCCGGTATTTTAAGTTCGGGTCGTCGGGTTTTCGGGTCGGGTATTTTTGCCCACCCCTACTGTACACCATGACCGTACCAAGCATGTGGAAATTGATCGCCACTTTATTACAGCGAAAATTAAGGGGAAGTTTGTGTTTCATATCTACCTACAAGACAACAAGTAGCAGATGTGTTAACCAAAAGCTTGAGCAGAAAAATGTTCGAAGAAATTATGGGCAAGCTGGGTTTGATTAACATCTACACTCCAGCTTGAGGGGGAGTGTTGGAATCCCTTAAATTAAGCAGATTTTCTACCTTAGTTCTAGGAATTTTCTTGTACTATTAGCTATAATCTAATTACTAATTTTTAGGGATAGCTAATTTCTAGAGATTATTTCCTTTTTATTTTTTCTGCTATTCTTTAAAAGGTTGTATTTAGATTAGAAGAAATAAGAATTATTCTTCCTAAACTTGTTCACCTTCCTTTTTGGAGCAAAGGAAGTTTGAGTAACCAAGGCAGAACTCTCTTCTCGACTGACCTCAGAAAATACTTCCCTAAGAGAGGGTAAAGGGTTGCAACTTAGAATTTTGGATTTGACCGGGTCCTAATCTCTGTTAAGACCATTTAGAAATTGGAAAATCCTCTTTTGTGTAGTGATCTTCCTGTATAATGCAGCATCATTGGCAGTTTCCCATTCATTTGCCTCAAACAAATCTATTTGTTGCCATAGATTTGTTAAAGCAGTATAAAACTGTGTAACATTCATCCCATCTTGCTTGAAATTTGAAGCCTTGCTCTCAATACCAAACAACTCAGAATTGTTGTTGGTACTCGAGTAAGTATCTTGAACAGCATTCCAAACTTCACTTGTTGTATAATAGAGAAGAAATTGAGATCCAACTTCTGGAGACATTGTGTTGAGCAGCCACGACATGACTCTGCCATTCTCTTGAGCCCACTTCTCAAAACCCTGATCATCATCAAAGGGTTTCTTAACTTTGCCATCGATGTACCCTAGAGTTCCTCGACCGACAAGGAAAATCTTAACAGATTGGGACCATTCAAGATAATTGGTGCCTACAAATCTGTGACAAGTAACATTTGCACCTGTTACTTCTGAAAAATCTGCCATACCGACAGTAGAGGTTGAGGAGGATTGCAGCTCACTCGACATTGAATGATTTTGATTGACCATCAGGAAAAAAAATTCTCGAGAGGATCGAAATTAGACTGATACCATATAGAGAAACAAAAAATCTTTATTCTGTAATTTCATTCATTCATAATTCATCGTTACAAAAAACTAATTTAAAGACTCTAAGTGTAGGACTTTTAGTTACATTAGGAGTCCTAGTTACATTTAACTACTAACTCTAATCCCTTAAGTAGGAGACATTAATATAACTACTAAACTAGAGTTATTTACAAAACTAACTCTTTTATTCGGATAAACTAACAACATGTTTAGTTTTCAAACATGAAAAAGGAAGACCAGCCAAAACCGTCTTTTACCAAAAATACAACAGTATTACCAAGTCAAAAAGTGTTATTACGAAAGGAAACTTGGTATAAATATTTGTATTGGGTAATAAACCATAAATGTGACAGACCATGGAGAAGTACAGGGAAAACAAAAAAGGTGGTGGGCACCCAGCATAAGTGACCTGCCATGATCAGGGCCAAACAGAACCAACAACCAGGTAGGTTGATGAGTTTGGCTGACTTGGCTTAAAGCAGAAAGGACCAAAGGTCTGGGGACTGACAGAGAGAGTGAGACACTCTTCTCTGTGGAGGAAAAGAAGAAAATAGAAGCTAATGTTAGCTAAATGAATTTCTTTCCACAGTAATGCATCTATTTTTCAAAATTAAGACAAGTCAGCATTGACTTAGAAATAAGTTCTTTATTCTCATTACAAAACTCAAAGCGTAATCTCATAAATTCTTGCTGCACTAGCAAAAGGGAACACTTGCGGTTCACTGACCTGTAGCTTGTGGTTATCACCAACAATAAGGGGACAGTGATTCACTCCCAAAAAGAATACACACTCCCGACAATTAGCAATACAGACCCGTTTTGCTGCTGTAATCACATGAACTCTTTCACAGTGTTCAATCCTTACTGCCTGCAAAGACGGACAAAAAAATCATATCATGTTATATTCATCCATGAATCAGAATACCATCACTTGAACAGGAAGTGGGTTGAATGTTAAGGGGTCTAAACATCAGACTGACTGTTTATCAAGAAAGTACTATAATAATATTGAAAGATCTAGGTCAGTGGGAGCAAAAAAGAAGTATTTCCATAAGAGAGGAATGATCAGAAACAAGAATATTAGAGAGAAAACCATAACTGGAAACGGCATAAGTGTTTAATAACTTTGCACAAAGATAACAACGGCTTATTCCAGGTAGGGCAAGAAAACATTTTTATCGATCCTACAATCTTAGCAATAGAAACTACTTGCATGCATCTCTGTATGGCCGTATTTCATTTTGTACAAATTATTTTCAGCAATTATAAAGGAATAACAATGAACTCCAGCAGAGATAAAGAGATGCTATTATTCTACAAGTTATGATACATTTGTTACATAAGTAATCAAAACAAAAAACATACCAACCAACATTAACAAGATAGATTTTCTAAGGGACAAGAACAATTTTTTATATTACGCCAAGCCATTCCAACCACGAAAAATTCATATATTACTAAGAGATGGTAGGCAGATGAAAGG
Source organism: Hibiscus trionum (assembly GCA_030270665.1). Classification (NCBI taxonomy): domain Eukaryota; kingdom Viridiplantae; phylum Streptophyta; class Magnoliopsida; order Malvales; family Malvaceae; genus Hibiscus; species Hibiscus trionum. The sequence goes on from BSYR01000010.1 coordinate 16,692,146, forward strand.
AAATAGACAGAAGTAGACATACCCTAATGTTAAAATATAAAGAATCAAACAATAAAATGTTTGATCACCTTTGAATTAAGTGCCTTTGATGACAAAGAAACAACTGAGTAACTTCATTGACAGTAGTGGTTATTTTCCAATCAGTAGAATAGTGAATATGTACTCTAATAAACAGACCTCAAAACAAATACATTTCCAGAGTTTCCGTTAAAAATTTCAGACAAATCTTTTAAGAATTCCAAAGATCAATAGTGATTTCTTTTATTTTCTTTTCTTTTTTCGAAAGGAACAAATTTGTATCCAAATTGCATATTACAGAAGTACAGCAAGTTTCCTCCGACACTAAAATTAGTGCAACAAAAATAGTCAACAGCACAAAGGATATGATACCTTGCCAACAGCTCCAAGAACTATAGTAGCATCAGAACATCCATAAACGGTAGCATATCTCAAAGGTGCTAGAATGTAAATGACTGAATCATGGCAATTAATAACCTGAAATTACAAAATCATGCAGAGTTTGAGGTGTTTTAGACCAGAAAGTACATGTCGAAAAGACTTAATTTCTTATTAGTTCCAACAGAGAAAAGGTTACAAATAAATACACAAACCTAGGGCCTATCTTAGGTAACTTCTAAACTAGGTAAGGAACTAATTCTAGCAATAGAATACAAACCCTTAGAGCAAGGGATCCTAATCAAATAAAATATTTACAAATCTCTTAATTAAGGAAACAAATAACAAAGAAACATATCTCGGATCTCTGACACTCCCCCTCAAGCTGGTGCATGGATGTCCTCCATTCTCAGCTTGCCTACTAACTTCTGAAAGTCTTTACTAGGTAGTCCCTTGGTAAGTATGTCTGCAACTTGATTTCCAGTGGTTACATAGGGAGTACAAATTAAACCACTGTCAAGTTTCTCTTTTATGAAATGTCTATCCACTTCAACATGCTTTGTTCTGTCATGTTGAACTGGATTATGAGCTATGTTGATTGCAGACTTGTTATCACAATATAGCTTCATTGGTCCATCCAATTTCACCTTTAGGTCTTCTAAAATAATTTTCAGCCATAACAACTCACAAATTCCCAGTGCCATGGCTCGAAATTCAGCTTCTGCACTGGATCTAGCTACCACATTCTGTTTTTTACTTCTCCAAGTAACCAAGTTTCCTCCAAAAAAGGTGCAGTAGCCTGAGGTTGATCTTCTATCAACTATTGATCCTGCATAGTCTGCATCTGTGTATGCTTCCAGAGTTAATTTCTCCCCTCTTTTAAACATAATCCCTTTTCTTGGTGTACCCTTCAAGTATTGCAAAATTTGAACTACAGCCCTTAGATGAGATTCCTTAGGGTTATGCATGAATTGACTCACAACCCCAACAGCATATGCTATATCAGGTCTGGTATGTGACAAATAGATGAGTCTTCCTACCAGTCTCTGAAATGAATTTCTGTCAACTGCCATATCATCCTCCTTTGAGTATCCTAGCTTGTGATTGATTTCTATGGGTGTTGCTGCTGGTTTACATCCCATTTTTCCAGTTTCCTTCAACAAATCCAAGGTATACTTCTGTTGAGATATAAAAATCCCTTACTGTGAGTGTGCCACCTCAATACCAAGAAAGTATTTCAACCTGCCAAGTTCTTTCACTTCAAACTCTTTTACCAGGCATTTTTTCAAATCATCAATTCCTTCTGAATCATTACCTGTAACAATGATATCATCTACATACACCAACAATATAGTTACTCCCCCTGAAGAAGAGTGTTTCACAAACAGAGTATGATCGCCTTGGCTCTGTTTGAAGCCTTGTCCCAGCATTACCTTGGTAAATCTCCCAAACCAAGCTCTTGGGGACTGTTTTAGTCCATATAGAGCTTTCCTCAATCTACAAACATTCTGTCCAGTAGTATTCGAAGCAAATCCAGGTGGAATATCCATGTACACTTCTTCTTCAAGGTCTCCATGTAAGAAGGCATTTTTGATGTCAAATTGCTGTAGATTCCATCCTTGGATAGCTGATAAGGAAAGTAGGACCCTCACTGTGTTCATCTTTGCAACAGGTGCAAATGTTTCAAGATAGTCAATCCCATAGGTTTGAGAGTACCCTTTTGCAACCAATCTTGCTTTGTACCTTTCCAAAGTGCCATCTGACTTGTATTTTACAGTAAAAACCCACCTGCATCCTACTGTTTTCTTCCCTTCTGGCAATCTCACTAAGTCCCAAGTTTTGTTTTTTTCTAGTGCATCCATTTCTTCCTTCATAGCCATTTTCCAGTTCTCATTTTCTAATGCCTCTAAAGCTGTTTTAGGAATAGTGATATCATTTAGGCTAGTAAGGAATGCTCTGTGACTTGATGAAAGGTTTTTGTAGGTCATAAACAAATGGGAGGGATGTTTAGTGGTGCAGGTTCTTTTTCCTTTTCTAATGGCAATGGGAAATTCAAAATCAGAAAAAGTGTTACCATGTTCAGAATCAGATATAGCACTGTCATTATCATTATGTTCAGAAGAAGTTTCAGAATGTACCTCAAATTGTATAGGAATAGGAGTAGGAGCAGGAGTAGGGGATGATTGAATATGCATAGGCGCCTTCCTTCTTGAATATGTCTTCAGGGGACAAGTAGTGTCTTGAATATTGGGTTGTGATATGTTAATGGCTGTTTGAGGAGTGTGAGGAGAAGATGGAGTAGGAATAGGTGGCTGTCTTGGATGCATTTCTGTAGTAGGAATAGATGACTGACCAGAATGTACATTTGTAGGAAGGGGCTGGAGTAAAAAAAAAGGTCTGCTTCCTTATCTTCCTTAAAAGCTATCTCCCCCTGAAGATAAGGAATAGTAAAATAACTCTCCTTTTCAACAAAAGTAACATCAGCAGAGGTATAAAATTTTTTGGTAGGTGGGTGATAACATTTGTAGCCTTTTTGAGAGGAGGAATAGCCAATGAATATACATTTCAAAGCCCTTGGGTCAAGTTTACCTCGGTTTGGAGAGTGGATGTGAACAAAAGCAACACACCCGAATACCCTTGGTTGTAGATGAAGGGATGGACTGAAGTTGGGAAAGAATTTGACAAGGATTTGAAGAGGACTTTGGGATGAAAGGGTTTGAGAAGGCATTCTGTTTATCAGTGAAGTAGCAGTTAAGGCAGCTTCCCCCCAATATTTTTTAGGAACATTGTTTTGAAACAAAAGTGCTCTAGTCATAGCAAGGAGGTGTCCATTCTTTCTTTCTGCTACCCCATTCTGTTGGGGAGTATGTACACAAGATGACTCATGTATAATACCTTTGTCTAGGAAATAAGGTGACAAGAATTGATTAAAGTAATCTCTAGCATTGTCAGATCTGACTTTCTTAATTTCAGCCCCAAATTGAGTCTTAATCATGGTATAGAAAGTTTTAAAGGTAGAGGCAACATCTGACTTTTGTTTCAGAAGATAAATCCAAGTAACCCTACTGCAATCATCTATAAAAGATACAAACCACCTAGCCCCAATTATGTTAGGAATGGTAGAGGGCCCCCAAACATCACTGTGAATAAGATTAAAAGGATGGCTAGTTCTTTTATTACTTGCTGGAAAAGAGGCACGTTTATGTTTTGCAAGCTCACAAACTTCACAATGAAATTCATCTAAATTTATTGTTTTACATAAAGAAGGAAACATGGTTTTCAAAAGTCTAAAAGGTGGATACCACCAAGGCGAAAGTGATGTAGCCATATCTGGTCTTTATTGGCTGTAGAATTGGACAAAAAAGACAAAGATTGAGTATTCAAAACACTAGCTGGTCCACCAAGAACCTCAAGGTAGTATAGGCCTTTTATTTCCCTAGCACGCCCAATCATCCTCTTCGTTTCTTGCTCCTGAAAAATACAATGTGTTGGGTAAAACAGAACACTGCAATTAGTATCTTTAACAAGCTTCGGTATAGAGACAAGACTAGTAAACAGCTTGTGCACATGTAAAACATTTTTAAGTAGAAGAATTTCACTAATAGCAATATCTCCTTGACCAGCAACTGTTACCATAGTACCATCTGCAACTATAATTTTCTTGTTGCTAGGACAGGGTGTATAGGTGATGAAATTTAGAGAGGAATTGGTCATATGATCAGTGGCTCCTGAGTCTATTACCCAGGAGTTTTGGGTAGGTATGTGAGTGGATGCTTTCAAGGCATTAGAATTCTGAGAAGAGGAAGAGGATATACCTGAGAAGACTAGATTGCATGTACCTGTAAAGGATGGTTTCTCTAAAGATTCCAGAAGACTTTTCAATTTTTCCACTTCTTCTTGGTTGAACTCAACAGATTGTTCATCTGACTCTTTAGTCACTTGTCTGGTTGCAAAAGCCTTGTTCTGTCCCCTTGTTGGACCTCCTCTTTCTGTAAAATTTCTATTTGTTGATGGAGGCTTCCCATGTAGCCTCCAGCATTTCTCTTTGGTGTGACGAGGCTTTTTGCAGTAAGTACACCATAAGGAGTCCTTGTTCACTGCTCTTTTCATTTCTGGTCTGTCTACAATATTTTCCAGACCCTCAGGAACAATTTTGGTAACCAAGGCTGAGCTCTCAACTTGAATATTTTCAACCATCATCACTCCTCTTCTTCCTTCTTCAGCACAAATAGTAGCAATAACCTCATTTAATGAAGGCAGATCTTCCTTCCCCAAAATCTGAACTCTCACTGCATCGAATTCAATATTTAGTCCAGCAAGGAAATCATAAATTCTATCTTTTTCGACAAACCTCTTTAGAGTTGCTGCATCCTCGCTGCATTTCATCTGAATGCATTGGTAGTGGTCCATTTCCTGCCAGAGATTCTGCAGCAGATTAAAATATTCTGTAATGGATTTGTTTCCTTGTTTGGTGGCTGAAATCTTGCTCTTGATTTCATAAATTTGGGCAGCATCTCTAACTTTTGAATAAGTTTGTTTCACAGCCTCCCATATTTTCCTTGTTGTACTAAGGAACATGCAAGTGTCACTGAATTCCACAACCAAGTCATGACTAATGAATCTTGTTCATCCCAAGCCTCAAATCTGGGATCTCCTTCCTTAGGACTAGTTCCAAGAAGGTGACTGAGTATACCCCTTCCTTTGAGGAAAGTTCGCACCAATTGAGACCACTTAAGGTAATTTTTACCATTCAATCTATAGGGGGCTTGTATGTTTTGTAAATCACTCGTCGAATTAGAGTGACTTCCTTCACTCATAGTGTCTACTCGAGCAGTTTCAGTACTGCTTGAATCAGTCGTATCGACCATATTCTCTCAAGAGAAAAAAAGGGTAAAAAATACTATCCAACAAGAACAGTAAGGCCTAAGAAAAGAGTGGCTCTGATACCATGTCGAAAAGACTTAATTTCTTATTAGTTCCAACAGAGAAAAGGTTACAAATAAATACACAAACCTAGGGCCTATCTTAGGTAACTTCTAAACTAGGTAAGGAACTAATTCTAGCAATAGAATACAAACCCTTAGAGCAAGGGATCCTAATCAAATAAAATATTTACAAATCTCTTAATTAAGGAAACAAATAACAAAGAAACATATCTCGGATCTCTGACAGTACATAATATCAAACAATACATAAATGTTGGAATAATCCAATCAGCATATACCCTTCCCCAAACTTTAAGTTCCCAAGTCAAATCTCCTACTTTCAATTATCAAAATATTTTTCATCTCTTTCAATTATCAAAATATTTTTCTTCGCTTTAATGGATGGAAGGCGAGTATTCATCAATAACTGGGAGGAAGGCAAACTTTACTGAAAAGAAAGCAACCGGACTGTGTTACTTGAAGCTTTTAATCTGTAACATGACAATCACAAAAACATGGATGACAAGAAATGACAATTTTTTGACCAAAGACTGTCAATATTCAACTGATTGCAGCTGGTGCATGGCATTCAGAAACTGCTGCAGTGAATATCTGAAACAAAGATTTACCAATAAAATAATAGATACAGAACCCCAATCAACCTAGGTAGAAAACATATAAATAGTTTAAAGTTTTAGCAAATGCATAAAAGGCCCTGAGGTTCAGGACAACAAAAGGATAGGAATAACTGCACCAAATGTGAAAAATGCTCTATTCTCATCTTTCTTGATTCAAGTAACTGTGTCGTATCATTTAAGGATGTTGCCCATCAAGCCTCCTAACATATCATTAATCACCCTTCTCTCCACATCTACATCGCTACACAAAATATACAATTAGTGAAAACATAACCAAGTTCAATTATCTTTACCAACTCCAATATCTTCTGTTCATTCCTCTCAGACTCATTCTTCTTATTATTTGATGATAAGCAACAGAAGAGTAAATATCCCCCAACTAAACTGGAATCTGCATCTTATTTCATTTCATCCGTAAAATATGCACCCAATATCCAAAAAACATCTACCTCAATATCCATAAGATGTTTGCATGTGATAACCTAGTTTGAGCTTCTTTTCCTTTTTGTTTATGAAAGGTTCCATAAAGTACTTAAATTACACTAAAGTTGGAGATAAAGATAAGAATCTAGACCACAAAGTATTTTCAGAGATGTAGGTTGCATCTAAATGAAAATTAAGAAACACTGCACAGAAAATATCCCATGAAATAAGTCGTTGCAAATCTAAGCTAACCTTCACAGATGAATTTTTAAGATCAGATGCCTGTTTTACATAAGATGATTTAGAGACCCCCTCAATGAAAAATGGACTCCTCACACTTGGTAAGGGTTTGACTGAACTTGGACTAGTGTCGGCCATAGCAACATCCTGGTAAGAATCACATGGAGCACCATTTTCTTTCGCATGATTTTTTTCAGTAACATGTTCCAAAGAGGAAGCTATATTTTGTAGAAGCCAATCAAGAACTTGTGATGATGGAACAGGCACAGCAGGCATGTCTGGATCTGAATTAGCAAAAAACGGAGCAGCTTGGCTTAAAGGAACCTCATCAGATCCCTTCTCACCAAATTGAATCAAAAACCCAAGGTGCTCAAACCCTTCCATGGTTAAAACCTGAAGAAACAGTACTTATGTGAGTAAATCAAGCCATAATATAAAAGCTAATAACAAGCACAAAAAAGATGGAAATGGAGTAGGTAGACTATCAAGAATACATGGTAATACAGTTACAATAACCTGCCCGATAACAAGGAGGAAGAAAAAAGAGAATAGAACCAATCAAAACATAATAAAAATGGGGCACAATGAAAGTCATGCATGTTAGAAAAGGTAGAGAATAATAACTTAAAGATTCAAAAAATCAAGAAATTCATATTCTGAACATTTTACAAGGAAAAATTCAGCTCAAAATCAGTGGGTGAGCCGGCAAGGAGGTCTTTTGTCTTCTTTTGGTTAAAATGCCCATTTTCTTATTTGGTCATGCAAACAAGGCCTCCAACTTTTCCTAGAAACATAAAATCAGACTTAGCACCAAAAACAAAACAATTTTTTGTTGCAAACCAACTCTAAGGCAAGAAAAACAATGCATGAAAGGAAAATGCGCACGATAACAATTGCATTGTTTCACAACAAACAAACAAAAAAACTATTCTGCCACTTGTCAAGCTATATTGAACAAGTTTAGGAAGAAGAATAATTCTTATTTCTTCTAATCTGAATACAACCTTTTAAAGAATAGCAGAAAAAATACAAAGGAAATAATCTCTAGAAATTAGCCTGTAAGTAATTGATATGGACAGAAGAAAGGTTTCCCTTATTTTAATTCTGTCGAATAGGGTGCCTTTATATAGGCTACAAGAGTTGGAATTAGACTAATAATAAAACTCCTATGTTAGGCAAAAGGAAAAAAAGTCATCATGAAACAAAAGATGCAATACCTGGCTCATTTTAAAACTATCTCAGTTTTTCTTGTATTGAGAAAAAACAAAAGAGAACAAAAACTTAAAAAGAACACCCGACCAAACTACAAATAGAAAGAAGCTGTATTACAAACCATAAACTCTTCACCTTCCCCCTCCACAGGCTCCGACAAAAGAGAGAGAATATTAGCCAAGTGTTTCTGTAGATAGGACAGTTGATGTGCCTCTTCATCAGCCTGTGATGGAATAAACCGACGAGTGTTGCAGCGGACAAGCTACAAAGAGAAGAACCACCAAGGTTAAGTCTAAGAGTCTAACTCGCTATAAAGTAAGAACTAAAGTCTACAGCTACAACATCGAACAGAAAATAGAACTATAATTATTGCAAATGCTCCGACATTGTGAAATCCATATTAGTGAGATAAGTAGCATGATAGAAAATGGGACAAAAAATATTATAGAAAATCTTACTGTCTAAGTTACAAAAGTTAAATGAAATCCTGAAACTTCACAACCCAAGTCATGTAATGCCAGCTGGATAAATCATATTTTACAGTAATCATACATAAAGCATACGGCAAACAGAAGGAACAAAACATGAACAACAAAAGCAAGCAAATTAGGACATCGCTTCTCAATTCATTTCATTAAATTTGCATGCAACACCCATCCCAACTTCATAGACTTAAAGTTAAAATGCATAAATGCATTTGATATAGAACTAAAAAAAATAGTGCAACCAAACACAATGAAGACTATAATTTTATATTTATCATCTTATCCTCTCTTTTATTCGTTCTTCGGCTACCTGATTTTCGCTTTCTAATGTCTTTTTTGGGGCTAAATTTGTGGTCTATTTGGTTGTTATTTTATCCTTGCAATTTATTTTCTGCTATTTTATTAATTGAAAAGTAGTGAACAGTAAATGATAGACATAATAGTAGTATATAAAAGTATAATAATATATTTTTGGTATTGAAAAGTTAAATCTTTAACTTTTTTTTGAAAGTAAAATATCATAAATCAATGGAGCCAAATACAAAGGGAAGGTGACATGCATGCAAACACAAAGACCAACAAGACCAATGCACCTAAGCACCGAGAAAGAACCTGGAAAAACCAGGAGAACAACAAACATAAATGAAACAAAGGAAAAAGCAAACAAGCCGACTTCCCAAGGGCCACGACAAAGCGCCCACAAAAAGCGCCCACAAAAAGCAACAGGGGAGTCAAAGACCACCAGGTCAAAAAAAAACAAAAACCGCACAACGAACAAGAAAAACAGGGATCGGATGATTCAAAGGAAAGCAAAACCACTTCTTGTGCGCCAGGTTACTTCTTAGAGAGCTCCAGGGCCGAAGATGGGTCTCCCTATATTGAAAATACAAGGACCTAGTCATAAGAGCAAAACGACATAAAGGGAACACGAACCAGAGGATCAAAGATCCTAAGCCGAAACCAACGCCAAGAGCCAAAGCGACACAGGACCTCAGACCACCAAAACACCTTGGATAGGAGAAACAATGAGAGAGCCAGAAAAATGGAGGGGAGACTGTCTTGTGAGGGAAGGAGAAACAAAGCCAAAAGCCGCCACACGATCCTTCCCCTTTTTGTAGGCAGCACAGCGAAAGACATTCATTCCTCATGCGGATGACATTTTAAAATGACATCCGCAAACAGCTTGAACTTAGTATCTTCGAAGCATTTAACTTCACCAACTTCACTTAAGAGGGATGAATTGGAAGATTCAAATGGGAATGGTGGTAACTCATTTTCCGAAGGGGTCTCGACCAAACTCAATAAATCCAACTGAAACTATCAAAAAGTTTAACGTGATTCTAAAATAAATCTTTCAATTTGTCAACACATATACGGAATCGCATTTGGTTCTTTCCCAAATGCCAATCAAGGGTCAATTTTTCGAGAATATTATCAACCACCAGCGTCAAACACGTTCGTTTGCCAAAAAAAAGTAGCTATGAATGCAACACGATGGTATAATTTGACATTGAAACTAATTTATTAAAAGCATAAATTTCAATTACAGCAAATAAAAAAATCAACCACATTTCACCAAAAACAGATAGCAAATTGGTCAAACTCCATACCTGCAAAGGCGAAAGAGCCGACAAGTAACCGTCAAATGCTGACATGGAAGGCCAAACATCAGCCAGGGCAGCAGAATCCTTATGCGGACGCGACAAAAGCTTCTTATACGATTGAATGTACAAATATAGGATCAGATCGAGCAAATCAGCAGCGAGGGAGTCAACATCGCCCGAATCAGAGTGCAGCACCGACGCTAGAGTGTCGAGGACGAGACACGCATGGTCCGACGAGATCTGTAGTGCGTCAGCGAGGGCCGCCGAGTCGACTCGGCGAGTGGAGGAGGATGCGAACTTTCGCTTTAAAGGGGATAGGGCCTGGACTGGGTCAGCGAACATGAGCTTCTGGATTGGTAGGAGGCCGTGCTCGAAAGGCTCCCGTCGCGGGTGGAGAAGAGTGGTCGGGCTTGCATTCGGATTCGGATTCAGGGCGCTCGTGGATTTTGATGTTTCGATGGGGTCGGTCATGGCTTTGATTCAGAGAGCAAATAAAATAAAGGAATTGGAGTTTTTTTCTTTCAGAACTTCGCCAAATTAGTGATGCTGTTGAAGGAAAGAGATAGTGAGGGGCTGGGCGTGATGCGGACGGGTGTAGCTTAACTATTTACGTGGCATTAATCAGGTGCTCAAAAGCTGGATTTGATTATTAATCGAACTGAATTATCATTAATTAAATTAAAGGTAAAATTTAAAAATATCACTAAACTTGATTAATTATTTAATTTGGTAATCAAATTTTCAATTGTTTCAATGTTACTATTAAACTTTGTGTTTTGTTTTAATTTGGTCATTGAGTTTTTAACGGACGTTAATAAAGTGACTTTGTTGTTAACAAATTTTGTATAATAATATATTTAGTCCTCCACATTTGTATATTCAAACAATTTAGTCTTAATTTAAAAAATAATAACAAATTTAACCTTCATTATTTACACATTATTTTAATTTGGCCTTATTTTTAATTAAAATAATTTAACCATAAATTCAAAACACTAAACTTAAAGCCCTAAATTCATAAACCCACAACTAAAAACCTTGAACTCATAAACTCAAAACCCAAAATATAAAACCCATAAACCATAAGCCTGAAATCCTAACCACTAAAGAACATATTCTTTCTATAGTACAAGTTCCCTACTTTTTTCTATACATAAACTAGGTTTTTTTTAATAATTGTTGGCTAAAGCCCTCGCAATAGAATCCATTTTTTTTAAGAATAGGTTCTTTCTATAGTGGATTTACATTTTTCTATACATATACTAGGTTTTAGTGGATTTACATTTTTCTCTTTTTTTGACAGGAAAAACAAAAAAAAAGTAACAACCAAAACCAACTAGAGTGAAACTTGTATTAAGAAACAAACTGACACAAATATGAGCTTATGTTTGCTCTTATTAGCCTCTCAGCAGACCTGAAATAAGATATATAATAACAAATATCTAACAATGAAACAACATTCACACATACCATGAGGTTGGCCTATTTTTTGTCTTTTGTTAAAGCAACCTCTATCATTTTTCTATATTGTTCAAATATGTATCAAATATTTTGTATAATACGAACACACATTCCACTATTAATTACTTTTTTCCTTTATTGCAACCATCATCACACTCACAATATCTACTTTTACAGAATTGATTGTGGCTATATGTTACATAAGTTAAATATATCATCCTCGAGAGATCTATATTCAAATAGGATTCCCTTGTTTCTATTCTTTCATCGAATGTGTTGCTTGCACTTATAGTGTGGCATTTTCCCACCGATCAAGTTTTGGCACTGTTGTCGGGGATGACGTTATTTGGTTTTTTATATTTCTTCTTGCAATTTTGATTCCTTTATTTAAGTTTTCTAATAACTTTCTTTTTGTTCTTCCATTTCCTTTTTATTAAGTTTTGTAGGTATTGTATGACCCGAAATGTTGCGACACCACTCTTTGATTAAATCCATAAGTTGAGAGAACTTTCAGACGAAGAATTCGCGAAAATGGTGGAATGGAAAGACATCCAAACAACAACGAGGGTAACCTTCATGATCTTGAAAACCCAGCATTGCCCCCACCAGCCCAGAACAGAACAATCCGTGAGGTTGTTATTCAGGCTGGGAATTTCGAGTTGAAGCCGGTAATGTTTCAAATGATCAACTCTAATAGGCAGTACGCAGGGTTATCATACGAAGATGCTCGAGAGCATCTTCAATCTTTCCTTTTAATTTGTGCTTCATTTAGCCAGCAAAGCGTTCCTGATGATGTCTTACGAATGTAATTGTCTTCATATTCTTTGCAGGGTAGAGCTTGCACATGATTCTGAGGACTCCTTGTCAGCTCTATTACATCATGGAATGATCTTGTAACGTAATGTGTTTTGCGCTTTAAACCACCGACAATGAACTCGCGCGTAAGGAGTGATATTACAACCTACTATCAGTTAGATGATGAGGTTCTACACACTACTTGTGAAAGATATAAATATTTATTGCAACAATGTCCCAACCACGACATTCAACATGAAACTCAGATTGAAATTTTCTACAATGGGTTGAATGCAGCCATAAGACATCTTGTCGACGGGTCATCTAATGGACCAGTACTTGATTGCACTTGAAACACTTCTGTTGGTGTGTTGGAGCAATTTACTTAAAATGATTCTCAATATCATATCTCAATGGCTACGTCAAGCAAAGTTGCACCATGAGTGATCGAGCCTAATGATCTATCTTCTCTAAAGTCTCAGATTTCTTCCTTGGAGAATAAAATCAAGAATATGGAAGGAACAAGTGTAGTTGCTCCTATCCAGTTAGCTCAACAGACCACCACTCCAATATTTTCTTGTGAGATTTTTAGCGAGAACCATAGCTATGAGGATTGCCCACAACATGCAGAAAATGCTAGTTTCGTCAGCAACATATAAGGCAATAACATGGGTACATCTTACAACACGGCTAATCGACAGACTTGGGGTAACTCTAATTCTGCAAAACATTCAGGAGAAGTTTGCTTTAGGAATAATTCTTTTCAAGGGAATCCTAGTGTGCGCCAAGGAAACTTCAGTTTCCCGCAACAATAGTTTAAACCACAAGCTTCATTGCAGCCACAATAGAATAGGATGCAACTACAACATATTGCTTTACAATCTCAGCAATCATAGTATGGTGCACAATCACAATATGGAACACCATCTCAGACACAGCCTCAAATGAGTCATTATGCTCCATCAACTATCTCTGATCCATTTTCTCTTCTTGAGGAAATGATGCGTGGCCATTTGTCTTGCACATAAGCTATATTGCAAGGTCACTCTTCATTAATAAACACTTTGGAAGCTCAGTTAGGGTAGTTAACTGCCCCAACTTCCTAGCAACACCGAGAGTCTGGTGAACAAGAGTAAGGAGCATTGCAAGGGTATTACTCTTCGTAGTGGCAAACAGACTACTAACTTGACGCAACCAGTTCCTATATCTATTAAAGAATAGGGAGAGTCCTTTGTACTTGATCATACACAAAAAGATGGAGATAATGATGGCAAGATGAGTAATGTTCCTCCAGTTATTAATTCGTTTCCATCTGTTTTACAATCTAAGTTGTCGCCACAATGCCCAATGTTGGCGCAACCAGCAAATGATCATTCTCCATATTTTCCTTAGAGGTTTAAGAACACTGAGTTGGACAATCAATTTTAATTCTTTCATGATACTTTGCAACATCTTACAATGCAAATCCCTTTGATTGATGCTCTTACACAGATTTCAAATTACGCAAAATTCATGAAAGACATCTTGTCTAAGAAAAAGAAGCTCGGTGCAATAGAAACCATTGCACTCACTAAGGAGTGCAGTGCTTTAATATCTACCCCTCTACCAAGAAAGATGAAAGATCAGGGTAGCTTCACCATTCTTTGCTCTATTTGTAATCACTATTTTAGAGAAGTTCTTTGTGATTTGAAGGCTAGTATAAATTTAATTCCTTTATCAACTTTCCAAAAGTTAGGCATTGGAGAAACGAAACCCACTGCAGTCACATTACAATTGGTAGACAGATCTTTGACTCATCTAAATGGTCAAATCAATGATGCACTTGTTCGTGTGGACAAGTTTAGTTTTCCAACGGACTTTTTATTCTCGACTATGAGGCTGACAAGGATGTCCCTATCATTCTTGGATGCCCATTCTTAGCTACCGGGAAAGCCGTTATCGATGTATCAAGAGGAAAACTTACAATGCGGGCCGACAATGACCAAGTTACTTTTGGGATGTTTAATGCAGATATTGACAGCAAGACTAATGAATGTCATCATATTGATATTCTTGACAATATCATCCAAGCAGACTTGAGTTATCATAGTATACTCATTGCCGAGGACATTATGCTGACAATCTTTCGAATTGTGACCGCATTGTTGAAGTACTCACTACAAAAGTTTACCACAAATGACAAGTTGAATCTTTGGATCTCGCTCACCCTACAATTCATACTTTTAAACCATCTATTGAAGAAGCTTCTACTCTAGTATTAAAGCCATTGCCAGCTAATCTCAAATATGTATTTCTTGGAGTTGCAGAAACACTTCGGTCATTGTCACTACAACTCTAGACGCAACACAAGAAGCTTAGGTTGATAAATATTCTTAAGCAGCACAAGCCTGCTATTGCATGGACCATTGTAGATATTAAGGGCATTAGTTCATCTTTGTGCATGCACAAGAATAAGCTGGATGATGAGAACAAGCAATCTATTTAGCCACAACGCCAACTAAATGAAAAAAATGAAGGAAGTAGTCAAGAAAGAAATCCTCAAGTGGTTGGACGCATGAATTATCTATGCAATTCTAATAGTGCATGGGTTAGTCCAGTCCATTGTGTTCCTAAGAAAATTGACATCACTATAGTTCATAATGATGTTGATAAATTGATTCCTACTCGCATTCTTATGAGTTGACGTATTTTTATGGACTACATGTGGCTAAATGCAGCCACAAGGAAGGATTATTTCCCCTTTCTTTTTATTGATCAAATGTTAGATTGACTTACGGGCAAGGAGTATTACTGCTTTCTATATGGATATTCAGGCTACAATCAAATTGCTATTGCACTTGAAGACCAGGAGAACAGTACTTTTACATGCCCATTCTATACATTTTCCTTTCATCATATACCTTTTGGTCTTTGTAATGCAGCAGCCATATTTCAAAGGTGCATGATGGAAATATTTTCAGATATGATTGATAATTCCCTTGAAATCATTACGGATGATATTTTGGTGTATGAGAATAACTTCGACCATTGCATGGACAATCTGGAGAAAGTATTGCAACGATGTAAAGACACTAATCTAGTCTTAAATTGGGAAAATGTCATTTCATGGTCACTGAGGGGATTATGTTGGGCCATATAATATCGAAAGTTGGAATTGAGGTTGATAGAGCTAAAGTGGATGTAATTGAAAAATTGCCGCCACCAACGAATGTGAAATGAATTCGGTGTTTTCTAGGACATGTTGGGTTCTATAGAAGACTAATTTAGGATTTTCGATGATCACCAAACCTTTATGTTTATTGTTGGAGCAAGGTAGAAACTTTGTGTTTGATGATGCATGTCTGGATGCATTCAATAAAATTAAAACACAGCTTGTGAACGCACCAGTTTTCGTTGCACCCAACTGGGAGCAACCATTGAAACTAATGTGGGATGCCAATGATTTCGTTGTGATAGCAGATTTAGGGCAACACAGAGACAAGGTATTTCATGTGATCTACTATGCTACTAAGACTTTAACTAAAGCTCAAATCAATTACACTACTATTGAGAAAGAGTTATTAGCGGTAATTTTTGCTTTTGATAAGTTTCGTTCTTATCTTGTGGGTGTAAAAATTACAGTTTTTTTACTGATCATTCTTCTTTGAGATACCTTTTATTGAAGAAAGATACAAAGCCTAGATTTTCGTTGGATTTTATTGCTGCAAGAGTTTGATATTGAGATTAAAGAAAATAAAGGGTCAGAAAATTATGTTACCGATCACCTTTTGAGGTTGGAACCAGGCAACAAAGATTGAAATAAGTTGCAAATCATCGATGCATTCCCTAATGAAATTCTTTTCTTTGTGGATGCAACACTATGGTACGCTAATTTTGTGAATTACTTGGTTTATGGAAAGACTCCTTTGGGTGTAATTGGGCACAAGAAGGCAAGATTTCTTAGAGATGCAACGAAATATCATTGGAATGAACCTTACTTGTTCAAGGTTTGTAATAACAATATAATTGATGTTGTGTCCCCGAGGAAGAAATGATATTGATATTACATCATTGCCCCAATGCTCCATATGGAGGACATTTTGGTGGCATGAGAACGGCTGCAAAAGTCCTTCAATCCGGATTTTACTGGCTAACATTATTCAAAGATGCTCACGAGTTCATCAAATGCTATGACTAATGTCACACCACAAGATCCATATCTAGGAGAAATGAGAAGCCACAATAGCCAATAATGGAAATCTAGCTATTCGATGTTTATGGATTAGATTTCATAGGTCATTTCCCTATTTTTTTGGAAATCTATACATTTTGGTTGCGGTGGACTATGTTTCAAAGTGGATAGAAGTTGTTGTCGTACCTAAAGAATATGCAAAAAACAGTTTTGAAGTTCTTTCACAAGCATATACTCACTCGCTTTGAAACACCAAGAGCATTGATCAGCGATTAGGGAAAGCATTTCCACTACAGTCAAGTGGTTGTTGCGTTGAAATGCTATGGAGTACATCATAGACTGGCCACAATGTATCATCTCCAGTCCAATGGACAAGCTGAGATTTCTAATCGGGTCATTAAAAACATTTTGGAAAAAGTGGTAAATAGTAGTAGGAAAGATTGGTTCTCTCATTTAGATGATGCATTATGGGCTATATGTACTGCATACACAAATCCATTTGGAATGTGGCCGCAGTCATTTGTGGAACTCAAACATAAGGCCTTGTGGGCTCTCAAGCAAGTTAATCTTGATTATGAGGCAGCGAGGAAGAAGCGATTGTTGGACATTACTGAATTAGAAGAAATTCGTTGCAAGGCATTTGGAAACGCCTCTATTTACAAGGACAAGAGCAAGCGTTGGCATGATAAGATTATTTTGCACCGAAAATTTGAAGTCGCACAATTGGTTTTGCTATTCAATTCTAAATTGAAATTGCACCCAGGAAAATTGCGATCACGCTGGTCTGAACCTTTCGAAGTTGTGGAAGTATTTCCACACTGCGCATTCACACTCAAAGATACAAAAGGGAGAATTTTGTTCATAGTCATTGGCCAACGACTCAAACTCTATTTTGGTGACTTTGATTCTGGGAATATTGAGATCATTAAATTGGTCATTTTTTAATTTCTCTTTAAAGGCTTTATTAGATTTAGATTTAATTTTCCTTATTTTTCTTTTAATTCTCTTTATTTCCTTTTTGCAGAATAATTTCTCTTTGGTTTGTTATAGAATTTTCTTTTCCAACGACTTGTACGACAATGAGGCTTCACAAGATATGCATGATAATTGGGGGCAATTCGAGTAATTCAATTACACCGATTGATCCCTAAAATCAAAGCTTGTAACACTCCAGTTTTGGGCCTAGGAGTTTTTAGGTTGGGTTTAGGGTCCGTTAGACCGAGACTAGAGATCTAGATTAGTTTGGGATTGGTTCAGGGAAAACCTAGTTTGGGAAGTGATAAAAATATGAGATTTTTTTTAAAATCCCTTTTAAATGTATATAAGGGTTTGGTGAAGTCAATTTTGGAAAATGACATTTGGAAGGTGGACATTTTGGTTTAGTGACTAAATCGTAAAAAAGGAAAAACTATTTTTAATGGCTATTTTGTAAAAGAGCCAAAACTTAGAATCTTTAGGGAGCTAATGCAAGTATAATCATTTATTCCCTTAATTTGACATGTTTTGAATGTGTTTAATTAAAAAAATAAAAAAGGGTTTTGATTAAAAAGGGAATTAAGCTTTACAAACTTATTTTGATGTAACTTCCATTTCTCTCTTTTCTCATTAGCCAACCACCCATTTTCTTTCAAAACTTCCAGAGATCTTTTCCTTTTCATTTTACTTTGATTTCCAAATGATTTCCATAGAGTTTCCTCAACTTGTTTCAATGGATTCTTGAAGATTTTCAATCAAATCTTGTCAATTGAAGGAATAGCAAGGGATTAGAGGTAATTTTCGTGCTTCTCCTCTAATGAAGTTTCTTTAATGAAATTTCCAAGTATTTGGCTCTTTAATTATGCTTCTTAACAAGGTTTTATGATTTATTTGAAGAAAATGGCTAAATCATGCTTAAAATGAAGATTTTGTGTAATTTTTTAATCGATATGTTTTAGGTAATTTATGATTGATTTTAATCAAGTTTTGGAAGTTTATTAATGTTGAGAATGAGGTTTAAGCATGGTAATCCCGAAACTATTTGGATCTCTAGTTGGTTAGGTTGTTAGAATTGGGTTGTTGTGGTGTTAATGTGATTTTGTGATTGCTGGAGGTATAAGGTTAATAATAGGATGATTTTGGACGTCAATTAACGATAATAAATGGTTGGAAGTGTTAGGTTTTGGCCAGGTTGAGTTTGTAGATTAATCGATGGTGATTTTAGTTGTTTTAGATGGGCGTTTTGGTGGATTTGGGCAGAGCAACGTTGTAGGATTGCTTGCTGGAGTTTTTAATGCATTGAGATACATTAATCCTCTGTTCTTATGAAGTTTAAACATGGAAAAACTTTTCAGAAGCAACCAGTGAGGTTTTGGGAGCTTCAGACGCTTAGTTTCGCGTCGGCTAATGTATATAAGAGTGGGATATTGGTAAGTTGATAGTAAGTTGATATGACATAATTGCAAATTTTACGTTGATGTTTTCTTTACACAGTGCTTGTTTATATTCATGTTGATGATGAATGAATATTTGTTGATGCCATACACGATGGTTGTGATGTATGTGTTAACTGCTATATACATGTTGTTGTGAGTTGAATCTTGTTGATTACTGTGCATAGTGCTTGCGATATGTATGTTGTTTGCCTTATACTATGCTTGGGGGAAATTGGGATACCCATTGCCTTATTACTATAGTTGAAATGTTTTAAATTGAATTGGAAGTCTTAGATCCTTGCTTGAAGCTGGGCTGATTATTTTGTTTTGTTTTATTATCATGCCTTAATTATAATAGCACAATGGGACCGAGGAGAGAGTTACAATCTAGTATGATTACTGCTGCCGTAGGGCAGGGAAATTAGAAGAATGAGGTACCTCCTAGAAGGAATCTACCTCCTCCACCGCATCCACCTAGGGGTGAGGAGCAAGTACATCATGATCAACTTGGGCCTGTGTTGGGTGATTTGACGCCTTTAGTTCAGGCGATGACTAGAGCATTCTGGGCTGTTGTTGCTGGAGTGCAAGTGCAAACACCAGCTGCTAGGCAAACTGGGTTGTCGTTAGAATGCTTGCATAGTTTGGGTGGTGTTGAGTACCGTGGCTTGTCGCCCAAGGCATACGAGGCTTGGATAGCCAGTACGATTCGGATTTTGGAACAAAAGGGGTGCAATGATGCACGAAAGTTTGGATGTGATGTTTCGCTATTGCAAGACGATGCTTACAGTTGGTGGACGACTGTAATTGCGGCTTTGGAGCCTAATGAAGTGAATTGGGAGTTCTTTCAAGCTGCCTTAAATAAGAAGTATCTAGGAGTTAGATACTTGGACGATAAGAAACGTGAGTTCATGGTAGCATGACTGTGGCTGAGTATGAGGTTTAGTTTGTACGTTTGAGCCAATATGCCCTTGAGTTGGTGCCGAGTGATAGGCATCGTTGCGACTGTTTATGTTATGGTCTGGTACAATAAGTGAAGACTTTCATGTTGGCTTATGATTACACAAATTTTGATGTGTTAGTGACGGGAGCTAAGGTTATTGTGCAGAGTTTGGGTTTGTCTTCTCGCGCGGGTGGTTCCAGCTTGGGTAAGAGAGCCGTGGATTCTGGCTCTGGTGGTGGACAGTTTAAGAGGCATCATGATCGTAAGTATCGACCTGAGTAGAGGTGAGGTGTTGTTTGGCGTGGTGCGCTAGTTCAAGGTAATAGAGTGAGGTCTCAGCAAAATGCTTGTTGGGTTTATGGATCGCGTGAGCATTTAAGGCGAGACTATCCTCATTTGGCTCGAGAGGGACATGCTCTTGCGGCTAACTCTTGTTGGGGTTGTAGATCGCCTGACCATTTGAGACGTGATTATCCGTTGTTGGCTGGAGGTGGTCAGGTTAGGGCACATGTTATTGCACCACAGCGAGGCTGTGGGAGCGGTCGTGGTAACTTCTAGCATAGGGAGGATGGTTAGAGGGTTGTAGAACATGAAGCGACAGTTCAACCTGAGGGTTGTGGTCCTGCGAGGGTGTACGCACATCGCGAGGGAGGCAATGATACCGATGTGATTGTAGGTACATTCATTTTGCAATCTTTGCCCTTGTTATCTTTGATTGATTCTAGTTCTACGCATTCATATATCTTGAGTGAGCATGGACATCTACTTGATATCCATGTTGAGGTGTTAGATGTGGGAATGCAAGTAACTAGTTCTTTTGGTGAAACAATGGTTACAAGAAGGTATTTTAGGATATGTTCTTTATATGTACAAAGTCATGTGTTTGCAGTTGATTTAATGGAATTGGCTTTCTATGGTTTTGATGTAATCCTTGGAATAGATTGGTTAACCGAACATAGAGTCGTGGTTGATTTTGATACTAAGCGAGCTACCTTGAAACTTGCTGATAATTACGAAATGGTAATCGTGGGCGAGAATGTTAAATTCTAGTCCAATGTTGTTTCGACTCTAGAAGTGAGTCGTTTGATGGAATTGGGTTGCGAGGCTTTTTTAGCTTATTTTATGAATCCAGGATCGAAGGAAGTGCGTGTGCAGGACATACATACGATATGTGAGTTTCCTGGTGTATTTCTGGAAGAGTTGCCTGGGTTGCCACCGAATAGAGGGGTTGAGTTTGGTATTGAGTTGTAAAAAAATACGAGTCCAGTGTCTATTGCTCACTATCGAATGGCTCCAAAAGAGTTGAAAGAGTTGAAGACGCAACTTCAGGAGTTGCTTGATTGAGGGTTCATTAGGCCTAATGTTTCACCTTGGGGTGCACCAATGTTGTTTGTGAAAAAGAAGGATGGCAAGATGCGAATGTGTATAGATTATCGGCAATTGAACAAGTTGACGGTTAAGAATAAGTATCTTTTGCCAAGGATTGATGATTTGTTTTATCAATTTCGAGGTGCTTCAGTGTTTTCTAAGATCGATTTGAGATTTGGGTATTATCAGTTGAAGGTAAAGAATGTGGATGTGCCTAAGACTACTTTTCGTACGAGGTACGAGCATTATGAGTTTTTGGTGATGTCGTTCGGTTTAACGAATGCACCTGCTGCATTCGTGGACATGATGAATCGTGTGTTCCATGAATTTTTGGATCAGTTTGTGGTTGTGTTTATTGATGATATTCTATTGTACTCTCGTACCGAGGAAGATCATGATAAACACTTGCGAATAGTGTTGCAAGTTTTGTTGGATAATCAACTTTTCGCCAAGTTGAGTAAGTGTGAGTTTTGGCTTAAAGATGTTGTCTTTTCTAGATATGTGGGGTTAGCCGAGGGTATCCGAGTTGATCCACATAAGATCGAGGCGGTGATGAGTTGGAAGACGCCTAAGTATGTGACGGAAGTCCGTAGTTTCCTTAGGTTGGTGGGTTATTACTGTAGGTTTGTGGATGGTTTTTCAAAGTTTGTTGCTTGATTAACCAAGTTGTTGCAAAAGGATGTTTGCTTTGATTGGACGGATGTTAGGCAACAAGCTTTCGAGAGGTTGAAGGAAGCTTTGACGCAAGCTCCTATCTTGATTCAACCCGAGTCAGGTAAGGAGTTTGTGGTTTATAGTGATGCATCGTATGTTGGTTTGGGTTTAAGAAGGATGTTGCTGATTTTGTGAGTAAGTGTATGGTTTGTCAGTGCATGAAAGTTGAGCATCAGTTTCCTCCGGGCTATTGCAGCCTTTGAAGATACCAAAATGGAAATAGAAGAGGATGATGATGGATTTCGTGTCGGCTTTGCCTTTGACCCCGTCAAAGAAGAACTCTATTTGGGTGATTGTAGACCGTCTTACGAAGTGTACGCATTTCATAGTTGTGCATACCATGTATACGTTGGATAAGTTGGCAGAGTTGTACATTGCGGAAGTTGTGAGGTTACATGGTGTACCTAAATCCATAGTTTCGTATAGAGATCTGAGGTTTACAACGAGGTTTTGGGAGTGTTTGCATAGAGCTTTGGGTACATGGCTCAATTTCAGTACCTCATATCATTCGTTGAGTGCATAAATGTTCTATATTTTAGCCCTCATTTATCCATATTATTGATGCACTCAAGCATGTTTAGTTGCATTTTAGGATATAATTTGCATAAACATCACAGATGGATAATTTTGCACAGATGTTGCTGATTTCGGTCAATTCTTGGAAGTACCTGTCGTGGCAGCATCCAGGGCAGCAGAGGAACAGAAGAAAACTATCGTGGCAGCATCCAGGGCAGCAGAGCAACAGAAGAAAACTGTCGTGGCAGAATCCAGGGCAGCAGAGGAACATAAGATAACTGTCGTGGCAGAATCCAGGGCAGTAGAGGAACAAAAGATAATTGTCGTTGCAGAATCCAGGGTAGCAGAGGAATAGAAGATAACTGTCGTGACAGAATCCAGGGCAGCAGACGAACAAAAGACAATTGTCGTGACAGTTGTCGTGACATATGCCGTGAGAGAGGTGGCGACAGTGAAAAAGAAGAGACGGAAAATGCGAAGTGGAGTTCGACTGATAGAGGATTTCAAGCCTAATTTTTAGAGACCACTCGCATAATTTTTGGAGCCCAGAAGCACAAGGAATGTCTTGCCCAAAGTTTGAGGAGAAAGTCAAAGCAAGAAGATAGGGCGAACTAAAGGACGTTTATTCAGAGATTTAGTCTTTAATGAATTGTACTTTAATTCGAACTAGTATTCTTGGCCATTAAGAAAACTTGAACCCAAGGCCTATATATATGCTTGTAATTCGACCTAGAGAAGGGGAATCTATCTCCTAGCCGTCTTCCCCCAAAACCCTAGTCGTTTCTCTCTCTCCATCATGTTCTAAACTTCCCCTAGGGAAAAGGGTTGATCTTGTAACGTAGTTGTAAGGTTTGCACCATTTCTTAGGATTTTCCTGTTCAATTCAATAAAAGCTTCAAGTTTATTTACTCTGGTTTCAACATCTCATAAGAGTTTCGGGAGAGCATTGTGAGGTTATCTATTTACTTAATATCGGGAGAGTTAAGTATTCGAAAGGAGTAAATACGAGTTTTCCAGTTTATGGTTAAACCATCTTGGCCTAGGGATAGGTACAAGGTTAAGCAGCTAAGGAAGAATTCACCAACATCGGTGTTCATCCTTCGATTCACGCCGGGAGGTATCATCAAAGACGTGTTCATCGACAGAACTTGGACCTAGGGATAGGACGAGTCATAACATGGATTCTTGCTAAAGTTGAAGTACAGAGTTATTGTTCGCTGCCGCGACATTAACAGACCGCTGCCGCGACAGGCTCGACGACAGACACAGCAGAAGTCCTCTGAACAGTGCAACACATGCACTACTGAGCAAATCAATACCAGCCTACTTAATCAATCCTGATTAACGACCCTTTTTTCTTTCTTTTTATCTTTTCTAGATGCACATTAAGCCTATGTGAATACTCAATAATCATAAGAGAGAAGGGAACAACGATCGGAAATCATTTAGGGACTCAATTGCACGAATTACACTTTTAAGGACCACAATGCAATTTTTAGAAAATATAAGGACTTTGCAGAAATTAAGATTACAAATATGTAATTAATCATATTACATGCCCCTGCCAAATTTCAGCTTAAAAGGACATTCCAAGCTCAAGCAATTGCATCCACAACATTCAGGAATAAAATGTAAAACATGAAAACTTTAAACAATTCAAATAATCATCCAACGGCCATCCGTTTCGGAACACCAGCCTTCGTATCGAAATGCGTGTATCGAAACGGTGTTGACCGTTTCGGTAGTCGGGTGCGTTCCGAGACCGGTATCTAAACATGCCTCTCCAGTAGCTAAAATGTTCCGAAACACCTTCAACCGTTCCGAAACGCTATGGCCATTATAGGCCCCCGTTTCGAAACAGTTAAGGGTGTTTCGATACACCCTACCCTGTGACAGCAGAAATTGATGGTTTTTAACCTTCTTGCTGCCCAAAACATCCTTCAAATTGTACCATAACATACCAGCAACTCTTTTTGACAATAAAGATGATATTTAAGAACCTTAAGCTAGAGCATGGCATCAAACACATGATCACTCAATCTATATGCATGCTTCCTAGCCACAAAACCAAATTTAAGCTTTCAAACCTCAAACCAAACCTTTAGGACCATTTACAACTCATAGAAGCCATCACAAACATGCCACAACTTAGGGAGTTCAAAACACATCTCCCAAATACAACCTTGGAGTCCCATTGCCAAATATCAAAACTAAAGTGTATAAAAACATCACCATACATGAGCTTTGCACTTCCTTGGATGTTCTTAACCTTCTTGCTGCCCAAAACACCTCAATTATCTGCATTATTGGTAAAAGAGAGCGTAAGCACATTTGCTTAGTGAGGCATGCTCTAAAGAAAACCAACACAATAATGCATTATTCAAAATGTAACCCCCTTAACCCGGCCTAGACGTTCGACCCGAATTAAGAAGATCACACGGGGAAAACCAAAGTCAACCCGAAAGTCAACCTTGATTAACGACCCTTTTTTTTTCCTTTTTAATCTTGTCTAGATGCTCTTTAACCCTAGATGTGTTCACACAAACATCATACTCAAAAATCACAACCATCAGAGAACATTCAGGGACCCAACTGTACAAAACACAACTTTAGGGACCAAACTGTAAATTCTGAATATTACAGGGACTTCACCCAATTAAAAGTTACCAATATAAAATTAGTCATGTTTCATACTTCACTGCCAAATTTCAGCTCAAACGGACATCTCAAACTCATCCAATTTCAAAAACAAGATTCAGGACCAAAACGCAAACATTTCGAAACACATAACCGCCAGTGTCAGCCCCCAACGGTCAGGTGTTCCGAAACAGGTTCACCCTGTTTCGAAACGCGGGGCCGTTCCGCAACGCGTATCAAAACAGGCACTGGCAGTAGCACAAACGTTCCGAAACGGGTTCATCCGTTTCGAAACACCCTGGCCTTTACAGGCCCCCGTTCCGAAACGGTAACACGCGTTCCGAAACGCCCTGCCCAGATTGCAGCATCCTTGCTGGTTAATCGCATCTTTGACCCACCAAACATGATCCGAATGCAACCAAACCACACCAGCAAGTCATATAACATACAAGAGACATATATGCATCAAAAACTAGATACATAACCACCTCTAGGTGCAACAACACATTAAACTCATTCAAGGCTCAATCATGCTTTTAAACAAGAAGCATAGCAATACAACTTAAGCATAGGGAGATTCAAACGTTGCAACATTAATCCACATGATTCAAAACCATAACCCAAACTTGTCCAACATACACAATCTCCTTAAACATCAACATAAGAGATTCTTCCCCCCATTGCCTTTATTAACTATAGCTATTAACCGAGACATACATCTCACTTGGAGTACTCCTTGAATCCCTTGCTCCTCGCTGTCCAAACTTCACTTATCTGCATTGATGGACAAAAAGGAGCGTAAGCACATAATGCTTAGTGAGGAATGCTCAAAACCAAGACACCATCAATGCAGCGAATCATAAAACCATTTTTAAAAGCAAGCTCGATTCGACAAACCAAAGCAATATTTGAAAACCCTTTTTCAACAACATGCTTTAAAATCATGCCTTGCACAAACATGAAAACCAACCCTTAGCTTAGGAAGCTAAGTAAACCTTTTCAAAACATAAACTTGCAAAACCATCAAATTAGCCATTCCATGCAAAAACACCATATGCAAAGCTAATTTCAAACCTTGGAAAACACTTCCACTTTACATCTTACCATTCTCATACTTGAATGTCATTTCAAAGCAAGAAACCCTTTTAAAACCATTTACTCAAACAATCAAACACATGCATTAAACAAATGCAACATATGAACCACATCATTAACAATTGCATCACATGCCCTTTAAAAACAAGTCTCCACAAGACTTCAATGCACTAAAGAGATTTCATGCACACATGCACCATTCTCAATAGATAATCAACACTTGTTCAAACCAACAAGTCAACAAGCATTCATAATACATTTTACACTATTCATGCAACCATGCATCATTTCAAGCATCTCATGCTTCATTATATTCAAGAACATCATATTGGCCTCCAAGTGATAACCAAATCCACTTTTCAACTCAACACCCGATCGGATACGCGGATCACAAGCGTTGTCCCCACGCTTCATACACACTACCAATCCAAGGCCCTCCAAATGGACTTTTAAACACCATTTGACCTTACCGTTCACAAGGTTCCCATGTATGGACTTTTAATCACCATACAACCTTAACATTCACAAGGTTCCCATGTATGGACTTTTAAACACCATACAACCTTAACATTCACAAGGTTCCCATGTATGGACTTTTAAACACCATACAACCTTAACATTCACAAGGTTCCCATGTATGGACTTTTAAACACCATACAACCTTAACATTCACAAGGTTCCCATGTATGGACTTTTAAACACCATACAACCTTAACATTCACAAGGTTCCCATGTATGGACTTTTAAACACCATACAACCTTAACATGCACAAGGTTCCCATGTATGGACTTTTAAACACCATACAACCTTTGCATCACCGATTGGTAGTTGTATAACATCACTAACGAGATCCGGGACACCCTACACAAGATCCACACATGGACTTTACACCACCATTGTGATCTTATCAAGCACAAGGTTCCCATATATGGACTTTTAACCACCATATAACCTTTGCTTACCCAAGGTCCTCGAATGGGAATCTCAACCTCCATTATGACCTTAACCATCTCGTTAGGATACTTGGATGGAGTTTACCGGTTCACTCTTAACCACTCCACATCCAAGGCGACTTAATTCACGGTGCACCCAATCCTATAGCCGGCTAACTATATCCGATCAAAGAAACCAAGAACCACTTACATCACTTGCCAATATAACCATCTTACCACATTAATCCATTAATTCACAAGCATAATCAAAATGCAATAACCACCATGAACTTTAACCAAGAACCAACCATGGACTTTTAAACACCATGTTGTTCTTAAATAAACAAGGCTTACACAAGGACTTTCAACCACCTTTGTAACCTTAACCATCACTTACCAAAATGCATTATTAACAACAATATTCCACTGTTTTAAAGCATCACACAAAGCCATAAACAACATGCAACACTATGCATCAATTCCACAATACAATGTACAAAACCAAGGATCTCTTACCTCGAGCATCCTTCACATATGGCTTTCAAAACCAGCATTAAACCATGCTAAAATATGCTTTCAAAATAGAATTTAAAACATGCAAATCATATGCATTGCAACCATCAATCACAATTGCTTAAAAAGCCAATTCACAACACAACCAAGAGCGAAAATCCATTTACTTACTCTTGAGCTTAGCAAAGTTGTTTAGACTTAAACTAAGCTCCCAAAACCTTCAAACCTTGGTTTAAAAGCTGAAAACCCAACTTCACTCACCGATACACAAAACAAGGCTAGCCAACAAGCCTTCCAAGCATCCGAAACCTTCCACAACACCTCTAATGCTCACGGATCAACTTCCCCTATTTCAAGCACACAACATCAGAGGATTAATGCATCATAATGCACTAAAACACCAGCAACACAACTCAACTCGCTGCTCATTGCAAAACCATCATTTCGGCTACCAAACACAACCGAAATCACCCCCAAACACTTCCAAAACTTAACCCAGCCAAGATCCATCACTTCAAACCATTTTTAAACATCAATTAACATCCAAAATGATCACAAACACGTCTTTATACCTCCAGGTATAACAAATCACCAAGATCACTCCAAAAACAACCAAAAACTCAAGCAAAACTTAGGAAATTCAACCTATTCGGGTTTGCATTGATTAAACCTCAATTTCTCATCAAGTTAACATTCAATTAACAATAATTTAACACCTCAACACACTGCCCAAACAGATCATACGAAAATTTCACCAAAATCAAGCAAATCTTGCATTT
This sequence comes from Hibiscus trionum, assembly GCA_030270665.1. Taxonomy (NCBI): domain Eukaryota; kingdom Viridiplantae; phylum Streptophyta; class Magnoliopsida; order Malvales; family Malvaceae; genus Hibiscus; species Hibiscus trionum. Next base: position 16,720,402 of record BSYR01000010.1, read on the forward strand.
TAAAACCAAAATCAAGATTCCAATTGCAAAACCTTTAATAAATCATAAATCAAGGATTGAGAACTTGGGAATTTCAGTAAAGAACTTGAAGTTCAGAGGAGAAGGGCGTTCTTACCTCCAAACTTGAGTTTCTCCCTTTTTGGAACCAAAATCTTGAAAATCCAAGTAGCAAATACAAAGGTTTTGTTGAAGGATTGATTAGAAATCAAATGAGGATTGAAATATGATATTTAGGTGACAAAAATCAGAGGAAAAGATCTGGAGAGAATGTGTTTGGTTTGAGAGAAAAGATGAGAGAAAATGGAAAATGGAAAATTTGGAAAGTTAGTTAGAAATGACAAAAATATCTTTCCCTCCTTTTTACTTTTATTTTAAACCATCAATAAATCATTTAATATTCTAGAAAATCTGGAGAAACTCCCCTTTGGGTAAATAGCTCCTTAAAGATTCAAAGTTTCAATCCTTTTTAAAACAGTCACGCAGTTTTCAAAAATTACATTTTGGTCACTAACCCAAAATGTCACCCTTCCAAACCTCGTTTTGCAAAATTGATTTCACAGTTCACTTATATATATTAAAAGAGGATTTTAGAACATTTTTCCATATTTTTAATGCAACCCGAACTAGGTTTTCCTAAAAATCACCTTTTATATTCGAACAACACTTTGACCGAACCGGTCAACGCCCAAAACTTCTAAGCCCAAAACCGGGGTGTTACACAAAACACTTGTTCAAAGACCATTTTCAACAGTATGCTCATTCTATCTCATGCTTGAAAACCATTTCAAAGCAACTCTTCATTAAACCAATGCAAATCTCATGGCAAGGCCATACACATGCTTGTGAAAACTAAAGCATTTCATATACAAATCTCATATGCATTTCTCATAACATAAATCATCTCAACAATAGGTACATGTGAATCAAAAGCATTTTCATATATTATATTGGCATTTCACATCTCATTATTACTCGGATATGCGGACAACATTCTCAAACCACTATACTCTTCCGGTGGAATCTTGCATCACCGTACTCACTTGTCTACCAAACATAATTTCTGGTGGAATCTCACATCACCGTACTCACATGGAGAAATCTCTCATCGCCACAAAGCTTGGGTATTTCACCAAGTCCTACCCGATGGAATGCCCATCATCGGTCTCTCCCTTTGGATTGAATCCAGAGAGCACGTACGAATTTTTAGTTTATAGTGCACTCTCATCCTATTGACCGATCAATTATATCCAGTAAGTATCTCATCTTCCATGCCAATATATTATGTCAAAACATCATCTCACCTACTGTTTTAATGCAACATTTCTCAAAGCTTTCTCATCTCATTCAAAATCATAACATTTGCCATGCTTTAAATCAAAAGCTCCAAACTCATCAATGCAACATGTTATTTCATGAAATCTTTTCAAGCATCATCTCATGCTACAAATCATGCATAAAAACAGTAGGAATTTATCTATCTCAAACCATGAGCATGTAAAAGCATTTTAGGGGCAACCACCACATATATGAGAGCAATCTAGCCAATACTTACTTCCGGACTTTGGAAGGTGTTTCAAACATTTCCTAAATCCCCAAACCTTGTTTCTTTGTCCCTCAAGGACTTCTAAAACCATTCGCACTCACCGATTACGTTTCGCTTGCTCGCCGAAATGCTATATAAGCTCTTGGATCAACACCAAAGGCGTCTGAAGATGTCTCCCCTGTTTATAACACATAAGAATAGAGGATTAATGCATCATCATGCATTGAAATCATCAGCCACACACCTAAACTCGGTGCTCTACTCAAGAACCTCATTTCGGCTACCAAAAACAACGAAAATAATCTCCAAACTCTCCCAAAACAAAGCCCAGCCAAGATCTATCACTTCTAATAATTTCCAAACATCAGAAACCACCACAAACTCGTCCTTATACCTCTAGCTATAACAAAACACCAAAACCACCCCAAAAACCACCATTCTAGCATACAAAACTTAGGAATCCAAGCCTATTCGGGATTTGTTTGATAAAACCTCATTTATAACATCAATTACCATCCAAAATACATTAGAAAACAACCTCAAAACAGAGCCTAACCAACAACCACGAAAATCATCAAGATCTCTCCAAAAACCTTGAGTTTTAATACAATTTCTTGTTTCTAACATTAAAGCAACTAAAAAATCATTAACAAAGGATTGAAAACATGGGAATTTCAGTAAAGAACTGATCATTAGAGGAGAAGGACGAAGCTTACCTCTAATGGCTGATTTCTCCTTGATTTTGGCAAGTTTTCTTGAAAATCTAATGTGAAAACAAGAGGATTTGGTGAGGAAAAGATTAGGAATCAAAAGGAGATTGAAATCTCATCAAAATGAATGAAAATTAGAGGCTAAGTGATGGAGGAAATGTGTTTGGCTAAAAAGAAATTGAGAGAAAATGAAATGAGAGAAAATTGACGTAAGGTAGTTATGAAAAGTCAAATATAGTTTTTCCTTCAATCAATCTTCATTTCCTTTAATTAGAACATTATTAAAATCACCCAAAATAAGGAGAAATTTGATTAAAATATTTTTGGTAAAATTAGCTCCTTAAAGATTCAAAGTTTCAATCCTTTACAAAATAGTCACTATTTAACTTTTGCAAAAACTGCGATTTGGTCACTACACCGAAATATAGTATTTCCAAACTTTATTTTGTAAAATTGTTTTCACCAAAATCATTCATATAATAAATGAGGATTTTTAGGTATTTTCCCATATTTTTAAAGCATCATGAACTAGGTGTTCCCTAAATCTCCCTTTAAGATTCGAACCGTTCTCGACCGGTCTGATTCGAAATCCAAAACATCTAGGCCCAGAATCGGGGCGTTACAACTCTCCCCTCTTAAGAAATTTCGTCCTCGAAATTTAGCTGGAGGGAAAAGGTAAGGGAATTGCTTCTTCATGTCTTCCTTCCTTTCCCACGTGGCTTCCTTAGCACCATGATGCCTCCACAACACCTTGACCAGCTCAATGGTCTTACCACGGAGAACCTTACTGTCTGAATCCATAATCTCAACAGGTTCCTCATCATATGTCAAATCTGGATTCAACTCAACGTCCTCCATAGGCATAACATACGAAGGGTCCGATCTATACCTCCGAAGCATGGATACATGAAACACATTATGTATCTTTTCTAACTCTTGAGGTAGTCTCAGCTTATAAGCAACAGGACCCACATGTTCTATCACTTCGTATGGTCCAATGAACCTTGGGCTCAACTTGCCCTTCCGGCCAAACCTCAGCACCTTCTTCCAAGGTGAAACTTTCAAAAACACACGGTCACCCACCGCAAATTCTATCTCATTACGCTTCAAATCCGTGTAAGACTTTTGCCGATCCGATGCTGCCTTCAACCGCTTACAAATGAGTTTCACCTTCTCGGTGGTTCCTTTCAACAAAGCTGGCATCGAAACCAACTTTTGCCCCGTTTCAGCCCAACAAAGAGGAGTTCTGCACTTCCTCCCGTACAAAGCTTCATAAGGTGCCATTTGAATACTCGCCTGGTAACTATTATTATAAGCAAACTCCATCAAAGGCAAGTGCTTCTCCCAAGAACCTTGAAACTCAATGACACAACACCTCAACATATCCTCAAGCACTTGGATAACACGCTCTGACTGTCCATTTGAATTCTTCTTTAGCCACTTAACCTCGTCTTATCCCTAACTCCGAGATAGTTCAACTACAAACTAGAGAACTCGCAATTATTCCTTTCGTATACTTAACTCTCCCGATATTAAGTAAATAGATAACCTCGCAATGCTCTCCTGATACTCTTGCAAGATGTTAATAACCAGAATAAGAGAACTTGAAGTTTATTTTATTGAACTGAAAATTCCTAAAACAAAAGCAACCCTTGCAACTACTTTACAAAACAACCCGTGGCCCTAAGGGGAATTTAGAACATGATGAGAGGATGAAAACGGCTAGGGTTTTGGGAAGAAGGCTAGAGAATCGGTTATCTTCTCCCTAGGTCGAAATACATGCCCTTATATAGGCTTTGAGTCCAAGTTTTCTAAAATAGCAAGAATACAAATTTAAATTAAAGTACAACTCTAATAAAGACTAAATCTTCAGAGAATCTAACTTTAAATCGTCCTCCTTCTTGCTTGGGATTTTCTCTCCTTGAACCTTGGGCTTGGCATTCCTTCTATTCTAGGGCTTGGAAAAATATACTGGTTTTCCACGACAGACGAGCTTAATTTTTTCTATCTGTCAAGGTCCACTTTGCTTCTTCTCCTCAAAACTGCTGTCGTCCTCTGCTGTCACGGCGGCAACCATGGCAGCATCATCCTCCCTTGACTGCTCGTCCAGTTCTAGCTCTTCTGCTTCACTGCCTAGCGCCTGCCTCTCCATCTGCTACAACAACAACCTGCAAAAGCGACCAATTTCAGTAGAAACTGTGCCTTTTAATATATTTGTGATGTCTAACTGTAAACTGACCTAAATGTAATGGATTATGCTTGAATGCAGCAGAAATATGGGTTAAATAGGAGGTAAATAATATAACTTTTACACACTCAACATGCCTCTTGTTGCGATCTCAACCAAAATCACGTTCTGCAGCTCGCTTCGCCAAACCAAGATTCAACTCAATGTCCTTGGCTCTAGTGACCAAGACATCGAAATTAGTATAATCGACTCCGAGCATATAAGTTTTCACGTCCGCCACCAGCCCATAGCGGAACCGCTCACATCTTTCTCTCTCGCTAGGAATCAGTTCAGGCGCATATTGGCTAAGGCGAACAAACTAAATCTCATATTCCACCATCGTCATGCTCCCTTGCACAAGAGACATAAACTCCCTCTTTTTCTCGTCGAGGTAGCGAACTCCCAAATATTTCCGCTTGAACGCATTAAAAAAGAATGTCCAAGTCACTTCATCATCCTCTATTCCCGCAATAGTGGTCGTCCACCACGTATATACATCACCATGCAATAGTGACACAATGCATCCCATCTTCTGAACATTGTTGCAGTTCAGCTGTCCAAGTATCCTCTTAGTACTCTCTAACCAAGACTCGGAACCTCCGGGGTCAAACCTCTAAACTCAGTCCCTCCCAGACTGCGAAGACGCTCCAATGACAATCTTACATTAGCACCATTATGTGGTGTAGCTCCATGAGCTCCAGCTACTGCTGCCTGGAAAGCTCCAGCAATAGCTTGTATCAACACGGTCATATCAGGAGCAGCTTTCCCCTGACCTCCCTCAGGTCCAGCAACCCCAACACCAACCCTAGCTCCACCACCACCAGGTGGTCCACCAGGGGGAGGAGGAGGTAGATCCTCAGCACTCTCTACATTCTCATTCTCAGCTGTAGCTCGAGTATTGATTCTAAGCTCTCTACGTGGCCCCATAATAAAACAATGCACTAACAAAATACAACAACTCAATTAGGCATAGTAAGATAAGTAATCCAAGTACTCAAGCTCATTTTTGAAAACAATTCTTCTCATTAGTAATGATATGGCAATGGGATCCCCCAACAATACTCCAAACATAGCATATCATCACAAATTCATCTCAATTGAATCATACATCAATATCCATATATCACACTTTCACCGAAAAGTCACAAACATACATAACCACATAAATTAACCACTTACCAAGCCCCAATTATTTGTTAACCTGGCTCTAATACCAACAAATGTAACCCCCTTAGCCCGGCCTAGACGCTTGACCCGAACTATGAAGATTACACGGGGAAAACCAAAGTCAACCCGAAAGTCAACCTTGATTAACGACCCTTTTTCTTTTTATCCTTTAAAGATGCACATTAAGCATATGTGAATACTCAAGAATCTTAAGAGAGAAGGACACAACGATAGGAAATCATTTAGGGACTCAATTGCACGAATTACACTTTTAGGGACTAAAATGTAATTTTTAGAAAATATAAGGACTTTGCAGAAATTATGATTACAAATATGTAATTAATCATATTACATGCCCCCTGCCAAATATCAGCTTAAAAGGACATTCCAAGCTCAAGCAATTGCATCCACAACATTCAGGACTAAAATGTAAAACATGAAAACTTTAAACAATTCAAATAATCATCCAACAGTCATCCGTTTCGGAACACCAGCCTTCGTACCGAAACGCCCGTATCGAAACGGTGTTGACCGTTTCGGTACTCGGGTGCGTTCTGAGATCGGTATCGAAACATGCCTCTCCAGTAGCTAAAATGTTCCGAAATACCTTCAACCGTTACGAAACGCTATGGCCATTACAGGCCCCTGTTACGAAACAGTTAAGGGTGTTTCGATACACCCTACCATGTGACAGCAGAAATTGCTGGTTTTTCAACTCTTAACCCACTCAAACATGCTTCAAATTGTACCATAACATACCATCAACTCTTTCTGACAATAAAGATCATATTTAAGAACCTTAAGTTAGAGCATGGCATCAAACACATGATCACTCAATCTATATGCATGCTTCCTAGCCACAAAACTAAATATAAGCTTTCAAACCTCAAACAAAACCTTTAGGACCATTTACAACTCATAGAAGCCATCACAAACATGCCACAACTTAGGGAGTTCAAAACACATCTCCCAAATACAACCTTGGAGTCCCATTGCCAAATATCAAAACTAAAGTGTATAAAACCATCATACATGATCTTTGCACTTCCTTGGATGTTCTTAACCTTCTTGCTGCCCAAAACACCTCAATTATCTGCATTATTGGTAAAAGAGAGCGTAAGCACATTTGCTTAGTGAGGCATGCTCTAAAGAAAACCAACACAATAATGCATTATTCAAAACACTTGTTCAAAGACCATTTTCAACAACATGCTCATTCTATCTCTTGCTTGAAAACCATTTCAAAGCAACTCTTCATTTGAAACCACACGTACCTCTATTCTATCTCATGCATTTAAACCAATGCAAATCTCATGGCAAGGCCATACACATGCTTGTGAAAACTAAAGCATTTCATATACAAATCTCATATGCATTTCTCATAGCATAAATCATCTCAACAATAGGTACATGTGAATCAAAAGCATTTTCATATATTATATTGGCATTTCACATCTCATTATTACTCGGATATGCGGACAACATTCTCAAACAACTAGACTCTTCCGGTGGAATCTCACATCACCGTACTCACTTGTCTAGCAAACATAATTTCCGGTGGAATCTCACATCACCGTACTCACATGGCGAAATCTCTCATCGCCACAAAGCTTGGGTATATCACCAAGTCCTACCCGATGGAATGCCCATCATCGGTCTCTTCCCTTTGGATTGAATCAAAAGAGCACGTACGAATTTTTAGTTTATAGTGCACTCTCATCCTATTGATCCATCAATTATATCCGATAAGTATCTCATCTTCCATGCCAATATATTATGTCAAAACATCATCTCACCTACTGTTTTTAATGCAACATTTCTCAAAGGTTTCTCATCTCATTAAAAATCATACCATGCTTTAGATCAAAAGCTCAAAACTCATCAATGCAACATGTTATTTCATGAAATCTTTTCAAGCATCATCTCATGCTACAAATCATGCATAAAAACAATAGGAATTTATCTATATCAAACCATGAGCATGTAAAAGCATTTTAGGGGCAATCACCACATATATGAGAGTAATCTAGCCAATACTTACTTCCGGACATAGGAAGGTGTTTCAAACCTTTCCTAAATCCCCAAACCTTGTTTCTTTGTCCCTCAAGGACTTCTAAAACCATTCGCGCTCACCGATTACGTTTCGCTTGCTCGCCGAAACGCTATCTAATCTCCCGGATCAACACCAAAGGCGTCCGAAGATGTCTCCCCTGTTTATAACACATAAGAATAGAGGATTAATGCATCATCATGCATTGAAATCATCAGCCACACACCTAAACTCGCTGCTCTACTCAAGAACCTCATTTCGGCTACCAAAAACAACCAAAATCATCTCCAAACTCTCCCAAAACAAAGCCCAGCCAAGATCTATCACTTCTAATCATTTCTAAACATCAAAAACCACCACAAACTTGTCCTTATACCTCCTGCTATAACAGAACACCAAAACCACCCCCAAACCACCATTCTAGCATACAAAACTTAGGAATCCAAGCCCATTCGGGATTTGTTTGATAAAACCTCATTTATAACATCAATTACAATCCAAAATACATTGGAAAACAACCTCAAAACAGAGCCTAACCAACAACCACGAAAATCATCAAGATCTCTCCAAAAACCTTGAGTTTTAATACAATTTCTTGTTTCTGACTTTAAAGCAACTCAGAAATCATTAACAAAGGATTGATAACTTGGGAATTTCAGTAAAGAACTGATCATTAGAGGAGAAGGACGAAGCTTACCTCTAATGGCTGATTTCTCCTTGATTTGGGCAAGTTTTCTTGAAAATCCAATGTGAAAACAAGAGGATTTGGTGAGGAAAATATTAGGAATGAAAAGGAGATTGAAATCTCATCAAAATGAATGAAAATCAGAGGCTAAGTGATGGAGGAAATGTGTTTGGCTAAAAAGAAATTGAGAGAAAATGAAATGAAAGAAAATTGACGTAAGGTTGTTATGAAAAGTCAAAGATAGTGTAACCCCCTCGTCCCGGTCGGGATGACTGACCGGTCCGAGTAGGCTACACGGGGAAAACCAAAGTGAAACTCGCTAAGGCTCCCCTTCGGTTAGCAACCCTATAAAATTTCTTTTATTATTATCTTGTCTAAATGGTCTTATTAAATCCTATATGAAAGGTCAACAAAGGAAGCAACAAACGAGACGATCAACTCAACATCATTACAAAACAGTCCATTTTTACCTTAAAAAGTAGGTCATTTCAAAACACCCAAGATGTGTATCAAAACGCCTTGACTTGGTCAACGGGCCCAAGTCAACACGAGAAGACCGTATCGAAACGGTGGTTAACCGTTTCGAAACACACCCAATGGTCAACTTCTCGTGGTCAATGACATGAAGACCGTTCCGAAACGCCAAGACCCGTTTCGGCACCTCAATTTAATGGCAAAATCTCAGATTTCCAGTGGCAAAATCGTACAGAAATGACCCCTATGCGTATCGAAACGCCTGGCCTAAAACAAGAGGCCGTATCAAAATGGGACCAACCGTTTTGATACACGAGCTACGAAAAGACAGATTCTAGCTGGTTTTTGGAACAAGGCAGCCCCAAATTCCAACCAAAACCTCCCACATTCAACATACATCAATTCTAGATGCAAGGCACCCTATACAAGCATGCTTAGCACACATCAAACATGTAAGAGTCATACATTAAAAGAATCAATAAGCTCAACAAGGATTCATACATAGCATTCACAAAAGGGATATAAGTTTTCAACCACTAGGCAAGAAGGCATCAAGTAAATACAGTTTACAACCCATGACATAATGGAATACACATGATCAACATAAAATCAACAAATCATCATGCTCAACAAAACACATCATCAACTAAGAAGTTTGACACCAACTCCTACAAGTCTAAACCCCCATCGTCTAGGCATTATTACAATGCGTAAATCATACTTGAGCTAAATTGAGAACTCCAAAAGCTCATTCCTTGCCCGCTTGCCTCCCGAACTCTAACGATCTGCATGTTGGAAACAAAGAAAAGCGTAAGCTAAATAACTTAGTGAGAGAAGCTCTATGAATAAAAAAGAATGCAATTTTCAAAACACTTTTGACAATTTACAATAAATCAATGGATGCACGATTGATTATATCAACAAGACTACACACGGTGGGACCACACATCACCGTTCGACTAGTTGTTTTCCGATGGGACCACTCATCACCTTACTCTATTACTAGTCACTACCGGTGGGACCACTCATCACCGTAGTTTAGACAACCATCACGTGAGGCTCGACTTCTACACGACTACACAACAACAACGATGTAAAACAAATCGAGATGCACATGACCACATAACAAAGATGTAGGAGTAGTAACTTACACTCGGGTTTAGGTGAACCCTCTAGGTCACACCCAAACCCCTAAGATTTCCATTTCGAAAACAAATCAAGGTTTGACATTTCTACTCACCGTTGCTACCCAAAAGAGAGCCAAAAACCAAGCTCAAGTCACCGAATTCTCCGGATTCGTCCCCGAGGCTTCACCAACAAGATTCCTTGCTTCTAATCACCCAACACAATCAAAACAATCATAATTCAGTCCACGATTCAATGTAGCAAACCCGGAACATAATTCAAACACATAACACAAGTTTCAAGCTAAGAATAACTCTCAAATTCCTCATTCTCGAGCAGCCATGAAGCCTAGTCCAAATCCTTTGTTTTCAACCCTCAAACTACTCCCTAAGGCTTCCAAAACAACCTTCATTCATAGTCTAACCATCAGCCCACACTCTCCCACATAAAACACCCCCAAAACTCAACCTAAAACCCTTCAAAAACACAAATTCGGGAAACTCCATAAAACCATGTAAAAATCTACTATGTTAGACCTCATAGATAGTAAACAACCCATATATCATTAACAAATCAAAATCTTAAGTTAAATACAATAAATGTAGCATTTTTAATAAAAAACCCCAAAACTTCAAATTGCAAAATCATGAACAATAATGGAAACTAAAGGTACTAACTTGTAGAGAAAAGGGAGGACAAGTCAAAAATGGTTTTACCTTCGAGAAATCTTCAACAATGAGCTTGTAAGATGATGGAATAATGATTCTAAGGGGAAGGGGTTTTTGACGTTGGAATAGGATGGAAGAAGAGAGAAGAAGATGATGAATAGTTGGGTGTTTGAAATAAGAGAGATTTATTTTAAAAGTCTTAATAATTACCACTTTGCCATTAATGAATGACAATCACCAAAAATCCTAAAATCCATTAGATTTTTGGTTTTAATTAAATTTCAAAATTGATCCAACATATAAAATGAAATTTTAAGACAAAAAGGGAGACCCGAAACATTATTTAAATATTATTTTCACCTGACCCTCGAACCCGGGTGTTTACAGATAGTTTTTTCTTTAATCAATCTTTATTTCCTTTAATTAAAACATTATTAAAATCACCCAAAATAAAGAGATATCTGATTAAAAACATTTTGGTAAAATTAGATCCTTAAAGATTCAAAGTTTCAATCCTTTAAAAACAGTCACTATTTAACTTTTGCAAAAACTACGATTTGGTCACTACACCGAAATGTAGTATTTCCAAACCTTATTTTGTAAAATTGTTTTCACCAAAATCATTCATATAATAAGTGGAGATTTTTAGGTATTTTCCATATTTTTAAAGCATCCCGAACTAGGTGTTCCCTAAATCTCCCTTTAAGATTCGAACCGTTCTCGACCGGTCCGATTCGAACTCTAAAACATCTAGGCCCAAAATCGGGGCTTTACAAATTTAATAAGTCTCTTTTACACGCATCAAGTTTTTAGCGCCGTTTCCGGGGATTGGCGCTCAACTTCATTTTTTTCTTGCACTTATATTTATTTTCTTGCCTTATTTTATTCGTTTTTTTTCTTTCGTAAAAAAAATCAGGTGTAATACAGGTTCAAGGGCATCAACATGTCAGGAAAAACCATTCCAGAGCTGATGTGGGAAAGTTCTTGCAATTACCGTAAAGGTATTCATGTAATCAAAAGTTTTCCCCATCTTTTCGGTGAATATATGGACAACAAACGATGGAAACAACAAGAACAAGATATGCCGCTACAACAGCAACAAGGACAATAGATGCCACTGCCGCAACAACAAATTTTTTTATGGTATGATCAAAACCCGCAATTTTTTTTACCATAACAGTTTTGCTGCAGGACCCGACATGCCCTGGCAATGTCATCATCCTCAAGAGCAGTCAAAATCCTTAGAAGACACACTGCAAGCCTTCATGGCACTTACTCAAGAATTGTCGGCTTCTATGGACAAAAGAATTGCTAAGGTGGATGCAATCTTGAGCACACTGGTCCTCATTCATGCCACAGATGAACCTGAAATACCGAGGCAAGATGCCAAGGATGCCAATGAAAGAGACTGCCCAACACATGATGATCCTGAGCAGCAACTTGCCTTGGTAATGATCGAGGAGCCTGAACGGAACAACGACGCAACAACACCTAATGAAGTTGAGAAGAATGTCACGGCGACAACCACTTCCGAAGCAGAAACCCCGGTCAAAGCGGTAATTGCCGCCTCGGCAGCGACTGATGCTGAAGCAAAAACCACTGCCGAGGCAAAACCTCAACCCACTGCCTCAGCTATGTCCGATAAAGATTGCATACATCCACCTTCCCCATGGCACTCGCACAACCACATGCAAGAGAAACCCGATGACAATGCCTCGCCAATGGAATATGAGCAGGTAATAAACGAACCTTTTGAATTCTTTGAAAACTCACCAATTCCATTGCAGGTATTTGAGGAACCAACGCCGATGGATTTAGAATCATCCAGATCTCTACTGATGGAGACCTACGAGTGGCCAACAGAAATTGATATGGGGAGTCATGGCACTTTCCAATGTCCCATTGACCTGCAAAGCAACCTGACAAAGGACTGTCAAAATAACTGGTTGCCGTAGCAGCAAACACGACAACAAAGGCTACTTTCCACAATAACGAACTTCAACGATAATGAGGTAAGTACATGGTTGGATATATACATAAATTTTCCTAAACATATGTTCATGTGTTCAGAAACAATGCCAAGATGGGAGGACTTTATGGACTACAAAGGAACCAGAAAGAAAGTCACCTCCACCATTATAAAACAAAAAGGAGTAGCCACGAGCACATGTGCCCAACCGTTTTTGGGCAAAATTTTAACTCGATGGAGGGTGCAGATGGACCATAAGAAATATCGGAAACGACTCTCCTCAAATTTTATTTAGTTTCAGTTTTTAATATCGTTATTTTAGGATAAGAGTTTCAAGGATTAACTCCCTCTTGACTATTAAGTTTTTATTTTATTTATTTTTCTTGTCTTTTCCAATAAAGAACTCACAGCAACATAAAAGCCCAAGGCCATCAAGACATGGTGTTCTTTGCCTTGGCAGCATCTAGTTTCGCTGCCCTGGCAGCAGAGGAGGCATCCTTTGAAAGATCGGCAAACCAGGCACCCGCCACCCGGCAATACTGATGTTGCCGCCCTGCTTCCGCCGCCCAGCATCACCTACCCATCGTGTCGCCACAGTATCACCAGCTGCATCTACTGCGACAGTTACGACAATAATGTTGGCACTTCAACTTAAGTTTCTTGCTCCTTCTGTCTTCCGTGTTTCTATTTTCTATTTGTGATGTTTTTATCTTTCTGTTTTTATCTGTCATGCATCAAGAACAATGCAACCCTCGAGTTTGGGGGTAGGCAGTCCTCTTATTATTAATAGACTAATTATATTTTGTGTTTATAACTATTTATTTTTGTGTCTAAAAAAATAAAAATTTGGCTTAAATTTTTGAACCTCTCTTACATGTCGCGGCATTCTCTGTCGTGACAGTATCTTTAGAGTGTTTTAGGAAATATTTAGAGCCTTACTATAGTTCTGAACTCTTAAAACACTTTTGTGACTTATATGTTGTCTAGACTATTGTTAGTAAACTTAGAATATGAAGCTTAACCACTTGAGTTAGAAAAAAAACTTAGACTCAGTTGCTCCTAGAGGTGCCTAACACCGGCTATAGGAAGATAACTAGAGGTGCCCGAAACCGGCTCTAGTAGAAAAAAACTTCGGTCTAAGTTAGAAACAACTAGAGGAGCCCAAAAATTGGCTCCAGTCAAGAATTATTTTGAAATAAAACTCAAGTGAGTAAAATAACTATTCTGGTTACTAAGGAGTCTAGGCTCATATTTGTTCATGGTGGATGAAGGGATAGTCCTAGGCCACAAAGTAAGCTGCCGTGGCATAGAGGTCGACAGGGAAAAAATTGAGGTAATTGAAAAGTTGCCACCACCCACCACAGTCAAGGGAATCCGAAGTTTTTTAGGGCATGCTGGTTTCTATCGAAGGTTTATAGCCAATTTTTCGAAGATCACCAAGCCGTTATGCCATCTTTTAGGGCTGAACCGTTCCTTCGACTTCAACACTGAATGTACTGAGGCATTCAGAATTCTGAAAGAAAAGCTGGTAACATCCCCGATAGTACAACCACCAGATTGAAAACTACCATTTGAGATCATGTGTGATTGTAATGCCCCGGTTTTGGGCTTAGAAGTTTTGGGCGTTGACCGGTTTGGTCAAAGTGCTGTTCGAATCTAAAAGGGTGAATTTAGGAAAGCCTAGTTCGGGTTGCATTAAAATTATGGAAAAATGTTATAAAATCATCTTTTAATATAATTAAGTGAACTGTGAAATCAATTTTGGAAAATGAGTTTTGGAAGGGTGACATTTTGGCTAGTGACCAAAATGTAATTTTTGAAAGTTTTGTGACTGTTTTAGAAAGGGTTGAAACTTTGAATCTTTAAGGAGCTATTATTCCAAAAGTAGTTTCTCCAGATTTTTCTAAGATATTTTAAGCTATATTCTGATTTTAAAACATATCAAAAGAGGAGGGAAAGCCATTTTGGCCATTTTGATAACTAACTTCCTATTTTCTTTTCTCTCATTTTCTCTCAACCCAAACACTTTCTTTCCAGAGAATTGTTTCTGATTTTCTCACCTAAATCTCTCCTTTCAACTCTCTTTTGATTCCTAATCATCATATCTACAAAACCTCATCATTTGCTACTTGATTCATCAAGGTTTTTGAATCCAAAAAGAGGAGAAACTCAAGTTTGGAGGTAAGAACGTCCTTCTCCTCTAAACTATCAGTTCTTTACTGAAATTCCTAAGTTTTCAATCCTTAATTGATGTTTTATTAAAGGCTTTTAAGTTGTGAAATGGATCTTGGCTTATAATGCAAGATTTGGTGATTTTTGATGATTTTCGTTTGATCTGTTAAATCTGTGATTTGAGATGTGTTTTTGATGTTATTTGAACTCTAAATTGATAAGGAATTGAGTTTTGATTGATGCAATCCCGGATAGGTTGGGTTTCCTAAGTTTAGCTTGTGATTCTTGATTGTTTTTGAGGTGATCTTGTGGATCTGGTGTTGCTGGAGGTATAAGGATGTTATTAGGTTCTTTTTAGATGTTAAATGATGTTAAAGGATGTTAGGTTTTGATGGTTAATGGATGGGCTTTGTTGAGAAGTGGTTTGGATGCATTTTCGGTTGTGTTTGGTGGCCGAAAATGGAGTGGGGATGAGAGCAGCGAGTTTAGGTGCTTTCATTGAGGATATTAATGCATGATGATGCATTAATCTACTGTTTTGATGTGTTAAAACAGGGGAGTCATCTTTGGATCCAAGTGGTGGTGATCCGGAGGCTTGTTTTGGTGCTTCGGCAAGAGGCGAAGTGGAATCGGTGAGTGAAATTGGGTTTTCGGCTTTGAAACCAATGTCTTGGGAGCTTAGTTTAAGTCTAAACAACTTTGCTAAGCTCAAGTGTAAGTTTTCGGAAATACTCTCTAGTGGTGGCCATGATTTGATTGTTGTGCAATGTGGTTTATTGCATGTTTTAAACTCTGTTTTGAAAGCATGATTTAGCCTGGTTAATGCTGTTTTTGTAAGCCATATGTTGAAGGAAGCTCAAGGTAAGAGTTCCTTGTTTTTGAGCATTGATTAAATGTGGTTTGATGCTTTTAAATGCATGATGAATATGGCTTGGTTTAATGCTTTAAAACAGTGGATAAATTGATGATAATGATGTATATTGGCAAGTGATGTTTTGCAAAGGTTAAGGTCACTAAGGTGGTTAAAAGTCCTTGAGTGAGCATTGTTTACTTAAGAACATCAAGGTGGTTAAAAGTCCTTGGATGATTCTTGCTACGGACACAAAGGTGGTTAAAAGTCCTTGTGTGGTCCTTTCCATGGTGTTTAAAAGTCCATGGGGCCAAGGTGTTTAAAAGTCCTTGGGGCCAAGGTGTTTAAAAGTCCTTGGGGTGAAAATTGATACGGACACAAAGGTGGTTAAAAGTCCTTGTGTGGTCCTTTCCATGGTGGTTAAAAGTCCATGGGCCAAGGTGTTTAAAAGTCCTTGGGGCCAAGGTGTTTAAAAGTCCTTGGGGTGAAAGTTGATGAACTTGTTTTTAAAGAAATGGAACTTATCACTTGTGGCCAATATGACATGTTATGATATGAAGCATGAGATGCATGTTTAAGTATGCTTTTGAGCATGTGTAAATGATGATTTGAAGCATGATTTATAAAGTGTTTTATAAATGCATTATTGAATGGTTTTATTGAGCATTCCTCACTAAGCTTTTGCTTACGCTCTCTCTTTGTTTTCTCAAATCAATAATGCAGAACATTAAAGTACTTTGAGGGCAGCAAGGAAGGCAAGCATTCAAGTGGAAGTAAAGCTCAAAGTATGGAAGGTTTTCTTAAGTACATTTAGCTTTTGGTAATTTGGCAATGGGGGACCTATGTGTATGTTTTGGGAGATGTTTTGAACTCCCTAAGTATATTGAATGTTGTTGAGAATGCTGGTTTTTGTGGTTGGCCATTATATGCTTGAATTGGAAGTTTATGCTTGAATGGTTGCTTGTGTAGGAAGCATGCCTATAGATTTGGGGTTTTTCACATATGTTGATGTTTTGATGAATTGTTGATGCAAGTATGTCTCATATATGTTGAATTGCATGTTGGTAAAGTTTGGTGGCACTTGGAGCATGATTGGATGTTTAATTGCATGTTTAAGTATGCATTTTGGGGCAATCTGTGCAGGGTGTTCCGGAACAGTACCTACCGTTTCGGAACGGGTGCCTTAAACAAGCCCAGGCGTCCGAAACGGGAGGGACCGTTCCGAAACGGTTGGCTACTGTCAGCCCGTGTTGCGGTACGCGTTGCGGAACGGCCCCGCGTTTCGAAACGGGCTCTGCCTGTTTCGGAACGGGTGACCGTTAGGGGCTGACATTGGCAGTTAAATGTTTTGAATTGTTTGCATTTTGGTCCTGAATCTTGTTTGTGCAATTGTATGAGTTTGGGAAGTCCTTTTGAGCTGAAATTTCACAGAGAAGCATGAAACCTGATTAATTTCAAGTTGGTAACTTTAAATTGGGTTAAGTCCTTATATATATCAGAAATTACAATTTGGTCCCTAAAGTTGTAATTTGTTCAATTGGATCCCTGTTTGATCTCTGACGTTTATGATCTTTGAGTATGTTGTTGTATGATCATATCTAAGGATTAATATGCATCTAGACAAGTTTAAAAAGAAAAAAAGGGTCGTTAATCAAGGTTGACTTTCGGGTTGACTTTGGTTTTCCCCGTGTGACTCTCTTAATTCGGGTCAACTGTCTAGGCCGGGTTAAGGGGGTTACAGTGATGCTAGTGACTATGCTGTCGGGGCAGCACTTGGGCAGAGGGAGGACAAGCTCTTTCATGTTATATATTATGCCAGCAAAACACTGAACGACGCCCAAGTAAACTACACCACAACGGAGAAAGAACTGTTAGTTGTGGTATTCTCGATTGACAAGTTTCGTTCATACATACTTGGAACGAAGGTCATAGTCCACACAGACCACTCTGCATTAAAGTATAAGTTCGCCAAAAAGGATGTGAAGCCTAGACTGATACGTTGGATTCTGCTACAACAAGAGTTCGACCTTGAGATCAAGGATAAAAAGGGGACAGAGAATCAAGTCGCAGATCACTTGTCAAGATTAGAGAAGGGAAAGAGTCTCCCAACGGACGAGACACACATACTGGAGACCTTCCCTGACGAGCAACTGTTCGCTGCTATAAGCACTGCCGCGACAACCACGACGGCAGGTAAGTTTTCTGAACTCCCCTGGTATGCTGATTTCGTTAATTATTTAGTTAGCGGAATACTTCCTCTTGATCTTAACTATCAAGCTAGGAAGAGGTTCCAAAATGATGTTAAACATTATTATTGGGACGAACCTCTTCTTTTCAAAATGTGTGCAGATCAGATTATCATGAGGTGTGTACCGCAGAATGAGCAGGAAGTTGTGCTTCATCACTGCCATGCTTCACAATATGGAGGACACTTAGGTGGTAACAAAACTGCTGCCAAGGTTTTGCAGTCGGGATTTTATTGGCCATCACTGTTCAAGGATGCCAAGGCATTCTACAAAAGCTTTGATATATGTCAACGGACTGGAAATATCTCAAGAAGACATGAAATGCTGCTGTAAAACATTCTGGAAGTCGAGATATTCGACGTTTGGGGGATTGATTTCATGGGACCTTTTCCAGCATCATGTGGGAACCTTTATATCCTCCTGGCAGTGGACTACGTGTCCAAATTGGTTGAAGCGATCGCTACACAGAAAAACAATGGCAAGACGGTTCAAAGGTTTTTGCACAAGAAAATATTTTCCAGATTTGGCATTCCCAAGGCGATCATCAGTGATGAAAGGAGGCATTTCGATAATAGGGTTATAGATGCTGCCTTAAAAAGTATGGTGTCAAACATCGGATTGCAACAGCGTACCACCCTTAGACCAATGGACAGGCTGAAATATCAAACAGAGAAGTAAAGAACATTCTTGAGAAGATGGTTAAACCAACTCGAAAGGACTTGTCTTTACACCTCAACGATGCACTATGGGCCTACAAAACAACGTTTAAAAAACTCCATTGGGAATGTCAACCTACCGGTTGATTTATAGAAAAACATGCCATCTACCTGTTGAGATTGAGCACAGAGCATACTGGGCCATCAAGGCAGTGAATATGGACTTGGAAAAGGCAAGACAGAAAAGGCTACTTGACTTGAATGTGATTGAAGAAATTCGAGCAATGGCCTATGACAACGCAAGGATTTACAAAGACAAGACGAAGAAGTGGCATGACAAGAAGCTGCTGCCACGACAGTTCTGCCCAGGGCAGCTTGTGTTATTGTTCAACTCTAGGTTGAAACTCTTCCCAGGGAAGCTGAAATCTAGATGGTCCGGCCCATTCCAAGTGGTGCAAGTTTTTCCTCATGGTGCCATCACGATCAAATCTTTAAAGGACGGGCACCAATTTAAAGTCAACGAATAGATATTAAAGCATTATCAGGGGACTGAAGCCCCACGGATTCAGGAAGTGGTTACTTTAGGAGATGCCCCTCCTGGCATCCCTAATTTAACCTAAATTTATTTATTAATTATTATATATATATATATATATATATATATATTAGGTAATTAGAATTATTTTATTTTTTATTATTTTCAGGAAATAAAGGAGACAAGGAGAAGAGGAGAAGTGAATTCAGCCCACCATCTTTCCATCAGCCCAAGAAGCCCAAAATAGGAGCATGTCGTTACAGCTACCGTGACAGACGCGGAGAATCCAGCCTGTCAACACGCTGTCGCGGTAGACACGCAAACGCGTAACAGACGCGCAGTAGACACGAAAACGCGTGATAGACGCGTTAGAAACCACGTAACAGCTGGCCCCGTTATTCGCGCCTGCCGTTACAGCTCCAACGGGCAGCAAACTCCTCATCAATATAAACCCTGTTTTACTATTCATTTTTCACTCACTTTTACTCTCTCTACTTGTTTCCTCTCTAGAATTTCATTTGCTTTCAATTTTTTTTCTACAGTTCCTTGCAATATGAGTACCAGAAACACCCGTCGTAGTGCTGCCTCAGGATCTTCCCCAGCAGCAGCCACTTCCAGCTCCTTCCAGGCCAGAGACATGTGGGAGGAGAAAGGTTTCATCTACAGCACCAGAACGAAGAATCTCAGGCTAAAACCATTCATCGCCCGCAAGATCATAGCTCTATAGTGGCAGATGTTTGCCGAGCAGCTGGAAGAAATGAACGTCACCTTAGTCCGAGAATTTTATGCTGCCATCGACAGTAGAGAGGCGACAGCAGTGACTGTTCGTGGGAAGGAAGTACCTTTTGAGCCAGAATACATCAACACCCTTTAAGGGTTCTATGTTGGCATAAGGGAAGACGGCCACCAGAGATTTGTGGAGAGCTTGGAGCCGACAGATTATGATGCTGTCATTGAAGAACTCACCGATGAAGGCACTGAATGGAATACCGATCCTAAACATCCAAGGACGGTGAAACGAGTTCAAATTACCCCCGAAGCCAAGTTGTGGAACACATTTGTTAAAAAGAGGATAATGCCCTCTTCGCACAACAGCACGGTAGACCAACCAAGGTTAGCTCTCATCCATTCAATTTTAAACGAGAGGCATACTAACGTTGGTAGATACGCTCGGGAGGGAATTTTGGATTGCGCGTACCAGCCAACGGGACCACTCGTCTTCCCTTACCTCATAACAACCCTCTGTCGTGGCCACAACGTACCTGAAGCTGCCGAGGATTTGAGAGTTCGAGGAAAACGATGGACAGAAAGGAACATCCTCAGCTTGATGGAGCTGAAAGCTGCCACGCCCCTGTCGTCCTTCGACCCCACTACCGCGGCAGGTGAGCCGACAGAGTCCACCCAGACAGAGCCTGCCGCCACAGAACAAAGGCAGCCCACTGCAGCAGCTACCTCAGCAGACTCCTCCACCCAAATCCTTGTTGCCCTGCAGAAAATGGAAGAACGACAACTGGGCCTGATGAGCTTCATTCGGTACTTCACAACAGCAACGGTACATTTCATTAAAACCAATCTTAATTTTCCTGATGTATTGTTTCCTGCCTTTCCCGACCATTATTTTGCTGTCCCCACACCTGCCCATACCCCTACCCCTGCTGCCACACCGAGAACACCATCTGCCGCGTCCACCCCGACCCCGGCCACAACAGCTGCAGGCGACAGCCACACTGCCACAGCATCTGCCAGGGGAGAAAAGAGAAAAGAGCCCATGTCCGACCTCGATAGGTATATAGCTGGCTTCTCCTCCTCCTCCATTTGGGGGGAATTCGATGATGAGCCCTCGGTCAAGAGGAACCTATCCAAGGAGTTCACCCCGGTGAAACGGCAAAAACCAGGCACCGGAGTCGGACCATCCGACCAAGGAAAATCTGACAGCGGCAACAGGAATAGCAGCTCCGGTAGCAGCAGCAGTAGCTCATCCGAGGAGGTTCAGGTGCTGGAAAAACTACCCCATATCTCACCTACCTGCATCCAGCTTCCGAGGGAAGCCAAAAACAAGAACACATGTGCCTCTCCCAGCCATCTGCCGGCACCGACAAGGAAAGTCACTGCCCGCCGGCAGATTCGGATCAGCAGCAACAACAGCAGTAGCGATGACATCGCTTAAAATTTAAGTTTCTTTTCTTATATTTGCTGTCTGCTATTTTGTTATATTTGTTATGTTGTTTTTATTTCTTTTTCATTCTGTCATTTGCATTGAGGGCAATGCAACCCTTGAGTTTAGGGGTGGCATCCCTCCATTAATGATGTGTCCTTAAGTTTAGAAATTGTGTCTATTATTTTGTTTATTTTTGCTTAAAAAATGAAAATTTGGCTTAAGTCTTTGAACTGAACTTACCTGCCGTGATAGCCTCTGTCGTGGCAGTGCCTTTAGGATAGTTTTAGGAACAGTTTAGAGCCTTACTATAGTTTTGATTCTCAAACACCCTTTGTGACCTTTATACTTTCTAGAACTCTGCTAGTAAACTAGAATAGGAAAAGCTTAACACTTGAATCGCCCCTAGAGGTGCCTAACACTGGCTCTAGGAAAAGAAGTTAAAGAAAAATAGACTCAATACACCTAGAGGTGCCCGAAACCGGCTCTAGTCAAACTTAAGCTTAAGAAAAGAGAAATCGAGTCTAAGTTAAAAACTAAAGGAGCCTAAGAATTGCCTCCAACAAGATGAAAATTGGCATAAAAATTCAAGTTAGAAGCTTAGCTATTCTAGTAAACTAAGGGAGTCTTGGCATATAATTGTTCACAAAACATGCACACACTACACGAGAATTATAGCAAGGTTCCGGATGAATCCTGAACTATCCAACAGGGTGTTGCTCACAATAGGGAATGAATGGTAGGTAAGGAAAAGTTCACTGTTTAAGCCAAACAAAAGTTTTCTATTTCTTTCTTAGGTCTTAATTGCTTGAGGGCAAGCAAGAACTTGAGTTTGGGGGTGTGTTGAGTGTGTAAAAGTTCTATATTTTACCCCCTATTTAACCCATATTTTTTGCTGCATTCAAGCATATTTCATTGCATTTAGGATAGATTTCATTCATACATCACAAATATATCAAATGGCACAGTTTCTACTGAAATTGGTTGCTTTTGCAGGTAGCTGCTGTAGCAGATGAAGGGCAGTAGAGAAGCAGAGCTGGAACACTGGACTGCAGCTGAGAAGAAGAATGTTGCCATGGACGCTGCCGTGGCAGCCAAGGACGACAACAATGGTGAAGGGAAGAAGTGAAGTGGACCTCGACAGAAAGAGGAAATTAAGCCGGTCTGTCGTGGAGCACTCTTATATTTTTCCGAGCCCTAGATCAGAATGAAGGCCAAGCCCAAAGTTCAAGGAAGAAACTCCAAGCAAGAAGGAAGGACGAATTAAAGACATATGCTCTGAAGATTTAGTCTTTAAAAGAATTGTACTTTAATTTAAACTTGTATTCTTGCCATATTAGAAAACTTGAACCCAAGGCCTATATAAAGGCATGTAATTCGACCTAGGGAAGGATATCTTACTCTCTAGCTGTCTTCCCCTAAACCCTAGTCGTTTTCCCCCTTCTCATCATGTTCTAAACTTCCCCTAAGGCTAAGGGTTGATTGTGTAAAGTAGTTGCAAAGATTGCATTGTTTTAGGATTTTTCTGTTCAATAAAATAGACTTCAAGTTTGCTTATTCTGGTTTTCAACGTCTTGCAAGAGTATAGGGAGAGCATTATGAGATTACATATTTACTTAATATCGGGAGAGTAAAGTATACGAAAGGAATAAGTACGGGTTCTCCAGTTTATGGTTGAACTATCTCGGACCTAGGGATAGGACGAGGTTAAGTGGCTAAGAAAGAATTCAACAACATCGGTGTTCATCCTTCGATTCACGCCGGGAGGTATCATCAAAGACGTGTTCATCGACAGACTTGGACCTAGGGATAGGCCAAGGCATAGCAGGGACTTTCGCCAAGCTTGAAGTGCTGTGTTGTGTGTTCGCTGCCGTGACAACAACAGACCGCTGCCGCAGCAGGTGCTGCCGCGACAGGCGCTACGACAGAACAGAGAAGTCTTAGACATTGCAAACACCTGCACTACGAAGCAGATCAATACCGGCCCATTCTTTACTCTGAATATTTTCATCCTTTATTTTCAATCTTCTTTATTATCTCGTGACAAACAATTAAACTATTTCTTTTCCCTCTCGTGCAGAAATTCAAGGTAAAAGCTATTAGCCCAGTCCCTGTGGAGACGATATACGATACTTACGTATCACTTTACTACTTGCGTCGTGTACACTTGCACTACATTGCGATAGACACTTTTACACGTAACAACGCGTGTTCATTTCGAAACCCTTTAAGACTCGTTTCGAAACAAGGTTTCAGAGAGGCAAACTGTTTCGAAACAGGCCTCACCGTTTCGAAACACCAAGGCCATTTCAAGCCACCGATTCGAAACATGCAAGGGTGTTTTAAAACACCTGGACCTGCAATCTTTTTAAAAGCTGTTTAACTCAATTTAAACCATCCGAAACCATCCTGATATATGCCCGAACATATTAGCAACTAAAATCTACATCAACCATCAAGTATACATTGCAAAAGCATCAACATAGCATTATTCACAACATCATGAGCACTAACGGGGTGCTTCCTAGAGTTAAAAACACCAAAAGGTTAAAATCCAATTTCAAGCATAAACCAAAACTTAAAGGCCATTTACACAACAAAATGTGCATATTAAATTTGCCTCATACCAGAAAATACCAAACCACTAACATTCATAACATTGTACACCCTCATTTCAAGCATAATGGTGTTATGCTTCAATTTATACAAGCATACAAGGACACCCATGCATTTTACTATCAAAATCAGTATGCTAATCATTATGCATCATATCTCATGAAATTTCCAGCAACTATACCATTGTTAAACATATACCAAGCCTTCCAAGCATAACACCATTATGCTAAGCTTAAACCAAAACATGCACTTTTCATAATATGCATTAACATCACTTTCCATAACATTCAATTCTATTATATTGGCTCACAAGTGATAACAACATTCACAAAACATATCGGATACACAGATTACCGAGGGTTGTCCCACACCCTTCATACACTCTATCGACATCTTAAGGTTCACACACGAGAGCAACCCTCCATCGTTGTGACACCCATGGTGGAGTATTCAGTACAATAACAACCCCTCAACACCACTCATCGATAGATGTATAACCCACTAACGAGAGACGGGACACACACAAGGTTTGCACCCGGGAGCTACCGTCAACTGTTGCAACCTTAAACCATCCTCAATTGTTAGGGTACTTGGATTGAGTTTTCGCTACAATCACAACCCCTCAACATCCAATGTGACTTGTTTATAGTGCACTCAATCCTATACCCGGCTAATTATACCAGATTTCATTTATAAAACACTTTATACAACATCACTTGCCAATATAATCCATATTTCATGCATACCTCACTGTTTTTCCAAAGCATTCACGATAAGCCATAAATCAAGCATTAAATCATGCTTCAAACCTCATGCATACAAGGACCACTTGTCTAGCGCATCCTTAAACCACATGCCATCATCATACACATTTTATATACTCAAAACATGCTTTAAAACAGTAGGTAAATGCAATTAAAATCAAGTGCAACCAAAGGCTCAAACTAGCACAAACCAGAAGAGAAATTCGCTTTACTTACTTCCGAACTCAATAAAGCGTTTCAAGCTCTTATTAAGTTCCCAAAACCTTTTCTAAAATGTTTCCACGCTGGAAAACCAAGTTCTACTCACCAACTCGCGAAAACACACTTGCCGACGCAACTATCGATCGTTCGGTGCCTCCAAAATCACTTCGTTTGATTCTGGAATAATATAACATGTTTTTAAACACATTAAAATAGAGGTTCGATGCATTAAAATACATCCAAAACACCAGCACTCAAAAGAAATCCCGCAGCCCTGCTCTAAAGCATCAAATCACCCATCCGAAACAACCGAAAACTCAATCGATTGACCTCTAACCTCAGCCTAGCCATTACCCAACACATCCAACACATTTTAAGCATCAATCAACATCCAAAAACAATTTAAAACCATCCTTATACCTCCAGCAACTCAGATTCCACAAAAACGCCCCCAAAACCCAACCAAAAACACTTCAAGAACCAATGATCTCAAGGATTTCGGGATCCCTATGATTAAGACTCCACTTCAACACAAAAAAACCTTTCAAAACTCATTTAGAAATCATCTCAAACCAGCGAAATCAACCAAACTCCGAAAATCACATTTTAAATCACTTTTCTATCAAGATTTCAATATTTTATCAAACTAACAAAAAATCTCAATAAAAAACATAGATAAAGTATATTTGGAATTTCATTAAAAAACCTTGATTAGAGGGTTAGCACGAAATTTACCTCCAATCCTTGATTCTCCTCTAATTTGGAAAGTTTAGCTTGAAAGAACTTGAAGAAAATTGAGAGAAATCACAAAGATGAAGTTAGAAATCAAGAGAGGATTTGAGAGTGAAGAAAATCTGGAATTTGAGAGAAAAATGAATTGTGTTTGGCTGAAGTGAAGAAGAGAAATGAAAATGATCGTGAAAAATCTTTTAACTGATTAACTAACTTTCTAATTTAATTAATCAAAGCCATTTTAATTATTTAATAAATCATATAAAACACATGCCAAATTAGGGAAAAGGCTTAATTTCCAAATAGCTCCCTAAAGATTCTAAGATTTTGACTCTTCTTGAAAAACATATTTTTCTAAACTTTTAAATCTTTACATTTTGGTCACTGCCCAAAATGTATACTTCCGAAAATCCGTTTTGTAAAATTGATTTAACCAACCTCTTAAATATAATTTTAGAGGATTTTAAGATTTTTATCATATTTTTATCCCATCCCGAACCTTGATTTCCCTTAACCACAATTTCACGGTTAGAACAACCGGCACCGATTCCACCGGCTCAACCGGACTCGCAAAACACCTAGACCTATAACCGAGACATTACAACTCCCCCCCACTTAGGAAATTTCTTCCTCGAAATTTTTACCTAAAGGAAAAAAGATGTAGAAATTTCCTCAGCATGTCCGCCTAGCTTTCCCACGTGGCCTCCTCAACTCCTCGGTATCGCCACAACACCTTTGTAACCCCCTTAGCCCGGCCTAGACACCCGACTCGAACCAAGAAGATTACACTGGGAAAACCAAAGTCAACTCGGAAGTCAACCTTGATTAACGACCCTTTTTTTCCTTTTAACTTTACTAGATGCACACATTTAACCTATGTGAAGGGTGAAACACTTTAGCGGAAGCGACACAGCGAATAGAACTCAAATAGGGGTTCAATTGCATACAAACGTCATTTAGGGACTAAAATGCAAATTTCCAGTTTTCAAAGGACTAAACAAGTTTTAATGTTACCAATCCGTAATTAATTATATCACATGACAACCTGTCAAAATTCATCTCAAACGGACCACACAATCTCATTTAATTAAGCAATCAAGACCAGGGGCCAAAACGTAAGAAAAAGAAACCTGAAACAATTCAAATTCACACTCAACAGTCGAGTGTTTCGAAACACCTGACTCTGTATCGAAACGGTCATTTCGAAACCAGGTTGACCGTTTCGATACTCGGGTGCGTTCCGAAATCCGTACCGAAACACCCCTTTCCAGTAGCAAAATCTTTCCCTAACGTTCCTACCCATTCCGAAACCTCATGTCCATTTCAGGCCTCTGTTCCGAAACAGGTAAGGGCGTTCCGATACGCCTTGCCCTGCAACAACAGATTTTGCTGGTTTTTCACATCTTTCCACATCCGAAAACATTCCAATTCATGCCACAACGTACATTCAACATGTTTAAGCATCAAAGATCATCATTATGAAGCATAAACTAAGACATGGCATCAATCATACAAACATTAGAACTATAGGCATGCTCCCTAGTCCACCAAAGCCATACAAAACTAAAATCAACATTCAAACCAAAAACCAATCCTCAAAGGCCATTTACAACCCAAAGGTAAACAACCAAACATGCTCAAGGTAAATAGCAACATCCTCAACCATCCAAAAGTATAAATCCCACCCATTGCCTCTTAATACACCAAAGTAAAGCCATATACTTTGCTAAACCGAAAAGCTTGGATTCCCTTGCTTGTGTGCTGCCTCAAACTTCTAATTCTCTGCATTGATGAAATGAATAAGCGTAAGCACAAAGCTAAGCTTAGTGAGGATCGCTAAAGAACATTCAACAATGCACTTCACACAAAATGCAAAACCACCACTTTCCAACATATGTCTTTACACAAAACATGTCCTTTCAAGACATCAATGCAGTTTCTAAACACATGCTCATATGCGTCATCCTAAATCAGCACATAAAAACATTGCATCATCATCACACAATCATATTCATTTCACATACGACTCACATCAATTATGCATATCATAAGCTTCAAGATTCAACCAATTGCATGCTTTTCACCCAACATACGTCAACACATATCAATTTCTCATACCAACATCCCCAATTCTTTCGTAACTTGGCTTTGATACCAACAATTGTAACCCCCTTAGCCCGGCCTAGACGCCCGACTCGAACCAAGAAGATTACACGGGGAAAACCAAAGTCAACTTGGAAGTCAACCTTGATTAACGACCCTTTTTTTAACTTTAATAGATGCACACATTTAACCTATATGAAGGGCGAAACACATTAGCAGAAGCGACACAGCGAACGAAACTCAAATAGGGGTTCAATTGCATACAAACATCATTTAGGGACTAAAATGTAAATTTCCAGTTTTCAAAAGACTAAACAAGTTTTCATGTTACCAATCCGTAATTAATCATATCACATGACAATGTGTCAAAATTCATCTCAAACGGACCACACAATCTCATTTAATTAAGCAATCAAGACTTAGGGGCCAAAACATAAGAAAAAGAAACCTGAAACAATTCAAATTCACACTCAACTGTCGAGTGTTTCGAAACACCTAACTCTGTATCGGAATAGTCGTTTTGAAACCAAGTTGACCATTTTCATACTCGTGTGCGTTCCGAAACCCTTACCGAAACATCCAATTCTAGTAGCGAAATTGTTCCGGAATGTTCCTACCCATTCCGAAACCTCATGGCCAGTTCAGACCTCTATTCCGAAACACGTAAGGGCGTTCCGATACGCGTTTCCCTGCAACAACAAATTTTACTGGTTTTTCACATCTTTCCACATCTGAAAACATTCCAATTCATGCTACAACATACATTCAACATGTTTAAGCATCAAATATCATCATTATGAAGCATAAACTAAGACATGACATCAATCATGCAAACATTGGAACTATAGGCATGCTCCCTATTCCACCAAAGCCAGACAAAACTAAAATCAACATTCAAACCAAAAACCAATCCTCAAAGGCCATTTACAACCCAAAGGTAAACAACCAAACATGCTCAAGGTAAATAGCAACATCCTCAACCATCCAAAAGTATAAATCCCACCCATTGCCTCTTATTACACTAAAGTAAAGCCACATACTTTGCGAAACCGAAAAGCTTGGATTCCCTTGCTTGTGTGCTTCCTCAAACGCCTAATTCTTTGCATTGATGAAATGAATGAGCGTAAGCACAAAGCTTAGTGAGGATCGCTAAACAACATTCAACAATGCACTTCACACAAAATGCAAAACCACCACTTTCCAACACATGCCTTTACACAAAACATGTCCTTTCAAGACATCAATGCAGTTTCTAAACACATGCTCATATGCATCATTCTAAAACAGAAAGTAAGTCTTTGCTCATGCTTTACCAAGCATCACATGCATTCTAGCATCATTTACAAGCATCTCATGCTTAACATTAATCATTTACATTACATTGGCTCGCAAGTGATAACCCATAAACCATTTCAACAAAAGACACAATCAGATACACGTATTACAAGCGTTGTCCCACACACTTCATACATACTACCGAACTACACAAGGTGGAGATCTATGTCACAATCACAACCCCTCAACACCCGTGATGGTGATTAATGGCACAATCACAACCCCTCAACATCACTCATCGATAGTTGTATAATTCCACTAACGAGAGTACGAGACACATACACAAGACTTACACACGGGATTAAACCATTCACCGTTGTGATCTTAGCCTCAATCGTTAGGGTACTTGGATGGAGATTACGTCACAATCACAACCCCACAACATCCAAGGCGACTTTATTCACGGTGCACCTAATCCTATAGTCGGCTAACTATATCCGATTAAAGAAACCAAAACCACTTTCATCACTTGCCAATATAACCATTTAACATCAATTTCCCATTGTTTTACAAGCATAAACACAATGCCATTTCCACAAGCATAAACATGCTTAACATTTTATGCATTTATCACATAAATCCAATGATCACTTACCTAGTGCATCCTTAACACAATGGCATTAAAATCCTGCATTACTCATGCTTCTAACATGCTTTAAAACGGTAATCAAAACCATAATTAACACAAATGCATTTTCATCAAATCATAGCACATTTCCAAGAGAGACGTTCGAACCACTTACTCTTGAGCTTAGCTAAGTGTTTCAAACTTACACTAAGCTCCCAAGACCACACTCAAAGCGTTACAAAGCTGGAAAATCCATTTCCACTCACCGATACAGGAAGCCTTGCTCGCCGACATGAAAATTACTCTTCCAGAGCCTCCAACAACACCTCGTTTGCTTCCGGATCAAGATCACTTGTTTTCACATTATCAAAACAGAGATATAAATGCATTAAAATGCATTTCAACAACAGCAACAACTCACAAACTCGTTGCTCACCCAAACTACACCAATTTACCCAACCGAATTAACCGAAAACTCAATCAATTGCTTCCTAAACCAAGCCCAGCCATCATACATCACGTCCAAACCAAGCCCAGCCAACATACATCACTTCCAAACCATTATAAACATCAAAACACATCTAACAATCAACCTAACCCAACCTTATACCTCCAGCAAGCAAGATTCCACCATTTCACCTCAAAAACTCACTTAAAGCTAACAAGAAACGCAAGGATCTGAAGGATTTCGGGATCTATGTTATCAAGACTTCATTTCAACACAATATTCAACTTAGAACTCAATTAAAATCAATCCAAAACAGAGCTTAACACAACAAGTCTGAAAATTAAGATTTCAACCACATTTTTACAAGATTTTGATCTTCAATCAAACTATAATGAAAACTTAACCAAAAATAGTAATTAGAAGCCAAATATCCTGGGAATTTCAATAAAGAACTTTGATTAGAGGTTGAGAACGAGATTTACCTCCAATCCTTGCTTCCCTTAATGAATGACAAGTTTTCCTTTGAAAAATCTTAAAGAACTAGAAAGGTTTTCTTGAAAATTGCTTAGGAAATATTGGGAGAGTGTTTGGGAGAAAAGAATTCTGGAGAAAATGGATGAAAATAGTGTTTGGCTGAAAATGAAAAGAAGTTGGTAGTTACGTAATTGGAAATCTCAAGTTAACCACCTAAATTAATTAAAACAAAACCATTTAAAGCTATTTAATTAAAAATCATTTTAAACACATGTCATATTAAGGAAAGGCTAAATTTCCATAAAGGCCCCTATAGATTCTAAGAATTTGGTTTCTTCTTTAAAAATCACATTTTCCATAGTTTTGAAAGTTTACAATTTGGTCACTACTCAAAATGTCCCATTTCTGAAACTCTTTTTGTAAAATTGACTTGACCAACCTCTTAAACAATTTTTAGAGGATTTCAGAAATTTTTACCACATTTTTATCCTATCCCGATCCTTGAGTTCCCTAAATCACCTTACGCAATTCGAACCGTTCTCGACCGGTTCGATCCGATGTCTAAAACATCTAGGCCCAAAACCAGGGCGTTACAACTCTCCCCCACTTAGTAATTTCGTCCTCGAAATTTTACCTGATGGAAAAAGGTGCGGAAACTGCTTCAGCATGTCCACCTTGCTTTCCCACGTGGCCTCCTCAACTCCTCCGTGTCGCCACAACACCTTCACAAGCTCTATCGTCTTGCCACGAAGAACTTTGCTACTCACATCCAGAACTCTGACAGGTTCCTCATCATACGGCAGATCCGGATTCAACTCTATCTCCTCAACAGGCATCACATGCGAAGGATCTGATCTGTACCTCTGTAACATAGAGACATGAAACACATCATGTATCTTTTCCAACTCAGTAGGCAATCTCAACCGATATGCCACAGGATCAATTCGCTCCACAACCTCGTAAGGTCCAATGAATCTTGGGCTAAGCTTACTCTTACGCCCAAATCTCATCACATTCTTCCAAGGTGACACTTTCAAAAACACATGTTCGCCAACCGAGAACTCAATCTCTTTACGCTTCAGGTCCGCGTAAGAATTTTGCCTATCCGATGGTGCCTTCAGACGCTCACAAATGAGCTTCACCTTCTTTGTGGTTCCCTTTAGCATAGTTGGCATCGAGATCAACTTTTGCTCATCTTCTGCCCAACAAAGAGGGTTCTACATCTTCTCCCATACAAAGCTTCGTATGGAGCCATTTGAATACTCGCCTGATAACTGTTATTATACGCAGCATCACAAAATGTCCTCAAGCACCTTGATCACACGTTCCGACTGTCCATCCGTATGAGGATGATAAGAAGTACTGAAATTCAACCGTGTGCCAAAGGCTTGATGCAAACATTCCCAAAATCGCGCCGTAAACCTCGGATCCCTATCCGACACTATAGACTTTGGCACACCGTGCAACCGTACAATCTCAGCAATGTACAATTCAACCTGCTTATCCAAGGTATGCGTAGTATGCACATGCAGAAAATGTGCACACTTCGTGAGCCGGTCTACAATTACCCAAACTGAATTCTTCTTTGACGGTGAAAAAGGCAATCCGGACATAAAATCCATAGTGATTCTCTCCCACTTCCATTATGGGATTCTCAAACGTTACAACAACCCAGAAGGAACCTGATGTTCAGCCTTCACTCGCTGACACACCATGCACTTACTAACGAACTCTGCCACCTCCTTTTTCAACCCCACCCAGTAGTACTCATCTTTCAAATCACGATACATTTTTGTACTACCAGGGTGCATAGCAAAAGGACTACTATGGGCTTCAGTCAGGATAGTGCACCTAAAATCAACATCATCCGGCACCACTATTCGACTCCCAAAGCACAGAATACCATCATCACTAAAGCTGAAATCCGAAGGTCTACCCTCCGCAAGGTCTTGAACATGAGGAACAAGAGAATCATCTAACAACTGCTTATCTTTGATCAACGAAATCAGAGAGGGTTTTACTTGAAATTCAACGATAAGACCACCATCACGTGAAATGCTCAAGCGAGCAAACATTGCCCTCAACTCCACAGCCACTTTACGGCTTAAAGCATTGGCCACAACATTAGCCTTGCCCGGGTGGTACTCAATCGTCATACCATAATCTTTAAGCAACTCTACCCAATGATGTTGCATAAGATTCAACTCCTTTTGAGACATAAGATACTTCAAGCTCTTATGATCAGTGAACACCACATACTTCTCACCATACAGGTAATGCCTCCAAATCTTCAGGGCAAACACCACAGCCGCAAGCTCAAGATCATGAGTAGGGTAGTTGCGCTCATGCACCTTCAACTGCCTAGATGCATAGGCCACTACCTTACCCTCATGCATCAATACGCAGCCCAAACCAACAATGGACGCATCGCTATAGACCACAAACTCCTTACCAGATTCAGGTTGAACAAGAACATGAGCTTGCGTCAAAGCTTCCTTAAACTTCTCAAAAGCTTGTTGCCTCGCATCAGTCCACTCAAGGCGAACATTCTTCTGCAAAAACTTGGTTAACGATGCAGCTATCTTCGAGAACCCTCAACGAATCTACGGTAATACCCAACTAAACCAAGAAAACTCCGCGCCTCCGTCACTGACTTAGGTACCTTCCATCCCATCACAGCCTCTACCTTGTGCGGATCAACGCTAACACCCTCAGATGACACAACATGCCCAAGGAATACCACCTCCCTAAGCCAAAACTCACACTTACTTAGCTTGACATACAACTGATTTTCCAACAACGCTTGCAAAACAATTCTCAAGTGTCTATCATGATCCTCCTCGGTATGCGAATACACAAGGATATCATCAATGAACACCATTACAAACTAATCCAAGAATTCATGGAAGACTCGATTCATCATGTCCATGAAAGCAGTAGGCGCGTTGGTCAAACCAAACGACACCACCAAGAATTCATAATGTCCATACCTCGTCCGAAAAGCTGTCTTAGGTACGTCCACATCCTTTACCTTCAGCTGATAATACCCTGATCTCAAGTCTATCCTAGAAAACACTGAGGCTCCCCGGAACTGATCAAATAGATCATCGATTCTAGGCAAGGGATACTTGTTCTTGATCGTCAACTTGTTCAGTTGCCGATAACTGATGCACATCCGCATTGTCCCATCTTTCTTCATTACAAACAAGACCTGTGCACCCCAAGGTGACACACTCGGCCGGATGAAACCTCAATCCAACAACTTCTGCAATTGTGTTTTCAACTCTTTCAGCTCTTTAGGTGCCATGCGATAAGGGGAAATGGACACCGGAGTCGTATTCTCGTACAACTCAATACCAAACTCAATTTCCATGTTTGGTGGCAACCCAGACAATTCTTCTGGAAAGACAACCAGAAAATCGTGAACAGTTCGGATGTCCTGCACACACACATCCTTGGTGCCAAGATTCATCACATAAACAAGATATGCCTCACAACCCATCATCATCATACGGTTTGCTTCTAGAACCGAAATCACATTCGACAAGAATTTCACATTCTCGCCTACCACCACCACTTCATAGTCATCGGCCAGCTTTAGGGTCACCCTTTTGACATCAAAGTCAACCACCGCTCTATGATCCGTCAACCAATCCATACCAAGGATTACATCGAAACTGTAGAAGGGTAACTCCATCAAACCTACAAGATAAACATGTCCTTGCATAGACAAATGGCCTATCCTATACAATCTCCTAGTGACTACAGTCTCACAAAAAGAACTAGTCACTTGCATTCCTACTTCAAGCATCTCAACATGTATATCAAGCAAATGTGCATGCTCACTCAAGATATAAGAATGTGTGGATCCAGAATCAATCAAAGACAACAAAGATAAAGACTGAAGAACAAAGGTACCTGCGATGACATCGGTATCATTGCGCTCCTCGCGCTGAGCATAAACCCTTGCTGGTCCACCTCCCTCAGGTCGGACGGCTACTACATGAGCAATACCTCACTGCTTCTTGTCTCTCCTCTGAAAGTTCCCACGGCTGCGCCCACGACCTCTCTGAGGTGTAGCCACTACAGGAGCACGTCCTTGGCCTCCACCAGCCAATAAGGGACACTCCCTCCTCATGTGATCCGCCGAACCACAATTCCAACATTTATTCCCTGTCACCACAACATAAGCCTGGACCTCTCTAACTGCTCGAGGACAATCTTGCCTCAAATGGTCCATGGACCCACATGTCTAGCACGTATGTTGCTTAGATCTCACTCGACCTCTCAGGGCCTGACCACCTCAACCCAGAGCACCTCGCCTCCCCTCAGGCTGATGTCTCCTATCTCGACCTTTTTTGTTCCGTCCACCTCCGGAACTATACTCAGTTGCTTTCTTCCCAGAGCTAGAACCAACACCTCGAGACAACAAACCCAAGTTTTGTTCGATGTCTTTGGCTCGACACACAAGCACATCGAAGTCAGTATAATCTGCAGCCAAACATATACGTCTTAACTTCATGTACCAGCCCGTACCGGAAGCGATCACATCGGTGCCTCTAACTAGGTATCAGCTCAGGAGCATACTGGCTCAAGCGTACGAACTGGACCTCGTACTCAGCCACAAATAGGATGCCTTGAACCAGCGACATAAACTCACGTTTCTTTTCATCCAAGTATCTCACCCCTAGATACTTCCTCTTGAATGCACCCTTAAAAAACTCCCAATCTACTTCATTGGGCTCCAAACCGGTAGTGGTAGTCGTCCACCAGATGTAGACATCGCCTTGCAACAAAGAAACTGCGCATCCCAGCTGGCGCACATCATTACAGCCCATATGATCCATGATACGGATCATACTTGCTAACCAGGCTTCTGACGCCTCAAGAGACATACCATAGAACTCCACAACTCCTAAGCTCCTCAACCTCTCCAAAGGTAAGCCCGCCTGCCCAGCTGCAGGGGCATGTACATGTGCTCCGGCAACAACAGCCTGAAATGCCCTGGTGATCGCCTGAACCAATGGCGTTAGATCACCCAAACCCAGACCAACAGGTCGTTGCTGCACCTGCTCCCCACCTCCAGGTTGTGGCGGAGGAGGTAAGTTTCATCCAGGAGGGACATCAGCCCCTGGCTCACCCTGCTCAGCTGCAGGCACTATAGTATTCGATCTCAGTTCTCTTCTCGGACCCATAGTGCTATTTTAAACAAGGCATAACAAAAAAAAACAAGTCAAACCAATTAGGTCAGCTGCAAGCTAGAATCCATGTTTACAAAAACATTTGTTTAGTGTAATAAGGCAATGGGTACCCCCAATTTCCCTCAACATAGCATAGAAATCACATCGTGCTCAACATGCTTTCGATCCTCCAAAATTAGCACATAACAACATTGCATCATCATCACACAATCAGATTCATTTCACATACGACTCACATCAATTCAGTATATCATAAGCTTCAAGATTCAACCAATTGCATGCTTTTCACCCAACATACGTCAACACATATCAATTTCTCATGCCAACATCCCCAATTCTTTCGTAACTTGGCTTTGATACCAACAAATGTAACTCTCATAGCCCGGCCTAGACGCCCGACTCGAACCAAGAAGATTACACGGGGAAAACCAAAGTCAACTCGGAAGTCAACCTTGATTAAGGACCTTTTTTTTCCTTTTAACTTTACTAGATGCGCACATTTAACCTATGTGAAGGGCGAAACACTTTAACGGAAGTGACACAGCGAACGAAACTCAAATAGGGGTTCAATTGCATACAAACGTCATTTAGGGACTAAAATGTAAATTTCCAGTTTTTAAAAGACTAAACAAGTTTTAATGTTACCAATCCGTAATTAATCATATCACATGACAATGTGTCAAAATTCATCTCAAACGGACCACACAATCTCATTTAATTAAGCAATCAAGACTCAGGGGCCAAAACATAAGAAAAAGAAACCTGAAACAATTCAAATTCACACTCAACGGTCGAGTGTTTTGAAACACCTGAGTCTGTATCGGAATGGTCGTTTTGAAACCAGGTTGACCATTTTGATACTCGGGTGGGTTCCGAAACCCGTACCGAAACACCCCTTTCCAGTAGCAAAATCGTTCTAGAACGTTCCTACCCATTCCGAAACCTCATGGCCAGTTCAGGCCTCTATTCCACATCCGAAAACATTCCAATTCATGCCACAACATACATTCAACATGTTTAAGCATCAAAGATCATCATTATGAAGCATAAACTACGACATGACATCAATCATGCAAACATTGGAACTATAGGCATGCTCCCTAGTCCACCAAAGCCATACAAAACTAAAATAAACATTCAAACCAAAAACCAATCCTCAAAGGCCATTTACAACCCAAAGGTAAACAACCAAACATGCTCAAGGTAAATAGCAACATCCTCAACCATCCAAAAGTATAATTCCCACCCATTGCCTCTTATTACACCAAAGTAAAGCCACATACTTTGCTAAACCGAAAAGCTTGGATTCCCTTGCTTGTGTGCCGCCTCAAACGCCTAATTCACTGCATTGATGAAATGAATGAGCGTAAGCACAAAGCTTAGTGAGGATCGCTAAACAACATTCAACAATGCACTTCACACAAAATGAAAAACCACCACTTTCCAACACATGCCTTTACACAAAACATGTCCTTTCAAGACATCAATGCACTTTCTAAACACATGCTCATATGCATCATTCTAAACCAGCAAGTCTTTGTTCATGCTTTACCAAGCATCACATGCATTCTAGCATCATTTACAAGCATCTCATGCTTAACATTAATCATTTACATTACATTGTCTCGCAAGTGATAATCCATAAACCATTTCAACAAAAGACACAATCAGATACGCGGATTACAAGCGTTGTCCCACACGCTTCATACATACTACCGGACTACACAAGGTGGAGATCTATGGCACAATGACAACCCCTCAACACCCGTGATGGAGATTAATGGCACAATCACAACCCCTCAACATCACTCATCGGTAGTTGTATAATTCCACTAACGAGAGTACGTGACACATACACAAGACTCACACACGAGATTAAACCATTCACCGTTGTGATCTTAGCCTCAATCGTTAGGGTACTTGGATGGAGATTACGGAACAATCACAACCCCTCAACATCCAAGGTGACTTTATTCATGGTGCACCCAATCCTATAGCCGGCTAACTATATCCGATTAAAGTAACCAAAACCACATTCATCACTTGCCAATATAATCATTTAACATCAATTTCCCACTGTTTTACAAGCATAAACACAATGCCATTTCCACAAGCATAAACATGCTTAACATCATATGCATTTATCACATAAATCCAAGGATCACTTACCTAGTGCATCCTTAACACAATGGAATTAAAATCCTGCATTACTCATGCTTCTAACATGCTTTAAAACAGTAATCAAAACCATAATTAACACAAGTGCATTTTCATCAAAACATAGCACATTTCCAAGAGAGATTTTTGAACCACTTACTTTTGAGATTAGCTAAGTGTCTCAAACTTACACTAAGCTCCCAAGACCACGCTCAAAGCGTTACAAAGCTGGAAAATCATTTTCCGCTCATCGATACGTGAAGCCTTGCTCACCGACACAAAAATTACTCTTCTGGAGCCTCTAACAACACATCATTTGCTTCCGGATCAAGATCCCATGTTTTCACATCATCAAAACAGAGATCTAAATGCATTAAAATGCATTTCAACACCAGCAACAATTCACAAACTCGTTGCTCACCCAAACTACACAAATTTACCCAACCGAAACAACCGAAAACTCAATCGATTGCTTCCTAAACCAAGCCCAGCCAACATACATCACTTCCAAACCATTATAAACATCAAAACACATCTAACAAACAACCTAACCCAACCTTATACCTCCAGCAAGCAAGATTCCACCATTTCACCTCAAAAACTCACTTAAAACTAACAAGAAACTCAAGGATCTCAAGAATTTCGGGATCTATGTTATCAAGACTTCATTTCAACACAATAATCAACTTAGAACTCAATTAAAATCAAGCCAAAATAGAGCTTAACACAACAAGTCCGAAAATTAAGATTTCAACCACATTTTTACAAGATTTTGATCTTCAATCAAAACTATA
Organism: Hibiscus trionum; assembly: GCA_030270665.1. Classification (NCBI taxonomy): domain Eukaryota; kingdom Viridiplantae; phylum Streptophyta; class Magnoliopsida; order Malvales; family Malvaceae; genus Hibiscus; species Hibiscus trionum. Next base: position 16,759,027 of record BSYR01000010.1, read on the forward strand.
ATGAAAACTCAACCAAAAATAGTAATTAGAAGCCAAATGTCTTGGGAATTTCAATAAAAAACTTTGATTAGAACGAGATTTACCTCCAATCCTTGCTTCCCTCAATGAATGACAAGTTTTCCTTTAAAAAATCTTGAAGAACTAGAAAGGTTTTCTTGAAAATTGCTTAGGAAATATTGGGAGAGTGTTTGGGAGAAAAGAATTCTGGAGAAAATGGATGAAAATAGTGTTTGACTGAAAATGAAAAGAAGTTGGTAGTTATGTAATTGGATATCTCAAGTTAACCACCTAAATTAATTAAATCAAATCCATTTAAAGTTATTTAATTAAAAATCATTTTAAACACATGTCAAGGAAAGGCTAAATTGCCATTAAGCCCCCTATAGATTCTAAGAATTTGGCTTCTTCTTTAAAAATCACATTTTCCACAGTTTTGAAACTTTAGAATTTGGTCACTACTTAAAATGTCCCATTTCCGAAACTCTTTTTGTAAAATTGACTTGACCAACCTCTTAAACATATTTTTATAGGATTTTACAAATTTTTACCACATTTTTATCCTATCTCGATCCTTGATTTCCTTAAATCACCTTACGCGATTCGAACCGTTCTCGACCAGTCCGATTCGATGTCTAAAACATCTAGGCTCAAAACCAGCGCGTTACAACCTTCACAAGCTTAATCGTCTTGCCACGAAGAACTTTTCTACTCGAATATAGAATTCTCACTGGTTCTTCATCATAGGATAAATCCGGATTCAACTCAATCTCCTCATCTGCATAACATGAGATGGATCCGATCTGTATCTCCGCAACATAGATACATGAAACACATCATGGATCTTTTCCAACTCGGGAGGCAACCTCAACCGATAAGCTACAGGACCAACTCGCTTCACAACCTCATAAGGTCCAATAAACCTCAGAGTAAGCTTTCCCTTACGTCTGAACCTCATCACCTTCTTCCAAGGTGATACCTTAAGAAACACGCAATCTCCAACCGCAAATTCAATCTCTCTACGCTTTAAATCTGTGTAAGATTTCTTACGATCCGATGCAGCCTTCAACCGCTCACATATGAGCTTCACCTTCTCAATTGTTCTCTTGAGCATATCCGGCAAGGAAAGAAACTTTTGCCCCACCTCAACCTAACAAAGAGGCGTTCTACACTTCCTCCCATACAAGGCCTCATACGGAGCCATTTGTATACTTGCCTGGAAACTGTTTTTATAGGAAAACTCAACCAAAGGCAGAAGCTTTTCCCAAGAACCATGGAAATCAATCACACAGCATCGCAACATATCCTCCAGCACCTGGATAACTCGTTCCGACTGTCCATCTGACTGGAGATGATATGAAGTACTAAAATTCAACTACGTACCTAATACATGACGTAAACATTCCCAAAACCTTGATATGAATCTAGGATCCCTATCCGACACTATAGACTTGGGCACACCCTGCAAACCCACAATATCAGGAATATACAACTACACTAACTTATCCAACATATACCTAGTATGCACAGCCAAGAAATGCGCACACTTCGTAAGATGATCCACAGTCACCCATACGGAGTTCTTATTAGATGTTGCCAAAGGAAGGCCAAACACAAAATCTATCGTAATTCTTTACCATTTCCACTCTGGTATTCTCAAAGGCTGTAACAACCCAGAAGGAAAATGATTCTCTACCTTCAAACGCTGACAAACCATACACTTGCTAACAAATTCAGCAGCATCCTTTTTCAACCCCACCTAGTAGTACACATCCTGGTGGGTCAAGTCGGAACGCCCCGTGGCGCAGCGGAAAAATTAATCCGACGTAATCCAGCCAGGATCCATGTACATGAACGAATCTGGGGTGAAAAGATGAAGAGTTACCTTTTAAAACTCTGGAAACTGGAAAATCGACGGTATGTCGGAATAACCACGTCAAGTAAAACCGGAATCGTCACAGGTTCGCAACGACCTCTACGGAGTCCACCCGAACAATACGAACAAAGTTTCTGCCTCCCTAACACTTAGGGATAAATTTTGACAGGTTTGAACACCTTCTAGGGAGAAGTCGAAATCCCTCCAAGGATTCCTGAGGGAGTCTGAAATCGACCAGGGGTTCTACCGAGACTTGGATTCGAACTAGGAAATCGCTAGGAATTTGCCAGGGGGCAAGAGGAACACCAGAAAAATATCGAACATCTTCTTAGAAGAAATCTGGGACTTGTCGAAAATTCCAGAGGGGAATTCCCAGAGATATGTCGAAATTTGCAAGGAGGAATAGGGATGATTTGGTTGCTAGCCCTTGTCCCTTTAAATAGTATTTAGAGACTTAATTCTAGTTGAATTCCTTAAATCCATGTTCAACCAAAATTCATAGAATCTAATTCTACTTGAAATTGGTTTATATTAAATATACATTATATTTAATAATATTAAATGAAATATATATATATATATATATTTAATTATGTAGAATCTTATTCTACATAAAACATGGATTTAAATATACATTATATTTAATTCAAATATATATATATATTTATTATATAGAATCTCATTCAATCTTTACTTGGATTTGAATATATATTTTTAATTATGTGGAATCTAATTCTACATAAACTTGGAATTAAATATACATTATATAAATTCCAAATAAATATTTAAATTTCTAGAATCTTATTCTATAATATTTAAGTCTCTAAATATTTTCCATACTCTAAATAATATTTGACAAATACAATATTATCCAATATTATTCCCATTTAAGGGAGTTGCCGATTTCCCTTATCCCATAGGGGATTTTCGCCAACCTCCCTAAAATAGGGAGTATGGTTTCCAATTTTGCTCGTTTCATTCGAAGGGTGTGACCCTTGTAGGTTCATGAAACGTTAGCAGCAAAATTAGAACTGTTCTAATTTTACAAACAATGAGTGGCATCTAGCAATACATCATTGCTACCTAAGTTGCATGAAGTCATGGTTTGACTTTCCTAATTCCTGAATAAACTTCCTTTATGTATTTCATCATTTTGTCCTTTATATCTTAGATGAACACAAGTCATGGGTTAGTCACACTTGCCTTTTCCATCCAGTGTTTCTTGATGTCTTGAGTAGATTGTGATAAACGAATCTCTATGGTATCTCATATCATAATATTCGAGCATGGCCATGCATTTTCTAATCTCACTCAATCAAGTGGCCGAAGATATTTCTCCCATTATGTAGGAGGGACAAATCCTTTCTTGATAAACCATATTTCACTACAAAGGTCATCACGTATCCAATCATCAGTCTTTATAATGTAGTCAGTTACGACACACGTTTGAATATGTCAAAATACGTAAATCATTATGTTGAAATCATGTTGATCTCAAGTCTGAGGATTATACATATGTTTATCATGAGCAATGTTGTGACTGTCACATAATTACCCAAGAAACATGCTCATAGCGGGTCAATCCAATATGTTGTTCTCTAACAAATACTTATGTGTTGATTTTGACATCTCTATGTCAATGACAACGCTTGTCATAAACCACATATTAGTCTTTATATATTATCACTGTCCATACCCGTAATAATATTCGACTAAGGATCCTATTTAACAATAATCGTATTATTGTATGGACATTTTTATCCAATGGTTAGTTTGATGCACAAAAACATACCAAATGATAATAACGGCAATGCCATTACTTGATAAATCTAGTAAAATAGTATGTCTATTCAATCATCATATGATTGGTCTTTGGGCATACTCCAACAATCTCCCACTAGCACTAAGACCAATCATTCTCGTATCTAATACGACATGGCTTAGTGTAACTGACATGCTTATGCTGTGTCAAAAGCTTTGTCAGGGAGTTGACAAAGTTATCAACTTTGTGCGTATTTTTTATACTTTCACATCTCCAAGATGTAAGTACTTTAGAATATGTTTGGATTTATTGATGAGATCTGGGTTTTATTTGCTTACGCAAAGGTTCCATCATAACAGAGTTATGTAGCATCTAATATGCTGGGAACAACCCTTAGTTCATAAGTGAACCCATTAGATCCAAACATCCTTCTTTATTGCTATGTCGACTATAATACATTCAGCCTATGTTGTAGAGTTAGATATTGTCTCATGTTGCTAACTCGCAGTATCTTTTATTAATGCAAAACGGATTGCGATCTTTAGTTCCTTTTGATGAGAATGTTATCTACATACAATACTTAGGAAAGTAACAATGCTCCCACTAGCTCCTTTTAGAAAACAAGACTCCCCTTTGTTTCTAGATAAACCAATCCTTTTGATTGTATCTTCTGAAACGAATATCCCAACTTCGAGAAGCTTGCCTTAGTCTACGGATAGACCTTTGTTGCTTACATACCTTCCAAGTGTTTACTTGAGTGACAAAACCTTCTGATTGTGTCATGTACACATCTGTTTGAAGTTTTCCATTAGGAAAGTGGTTTTGACATCCCTTTATTTAATTCCATAATCATCGTATGTAACTACTTGCAAGTGAGATTAAGATGGATTAAACATAGCTACAAGGAAGATGCTTTATCATAGTCTATACTATGAAGTTTGTCGAAAACTTTTAGCGACGAATCATCCTTTGTATGTTTTATCAACCATGTCGGTTTTTCCTTTTTGAAAAACTCATCCATACCTCTTAGGTTTTACCCTTTTAGGTAACCATTTCTCGAATTTTGGCCAACCTCCCTAAAATAGGGGATTTTCGCCATCTCTATGTCAATGACAACGCTTGTCATCAACCACATATTAGTCTTTATATATTATCACTGCCCATACCCATAATAATATTCGACTAAGGATCCTATTTAACAATTAGTGCTTAGAAGGGAGTTTTAGGGAAAGCCTAGTTCGGGATGCTTTAAAAATATAGAAAAATATCTAAAAATCCTCATTTAATATATATAAGAGAGTGGTGAAATCAATTTCACAAAATAAAGTTTGGAAATACTACATTTCGGTGTAGTGACCAAAATGAAATTTTTGAAAAGTTTAGTAGTGATTGTTTTGTAAAGGATTGAAACTTTGAATCTTTAAGGAGCTAATTTACCCAAAATGTTTTCATCATATTTTTCCTTAATTTGGGTGATTTAATTAATGATTTAATTAAATAAAAGAAAGGTGATAAACTACTTTTGACTTTCATAACTACTTTTCTCAAATTTTCTCTCATTTCTTTTCTCTCAAAATCCTATCAACCAAACACTTTTTGTCCAGCAAAATTCACCTTGATTTCCACTTCATTTGATGAGATTTCCATCACTCATTGATTCCTAATCAATCTTGCAACAAATCCATTTGATTTCCACATTGTATTTTCATGGAAATTTGCCCAAATCAAGGAGAAATCATCTTTTAGAGGTAAGATTGTTCTTCTCCTCTAAATACTCAGTTCTTTACTGAAATTCCCAAGTTTTCAATCCTTTATTAAAGATTTATGAATGGTTTTAATGTTAGAAACAAGATTTTGGCTTAAAACTCAAGATTTTGGAAGAGATCTTGAAGTTTTTCGTGGTATTGATTGGGATCTATTTTGAGATGGTTTTCTAATGTATTTTGAATGTTAAGTGATGTTAGAAATGAGGATTTATCAATCCAATCCCGAATAGGTTGTTTTTCCTAAGTTTTTGCTTGTGGAAATGGTGGTTTTGGGGGTGTTTTTGGTGTTTTGTTATAGCTGGAGGTATAAGGAAGAGTTTAGGGTTGTTTTTGATGATAATTGATGTTTAGAAATGTTTAGAAGTGATGGATCTTGGCTGGGTTAAGTTTTAGAAGAGTTTAGAGGTGATTTTGGTTGTGTTTGGTAGCCGAAATGTTGGGTTTAGGTAGAGCAACGAGTTTTGGAGTGTTGGCTGAAGATTTCAATGCATAATGATGCATTAATCCTCTGCTTTTATGTGTTTAAAACAGGGGAGACATCTTCGGACACTTTTGGAGTTGATTAGAGACTGTTTCGAAACGTTTTGGCTACTAGAGTGCCGTGTTTCGGAACAAGTTTCGAAACGGGTGGGTGTCTTGTGCTAGTGCTTCGATACGAAGGTAGGTGTTTCGAAAAGGGTGACCGTTGGTCACAGATTTGAATTGTTCTGAGGTTTGCATGCTTTACATTTTAGTCCTAAATGTTGAGATTGCAATTGCTTGAGGTTGAGATGTCCAATTAAGATGAAATCTGGCAGAGAAGCATGTAACATGACTAGTTTCATATTGGTAACTTTAAAATCAATGAGGACCTTCTAATTTACAGAAATTACACTTTGGTCCCTAAATTCGTGTAAAGTGCAATTGAGTCCCTATTTGATATCCGTTCGCTGTGCCTTTTACAATCGTATCTCGTGAGTACTCACTTAGGGTTAACAAGCATCTAGACAAGATTAAAAAGAAAAAAAGGGTCGTGAATCAAGGTTGACTTCTGGGTTGACTTTGGTTTTCCCCGTGTAACCTTCGTAGTTCGGGTCAACCGTCTAGGCCGGGCTAAAGGGGTTACATTTGGTGGTATCAGAGCTTGGTTCTCGTATAATTGGGGTTTGTTATGTGGATGATGTATGTGTAATTGCATGATGTGCCCTTTGGGTGAAAGAATGTTGTGTGAATAGTGATGTATGATTTTAATTGTGATGTTTTTGTGATATTATGCTATGTTTGAAGTGTGATAGGGGATCCCATTGCCAAGTCAAAACTAATGAGAGGAATTGTTTTCGAAAATGAGCTCGAGTTCTTGGATTACTTACCTTATTGTGCCTAATTGTGTTATTGTATTTTTGTTCAGTGCATTGTTTTCCATTTAATGGGGCCACGTAGAGAGATGAGGATAAATACAAGAGCTATGGCTCAGAATGAGAATGAGGAGAATGCTGAGAATGTTGAAGATCTACCTCCTCCCCCTGGTAGTGGACCACCCAGTGGTGGTGGTGCTAGAGCTGGTAATGATGGTGCTGGGGTCGCTGGACCAGAGGGTGCGCAGGGGCAAGCTGCTCCTGACATGACCCTGTTGATTCAGGCTATTGCTTGAGCTTTTGAGGCAGCAGTAGCTGGAGCTCATGGAGCTGCGCATCAGGATGATGCCAAAGTGAGATTGCCTTTGGAACGTCTTCGCAGTCTGGGAGGGACTAAGTTCAGAGGCCTATCTCCGGAAGGATCTGAGTCTTGGTTGGAGAGCACCAAGAGGATTTTGGGTCAGATGAACTGAAATAATGTGCAGAAGCTGGGTTGTGTTGTATCACTGCTTCATGGTGATGCTTATGCATGGTGGATGACGACTATTTCTGGGATGGAGGATGATGAGGTGACTTGGACGTTCTTTATGAATGCGTTCAAGCGAAATTATCTGGGTGCACGTTACCTATATGAGAAGAAAAGAGAATTTATGTCTCTTATACAAGGTAGCATGTCTATAGCCGAGTATGAAATTCAGTTTGTCCGCCTTAGTCAGTATGCACCTGAGTTTATCCCTAATGAGCGGGAGAGGTGTGAACGATTCCGTTATGGGTTGGTAACGAATGTGAAGACTTTTATGCTTGCGGCTGATTATACATATTTCGATGTCTTGGTCACTAGGGCCAAGGACATTGAGTCTAACCCTGGTCTGGCTAGTCGAGCGGGTGGATCTAGCTCTGGGAAGCGAGCGGCTGAACGCGATTATGGTAGAGATCGCAACAAGAGGCATAAGGATAGGAGGCCGCATTATGATGCTAGGCGGGGTGGTGGTAACCCTGGGAGAGGTCAGCAAGGACCTAATGATGTTCCGAGGACACCTGAGTGTAACCGTTGTGGTAGACGGCATGGTGGCGAGTGTTGGGGTAACCTTGGGACATGCTGGAATTGTGGGAACCGTGGACATTTGAAGAAGGATTGTCCTCAGCCTTTGCGAGAGGGACAGGCTCCGATGAGAGCAGCTGAGCCACAGAGAGGTCGTGGGCGCGGCCGTGGTAATTTTTAGCGTAGAGATGATGGTGGCAGGAATGTAGCACATGTTGTGGCCGTTGAACCTGAGGGTGGCGGTCAGGCTCGAGTGTACGCCCAACGTGAGGGAAGGAATGATACGGATGTGATCGCAGGTACATTCACTTTGCAATCCTTATCATTACTTTCTTTGATTGATTCTGGATCTACACACTCATACATATTGCGTGAACATGCTCAAATGCTTGGTTTACCTGTTGAGTCCTTGGATATTGGTATGCGTGTGACTAGTTCCTTTGGTGAGACAGTTGTAACGCGAAAGTTGTATAGAAGATGTCCCTTGAAAGTGCAGGATCATGTTTTTCTTGTTGATCTCATGGAATTACAATTTTATGGCTTTGATGTAATCCTTGGTATGGATTGCCTTGTCGAGCATCGAGCTGTAGTGGATTTTGTAACACCTCAATTTTGGGCTTAGAAGTTTTGGGTTTGGACCGGACCGGTCGGGTTGCGGTTCGAATATAAAAGGTGATTTTTAGGAAAGCCTAGTTCGGGTTGCATTAAAAATATGGAAAAATGTGTTAAAATCCTCTTTTATTATATATAAGAGAAAGGTGAAATCAATTTTACAAAATGAGGTTTGGAAGAGTGACATTTTGGGTTAGTGACTAAAATGTAATTTTTGAAAACTGTGTGACTGTTTTAAAAAGGATTGAAACTTTGAATCTTTAAGGAGCTATTTACCCAATGGGAGTTTCTCCAGATTTTTCTAAGATATTAAATGATTAATTAATGGTTTTTAAATAAAAGAAAAGTGGAGGGAAGATATTTTTGCATTTTCTAACTAACTTTCTAAATTTCCATTTTCATTTTCTCTCATCTTTTCTCTCAAACCAAACACCTTTTCTCCAGAGCTTTTCCCTCTGATTTTGTCACCTAAATAACTCATTTCAATTCTCTTTTGATCCTTCATCATCTCTTCATCAAAACCTTTGCATTTGCTAAGTGGATTTTCAAGAATTTGGTTCCAAAAAGGGAGAAACTCAAGTTTGGAGGTAAGAACGTCCTTCTCCTCTAAACTCTCAGTTCTTTACTGAAATTCCCAAGTTCTCAATCCTTGAATTGTGTTTTGTTAAAGGTTTTGCAAAGGTATTCTTGATCTTGGCTTTAAAATGCAAGATTTGATTGTTTTTGATGAATTTTCGTATGATCTGATTGGGCATGGTTTTGAGGTGTCTTTTTGATGTTAAATGAATGTTAAATTGATGAGAAGTTGAGGTTTAATCAATGCAATCCTGAATAGGTTAATTTTCCTAAGTTTTGCTTGAGTTTTTGTTGGTTTTTGGAGTGATCTTGGTGATCTGTTATTGCTGGAGGTATAAGGACGTGATTGGGATCATTTTGAATGTTAAGTGATGTTTATATATGGTTAGAAGTGATGGATCTTGGCTGGGTTAAGTTTTGGTTGTGTTTGGTAGCCGAATTGTTGTTTTTGCAAGGAGCAGCGTGTTGAGTTGTGTGGCTGGTGTTTTTAATGCATAATGATGCATTAATCCTCTGTTGTAATGTGCTTGAAACAGGGGAGAATGATCCGTGAGCAATAGAGGTGGCGTTGAAGGTTTCGGATGCTTGGAAGGCTTGTTGTCTAGCCTTGTTTTGTGTATCGGTGAGTGAAGTTGGGTTTTCAGCTTTAAAACCAAGGTTTGAAGGTTTTGGGAGCTTAGTTTAGGTCTAAACAACTTAGCTAAGCTCAAGAGTAAGTAAATGGAATTTCTCTCTTGGTTGTGTTATGAAATGGTTTTTAAAGCACTTGTGATTGTTGGATGCAATGCATGTGATTTGCATGTTTTAAATTCTGTTTTGAAAGCATATTTTAGCATGGTTTAATGCTGGTTTTGAAATCCATGTGTGAAGGATGCTCAAGGTAAGAGATCCTTGGTTTTGTACATTGGAATTGTGGAATTTATGCATAGTGTTGCATGTTGTTTAATGGCTTTGTGTGATGCTTCAAAACAGTGGATTTATGAAGGTAAATGGTGGTTTTTGCATTTTGGTTATGCATGTAAATCAATGGTTTAATGTGGTAAGATGGTTATATTGGCAAGTGATGTAAGTGGTTATTGGTTACTTAAATCGGATATAGTTAGCCGGCTATAGGATTGGGTGCACCGTGAATAAAGTCGCCTTGGATGTGGAGTGGTTGTGAGTGAACCGGTAACTCCATCCAAGTACACTAACGAGATGGTTAAGAACAACATGGTGGTTAAAAGTCCATGGTTGGTTCTTGGTTAAGGTTCAAGGTGGTTAAAATTCCTTGTGTAAGCCTTGTTATTTAAGAATACCAAGGTGTTTAAAAGTCCTTGGGTGATTCTTGTTAAGGACACAAAGGTGTTTAAAAGTCCTTGTGTGGTCCTTGTCATGGTGTTTAAAAGTCCATGGATGGTTCTTGTTAAGATCACAATGGTGGTTTAAAGTCCATGTGTGGATCTTGTGAAGTATGTCCCGGATCTCGTTAGTGATGTTATACAACTACCAATGGTTGATGCTAAGGTCATATGGTGGTTAAAATTCCATATGGGGACCTTGTGCATGTTAAGGCCATATGGTGGTTAAAATTCCATATGAGGGCCTTGTGTGTGGTAAGGTCAAATGGTGGTTAAAATTCCATTTGGGGACCTTGAGATTGGTAGTGTGTATGAAGCGTGGGGACAACGCTTGTGATCCGCGTATCCGATTGGTTGTTGAGTTGAAAAGTGGATATGGTTTATCACTTGGAAGCCAATATAATGTTCTTGATTATAATGAAGCATGTGATGCTTGAAATGATGCATGGTTGCATGAGAAGTGTATAATGCTTAATGAATGCATGTGTTACTTGTTAGCTTGAACAAGTGTTTATCTTCTATTGAGAATGTTGCATTGTGTGCATGAAATCTCTTTAGTGCATTGAAGTCTTGCGAAGACTTGTTTTTAAAGGCATGTGATGCAAATATTGATGATGTGGTTCACATGTTGCATTTGTTTAATGCACGTATTGGATAGAATGAGTAAATGGTTTTAAAGGTTTCTTGCTTTAAAATGATATTCAAGTATGAGATGGGTGTGATGTGAAGTGGAAGTGTTTTCCAAGGATTTGAATTTAGCTTTGCATATGATGTTTATGCATGGAATGGTTAACTTGATGGTTTTGCAAGTTTGTGCTTTGAAAAGGTGTATTTAGCTTTTCTAAGCTAAGGGTTGGGTTTTCATGTTTGAGCAATGTATGATTTAAAGCATGATGTTGAAAAGGGTTTTCAAACTTTGCTTTGGTTTATCGAATCGAGTTTGCTTTTAAAAAAGTGGTTTTATGATTCGCTGCATTGATGGTGTTTTGGTTTTGAGCATTCCTCACTAAGCATTATGTGCTTACGCTCCTTTTTGTCCATCAATGCAGATATTTGAAGTTGGAACAGCGAGAAGCAAGGGATTCAAGGAAAGCTCCTCTTGAGATGTATGTCTCGGTTAATAGCTATAGATAATAAAGGCAATGGGGGAAGAATCTCTTATGTTGATGTTTAATGAGATTGTATATGTTGGACAAGATTGTTTTATGTTGTTGATAATGCTAAAGCTTGTAATTGGCCTCTTGGTATGTGTTTTGATGATTTGAGGATTCCATGGTTGCTTTATAGGATGCTTGCCTATAGAATTGGGAATTTTCATAATTGTTGCCATGTTGATGTTTGGTTGATGCAATTATGTTCCTTGTATGTTGGATGACTTGCTGGTAAAGTTTGGTTGCATTTGGAGCATGTTTGATGAGTCGATTTTATGCTAAACCAGCAATTTTTCTGCAATCTGGGCAACCTGTTTCGGAACATGTACTACTGTATTGGAACGGGGGCCTGAAATGGCCTGGGCGTTCCGAAACGGAAGACACTATTCCGGAACGGTTTGGCTACTGCCAGGCCCCGTTTCGGTACCATTTTTGGAACGGTCCCGCGTTTCGGAACAGGCTCTTCCTGTTTCGGAACACCCGACCGTTGGGCACTGATTTTGTTGGTTAAATGTTTCGCAATGTTTGCGTTTTGGTCCTGAACCTTGTTTTTTTGCAATTGGTGGAGTTTGAGATGTCCGTTTGAGTTGAATTTTGGCAGAGAAGCATGAAATATGACTAATTTCATATTGGTAACTCTAATTTGGGTTAAGTCCTTATAATTGTCAGAATTTACAGTTTGGTCCCTAAAGTTGTAATTTATGCAATTGAGTCCCTGAATGTTTTCTGATTGTTATGATCTTTGAGTAAGATGATCTTGTGAACATATCTAGGGTTAATGTGCATCTAGACAAGAGTAAAAGAAAAAAAAAGGTCGTTAATCAAGGTTGACTTTCGGGTTGACTTTGGTTTTCCCCGTGTGATCTTCTTAATTCGGGTCGACCGTCTAGACCGGGTTAAGGGGGTTACAGATTTTGAGAACAAGAGAGTTTCGTTGAAACTTGCGGATGATTATGAAGTAGTGATGGTGGGTGAGAATGTGAAGTTTCTTGCCAATGTGGTGTCTACGTTAGAAGCAAGTCGGATGCTGAGGCAAGGTTGCGAGGCTTACCTAGCCTTTGCGATGAATCCTAGTTCAAAGGGGTTGCGCGTTCAAGATATCAAAACCGTACGAGAGTTTCCTGGAGTTTTTCCGGAGGAGTTACCTGGAGTGTTTCCGGATGAGTTACCTGGATTACCGCCTAGTCGAGAGGTGGAGTTTGGAATTGAGCTGTATGAAAACACAACTCCGGTGTCCATTGCTCCCTATCGCATGGCACCTAAGGAGCTAAAGGAGTTGAAGATACAACTTTAGGAGTTTCTTGACCGTGGCTTCATCCGGCCTAGTGTGTCACCTTGGGGTGCACCGGTCTTGTTTGTGAAGAAGAAGGATGGCACTATGAGAATGTGCATTGATTATCGTCAGCTGAACAAGTTGACTATCAAGAATAAGTATCCTTTGCCGAGGATTGATGATCTTTTTGATCAGTTTCAGGGAGCGGCTGTGTTCTCCAAGATTGACTTAAGGTCAGGATATTATCATCTTAAGGTCAAAGATGTGGATGTGCCAAAAACAACCTTTAGAACGAGGTATGGGCATTATGAGTTCCTTGTAATGCCGTTTGGCTTGTCGAATGCTCCTGCAGCTTTTATTGACATGATGAATAGAATGTTCCATGAATACTTGGACAAGTTTGTTGTGGTGTTCATTGACGATATCCTTGTGTACTCTCGTACTGAGGAGGAGCATGAAGGTCATTTGAGGGTTGTCTTCCAAGCACTTCTGGAAAATCAGCTTTATGCTAAGTTGAGCAAGTGTGAGTTTTGGTTAAAGGAAATTGTGTTCCTTGGTCATGTGGTTTCGGCTGAGGGGATTCATGTTGATCCTCAGAAGGTTGAGGCGGTGATGAATTGGAAGCCTTCTAAGTCTGTTCATGAAGTCCGTAGTTTCCTTGGGTTGGCAGGATATTACCGGAGGTTTGTGGATGGATATTCAAAGATTGTCGCCCCTTTGACGAAGTTGTTGCAAAAAGATGCTAAGTATGAGTGCACGGAAGCAAGACAACAAGCTTTTGAGAAGCTTAAGGCAGCTTTGACGCAAGCTCTTATTTTGGTTCAACCTAAATCAGGAAAAGAGTTTGTGGTGTATAGTGACGCATCCTACATTGGTTTGGGGTGTGTGCTAATGCAGGAGGGTAAGGTGGTGGCTTATGCATCGCGACAGTTGAAAGTGCATGAGCGCAATTACCCTACGCATGATATTGAATTAGCTGCGGTGGTTTTTGCTTTGAAGATCCGGAGACATTATCTTTATGGTGAGAAGTGTACTGTGTACACGGATCACAAGAGTTTGAAGTATTTGATGTCTCAGAAAGAGTTAAATCTTAGGCAACGACGTTGGGTGGAGTTGCTTAAGGATTACGATCTAACGATCGAGTACCATCCGGGAAAAGCTAATGTTGTGGCGGATGCCTTGAGCAGGAAAGTGGCGGTGGAGTTAAGGGCGATGTTTTCTAGTTTGAGTATTTCGCGAGATGGAGGTATTGTGGCTGAATTACAAGTGAAACCATCTTTGGTTCAATTGATAAAGGATAAGCAGTTGTTGGATGATTCTTTGGTGCCACATGTTCAGGATATTGCTGAGGATAGATCATCAGATTTTTGTTTTAATGATGATGGAGTTTTGTGTTTCGGAAGACGGATAGTAGTGCCAAATGATGTGGAGTTGAGGCGTACTATTCTGACTGAAGCTCATAGTAGTCCTTTTGCTATGCACCCTGGTAGTACAAAGATGTATCGTGATCTGAGGGATGAGTACTATTGGGTGGGTTTGAAGAAAGATGTTGCGGAATATGTGAGTAAGTGTATGGTTTGTCAGCGGGTTAAAGCTGAGCATCAGTTTCCTTCAGGGTTGTTGCAACCGTTGAGGATACCTGAATGGAAGTGGGAAAGAATCACCATGGACTTTGTGTTTGGTTTACCTTTGTCGCCATCGAAGAAGAATTCAGTATGGGTGATTGTGGATCGCCTTACGATGTGTGCGCATTTCATACCTATGCATACTATGTATACCTTGGATAAGCTTGCAGAGTTGTACATTGCTGAGATTGTGCGTTTGCGTGGTGTACCAAAGTCTATAGTATCTGATAGAGATCCGAGGTTCACATCGCGTTTTTAGGAGTGTTTGCATCAAGCTTTGGGTACGCGGCTGAATTTCAGTACTTCTTATCATCCGCAATCGGATGGACAATCTGAGCGTGTTATCCAAGTGCTTGAGGATATGTTGAGGTGTTGCGTGATTGAGTTTCAAGGCTCTTGGGAGAAGCATTTGCCTTTGGTGGAGTTTTCTTATAATAATAGCCACCAGGCAAGTATTCAAATGGCACCTTATGAAGCCTTGTATGGGAGGAAGTGCAGAACACCTCTTTGTTGGGCTGAAGCAGGTCAGAAGTTGGTCTCAATGCCGGCTTTGTTAAAGGGAACCACCGAGAAGGTGAAGCTCATTTGTGAGCGGTTGAAGGCAGCTTCTGATCGACAGAAGTCTTACGCAGATTTGAAGCGTAAAGAGATTGAGTTTGCGGTGGGTGACGGTGTGTTCTTGAAGGTTTCACCTTAGAAGAAGGTGATGAGATTCGGCCGGAATGGTAAGTTGAGCCCTAGGTATATTGGACCATACGAGGTGATTGAACGTGTGGGTCCTATTGCTTATAAGCTGAGGCTACCACAAGAGTTGGAAAAGATACATGATGTGTTTCATGTCTCTATGCTTCGGAGGTATAGATCGGATCCTTCGCATGTTATGTATGTGGAGGAAGTTGAGTTGAATCCAGACTTTACCTATGATGAGGAGCCGGTTGAGATTCTGGATTCGGACAGTAAAGTTCTTCGAGGTAAGACCATTGAGTTGGTTAAGGTTTTATGGAGGCATCATGGTGTTGAGGAAGCCACGTGGGAAAGGAAAGATGACATGAAGAATAAGTTTCCTTATCTTTTTCCTCCAGGTAAATTTCGAGGACGAAATTTCTTAAGAGGGGGAGAGTTGTAACACCCAAATTTTGGGCTTAGAAGTTTAGGGTCTGAACCGGATAGGTCTGAGAAACGGTTCGAATATAAAAGGGAGTTTTAGGTAAAGCCTAGTTCGGGATGCTTTAAAAATATAGAAAAATATCTAAAAATCCTCATTAAATATATATAAGAGAGTGGTGAAATCAATTTTACAAAATAAGGATTGGAAATACTACATTTCGGTGTAGTGACCAAATTGCAATTTTTGTAAAGTTTAGTAGTGACTGTTTTGTAAAGGATTGAAACTTTGAATCTTTAAGGAGCTAATTTACTCAAAATGTTTTCATCAGATTTTTCTTAATGTGGGTGATTTAATTAATGATTTAATTAAATAAAAGAAAGGTGATAAACTACTTTTGACTTTCATAACTACTTTTCTCAAATTTTCTCTCATTTCTTTTCTCTCAAAATCCTATCAACCAAACACTTTTTCTCAAGAAAAATTCACCTTGATTTCCACTTCATTTGATGAGATTTCCATCACTCATTGATTCCTAATCAATCTTGCAACAAATCCATTTGATTTCCACATTGTATTTTCATGGAAATTTGCTCAAATCAAGGAGAAATCATCTTTTTGAGGTAAGATTGTTCTTCTCCTCTAAATACTCAGTTCTTGTAACCCCCTTAACCCGGCCTAGACGGTTGACCCGAATTAAGAAGTTTACACGGGGAAAACCAAAGTCAACCCGAAAGTCAACCTTGATTAACGACCCTTTTTTTTCTTTTTAATCTTATCTAAATGCACATTAACCCTAGTTATGTTCATACAATCGACATACTCAAGGATCAGCGCATTCGGAAAACATTCAAGGACTTAATTGCACAACATACAAGTTTAGGGACCAAAATGTAAATTCTGGAAATTAGAAGGACTTAACCCACTTTTAAGTTACCAATATGAAATTAGTCATATTTCATGCTTCCCTGCCAAATTTCAACTCAAACGGACATCTCAAACTCATTCAATTGCATAAACAAGATTTAGGACCAAAACGCAAAGGTTTCAAAACACATAACCAACAATTTCAGTGCCCAACGGTCGGGTGTTTCGGAACAGGGATGATCCGTTCCGAAACGCGGGACCGTTCCGAAACGCGTTGCGCAACAGGGCCTGGCAGTGGCCAAACTGTTTCGGAACGGCTCTGCCCGTTTCGAAACGCCTAGGCCATTTCAGGCCCTCTGTTCCGAAACGGCAGCACCTGTTCCGAATAGGCTGCCCAGATTGCAGAAATTTAACTGGATTATCACACAATTGACCCATCAAACATGCTCCAAAGGCAACCAAATTATACCAGCAACACATTACATGCATAAGGAACATAATGGCATCAACAATACTCAAACATGGCATCAAACAAGGAAAGCCCCAATTCTATAGGCATGCATCCTATATTGAAAACCATTCAAGCATCAAAAATTCCAAACCAACCACATAAAGGCCATTTACATGTTCCAACATTAACAACAACATAAAACCAACTTAGGGAGTCTAAAACCTCTCCCAAAACATCAACATAGGTTCCCCATTGCCAAATGCCTAAAGCTAATAGTGTTTAAGAAACTTTCACCATACATGAGCTTAGGTCACCACTTGGATTTCTTGACCTCCTTGCTGCCCTCAATGCACTTTAATGCTCTGCATTATTGGTTAAGAAAAGAGAGAGAGCGTAAGCACATAGCTTAGTGAGGAATGCTCATTTAAAACAACACAGTAATGCATTAACAAAACACTTTTATAACCTTAGTTCAAAACAACCTTTAACCATGCACAAAAGCATTTAAAACAAGCATACATGCTTTACATTATTAACATGTCATATTGACCACAAGTGATAATCATAATCTTTCCATTTCAAAACAATCAACATAAGATTCACACATGGACTTTTAAACACCATTGTGATCTTACAATTCACAAGGACCACACATAGACTTTTAACCACCATTGTGTCCTTAGCACAAGAATCACCCATGAACTTTTAACCACCATGGTGTTCTTAAATACACAAGGTCTACACAAGGACTTTTAACCACCTTGCGACCTTAAACAAGAATCACCCATGGACTTTTAACCACCATGGTGTTCTTAAAATACACAAGGCTCACACAAGGACTTTTAACCACCTTTGTGACCTTACAAGGCTCACTCAAGGACTTTTAACCACCTTAGTGACCTTAGCACAAGAACCAATCATGGACTTTTAACCACCATGTTGTTCTTAAAACAAGAACCACCTATGGACTTTTAACCACCATAGTGTTCTTAACCTTTCTCGAAACATCACTTGCCAATATGCATCATTTAACAACAATAATCCACTGTTTTAAAGCATTTAACAAAGCCATTAATCATCATGCATCCTTATGCAACAAAACCACATTTTATCAAATGTTCTAAACAAGGACCTCTTACCTTGAGAATCCTTCAACACATGGCTTATAAAACCAGCAAATAAACATGCTATATATGCTTTCAAAACAGAATATAAAACATGCAAACAATCACATTGCACACAACCAACACATGGTTCATCAACAAGAGAGTTTTTCCAAAAACTTACTCTTGAGCTTAGCAAAGTTGTTTAGACTTAAACTAAGCTCCCAAACCTTCAAAACAATGGTTTCAAAGCTGAAAACCAAAATCCACTCACCGATTCCGTTTCGCCACTTGCCGAAACACCAATCAAGCTTCTGGATCAACACCACAAGGATCCGAAGATGTCTCCCCTGTTTTAAACACATCAAACAGTAGATTAATGCATCATCATGCATTAATACCCTCAACCAAGACATCTAAACTCGCTGCTCACATCAACACTCACATTTCGGCTACCAAACACAACCGAAATCACAACCAAACAACTCCACAACACTACCCAGCCAAGATCCATCAATTCTAAACATCCTTAAACATCAACTAACATCCAAAAAGGATCTAACCACGTCCTTATACCTCCAGCTATAACAGATCATCAAGATCACTCCAAAAACCACCAAGAACTCAAGCAAAACTTAGGAAAATCAACCTATCCGGGATTGCATTGATTAAACCTCAATTTCTCATCAATTATACATTCATTTTACATCAAAATGACATCTCAAAACAGTGCCCAATCAGATCATACGAATTTCATCAAAATTAAAGCAAATCTTGCATTTTAAAGCCAAGATCAAGAACACAATTGTAAAACCTTTAATAAAACACAAATCAAGGATTGAGAACTTGGGAATTTCAGTAAAGAACTGAGAATTTAGAGGAGAAGGACGTTCATACCTCTAAACTTGAGTTTTCTCCCTTTTTGGAACCAAAATCTTGAAAATCCAATAAGCAAATGCTAAGGTTTTGTTGAAGAGATGATTAGAGATCAAAAGAGGATTGAAATCTCATATTTGGATGTCAAAATCAGAGGGAAAATGTGCTGGAGAAATGTGTTTGGGTTGAGAGAAAATTGAGAGAAAAGGAAAATGAAATTTGGGAAAAGTTAGTTGAAAATGCCAAAATATCTTTCCCTCCCTTTTACTTTTATTTTTAAACCATTAATTAATCCTTTAATATTTAAGAAAAATCTAGAGAAACTCTTTTGGGTAAATAGCTCCTTAAAGATTCAAAGTTTCAATCCTTTTTAAAACAGTCACCAAGTTTCCGAAAATTACATTTTGGTTACTAACCCAAAATGTCACCCTTCCAAACCTCATTTTGTAAAATTGATTTCACCTTTCTCTTATATATAATAAAAGAGGATTTTAAGACATTTTTCCATATTTTTAATGCAACCCGAACTAGGCTTTCCTAATTTCACCCTTTTATATTCGAACCGCAACCCGACCGGTCCGGTCCAAACCCAAAACTTCTATGCCCAAAATTGGGGTGTTACAGTTCTTTACTGAAATTCCCAAGTTGTCAATCCTTTATTAAAGATTTATGAATGGTTTTAATGTTAGAAATAAGATTTTGGAAGAGATCTTGAAGTTTTTCGTGGTAATTGATTGGGCTCTGTTTTGAGATGGTTTTCTAATGTATTTTGGATATTAAGTGATGTAAGAAATGAGGTTTTATCAATCCAATCCCGAATAGGTTGTTTTTCCTAAGTTTTTGCTTGTGGAAATGGTGGTTTTTGGTGTTCTGTTATAGCTGGAGGTATAAGGACGAGTTTAGGGTTGTTTTTGATGATAATTGATGTTTAGAAATGTTTAGAAGTGATGGATCTTGGCTGGGTTAAGTTTTGGAAGAGTTTGGAGGTGATTTCGGTTGTGTTTGGTAGCCGAAATGTTGGGTTTAGGTAGAGCAGTGAGTTTTGGAGTGTTGGCTGAAGATTTCAATGCATGATGATGCATTAATCCTCTGCTTTTATGTGGAGTTGATCCAGAAGCTTAATTGGCATTTCAGCAAGCATGCGAAATGAAATCAGTGAGTGCGATTGGGTTAGAAGTCCATGTGGACAAAAATACAAGGTTTGGGGATTTAGGACAGGTTTGAAACACCTTCCTAAATCTGGAAGTAAGTATGGTTTGATTTGGTCTCTCTAAAGTGGTGTTTGCCCCTATAATGTTTTTACTTGCTCATGGTTTGAGATTGATAAATTCCTACTATTTTTATACATGATTTAGAGCATGAGATTATGCTTGTAGAGATGTCATGAGATGGCATGTTGCATTGAATAGATTTGAGCTTTTGGTTTGAAGCAAAGTATGATTTATGATTTGAAATGTGGTGAGAAAACCTTTGAGTTATATTGCATGAAAAATAGTAGGTGTGATGATGTTTTAACACATTATATTGGCATAGATGTTGAGAAACTTACCGAATATAATTGATCGATCAATAGGATGAGAGTGCACTATAAACTAAAAATTCGTACGTGCTCTTTGGTTAAGCCAAAGGGAGATATTTCGATGATGGTCATTCCATCGGGTAGGACTTGGTGAAATACACAAGCTTGGTGGCGATGAGAGATTCCGCCATGTGAGTACGGTGATGAGAGATTCCATCGGGAGCTATGTTGCTAGACAAGTGAGTACGGTGATGAGAGATTCCATCGGAAGCTATGTTGCTAGACAAGTGAGTACGATGATGCGAGATTCCACTGTAAGAGTATAGTGTAGAAATGTGTCCGCATATCCGAGTATTAATGAGATGCTAAATGCCAATATAAATGATGAAATGGTTTTTGTTACACATGTACCTTTGATGAAATGATTTATGCTATGAGTTATGCATATGTGATTTGTTTAGAAATGCTTTGACAATACAAGCATGTGAATGGCCTTGCCATGAGATTTACATTGGTTTTAATGCATGAGATAGAATAGAGGTACATGTGGTTTCTATGAGTATTGCTTTGAAAGTTTTCCAAACATGAGAAAGAGATGAGCATATGGTTTTAAAGCTTTGATGAAAGTGTTTTCTTAAAGTGCATTATTGTGTTGGTTTTCTTTAGAGCATGCATCACTAAGCATTTGTGATTACGCTCTCTTTTACCAATAATGCAGATAATTGAGGTGTTTTCGGGCTTCAAGAAAGCTAAGTTCATCCAAGGAAGTCCAAGCTCGTGTATGGTGAAGTTTTCATACACTTTAGTTTTGATAGATTGGCAATGGGAAACCAAGTTTGTTTTTGGGAGATGTGTTAAACTCCCTAAGGTTGTGGCATGTTTGCTTTGGCTGGATTGACTTGTAAATGGCCTTAATTGCTTGATTTGAGGTTTGATTTCCTATTTGGATTTTGATACTAGGAAGCATGCCTCTAGACTAATAAGATTCCATGTTTGATGCTATGAATGTGTTTGTGTGTTACAAATAGGTACCTTATATGTATGCTGACTTGTTGGTTTGATTAGAGAGTCCTTGAGAGGAGTTTGAATGGGTTTTTGGGTGAAAAACCAGTCCTTGCTACAGTTTCTGGGCAAACCGTATCAAAACACCCTGTAGTGTTTTGAAACGGGGGCCTGTAATGGCCTTCGTGTTTCGAAACGATTAGAGACTGTTGATTAGAGACTGTTTCGAAACGTTTTAGCTATTGGAGTGCCGTGTTTCGGAACAAGTTTCAAAACAGGTGGGTGTCTTGTGTTAGCGTTTCGATACGGCATGTAGGTGTTTCGAAAAGGGTGACCGTTGGTCACAGATTTGAATTGTTCTGAGGTTTGCATGCTTTACATTTTAGTCCTAAATGTTGAGATTGCAATTGCTTGATGTTGAGATGTCCAATTAAGATGAAATTTGGCAGAGAAGCATGTAACATGACTAATTTCATAATTGTAACTTTAAAATCAATGAGGACCTTCTAATTTACAGAAATTACATTTTGGTCCCTAAATTCGTGTAAAGTGCAATTGAGTCCCTATTTGATATCCGTTCGTTGTGCCTTTTACAATAGTATCTCGTGAGTACACACTTAGGGTTACAAGCATCTAGACAAGATTAAAAGAAAAAAAGGGTCGTGAATCAAGGTTGACTTTGGTTTCCCCATGTAACCTTCAGAGTTCGGGTCAACCGTCTAGGCCGGGCTAAGGGGGTTACAAGGTCTAAGGCAGCGTCAGTTGAGAGCACTGAAGGTTTGAACCGAAGTGTTTAGCATCCAGTTTGTATTTTTTGTCAGAAACGGCACCCAATAGGCCAGTGTCGTAAGCAATCGGGAGCATGCTTCTTTTGTGGAGAACAAGGACATTTTATCAGAGATTGTCCTTAGAATCCCTCTAAGTCTGTGGCTGTGCACGGAGACATCACCTCACCAGCCCAGTCCTTCCGAGGAAAAGGGCCAAGACAAGCACCATCGAGAGCCTCAGGCAGGCCGGGCAGATCCCGAAATCAAGGTAACAAGCAAGAATCGAAGGCCTCCGCCCAGATGTATCATGTGAGAGGCCGCGAGGAGGATGATGAGCATGATGTTGTAGCAGGTACCGTTATGTTATATTCACACTCATTGTATGTATTGATTGATCCTGAGTCTACACATTCTTTTATAAGTCTGGAATTGGTTAAGAGACATAGGATGTCTAGTGAACCTTTGCCAACAAAGATCTCCGTGACAAACCCGTTAGGTGATTATGTTGCTCTAAACCTTGTATGCAAAAATTGTCCGATCTTGATTCAAGGAATTCCATTCCTCGTGGATCTCCTACTCTTACCAATCCACGAGTTTGATGCGATTCTAAGCATGGTTTGGCTTAGTAAGCATCAAGCGTCGGTGGACTGCAGTAAGCGAAAATTGTATCTCCAAGGTCTTGGCAAGGAGAGAATAATGCTGATGAAATATCGAAACTCCAGGTTGTGTGCATTGTCCACAGAATTCAGAAATGAACTTCAGATTCATGATATAGTCGCAGTAAATAAATTCCCAGATGTTTTTCCTGACGAACGTTCAGGATTGCCCCCAACCCGTGAAGTGGAATTTGGTTTTGAGGTGCAACGCGGGACTGCTCGAGTCTCTATTGCACCATATCGGATAGCGGTTGTGTAGTTGAAAGAATTAAAAGCTCAAATTCAAGACCTTATGAACAAGGGTTTTATTCAACCGAGCTCTTCACCTTGGGGAGCCCCATTTCTTTTTTTTTCAAGAAGAAGGATGGTTCTATGCGTTTGTGCATTAAATATAGGCAACTGAACAAGGTCACCATCAAGAATAAATATCCTTTGCCTAGGATGGACGACATGTTTGACCAATTAAAAGATGCTTCTGTGTTTTCCAAGATCAATTTAAGGCCGGGTTACTATCAAATGAGAGTCAAGGAGTGTGATGTGCCCAAGAGTGCCTTTCGTACAAGATATGGACACTACGAATTCTTAGTGATGCCTTTCGGGCTAACTAATGCACCAACGTCTTTCATGGATTTAATGAATCGGGTATTTAGACCCTATCTTGAGAAATTTGTAGTAGTGTTTATAGATGACATTTTGATCTATTCCAATAATGAAATGAAACATCGAGATCATTGAAAGTCTTTCTTAAAGTGTCACCGTGGAAGAAAGTCTTGAGATTTGGCAAGAAGGGAAAATTGAGTCCATGGTTCATTGGATCCTTTGAAATCATTGAAAGGATTGGCCCAGTGGCATATCGGCTATTGCTACACTCAGAATTGAGTAAAATCTAGGATGTCTTTCATGTATCAATGCTTCGGAAGTATCAGTCTGACCCCCCACACATTGTGGAACCCGAATCTGTAGAACTTCGGTCAAATCTATCCTACGAAGAAGAACCAGTTCAAATTCTAGTTGGAATTTATTTCTGATGATCGGAAATCCTACATTGACGAAGCTTAAAGATTTCATCAGCTAGTTAATTATTGTTATCAAACCCTAATTGGGCTTAAAACATCGTGTTTGAACTTTATTAATTAATATTGAGCTTTTAGTGGCTAAAATGGAAGAAGTGTAAGTTGGAGGGCAAAATTAAAATTGTATGAAAAGTGAGAGACTAACATTCGTGATTAGTCCTCTTTAATTAAATTCTCCACGTACGTGGAGTTATCTGATGACTTTCCTTCAATTGAAGGAAAGTTTTGAATTAAAAATAGAAACAAAAGAAGTGGAGATAGCTTACCCGAGAACACTCCCATGCTAGCACCTCTCACTTAGTGGAATTTCAAGCTTTGCTATTTCTTCACTTTATCGATATCGAATCATTGCTATCGATCGGGTAAGCTATATTACTCAATCGGTTGATGGATTCCATGGGTATATTGCGTGTAATCTAAGCTAGGGTTTTGACTATCCATGGATATCTCATCGTTGTCCTCTCTATTGAAGTCGGATATTGATTTTGATATCGAAACATCGACCCTAATAGTTTTCTATGAATTTTTCTAGCTCAAGAAGTGGAGAAAGAGGTTTCACCATCTCCATCACAAGCTAGGAACAAAGGGATTGCTATCCGAGAGCCTTGAAGCTTCAGATTGTTAAGGTGAGTGTAGTCGGAATCTCGGGTTAGGCGAAAGGCCTCCTCGGATCATTATTTGTTATTTTTTATTATTTCGCTAACATCGTTATTGAAGCAATTGCATTGGATGATTAATCGGACACTTTGGTAAGTGTCGGTAAGTTTCCATTGAACATTGATTATTATCATTATATATTGTCATCGACATAAGCATTGTCATTGGATTATTGCATTGAAGTCATCGGACATTTATATGGATACCAATCTTTGAAATATTGATATTGAGACACCAATATTGATCATCGACAACATTGAATTCATTAGACATTAATATATCATTGACTATTTAAATGAATATGTATATTGCAACCTTGGATTGGAATGAACTCGGGATACAATTAGCATGCCATAGAATTCATGAGTTCAGTGTACGAGTGGACTAAGGTCCTAAGGCTACGACCTATATTGATTTGGCGAGGCGGAGGAATGTGTATTGTTATTGGTCATATTGGCGAGGGGGGGATTAGACCATTCATTGATTTGGCGAGGCGTAGGAATTCGCGTATCCACGATCTTGATTCAATCCAAGGACTACAAATGAAAAGGAACATGTTTATTATTTTGTGCATTGTTGCATGGCATTAATAATGTTGGTATGAGATTATGTATGATTGTAACAATGGCATTTCCATTACTTATAGTGTTTGTGACTACCTCTCTAGGCAAAGTATGCCTAACGTGTCTCATCTTATGCATTTTCATGTTAAGAAGGTTTGTTCGTTAGAAAATTGGATCGGCCGTCAAGACAAGTCACTACCAAGCTACAAGTAATGTAAATAGGACTTTTGAACTCCTAGGAAGGTGGCAAAGTAGTTGAACTAATCATTCATGCCCATTTTGTTGTGTTGGTGCCTTGTCTATTTTGTAATTTGGTCTTTGACCGTAAATGGCCTTTTTGGTTCTTTTGGAATAGCTTTAAAATGCATGATTAGCTTAAAAAGGTAAAAACATAGTAAACATACTCGGATGGTCATGAAACTTAGCATGCTAGTAGCTTATGTCTTTGAAATATTGTGTGTGAAGTTTCGTTGCATTTGGACATCCTATGGTAGGGTAAATTAATCAAAAACCAGTTGAAAATTTGTAATTACAGGCTTGTCCGTATCGAAACAGGTGATGTTGTTTCGGTACGGGTGCACATTACTGAACTTGAGATTATGGGCATTCCGAAACGAAGTAATGTCGTTTCGAAACATTTTGCCACTGGAAAACATTGTTTCGGTACGAGTTTAAAGCGTATCGAAACGAGTCAAAGTCAAAGTCAAGGCTTGTAACACCCCATTCCCGGTCAGGTAGAGAATCGGGTCAGAATGTGTTGCCGGAAAACGAAGCGACAAACAATGTTATAAATTTCATTATAAACTCGTGATTGGTCAATGTATAATGTCCAACATACAACCAATGCATCCTTTAATCCATATTATCAAGGAGAATACAAAATTATTAATCAAGGGTCATTTAACAATTATTACAAGCATGTAGGACTAATTTGTAAATTTTAACAAACTTGAGGTCCCTTCTCAAATAGACCCTGCCAATGTGAAATTAACTACTAAAGGATTATACTTACCAAAATTTATTCAATTCTGAAGCCATTATAACTATCAATTTGATTCTACAAGAATCAGTGACTAGATTGTAAAATAATCAAAGTTGTCCAATGAGTCATAACAAACTTACCTAACCCCGTTTCGAAACACCTTAGGCTGTTTCGGAACGAGTACTCCAGAGTCAACCCTGTTGACCCAACTCTTTAGATCGTTTTGATACAGGCATGACCCGTATCAGAACGGGTTGACCAGCATTGACTTTGACTTGACCGTTCCGAAACCTGTATCGAAATAGGGGTCTCTAGTGGCAAAAATGTTTTGAAACGGCATCACTTCGTTCCGGAACGCCCTTAATCTCAGGTTCAAAGTTAGGGTACCCATATCGAAACGTCATCACCCGTTTCGATATGGAGAGGCCTGTAATGACAGATTTTATATGTGTTTTATACAAATTACCCTACCAAAAGATGTCCAATTGCAACGAAACTTTATACGCAACATTCCAAAGATATAAACTACTAACATGTCAAATTTCATAGCTATATGACTATGTTTACCTCGTTTTTACCTTTTTAGCAAAGCATTCATAATTAAGGCTATATCCAAAGGACCAAAAGGGCCATTTAAGGCCAATGACCTTATTACAAGATAGGCAAGACTCCAACACAACAAAACGGGAATACTTGACTAATTTAACAACTTTGCCACCTTCCTAAGAGTTCAAGGTCATAATTACATTACTTGTAGCTTAGTAGTGACTTGTTCTTGCGGCCGATCCGATCTTCCAACGTACGACTCTTTAACCTGAAAATGCATGAGGGGGGACACATTAGGCACATCTTGCCTAGTAAGGTAGTCACAAATAAAATAAACGATGGAATGCCATAACTACAATGATACTTAATTTCATATTAACATGATCAATACAATATAACAATGCATAAAGTGATAAACTTGTTTCTTTTTCATTCATAATTCCTTGGATTGAATTAAGATCGTGGATACGCGAATTCCTACGCCTCGCCAAATCAATGAATGGTCTAATCCATCCGCCTCGACAAAGTGACCAATAACAATACACATCCCTCCGCCTCGCTGAATCAATATAGGTCGTAGCCTTATGACCGTAGTCCACCCATACACTGAGCTCATGAATTCTATGGCATGCCAATTGTATCCTGAGTCCATTCCAATACAAGGTCACAATGTACATATTCATTTCAATGATCAGTGATATACCAATGTTCCATAAATTCAATGTAGCCGATATTCCAATCCAAGCATTGTCATGGGGTGTTACAAGGCTGGTCAATCCGTTCCGATACGAGTCAAGCCTGTATCGAAACAGTCTAAAGTGAATTGTCAATAGGGTTGACTCTCGTGTACACGTTCTTAAACAACCTGAGATGTTTCGAAATAGGGTTAGGTAAGTTAGTTAAAGACTCATAGGACAGTTTGATAATGTTACAATCTTGTCACTGAATTTTTGTAAAATCAATTGATGGTGCTATTGATTCTCGAATTGAAAGAAATTTGGTAGACATGACCTTTAAGTAACACATTTTATTTTGGTAAAATTATTCACATCGAGGGACTTCAACTTGTCATAATTTACAAATTAGTCCCTAAGCTTATAAAGGTTATAAAACGATCCTATATTGTTAATTGTTCCCCCTACTTGATTATAGTGAACTAGTAACTGCATTGGTAACATATTGTACGTCTTCTATTGATTAGTAATGTGGTTAAATGAAATTTTATAATATCGATCATCGTATCGTCCTCCGGTAACACGCTTCGACTCGGTTCCCTTCTAGACCAAAAAAAATCGATATGCTAAAATAAAATACGAAATAAGATAGAAAAATGCGATAGAAATAAGGAATCATAAATAGAGTTCGGGTTCGAATTCCATAGATACTATGGATGGTATTTCCTATAATGATAGATAAATGAAAGACTCTCTCAAAATTTTTATTTATCCACTTCCTATTTTGAAAATAGGTTGGTTGAACTTAAAAATTCCTTCATTGAATAAAGAAACAATCCAATTGAATGCAAAGCCTTTTTTCTTCATCTCTTTTCATGGGAATGATTGTTCTATGTTCTACCACATCCCATATGGTGTAATCATTTGAATTGATGAAGAGGCGCATTCGGTTCTTTCAATAAGGATAGTTATCCTCATTGAAGAAGGATGGTTTGATGATAGATTGTGACTCGTACATGCTTGGCATGGAGGTAGATGCCATGGTTTGACTTGGAAATTGATCAACACTCTTCTATGATCTCCGCTTGTGGTTGTGAAGCCTTCAAAGTGGTAGGCTCTGATACCAATTGTTGAGTGGATCAAATTCACCAATATGGCCGAGAGGGGGTGAATTGGCACTTTAAAAATTGAAGGGAGCAAAAGGAACAACTAAAAATGATAAGCCATAAACCTAACATTAAACCATGCTTCAAACCTCATGCATCAACACATTCATACAAGGATCACTTACCTAGTGCATCCTTAAACCACATGGAATCATCATACACATTATATATACTCAAAACATGCTTTACAACAGTAGGTAAATGCAACTAAAATCAAGTGCAACCAAAAGCTCAAACTAGTACAATCCGGGAGAAAAATTTACTTTACTTACTTCCGAACTTAGTAAAGCGTTTCAAGCTCTTACTAAGTTCCCAAAACCTTTTCTAAAACGTTTCCACGCTTGAAAACCAAGTTCCATTCATCGACTCACGAAACCACACTTACCGGAACAACTATAGATCGTCAAAAGCCTCCAAAATCACTTCGTTTGATTCTGAAAAACTATCCCCTGTTTTCAACACAATAAAACAGAGGTTAAGTGCATTAAAATGCATCCAAAACACCAACACTCAAAAGATATCCCGCAGCCCTACTCTAAGGCATCAAATCACCCATTCGAAACTATCGAAAACTCAATTGATTGACCTCTAACCTCAGCCCAGCCATTACCCAACACGCCCAACACATTTTAGGCATTAATCAAGATTCAAAAACAACCTAATACCATCTTTATACCTCAAACAACTCGGATTCCACAAGAACACCCCAAAAACCCAACCAAAACACTTCAAAAACCATGGATCTCAAGGATTTCGGGATCTCTATGATTAAGACTTCACTTCAACACCAAAAAACTTTCAAAACTCATTTAGAAATCATCTAAAACAAGCCAAACCATTACAACTCTGAAAATCTCTTTAAAACATCTTTTTCAACAAGATTTCAACATTTTATCAAACTAACAACAAAACCTTAATCAAAAACAGTAATAAAGAGCCAAATATCTTTGGAATTTCATTAAAGAACCTTGATTAGAGGGTTAGCACAAAATTTACCTCCAATCCTTGCTTCTCCTATAATATAATAAGATTATCTCGTAAGAGCATGAAGGAAAATGAGAGAAATCACTAAGGAAAAGTTGGAAATCAAAAGAGAATTTGAGAGTAAAGAATATCTAGAAATTTGAGAGAAAATGGAGAGTGTTTGGCTGAAGTGAAAAAGACAAATGAAAAGATTGTCAACTTTTTTAAACCGATTTACTACCTTCCTTGTTAAATCAATTAAAAGCCTTTTTTATTTTTAATAAAACATTTAAAACACATGCCATATTAGAGAAAAGACCTAATTTCCAAATAGCTCCCTAAAGATTCTAAGATTTTGACTCTTCTTGAAAAATACACTTTTCCCAACATTTAAATCTTTACATTTTGGTCACTACCCAAAGTGTATACTTTCGAAAACCTATTTTGTAAAATTGATTTAATCAACCTCTTAAATATAATTTTAGAGGATTTTAGGAATTTTTATCATATTTTTATCCCATCCTGAACCTTGATTTCCCTAAACCATCTTTTAACGGTTCGAATAGCCGACACCGGTTCCACCGACTCAACCCGACTCGCATAACACCTTGGCCCAAAACTGGGGTGTTACATTAGTCAAATACATAGAAGCAATGTTTACCTTTTCTGTGTCATCTTTGATACCAATGGTCAAAAAGTACAGCTTCATGCCCTACACGAAGTTCTAAACATCTTTGGCCGATTTGTTCTTCCTGAACTCTTTTGGCTTTGGGATGTCCTTCTTTATGGCAACCTTGAACATTAATAGGCCTGCCTTCATCTCTTCCATCTCCATCTCCATCTTCACAGCCTGCAACTTGGCCTCAAGTGTATCACCTCGGTTACCCAACTTTTGGCCGATCTGTTCCCCTTGAACTCTTTTGTCTTTGGGATATCCTTCATCTTGTTCTATTGCTCCTCGAACTGTGTCGCAACCATGTCGAGTCACTCACCCGAGTCATTCGTGAATTCCTCAAGTCGTGTTACCTTTCTCTTAAATGACGTGAGGATATCTTTTGAACTCGTCCTCTTGGGTTTGTCAACTTGGGTCTCTGCACCCTTCTATGCTACAACATCTTCTTTTGATGGTGCCATCTCGACCGGTTCCTTCACTCGAACCTTTGCTCTAATACCACTTGTCTCGGGGCCATTACCCTCTTCCCAAAATACATGTATAATAATATGTGCAATGTCACTGCTTATATATCTCAAGACCTTCCTTTTCCTTTTCGATGTGGGATTAATGTCCTCATCTCTTTCAAGGCATGACATTCTCCCCCACTCAACCTCATTACGCCCTCATCACAAGTCAACCATGCTCGTGATGGGCCATTGTCACGGTTGTCCACCATGCATTCCCCACTCATGGGTGTTCGACGTGAAATCGGGCATTCAAAAGGTCTCTCTAATACCACTTGTCACAGGGCTAGGTTTTTTACGTAGCAAACCGCATGGCCTTATTTGATGTTTTCGAGACAAATGACTAAGTCATCATTGAAATTCTCATCGAAAGATCAAACTAGAAAGAACGACGTCGGAAACCAAAGGAAGTAAACTTAAGAATACTCAAGAACAACACAAAAGGATTAGAGTAAATGCCTTGATTACTCAGAAGATAGATGATACAAAATGAGGTAGGGAAAGCCTCTATTTATAGTTGAGTCCCCCTACATCTAAAGGTCTCTAATAATTTAAATCGACGGCTACGATAGAAGCCCACCAACCATAATGGTACAAAATCATAATATTCCTTAAAATAAATATTATATCTAAGTAAAGAGAAACCTGTAACCCCTTTAGCCCGGCCTAGACGTTTGACCTGAACTACGAAGATTAAACGGGGAAAACCAAAGTCAACCCGAAAGTCAACCTTGATTAACGACCTTTTTTCATTTTTATCTTTTCTAAAAGCACATTAAGCCTATGTGATTACTCAAGAATCATAGGAGAGAAGGACATCGCGATCATAAAACATTTAGGGACTCAATTGCATGATTTAGACATTTTAGGGACCAAAATGTAATTTTCAGAAAATATGAGGTCTTGATAGATTTTAAGCTTACCATTATGTAATTAGTCATATTACATGTTCCTCTGTCAAATTTATACTAAAAAGGACATTCCCAGCTCAAGCAATTGCATCCACAACATTTAGGACTAAAACGTAAATCATGGAAACTTTAAACAATTCAAAATCATCATCAACCGGTCATCCGTTTCGGGACACCAATCCTTCGTACCGAAACGCCTGTATCAAAACGGTGTTGACCATTTCGGTACTCGGGTGTGTTCCGAGACCAGTATCGAAACAGGCCTCACCAGTGGCCAAACTGTTCTGAAACACCTTCAGCTATTCCGAAACGCTGTGGCCATTACAGGCCTCCGTTTCGAAACAGTTAAGGGTGTTTCGATACACTCTGCACTATGACAACATAAATTGCTAGTTTTTCATACTTTTTCATACTCGAATAAACCCTGAGACATGCCACAACATGCATACATCAAGGATACATATCAACTATTATCATAACGACACTATAGCCTAAACATATCAACCAACACCCAAGCAAAGGCACTAAAGGCATGCTTCCTAACTCACCCAAAACCATAATTTGTCAAAACTACAAATAAACCAAAATCCAAACTTCAAAGGCCATTTACAATTCAAATATAGTCAAACCAATATGCTCAAAGTAAAAGAAACATTCTCAAACATTCCAAAGTATAAATTCCCACCCATTGCCTCTTATTACACTAAGGGTGAACCACATACATTTCTATAGCAAAACCTTGGATTCTTCTTGCTCTAGAGCTGCCTCCAAATGTTCAATTTTCTATATCGATAAAACAAACGAGCGTAAGCATAAAGCTTAGTGAGGATCGCTAGACAACATTCATCAATGCATAACTCATGATTTGTAAAAGCAACACTTTACAACACATGCCCTTTATAAAACAAGTCTTCTCAAGACTTCTATGCACTTTTGAAACCTCATGCACATATGCATCGATTTACAACTGCAAATAAACCTTTGTTCATGCTTTAACAGGCATCACATGCATTCTTGCATCATACACATATTTCTCATGCACCCTTGCATCATTTACAAGCATATCATGCTTCACTTAGTTCATTTACGTTATATTGGCTTCCAAGTGATAGTCCACAAACCATTTCAACACAATACACAATCGGATACGCGGATTACAAGCGTTGTCCCTCACGCTTCATACAAACTACCGGACTACACAAGGTGGAGACAAATGGCACAATCACAACCCCTCAACACCCGTGATGGAGACTAATGGCACAATCACAACCCCTCAATATCACTCATCGGTAGTTGTATAATTCCACTAACGAGAGTATGGGACACACACAAGACTCACACACGGGACTAACCATTCACCGTTGTGATCTTAACCTCAATTGTTAGGGTACTTGGATGGAGATTACGGCACAATCACAACCCCTCGACATCCAAGACGACTTTATTCACGGTGCATCCAATCCTATAGCTGGCTAACTATATCCGATTAAAGTAACCAAAAACCATTTTCATCACTTGCCAATATAATCATTTATCCACATTAATCCACTGTTTTCAAGCATAACTACAATGTCATTTCCACAAGCACACACGCTTAACATCATATACATTTTCATATGAAAACCAAGGATCACTTACCTAGTGCATCCTTAACATAATGACATTAAAATCCAGAATTAAACCATGCTCCCAAGAGAGGGATTACCGAAACACTTACACTTGAGCTTAGTTAAGTGTATCAAACTCACACTAAGCTCCCAAGAGCACGCTCAAGGCGTTACAAAGCAGGAAATTGCATTTCCACTCACCGATACGCGAAGCCTTGTTAGCCGAAATGGAAATTACACCTCCGGAGCTTCCAAAATCACCTCGTTAGCCTCCGGATCAAGATCCCCTATTTTCACATCAACAAAACAGAGATCTAAATGCATTAAAATGCATTCTAACACCAGCAAATATTCATAGACTCGTTGCCCACTCAAACTACACCAGAATACCCTTCCAACACAACCGAGAACTCAATCGATTGCCTCCTAAACCAAGCCCAGCCATCATGCAAAATTTCCAAAGCATTAACAACATCAAAACACATCTATTTAACATCCTAATTCATCCTTATACCTCCAGCAATCACACAATTCCACCATTACACCCCAAAATCACACTAAAAACTACCAAGAAATTCAAGGATCTCAAGGATTTCGGGATCTATGTTAATAACACATCATCTTAACATATAAATCAACTTAAAAATCAATTAGAATCAACACAAAACAGTGCCCAACTCATCAAGTCCAAAAATCAAGATTTCACTCACATTTTCGCAAGATTTTGATCTCAAATCAAAACTATATTTAAAACTCAATCAAAAATAGATATTAGAAGCCAAATATCTTGGGAATTTCCATAAAGAACTTAGATTAGAGGTTAAGAATAAGATTTACCTCCAATCCTTGCTTCCTTCAATAGATGACAAGTTTTCCTTGCAAAAATCTTGAAGAATTAAGGAAGATCTCTTGAAATTGATTTAGAAAATGTTGACAGAACTTTTTAGAGAAAAAATTCTAAAAAAGATGAGAGAAAATAGTGTTTGGCTAAAATGAGAGGGAATTGGTAGTTACGTAAAATGAAAATCCACTAACTACCAATTAATTAATATCCTATTTTAATTAAAATCCTTTAATTAAAATCCATTTAAAACACATTTCATGTTTGAAGAAAGGTCAATTTGACTTAAGGCCCCCTAAGGATTCTAAGATTTTGGCTTCCACCTTTAAAATCACATTTTTTCTAGTTTTGAAACTTTACAATTTGGTCCCTACTCAAAATGTCCATTTTCCAAATCCCTTTTTGTAAAATTGATTTGACCAACCTCTTAATTATATTTTTAGAGGATTTTAGCAATTTTAATCACAATTTTATCCTATCCCGATCCTTGATTCCTTAAAATCACCTTACGCGATTCAAACCGTTCCCGACCGGTCCGATGCGATGTCTAAAACATCTAGGCCCAAAACCAGGGCATTACAACTCTCCCCCACTTAGGAAATTTCATCCTCGAAATTCTTACCTGATGGAAATAGATGCGGAAACTGCCTCAGCATGTCCGCCTTGCTTTCCCATGTGGGTTCCTCAACTCCTCGGTGTCGCTACAACACCTTCACAAGCTCTATCGTCTTGCCACGAAGAACTTTACTACTCACGTCCAGAACCCTCACCGGTTCCTCATCATATGATAGATCCGAATTCAACTCTATCTCCTCAACAAGAATTACATGCGAAGGATCCGATCTATACTTCCGTAACATAGAGAAATGAAACACATCATGTATCTTCTCCAACTCTACAAGCAATCTCAACCGATATGCCACAGGACCAATACGCTCCAAAATCTCGTAAGGTCCAATAAACCTTGGGCTAAGTTTACCTTTACGCCCAAATCTCATCACTTTCTTCCAAGGTGAAACTTTCAAGAACACACGTTCGCCAACCGCGAACTCAATTTCCTTACGCTTCAAGTCTACGTAAGACTTTTTCCTATCCGATGCCGCTTTTAACCGCTCACAAATGAGCTTCACCTTATCGGTGGTTCCCTTAAGCATAGCCGGCATTGAAATCAACTTTTGCCCAGCTTCTGCCCAACAAAGAGGGGTTCTACATCTCCTCCCATACAAAGCCTCGTATGGAGCCATTTGGATACTTGCCTGGTAACTATTTTTATACGCAAACTCAACCAACGGCAAGTGTTTCTCCCAAGAACCCTGAAAATCTATCACACAACATCTCAGCATGTCCTCAAGCACCTGAATCACACGTTATGACTTTCCATCCGTCTGCGGATGATAAGAAGTGCTGAAATTCAACCGTGTACCCAAGGCTTGATGTAAACATTCCCAAAATCGCGCTGTAAACCTCGGATCTCTATCCGACACAATGGACTTTGGCACACCGTGCAACCGCACAATCTCCGCTATGTACAGCTCAACCAACTTATCCAAGTTGTACGTAGTATGCGCAGGCAAAAAATGTGCACACTTCGTAAGCCAATCCACGATCACCCAAACTGAATTCTTCTTTGTCGGTGACAAAGGCAAACCAGACACAAAATCCATGGTGATTCTCTCCCACTTCCATTCTGGAATTCTCAAAGGCTGCAACAATCCAAAAGGAACCTAATGCTCAGCCTTCACTCGCTAACACACCATACAAATACTAACGAACTCCGCAACATCGTTTTTCAACCCCACCTAGTAGTACTCATCCTTTAGGTCACGATACATCTCTGTACTACCCGGGTGTATAGCAAAAGGACTACAATGAGCTTCAGTCAGAATAGTGCGCCTTAACTCAGCATCATTTGGCACCACTTTTCGACTCCCAAAACACAGAACACCATCATCACTAAAGCTGAAATCTGAAGGTCTATCTTCCGCAATGTCTTGAACATACGAAACAAGAGAATCATCAAGCAATTGTTTCTCTTTAATCAACTGTAACAAAGATGGTTTCACTAGTAACTTCCCCACAAGACCACCTTCACACGAGATGCTCAAACGAGCAAACATCGCTCTCAACTCGACAGCCACCTTCCGACTCAAAGCATCAGCCACAACATTAGCCTTGCCTGGGTGGTACTCAATCGCCGGATCATAATCCTTAAGCAACTCAACCCAACATTGTTGCCTAAGATTTAACTCCTTCTGAGACATAAGATATTTCAAGCACTTATGATTCGTGAACACCACACATTTCTCACCATACAAGTAATGTCTCCAAATCTTTAAGGCAAACACCACAACTGCAAGCTCAAGATCATGTGTAGGGTAGTTGTGCTCATGCATCTTCAACTGCCTAGATGCATAAGTCACCACCTTACCCTCCTGCATCAACACGCAGCCCAAACCAACAATGGACGCATCACTGTAGACCACAAACTCCTTACCAGACTCATGTTGAATCAAAATATGAGCTTGAGTCAATGCTTCCTTCAGCTTCTGAAAAGCTTGTTGCCTCGCCTCCGTCCACTCAAAGCGAACATTCTTTTGCAACAACTTGGTCAAAGGTGCTGCTATCTTTGAAAAACCCTTAACAAACCTGCAGTAATACCCAGCCAACCCAAGGAAACTCCGAACCTCAGTCACAGACTTAGGCACTTTCCAACTCGTCACAGCCTTTACTTTTTGCGGATCGACGCGAATACCCTCAGTCGATACCACATGCCCAAGGAAGACCACTTTCCTAAGCCAAAACTTACACTTGCTCAGTTTCGCATACAACTGATTCTCCAATAACGCTTGCAAAAGGATTCTTAAGTGCTTATCATGATCCTCCTCAGTACATGAATACACAAGGATATCATCGATGAACACCACCACAAACTAATCCAAGAATTCATGGAATACATGATTCATCATGTCCATGAAAGCAGCAGGCGCATTGGTCAAACCAAACGGCATCACCAAAAACTCATAATGCACGTACCTCATCCGAAAAGCAGTTTTAGGTAAGTCCACATCCTTCACCTTCAGCTGATAGTATCTCGATCTCAAGTCTATCTTCGAAAACACTGAGGCTCCCCGGAATTGATCAAAGAGATCATCAATTCTAGGCAACGGATACTTGTTCTTAATCGTCAACTTGTTCAGTTGCCGATAATCTATACACATTCTCATCTTCCCATCTTTCTTCTTTACAAACAGAACCGGTGCACCCCAAGGTGACACACTAGGTCGGATGAAACCTTGATCCAACAACTCTTGCAACTGCACTTTCAACTCTTTTAAATCCTTGGGTGCCATGCGATAAGGAGCAAAGGACACTAGAGTTGTGTTCTCATACAACTCTATACTAAACTCAACTTCCCTGTTTGGTGGCAATCCTGGAAATTCTTCCGGAAAGACACCCGGAAAATCGCGAACCATTCGGATGTCCTGCACACGCACATCCTTAGTTCCAGGATTCATCACAGAAGCAAGGTAAGCCTCACACCCCAACCTCATCATACAGTTTGCTTCCAAGGCTGAAATTACATTCGACAAGAATTTCACATTCCCGCCTACTACAACAACCTCATAGTCGTCAGCCAACTTTAAGGTGACTCGCTTAACATCAAAGTCAACCACGGCTCTATACTCCGTCAACCAATCCATACCAAGGATTACATCAAATCCGTAGAAAGGCGATTCCATCAAATCCACAAGGAAAACATGACCTTGCACAGACAGAGGAAACCTCCTATACAACTTCATAGTGACTACAGTCTCACCAAAAGAACTAGTCACTTGCATTCCTACTCCAAGCATCTCAACAGGTATATCAAGCAAATGTGCATGCTCACTCAAGATATAAGAATGCGTGGATCCAGAATCAATCAAAGCTAGCAAAAATAAAGTTTGAAGAGCAAAGGTACCTGCGATCACATTGGTATCGTTGCGGTCCTCGCGCTGAGCATACACCCTCGCTGGTCCACCTCTCTCCGGTCGAACGGCTACAACGTGAGCAATACCTCGCTGCCCCTCATCCCTCCTCTGAAAGTTCCCACAGCCGTGCCCACGACCTCTCTGAGGTGCAGCCACCACAGGAGCACGTCCTTGGCCACCACCGGCCAACAAGGGATACTCTCTCCTCATGTGATATGTCGAACCACAATTCAAGCATGAGTTCCCTGTCACTGCAACAGGAGCCCGAACCTCTCTAGCCGCTCGAGGAAAATCTCGCCTCAAATGGTCCCTCGAACCACAATCCAGCATGTATGCTGCTCGGACCTCATACGACCTCCCTGAGCCTATCCACCCCGACCTGGAACACCACGCCTTCCCTCAGGCTGATGCCTCTTGTCACGGCCTCTCTTGTTTTGTCCACTACCGGAACTATACTCAGCAGCCCTCTTCCCAGAGCTAGAACCAACACCTGCCCAGCTGCTCAGCTACCTCAGGTGCCAAACCATAGAACTCTACTGCTCCCAAGCTCCTCAACCTCTCCAAGGGCAGACCCACCTGCCCAGCTGCAGGGGCCTGCACTTGTGCACCAGCAACAGCAGCCTGAAACGCTCCGGTAATCACCTCAACTAGTGGCGCCAAATTACCCAATCCAGGACAAGCTTGTCCTTGTTGCACCTGATCCCGACCTCCATGTGGTGGCGGAGGAGGTAGATCTCCACCAGGAGGGACATCAGCCCCCTGCTCAGCCTGGTTTTCCTGCTCAGCTGCATGCAGTATTGTATTGGACCTCAATTCCCTTCTGGGTCCCATGTGCTAATTTAAAAAAACACAACCACGAAAACAAATCAAACCATTTAGGCCAGCTGCAAGAAAGAATCCAAGTTTACAAAACATTTGATTAGTTTAATAAGGCAATGGGCACCCAATTTCCCCACAAAGCATAGCATACATGAATGTCATGCTCACATACTTTCCATCAATCCAAATCAGCACATATCTACACAACATAATCATCATACCATCATGTTCACCTCACATGCAATTCACATCAATCAACATGGCATAAGTTCAAAAATTCAAACATTAGCATGCTTTTCAAACATTATACTTCAACTCACATCAATAACACATACCAACATTTCCAAATCTTTCGAAACCACTCTATGATACCAACAAATGTAACCCCCTTATCCCGGCCTAGACGTTTGACCCGAACTACGAAGATTACACGGGGAAAACCAAAGTCAACGTGAATGTCAACCTTGATT
Source organism: Hibiscus trionum (assembly GCA_030270665.1). Lineage (NCBI taxonomy): Eukaryota > Viridiplantae > Streptophyta > Magnoliopsida > Malvales > Malvaceae > Hibiscus > Hibiscus trionum. The sequence continues at coordinate 16,798,149 of BSYR01000010.1, forward strand.
AACGACCTTTTTTTCATTTTTTCTTTTCTAAAAGCACATTAAGCCTATGTGATTACTCAAGAATCATAAGAGAGAAGGACATCGCGATCAAAAAACATTTAGGGACTCAATTGCATGATCTACACATTTTAGGGACCAAAATGTAATTTTCAGAAAATATGAGGTCTTGATAGATTTTAAGCTTACCATTATGTAATTAGTCATATTACATGCTCCTTTGTCAAATTTCTACTAAAAAGGACATTCCCATCTCAAGCAATTGCATCCACAACATTCACGACTAAAACGTAAATCATGGGAACTTTAAACAATTCAAAATCATCATCCAACGGTCATCCGTTTCGGAACACCAATCCTTCGTACCGAAACGCCTGTATCGAAAAGGTGTTGACCGTTTCGGTACTCGGGTGTGTTCCGAGACCGGTATCGAAACATGCCTCTCCAGTGGCTAAACTATTTCGAAACACCTTCAGTTGTTCCGAAACGTTATGGCCATTACAGGCCTCCGTTTCGAAACAGTTAAGGGTGTTTCGATACACTCTGCACTGTGATAGCATAAATTTCTGGTTTTTCATACTTGAATCAACCCTGAGACATGCCACAACATGCATACATCAAGGATACATATCAACTATTATCATAACGAGACTATAGCCTAAACATAGCAACCAACACCCAAGCAAAGGCACTAAAGGCATGCTTCCTAACTCACCCAAAACCATAACAAGTCAAAACTCCAAATAAACCAAAATCCAAAGGTCATTTACAATTTAAATATAGTCAAACCAATATGCTCAAAGTAAAAGAAACATTATCAAACATTCTAAAGTATAAATTCCCACCCATTGCCTCTTATTACACTAAGGGTGAACCACATACAGTTCTATAGCAAAACCTTGGATTCTTCTTGCTCTAGAGCTGCCTCCAAATGTTCAATTTTCTCCATCGATGAAACAAACGAGCGTAAGCATAAAGCTTAGTGAGGATCACTAGACAACATTCATCAATGCATAACTCATGATTTGCAAAAGCAACACTTTACAACACATGCCCTTTATAAAACAAGTCTTCTCAAGACTTCCATGCACTTTCGAAACCTCATGCACATATGCATCAATTTACAACAACAAATAAACCTTTGCTCATGCTTTAACAAGCATCACATGCATTCTTGCATCATACACATATTTCTCATGCACCCTTGCATCATTTACAAGCATCTCATGCTTTACTTAGTTCATTTACATTATATTGGCTTCCAAGTGATAGTCCACAAACCATTTCAACACAATACACAATCGGATACGCGGATTACAAGCGTTGTCCCTCATGCTTCATACAAACTACCGGACTACACAAGGTGGGGACAAATGGCACAATCACAACCCCCCAACACCCGTGATGGAGACAAATGGCACAATCACAACCCTTCAGCATCACTCATCGGTAGTTGTATAATTCCACTAACGAGAGTATGGGACACACACAAGACTCACACACGGGACTAACCATTCACCGTTGTGATCTTAACCTCAATCGTTAGGGTACTTGGATGGATATTACGACACAATCACAACCCCTCGACATCCAAGGCGACTTTACTCACGGTGCACCCAATCCTATAGCCCGCTAACTATATCCGATTAAAGTAACCAAAAACCATTTTCATCACTTGCCAATATAATCATTTTTCCACAGTAATCCACTGTTTTTCAAGCATAACCACAATGTCATTTCCACAAGCACACATGCTTAACATCATATGCATTTTCATATGAAAACCAAGGATCACTTACCTAGTGCATCCTTAACATAATGACATTAAAATCCAGCATTAAACCATGCTCAAACATGCTTAAAAATAGTAAACAAATACACTCCTACAACAAATGCATTTTCATCAACCTTAACACATTTCCAAGAGAGGGATTACCGAAACACTTACACTTGAGCTTAGTTAAGTGTATCAAACTCACACTAAGCTCCCAAGAGCACGCTCAAGGCATTACAAAGCAGGAAATTGCATTTCCACTCACCGATACGCGAAGCCTTGTTCGCCGAAACGGAAATTAGACCTCCGGAGCTTCCAAAATCACCTTGTTAGCCTCCGGATCAAGATCCCCTATTTTCACATCAACAAAACAGATATCTAAATGCATTAAAATGCATTCTAACACCAGCAACAACCCATAGACTCGTTGCCCACTCAAACTACACCAAAATACCCTTCCAACACAACCGAAAACTCAATCGATTGCCTCCTAAACCAAGCCCAGCCCTCATGCAACACTTCCAAAGCATTAACAACATCAAAACACATATATTTAACATCCTAACTCATCCTTATACCTACAGCAATCACAATTCCACCATTACACCCCAATATCACACTTAAAACTACCAAGAAACTCAAGGATCTCAAAGATTTCGGGATCTATGTTAATAACACATCATCTTAACATATAAATCAACCTAAATATCAATTAGAATCAACACAAAACAGTGCCCAACTCATCAAGTCCGAAAATCAAGATTTCACTCACATTTTCACAAGATTTTGATCTCAAATCAAAACTATATTAAAAACTCAATCAAAAATAGATATTAGAAGCCAAATATCTTGGGAATTTCAATAAAGTACTTTGATTAGAGGTTAAGAACGGGATTTACCTCCAATCCTTGCTTCCTTCATTAGATGAAAAGTTTTCCTTGCAAAAATCTTGAAGAATTAAGGAAGATCTCTTGAAATTGATTTATAAAATGTTGAGAGGACTTTTTAGAGAAAGAATCATGTAAAAGATGAGAGAAAATGGTGTTTGGATAAAATGAGAGGAAATTGGTAGTTACGTGAAATGAAAATCCACTAACTACCAATTAATTAATATCCTATTTTAATTAAAATCCTTTAATTAAAATCCATTTAAAACACATGTCATATTTGAAGAAAGGTCAAATTGACTTAAAGCCCCCTAAAGGTTCTAAGATTTTGGCTTCCACCTTTAAAATCACATTTTCCTAGTTTTGAAACTTTACAATTTGGTCACTACTCAAAATGTCCATTTTCCAAATCCCTTTTTGTAAAATTGATTTGACCAACCTCTTAATTATATTTTTAGAGGATTTTAGTAATTTTAATCACAATTTTATCCTATCCTTATCCTTGATTCCTTAAAATCACCTTACGCGATTCGAACCGTTCCCGACCAGTCCGATCCGATGTCTAAAACATCTAGGCCCAAAACTAGGGCGTTACAAAACCTATGTGTACAAGGAAAGTTTTCAAAGGTCAAAGTGGTTGTCTCTTCAAGAATCTTTCAGGGATCACGCTAAGTGTGGTGGTCTCATCAAGCCTACAATTTCCCTTAGAACCTCTTGAGCAGCTAAATGTGCACGTGACTCAGACTCAAACTGGCTGTCTGTGACATTCTCCCCCACCAAACTTAGCGACGCCATCGTTGTGCCTTCGAAATGAAGCTAAAATGGGTGATCCTAGATTCTCTTACGCCCCTTGCCTTTTTCCTAACTTAGAATTGAGCTTGGTTGCCCCCTATAAGAACCACTCTCCTCATAAAAACCACTGGAATCTTGTACGGTTCTCCACCCTAAAGACTGCTCGTTTTTGAGGGATTTTGGAGTGACAAGAGCCATCGAGAGAATCTTGAGGAGTTTGGGTGTAGCCCCCTTAACTCGGCCTAGTCGTTAGACCCGAACCAAGAAGATCACATTAGGTTTACTGAAACAAACCCAAACATTCTTATTCGAATTACAGTCCATTTTTTATTTGAAAATGTCTAGATGCATTATTAAGACCTAATGTGTGCATACTAGTAGCGGTTCCATTTTCGTTCGATTCGAACATCAATAAGGCACTCAATTGCAAAAGGAGTACTTTAGAGACCAAAATGTAAATATGAATTAAGTAACGCCCCGGTTTTGGGCCTAGATGGTTTGCGAGTCGGGTTGGACCGGTGGAACCAGTATCGGTTGTTCGAACCGTTAAAAGGTGGTTTAGGGAAATTAAGGTTCAGGATGGGATAAAAATATGATAAAAATTCCTAAAATCCTATATAATTATATTTAAGATGTTTGTTTAATCAATTTTACAAAACGTGTTTTCGAAAGTATACATTTTGGGCAGTGACCAAAATGTAAAGATTTAAAAGTTGGGAAAAAATGTGTTTTTCAAGATGAGTCAAATCTTAGAATCTTTAGGGAGCTCTTTGGAAATTAAACATTTTCCATAATTTTGCATGTGTTTTAAATGGTTCATTAATAAGTAAAAGGCTTTTAATTAATTAAATTAGAAAGTTAGTTAATCGGTTAAAAGATTTTTCACGATCATTTTCATTTCTCTTCTTCACTTCAGCCAAACACTCTCCATTTTCTCTCAAATTTCTAGATTTTCTTTACTCTCAATTTCTCTTTTGATTTTCCAACTTTTCCTTGGTGATTTCTCTCATTTTCCTTCAAGTTTTTTCAAGTTAATCTTGCCAAATTAGAGGAGAAGAAAGGATTGGAGGTAAATTTTGTGCTAACCCTCTAATCAAGGTTCTTTAATAAAATTCCAAAGACATTTTACTCTTTATTTATGTTTTTGATTAAGGTTTTTTTGTTAGTTTGATAAAATATTAAAATCTTGATAGAAAAATGGATTTTATGTGATTTTCGGAGTTTAGTTGATTTGATTGGTTTGAGATGATTTCTAAATGAGTTTTGAAAGGATTTTGGTGTTGAAATGTAGTCTTAATCATAGTGATCTCGAAATCCTTGAGATCCTTGGTGTTTGAAGTATTTTTGGTTGGGTTTTTGGGATGTTATTGTGGAATCCGAGTTGCTCGAGGTATAAGGATGGTTTTAGGTTGTTTTGGATGTTGATTAATACCTAAAATGTGTTGGATGTGTTTGGTAATGGCTGGGATGAGGTTAGAGGTCAATCGATTGAGTTTTCGGTTATTTCAGATGAGTGATTTGATGCTTTAGAGCAGGGCTGCGGGATTTCTTTTGACTGCTGGTGTTTTGGATGCATTTTAATGCATTGAACCTCTGTTTTAATGTGTTGAAAACAGAAGATAGTAATCCAGAATCAAACGAAACGATTTTGGAGGCTTTGGACGATCGATAGTTGCGTCAGCAAGTGTGTTTTCGTGAGTCGGTGAGTGGAACTTGGTTTTCCAGCGTGGAAACGTTTAAGAAAAGGGTTTTGGGAACTTAGTAAGAGCTTGAAACGCTTTACTAAGTTCAGAAGTAAGTAAAGTGAAATTCTCTCTCAAATTGTGCTATTGTGAGATTTTGTATGCACTTGATTTAATTGTGTTAACCTACTATTTTAAAGCATGTTTTGAGTTTATGAAATGTGTATGATGATGCCTTGAGGTTTGAGGATGCACTAGGTAAGTGATCTTGTATGCATGAGTCGATGCATGATATTTGAAGCATGGTTTAATGCTTGAGTTGTGGCTTATCATGAATGCTTTGTAAAAACAGTGAGGTTGTATGAAATGTGGATTATATTGGCAAGTGATGTGGTATAAAGTGTTTTATAAATGAAATCGGATAGAGTTAGCCGACTATAGGATTGAGTGCACTATAAACAAGTCGCCTTAGATGTTGAGGTATTATGATTGTACCGAAAACTCCACCCAAGTACCCTAATGATGGAGGATTGTTTAAGGTTACAATGGTTGAGGGTAGCTCCCGGGTGCGAACCTTGTGTGTGTCCTGTCTCTCGTTAGTGGGTTATACATCTACTGATGAATGGTGTTGAGGGGTTGTTATTGTACTGAATACTCCACCACGGGTGTCACAACGGTGAAGGAGTACTCCAGTGTGTGAGCCTTGAGATGCCGATAGAGTGTATGAAGGGTGTGGGACAACCCTTGGTAATCCGTGTATCTGATATGTTTTGAGAAATGAGATTGTTGATAATCACTTGAAAGCAAATATAATGGATTATAATGCTATGAAAATGTTGTTGATGCATATTGTGAAAAATGCATGTTGTACCATAAGCTTAGCATAATGGGGTTTATGCTTGGAAGGCTTAACAGTTGTTTAGCAATGGTTTAATTGCTGGAAATTATGTGGTTTATGTTGCATGGTGATTATTATGCCGATTTTAATGTTAAAGTGCATGGTTATTCAAAGGAGGCATGATGGTTTTGAAAAGTGTGAAAATGGTTTTGTAGATTGATGATGATTTTGGTTTTGAGCAATCCTCACTAAGCTTGTATGCTTATGCTCTCTTTGTTCATTAATGCAGTCAATTTAAGCTTTGGAGGCAGCACTTGCAAGGGATCGGCGGAAGACTTTGATTGAAGGTAAGTTTTAGTTTTGGACTAGTGTAAGAAAGGCAATAGGGGCGTCCAATGCTATGATTGTTGTTTGTTTGGTAATTTCCGTTTTGATGCAAGTTTGATATGCATTTTATGTTGTATAAATGGCCTTTAAGCTTTGGTTTATGCTTGGTTATGCAATTTGACCTCTTGGTGCTTTTAACTCTTATGAAGCATGCCTTTAGTCTCTTTGCTATTATGAATGATGCTATGATGATGCATATGCTTCGTATAAGTTGTTGTTGATGTATATTTGAGTTGCCAACATGGTTGTGTATATGTCGGATGGTTTCGAATGGTTTAAATCGAGTTAAAACAACATTTAAAAACATTGTAGGCCTAGGTGTTTCGAAACACCCTTGCCTGTTTTGAAACGGTGGCTTGTAATGGCCTTTGTTTTTCAAAACGGTCAGGCCTGTTTCGAAACATTTTGCCTCTGTGAACCCTCATCCGAAACGAGTCTTGAAGGGTTTTGAAACAAACCCACATATCAGAACGATCAGCTGTGTTTCGAAATGACCGTTCCGATACATGGCTCGCTGTTCCGAAACATTCGACCGTTGATGCAGTTTTTGATTTATTATGAGTATATGTTTCTTACGTTTTGGTCCCTATTTGCCGTGTATGCAATTGGATGGGTTCCAGAGGTTGTTTTGAGCATAGATTTTACCGAGAAGCATGTAATGAACCTAATTTAAGACTGGTAACCTAAATTTGGTAATAACTCTTACAATTTGTCAAATTTACAAAATGGTCCCTAAACCTAATTTGGCTATAATCAATGGGTGATTGTGATGTTGTTTTATCTGCTGCTTGTGTGCGTACACATAGGAACCTAAGTTGCATTTAGATAAGAAAAAAAGAAAAAAAGGTCATTTATTGAGGTAAACCTTCCCGATTTACTTCAATATTCCCCGTGTGATCCGTTTGGTTCGTTTTACCAGCCATGCCAGGTCGAGGGGGTTACATTTGGTGGTATCATAGCCATATTACGAAAGGTTTGGATGATGGTAAGTTGTATGTAAGTGATTTTGATGTGCATGTGTATTTTGGGTGATGTTTGCTTAGTTCGGTGAATGTCTTGAACATGTCAATGTTGAGTATGTGATGTTGAGGCTATAAATGGTGATTGTGATATGAATGTGAGTTGTTGTATGATGATAGATTGGGCTGGATTTTAATACTTGTAATGTATGATGGTTGTGACATACATGTCGTATGCTTTGTGCTATGCTGGGGGGAAATTAGATTGCTCATTGCCTTATTACCTAGTGGAATGTTTTAAGTTGAAATCGAAGTCTTGGATCCTTGCTTGGATCTGGCTTGAAAATTTTGTTTTGTTTGTTGTTATCATGCCCTTAATAATAATAGCACAATAAGGTGAGATGAGAGTAGCGATCTGGAGTGATTGTTGTTGCCTTTGGGCAAGGAATAAAGGAGTGTGTAAAGTCTCCTGGGGGCTAACCGCCTCGATGTGCCTTAATCTAGTTACAACTTGAGTTGGTTGGGTAAGTGTTGGATGACATGATGCCTGGAATATAGACGGTGTTTAGATCTTGTGAAGCTGTTAATGCGGAGGTGCATGTGACTGCACTAGCTGGTGGATATTAGTGAGATGTAGTTAGCGCTTACAAAATTTGAGTAGAAGTTGAACTTGATGGTTGTCACCGGATGTATCCATGGAGTGGATGACATGTATGAATCAAATTATGGAATAAATGAAGTGTAGTGATGCCCATATTGTAAAGATTAGTTGTTTTTCGGTTATTTAGAGATGTTTATAGTTGGTGGACAACTGTGTTTGTGGGCACAAAACCTGACATTGTGTTCTGAGAGTTCTTTTGAACTATTTTAAAGGAGAAGTATTGGGGGGTTAGATACTTGAATGACGACCAAATGTGAATTTATGGTTTGGGTTCGAAATTTTAAGTTGTACTTGAGTTAGGGTACAAATTATTTAGTTGAGCATGTGTGCTCCTGGATTTGGAATTGGATGTGAGACATCGATGTGTTGGCACTTTTATGGATTGGTGCATGAGGTTAAGCTATATCTGTTGATTTTTTGGCTACATTGTTTTCGACGTGTTGGTAACACAGGCGAGGTATTCGAGCAGAACCTGGGTTTAAAAACGCGCGTGAGAGGTTCTAATTCTAGGAAGTGAGTTGTAAACTCTAGTGTGGTGGTAGCCAGTGTACGAATGGTCATGATTTAAGGGTATCGTATGGGTTGAGGTGAGGTTATAGTAACGTTGGACAAAGATTATGGGGTCACTATGTCAAGGCTTGAGTAGCGTGTGATACCTAAAAAGTAGGTGGATCGTATGACCATGTGAGACGAGCTTGTCCATGTTTGATTCGTAGGGTATAGCTTTTTGCGCATGTTGTTGCAATTTGCTGTGGAAGTTGTGGCTTGAACGTTCGTTTCGGAAGTGTTAGATGTGGGAGTGTGAGTGGTTAGTTTCTTTGGTGAAACTGTTGTTACAAGGAGATTGTATAAGAGATGTCCATTATCTGTTCAAGTTCATGTGGTTTCAGTTGATTTGATGGAACTGCCTTTTTATGGTTTTGGTGTGATTCTTGGAATGGATTGGTTGGTTAAGCACCGAGCTTTGGTAGATTTTGATGTTAAGCGAGTTACCCTGAAGCTTTCGGATGATTACGAGGTAGTAATCGTAGGTGAGAACTTGAAGTTCTTGTCTAACGCAATTTCAACTCTTGAAGCGATTCGGATGATGGAGTTGGGTTGCGAAGCTATCTTGACATATGTGATGAATCTTGGTACGAAGGAAGTGCGAGTGCATGACATACAGACCGTATGTGAGTTTTTGGGTGTCTTTTCGGAAGAGTTGCCTGTGTTTCCACCAAATTGAGAGGTTGAGTTTGGTATAGAGTTGTGCGAGAATACGACTCCGGTGTCCATTGCTCCTTACCGCATGGCACCTAAGGATTTGAAGGAGCTGAAGACGCAACTTCAAGAGTTGCTTGACCGAGGGTTCATAAGGCAGAGTATTTCACCTTGGGGTGCACCGGTCTTGTTTGTAAAGAAGAAGGATGGTACAATGCGTATGTGTGTTGATTATTGGCAACTGAACAAGTTGACGATTAAGAACAAGTACCCTCTGCCGAGGATCGATGATTTGTTTGACCAGTTTTATGGTGCTTCGGTGTTTTCGAAGATGGATTTGAGGTCTGGGTACTATCAGCTAAAGGTTAAAGATGTGGATGTACCTAAGAAATTTTTTTGAACTAGGTATGACCATTATGAGTTTTTAGTGATGCTGTTTGGATTGACAAATGCACCGACTGCATTCATGGATATGATGAATAGGGTGTTCCACGAGTTTCTGGATTAGTTTGTGGTAGTATTTATCGATGATATTCTCGTTTACTCGCGTACCGAGGAGGATCATGATAAGCACTTGATGATTGTGTTACAAGTGTTGTTGGAGAATCAGCTTTATGCTAAGCTGAGCAAGTGTGAGTTTTGGCTCAAGGAAGTGGTTTTTCTTGGACATGTGGTCATCTGAAGGTATTCGGGTTGATCCACACAAGGTCGAGGCGGTGATGAGTTGGAAGACGCCTAAATCAGTGACACAGGTACGTAGTTTCCTTGGTTTACTGGTTACTACCGAAGGTTTTTCTAAGATTGTTGCACCTTTGACCAAGTTGTTGTAAAAGAATGTTCAGTTTGAGTGGACGGATGTTAGGCAACAAGCTTTCGAGAAGTTGAAGGAGTCTTTGACGCAAGCTCGTGTCTTGATTCAACAGGAATCGGGTAAGGAGTTTGTAGTCTATAGTGATGCATCCTATGTTTGTTTGGGTTGAGTGTTGATGCAAGGTGAGGAGGTTGTAGCTGTGCGTCTAGACAGTTGAAGGTGCATGAGTGCAACTATCCCACTCATGATCTAAGAGCTAGTTATTGTGGTGTTTGCTTTGAAGATTTAGAGACACTGCTTTTATGGTGAAAGGTGTGTGGTTTACACCGACCATATGAGTTTGAAGTAACTTATGTCTCAGAAGAAGTTTAATCTTAGGCAACGAGGGTGGTTGGAGTTGCTTAACGGTTAAGATCTGACCAGTGAGTATCATCCTGGAAAGGCCAATGTTGTGGCCGATGTTTTGAGTAGGAAGGTAATTGTTAAGATGAGAGTTATGTTTGCTTGTTTAAGTATATCGCGTGATGATGGCTTAATAGTCGATTTGCAAGTGAAACCTTCTTTGATTCAGTTAATTAAGGAAAAGCACTTGCTGGATGATTCGTTGGTACCTCATATTCAGGACATAGCTGAGGGTAATGCAACGGACTTTTGTTTTAATGATGATGGATTTCTATGTTTCAAGAGTCGAATAGTGTTGCCGGAAGATGTTGAGTTGAGGCGCACTATTTTGACTGAGGTTCATAGCAATCCTTTTTCTATGCACCCTGGTAGTACTAGGATGCATCGTAGCTTGAAGGATGAGTATTATTAGATAAGGTTGAAAAAGGATGTTGCTGATTTTGTAAGCAAGTGTATGGTTTGCAAGCATGTGAAGGCGGAGCATCAGCTTCCTTCTAGGTTGTTACAGGTGTTGAGGATATCGAAGTGGAAGTGGGAAAGGATTACGATGGATTTTGTATCTGGTTTGCCTTTAGCACCATTTAAGAAGAACTCCGTATAGGTAATTGTGGACCGTCTTACGAAGTGTGCGCATTTCTTGGTTGTGCGTATTACGTATACGTTGGATAAGTTAGCGAAGTTGTATATTGCTCAGATTGTGCGTTTGCACGGTGTGCCCAAGTCTATAGTGTCGTATAGGGATCCAAGGTTCACAACGATGTTTTGGGAATATTTACATCATGCGTTGGGTACGCGGTTGAATTTCAGCACCTCGTATCATCCTTAGTCGGATGGACAGTTGGAACGAGTTATTCAAGTGCTGAAGGATATGTTGCGATGCTGTGTAATTGATTTCCAAGGTTCTTGGGAAAAGCATCTGCCTTTGGTCAAGTTTGCCTATAATAACAGTTTTCAGGCAAGTATACAAATGGCTCTGTATGATGCCTTGTATGGGAGGAAGTGTAGAACGCCTCTTTGTTGGGCTGAGGCAAGGAAAAAGTTGCTTTCCATGCCGGATATGCTTAAGGGAACAACTTAGAAGGTGAAGATCATATTTGAGCGATTGAATGCTGCATCGGATCGTCAGAAATATTACGCGGATTTAAAACGAAGAGAGATTGAATTCACGGTAGGAGATTGCGTGTTTCTTAAGGTATCACCTTGGAAGAAGGTGATGAGGTCCAAATGTAAGGGAAAGCTTAATCCGAGGTTTATTGGACCTTATGAGGTTGTGGAGCATATTGGTCTTATGGCTTATCGGTTGAGGTTGCCTCCCGAGTTGGAAAGTATCCATAATGTGTTTCATGTATCTATGTTGCAGAGGTATAGATCGAATCCTTCGCATGTGATGCCAGTTGAGGAAATTGAGTTGAATCCAGATTTATCTTATGATGAGGAACTAGTGAGAATTCTAGATTAGGGTAGTAAAGTTCTCCGTGGCAAGACGATTGAGCTTGTGAAGGTGTTGTGGCGATATCGGGGAGTTGAGGAGGCCACGTGGGAAAGTAAGGCGGACATGCTGAGGCAATTTCCGCATCTTTTTCCTACAGGTAAAATTTCGAGGACAAAATTTTCTAAGTAGGGGAGAGTTGTAACACCCCAGTTTTGGGCCTAGTTTTTGCGAGTCGTGTTAGATCGGTAGAATCAGTATTGGTTGTTCGAACTGTTAAAAGGTGGTTTACGAAAATCAAGGTTCAGGACGAGATAAAAATATGATAAAAATTCCTAAAATCCTCTAAAATTTTATTTAAGAGGCTGGTGAATCAATTTTACAAAACGGGTCGTTTATTGAGGTAAACCGGGAAGGTTTACTTCAATATTCTCCGTATGATCCGTTTGGTTCGGTCTACCGGCCAGCCCGGGTCGAGGGGGTTACAAATGGTTATAGAGACTTACAAAAGTTTCAGGTTAGAAATTGTTAATTAATAATATTTCATGCCAGCATGTCAAATTTTAGCTTCAGCGGATAACGAATAAGTATCCAATTTAGCCAAATATGATTTAAGGACTAAATCATAAAACAGCCCAAATACAGGAACTAACATGTTTATAACAACTTCTCACAGCAATTAGATACATTCAAAACTTGCTTGCAAAAACTCAAATCAAAAGGATATCATTTACCTATTCCATTGATGCAACAACATATGGTGACCAAATAGTAAAGAATCCAAACTCAGTAAAATCCATCAATCGAATTAACCACCAACCATTAAAATACATGGGTAGTACCTAATGCATTTTTTGGGAATTCGAATTCTAACTCAACTTATCCAAAAACTTACGAACAACATTGACACACTTCTAATATTAAATCAGCGTTAAACACATAGGCTCAAATAGTTACATACCAATTAATCAACACAATTCATATCTATACAAGTAATCTAGAAGCATGCTTCCTAACAAGATAAATCATTTTCCAATAAGCACCAAATGATCAAGACCTCAACCTAGGCCATAGAATAATTATGGGATTAAAGCATATGACCATAAGCACTAATTGAACATAACTATCAAGTATACAAAGCATTAAAATAAAATCAACATATTAATCATTACATACAATCATTGTCTAACGTAATATAAAAACAACCAAGTTATCATTTCTTAAATAAACAATCCATCCCAATATTCTACCCACATTGCCTTATTACAAACAATATTAATTCCTTAACCATACCTTTTGAGTATGTTTTTCTTGGAATCCATCTTGCCTTGGACCACGACCCCAACCTTGCTTTATTCACTGCATTGATGAGAGAAAAGAAAGCGTAAGAATATAATGCCTAGTGAGTGCGCTCAAAATGGTTAAAACGTCAATGCAATTTTAAAACCAAAACCGATATTAGAAACCCATATTGCAGCAAGTCAAACACATCATTTCTAAAGCATTTAAATAATCCATCCATGTTCGAAACATAAGCATCATGCTTCCATAACAAACCTTTTATTAAAAAAAACATTTAAATGAACATGCTTGATTAAAACATAAACATCATTATTCCATCATAAACCACACCTTCATTGTAAAGTAAAGTATGTGTGTAAAACAAACACACTTGCTTACTTCTTTCGAAAGCATAACACGCATGACCACCATAAGCATCAAAACACTTTTTCACAAGTCTCTAGCTTAATCAAACCGAAGCATTTTTTTCATTTGTGTCCAAAACAAATCATGCACTTAACATTTCAGAAAATTATGCATATCAAACAATATGCAACATGTATCATGGAACAACGTCAAATCCCATTTGCTAACCCTCAACTTAAGCTTTCCCATGCATAACAACCCATATGCAAGGCTTAAGGAGTAAACATGTATAAACAAACATTATAAAACACAATCCATCAACATGATACATCATTAATTATATTGGCATTCAAGTGATCATAAACCAAGTTCCACTTTACAAAATATTACATCGGATTCAACAAGTGTTTGATACAATCAGAATCGTGGTACAATAACAACCGGGTACAATCAAAACCCATAGAGACACCAACCCCAACAATCTGTTAGATGCTTAACCCGCTAACGAGAGCTTACGAGACACCAACCTCTCAACTGTTAGGGTACTTCCATGGAGTTACAGGACACCAACCCTTCGACATCCAAGGCGACTTATTTACAATGCACTCAATCCTATGGTCGTCCAACTATATCCGATAATATTAAAAACCACATCACTTGCCAATATAATTCATTATTAAGCATTAACTCGTTGCTTTTATATGCATCAATCAAAAACATTTATCTAATGCATATCATCTTGCATTAACAATGTTCAATAACTTTAACAACTTATGCATTACTTCCAAATGCATCAACAACATTTATTATCCATTTTCCAGCATTAAACCATGCTCAAATCATGCATAAATAGTAGGTAAATCCATCAATGTTTTTAAGCCACAACATGTAAATCAAGTCTCATATCAAACCAATGTTCAAAATGCGCAAATAGGGAAAAACATATTATCGATCTTAGCTAAGCTCTCTAGGGTTTAACTAAACCCCAAAGCCATAATTCAAACCTATTTATAGTACCAAAACACTTTTACGCTCACCAACTTGATATCGCCTCCAAGCTAACGACTTGACGCTAACGCCTCAACGCCTAACCGAAAATGTCCGAACACATGTCATCTTCCACAAGAAAATGCAAGGATCAATATAAATTTGACCACACTAAAATAACCAATTTATTATAGCACCACCATCACAACGTTACAACTGCAAACTATAAGCAATAATCCCCTCTGTAGTTATTCACAACACTTCTTTGTCTCAGTTCTCATCTCCCCTGCTTCAATTCTTAATTACATTGAATTCTTCTTCTTATTCCTTTTTAATTAAATCATGTACAACACCAATAAATTCCATTATCTCTTTTTTTAATCCACTAAAACCATCACAATGAACTATGAGATGGCAGTAACCACACACGTTCACAAGCAACAGTCCGCCACTACCATATGCGCACAAAAACAGCGTAAAATGGGCTGCAGGTGCCGTACCCCTGCCAAAGCAATCCAACCCCTTTTTCTAAAGCAAACAGATTCCTCACGAGAATTTCTTCGAACACTCACAAAGCACACTAAAATATGATCTAATAATTCAATCATTCTCCCTATCAATTACCCCGATCAAAAACTCAAATATAAATTCAACCAATTAGATTAATTACAAAATCAATTTTATAAAATTGACATTAGATTATATCTAACCCACAAGAATAACTCATAATCCAATTAAAACATTTAGATTTCATCTATCAAATCATGATTCACTCTATTAAGTATGGCTCATATACTAGATGAGGGACAGATGCTGGAGCAGAGCAGGAGTGAGCGAGCAAAGGTATTTGTACCGGGAAGGATTACTCTTATATATATTATTTGTAACGTAATTTGATTACTTATTTTAATCAAAAGAAAAACAACCACTCTTTGTTCTTGAGGACGTAAGCACACTGCTGAACCTCGTTAATCTCTTGTGTTCATGCTTGTTTAAATTTCTTGTTCGTTTGCCTAATTTCACAACAAGTGGTATCAGAGCCTGGTTGAGATGGCTATGTCCGGTGCGAAATTCGAAGCGGTAAATTCAATGGCGAGGGTAACTTCAGATTGTGGCAGATGATGGTAAAGGATCTCTTACCGTAGCAAGGGATTTTAAATGCTTTCGATTTGAAAAACTAGCATCGATGGAGGATAAAGATCGGGAAGAACTGTAACAGCGAGCGATTGGAACCATCCGGTTATGTTTGACAGATGAAATTATGTATCACGTAATGAATATGTCGTCTCCAGGAGAAATATGGAAGAAATTAGAAAGTCAATTTATGTCCAAATCTTTAACAAATAAATTGTATATAAAGCAGAGGTTGTATGGGATGAAGATGCAGGAAGGCTACGATTTCACACAACACGGGAATGTATTCAGTCAAATAATCACTAATTTGACTCTTGATGAGAAGATTGAGGATGAAGACAGAGCAATGATTCTGTTGTCTTCATTGCCTTCCTCTTATAAACACGTGGTAAATACTCTTACATATGGGAAAGAAACAATCAAAGTTGAAGAGATTACAACAACCTTGTTGGCTCACAACCAGCGGAAGCAAAATACAGGAGAAAGCTCCCATGCTGATGATTTATATGTTAAAGGTAATCAAGAATGTGGAAGGAAGTCAGAGAATAAGTGTTCTGGAAAACAAAATTCTAGATCAAAGTCTAGTGGCAAGAAGATGATTCATTGCTACATGTGCAAGGAGCCAAGACATATGAAGCGCGACTGTCCAAAGTTCAAAAGGCAGACAAATGATAAACATGATGCATCATCCAAAATTGTGAATGTTGTGTAGAATGACAATTCAGAATGCAGTGATGGTGATATGCTTTCTATTTCAACAACTCAGTTCACAGATGCATGGATTCTTGATTTTGTATGCTCTTATCATATAACGCCTAACAGGGAGTGGTTTTCGACTTATATGTCTGTTAATTCGGGTTTCTTCTATTTAGGTGATGATAGATGTTGCAATATTATTCGCATTGGTGAAGTCAGAATTAAGATGTATGATGGTACTGTTAGAACATTATGTGATGTTAGCCATATACTAGATTTGAAAAAGAATCTAATTTCCTTGGGCACTTTGCATAAGAATGATTTTATTCCTAAAGCAGATGCGGATAGGGAAACCATTAGAATTGTTAGTGGTGCATTAATTGTGATGAAAGCAAAGATAACTGCAGGGAATACAATTGTAGGTGGAGCTCATTCTGTTGAGTCATATGATGATAATACAAAATTGTGGCACGTGCGTCTTGGTCATCTTAGTGAACGTAGAATGGTTGAGTTGCATAAAAGAAATTTGTTGCATGGTGTTAAAAGCTGCAAGCTCGATTTTTGTAAGTTTTGTGTTCTTGGTAAACAGACTAAAGTTAGGTTCATGACTGGAAAGCACAAAACTGAAGGGATTCTTGATTATGTGCATTCTGATGTATGGAGCGTACCAGGGAATCATTGTTGGGTGGATCTATGTACTATTTTGCTTTTATTGATGATCTTTTTAGGAAAGTTTGGGTGTATTTTTTGAAACAAAAATCTGAAGTATTTATCAAGTTCAAGGCGTGGAAAGTTGAGGTGGAGAATCAAAATGGTAGAAAGATCAAGGACTTGAGGTCTGATAATGGCACAGATTACACAGATTCACATTTTCAAAATTTTTGTGAGGAACATGGGATTCAGAGAAATTTTTCAGTGAGCAAGACACCACAACAAAATGGTGTTGCTAAAAGGATGGACATGTCATTAACTGAAAGGGCTCGGTGCTTGAGACTGAATGGAGGGCTTCCTAAAAGCTTCTAGGTAGAGGTTGTGAGTATGGCATGCTACCTCATTAACATGTCACCACGGGCATCTTTGGGTGGCAAAGTTGCATAAGAGGTATGGACAGACAATGTAGTTGATTTTTCACACTTACAGATTTTTTGGTTGTCCTATTTATGTGCATGTACCTAGTGATGAAAGATAAAAAAAATTATGCAAAATCGAAGAAGTGCATCTTTCTAGGCTACAAGAAAGATGTCAAAGGATACAAGTTTTGGGATTCGATTGCAAGGAAAATAGTGATTAGTAGAGATGCAGTTTTTGACGAGCAGTTCATGTTGCAGCAGAACTGAGACAAGGTGCTGGTGGATTTCGAACAGTGTCCAGTAACAGTCGAGAAAGGTGTAACAGCTGAGAAAGGTGAAAGTTCTAATTCAAAATATGGTGGTTCTAATACAGTAGCTTTGCAGAATTATAATCTAGCCAAAGATAGAGAGAGATGCACCAATATAAAGGCTTCATGCAGATTGGATTTTGAAGACATGATGTCTTTTGCACTTCACATTAGCAATGATGATCTAGATACTTTTCAAGAGCTATCATTAGTCCGAAAAAAGGAAATGGATGGCTGCATTGGTTGAGGAGATAGAGTCTTTACAGGAAAAATCATACATGGGAGCTAGTTAGGCTTCCTAAGGGAAAGAAGGCTATTAGTTGCAAATGGGTGTATAAAAGGAAACAATCAGTATCATAAAAAGATGGGAAAATTTCAAGGCTCGATTGGTAGCAAAGGGTTTTTCACAGCAGAAGGGAGTTGATTATGATAAATTTTTTCTCCTCTAGTTAGGCATACTTCAATTAGGGCAGTACTTGCACTAGTAGCTAGTTCGAATTTGCATTTAGAGCAGATGGATGTTAAAACTACTTTTTTGCATGATGATCTAGAGGAACAAATTTATATGCAGCAGCGATTCGACTCCTACATGATTCAGATTAACCACAAGCGATGTGAGTATGATTGTTGTGTTTAAGAGCCTTGATGATAGTTCTTTTATTTTTCTGCTACTGTTTGTTGATGATATGTTGCTGGTTGCGAAGAATGTGCATGATGTTGTCAGTTTGAAAGCTTTATTGAGCCAAGAATTTTAAATGAAAGACTTAGGAGCTACAAAGAATATGATTGCACTAGTAGAAATGCAAAGCGAGTGAGCACTCCATTGGTAAATCATTTTAAGCTTTCTTCAGAATAGTACCTGAAGACAGATAAGGAAATTGAAGAGATGGCAAAGGTTTCATATGCCAGTGTTGTTGGCTGCCTGATGTATGAAATGGTATGTTCTCGCTCTAATTTAGCTCATGTTGTTGGTCAAGTCTGTAAATACATATCTAATCCAGGTAAACCACATTTGGAAGCAGTCAAGTGGATTTTCATGTATATGAAGGGTACTGTATGACATGAAATTGTTTTTGGTAGTCAGTAACATGATACTTTGGTTGTAGGATATGTGGATTCAAACTATGTAGGTGATTTGGATGGTAGAAGGTCTACAAATATGTATGTTTTCTCTTGGTGGAGGGACTATATGTTGGAAGTCAAATCTTCAGTCTATTGTGGCATTATCAACAACTGAAGCTGAGTACATGGCAGTAGCTGAAGCTGCAAAAAAAGCCTTATGGCACATTGGGCTAGTGAAGGAATCGGGTATTCAGTAAGGTGGAGTTCAGTTGCATTGTGATAGCAAAAGTGTCATTCATTTGGCTAAGAATCAAGTGTATCATGCTACAACCAAGTTTATTTATGTGAGGTTTCACAAGATTAGAGAATTGATTGAATCTAGTGAGATGTTGTTATAAAAGTTGCATACCAAATTCAATCAATTGTTTGGACTTATTTAATTATTTTTACAACTTTAATTATTTTTGGACTCAATCAATTATTTTTACAAGATTAGAGAATTGATTGAATCTGGTGAGAACTGACAAGTTCATGCATTGTTTGGACTTGTTGAATGTTTGCGAATGTTAGAGAAGCATGGTAGCCCAACCCACTTTGATGTGTGAGAAACTCATATGTTTATGTCTTAAGGGGCATGATATTCGCAAGGGTGAAGATTTGTTAAGTATGGCTCATATAATAGATGAGGGACAGATGCTGGAGCAGGAATTTTGGTATTTGTACCGAGGAGGGTTACCCTTATATATATTATTTGTAACCTAATTTGATTACTAATTTTAATCAGAAGAAAAACAGTCGCTCTTTGATCTTGAGGGCGTAAGCACACTGTTGAACCTCGTTAATCTCTTGTGTTCTTGCTTGTTTAAATTTCTTGTTCGTTTGTCTGATTTCACAACACACACTTTAGCATCTAGAAATTAAATCAATCTATTAAAAATCATTTTAACATCAAAAGGCAATGGAATTGATAGAAAATCAACACAAAATAATTAAGAGATCATTAGAAAATCAAAGCTTACCTAAATAAATTGGAAAGTGAAAATGAAGATTGCTCCTCCAATCTTCCAACATGAAATTCAGTGAACAAGATAAGAGAAATCAAAATCTCTTGTGTGGCTATTGATTAGAATTGGTTTAGAAAGAAAATGAATTGAAATTAGATAAGAAAATCCAAGAAAATTAAAATGGTGTTTGGGAGAATCTTGAGAGAAAAAGAGAGATAAGTTTAGACATAGCTTTCTTTTTTTAGAAAATAATAACCATCGTCAATTTCTAATCGAAAATAGATAGTAAAATCTTATTTAATAAATGGGTCAAATAGTCACATAAAACCACAACTTTAATTATTTTTACAAAAATGCCATTAATAATATTCTATAACCTTTTGTAAAATAGTCACATTTAATTAATATTAAAACAACCCAACTAAAATTATTCAAACTCAATTTCACCCTTTATGAAACTTATTTAATACATTTTTTATAAATACTCATCACGAAATTTTTTTCGAAAATCAATTTAATTACCCAAATTATTTTATGAAATTAATTAATTAGCTAAAGCCAAATCATAGAACGCTTTGATTCATTTCCTTTTTGCTTTACTAACTTGCTATTCACTTATATTTTATTTGGATGAGTTTTATTTGCTCATACATGAGCTAAATATTGTTTAGTTGGGTTTGTTGTTTAAGTTACTTTGTTTAATTATTATTTAATGTTATACCATTCGTTTTCTTATCTATTATATTCATTAATCTTAATGCTTAATCTTTTAAGATCTAGCGAGAGCAGCCTTTGATTATGAATTGTGGCTTAATATCGAGAGAGTTAAGTTAGACCGTGTGAACATTGGAACTTATGTGTCAACTTGAGTTCTAATCCTGATTAGATATAAAAATAGGGTTTCAACGACTTATAATGGAAACGTAAACAGATAATAATATTGTTAGGTTTAACGCAAACATATATCGTCGTAGCATTCTTTTATCAACTTATTGTTGGACATAATTTAAGCGTTTATAAGAAAACTATATCGAGTAGATAAGTATTGTTTCATCATTATAGCATTAAATTGATAGTTATCATTGTACATAGAAAAAAAACCCTAGCTACTCATTCATATTAGTAACCTTTGTGAGTCAGCATCAGTTTGTTCTTCGATAATCATTTCACTTTACTTTTCTTTGTTACAACATTAGATTATAGTTTTCATCACCAAACTTTATCATTCATTATATTTATTGTGCGATTACTTTTAGTTTATCACTCCAATCCTTTTGGATACAACACTTGATACTTATCACTTTATTACTTATGCGACGAGTTTACTTGCTCCAATTGCGCATACTATATTTCACGCATCAAGTTTTTAGCGCCGTTGTCGGGATTGGTAATTGGTGATTATAGCTTAGTAGTTGCACTTTATTTTCTTTAGTTTATTTTTAATTTTGTTTGTTTTTTTTTCTTTTCAAGGGTTTTACTCGTGCATGACCCAAAACTCACATTGAGACGAACCTCTTTTTCTAGCAGAACCTAAGATTGAGAGACTTTTTAATGCTAGACGACAAGAACAAAGAGCCATTAATCGTGGGCGAAATCATGGTCAAGACCCCGATATAACAATGACAACAATGATTATCCAAATACGGGAGCACATGGGAACGAACGGATGATAGTTCAAAGGAAGCCCATTCGTGACAACTTCGCACTCTTCCTAGATGATTTGACTCTAGGGATCATTGTACCAGAAATCCAGAAGGCTCAATTCAAGCTAAAGCCTATCATGTTCAGCA
Source organism: Hibiscus trionum (assembly GCA_030270665.1). Lineage (NCBI taxonomy): Eukaryota > Viridiplantae > Streptophyta > Magnoliopsida > Malvales > Malvaceae > Hibiscus > Hibiscus trionum. The sequence goes on from BSYR01000010.1 coordinate 16,819,666, forward strand.
TGCTAAACTCTATTAGACAGTTTAGTGGATCACCAAGAGAGGATGCTGGGGAGCATATTTGAGCCTTCTTGGAAGTGTGTGAATGCTTCAAGTAACAAGGAGTGCAAGATGACGTGCTGCGGCTAAAACTTTTCCCTTATTCTTTGAGAGATAGAGCTCGAGCGTGGCTGAAGGGAGTACTCTCGGGATCTTTCGAGTCCTGGGAGGATCTTTACCGAAGTTTTTGCCTCAATACAATCCATCGAACGTGAGCATGTAACATCCCGAAAAACAGGCTAGAAGATTCGGGTGAATTATCAGAGTCATGGTGGAATTTTGGGTTAAGCTTTAGTTAATTAATTAATTTTAGAACATAATTTGGGTTGATTAAATTGGTTTTTGATAAAGTTATTGTGGAAAATACTTTTAAAAATATTTTATTGAGATTGTCAAAGGATAAAATTGAGTTTGGGGTGATTTTAAAGGGATTGATTTGATATTAAATTTATTGTGGAAAATGTTGTAAAATATTCATAATAGCAATAATGTAAAAATGAATTAAAGTGCTATTAAATAAAGAAATATCTTTTTCCTTTTGTTTTAAACAAAAAGTAGTCGACGAGTATAATTTTCTAAAAGATGAGAAGGGTAATTCTAAATTTCTCTTATTTTCTTCCAAACAAAACTTAGGGATTTCTTGATTCCTTAATTATTTCTACTTAAATTTCTTCTCTATTTATTTCTTAACAATTGTCGATTAAGGATTGTGATTTCTACATTCTCTTCACTTTTCTCTTGTTGGAAATCAAGAGGAGAATTCATCTTCAAGTTGGTCTTTGATCATGCAAGGTAAGAAAATGTTCTTTGATAATTCTCTATATGATTTTTATTCTTAATCTATGATTTCTCATGCTTTAAGATAATTAAAACGAATTTCTAATGGAATTATTGGATTTTATTGGATTTTTTCATAAATCTTGTTTAGATTATAGTAATTTAATTATTTCTATAGAGTTCTAATGTTTTGTGCATGAGTAGTAATAATCTAAAGTTGATTTTGTAATTTAATTCTTGGAATTAATTCAATTGGTTAAGTTTAGATTTAGGTTCTTGAATGGAGTGATGGGTACCAGGGTTGATTTAATTATTGGATCACATATTAATATAATTATGTATGTTTGATGAAATGCTTGTAAAGAATTTAAAAGCTGAAAAAAAAGCTGCTGCTGCCTTCCTAATAATAATAATAACAATAATAATAATAATAAATAATAATATAAAAAATAAGAAAGAGATTAGGAAAGGGTCCAGGGGTGCGTGCACTAGTATGGTTTATAGCAGGGGAAAACATGGTAGTGGGTTACTGAAAGTCAAATTGGTAAACAGAAATGATTCGAATATTAGTGGTGTGTTGTGCACGAAGAAATGTTATAATAAAGTTGTTACTTTGATATGGTCTAATTTATATTGAACCTTGCATTTTCTTATAGAAGATGACAAGTGTTCGGACAATTTTTGGTTAACCTTCGAGGAGTTAGCGTGAGGTGTTGGCATCGAGACGAAAACAAATATGTAAGTGCAAATGTGTTTTGATACTATAAAGAGATTTAAATTATGACTTTGGGGTTTAGTTAAAGCCTAGCAAGCTTAGCTAAGCCCGAAAGTACGTTTTCCCTATTTCGCCTATTGAATATCGGTTTGATACGAATATTGATTTACATGTTTTGGTTTAAAAGGCATGGATTGGTTTACTTACTGTTTTATGAAACTTCTAAATGATAAACAATGATTTATTAATTATGTGGATGCCTAAGAGCATTGAAAAATGGTTCTTAAATGGAATGTAGTTGTTGCCTTTGGCATTGTGATTTTTGCATATAGAAATGTTCTGTTAAATGCTTACGAAAAACAGTAGTAAATGTGTTTAAAAGTTTATATTGGCTAGTGACAACGAATAAATGTTACTGAATATAGTTGGCATGACATAGGGTTTAAAGTGCACTATAATAAGCCGTCAAATGGTCGTCGAGGGGTGGGATGCCATCATATTCTCCAGTTGGTGGATATAAAGGTGTGTTTAAAGGTATCACCAACTATAAAGGTGTGTTTAAAGGTACCACCGCAGAAATATGAGTAACCGAAGTGTTTTTCTAAAAAAAATTATGATATGATTTTGATCACTCTAATGCCAATATATGGGATAATGTATCATGATGGGATTAAAATATTGCATATTGTGATATATGTTCATGATGCTCTTTAAACTTTGCAATGAAAATTGAGGTTTTGCATATAGGATTATGCTCGAAATCCATGAAACATGTTTATGTTTATGAGTTAATATATTTTGAGAGTTATGTGTTAATGAATTGAAAAGTTTTAGCTAATGAACATCTAGTTCCAAAGATTGATTTTATACATTTGTTTAAATGGTTTGGAAGTGGCAAATTTGACTTGCTTTAATATGGATTTTTAATATTGGTTTTGGTTTTGAAATTGCATTGACATCTTACCATTTTTAGCGCACTCACTAGGCATTATATACTTACGCTCTATTTTTCCCCATCAATGCAGTGAATAAAGAAACTGTAGGGTTATTGTTCGAGGCAAGATTGTAATCCCCTCGACCCGGCCTAGACGCCCGACCGAACCGAGTGAGCTACATTGGGCTTGCCGAAGCAAACCCAAAACGATTACACAAAAAACGAGTCCTTATTTTTATTTTTATCTTTTCTAGATGCAATATATTAACCTATGGTGAGCATACTGGCTGCGGACGAAAACTTGAAAGAGACGGACACCAAATAGACACCCAATTGCATAATGTTACCTTTTACGGATTAAAACATAAATCTAGAAAACTACAAGGACTTAGTTAAAGATAAGATTGCCAATCTTTCATTATTCAGATTACATGTTTGCTTGTCAAATTTCAGTTCAAAGCGATCATCCAAACTCAACCAATTGCATATGCTATATTCATGGACCAAATTGATAGAATCAGGAACTCCAATCAACAAGTTAACTGAATTAACTGATGATGGTATCGACACTTAGGCAATTGTATTGATACCATGCTTCGTACAGAGAGGATCGTACCGATACATCTTGGTGTGTATCGGTACCCAAGCTCAGTATGACAAAATTGAGATTCTTGTTGCTAAAAACAATACTGATACACTTACTCGTGTATCGGTACCCCCTTTTAATTTCCCAAAGCACGTACCGAAATGGCCCTTCGCGTATCGATCACTGAGCCCAATTTGTGGTTACCTAATAAATTTTTGGGAATTCGAATTCCAACACAACTTATCCAAAAACTTACGAACAACATTGACATGCTTCTAATATTAAATCATTGCTAAACGCATATGCTCAAATAGATACATACCAATTAATCAACACAATTCATATCTATACAAGTAATCTAGAGGCATGCTTCCTGACAATATAAAGCATTATCCAATAAGCACCAAATGATCAAGACCTCAACCTAGGCCATAGAATAATTAAGGGATTAAAGCATATGACCATAAGCACTCATCAAACACAAGTAATCAAACTAATTATTATTTGAACCATTAAAATCATGGCATAAAGTCAAAAAAAAGCACCCCCAACGTTCGACTAAATAGTCATTTTGGCCCCTATTCTTTTTTGGAACAATTCAACCCTCAACGTTTCATTTTGGGTCAAAATGACCCCTCTGTAGATGAACCCTCAACAATATAAATCATTATTTGATACATAAGCGTAATGCTTTCATAATAAAATTTTTATTCACAAAATATTTAATAAAACATGCTTGATCAAAACATAAGCATTTTCCCATTTATTTTCAAAACAAATAACGTATAACAACCATACGCATCAAAACACTTTTCTTATGCCTCATGCTTACTCAAACAAAAGCATTTCTCATTTGTTTCCAAAACAAATCTTGCACTTAACATTTCCAAAAAAAATATGCATATTAAACCATATGCAACATGTATCATCGATCAAAAGCAAATCTCATTTCTATCCCTCAACTTAAGCTTCCCATGCATAACAACCCATATGCAAGGCTTAAGGAGTTAACATGTATAAACATATATTATACAACACAATCCATCAACATGATACATTATCAATTATATTGGCTTTTAAGTGATCATAAACCAAGTTTCAGTTTACAAAATATTACATCAGATACACGAATTCAAAAAGTGTCCTCTCAACACTTCATACAACCTTAATCGGAATAAAGGTACAATCACAACAATGGTACACTCACAACTGGGTACAATCACAACCCCAAATCATCTCTTAGGTGTATAACCCACTAACGGGAGTTTTCGGTACCATATAACCGCTCAACAGTTAGGGTACATGGATGGAGTATCAATACGCCATATAAACCCCATCCACATCCAACTAGACTTTTTATAGTGCACTAATAATCCTATGGCCAGCCAGCTATATCCGATAATATTTTAAAACCACATCACTTGCCAATATAATTCATTATCAAGCATTAACCCACTGTTTTCATATGCATCAATCAAAACATTTATCCAATGCACATCACCTTGCATTAACAATGTTCAAAAACATTAACAACTTATTCATTACTTTCATATGCATCAACAACATTTATTATCCATTTTCAGTATTAAACCATGCTCAAATCATACATAAACAGTAGGTAAATCCATCCATGTTTTTAAATCAAAACATGTAAATTAAGTCTCATATCAAACCAATATACAAAAGGCGAAAATTGGGAAAACATACTTCTGATATTTAAGAATATGTATGAACAGATACTACCATGCAATCACCTTTACACCATTACCAAAAAAAGTTGATATTATATATGAACTACATATATTATAATCTTATTAATTATATATGTTTAAAACTGTAAGCAATATATATATATATAATTCTTATGTATTCATCCACATTTGATGTAAAGGTGTTGGAATGATAATGCTAATAGTATTCATAATTATTCATTTATACTTGTATGCTTATGACATAAGCATACTATATACAAGTATAAGATATAAATTTTAGGGTAAAGTACACAAATGGTCACTAAACTATCTTAAATAATTCAAAATGGTCATCAAATTTTTAAAAGTTACATAATGAAGATTAAATTATATTTTTTGTTACAAAATGGTAATTGAGCAATAACCGCCGTTAATTGGGGTGACGACAATTTGGATAGAGTTGTTTAATAACACATTTAGTCCTTTATATTTATACGTGCAATCAATTCGGTCCTAATTTAAACAAAACCAATAAATTTAAGCTCATTACTTATAAATTCTATCAATTAAGCCCTAATCTATAAAACTTAAACCATCAACCCCTAAAACCCTAAAAAATAAACCTAAAAATTTAAAATCTGATACTTAAACCCTAAATTCCTAATTCATAAATCCTAATTTTATCGATAAATAATAGAAATTTGTGAAACTAAAATTGATTTTGATATAACACTTAGACTTATGGACTAAATTGCAAAACAATAAATTTTAAGTACTTTTCAAAGTCTCACTTTTTTACAAGCCTTTTTGAACCAAATTGTATTTCAAGATAAAATACTATTAAAGGTTCAAAATTCACTAAGTCTTTCTATGTGTTTTCAAGCCTAATTTCAGCAAAAAGCCCTGGCGTATTGATACCGTTTTTCAGCACTGGAATTTTAATCTTTCATAGCGTACCGATACGGTATTACCCCGTATCGATATGAAATTCATATGGGCAAGACTTTAAGCTATAGCGTACCGATACACATTGCAACTGTATTGATACGATATGCTTATCTTTGCAAAATCTTTTCATTTAATTTTCGACCATTGGCTTGTCAGTTATGTTGGTATCCCAAAATTTAAATGAACGTTAAACCGTACCGATACGCTAAGTGAGCGTACCAATACACTTTTTATCAAAACTAAAATTGGTATTCTAGTGAGGAAAATCCGTATCGATATGCCTTTCCGTATCGATACACCCCTTAAAACCGTACTGATACGCCCCTAAGCGTATCGATACACGTAGTTTTTCAGTCACAATGGCTCTTTCTTGTTTGATACAGGTACTGATACGCCCCCGAGCCGTACCGATACGGTAGGTAGCTGAGCAGCATTTATTGCGGTAAATTGTAGCCTAACAACTCTATTAATGATCCCAACTACACAAACGGCTAGAATTCAATACAATGGTCTAAAAACAAGTCTCAAATGCACCAGCAACAACGATTGAACCTACAAATAACATCAAAGCACTGAAATCCAAACTTTGTACATTTAGAGTCAAATCCTTGTACCCAACTCTTGTGTTCTTCATTGTAATCTTTTATTATGAGTTTGGGGAGTGTGAAATTGTAATTGGGTAAACACTTATCCTTTGAGAGGAATTTGTATAGTTTACCAAATACTCTTCTTTGTGAAAGTGAGTGAATTAAGCTTTGGGTAGAAAGCTTAATCAAATTGTAAGGTTTCCTCCTCATCCATTAAAAGGGGAAGAATTCAAGTAGTGAATTGGCTGAAAATCCTTAGTGGGAGCTAAGGTAGTGGATGTAGAGTTCGTTGGAGAACTTGAACCACTCTAATTTCCTTTTGTCACATTTTTATTCTTTCAAATTTTCACCCTCCAAATTTTTATCACCAATTCACCCCCTCTTGGCCATTTGTAATTGTGTGATCAACTCAACAATGGGTATCAGAGTTACACTCATTGGAAGGATTACACCCCTCTTGAGTCGATTCTAAGAGATTTTGTTCAACAACTAGTCAAGCAATGGCATCCACCTCCACTTCCAACCTATAAGAGTCTCAATCTACCACCAAGCCACCATTCTTCAATGGGGATAACTACCCATATTGGAAGAATGGGATGAGGTTCTTCATCAAGTCTACCGACTACAAGATGTGGGATGTAGTTGAAGAAGGGCCATACATACCGATGAAGAGAGATAGTGAAGGAAGACTTGTCCCAAAGGTCAAAGCTGAAATGACCGAAGATGATCGACGAAGGATGCAAGTCAATGATAAAGGTCTACATGTCATCTTCTGTGCTCTTGGTCTAGATATCTACTCCAAGGTGTCCTCGATCGAGAATGCCAAGGAAGTTTGGGACACCCTCGAGACAATATATGAGGGAACTAGCGACGTGAATGAAACAAAAATCGGGCTACTCAATCTAAGCTACGAAAACTTCAAAATGGATCCCGATGAGAGTTTTTCCAAGATGTTTGATCGATTCTCGATCATCATCAATGGATTGAAGGGCTCCGGTGAGATCATCCCCCGAGGACAAGCTAATGAGGATGTTGTTGTACTCTCTTCCCAAATCATGGGATAGCAAGAGAACAACCATTATTGAAGCTCGAGATTTGAAGACTCTCAAGCCAGATGCTCTTGTTGGATCTCTACTCACCCTTGAGATCATGAAGAAGGGAAGAGAAGAAGAAAAGAAAATGGAGGAGAAGAAGGATGTTGAGAAAAAAAGATTGGAATCACTCTTAAAGCTTCATATCATGAAAGTGATTCTAGTGAAGATGAAGATGAAGATGAGGAGATGGCCATGTTGGTCAAACGATTCACTCGCTTCATGAAGTCCAACCGTGGACGAAAGTTCAATAGAAAAGGGGACTTCAAGAACAAGAGTAAAAAAGAGGAGAAGGACCAAATCATTTGCAATGAGTGCAAAAAATCCGGCCACATCCGTTTCTTGTGCGCTCAATTGAAGAGGAAGAGTTTTGGGAAGAAGAACAAGCTCAAAGCTCAAGTACCAACTTGGAGTGTCGAGGAGTCATTCGAGGAGGAAGAGAAAGTGGCTAACATTTGTCTCATGGCCATTGATGATGATCCAAAGGTAAACCGTAACTCATCTAATTTTGATTTTACCTATGATGAACTTCAAGATGCATATGATGAATTGCAAGAGGTTTATGATGAGTTAGTTGAAAAATATAAGGAGTCAATTTTGAGAAACAAGAAAAATATTTCCGATTTAAAAATTCAAAATGAGTCTCTTTCAAAAACCAACATAGAATTGGAAAAGGATGTTTTATACTTAATAAATCTTTTAAATGATCTTAAGAAGAAAAATCTTGATCTTGAAAAACTTCTGTCTGATTTTCAAGATTATCACACAAAGGAAGTGGATAATCTTAAAACTTCTATTACTATTGGGAGAAACAATTTTGAAAAAGGAAATTCTTCTAAAACCCAATATGTAAAAAGAAAACCTTTTCATCCTAAACAAAGAAATTTTTGTAAGCAATCTAAAAGTCAAAGAATTAGGAGTGTTTGGGTTCCTAAGGAACTCATTATTTCTAATAACATAAATGCTATTACTTCTTGGATTCCTAAGGGAACCAAGCTTTTGAGAGCTAACACTCATGGACCCAAAATGATTTGGGTACCAAAAACCAAAGCCTAATTTCTTTGTTTGAAGGGGGAGAATTGCTACAAGGCTAAAGCTTCATGTCAAAACTCATGGTACATTTATAGTGGATGCTCAAGACACATGACCGGGACAAGAGTAGATTCTTGGAATTAAAGCCAAAGAGTGGTGGAGTGGTAACTTTCGGTGACAACTACAAAGGCCGCATTGAAGGAATACGCTCCATTGGGATCCTTGATGCCATTGATGGAGGACAAACGTCTAAGGTGGATGAGATTCCATCTAAAGAAGAAGATGCACAAGATCCACCTCTTAAAGCCTTGAAGGACTTGGCTCTTGAGGAAAAGGAGGTATCTTACCCAAGAGAGTTCAACTATGTCAAAGGTGGTGAAATTTTGGGTGATCCATCCAAGGGGGTAACTACTAGATCCTCTCTCAAATTAATGAACCATGTTGCATTTATTTCATGCATTGAGCCTAAAAATATCAAAGAAGCATTAAAAGATGATTTATGGATTTTGGCCATGCAAGAGAAATTAAATCAATTTGAGAGGAGTAAAGTATGGACATTAGTTGAAAGGCCTAGTAATCAATCTACTATAGGAACTAAATGGATCTTTGGGAATAAACTAGATGAGAGTGGTAACATAGTGAGAAACAAGGCTAGGCTTGTTGCTCAAGGTTACACTCAAGAAGAGGGAATTGATTTTGATGAAACTTATGCACATGTAGCTAGGATGGAAGCTATTAGAATTCTTCTAACATTTGCATGTTACCATGATTTCAAAAAATTTCAAATGTATGTAAAAAGTGATTTTCTAAATGGTTTTATAAATGAAAAAGTGTATGTTGAACAACCACCTGGTTTTGAGGATTCAAAATTTCCAAATCATGTTTTTAAACTAACCAAAGCCCTTTATGGTTTAAAACAAGCTCCTAGAGCTTGGTATGAAAGACTTTCAAACTTTTTAATTGAAAAAGGTAAGGTGGACACTACACATTTCATAAGAAGATATAGTTATGACATCTTAGTAGTACAAATTTATGTTGATGATATCATTTTTGTTCTACTAATGAATGTTATTGCAAAGAATTTTCTAAGCTAATGCAAGGTGAGTCCGAGATGAGCATTATGGGGGAGCTCTCATTCTTTTTGGGAATCCAAATCAAGCAAAGGAAGGATGGCACCTTTGTAAATCAAGCTAAGTATGTGAACGATATGCTCAAAAAGTTCAGCTTGGAGAATGTGAAGCCTCAAGCCACACCTATGAGCTCTTCCATAAAGCTTGACAACGATGAAGGAGGTAAGTGTGTTGATTCTAAGCTTTATAGATCCATGATAGGTTCTTTTCTTTACCTTACCGCAAATAGACCGAATATCATGTTTAGTGTTTGCTTGTGTGCTAGGTTTCAAGCTAGTCCTAGAGAAACAAACTTAGTTTCCATTAAGAGAATTTTTAGATACCGTAGAGACACACCAAACTTAGACCTTTGGTATCCTAAGGATTCTTCTTTTAGCCTTCATGCTTATTCGGATGCGGATTATGAGGGATGTAAGATAGATAGGAAAAGTACCTTCGGGACATACCAATTCTTAGGTACTATGCTCGTATCTTGATTCTTTAAAATAATAGCGTAGCCTTATCTACCACCGAAGCGGAGTACATATCCTTAGGAAGTTGTTGTGCTCAAGTCCTTTGGATGAAGCGAAAACTCTTAGATTATGGTGTTCAAGTAGAAACCATACCCCTTAGGTGTGACAACACTAGTGCCATTTTTCTCACTAAGAATCCCATCCAACACTCTATAACCAAACATATAAAAATTAGACATCATTTCATTAGCGACCATGTGTTGAAAATGATGTTTTTCTAGAATATGTTAATACCTTGAACTAATTAGCGGATATATTTACAAAACCCTTAGATAAAGATCGTTTTTGGACCTTTAGGAGAGAGTTAGGTTTAACTAGCCTTTCTTGACCCTTTTAGGTCCCAAATGATAAAAAATTTGCATGAAATTGATTGATATTCATGCTTATTTTAATTTGCCTCTTTTTCTCCTATGCATGTTGCTAGGGGGAGTATACATTAATTTTAGCTATTAAAACTTGTTCATATGTCATTCACATTCATTTAGGAACGTTTAAAGTTGGATTTTTGAACTTAAATCTGTCAAAAATGCCTTATCTGGTAAAGGTGTATCAATACTGCTGAAAGTGTATCGATACGGGTTCATCAAGGGAAATGATAAAAGTCAAAAGGTATCGATACGATCCCACGTATCGATACGGGTCAGTCATAGGAAGTGATACAGGTCAAACTGTATCGATACGGTACCTCGTATCGATACGGTATTAAAATTCAATTAAAAATTAGGGTACATGCTTATCGATACACTCTACAAGTGTACCGATACGGTCTCGATGGAGAGTTAAAATAGGGCTGGTTTTGACAAAATGCTTCAAACTTAAATTGATGTTTGCATTTGAATTATCAATATTATTGTTGCTTTATCCTACCTTGTGCTTATGTTTTGATCTAACAAAAAGGGGGAGAAGGATTGTAGAGCCACTTTTAAAAACTTAAAAGTTAATTTTGAAAACCTATCTTAAATTAAGGGGGAGTAAGCTTTTCAAAAGTTTCAAAACTTAAAAATTTATATGTGGTTTAGTTATATCAAAAAGGGGGAGATTGTGAAACTAAAAGTTATTTTGATATAACACTTAGACTTATGGACTAAATTGCAAAACAATAAATTTTTAAGTACTTTTCAAAGTCTCACTTTTTGACAGTCCTTTTTGAACCAAACTATATTTCAAGACAAAACACTGGAATTTTTAAGTTTTGCAATTTTTATGTGTTGTTGTGAATTTTCAAACAAGAAATAGCTATTTCAAGGCCTATCAGTCCTTTTTGAACCAAACTATATTTCAAAATTCACTAAGTTTTTCTATGTGTTTTAAAGCCTAATTTCAGCAAAAAGCCCAGGCGTATCGATACCCTTAGGCGTATCGATACCGTTTTTCAGCACTGGAATTTTAATCGTTCATAGCGTACCGATACGGTACTACCCCGTATCGATACGATATTCATCTGGGCAAGACTTTAAGCTATAGCGTATCGATACACATTGCAACTGTATCGATACGATATGCTTATCTTTTGAAAATCTTTGCATTTAAATTTCGACCGTTGGCTTCTCAGTTAGTTGGTATCCCAAAATTTAAAAGACCGTTAAATCGTACCGATATGCTTTTTATCAAAACTAAAATTGGGATTCGAGTGAGCAAAATTCCTATCGATACGCCTTTCCTTATCGATACACCCCTTAAAACCGTACTGATAGGCCACCTAAGCGTATCGATACGCATATTTTTTCAGTCACAACAGCTATTTCTTGTTTGAGACAAGTACTAATACGCCCCCGAGCCGTACCGATACGGTAGGTAGTGTTGTCACTAAATTTTCACCTTAATTTTAAAAAATCCAAAAAATTAAGAAAAATATAAAAAAAGAGAAAAATCCTTTTTTCCATTAAATAATAAAAGGCCCGGTTTTTTAAATAAATAAAGTCTCATCCATAAATGCCAATTTTTGAAGCCCACTTTTAAAGAAAAAAAGAACCAAGCCCATTTTTAAATAGTAGCCCTTCTTTTAAAGAAAGAAAAATAAAAAAAGAAAAAAAAAGAGAAAATAATTCTAATAATTATGGAGAAGAAAAAGGAAATAGAATGAGATAAAAATAATAATATATGTGATGAAAAAAAGCCAAAAAAAGCCAAAAATAGTAAAAAAAGAAAGAAAAAAAAATGGGGAACTAGCGCGTGGGCCGCACGTGCGCGGGCTGGTTCATCAACCAAACCCTCTGTCGCGCCTCCATGGTGGCTGGCCGGTGTCTACCAACCACGGCTGCCAACGCCGTTGGTACTATCCGGTCTGCCTCATCGCCGCGACCCAATTCCACCAAACCCGCTCGCCGCCGCCGCCTGTGCTCCCCGGAATCTACAAAAAACAGTGTAAAAGAAGTCAAACCCTAGGCTCGAATCAAAGGGAAATTTGATCCCGAATTTGAAACAAATCGGGATATTCTTGAGGGGTTTTCCCGAGGATCAAGCCATTAGTCTGATTTTGGTTCCAATTTGGGGATTTAAACGCGGATTATAGCTTGATTTTCAAGTTCAAGATGACTATAAAATTCCCCCCTTCACCCATTTGTTCAATACACCAATTAGAAGAAAATTCACTTGAAAAAAGAGAAAAGAGGCTTGAGAAAATTCCGAAAAATTCTCTAAAAAATCTCAAGTGTTTTTGGAGTAGAAGTTCGAGTTTGGAAGCAATTTTCTGGAGGCAATTAGGAGCATTTCAAGAAATCCGGATTCGAGTTCTTCGATCTTCATTTCGGTAAAATTTCTTTTATTCCCTTTCACTTTTTATTTTAATTTTTTCGTGCTTGTTCTTGGTTGAATTTTTGTGTTTGTGTCTGTTTTTTTTTGTGGTCTTTAGGTTGTGTTCTTGAAGTTGGAAAATCGTTTCACGATTCCGATTTCGTTTTAATTCTCCGTTTTAAATTTGGTATGATCTTTTTTTAAAATTTGCATGCTTAAAAAACGTTGTTAGGATTGTTTTAATCTTTAGAAATGCAAGAATAAAATGAGTAAATGTGGTTTAATTGAAAAAAAAAACTTAATGTTAGGGATATAATTTGAAAATGACAATAATGCATGGTTGGAAATAATAAAGGGGCTTGATTTTATTTTTTAAAAATAAAAAGAATTTTCTTGAATTTTAGCTTTAATAATAAATGGGTTAGGTGATTTTAAAAAGAAAAAGCAAATAAGATGTTTTTTTAGGAAAAAAGAAATAAGTAATAAAAGTTTGTTTTTTAAGAAACAAAATAAAAGGGTTTTAAAATATAGTTTTTAAAATAAAGCTTAAAGGAAAATCTTTTCAAAAAAATAAAGTTTATTTAAAAAGTAAATTTTCAAAACAAAGGCTTTTAAAAAAAATGAAAAATGAAAAAAAAAGAAGTTTTAAGAGGGAAAATCTTTTTGAAAAAGAAAAAATATAAAAAGGGTTTTAAAAAACATAAAAATAAAAAAGGTAAAAAGAGTATAAAAGGTAAAAAAATGTAAAAAGGGTCTTAACTTTTTAAAAATATAAAAAGAAATAAAGATATTTTTAGGAAATAATAAAAAAGAAAAAGAAAACTCAAAAGAATAAATGATTGCTCGGTTGTTTTAGAAATAAGTTTAAAACTTAGGGCTAGGTTCTAGAGCTTAGATAGAGACATGTTTTGTTAAAAAAAATGTTCTTCACAAAAAATAAAATATACTTAAGCATATTTAAACTTTAAATTAGGAATAAAAGACTTAGACGTTTTTTAGGTTTTTTTTAAATAATCGAACTTAGAGTAAAAAATAAAATGCTCAACACACTAAATTTCTTTGTTGTTTGAAAAGTAAAAATAATTTAATGCGATGTCTTATCAAACGAGAATGACAGGTTAGCGCCAGAAATGTTGGTAGTGATTAAAGTTCATCTCTCGGGCGATAAGGTCGCTAAAATAGACTAATATTCATTAAACGGACAAATAAAGTCGAACCTTTTTGAACTTGCAAATTCCAGTTTTGAAAACGATTTAAAAATCAGTTAGGCACCAATTTTGGGGGTCGTGGGGTGCTAATCCTTCCCCACGCATAACCGACCCCCGAACCTATTTTTCTAGTTTTCAAAGACCAAAACCGTTATTTTATTAAAACAAAACGTTTTATTAAAATAACCTCGTTTTAAAGTGATCCAATCACACTTTTCAAAAAATATTGGTGGCGACTCCGTTGATTTTAAAAAGTTGTTTTCCAAAAAGTCGAAGCCTCTCTAAAAAGGCGATTGTGATAGGTAGCTGAGTAGCATTTATTGCGGGAAATTGAAGCCCAACGGATCTATTGATGATCTCAACTACCTAAACGGCTAGAATTCAATACAAGGGTATAAAAACAAGTCTCAAATGCACCAGCAACAACGATTGAACCTACAAGCAACATCAACGCACTCAAATCCAAACTTTGTACCTTTAAAGTCAAATCCTTGTACCCAACTCTTGTGTTCTTCATTGTAATCTTTTATTGTGAGTTTGGGGAGTGTGAACTTGTAATTGGGTAAACAATTATTCTTTGAGAGGAATTTGTAGAGTTTACCAAATACTCTTCTTTGTAAAAGTGAGTGGATTAAGCTTTGGGTAGAAAGGTTAATCAAATTGTAAGGTTTCCTCCTCATCCAAGAAAAGGGGAAGAATTCAAGTAGTGAATTGGTTGAAAATCCTTAGTGTGAGCTAAGGTAGTGGATGTAGAGTTCGTTTGAGAACTTGAACCACTCTAATTGGCTTGTGTCATATTTTTATTCTTCCAAATTTTCACCCCGAAATATTTATGGCCAATTCACCCCCCCTCTTGGCCATTTGCAATTGTGTGATCAACTCAACAAAATTCACGTGTGTCCCTCTACCCACTAAACCAAGTCAAAACCTTTTACCCTTTCTCGGCCTCTGTAAGTAAATAACTTGATTAGACTAATTAATTTTGTTGATCTTGTTGTTGAAGCTTTAGTCCACCACTGGTTTATGCGATGATGGGAGCTCAAGAGATTTGGCAGTAGGGATGATTGTTGTTGTATCACTCCTTACTGCTTCTATGTTGGGGAAGAAAGTGAATGTTGCTAAGCATCTCGTGCTATACCTTCACCTTGCTTTCACTGCAACCTTTTTGATGGATTGCTGCAAGCTTCAATAGGCTTGTTTTAAGCTTTGGGTTTAGGGAATTTTAGAAATTTTGGGTCTCAAAATTAGGGGTTAGGGTTTATGGTTTAAGAGATGGGTTAAGTGTTTAGGTTTATGATTTTAGGGGTTTAGGGCTAAATTGATAGAATTATAAGTAATGAGCTTGATTTTTTTTATTTTGTTAAATTAGGACTAAATTGATTAAATGTATAAATATAAAGGACTAAATGTGTTATTAAGAAACTTATCCAAACTTCCAAGTCACCCCAGTTAACAGCATGTTAGGATCGATTCCCTTCAACCGAAATGCTTGTCAAATGGTGGAGAATATGTATTTTGGGTGTTTGTGTTGGAAGCAAAAAGATAGAAAAATATGAAACAAAATTTAGAGTGGTTCGACTTTCTAACCAAAGCTTACATCCACTACCTAGGCTCCCCACCAAGGATTTCAACAATTCACTAAGAATTCTTCCCCTTTTCTAGGCTGAGGAGGCAACCATTTACAACCTAAACTCACTCACTAAGTCTAGCCTCCAAAGCTGACAACCCGAGCTTTGGACACACTCTTAAATAAGAGAATTCTAATAAAATGAAATCCCTCTACAAAGGTTGATTTTTGCACACTAAAGTACTCACCCAAATCCTGGAACACTTGAGCATACATTGACAATTTGAGTTCACAAGTGTTTGTCTATACAAGAAATTGAAATTTAAGCAGTAAGGCAATTTTGCATCATAATATTGTTAACTTGAGGATCACTAGTCTTCCATATATTCTTAAGGTCTCTTTTATACTCCCAATTGAGTTTGTAGCTGTTGGAGACCGTTGGGATTGAATTGGAGTCATTGGGGCCTTTATTTCCTGTAAGAAATGCAGTTCTGGAGCTTTTCTGTATCGATACGCGGGTAGCCATATCGGTACGACCTTTTTTAGAAACTAGACATCACACTTTGTGCAGCAACCCATATCAAAACGACTCCGCTTGTTTCGGTATGCTCGTATTGGAACGGATGTTTGTTAAGCTGTAGAGAACTAGCTGTTGGTGGGTTTTTCAAATAGTTGTTAGGCTTGACACGTAGGTGTATCGAAATTCTGGAGGGCGTATCAAAACGCTTGACCTCCGTATCGATACGGCCTATGCCTTTATCGATACATGTTTTGGTAGATACAAAACTTGTAGCTTAAACCCTTGAGGTGTATCGAAACAGGTATGCCCGTATCAGTAAGATCGAGCTAAAATCTTTGGTTTGGCTACTTTAAAACATTTCAAACACTACCAAAACATTTTTGAAAACTTCTCAAACATAATTTCAAGTTGTTTAGAATTAAAAACATTTTTAGATCTTTTTAATTTAGTCCAAAACTATTTTTCAATTATTATATCAAAACAAACATCTCAACAATCTCCCCATTTTTTATATAATAAACCCAACTTGAAAAATTGTGTTTGGGATTATCCCCCTTAGTAAAAGAAATTTTGAATAAGAGAATAAAGATCCGAAAGTAATTAAAGTTCCCCCTTATTCACTTGAAATTTCAAATTTTCTAAACATTCTCCCTCTTTTTGTTATATCAAAAATGGTTCAAACAAGTTTAAAAAACTTTTAAGTCCATAATAATGGAGAGTTAAAAGAATTTGACAAAAAATAAGAATTTTGTTTAAAAATGGCTCCCTTACTCAAAGCATCATCAAATGGTTAGTCCAACAAATATGATTATCTAGTTGAATAAAAGTAAATAAATCAAATAAAAGGCAAATAATTCAACTAAATTAATTTTACCACTTGAACCAAAGGGATGATGTGAAGCCTTCCTTCTTCAGGTGATCTTCCTTGTTTGTGTGGAGCTCCCCTTAATGTTGTACTTTATTTATCATTCTCCATCACACCTATAAACAAGACAATCAAGTAACTTTTTTGTATCCATATTGCTTTGGATCCATAAACGTTAGTAGCACAAAATTTAGTCCCGTTAGGAATCCATTTTGCAATTTCATCCTTTTTAGTTGAAGTGGCTAGTCCTTTTAGGACTCAAACACTTATAAAACATTTTCCATCTACAAATCTAGGGGCACTAGATTGTCTTTGATAAAAAATTAATTTTCCAAAATTTGTTTTCTTTTCAATTCCTTTGGAAATCTAATCTTTTCTTCTTGAACATTATGAAGCAAATTTTTTAAATCAACACATTTTTGCTGAACCTCATTGAGTTTTGCTTCATGTTCAATTTTGGTTTTAGAAATAAAATTATTATGAATTTTCAAATTTGAAACCACTTTCTTGTTTTTCAAAATGTGATTTTTAAACTCTAAAACCAAATCATCGTAGGCATCTTGTAATTCATCAAAAGAATAAAAAGTTGAAGTAGATGAATTAGAAGTCACCCTTGAATCTTCTTGGATGGCCATGAGACAAAGGTTGGCTTGTTCATTTTCGGTGGAGTCATCATCACTCCAAGTAGCCACATATGCCTTCTTCTTATGGCTTGAAGAGCTTGCCCTCTTCTTCTTCCTCGATTCATGCTTGGATTCTTTCATTTTGCTCTTCATGAATCGAGAAAACTTCTTGAAGAGATAGGCCATCTCTTCTTCTTCACTTTCCTCCTCACTTGAATCTACATGTAGGCATGTGGAGGAATTGAGAGCAACGACATTTGTGTTAATGCATATCTCCATGATTTTCTTTTTCCCCATCTTCTTTATCTCTTCCTTCTTCTTCTCCTCTTCTTTCCTTTCTTCATGATTTCATGAGTGAGAAGAGACCCCAAGAGTTCATCTAGCTTCAAAGTCATGAGATTCTTAGCTTTGATGATGGACGTCTTCTTTGAGTCTCATGACTCGAGAAGAGAATAGAGAAGCTTTCAGACAAGCTTGTCTTCTGAAATGATTTCTCCATAGCCTTTGAGTCCATTTGTGATGGTGGAGAATCTATTGAACATCTTCGTGATGTCTTCATCCGATTCTATCTTGAAGTTCTCATAATTGAGGTTGAAAAGACCTATCTTGGTCTCCTTTACTTTTTTTTGTTTCTTCGTATGTGACTTCAAGCTTGTCTCATTCCTCTATGGCATCTTCACAAGAAGACATGTTCTCATGGATGTTTGGGCTAAATGTACAAAAGAGAATGTGGAAAGCCTTGCAATTTAGCTACATCTTCTTGCGACCATCTTCAAAAATGTTCCAAAGCTTGTAATTTGTATCCTTGATGAAGAACATCATTCTAGTCTTCCAATAGGCGTGGTTGGTCCCGTCAAAAAAAAGGGTCTTGTCGATGGATTACGCCATTTCGTGGGTTGATTGTATTGTTTGTTGAGCTAGCCGGATCGCCTCAATAGGATGTCAATCCCCTTCGATTGAGCCTCGCTCTGATACTAATTGTTAGGCTCAATCCCTTTCAATCGAAATGCTTGTCAGGTGGTGGAGAATATGTATTTTGGGTGTTTGTGTTGGAAGCAAAAAGATAGAAAAATATGACACAAGAGTTAGAGTGGTTTGACTTTCTAAACAAAGCGTACACCCACTATCTAGGCTCCCCACCAAGGATTTTAACCCAAATTTGAAATGATTTTTTTCCTCAAACAAGAATTAATTGATTCTCAATATTAAATACTCCATTAGATCAAAGTTTCCACTTATACCCTTATGACACTCCTATAAATAGGGAGTAAACCTTTTAGATTTACACACAACTAAAAAACATAGATTTTTTTAATGTTTTACTTTGTGGTTTCAAAAGTAGGTTTTGGTGATAGGAAAAGGTGTGGTTACGGTTCGTTGATCACTGCAGACGTGCTATTGTTGTGCTCGTTATGTTTTTGTATCATGGGAGATAGACGTTTGACGTTTCTCAAGCACCAGAGGAGCGTGCGAATGTGTTTTAAGGAAACTGCGTTCGTGCAAGCCTCAACACGTTTCCTTTGTTTTTTTGTTTCAAATCGGTTTAATTTACATACTGTTGTATCTATTGCAACCCTTTTTAGGAGGGCCCGACTTTTTTAAAAACTTTAAAAACACGGAGTCGCCACAAATCTTTTTTGAAAAGTGTGATTGGATCACTTTAAAAAAGGGTTATTTTAATAAAACGTTTTGTTTTAATAAAACAACAATTTTGGCCTACGAAAACCAGAAAACAGGTTCGGGGTTGGTTATGCGTGGGGAAGTGTTAGCACCCCACAACACCCAAAATTGGTACCTAATTGATTTAAAAATTGTTTTTAAAATTAGAATTTGAAAGTTCACAAAGGTTCAATTTTATTTGTTCATTTAATGAATACAAATCTATTTTAATGGCCTTATCGCCCTGGAGATGAACTTTAATCACCGCCAACATTTATGGCGTTAACTCGTCATTCCCCTTTGATAAGACACCGCATTAAATTAATTTCACTTTTCAAACAACAAAGAAGTTCAATGTGTTGAGCATTTTTTATTCATTCTAGGTTTGATTATTTTAAATCCTAAAATGATCTAAGTGTTTTATTCCTAATTGAGGGTTTGAGTTTGCTCAAGTGTGTTTTTTTTTGTGAGGAAAATCCTTCTACAAACACTTCTCTATCTAAGTTTTTAGAACCTAGTCCTAAGTTTTGACCTATTTTTAAAGAACAAACAAGAAACTTGAATTATTCTTTTGTGTTTTTTACTTTTTATTGTTTCCTTTTAATAAAACCTTTATTTCTTTTCTCTTTTTTAACTTTAAAACTTAAACTCTTCTTTTTGACATTTTCTCTTTTTAGTGCTACTAATTTGCTACATTCTTATTCTTTTTATTTCTATTTCCAAAAAGAGTTTTTCATTAAAGACTTTAAAGATTATTATTATTCTTTATTTCATTTTTAAAACTTTACTTAAAAGACGACTTAAACAAAATTTAAAACCTTATTTTAGAAAAGATTTTTCTTTATGTTTTTTTCAAACTTTTATTCTCTTAAAATCCTAAAGTTCTACCTATGGTTATTAAAGCTCTTTTTTTAAAAAAAAAATTATCTTTATTTACTTTTTCTTCCTTTTTTGAAAACTTATTAATTTTTTAAAAAGCAATCTTATTTACTTTTTTTTCTAAAAAAACCTTCTTTAAATTACCTAAGCACCCTTATTATTAGATTTCAAAAACTATTTTTATTTTCTAACAAATTAAGCCCTTTTTTTATATTTTTTTCACCCATAATTTATTATCTTCTAATTGAACCCCTTGATTTTAGTTTTATTTTTAAAAACAAATATTAATTCATTTTTTAATCCTAAATCTAAAAAACATTTTAAAGTTTCAATTATTTCATTTTGTAAGATCAAAGTTTCAATTAATTCACTAAAAGAAAATTTAAAGAAAAGAGAAGAGAAGAATTTTACTAGAAACGAAGAACTCGTATGTGATCCTTCTCGAATTGCTTCCCAAAAACCTCCAGAAAATTGCCCCAAATTCGAACTTCACTTCAAAAATTTCCAGCGTGTGTGTTGAACAAAGGGGTGTGAGGGGGGTTATACTTGAATTTGAGCTTACAAATCAAGCAAAATCGGGATTTAATCCCCAAATTAGATCCAAAATCAGACAAGAGGTATGATCCTAAGTAAAACCCCCCAAAAATCATCTGATTTGAATTTTCCCCTTGATTCGAGCCCTAATTTAAACCCTTCTTCACTGGTTATTGCAAATTCCGATGGCTACGGTGGACGGCGATGAGCGGCGTTGGTGCCGTTGGGTCGGCGACGGTGAGACGCGTCAACTGGCACCAACGGCGACGGTATCCATGGCCGACGGACAGTGATCAGCCCCCTCTTTTGCTGTTTTTTCTTATTTTTTACTTTTTTATTTATTATTTTTTGTTGTTATTTTTTGTTACCGTTTTTACATTTATTATTTTTTTTACCCAAATGGTTTTTTTAAGTGGGCTTTTCAAGCATAAATATTTGTACTTTTTTCAAGGTGGGCTTATTATTTGATTTTTTTGAAATGGGTTTAAAAAATGGGCTTTTGGGATGGGCTTTTTGGGTTCTTTTATTTTAGAAGGGGTCTTAATTATTTAAAAAATGTTTTTATTTTTTATTATTTATTTGATAATGGTGGGTGAAAATCTAGTAACAACAGCTGCCCCTCTTTTCTTATCTCTGTGTAACAAGGATAAAGCAAAGACTAAAAGGCACTGAATTTCACCAATTTTCTGGTTGGCTTCATTCTCCTGATGCCCGAATGAATAGGCATGTTCTATTCTCCAGATGCCCGAATAGATGAGCGGATTCCATTCTCCAAACGCTCGAACGGATAGGCTGGTTATGTTCACCTTATGCTCAAATAGTTGAGCTGAGTTCCATTCTCCAAATACCCGAACGGATAGGCTAGTTCTATTATCCTTTTGCTCGAATAGCTGAGCTGGGTTCCGTTCTCCAAATGCCTGAACGAATAGGTTGGTTCTATTCTCCTTATGCTCGAATAGCTGAGCTAGGTTCTATTCTCCCAAATGCCTAAATAGATGAGCTGGGATCTATTCTTCCAAATGCTCAAACAAATAGGCAGATTCTTCTGGAAAAAAATTCATCCCTCTTATGCTTGGATGAATAAGCAAACAAGCTTCAAAAGATTTCATCCTCCTTATGCTCGGATGAAAAAGAAAATAGACTTCCAAAGATTTCATCCTTATTATGCTTGGATGAATAAGCAAATTTCATTCTCTTTACGTCTGAACGGATGGGTGAATCTTCTGAAAAATTTCATCCTTCTTATGCTTGGATGAATAAGCATCCTCCATTCTCCTAACGCCCGAAGGGATAGGTGAATCTTCTGAAAAATTCCATCCTCCTTATACTTGGATGAATAAGCAACCTCCATTTTCCTTACGCTTGAACGGATAGGTGAATCTTCTGAAAAACTTCATCCTCTTTAAGCTTGGATGAATAAGCAACCTCCATTCTCCTTATACCTGAACAGATAGGCAAATCTTCTGAAAAACTTCATCCTCCTTATGCTTGGATGAATAAGCAAACTCCATTCTCCCAACGCTCGAATGGATACGTGAATCTTCTGAAAAGTTTCATCCTCCTTATGCTTGGATGAATAAGAAAACTTCATTCTCTTTACGTCTGAACGGATAGGTGAATCTTCTAAAAAGTTTCATCCTCCTTATGCTTGGATGAATAAGCATCCTCCATTCTTCTTATGCCCAAATGGATAGGTGAATCTTATGAAAAATTTTATCCTCCTTATGCTTGGATGAATAAGCAACCTCCATTTTCCTTACGCCTGAACGGATAGGCGAATCTTTTGAAAAACTTCATCCTCCTTATGCTTGGATGAATAAGAAACCTACATTCTCCTTACGCCTGAACGGATAGGCGAATCTTCTGAAAAATTTCATTCTCCTTACGCTTGGATGAATAAGCAAACTCCATTCTCCCTACGCTCGAATGGATAGGTGAATCTTCTGAAAACTTTCATCCTCCTTATGCTTGGATGAATAAGAAAACTTCATTCTCTTTACGTCTGAACGGATAGGCGAATCTTCTGAAAAATTTCATCCTCCTTATGCTTGGATGAATAAGCAACCTCATTTCTCCTTACGCCTGAACGGATAGGTGAATCTTCTGAAAAACTTCATCCTCCTTATGCTTGAATGAATAAGCGGGTTATATTCTCATTGTGCTCGAATAGATAAGCACATTCTATTCTCCAAATGCCTGAACGAATAGGCAGGTTCTTTTTCTGAAAGGTCCTTCGTGTACCTGAAAATGTGATATTCAATGAAATTATGATGTGCATCCCCCTAATGATGCCTAAAACATGAATGCATGTCTCGTTTCTTTTGCTTTTTGAATTCTTTTTCTTAGAATTAATTTTTCCACATGTTTTCTCGCTCAATCCAAATAAGCAGTTATACTTTTCACTATTTTTTTGACTCGTGGAATACATTTGATCTTTGCAAACTTGCTTACTTAATCCAGTGATCCTGTACTACTGGTTGGAAGGACAGACTTCTTCAACTGTCATTGCTTCGTCATTTTCATTCTTTATATCTCTTTGCTTCATCGAAAACATTCGACCTTCGTAGGCAAATGTCTCAAGATATACTATCATTGTAGTTGATACATCAATGCTGAGTGAAAGGCTTTCTTGTGTGGTCTTAAAAGCTTCAAGTCTTCATATGCCCCTTGAAATATTAAGCATCTTCAGTGCTTCTTGTGAGTTTTCAAATTCTTGCCCCTATAGAATTGCTTGCATGTAAATCCTTGCAGCAAAGCTTATTTCTACTTTAAATATATTTGAATGGTGTTGGCGTTTTAATCTCTTTCTTTCACGCCTATAAAAGTCGGGAATCCTGAATCCTTGGCCGGCATGACTTGCCCCAATCTGATGGCATGGTTTGCTTCTCAAGCGTAATTCTATCTCTTTTCATGCTTTTGTGCTTTTGCATCTTATATGTGGATCTTTCTTGACAACACGGCTCTCTTCAAACTCTTCAACGCATGTGCTTCTTCGTTTTCTTTTTTACCTTCTCATGCAAGACATTGCCCTCATTCAAGCTGAGGTTCAATTGTTTTCTGAAGTGATTATAACATTCGTTCATGGTCTCCTATAGTTGAGATCAATACCAAGAAATCTTTAGCTTAACATGAATCTATGTCAGCCTACTTGTAAGATACAAAGAAAGGCTAGAAATATGAATTATGAGAGTGGAAGAAAGGAAAAAAAGTCATGGAAAACACAATAAAAGGGCAAAGTCAGATGCCCTAAAATTCATAGTATGAATGATTCATGAATCCATCAACCGGATAGTTCCCCACTTTTTGGTGGCTCTCTTTTACTCACACGCTCCCCAAATTTAAAATTTCCCACGTTTCTAATCTCAATCAGACATTAGAAGCTCGAGGTCCCTGAAGAAAGGTTAACTCAATTAGGTGGAATGTATTCTGAAGACAAACTCATTTTCTCAAATATTCATGTGTGATTCAAATGGTCTTTTAAGGCTTGTAATGTAGGCTAGGCTCGGGTTGCCAAAGAAAGGTATATAGGCCCAAATACATATTTTAAGGATGATTAAACCAAGGATCAACTTTTCTTGATGAAATCTCTATTCTTCTTCTTTTATTCTTTGGATCACTCTAGACTACTCATTTTGGGTTTTCACCCTAGAGTTTATTTTCTTTTCTGGCACACATCTCATTTGAAGGATTTACTTCAAATTTTCCTTCACATTTCTTCTTTCATTTTCTTCTTTTCTTCGTTTTCTTTTTTCCTCCTGTTTTTCTTTTTTCTTCTTCTTTTTTCTCTTTCTCTTTTTTTCTCTTTTTCTTTGTTCTTCTTTGTTCTCTTTTTCTTTTCTCCTTTTTGTGTCCTTTTCATTTCGAATTTGCTTAATTTGTCGTATTTCCTTTGCAATCATTTTTGCCCCCTAGTGTAAGGAGTGATCCTCGGTTAGGGTTCAAACACAAGAAAAATAATATCAGGCTCAAATGGGGACAACAAATAGATTTTTTTTCATTTTCTTATTCGTGAAGGGAAATGAAGGAATGCCAAATGTCATTTCACACACAAATATCGTCGAAGAGAAGCAGTCTTCAGTTGGTAGATGTTTTAGAGTTATCACTTCATTCAAGGACCCGAACAACAATGTCTTAGAGGAAAATTCACTCATAATCTGTATATGGGATTTCCCCATTAATCCTGAACACACATTTTGTCTCCTATCTCGGGATTAGATTCAAGAATCATTCATACAATCAATAATAGGGACTCTGCAAAGAAAATGTATGCATGAAAGGAAATGGATGAAGAATTAAAAGAAGGGAAAAGTATGAAACAAAAATGAGAAATGTTTGCCACTTGAAAAAATGCATCTTTAAACAAGTAAATTGACATAGAAGCCCTTACAAAAGATCCCTAATGCTCGCGGGCAAAAGCAAAAGGGTCGGTTCTAAGCATGATCCCAACCGTCTAGAGAAAATTATGCATAATTTTTAGGAATGCATGAATTCCAACCAATCTTGCCTCCATCAACTTCGTGACGAAACTCTAAACGTGTTCGCCATCTTCTTCTCTCTCGAGTCTTCCACTTCTGATGGCTGCCAATATCAACTCTCCATTCATGACCATGTCTGCAAAACCTTCGGTGGCGTGAATTAACATATTGTCATAGAATGGACCATTTAGGATCTCCACAAACATTGGAGTAACCTCATTTTCTAACAGTGGAGGTTGAACTTGGGCTGCCACATCTCGCCCATCTCTGGGCATACAGGCGGAAGCTCTCTATGGGCTTTTGTTTCATATTCTGCAGTACAATCCTGTTTGGGGACATATCTGTTACATACTCGTACTGTTTGAGGAAAGCTTTTGACAGATCTCTCCAAGTGCATATGTTAACCCGACTCAGTTGAGCATACCATTGGATAGCAGACCCAAATAAACTGTCTTGGAAGCAATGAATCAGTAATTTCAACGTTTTCTAAGTGTGTTGACATTTTCCTACAGTACATGGTCAAATGTGCCAATGGGCATGTAGTTCCGTTATACTTTCAAAGTCAGGGGCCTTGAACTCTAGTGGAGCCACCAGGTCAGATACTAGACTCAAATATCTAGCATCTATGCCACCAGAAATGCTTCCTTCTTGATAAGATTTAATCATTTCCTCTAGCTTCTTCTAGTGGTCTTCCCATTTCCTCTCGACCTTTGCCTTGTCAGTTTTTTCATCAAACTCAAGCGTCTTGTGGTTGCGAACCTCATTGGTATCGTCTTTTAATTCAATATGGGCAGAAGATTCTACAAAATGGGGTGAGATCTTGACTTTAGGTGAAGCTACAAAAGCCATCATCGGGAACCTAGGTAAAGTATTGGTGTCTTCTCCCGCTTCAACTACATCTGGTTCTTTGAAGCCAAACATGGTTGCAATTTGGCTTACTACTTTCCTATGTGATAACTCAATCTCTTTCTTCAGGTCATTTTCTATTTTCTCAAGCTTATCACAAATGCTGATACATGCATGAGAGGGGTGAAACTAATCATCTTGGAAAAGAAGTTAAAATTGATTTGCAAGACAGAAACGTCAGTCAACTTGCGACCCCTTTTCGGATGGGATCCAGGCATTTATAGGTCGGCATGTCTGCTTGAAACTTGTCCGGCTGTCAATCAAAAGGTATCATTGATTGTTTTCAAAATTCTATTTATGCTTATTCCTCTTCTAGCATTAATAACAATTTTGAAGATAAGAATGAGACACTTTGCAACCGAAAGAACAATAGTGATGATCTCAATGAGAAGGAACTTGTAAATTACATTGCAAAAAGAGACTATGCACAAAGATCCTTCAAGACATCTTCTCTTTCCTGGTACATTGGTGAAATTTCTCCATTAACCGGTTTAGATTCGAGGGCGAATCTTTTTGAGGAGTGGGGGAATGATACATGCATGAGAGGGGTGAAACTAATCATCTTGGAAAAAGAAGTTAAAATTGATTTGCAAGACAGAAATGTCAGTCAACTTGCGACCCTTTTTCGGATGGGATCCAGGCATTTATAGGTCGACATGTCTGCATGAAACTTGTCTGTCTATCAATTAGCTTTTCAACGGATTTTGAAACGCCTCAATCGGACATCTGAAACTCAAGATACGTCTATTTTAGAAAAGACAGCGCATGCAGAAATTCCTATACGGGATTAATACGGGATTTTTGGATAATTACGAATTTTCAAGATTTTATTTGATTATTTGTAATTTAAATCAATATAGGATTCTGCAATATCTATTAGGATCAGATTTATTTAATTAGGATTTTATTTTCAATATTTATTTATTATTAGAAGTTACTTATGTAATTAGGAGATTAGATTTCAGCATTTATTTATTGTATTTAATTTCCTAAGTTTACTAGGATTAAAACTTCTCCAAGGCTTATATAAGGAGGCTTCAACCACATTGTAATTGAAGATTTGAATGATTAAAAAGTTCTCTTTTGAGTTCAGACTTGCAAGAAGTATAACTTGTGTTCTTTATTTTAGAAGCGATTCTTCAAGTTCATCAGAATTTGTTGTTGATCTTCACACTCTTGCTTGCCTAGGTAATTGCGTCTAGGAGGGTGGGTTAGAGCCGTTTGAGGTTGCTTGCTTGGTTAATTGCGATCAAGAGGGTGCCGAGGACAATTTATCCATTTATCTTCCATCTCCACCGTCATCGCCTATCTTCAGCCATCTTTTCACCGATCCAACATTCACGCCAACATCCTTATCCGCTTCCGCAAGTTCAACGTTCGCGTATACGGGGCCGTGTCTGTATCATTTGGTATCAGATTCAGATCGTTCTTGAGGATGTCATTGAGCAACGTATTGAATTTTACTCTTTTAGGGACTCGATGTCATTATTGTTGTCGACTAGATCATTCCGGGTATGATTGTCCAGATAAGTCTTATTTTCAAGAAAAAATTTTGAGAGATATGTTTTCTGAATTCATGTCTTCTAATGATATTGAAATCTGTGATTTGGAACATGATAAAAAAAAATTTGTTCTCCTAAAGAACATGAAGAAGGCGATATCATCGAGAGTTTAACCTTGCGTATTGATGAGGAAGAAATTGTAAGTAGTGTGTTTGTTTCCAGTGACAAACCTACTATTCCGATTCAAGATGATCATCAAACGACAAACACCAACGAAGGTACGCTGCAATCAAAAGGTATCATTGATTGTTTTCAAAATTCTATTTATGCTTATTCCTCTTCTAGCATTAATAACAATTTTGAAGATAAGAATGAGACACTTTGCAACCGAAAGAACAATAGTGATGATCTCAATGAGAAGGAACTTGTAAATTACATTGCAAAAAGAGACTATGCACAAAGATCCTTCAAGACATCTTCTCTTTCCTGGTACATTGATGAAATTTCTCCATTAACCGGTTTAGATTCGAGGGCGAATCTTTTTGAGGAGTGGGGGAATGATACATGCATGAGAGGGGTGAAACTAATCATCTTGGAAAAGAAGTTAAAATTGATTTGCAAGACAGAAACGTTAGTCAACTTGTGACCCCTTTTCGGATAGGATCCAGGCATTTATAGGTCGACATGTCTTAGTGAAACTTGTCCGGCTGTCAATTAGCTTTCCAACGGATTTTGAAACGCCTCAATCGGACATCTGGAACTCAAGATACGTCTATTTTAGAAAAGACAGCGCATGCAGAAATTCCTATACGGGATTAATACGGGATTTTTGGATAATTACGAATTTTCAAGATTTTATTTGATTATTTGTAATTTAAATCAATATAGGATTCTGCAATATCTATTAGGATCAGATTTATTTAATTAGGATTTTATTTTCAATATTTATTTATTATTAGAAGTTACTTATGTAATTAGGAGATTAGATTTCAGCATTTATTTATTGTATTTAATTTCCTAAGTTTACTAGGATTAGAACTTCTCCAAGGCTTATATAAGGAGGCTTCAACCACATTGTAATTGAAGATTTGAATGATTAAAAAAGTTCTCTTTTGAGTTCAGACTTGCAAGAAGTATAACTTGTGTTCTTTATTTTAGAAGTGATTCTTCAAGTTCGTCAGAATTTGTTGTTGATCTTCACACTCCTGCTTGCCTAGGTAATTGCGTCTAGGAGGGTGGGTTAGAGCCGTTTGAGGTTGCTTGCTTGGTTAATTGCGATCAAGAGGGTTCCGAGGACAATTTATCCATTTATCTTCCATCTCCATCGTCATCGCCTATCTTCAGCCATCTTTTCATCGATACAACATTCACGCCAACATCCTTATCCGCTTCCGCAAGTTCAACGTTCGCGTATACGGGTCGTGTCCGTATCAGATGCTCTTCTGATTTGCTTCCAAAGTTTTCAATCTTTCCTAAGTGTTCATGGATCGAGTCGTGCTTGCGTGGGATCTTTACTACTTAAATGGAATTTTCCAAAATTAATCTTTTTATTATACATGTATGAATGCAATGATCAAAACATTATTTAATACAAACAAAAAAAAACAAATGCATGGAAGCAAATGTATGTATGCAAAAGCATGAATGCAGGCGAAAGGTCATCAATTCTATTAAAGTGTTACTCTAGATGTAGCTTCCATTGTATGGCGAAAGTCCTACGCATACGTCTCGGTCTGAGCACTCATTTCATTGATCAATCTTTCGAGCCTTGGTCCTACTTTGTCGGTCTGATGTGGGGCGAAGAAATGTAGCTTCTTGATGCCACATGCTTAGCTATGTCTTCAATTTAGGATGTGATGCTTCTCATCTCGCTCCTGGGTCCTTTTGACATTGCCCCTAAGTCGAGTAGACCAAAGATCATTTTCAAATTCTTGCTTGGTTGGACCATTAAAAGTGGTCCTATAGCACTTGCGACTTATGGTATTCTTCTTGGCGCTGATGTGAGCATACTTCGATGTTTCCTCCACGTGATCACTAAACATGTAACGCTCTGGTTTTGGGGCTAGATGTTTTTAATGTTGAATCGGGCCGGTCGAAAATGGTTCGAACTTTTGAGGCGTGTTTAGGGAACACCTAGTTCGAGATGTTTTAAAAATACGGAAAATATCTAAAAATCCTCATTTATTATAAATAAGATTATAGTAAAAACAATTTTACAAAGTGAGATTTTGAAATATTACATTTTGGTATAGTGACCAAAATGTAGTTTTTGCAAAAGTTGACTAGTGACTTTTTTGTAAAGGATTGAAACTTTGAATCTTTAAGGAGCTAATTTTACCAATTTTTTCAACAGATTTCTCTTTAATTTGGGAGTTTTTAATAATGATTTTATTAAAGAAATAAAAAAGAATTAAAAGAAAATAAAAGGTTGACTTTTCATAACCAACTTAACGATAGTTTTTTCTCTTTTCATTTTCTCTCAACTTCCAAAAACCTTTCTCTCATCATAGAACCTCTGATTTTCATCTTGTTTGCTGAGATTACATCTTTCAAAAGATTTCCTATCTTTGTTTCTTCAAATCCTATTGATTTTTGCTTTAGATTTTCAAGAAAACTTGCCCAAATTGAAGAGAGATCAACCATTAGAGGTAAGCTTCGTCCTTCTCCTCTAATGATCAGTTCTTTACTGAAATTCTCAAGTTATCAAGCCTTTGTTAATGGATTTTGAGTTGTTTTAATGTTATAAACAAGAAATAGTTGCTAAATTCAGGATTCTTGATGAGATCTTGGTGATTTTCATATTTCTATGTTAAGCTCTATTTTGAGGTTGATTTCTAACATATTTTGGATGTTATTTGATATTGAGAAAGAGGTTTTAACAAATGAATCTCGAATAGGTTTGGGTTCCTAAGTTTGAGTTGTTAGATTTGTGGTTTTTGAGGTGTTTTTGGTGATCTGCTATTGCTGGAGGTATAAGGTTGTGTTTATAGTGATTTTTGATGTTGATTGAGGTTTAGAAAAGATTAGAATTGATAAATCTTGACCGGGCTTTGATTTGAGGAAGTTTGGAAGTGATTTCGGTTATTTTGGATAGCGGAAATGCTAGTTTTGAGTAGAGCAGCGAGTTAGAATGAGTGGCTGGTGATTTTAATGCATGATGATGCATTAATCCTCTACTTTTATGTGTAATGAACAGGGGAGACTTCATCGGACGCATTTGGTGTTGATCCGGAAGTGCCGGAAGCCTAGAAATCGTTTCGTCAAGCAAGCAAAACGTTATCGGTGAGTGAAAATGGTTTTAGAAGTCCTTGAGGGACAATGAAACAAGTTTTGGGGATTTAGGATTGGTTTGATACACCATCCTAAGTCCGGAAGTAATTATGTTTAGATTTGCTCTCGAAAAGTGGTTGATGCCTCTAAATGCTTTTGACATGCTCTTGATTTGATTTAGACAAATTCCTACTGTTTTATGCATGATTTATGACATGAAATGATGTTACATATTGATCCCATGAGATAGAATGACATTGCAAAAAGTTTTGAGATTTTGATTAAATGTTATGCATGAATTGTGGTTTTGAAATGGAATGAGATAGATTTTAGAAATGTTGCATCAAAATAGTAGGTGAGATGATGATTTTAATGTAATATATTAGCATAAATGATGAGAAGATTACCGGATATAATTGGTCGACCAATAGGATGTAAAGTGCACTATAAACTAAAATTCGTACGTGCTCTTTGGAGTCAGGCAATGGGGGTAGTGCCATCCCGATCAAAAGTTAGAGTCTGATGATGAGAGATACCATCGGGGTAGGTCTTGGTGAAACACCCAAGCTTTGTGGTGAAGATAGATACAACCATGAGAGTCCGGTGGCGAGATCCCACTAGGGTAGGACTTGGCCTCAAGTCAAGCTATCCGCATATTTGAGTAAAGATAGAATATGAAATGCCAATATATGATAATGAACTTTGATTCACATGTACCAATGTTGAAATGATTTTATGCTATGAGAAATGCATATGAGATTTTGAGATTTATGAAATGCTTTTGAATATCAAGCATGTGTGGCTTTGCCATGATATTTGCATTGGTTGAATGCATGAGATAGATAGATGGTACGTGTGATTTTCAAATGGTGATTTTCTTTGAAATGGTTTTCAAGCATGAGATAGAAAGAGCATGGTTTTAGAAATGGTTTTCAAGATAGAGTTTTAAAAGCTTGCATTGTTGTGTTGGTGTTTTTAGAGCATGCCTCACTAAGCTATCGTGCTTACGCTCTCTTTTACCAATAATGTAGATAATTGAGATATCTTGGGCAGCGAGGAGGCTTCGAGAAATCGAAGGAATAGATAAGCTCAAGTATGGTGTTATACTTTTACTCTAGTAATGATATATGGCAATGAGACTTGATGGTTTGTTTTGGGAGATGTGTTTTTGGACTCCCTGATGTTGATGCAAGTGTTATATGGTTTATTTGGTTTGTAGAAGGCCTTTATATTGGTTTTGATGCTTTATCTTACCTTTTGGTATGCTTTTATTTTGTGGTTTAAGCATGCTCCATTATATGCCTTGCTATGCTTGTGTTAATCAACCAAATGTTACCATGTGCTTGGAATTACATGCTCATCTGATTGAGTGGATGCCATAAACATGTTCATATGATTTGATGATGATTTGTTGAAGTTTGATTCAATTTTGGGGCTGATTTTGGGACAGTTTTGGTATGTGTTTCGATAATCGGGCTTGTGTATCGATAATCGGGCTTGCATATCGATACGCATAAGCCAAACTTGTGCCTTTTTGTACAGGGGTATCGGTACGGATGGAAAGTGTTTCGATACGAGTTTGAAGGGCACACCGATACGCGGGAGAGCGTATTGATACCCTTTCTATGAGTTTGGTCACTGCCTTCCCGCGTATCGATACGGTCCCTAGGCGTACCGATATGCGACCGTTAATTCTGTTAATGGCATCTTGTATAGTTTCAAAACATTATATTTTAGTCCCTGAACTTCAAGAATGCAATTGGATGTGATTGGTTGGTTAGATTGTGATGAAAATTGTCAGCGAAGCATGAAATGTGACTAATTGAATAAAGGTAACTTTAAAATCAGAGACATCCTTGTAATTTGCAAAAATTACATTTTGGTCCATAAATGTCTAGTTTGTGCAATTAAACCCCTAAACGAAATCTGATCGTTGTGCCGTTTCTTCCTATGCTCTTTAGTGATCACATAGGATGTAATCTGCATCTAGAAAAGATAAAAAGAAAAAAATAAAAGGTTGTCAATCGGAGTCGGCTTTAACGGGTTGACTTCGGTTTTCCCCGTGTAATCACCTCGGTTCGGGTCAACCGTCTAGACCGGGCTAAGGGGGTTACACGATAAATTCTCATTGTTTGCGCATCGTTTTCCTTTGTTAGGTACCTTCCATCCATGGCAGAAGCTTTCTCTGATTGAGCAACATGCTTTAAAATCGATCCCCTCTAAATATGGGATGCATGCAACAAATAAATATGCCACAAAAACAAAATAAAACTCACACACAAAAAGCTTAGTAATCTTTTTAATAAAAAATAGAAATAAAACATAAAAGATCCAAAATAATGCAATTGCATTAAAATTCTGGGAAGCCATTCCAACATTCCAGGACATGTCTCCACGGATTATTCTTGCGACTTTGACCAGACTCAACACCATAGGCTTTCCACAAGGATCTATTGGGGTAGGCTCTAGAATCTCAAACTTGGTTCGGTTCTAAAAGGGTACCCAAGATGTCCTTGATGTCCCCTACTAAGGGTAGAAAGGTCCTCGATTCTTGTAACACCCCAATTTTGGGCTTGGAAGTTTAGGGTCTGAACCGGACCGGTTTAAATTGCGGTTCGAATATAAAAGGTGGGTTTTAGGGAAAGCCTAGTTCGGGATGCATTAAAAATATGGAAAAATATCTAAAAATCCTCTTTTATTATATATAAGAGAGTGGTGAAATCAATTTTACAAAATGGGGTTTGGAAATATGAGATTTCAAGTTAGTGACTAAAATGTAATTTTTAAAAAGTTGGTGACTGTTTTAAAAAGGAATGAAACTTTGAATCTTTAAGGAGCTAATTTACCTAAGAAGAGGTTTCTCCAGATTTTTCTTAATATTAAAGATTTAATTAATGTTATTTAATAAAAGGAAAGGAGGGAAAATAGATATTTTGGTTTGATAACTAACTTTTCTCAAAATTTTCCCATTTCATTTTCTCTCCATTTTCCCTCAGCCAAACACATTTCCCCAGCCACTTTTTCTCTGATTTTCACACCTAAAGTTGAGATTTCAATCTCTAAATGATTTCTAATCATTTCTACACTAAATCCTCATCATTTGCCTATTGAATTTTCAAGAATTTTGGTTCTAAACAAGGAGAAACTCACATTTAGAGGTATGAACGTCCTTCTCCTCTAAATACTCAGTTCTTTACTGAAATTCCCAAGTTCTCAATCATTGATTTGAGTTTTACTAAAGGTTTTGATGTTGTGATCTTGATTTTGGCTTAAAATGCAAGATTTGGATTTAATTTTGATGAAATTCGTATTGAATGATTGGGCTTTGTTTTGAGATGTCTTTTTGATGTATATTGGATGTAAAAATGATGTGTAATTGAAGTTTAATCAATGCAATCCCGGATAGGTTGATTTCCTAAGTTTTTGCTTGAGTTAATGGTGGTTTTTGGGATGATTTTGATGTTCTGCTATAGCTAGAGGTATAAGGACGTGATTAGGTTCTTTTTGGATGTTAATTGATGTTTAAGAATGTTTGGATTTGATGGATCTTGGCTGGGTAATGTTGTAGAGGTGTTTGGATGTGTTTTCGGTTGTGTTTGGTAGCCGAAATGTGACTGTTGATGAGAGCAGCGAGTTTAGGTGTCTTGGTTGAAGATATTAATGCACGATGATGCATTAATCCTCTACTTTGATGTGTTTAAAACAGGGGAGACATCTTCGGATCCTTGTGGTGTTGATTCGGGGGCTTGATCGGCGTTTCGGCAAGCTTGCGAAACGGAATCGGTGAGTGAAGTTTGGTTTTCAGCTTTGAAACCAGTGTTTGAAGGTTATGGGAGCTTAGTTTAAGTCTAAACAACTTAGCTAAGCTCAAGAGTAAGTTTTTCGAAGAAACTCTCTTTTTGATGAACCATGAGATGGTTGAATGCAATGTGTTTTATTTGCATGTTTAAATTCTGTTTTGAAAGTATATTTTGGCATGTTTAATGCTGGTTTTGTAAGCCATGTGTTGAAGGATGCTCAAGGTAAGAGATCCTTGTTTTGAACATTGATAAATGTGGTTTGATGCGTTGTAATGCATGACTATTTAATGGCTTTGTTAAATGCTTTAAAACAGTGGATTGATGATGGTAAATGATGTATATTGGCAAGTGATGTGTTGGTTTTAAAGTACTTGAATTGGATATAGTTAGCCGGCTATAGGATTGGGTGCACCGTGAATAAAGTCGCCTCAACATCCACATTCTCATAGTGCCATCCTTTTTCTTCACAAACAAGACCGGTGCACCCCAAGGTGACACACTCGGCCGAATGAAACCACGATCAAGCAACTCCTGAAGTTGCGTCTTCAGCTCTTTCAACTCTTTAGGTGCCATTCGATAAGGAGTAATGGACACTGGAGTTGTGTTTTCATACAGCTCAATTCCAAACTCCACTTCGCGATTAGGAGGCAATCCATGCAACTCCTCCGGAAACACACCAGAAAACTCTCGCACAGTCCTGATATCCTGCACTCTTAACTCCTTAGAGCTAGAATTCATCACAAAGGCGAGGTAGGCTTCACAACCTTGCCTCAGCATCCGGCTCGCTTCCAGTGTAGACACCACATTGGCAAGAAACTTCACATTCTCACCAACCACCACCACCTCATAATCATCCGCCAGCTTCAACGAAACTCGTTTATTTTCAAAATCTACTACAGCTCGATGCTCAACAAGCCAATCCATACCAAGGATTACATCAAAACCATAGAAAGGCAATTCCATAAGATCAACATGAAAAACATGGTCTTGCACAACCAAGGGACATCTTCTATAAAGCTTTCGCGTCACAACAGTCTCACCAAAAGAACTAGTTACACGCATACCAACATCCAAAGACTCAACAGGCAAACCAAGCAATTGAGCATGCTCACGCAATATGTATGAGTGTGTAGATCCAGAATCAATCAAGGAAAGTAATGACAAGGATTGCAAAGTGAAAGTACCTGCGATCACATCCGTGTCATTCCTCCCCTCTCTCTGAGCATACACTCTGGCCTGGCCACCACCCTCAGGCTGAACAGCTACCACATGAGCCACATTCCTTCCACCATCCTCCCTGCGCTGGAAGTTACCACGGCCGCGCTCACGACCTCTCTGCGGTGCAACAACTCCCGGAGCATGTCCCTGGCCACCACCGGCCAACAGAGGACACTCCCTCCTTATGTGATCCGCCGAACCACAGTTCCAGCACGAGTTACCGGTCACCACAACAGGAGCCTGAACCTCTCTCGCTGCTCGAGGACAATCACGCCTCAGGTGTCCACGCGATCCACATGTCCAACATGTGTTCGGATCAGCTCTCGCCCTGTCTCCCTGAACAGGCGCACCTTGCCCTCCACCACCACGCCTAGCTGAAGACTGGTACTTCCGATCACGTCCTCTCTTGTTCCGTCCGCCACCGGAACTATAATCAGCAGCTCGCTTGCCCGCACTAAGACCCGCTCCTTTAGAGGATAAACTCAAATTCAACTCAATATTTTTTGCTCTACCAACCAGCACATCAAAGTCAGTGTACTCAACAGCCAACATATAAGTCTTCACTTCCGTCACCAAACCATAACGGAAACGTTCACACCTCTCCCGCTCATCAGGGATAAGCTCAGGTGCGTACTGACTGAGTCGAACAAATTGAACCTCGTACTCAACCACTGTCATGCTCCCTTGAGTAAGAGACATGAATTCCCTTTTCTTTTCATCCAGGTATCGCACACCCAGATACCTCCTCTTGAACGCGTTCAGAAAGAACGTCCAAGTCACATCAGCATCCTCCATTCCGGAGATAGTGGTTGTCCACCAGGTATACGCATCGTCATGCAACAATGATATCACACAGCCCAGCTTCTGCACATCATTGCAGCTCATTTGTCCCAAAATTCTCTTGGTACTTTCCAACCAAGACTCAGAACCTTCAGCAGACAAACCCCTGAACTCAGTCCCTCCCAGACTGCGCAAGCATTCCAGAGGTAACCTAACATTAGCATCTCCCTGATGCCCAGCTCCTTGAGCTCCAGCTACCGCCGCCCGAAAGGCTCCAGCAATAGCTTGTATCAGCATTGTCATATCAGGAGCAGCTTGCCCCTGTCCAGCTTCAGGTCCAGCGACCCCAGCATCAGCACCAACACCAGCTCCCTCACCCCCAGCACCACCACCACCAGGTGGAGGAGGTAAATCCACCACATTTTCAGCATTCTCCTCATTCTCATTTTGAGCCATAGCTCGCGTATTAATCCTCGTCTCTCTACGAGGTCTCATTCACTAAACAATGCAATCACAAATGCAATAAACAAAGTCAGGCTCAGCAAGGTAAGCAATCCAAGTACTCAAGCTCATTTCCAAATAAAACAAACCATTTCATTAGCTTTGATTTGGCAATGGGTCCCTCTAACATGCTTCACCAAAGCACACACCACAATTGTAACATTCTTACAATTCATACATCATACTTTCACTCAACAAGCATACAAGGCAATCATACACTTATCACCCACATAACCGTTCCCAAATACTCGAGAGCTCAGCTCTGATACCACCAAATGTAACCCCCTTAGCCCCGGCCTAGACGGTTGACCCGAACTACGAAGATTACACGGGGAAAACCAAAGTCAACCCGAAAGTCAACCTTGATTAACGACCCTTTTTTTCTTTTAAAACTTGTCTAGATGCATACTAACCCTAGGTGAACTCTTGATATAAGCATACTTGAAAATCACAGCAATCGGAAAACGATTAGGGATTCAATTGCACAACGTACAAATTTAGGGACCAATTTGTAAATTCTGGAAATTTAGAGGACTTAGCCAAATTTTGAGTTACCACTATGAAATTAATCAAGTTTCATGCTTCACTGTCAAATTTCATCCCAAACGGACATCTCAAACTCAATCAATTGCATAAACAAAGTTTGGGACTAAAATGTGAGAATTTCAAAACATTTAACCATCAGATTCAGTGCCCAACGGTCGAGTGTTCTGAAACGGGGAAGGACTGTTCCGATACGCGGGACCGTTCCGAAACCTGTTGCCGAACATGGCTTGACAGTAGCAAATCTGTTCCGGAACGGCTCTACCCGTTTCGAAACGCCATGGTCATTTCAGGCCATCTGTTCCGAAACGGTAGCACCCGTTCCGATACGGACTGCCCAGAATTGCAGAATTTTTTTCTGGTTTAACACACTTTTGACCCACCAAACACAATCATATGACCTCCATATCATACCAACAAGTCATCAATCAATAAAGGGACATATTAGCATCATCTAATCTCAAACATGGCATCATTCAAGGAAAAACCCCAAATCTATAGGCATGCATCCTATATTAGAAATCATACATTCATCAATTCATCAAACCAAAAACCAAAAGGCCATTTACATGTTCCAACATCATCAAAGGCATTAAACCGAACTTAGAGAGTCCAAACATCTCCCAAAACACAAACTAGGTTCCCATTGCCAAATGCCAAAAGCTAATAGTGTTATGAAAATAGTCACCATACATGAGCTTAGTCTTTCACTTGGATCCTTGACCTCCTTGCTGCCCTTAAAGCACTTCAACGCTCTGCATTATTGGTTTAAGAAAGAGAGAGCGTAAGCACATAGCTTAGTGAGGAATGCTCAATTAAAAACAACACAATAATGCATTTTGTAAAAACACCTTTCCAAGGCCTTTAATTTCAAAACATCATTTATCATGCATTTATGCATACAATCAAGCATCTCATGCTTCAATCCATCAACATGTCATATTGGCTTACAAGTGATAATCCATAACATTTTACAACTCAAAAACACAATCGGATACGCGGATTACAAGCGTTGTCCCATACGCTTCATACACACTACCAATATCAAGGTGGAGTTTACCGGTACAATCACAACCCCTCAACACCCGTGATGGAGTCTACGGTACAATCACAACCCCTCAACATCACTCATTGGTAGTGGTATAACATCACTAACGAGAACACGGGACACACAACACAAGATCCACACATGGACTTTTAACCACCATTGTGATCTTAGGACACACAACACAAGATCCACACATGGACTTTTAACCACCATTGTGATCTTAAACATCTCGTTAGTGTACTTGGATGGAGTTTACGGTACAATCACAACCCCTCAACATCCAAGGCGACTTTATTCACGGTGCACCCAATCCTATAGCCGGCTAACTATATCCGATTCAAGTACTTTAAAACCAACACATCACTTGCCAATATACATCATTTACCATCATCAATCCACTGTTTTAAAGCATTTAACAAAGCCATTAAATAGTCATGCATTACAACGCATCAAACCACATTTATCAATGTTCAAAACAAGGATCTCTTACCTTGAGCATCCTTCAACACATGGCTTACAAAACCAGCATTAAACATGCCAAAATATGCTTTCAAAACAGAATTTAAACATGCAAATAAAACACATTGCATTCAACCATCTCATGGTTCATCAAAAAGAGAGTTTCTTCGAAAAACTTACTCTTGAGCTTAGCTAAGTTGTTTAGACTTAAACTAAGCTCCCATAACCTTCAAACACTGGTTTCAAAGCTGAAAACCAAACTTCACTCACCGATTCCGTTTCGCAAGCTTGCCGAAACGCCGATCAAGCCCCCGAATCAACACCACAAGGATCCGAAGATGTCTCCCCTATTTTAAACACATCAAAGTAGAGGATTAATGCATCATCATGCATTAATATCTTCAACCAAGACACCTAAACTCGCTGCTCTCATCAACACTCACATTTCGGCTACCAAACACAACCGAAAACACATCCAAACACCTCTACAACATTACCCAGCCAAGATCCATCAAATCCAAACATTCTTAAACATCAATTAAGATCCAAAAAGAACCTAATCACGTCCTTATACCTCCAGCTATAGCAGAACATCAAAATCATCCCAAAAACCACCATTAACTCAAGCAAAAACTTAGGAAAATCAACCTATCTGGGATTACATTGATTAAACTTCAATTACACATCATTTTTACATCCAATATACATCAAAAAGACATCTCAAAACAAAGCCCAATCATTCAATACGAATTTCATCAAAATTAAATCCAAATCTTGCATTTTAAGCCAAAATCAAGATCACAACATCAAAACCTTTAATAAAACTCAAATCAAGGATTGAGAACTTGGGAATTTCAGTAAAGAACTGAGTATTTAGAGGAGAAGGACGTTCATACCTCTAAATGTGAGTTTCTCCTTGTTTAGAACCAAAATTCTTGAAAATTCAATAGGCAAATGATGAGGATTTAGTGTAGAAATGATTAGAAATCATTTAGAGATTGAAATCTCAACTTTAGGTGTGAAAATCAGAGGAAAAGTGGCTGGGGAAATGTGTTTGGCTGAGGGAAAATGGAGAGAAAATGAAATGGGAAAATTTTGAGAAAAGTTAGTTATCAAACCAAAATATCTATTTTCCCTCCTTTCCTTTTATTAAATAACATTAATTAAATCTTTAATATTAAGAAAAATCTGGAGAAACCTCTTCTTGGGTAAATTAGCTCCTTAAAGATTCAAAGTTTCAATCCTTTTTAAAACAGTCACCAACTTTTCAAAAATTACATTTTAGTCACTAACTTGAAATCTCATATTTCCAAACCCCATTTTGTAAAATTGATTTCACCACTCTCTTATATATAATAAAAGATGATTTTTAGATATTTTTTCCATATTTTTAATGCATCCCGAACTAGGCTTTCCCTAAAACCCACCTTTTATATTCGAACCGC
Organism: Hibiscus trionum; assembly: GCA_030270665.1. NCBI lineage: Eukaryota > Viridiplantae > Streptophyta > Magnoliopsida > Malvales > Malvaceae > Hibiscus > Hibiscus trionum. The sequence continues at coordinate 16,860,240 of BSYR01000010.1, forward strand.
AATTTAAACCGGTCCGGTTCAGACCCTAAACTTCCAAGCCCAAAATTGAGGTGTTATAAAAAAAACAAGTCATGGCATCTACCTCCGGGTCAAGCATGTACGAGTCTCAATCGACTACAAACCACCTTTCTTCAACAATGATAGCTACCCTTTTTGGAAGAACCGGATGCGTCTCTTCATTAAATCCAACGATTATCTAGTTTTGGATGCTATTGAAGATGGTCTCTCTATTCCGATGAAGATAGACGACGAAGGAAGACTTGTGCCAAAAAGGAAAAATGAGGTGAGTGAAGAAGAGAGAAAGAAGATTCAAATCAATGACAAAGCTCTTCACATGTTGTTTTGCTCTTTCGATACCGATATCTACTCCAAAATTTCCTCCATCGAAAGTGCTAAGGAAGTGTGGGATACACTTGAGACTACATATGAAGGAACAAGTGATGTGAAGGAGACAAAGATTGGAATTCTCAATCTTAGCTATGAGAATTTCATAATGGAGCCTGACGAAACCGTTTCAAAGCTGTTCGATCGTTTCTCAACAATCGTCAATGGGCTAAAGTGTTTTGGAGAGATAATCCCGGAAGACAAACTAGTCCGGAAGCTACTCTACTCACTTCCTGAGTCTTGGGATGGGAAGAGAACCGCAATCATTGAGGCCAAGAATTTGAAAACACTCAAGCTTGATGAGCTAGTTGGTTCTCTCCTAACTCATGAGATCATGAAGCAAGGATGGGAAGATGAAAGGAAGAAGGAAGAAAGAAGAGTGGAGAAGCTTGAGGTAGATAAGAAGAAGAAGATAGGAGTGGCTCTCAAAGTTTCTCTACATGAGGAGAGCATTTCTAGTGAGGAGGAAGACCTAGAAGAATTGGCTATAATAGCCAAAAGATTCTCACGGTTTATGAGGTCCAACCGGGGTAGAAAGATTCAAAGAAAAATAGACTTCAAGACCAAAAACAAAGAAGAATAGAGGGATCAAATCATTTGCTTTGAGTGCAAAAAACCAGGTCATATTCATTCCGAGTGCCCTCAGCTCAATAAGAAGGGCTCTGAGAAGAAGAAGAAGCTCAAAGCCAAGCTTGTTACTTGGAGTGATGAGGAGTCATCCGAGGATGAGGAACACGAAGTGGCCAACCTTTGCCTCATGGCTCTTGAGAAGGATTCCTCCATGGTAACCTCTAACTCATCTTCATTTGATTTTACATTTGATGAATTGCATGATGCTTATGATGAGTTACAAGAGGTTTATGATGTGTTAGTTGAGAAGTATAAGGAGTCGGTTCTAAAAAATTGAAAGATCATTTCGGAACTAAATGCTGAAAATGACTCACTTTCTCAAGCTAACTTGAAATTTGAGAAAAAGATCTTAGGTTTACAAGATGAACTTAAATTCTTTCAAGATGAAAATGTAGACTTAAACAATCTTATTTCTCAATGCAATAGTGAACACCAAAAGGTGTTAAATGAGCTTAATGAGCTTAAGAAGTCTTTCAATAGTGCTGGTAATGTGAAAAATAAAATAGATAATCATCTAGATCAAACCAACCTAAAAGAAAGAACAATAACTACAAACAAAGTGGCTTCCATAGGCATAATAGGACAAAAAGAATTAGAAGTGTATGTGTTTCTAAGGAACTTGTCAAGTCTAATAATATCGATGCCATGTCACCTTGGATTCCTAAGGGAACCAAGCTTTTGGGAGCTAACACTCGTTGACCCAAAATGATTTGGGTACCAAAAATCAAAGCTTAATATCTTTGTTTGTAGGGGGGCATTGCTACAAGGCCAAAGCACAAAGCCAAAACTCATGGTACCTTGATAGTGGATGCTCGAGGCACATGCCCGGAGATAAGATTCGATTCATGGACTTAAAGCCAAAAATTGGAGGAGTAGTGACATTTGGTGAAAAATCCAAAGGCCACATTAAAGTTATTGGATCCATAGGTAATCACTATACTATACTCACTGAAAATGTTTTATATGTCGATGGTCTAAAACACAATTTATTGAGCATTAGTCAATTGTGTGATAAAGGATTTAATGTCTTATTTGATAAAAATGGATGCAAAATTGTTGACATTAAATCAAACAATATAATGCTCATTGGTCATTGCATAGGTAACATTTACATGGTTCGTTTAGATGACATTCATACATCTCATGCATGTTTTGTTGCACAAAATGAAAATGATGCATGGCTATGGCATAGGAAACTAGGACTTGCTAGAATTAGTGTTTTAGAAAAATTAGTTTCCCTAAATCTAGTTAGAGGTTTACCCAAGATCAAGTTTTCAAATGATAAAATATGTGATGCATGCTCTAAGGGTAAACAACATAGATCATCCTTTAAATCCATTAATGATGTTTCTACAAGTAGGTGTTTACAACTAATTCATATGGATTTATTTGGGCCTATTAGAACTATGAGCTTGGGTGGTAAATCATATGCATTTTTACTTGTTGATGACTATTCTAGATTTACTCAGGTTCTATTCTAAAGTACTAAAGATGAGGCTTTAGAAAAATTCATCACGTTTTCAAAATTAACTCAAAATGATCTCGAACTTAAGATTTCTCATATTAGAAGTGATCATAGAACCGAATTTCAAAATCTAGGTTTTGAAGAGTTTTTAAATGAAAATGGTATTAGCCACAATTTTTTGGCTCCTCAAACTCCTCAACAAAATGGGGTAGTTGAGAGGAAAAATAGGACTTTACAAGAAATGGCTTGAACCATGCTTTGTGAAAACAATTTACCTAAATATTTTTGGACGGAAGCCACAAACACCGCTTGCTACATTGTAAATCGAGTAATGATTAGGCCACTTTTAAAGAAAACACCATATGAGATTTTAAAATCTAAAAAGCCTAACATTAGCTATTTTCATCCATTTGGTTGCAAGTGTTTTGTTTTAAATAATGGAAAAGACAACTTAGGTAAATTTGATGCTAAAAGTGATGAAGCTATTTTCTTAGGGTATTCTTTAACCTCTAAAGTCTATCGTGTATTTAATAAGAGAACTTTAGTAGTAGAAGAGTCTATTCATGTTGTATTCGATGATAACCTCCTTCCGAGGAAGGAATCTTGTGATGATGATGATGTAGGAATCCTTGATGCCTTTGATGGAGAACAAAATTCAAAGGAGGATGAGATTCCAACTAAAGATGAGGATGCACAAGATCCACCTCTTGAAGCCTTGAAGGACTTGGCTCTTGAGGAAAAAAAGTGAGTTACCCGAGGGAGTACAACTATGTCAAATGTGGTGAAATCTTGGGTGATCCATCCAAGGGGGTAACTACTAGATCTTCTCTTAAACTCATGAATCATGTTGCTTTTATCTCATGCATAGAGCCTAAGAACATTAAAGAAGCATTAAATGGTGATTTTTGGATTATGGCTATGCAAAAAGAGTTAAATCAATTTGAGAGAAGTAATGTATGGACATTAGTTGAAAGGCCTAGTAATCAATCTACTATAGGAACTAAATGGGTATTTAGGAATAAACTAGATGAGAGTGGTAACATTGCGAGAAATAAAGCTAGATTACTTGCTCAAGGTTACACTCAAGAAGAGAGAATAGATTTTGATCAAACCTATGCACCTGTAGCTAGAATGGAAGCTATTAGGATGTTGCTTGCATATGCATGTCATCATAATTTCAAGCTATTTCAAATGGATGTGAAAAGTGCATTTTTAAATGGTTTTATAAATGAGGAAGTGTATGTGGAACAACCACCGGGTTTTGAAGATTCAAAATTTCCAAATCATGTTTTCAAACTAGCCAAAGCACTTTATGGTTTAAAACAAGCTCCTAGAGCTTGGTATGAAAGGCTTTCAAACATTTTGATTGAAAAAGATTTTGAAAAAGGTAAGGTGGACACTACACTTTTCATAAAAATGTATAAAAATGACATCTTAATAGTACAAATATAAGTTGATGATATTATTTTTAGATCTACTAATGAGTGTCATTGCAAGGAGTTTGCTAAGTTAATGCAATGTGAATTCGAGATGAGCATGATGGGGGAGCTCTCATTCTTTTTGGGACTCCAAATCAAGCAAAGGAAGGATGGCACCTTCATCAATCAAGCAAAGTACGTGAAAGATATGCTCAAGAAGTTTGGCTTGGAGCAAGCAAAGCCTCAAGCTACACCAATGAGCTCATCTACAAAGCTTGACAAAGATGAAGGAGGTATGTGCGTTGACTCTAAGCTTTATCGCTCTATGATTGGATTTTTGCTTTACCTTACCGCAAGTAGACCAGATATATTGTTTAGTGTTTTCTTGTGTGCTAGGTTTCAAGCTAGTCCTAGAGAGTCTCACCTTATAGCCGTTAAGAGAATCTTTAGGTACCTTAGAGATACCCTTGTCTAGGTCTTTGGTACCCTAGAGACTCAACCTTCAATCTTCATGCTTATTCGGATGAGGATTATGGGGGGTGTAAAATCCATAGGAAGAGTACTTCGGGAACATGTCAATTCTTAGGTATTATGATCACATCTTGGTTCTCTAGGAAACAAAATAGTGTAGCTCTATCTACCACCGAAGCCGAGTACATATCCTTAGGGAGTTTTTGTGCTCAAGTCCTTTGGATGAAGCAACAACTCTTAGATTATGGTATTAAAGTTGAAACTATACCCCTTAAGTGTGACAACACTAGTGTCATATGCTTCACTAAAAATCTCATCCAACACTCTAGAACCAAACATATAGAAATAAGGCATCATTTCATTAGAGATCATGTCCTTAAGGAAGATGTTGTTATAGAGTACGTTGACACCTTGAACCAACCAGAGGACATTTTTCTAAACCTCTAGACAAAGAGCGTTTTTGGTCCCTTAGGAGAGAGTTAGGTCTAACTAGCCTTCCTTGACCCTTTAGGACTGTTTTTGAGGTTAAAATTGCTTGAATTTGTAAAATTGCATGTTTATGTGTTGTTGATCTTGAAAATATCTATGCTTATAGCTAGGGGAGTATGCTTCTGTTAAAATATGCTTAGAACTGCTCATTCATCAATTGCATTCATTTAGGAGGTGTTAAAATCGAGCCTTTGGTTTTTCTTAAAGCCTAAAAAGCATTTCTGGGCATAGGGTATCGATACGGCCTTTTGCGTATCGATACGAGTATTGTATTAGCTTTCCAGACTGCTTTTTGCTTAAAACGGGTATCGATACGGTTAAACTCGTTTCGATACGATCTAAGAGTGTTTCAATACGGATAACATCCGTTTCGATACGGACCTTTGACGAGCGTTTCTAGGGAATTACGGTTTTACCCCCGTATCGATACACCCTCAGGCGTATTGATACCCGATTGCGCAAACAGCTTCTTAATGGCATTTAAAGAGTTCCACTTTTACCAAAATTACAATTTTAAAACCCTAGCCGTTTTCACTCTATGAAAAGCCTCTCAATCCCTCATATTTTTCACCACACAACTCAAAATCTCATGAGGGTTTTCAACATCAAGCCAAGCTTTTCAAGCTTTTCATCAAATTGGTGCAAAGTTCTTCTCCCATTCCTCTCTATCAATATCAAGATATAAATCTCTTTTTTTCTTTTTATTTTATTTGATTTTCGTTTTAAATTTTCCTTTGTTTTGTTTTGTTTTCTCAAAAACAAACTTTTTCAAACTTTTTGTTTTTGTTTTGTTTCTCAAAAAAAAAAATTAAAAACCTTGATTATTGATTTTCAATGGGTTGAATGAGAAAGGTAATGCATACACAGTTTTTTTATCTATTTCTCTAGTCAATGGCACCCAAAAAGAGAGCGCATACTAGTGAAGTCGGTGAAGGTTCCAATGCCGGAGATGGCACTCGCCCAAACCTCACTCTTATCTATCAAAAGTGCTTCAAGACCACCGGAGATCTCACATATTTCCGACAATTTCAAAACTATAAAATCCATCTGAAGAGGGTAATTTCCGTTCCTTTTCTCAACTCGGAGCGTTTCAAATTTGCTTACTTGCCTTTGCTCCAACAATGGAAATTTATGAACTTTATTCAAATTCCTGGATTTTTCTATCGCAATTTGGTCTTGATTTTCTATGTTAATGCCAAGTGTGTCGCCAATCAAGCGGGTGTTGTTACGACCGTTAATTCTTATCTAATGGGTAAAAAGATCACCATCGATGTTCAATCTATTTGTGATGTGTTTAAGCTAGAAAATGAGGGTCTAGATGATGAGAATTCTCTTGGGAGGTTCCGTGACCGCTCTCAACGCTCAAGATCGAATCCTTCACTTGATGGTTTCTTGGTGGTTTAGGCCTTCGGGAGGAAAGTATTCAACTATTCGCCAAGTTGACGATTTTTGAATTCGGTGCTTCCGTGAAAGAAAACAACCAAATCTTGCTCGGATTATGTTTGCGGAGATTGTCTATCTCATGCAACATCGCCACACTACTCTTGTCACTTCATTCACTTATGGAACGACTTTGAGTTATTTCTTCACCCAAAAGGAGATAGATTGTTCTCACGACTACCCGTCACCCCTCACTGATCCCATTGATGAAAGATCACTTTCAAGGGGGAAGTTCATGTACTTCAATGGTAGTTGGCTTCGTCTCTTCGAGCTCCCTAGCGATGCTATTCCGGAAGAAATTGCCAATCCTCAAGCCGCTCAAGCTTCTACTCCACCTTCCATGGATGCCCTTATGACTTTTCTCAACTAGCAATTCACGGGCTTGCGCACGAGAATTGCTTCCATGGATCAAGCGATGAATTCAGGGTTTGCTGCTATAGACACACGTTTTACAAGCCTTGAAGATCGTGTGAAGAATGTGGAGACGCGTCTCACTTCTCTTGAAGGCGGTCATAACTCGATGAACATATCTCTTACCGCTTTTCATGACGAGTGGCGTCAATCTCGGAGGAATGATGATGCACATGTTGAGGACGATGAATATGGCGATGGAGAAGCGTAGTAGCTTATCTTTGCATACCATTCATGTCATTTAGGATATCTATTTATGAACTTTGAATTTTTTTTAGGATTAGGTTTGCATTCTAAAACCTATGCTTTGATTATTGCTATTTAGATTTTATTTTGATGTTTCCTTTATTATGAATTTAATGTTTATCTATAATATGTTGCTTGGTTTTATTTATGCCTTTTGCCTATGTTTATCTATGTCTCTATATTTTGATCTAACAAAAAAGGGGAGAGGGAACAAGCTCACACTTAAAATTTTGATTTTTAACTTAAATTTTACCTAGCTAATATTAAGGGGGAGTTGTTTTGCAAAGGTTTTCAAAAGTCTCAAAAATTTCAAGTTTTGGTTTTGTTATATCAAAAGGGGGGAGATTGTAAAACCTATGTTTGATTTTGATATAACAAAGTATGTTAAGGATAAAATTGAAAACTTGAAATAGATTTTTAAGTCTCTCAAAGGCTTCAAATTAACAAGGCTTTAATCTAGTTTGAAAAACCCAAACTCCAAAATATTTTCTAAGTGTTCCAAGGCCAAACTATTGAAAAACATCCAGGCGTATCGATACGCTTCCAGCCGTATCGATACCTTTTTTACAAAGTTGGCTACTGGAGAAATACGTTTCGTACGCCCCTCACCGTATCGAAACATCGTATCGAAACAGATTGCATCTGTATTGTTACGCTCTCTCTGTAAAACTGAAGGAGTTTGAATGTCGTATCGATACGGTGTCACCCGTATCGATACTGTTTTAATGGAATTTTAAATTTGAAAGCCATTAATGAATTTGACCGTTGGTGTCAGTTGTTAGGTAACCGATTTTTAAAGTGATGGTTGTCCCGTACCGATACGCCCTTTGCCGTATCGATATAGAAACTTCTAGTGAGCTCTGTGGAAATAATTGCATCGATACGGATGTTCCCCGTATCAAAACAGTCCCTATCTCGTACCGATACGCTTACACGCGTATCGATACGCCCCTCTTGTTATTGTGCAATGACTCTTTATGTTTTGAGACAGGTATCGATATGGGTCCTCGTGTACCGATACGGTAAGCTGCAAAAGTGCATTTATGGTGGAAAGAGAGGGTCCCAACGGCTATATTCAATACCCTAACCACCCAAACGTCTAGAATTAATGGAGAAGGTATAAATTGAAGCCAATTGAAGACTAGCAACAACTATTGCATCAAAAAGAAACATCCTTACAAAAATCCAAGCTCAAAGTGCCAAATTTCCTATCTCTTGTAAAATCTCAAATTGTGTTGTATTCAATTCTGATCTTGTATTCAAATTTGGGTTTAGTGATTGTACTTAAAGGGGCAATCTTGAATTGAGAGATATCTTTCTTGCCTTAGTTTCTTCTTTGTACTCTTGTGAGGGTTTGGTTAAATTTTGGGTAGAAAATTTGACCGGTATTGTACAGGTTACCTCCTAAGCCTTGAAAATGGGAACAGCAATTAGTGGATTGTTGGAAAATCTTTAGTGGTAGCTAAGGTAGTGGGTGTAGAGTTCATTTGGAACTTGAACCACTCTAAAATTCCTTGTTCTTCATTTTTAGCCATTCTACTTTCCACAATAATTTTTAAAAACCCAATTCACCCCCATATTGGCTTTGATCAATCCATTGATCCACTTAACAAATATCCTTACGAAGACAAAGGGAATGAGTCTCGAAGGTACTTGCTAGGCTCATACGAAGAATCAATATTCTTACATGAGCAAATCGTGTTCCCCCCACTTAAACGAACGGGACAAAGCTCGGGTATAGAGCTTGGAATTAAGTCTTAAATGCGTAAAATAGAGTTATATTTATTTAAACGGAGAAATAAATTGAACCTATTATGAACTTGCAAATTCCATTAGTTTTTTTAAAAAATTCTTTTTGAAAACCATTTAAAATCAATTTGTGTCCTGACCCTCTTTTGTTTTTATTAAAACCAAAAACATTTTCCAACGGAATCGCCAAGCTGTCGCAAACCTTTTTAGGAGGGCCCAACTTTTTTAAAAACTTTAAAAACACGGAGTCGCCACCAATCTTTTTTAAAAAGTGTGATTGGATCACTTTAAAACGGGGTTATTTTAATAAAATGTTTTGTTTTAATAAAACAACGGTTTTGGTCTACGAAAACTAGAAAACATGTTCGGGGGTCGGTTACGCGCGGGGAAGGGTTAACACCCCCACAACGCCCAAAATTGGTACCTTAATTGATTTCAAAATTAGAATTTGCAAGCTCACAAAGGTTCGATTTTATTTGTCCATTTAATGAATATAAATCTATTTTAATGGCCTTATCGCCCGAGAGATGAACTTTAATCACCGCCAAAGTTTCTGACGTACCGCCATTCCTGTTTGATAAGACACCACATTAAATTAATTTTACTTTTCAAACAACAAGGAATTTCAACGTGTTGAGCATCTTTTATTCATTCTAGGCTTGATTATTTTAAATCCTAAAATGGTCTAAGTGTTTTATTCCTAACTGAGGGTTTGAGTTTGCTCAAGTGTGTTTTTTTTGTGAGGAAAATCCTTCTACAAACACGTCTCTATCTAAGTTTTTAGAACCTAGTCCTAAGTTTTGACCTATTTCTAAAGAACAAACAAGAAACTCGAATTATTCTTTTGTGTTTTTTTACTTTTTATTGTTTTCTTTAAAAAAACTTTTATTTCTTTTTCTCTTTTTTTAACTTTAAAACTTAAACTCTTCTTTTTTAACATTTTCGGTTTTTAGTCATACTAATTTACTACATTCTTATTCTTTTTATTTCTATTTTTAAAAAAAGTTTTTCTTTAAAGACTTTGAAGATTATTATTATTCTTTATTTCATTTTTATAAAAGGTTTTCTTAAATGATGACATAAATAAAATTTAAAACCTTATTTTAGAAAAAAATATTTATGTTTTTTTTCAAAATTTTATTCTCTTAAAATTCTAAACTTCTACCTAATTAAAGTCTTTTTTTAATTTTCTTTATTTCCTTTTTCTTCTTTTTTAAAACTTATTTTTTTTATAAAGCACTCTTATTTACTTTTTTTTTCTAAAAAAATCTTTTTTAAATTACCTAAGCACCCTTATTATTAGATTTCAAAACCTATTTTATTTTCTAACAAATTAAACCCCTTTTTATATTTTTTTCGCCCACAATTTATTCTATTCTAATTAAACCCCTTGATTTTATTTTAAAAAAAAATAAACATTAATTTATTTTTTATTTCTAAATCTAAAAAACATTTTAAAGTTTTATTTATTTCATTTTTTAAGACCAAAGTTCTAAAAACATCTTTTAAACATGCAGGAATTTTAAAGATTAAACTAAAAACTAATCAAAAATCTAGAACGAAATTATTACCGGATCCAAGAAACGATCTTCCAACTTCAACAAACACAACCTTAAAACAAACACAACACAAGAAAACAAAATTCAACCAAGAACAAGTATGAAATTCACTAAAAAAAGAGAAGAATTTTACCGAAAACGAAGAACTCGTATGCGATCCTTCTCGAATTACTTCCCAAACACCTCCGGAAAATTACCCCAAACTCGAACTTCACTCCAAAAATTTCCAGCAAACTCAGAGAATTTTTTAAAAGAATTCTCAGATTTTTTTTCTAGCTTTGTTTTTTGCTCTCAAAGTGTGTGTTGAACAAAGGAGATTGGGGGGTTATACGTAAATTTGAGCTTACAAATCAAGCAAAATCGAGATTTAATCCTCAAATTAGAGCCAAAATCAAAAAAGAGGCATGATCCTCGATAAAACCCCAAAAAAATCATCCGATTTGATTCAAATTCTAGGTTGAATTTTCCCCTTGATTCGAGCCCTAATTTAAACCCTTCTTCACTGTTTTTTGCAAATTTCGACGGCTACAGTAGACGGCGGCGAGCGGCGGCGATGCCGTTGAGTCGACGACGGTAGCCGTCGCCGATGGACGGTGATCGGCCCCCTAGTAGTGGCGCGAGACATGGTTTGGGGGGAACCAGCCCGCGCGCGTCCTGTTATTTTTTGTTTCTTTTTTCTTTACATTTATTATTTTTTTTACCCAAATGATTTTTTAAAGTGGGCTTTTCAAGCATAAATATTTGCACTTTTTTCAAGGTGGGCTTATTATTTGATTTTTTAAATGGGTTTAAAAATGGGCTTTTTGGGTTCTTTTATTTTAGAAGGGCCACTAATTATTTTAAAAAAAATTATTTTTTATTATTTATTTGATAATGATGGGTGAAAAAATCTAGTGACAACAATATCGTCCTTATTTTTGTATTGCTCGTTTAAATAATAATATTTTATTTTATTATTTTATTCTTGAATTAACGGTTTCGCCTAATATGTTGTTATTGTTGTTGAGAATTACTCGTGAAAGTGTAGCTTAGCTATGTAGAAAACGTCTTACATTGTATTGAATCAACATGACTGATATTTATGCACAAGAAAGTAACAGATTAATCCAAGTAAAATTGTAAAACTAGGAACAAATGCAATCCAACAACAAAAACTGAAACTTAAGAACAATCTAACAACAAATAATAGTGAGAAAGATAAGAAGACTTAATAAAGAATTATTCAAACTGACATAAAATTAGATGCTCGTTTTGTCAAACTACGAGTGTGCTGTGTTACTTGTAAGTTAAACTGTAATACTCCAATAAATACTCTATGAGGAATGGATTTTGTTGATGAATTTTTATTTTTTTTATAAGTTAATATTTGTTCATATATATTTTTAACCTTTTGACATAGCATACACGTCTTGCAGATAAAGCGATTGAACCCGGGTCTCTTAAGACGAACATCATCCGTTTTTACACTGGGTTCTGTTGTGGACTTTTTAACCGTGCATTACTAATTTCTAAGTTCATTTCATTTGTAATGAAACTTTAAACGAAGATGTTGACCGTGAAAAAGTCAAGTAGTTAGGGCAGATGATAATGCAACAATTTCAAACAAAAATATTTGTGTTTTTCTTTGCAGATTCCTAAAATGTACAAACATAAAATAAATTTTCATAGAGCGATGAAAATTATAACTTTTTAAAGTATAGTGACTAAACTGTGATTTACACAAAAAAAATGTCAATCACACAATTAATGGTAAACTTCTCGATAAATAGAGTGATGAAATTATAATGTCTTAAAGTATAGTGATTGAACTGTAAACATACTCATAGTTGAGTAACCTCTAGTGAATTTACCTATTATATTACTCTTTGCACGTGCCAAAATTTTCCTGAAACCAGCAGCCTCTCCCTTCTCATCTATGATACCGCCCAATTTTTAGTTTGAAAATTTTGCCAAAAAGTCATTTCACTCCCAAACGCCAAAGCTTTCTTTCCCCCTCTTGGGGTTCACCATTATTTGTAGGAGATCCTTCAGCACAGTAAAACCATATCAAGAAATCCCCCGTTTCTCCCAAGGTAACCCTTTTTCCTCAAATCTCTCTTCTTTCACGGTTGAAATCCATAAACAATGGCGGAGTCAAGGGATAGACTCACGAGAACAGTTGATCTAGCTCAAGTCTTCGCTCGAAGACGTTCTGGGACTTTGGCCATCTTCTCAGATGAAGCACGGGCGTTGTTAGTCTCCCCTGTTCGACACCGTAGGCCGATGGGTGTTGGTATCGTTACGCCTATACCGTACGGTGGTGGGGGCCGCAGGGACAACCGTTTTGGCACCCTGAGATCCGGTATTAGACATGGACGGACTGTTTATCGATCTCCGGCGATGGGAAGAGAGAATACTCCTCTGAGCGGCCGAGGGACGGACAGTGTGTTACCGTCTTGGTACCCAAGAGCTCCTCTCAATGATATTACTGCTGTTCTGAGGGTAATACTCACATTTACTTATCAATTTCTTTGCTAGTTTCAAGAGAAAAATCTTTGGTTGGCTTGTTTAACTGCTTAGTTAGTTTTGCTGATGAGAGAATCTTGAAATAATGACCATTCAACTGCTGATTACTTTCATGGTTTGGGCTTTGTTACCATTTGGCTCTAACATATTTTTCCAATACTTGTTCATGTTTTAGGACAATGTGACTAAACTGGGCCACCTTTGTTTCATTTCCATTATTTTAATGATTGCTGGATTTGGTATACTATAGAAGTTACTCAGGCTTGAATGACTTGGGTTTTACTTTCTCATATTTGGACTTGGTCCATTCATTTCCAAAAATGAATTCCCTGTTTCATATCAATGATGAAAGGGTTATTTAACCCCCTTTTTGTTTCTCTTTTTATTAAAAATCATATGGCAATTGAATTTGACAATGATTGAACCAGGCCATTGAAAGTAGGAGAGCTCGTATAGGAGGAAGCGATGGCCTAACAGTTGAGAGCCCAATAATACCGGAGGAGGAAGGCGGTCTTAATTCTAATGTATCATTAGGTGCTCAACACGAACACGATTTCTCAACTCCAGATTCATTGGCCAGATTGAAGAAGCCTTGCCCTCAATCAGTCCGTAAAGTGTCGAAAATATTGATTGGTGTCACGAATATGAATGCCGAGGAATCAGAGTTTCTTACGCCCCAAAAGAAACTCTTGAACTCCATTGACACTGTAGGGAAGGTGGTAATGGAGGAACTACAGAAATTGAAGAGGACCCCCAGTGCCAAGAAAGCAGAAAGGCAAAAGAAAGTTCGCACGCTGATGTCGATCCGATGATCTCTAGTGCATTGTGATTAGAAATAACTGCAAGGCTAGAGATTTGCGGACCACCTGCACTGCAATGGAGGCTGGCTAATCATCCTCTGATGATATGTTTACACTTGGGAATTAGTCTATTACCATATACTAGCATATATAGATGATTTCCATAGTTCATTCCGTTTAACAAAGTCATTGGCGTAGTAGTAAACGATTTATGTTTTCAGTTGACATCTAATCTCATGTTACAACAATAAATCTCTATTTATATGTATGTATATCTTTTCTTACAAATTTTGTTCAACATGCTTTATGGTAATACTTGGTGCCCGGTTCTGAATCATTTTGCCCTGAGCCCCTTTTATTTTATAGTGCAACTTTTTTGCTGCCTTTGCTAGCAGATTATCTACTGCAATGGATCCAGGGTCTCTCGTCTGTATGTTGCGTACCTGAGACTAAAATCTCTAAATTTCTGCTTTTGCCGTTGTCTATTATGATAAGAAATTTGTTGCCATCTTGGCTTGTTTTATTTCTGAAAAAGTTTCTAAACTCAAGATTTAAGTTATGCATATCCACACTCTAATCTCCAAATCTAACCGTTAGATTGATTGGAACCTTAACTGCGGCCTACTTACTTTCCTAAATGCCACATGGTATGCTTTCATTGGTCTAGTTTTTTTAATGTCCAACGGCCAAATTATATAATGGAGCCATACTTTAGGGTGAAAAGTGGAAAACATGTATACTTGGAGGACTGAACTGGGGCCAAAAGAGTTTAGGGTGCAAGGTGAGAAAATACAAACACTTGGGATCAATTGTGGATTATGCAGACTGTGGGGTTTGAACCCACACATATTTCGGTACAAAATTTTTAAAGTCTTCATCCTTAACCACTCAGGCAAATGCATTATTTAAATATAAAATAGCTGAAGCAATGTTTAAACTCTGACTTAAACTTAGATTTTCCAAATAAAATCTCTTTTAATTTTTATGCATGAAAATAATTGATAATAGGGTAAACTACATAGATGGTCACCAAACGTTTAGGGCAATTTCATTTTAGTCACTAAACTTTTAAAATTTTTATTGGGTCATCCAACTTTTATTTTACTTTCATTTAGGTCCCTCATGTTAACTTCCATTAGAAAATGTTGGCATAGCCGGTTAGGTTTTATTTTTCTAATTAAAATAATATAATTTAATATATTTGCAGCTAAATTAAAATAAAAACATTTTCCCCCAAAATTTTGCTTTCAGTTTGGTTCTTAGATTGATTTGGGTTTTTGATGAACTTGTAGAAATTTGACAAAAAAAATATATTGATTCCATATTCATGGGATTCTAAATGTTGTGAGTTGGGGAATTTTGTTTCCACTTGGGGCAATGATTGCACGATACATAAGAACCTTTGAATCGGCAGATCCATCCTGGTTTTACCTTCATGCCTTCTGCTTGGAAGTGAATCCCTAGGGATTACATATTCAACTCATAGAAACATTAGAATTGCCCTTTCCGTTCTCACTATTGTGCTGATAAATTTCTATGAATTTTTACAATCTGCCATAATTTTACCAATACTCCAACTTTTGATGTCCACCAAAATGGGGGTTTTCCATGAACTCCTATGTAATGCCCTAAATCCGACGTCACATTTGAGTCTCAAGTCTAAACTCAAGCATAAAAATTTTCAACTAGATTTAACTCAGAATACCATTATTTCATAAAATCCAACATATCATAGGATAATGTGATACAAAATAGTTTAAATCTTTACATGGGAGCTCCAATTTAAAACCAAGTTAATTAAAACATTTGACATGATCAATAAATCCAAAATCTGAGTTACAAATATAAAATCAAGGGTACTATGAAGACATTTCCCGACAAGTCTAAGTATTGTACTCTTGATCACATCAATGAGCTGAAGTCCTACTCTGATGAGCTCCTTCAATGCAACGTAGCCACCTAAAAACCTGCCAACGAAAACAACGATTCCGAACGCTGAGCTCATAAAGCTCAATGGATACACCTCCACTCTACCATGCATCATGCTAATCATAAGTACAAGCATGTAACAAGAAAAGATGACATGGCATTGTAAACAAGTATAATCTTACCACAATTCATACATGTTTAGCATGGCATCAAACATCTCATAATAAACATATCCACAAACCTAGAGTGAGACTCAGGACCACACAACATCAGGAACATATACTCAAGCGAGACTCGGGGCCACACAACATCGGGAACTCACGCTTTATACTCGTAATTCCCCATCGAGTATCTTCGAATGAAACTCAGGACCACATAGCGTCGAGAATGTACATTAGGGATAACATCTTACCATGGTGTTGCAACACTCTCATTGGGTATCCTGACCCACCAAACAAGTGCCCACATGGCACATAACAACATTACATAACCATACCATCCTATGGTATAGGCCCTAGCGTACCGATACGGGTACCCTTTGGGTACCAATACTAACATGCGTACCGATAAAATTTGAGCTCACTGGAATTTCTCAAACCATTAACGTACCAATATATGTTGAACACCGTACTGATATCCCTCTCTCAATTTATCCAATGAAATAGTGTTTTTAAACCCAAAACACTAGGGGTATCGGTATTGCCTCCCCGCATAAAAAATTTGAAGCTTAGAAATGGCTTTCTAGGCTCGGGAAATCACTTTCTAAGCCCCCAAAACACTACCTTTAACTCTTAAACTCAAGCCTACATCTTATGGAAGTTATTAGTGTAGTTTATTACCATTTTTACGGGTTATTAACACAAAATATGAGTTTTTTCCATTAATGACTATATTCAAGCATTCAAACACCAAAATCGTCAAAACAAGCATACAAGGCATCATCCAAACACTAGAAATGAACCTCCTTGCACCAGCCTCAACCCTATTTTTTCGTTGAGCTTTTGAGTGCTCTCTAACCTCTTTCACTATAAAGAGATGTTGCAAAATGGGTTACAACATAGCTAAAGGGTCAAGAGACATAAAAGAAAGAACTCTACAACAGAAAACAGAGTTAAACCCTCCATTCACGTTCTTCCTCTTCAACCCCTACAAACTCTCATACTTTGAACCTCTACCAAAACCTTCCATTCTTACCATGTGATTTATGAAAATGTTGCTTGAGTTCATGCTATGCATGGGCTTGTGTTTATGGTATTTGGGTTGTGTTTGGGAGGTGTTTAACCTCAGTGTAAAACAGTGGAATGAGATGTTGCGATGAGTATATTGACACACATTGATCTTTATATCGGATAGATTGATTGATCAATAGGATGCGAAGTGCACTATATATATAAAATTCGCGCGTGAGATAAATTCTTCGATTTCATAATAGGGGTTGTGCTATTGTGATGCGAGTGATAGGGGTTGTGCTATCACCAATGGGCAATGCAGGTTGTGGCATCCCGACCGAAGTGAGATTTGGTGACGGTTGTTTCACCATGTAGCGTGATGGGGGTTGTGCCATCAAGGTGTTCGCTTATCCGAGCAACGTGTCAAAGATTCCGATATACTCATTGTGATGCGAGCATGTTTGTTATGCCTTGGTTGGCTTGGTTTGCGAAAGTGTGAGTTGAAATGGAGCCGATAGGCTTGGTTTGCATATGTGGTTAACATATGGTTTATGCATGGTTGAAGCATTTTTATGCCTATGGCATGTGTTGTTGCAATTTCTTATACTTGATTTATGGTATGTTTGAAAGGAAATGATTTGCGAAAGTGATTTTAAGAAATTGTTTTGGTTTCCAAAATGAAGTTGGTTTTCAAAACTGTATTGTTGTACCTTGGTTTTGAGCCCCGCTCACTAAGCTTCGTAGCTTACGCTCTCTTTTCCAACAATGCAGATCCGTAGACTATCTTGGAAGGCAACGGTGCAAGGGAAGTGATCCAAGTGTTCGCTTCGAGCTCAAGTATGGTTTCGTTTAGATAGTTGTGTGTGAGGCAATGTGGATAGACCTTGTTTATGTTTTGGGAGAGTTTTGTAGACTCATTGTGATGCGAGCATGTTTGTTATGCCTTGGTTGGCTTGTTTATACCTTGGGCATAATGATTTTTGGCTTATTATCTTGTTTTGCTCAGTTCATGGATCTTGATGTTCTTATCTTGTCATTTGTTAATCGTGAGTTAGTCATCTTGCTTAAATGTGAGTTTGGTTGTTGCTCTTAGTGTTTGTGTGCTTATCTTGTTGTTATCTCGTTGCTTGTGTTGATTGGAACCAAGGGAAATAGCCTTGGAGATGCTTGGTCTGCAAATTTTTCTGGTCTGCTGCAGGGTGTTTTGAAACAGGCTCGAACGTTTCGGAACGACCCTTATTTTGGCCTTTTTGTTTCGGAACGAGTATCGAAACGGGCTATGCAGGGGCGAAACAGGTCTAACCATTTTGGAATGAAAGCTCCCTAGAATTTTAAACGTTAGACCCGTATCGATACCATCGTGGGTGTTTTGAAACGGAGGTCGTTGGAAGTTAGTTAAGAGCATATTTGAAGTTGTTTTTCTTGCGTTTTGGTTCAGGCTTGATTTGTTATCAATTGAGTTTGATTGAGGGCTTGTTTTGAGATGTATTTCAGCATGGAAGTATGAAATGAGACAAATTTCAAAGTGATCACCTTAATTTCATCATAGGTCCTTGATTTATGCTAGTTTTGCATTTTGGTCCCTAGTTTCTCAGTTGATCGTTCGATGCTCGTCTTGTCGTGTTTTCTTCCGCTGTGTGTTCTTGAAATATAGGGTTTAATTCGAGCATCAAGAAATGATATTAATCAGCGCGTTTAGGGTTGTAATCAAAGGGAAATCTCTGGATTTTTCTTTGGTTAGTCCCGTGTGATCAGCTCGATACGGTCTGGTGGCTAGGTCGGGTCGAGGGGGTTACATATGTTGGTATTAGAGCCAGATTTGGAAAGGTTTGCGTTGGTTTTCATGCAATCAGAAAGGTAAGTGAGGTAGGTGTGATTGTTTGTGGTGTTTGCTTGCTTGTTTGAGGTAGCTTGCTGTGT
This sequence comes from Hibiscus trionum, assembly GCA_030270665.1. Classification (NCBI taxonomy): domain Eukaryota; kingdom Viridiplantae; phylum Streptophyta; class Magnoliopsida; order Malvales; family Malvaceae; genus Hibiscus; species Hibiscus trionum. Next base: position 16,878,825 of record BSYR01000010.1, read on the forward strand.
AAGGTACCCATTGCCACATACTATTATCGGGAAATTCTTTGTAAGATACTTGAGCACCTTGGACCCTTGATGTTTCTGACCCAAATCATTTTCTTTTGTTTATCTGTTGTTGTAGCATTGCATTTGAATATCATGGTTAGACCGAGAAGAGTTCATGTGGGTGGTGAGCCACAGGGTGATCGGGTTGAGGATGACAGGCATCCGCAAGAGGGAGATTTACCACCTCCTCCTCCTCCGGGTGGTGGAGCTGATGCGCGAGGTGAGGAGCCTTGTGGTGGCAAGGGACAGGCTGGAGCTGTGTAGAGTGTCCATGTGTTCTATATTTTGTACACATTCCTGCCCGTATTATTGCTGTTCTTAAGCTCATTTAGGCATATGTAGGTGTATTGCATGCATTATAATAGTATCTTCTCATTTTACCATGCTTTAATTGAATATTTTATGTTTGGTTGAGAAAAGTTACTATTTTAGTTTAGTCTTTATTTTCAGGTGCTATAACTAGGAGAGGAGAGGAAAGGACATGAGAGGACATGAAAGCTGAAACCAAAGGAGCTGTATTGAAGCAACTCAAGATGCCGCCAAGGACGTTGCCGAAGCAATATTGCTGCCAAGTGCCTCCCGAGCAGGAGTTACACCGACATAGCCAAAATGGGTCACGATTGAAAGAGGGCAATTACCTAAGCCCAATAAGCCCACTCTTGTGATTTTCTGAAGCATGTAGCGGTCGGTAGAGTTGATCCAAGATCGATAAGTAGGTGCACTTATCCTTACTTGTGGAAGAAGGAAACGTCCAAAGTGTCCATATTTAAGTAAAAAAAGAAGTATGTATTTAATGTAATTTACTTTTAGAACTCCTACTTCAAGGAGGACTCAAACTTAGGCCATGAGCCCTATATATACCCAATATATGTGAGGGTATAGGGGCATGACGAGGGTGAGGGGATGCGAGCCTGAGCAGCCGCACAACAGAGATGTAGCTAGATAGGTTGGAGTTATTGGGGGTCGCGACCCAACTCTCCTAGGGTTTAGGCGCGTGTATGTAAAGTAGTTTGAGGGAAACGGTTATAATAGTTTTGAGTTGTTTTCAATAAAATTCCGAAGTTTTCTTAATCTATGCTCTTTGTTCTTTCAATTAGTCTACACCAGTCAGTTGAGAGAAAATCTATTTGTCGGGCACGAAAGTGCAAGGCTCACGAAAGGGTTAAGCACGGTCACAACCTGTTGGGGCGTGACTAACTTGGTTCCACAAGTTTCAGCGGCTAAGAGGGATCACCAATCGAATGGACTTGCCTGTGTTAGGTTTACAATGAGATTGCTAGGTATTGCCTACTGTAATCACTAATTTTGTCTGGACATAGGATCCCTTTAAGTTTGTATTGTTAATGGGCTTATTGGGCTGTTAGGTATTTAAAAGAAAAAAGAAAAAAAAAGAAAAAGAAAAAATATACATATATAAGTGTCACTACTATTATAATATTATTACTATTAGTATCATTATTTTTATATATTCATTATATTATTGATATCATCGATTTCACAAAAACCCCTAAATATTACTTATATATTATTATTATTATTGTTGTTGTTGTTATTACGTTTATTAATATTATTTGTATCATAATAGCAAGAAGGAAAAAAGAGAATGAAATAAATAAAGCCCAACAATTTATAAACAAACAGTCCATTACATTTGGATTAAATAAAATACAAGTCCAAAAATAAATGAATGGCCCGGTAAGCCCACAAAATATACAACCCAACAAAACTGAAAAAACCCTAACACATTTTGTTTCCCGCGCAGCCACCCCACAGCAGTCAGATCTGGTTTAGATCTGACGGTCGAGATTGGATCCCTGATCACAAACCCTAGAAAGCAGCCACTGGTCTCGCGCCGCATGCATCTCGGCCGTTGGATCTTGCCCCATCCAACGGTCCAGATCAAGCTTCCAGATGAAGCCCTAGCAAGCCTGGTTCTTGTCGAGCGTCGCGCACGCCTCAACCATCCGATCTCAAACGCATCAGACGACTCCGAAGAGCCCAGAGATCCCACGCCCTTCACGCGCGACGATCCCGTCGCCCTACGCGCCTGAGCGTTCTGACCGATGGCCTGCCACAAGCACGCGTCTGCCTCCTGCAACCGGCACGCCTCTCTCGATCGGGCAAGTCCGGCAACATCAGAACGCAAAATAGAAAAGTCAGAACCCAAAATAGCATAAAACAAGGAAGAGGCAATTAAAATGTCGACCAGACATAAAATATCAGAGAGAGAGAGAGAGAGAATGATTTTCTTTGTTTTATTCACTGTAATCCGGGTATAAGAGGAACCGGAAAAGCGATTGTAATCTCTCTCTGAGCGAAAACAGAGGAGAAGATTTTAGAGAGAAATAATAACAACAGAAAACCTTCTGAGGTAGCTCTTGTTTTCCCCTTTTTTAGTTGCATGCATATCGAAAAGAAAAAAAAATATAAAAGGAAAAGTTCCGAGTTTTACCGATCGGGAACCGTTTTCCATTTGTTTCGAGTTGTGCCGGCAACAAACTCTTGGCTTCCGTCTGGGAGGTCGTCAGAGTGAGCCGTCGGAATCTCAGCGGGAAAAGGTTTTTTTAGGGTTCTCGAACCAAAGTTTTCTAGGGGGTTCCTCGGTTTTTCGAGGCCACCGCTGCCGGTTAACGGCTGACGACGCCGGAAAAACCTTTCTTTTCCGAGCTTCAAACCCTAATCGAAGAGAAAGGGGAGCTTTAGGTCTCAAAAAAATCAGAACAGGCCAAAAGGGGGGGAAACGTTTTTTACGCGTTTTTATAGTAATTTTAGGTTTTAAAATTTGTTTATTCGTGGCTTTGGTCCTCCCGTGTTCTCAAAATGGTCTCCGTGGCCCCTCTAGCTTTCCGGGTTCTCGCAATTTCGTTCCTGTTGATCTGGATTGAGACTTTTTCTTACGAGGGTTTATTTCGATCACACCCTTTAATCTTTGATTTCCATTTAATTTTCGTCACTAGATCGGCCGGTTATTTACGCGTTCAGCCCTAAAATTCACATGTGTTTGCATTTCGACTTTTCTGTTGATTGTGTTGATTTAATTCAGATCTGATAGTTTTTTTAAATGATTAATTAGTCCCATAGTTGTTTTCAATGCTCCATGTTTTATGTATGTACTTAACATGATATAATGGTAGATGTATGCATATTTCGTGTAACGTTTCACATATTTCTCACCTCATAGTTTTATAAGCATGTACTTTCATATGTTGCTGCATTCGTTTTATGTTTTTGGATTACATCGAGTTCGTATGCTTTTTGTTGTTTATTTTGGTAGTGTTAAAACATGCCATTTATTCTATGCCTCTTCCATATTTAATTTTACGTCTCGTTTGTTGAAATTCTAAGTTGTATACGAATAAAAAAAATGCAATGTGAGCGTCTTTTTATTCGGGAACGAACGAGGCCAGTACCAGTCGTAGTGGTGGTGGTTCAGACGTTCTTTCTCGAATATTAAGGCCTTTAAAATTCACTCAATCGTATAACCAAATTTTGATATGAATCGTCACTTTAATTCGCAAAGTTTAGTATTAATTAAGCGATAATGTTTTTGGTACCGATTTTCGGGCACAACGGGGGTGCTCATCCTTCTCCGCGTGTAACTGACTCCCGAACCCAGTTTTTTAAAAAGAAAAATCTCTGGTTTATTTCGGTGTCCGGTCTACCATTTTTAAATGGCCGGTGGCGACTCCCCTTTATTTCAAAATCCGATTAAATTTTTCAAAATCGATCAAAACCCGGTTCTTCCAAGCGACACCGAGGTACTTATGTATTTTCTAAAATTTAGTCGCAACAGATGGCGACTCTGCTGGGGAAAAAATTTTGTTTTCAAAAACAAAAAAGAGAGTCAAGCCAAAAAAAAACTTTGCCGCTCAATTAATATTAGAAGTTGCGAATTAAAGTGACCGAATCGATCGATATTTTTTTATAAGTGCGAGTTTATTTTAAACGCATTTAAAATTGGCATTTAAACCCGTTTGTCTAAGTGGGGGGAAAACGCTAGTGCTTTCGCGAGGATATCGTTCCTCCGTACGGGCCTAGCAAGTACCTTCGGGGCTCGAATACCCTATATCTTCGTGGGAATACCGTTTCTCCGTACGTATATAGCTAAAGGGTCCCCTCGAATTAAACTCGGTTGAGAGGAGCCTATAATGGGTGATGACCGGGGGCCTTGCTACCCTTAGAAGGGGACAACGAGGACAGTTCGAGTACCTCCTAGAACCAAAATTGCATTTAGAGAACTAGAAAGCCCACCCCTTTTAGAGCCATGCGGACAACCTAGGTTCATTAGACGGGATAAATAGGCTTGCTTGCTTTCATGCTTGCCTTTTTATCATGTTTATCCGACACTAACGATTATTCTTATGATCTTCTTGCATTTATTCTCGCATGCATATCATGACATAAAGGTGTTGAGTCAAGGTGGTTTTACCCGATCAAGGGCTATCATTATGGACGAGAGGTTGCTAGAAGAGATGATGTCAATTAGCGAGTCCGACATTGGTCAAAGTTGAATTAGAAAGTTTAAGGGAGCAGCTTACCGAATGAACACACAGTGTCAGATCTAGTGCCCACCATTGAAGAAAGCACAACCCTTCTCCATCTCGAGGAAGTCAAGCAAGATCGGATCTACTCTGAACGTCCAAAGTCACGAAACTACCCGACCAAGTGCAAAGAGGCAGCCGGAAAGAGCGTGGCAACCGGAAAGGGCATGGATTAAGTCAAGAGATGGATTCAGCTTCGAGGAAATAGCTTGTTTTCCGGGACTTGATACCAGCAGTTTTAGAGGGTCTTGAATTGCTAGAGAAGAAAGCAAATTCGGCCCCAACAATTTTAGCCAAAGTTTTCATTTCCTTGAACATGATTCGGGGGCAAGAAGAGTACCCGTAGGAGTTTGCTATGACCATCTTACGACGAGGAACCTCCTTTATGTCCAAATGAAGTTTACATGAGGGGAATCACCTATATGACCAACACCTTTGATTTGCATACATTTGTAGCATTTGTTTCGTTTACCATTTCAAAGCAGCATTAAAATTGTCAGCCATGCACTCATTTCATGTGCATGCATCTGTTGATTCGAGTCCATAATACATCCATCATTAAAACTTGCTTAAGGCCTTTCATCGCATCATCGCTAATTTGGGGAAAACGTTCATGTCAAAGAAAGAGAGAGAGAAAGAGAATGGACGAAGGAACGGTTTCTAGCCGGTACATCTTTAGAAACATGAATGACCTAGTGGCTAGGATGGATAAGCTTGAATAGCTTCGAGAACATTTGGTTTAGAAACAAAAGGAGATAATATCGTATACGAGGAAAATAAATACTTTACAAAAATCCAATTTCTATGATTGGTGAAAACTGATTGTACCCAGGGGAATGGTGCAACTAGCCCGGAGCAAACGACTACCGGTAAAGGCAATTCAAATCCGTTAATCCCTGTGCATTTGGGAAAAATGCAAGTCTCATTTCAAGAAAAATGAATTGGAGACATTACATCGCTTCATGAAAGAAGAAGCGATGTTTGGGCAAGTCCAACAGAAATGTTGGCACAACCTGCTTAAATACGGTGGAGTTTAAGACAATGGATAATTCAAATGTCCATCGAAAATCCATTTTTACGAATGGTCAAAGGGAAATAAATCCTTGGCAAAAATCCAATCCTTATTATTGGTGAAAACTGATTGTACCCAGGGGAATGGTACAACTAGCCTGGAGCAAACGGCTACCGGTAAAGGCAATTCAAAACCGTTGATCCCTGTGCATTTGGGAAAAATGCAAAAGAAATAAGCTAAGTTGTTGATTTTTTTATCATAACGAAAATTTCATTTTAAAAATATTTTTGCATTCTTTGATTCTTTAAACATTTCATAAGCCTACTCTTGTATATACTTTTTGTAAGATTAACTTTAATTCAATTTAAAAAGAGTTTTTTTCTTCGAAAAACCGAATGTTGTGAGGACACTATAAATATGAAAACCCTCTATCCTACTTAGGCCAAATGAGGAATGACAACGAGTGTTCAGGAATAATGGGCACTCCCATTGAGTAAATTTTCCCTCTCGGGCATTGTTGTTCAAGGTCCTTGAATGAAGCGATAACCCTAAAACATCGCCCCATGAAGACCAATTTTGATATCCGTGTATGGGAGGACATTTGGCATTCCTTCAATTCCCTTCACATAGAAAGAAAAGGAATAAAATATACCCATTGTTGTCCCCGTTTGAGCCTTTTAAATTTTTTTCTTTTGATCGAACCCAAACCAAGGATCACCCCTACACCGGGGGCAAATGAGACAGAAGTCTATGAACAAGTAAATGATATGGGATCCTGATTGTGCTATGAAGACGAGGCCTTGTGAATTAAAGGGCAATAAAAGAGAACAGATTCATTGGATACACTTTCAGTTTGATCAGCCAAAAACGTCAAAAGAAAACAACGAAAGAAAAGTCGGTTCTCAAAGAGCTACTCAAATCAAGTCAAAAGTTACTGACATAAAAGCTGAAGAAATCAAAAGCAAAGGCACTAAAGTGAAAAGTGCAATTTTGAAAAGAGAGAGAAGCGAATAAAGAAAAGGGACAAGAGGATTCCCTATCCAAATGAATCTCTGCTTAGATGAGACTCGAAAGATTTTTCACCTTTGATCAAAAGCTTGCACTAATACAATGCGAAGGTGCAAATTGATCCAAAACTACACTTGATGAATGGAAATGAACTCTAGGGTGAAAACTTCCAAAAAGAGGGGCAGTCTAGAGCGATCCAAAGAAATAAAGAAAAGAAATAGCATTTCATTTGAGCATAATGAGACTTCTAGTTGGAAAAATTGATCCTTGGTTTCACCACCCTTAAAAACTTGTTTGGGCCTATTTACCCTTTCTTTCGTAGCCGTGAACCTTAACCTACATTACAAGCCTCAAAAGACCATTTGGACCATACATGGATGAATGAATTTGTCTTCAGATCACATCTCGCCTATTGGGGTTAACCTTTCTTCAAGGATTGCCACACTTCTAATGCCTGATTGAGATCAGAAAATAGGGAAGGATAGGGCAAGGTGAGTTAGTGAGTTAAAGAGAGCCACCTTTAAATTGGGTAGAAACTAAGTATGTGCATCCCTGCAACATTCGGAAAATTTCACTCGGGTCGACCTTTTTTCAAAGACCCCAAACTTGATTTTCACTTGACATGATTCTTTAAAATGTATATTTACATAATAAAATTATTTTTACCCAATCACTTGCATAAGTCTTCTACATGGGAATGAACAAGCGGACTGACCGTGGCTCGAGGTAAAGCCATCAGTACCCAGAGGGGCACCATCGGAGGTTCAAACATTGCTACTAGACGACGAATACCACCAGTTGAAATGTCAAGACCGCCTTCGGTGGAATGACAAGTTATGAAGTCAACCTTCGCTAAGAAGTGTTGGAATAGAACATGATGGTAGAAATTTTGACATTGAGAATCGGGGAACAGAAGTTACCCTCGGAGCCTAAGCGTCTTGCTGAAAATATTGTCCCGAAGAGGACCACGCGTGCCGCATTATGAGCACGCACCGAATGAGACATTAAGTATCGTCTGAAATCAACTCGACAAAAGGCGACGAAGACATGCCTAAGAAAATGAGGAAGATAGAAAAGAAGAAGAAGAGAAGCCGAGTCGAAAACCTAAAAGGCATTTTGGGGCAAAGGAGCGAAATTCAGAAGAGGCGCTTTCGACCACAAATTTAGAGAAACAAGTGCCAAAAGGTTGTGGCATCTTTGACAGAAGACACCATTTAAAGCAGCCGACATTAACCGGAGGTCGGTCAGAAGGTACGTAAGCCTAAAGAGCGAAGGCAAATAGAGATAGGGCTTTATGGAAAATGAGAAGACGTGTGGACACCCAAAAGATGTGAAAAGATTTTGACGATATGAGTCAAAGGTAGAGATTGACTTCAAGATGAAAACTCAAAGGAGTGCCCAAAAAGAGAAAAAGAAGAAGAAAGAGGACAATGAAAAAGAGGAGACACAGTGAAAACCCAAAAGGTACTTTGGGGAATGAAGTGAAAATCAGAAGGAACACTTCAGAGCACAAGCTCATGGAAAAGGAGGCAGAAACTCAAAGCCAAAAGATTTTGGAGCAAAGGAGACAGATACTCAAAGCTCGAGACAAAGATATTTAGAAATCTGCTCATCTATTCGAGCATTTGGAGAATAGAACCCGCCTATCCGTTCAGGCACTTGGAGAATGGAAAATTGCCTATCTACTCGGGCAATCAAAAATCAATAAAAATAGAAGAAGAGAAAGAAAGAAAAAAGGAAGGAAAAAATAGAAGAAAGAAAGAGAGAGAGAGAGGGGGGTTCAAAGTGAAAACCTGAATGGGCACTTTGAGGCAGACAATTCCAGAAGTGGGTCAAGATGAGAAGAAGAAGAACAATGGTCCGGGAGGACCGAGAAGAGAGGCAATCAAAGCAAGTAACAGCACCAAAGGACACGATGTCAATAGAATTAATATGACTAAATAACTTGCAAACCCCAATCATGCATTACGAGTAGTTAGGCGTCCCTAGGTTAGGAGCATACTAACTCATACCATCATAGCATTTTATCTATTTTCACAGATTTTTGAAAGACAAATTGAATACCTCTCGGGATGAGGAGAAAATGATAAAGCGGGAATTAAAAGGATTTCGGGCGAAGCCTTTCAAGCCGCCACTCCAGAATGACAGGTGAAGCCTTCATGTTCGCCATTCAAGGATTTCGAATGAAAGCTTTCAAGCTTGCTGACAGATTTCAAGATGAGGGATCCTACAGAGAAAGGGTCCAAACAAGCTCTATATAGGAGGAACTTGTGACTTCAGGATCTCGAAAGCGGAAGGTCCTACGGAGAGGGGACTTGTAGATCCTTGATTTCAGAGAGGAGTTCAATAGAGAATGAACTACTACTCGAAGAGTACGCTAAGGAAGAGGAGTTCTGTGGAAAAAGAACTCAGAATCCTAAGGCTTCAGGATCTCAAAAGCGGAGGGTCCTATAGAGAGAGGATTTGAAGATCTTTGATTTTAGAAATACGAGGGCGAAAGTTCTATATAGAAAGAACTGCCACTCGAAGAACACGCCAAGGAAATGAGTTCTATAGAGAGAACTCATATTCTTAAGGCTTCAAAGAGAAAATTACTCGGTGTAGCGCGTTGCAGCTCCAGGAGAGTAAATCGTCCAACAGGGAAGTTGGACAAATATAGTTATGACCAGTTTGCTTTACGACCGTGAAGGGAAAGCAAATCCACTTGGACGCCCAAGTTCGCCTTTTGGCCGCGAAGGGAAGGCAAAAATATTTGGAGTTTCAGCTTGCTTTTTGACAGTGAAACGGACAACTTGTTTTTGGACAGCGAAGGGAAGGCAAAGTTGTTTGGATGACCAGCTTGTTCTTACGAAAAAGGGAAGACAAAGATATTTGAAATCTGCTCATCTATTTGGGCACTTGGAGAATAGAACCCGCCTATCCGTTCGGGCACTTGGAGAATGGAAATTTGAAAAAAAAGAAAAAAAATCTGAAAAAACTCTATGTCTATTTGTTCGGGGCATCTGGGGGAGAATCCACGATCGAAAGGCTTTGGGAAGAGGAACTACTTGGAATCGCGTGGCTGCGTCGGGAATGAACTGTCCAACAGGGAAGTAGGACAAAATTAGTGCTTATGGTCTTTGCTTTATTCTTGTTCCACAAGTATAAGCAAAGAGGGGCAGCTGTAATCACTAATTTTGTCCGGACATAGGATCCCTTTAAGTTTGTATTGTTAATGGGCTTATTGGGCTGTTAGGTATTTAAAAGAAAAAGGAAAAAAAGAAAACGAAAAAGAAAAAATATACATATATAAGTGTCACTACTATTATAATATTATTACTATTAGTATCATTATTTTTATATATTCATTATATTATTGATATCATCCATTTCACAAAAACCCCTAAATATTACTTATATATTATTATTATTATTATTGTTGTTATTACGTTTATTAATATTATTTGTATCATAATAGCAAGAAGGAAAAAAGAGAATGAAATAAATAAAGCCCAACAATTTATAAACAAACAGTCCATTACATTTGGATTAAATAAAATACAAGTCAAAAAATAAATGAATGGCCCGGTAAGCCCACAAAATATACAACCCAACAAAACTGAAAAAACCCTAACACATTTTGTTTCCCGCGCAGCCACCCCACAGCCGTCAGATCTGGTTTAGATCTAACGGCCGAGATTGGATCCCTGATCAGAAACCCTAGAAAGCAGCTACTGGTCTCGCGCCGCACGCATCTCGGCCGTTGGATCTTGCCCCATCCAACGGTCCAGATCAAGCATCCAGATGAAGCTTTAGCAAGCCTGGTTCTTGTCGAGCGCCGCGTACGCCTCAACCGTCCGATCTCAAACGTATCGGACGGCTCAGATGAGCTTGGAGATCCCACGCCCTTCACGCACGACGATCCCCTCACCCAACGCGCCTGAGCATTATGACCGATGGCCTACCACAAGCACGCGCCTGCCTCCTGCAACCGGCACGCCTCTCCCGATCGGGCAAGTCCGGCAACATCAGAACGCAAAACAGAAAAGTCAGAACCCAAAACAGCATAAAACAAGGCAGAGGCAATTAAAATGTCAACCAGACATAAAATATCAAAGAGAGAGAGAATGATTTTCTTTGTTTTATTCACTATAATCCGGGTATAAGAGGAACCGGAAAAGCGATTGTAATCTCTCTCTGAGCGAAAACAGAGGAGAAAATTTTAGAGAGAAATAATAACAACAGAAAACCTTCTGAGGTAGCTCTTGTTTTCCCCTTTTTAGTTGCATGCATACCGAAAAGAAAAAAATATAAAAGGAAAAGTTCCGAGTTTTACCGATCGGGAACTGTTTCCCATTTGTTTCGAGTTGTGCCGGCAACAAGCTCTTGGCTTCCGTCTGGGAGGTTGTCGGAGTGAGCCGTCGGAATCTCAACGGGAAAAGTTTTTTTTAGGGTTCTCGAACCAAAGTTTTCTAGGGGAAATTATTTTTTATTTTCAGTTTTTTTCTAAGCAAAATAAAGGAAAAAGGTTTTTTTTCCTCAGTTTTTCGAGGCCACCATTGCCGGTTAACGACTGACGGCGCCGGAAAAACCTTTCTCTTCCGAGCTTCAAACCCTAATCGGAGAGAAAGGGGAGCTTTAGGTCTAAAAAAATTAGAACATGCCAAAAGGGGGGAAACGTTTTTTTTACGCGTTTTTATAGTATTTTTAGGTTTTAAAATTGGTTTATTCGTGGCTTTGGTCCTCCCGTGTTTTCAAAATGGTCTCCGTGGCCCCTCCAGCTTTCCGGGTTCTTGCAATTTCGTCCCTGTTGGTCTGGATTGAGACTTTTTCTTACGGGGGTTTATTTCGATCACACCCTTTATACTTTGATTTCCATTTAATTTTCGTCACTAGATCGGCCGGTTATTTACGCGTTCAGCCCTAAAATTCATATGTGTTTGCATTTCGACTTTTCTGTTGATTGTGTTGATTTAATTCGGATCTGATAGTTTTTTTAAATGATTAATTAGTCCCATAGTTGTTTTCAATGCTCCATGTTTTATGTATGTACTTAACATGATATAATGGTAGATGTGTGCATATTTCGTGTAACGTTTCACATATTTCTCACCTCATAATTTTATAAGCATGTAATTTCATATGTTGCTGCATTCGTTTTATGTTTTTGGATTACATCGAGTTCGTATGCTTTTTGTTGTTTATTTTGGTAGTGTTAAAACATGCCATTTATTCTATGCCTCTTCCATATTTAATTTTACGTCTCGTTTGTTGAAATTCTAAGTTGCATACGAATAAAAAAATGCAATGTGAGCGTTTTTTTATTCGGGAACGAACGAGGCCAGTACCAGTCGTAGTGGTGGTGGTTCAAACGTTCTTTCTCGAATATTAAGGCCTTTAAAATTCACTCAATCGTATAACCAAATTTTGATACGAATCGTCACTTTAATTCGCAAAGTTTAGTATTAATTAAGCGGTAATGTTTTTGGTACCGATTTTCGGGCACGACGGGGGTGCTCATCCTTCTCCGAGTGTAACCGACTCCCGAACCCATTTTTTTAAAAGAAAAATCTCTGGTTTATTTCGGTGTCCGGTCTACCATTTTTAAATGGCCGGTGGCGACTCCTCTATTTTTATATAAATTCGACTAATTTTTCGAAAACCAAATTAAAACCTGGTACGTCCGAGCGACATCCGAGGTACTTGTATTTTTTGAAATTTTTTAGTCGCAACACCTACATCACGTGAGTGTTCGAGCATCCTAACCTAGAAATAGGAGGGATCATTGTCGAATATCCTGTCGAACTTGGAATGTCTGCTAGACTTGCCGCCAGGACTTCTTTCCGTTCCACCTGCCGAGACAGTACACTAGTGTAGTGGTAGTGACCTGCTATGGCCGCGTGACAGGGTCGTAGTTTGCCGGCCGCCATACCCGCCGAGGCATCAATTCATGGCAGCGCAAAACATACTCAAACTTTACAATGCAGTCCACATGCTACTGAGATACATTAGTCTTGCCCAATCTATCGACCAAATCTCTCCCTATCATTCCTCTCATCACTATCTTTATTTTTACTTGTGTTTTTATATTTCCACATTGTGAGATTTAATTGCGCATTTACTAAATCTTTGTGCAGGAAACCATTCATAGGAGCTGCTCCAATCCCTATGGGAGACGATATCTTTTATACTATAACTTGACAAGAGTGTGCACTTGCGCTCATAAATAGAGAACACCTAGACGCTCTACAAGTTTTTGGCGCCGCTACCGGGGATTGGCAACAATAACTATGTTTGAATTTCTGCACTTCAAATTTAGTTTTTTTCACATTAAATCTCTTTTCATTTATTTGCTAAAAAAAGCCTCTTTGTTTTCTTGGTGTATGTCCCGCCAGGGCAGCAGCAACATCCACCTGAGGAGGGGAAGGACATGCCCAGATGAATAGCCAAACACAAAGACCCTCAGGAAGTGGTTATGCTTGAGAAAAGTATAGCCCGACATAGCCTAATTTTTATTTTTTATTTTAATTTATTTTATGCATTAGGATTAGATTTAATTTTTATATTTCATTTATTTCAGGTTAGGAATGAAGTAAAGATCAAGAAAGATGAAAGAATAAAGGAGAAGCCCAACTAGCGGCTAAGGCAGCCCAAGGCAGACTAGCATAACGGCTAGTGGCTTCATAACGGCTAGCTGCAACGACTATATTTGCCACAACGAGCGGAACATATATTTGTGTAACGGCTATAAATCCCGTTATTCGCGCCGCAATAATTGCCACCCGTTGACAGCGTGCCTGCCAAGGCAGTAGAAAGAAGCGGCTATATAAAGCCAACTATTCTCTGCCAGTTCTTCACTTTGCTTCCTCCTTTACTCTAAATTCTTTCTACAATCTTTGCTTCCAAGATTTCCCTTGCTTTATTTTCTTTCACGTTCTTTCTTTTCTTTCTTTAGGAAATACAACCATCCCACAAACTATGGCCTCATCACAGCAGCTCGCCGCCACCTCCAAAACCCCTTACAAAAGGTTCTTGAACCCAGCTGTCGAGGAGACCTACAAGAAACATTTTAGAGAGCGGCAACTATGAGAGGAGACGTGTTTCCAATACACCCAGTCTGATGGGGATTTTGGCTTGGAGCCCTACCAATTCGAAAGGATCCACAACATGGGCTAGGATCAGTTCAGACGGCAGCCAGAAGGAATCAACAACAACCATGCGCGAGAGTTATACGCCCACAGACCGACACCGGCAAGCCCTTTCGTGTATGTCCGCGGAGAAGGTGTCAAGTTTACTGCTGACATGATCAACAACTTTTACATCATAGAAGTTAGCGGCAGTCCACATGAGGAATATGAGTCCTACTTAACAGTGGCTGACTATAATAAGATCAAGAGGGAGATATGTAAGCCAAACACCAAGTGGCTAACTTGAAAAAACAACGGGTCAGTCAACCATCGCGATTTGCTGCCGGAGGCAGCCCTTTGGAGTTACTTCGTACAACGCCGCCTAATGCCCAGCACACACAGATTAACAGTCAACATGCCGCGACTTGCCCTCATCCACAACATAATGATGGGGCAGCAACTCAACTTTGGTGAGGTAATAATAAAGGAGATCTATGCCCATGCAGAGAAGCCAAATGTCAAAGGACCCCTATTCTTCCCTGCACTCATCACTGGCTTGTGTGCCAATTTTCGCGTGCCGTCGCACCCAAAAGACAAAATTATTCCTGTCAAGGAAGGATGGACAAGAAGGGTACGCTAGCAAATGATGCATAACACGGAGCCAGACACACCTTCCACCGCCCAGCCGCTGTCTCAAGCTGCCGCCACCCCAGCCGCAGCGGGCAGTACTAAAGCTGCCCTCCCGTCCGAATTGATCTTCCTACTGCGCAACCTAGTTGAAAGCTGCTAGAGGATCGAGCACAAGTAGGCGATCTTCACCAAATACGTAGCAGACGTGCAAGGGGCCTCTGTGGCCTACTTATTAGACAAGTATCAAGACGCCGACCCATAGTTGCCTACCTTTCCCACAGAGTTAGCAACTTTCAAGCCAATCCAGATCACTCCAAGACCAGCTGCTGTACCTGCTGCCAACCTCTTCAACCTCTATCTAGCCATATGAACTTACCTTCTCATCCGAATCAGAGAAGGAGGAGGAAACCACTTCTGCATCCCCAGTAGCAAAATGGGCCGCTGCCAAAGACACCGATGACTCAGACATGGAGATCTTAGACTCCTTTGATGACGAACGAGCAGAGACAGATAGAAAGAGAAAGCGACCAACAACAGAGCCCCAGGGTGGAGCAGCTGAAAAATAATCAAAGAAGCCCACCCCAACCGCATCCAACCGCCGCGTAGCACGGAGAAGAGCCCAACTGACAGGCCATTTGCTACGCGCAGCCTCGTTCTGCACGCCTCCTCAGCATCCTCCTCTAACGCGGTAGCAACAGAGGGGAACTCCCTCAGTCTATAGCACCATTTTTCTTTTCTTTTTAATTTTTATATTTTATTTTATTTTCTTTTTTATGTTTTATTTTTATGTTTTTAATTTTTCTTTTTTTATTTTATGTTTTCTTTTTAATTTTTGCTTTGTAGAGGCATTGAGGACAATGCCAAGCTTAAGTTTGGGGGAAATTAGTCCTCTTTGTTTTAGGTTCATTTAGTAGCATTTAGATGGACATGTCAATTTTTGCCCCCTAGCACTTAATGAAATAGAACTCTTTTAGTTCAAAAACTTGTGCCTATGATAGTTTAGCCGACTACTTACATTCGCACCATACTAAAAACAATTTAATCTAACTATGGGAAGAAGCATGAAAAATACTTAGAAATTTTTTCTTTTTTGCCAATTATCTTTACAATGTCTGTTAAATGCTGAATTTTGCTTGAGTTTTGAGTTTAACACTGCCTGCTTCACTTAATAAAAAAAATCCTTGATTGAATACAGGTTTGCCACCTCAGCAGCACAGGGTAGCAGAGCAAAATTAATGAAAACCCTAGAGGTGCCTGAAACATGCTCTAGGCAGAAAGATTAAATACCCTGGAGGTGCCCGAAACAGGCTCTAGGAAGAATCCTGAGCAAAGACACTCCGCTGCTATCAAAGTCCATGAATCTAAATCAAGTGATAGACAAATTAGCAGGAGTGAATGAAAGTCTTCACGGGATGACTCTATTCAAAGGGTTCATAGTTTCGTAGAGTGCACCTATCTTAGCTTCAAACCCAAAGAATAGTTGTGATGAGCTGAAGCCCTTAAATCCATGATTAGAAAAAGAAAACAAAAGTGCCTAACTGTGCTGCCAAGGTAGCAACTCGTATCCTTTCTAGTAATTTAATTATTTTAGGCATTCTTTGTTAACTTAATTACCTCAGCATGGTTAGCATGAGCATAGACCTGTACACACTGCACTGGAATTAAGAAAATTAAAACCTAAGTTATTTCATGCCATTACCTATCACTAACATAAAAATAGGTGCCACGGCCTTGAGGTAAGAAATCAAGTTAAAAGCTAATGCTTCTATTAATTTTGTGCTAAGGGCAAATTTACTAGCTAGGTTCAATTGCTTGAGGACAAGCAATAGTTCAAGTTTGGGTGTCTGTAGAGTGTCCATGAGTTATATATTTTGTACACATTCCTACCCGTATTATTGCTGTTCATAAGCTCATTTAGGCATATGTAGGTGCATTGCATTCATTATAACATTATCTTCTCTTTTATCATGCTTTTATTGAATATTTTATGTTTGGTTGAGAAAAGTTACTGTTTTAGTTTAGTCTTTATTTTCAGGTGCTATAGCTAGGAGAGGAGAGGACAGGAAAGCTGGAACCAAAGGAACTGTACTGAAGCAGCTCAAGATGCCGCCAAGGACGCTACCGAAGCAGCATTGCCGTTAAGTGTCGCCCAGGCAGGAGTGACACCGACTTAGCCAAGATGGGTCGCGATGGAAAGAGGGCAATTTCCTTAGCCCAATAATCCCACTCTTGCGATTTTTTGAAGCCTGTAGCGGCCATTGATTTAGGCTATTGCTGGGGCTTTTTAGACTGCTATGGCTGGGTTGCAGTTGGCTGCACCGCAGCATGGATAGAGGGATGGGTTGCCCTTTCGAGAGACTCCGTAGTTTGGGCGGAGTAGAGTTCTGTGGGTTATTGCCCGAGGGAGCCAAGGAATGGCTGGCGAGCACTACAAGGATTTTGGGTCGGATGGAGTGTAGTGATGCACGGAAGCTCGGCTGTGTGGTATCTTTGCTTCAGGGTGACGTGTATGTTTGGTGGACTACGATCACCGTGGGTATGGCCACCATAAATATCACTTGGGACTTCTTTCGTTCTGCTTTCCGGAATAAGTATCTAGGGTCGAGATATCAGGATGAGAAGAAACGTGAGTTTATGACTTTGGTTCAAGGAAGCATGACCGTTTCTGAGTATGAGATCTGGTTCGTTAGACTGAGTCAGTATGCGACCGAGCTGGTTCCCACTAAGAGGGAATGTTGCGAGAGGTTTTGTTATGGATTGACTGAGGGGGTAAAGACTTACATGTTTGCTGCTGATTATACATATTTTGATGTGTTGGTCGCCCGAGGCAAAGATATAGAGCATAGTCTTGGTTTGTCTGCTAGAAGAGGCGGGTCCAGTTCAGGGAAACGACCTGCATAGTGGGATCGTGATCGTGCCAAGAGGCACAAGGACAAGAGGCAGCGTTTTGTCCATAGACGTGGGGGTGGTAACCTCAGGCGTGGTCATCAAGGCCAAGGTTTTGCTCACCGTGCACCCGAGTGCACAAAGTGTGGTAGATCTCATCCAAGAGAATGTTGGGGAACTTATGGTACATGCTGGCATTGTGGATCTGTAACCCCCGTAGCCCGGCCTAGACGGTTGACCCGAACTACGAAGATTACACGGGGAAAACCAAAGTCAACCCGAAAGTCAACCTTGATTAACGACCCTTTTTTTTTTCTTTTTAATCTTATCTAGATGCACATTAGACCTATGTGTGATCACACAAGCAACATACTCAAAGATCACAGCCATCAGAGATCATTCAGGGACCCAATTGCACAAAACACAACTTTAGGGACCAAAAAGTAAATTTTGAAAACTTTGAGGCCTTAACCAGATTTTAAGTTACCAACTTAAAATTAATCATGTTTCATGCATCTCGGCCAAATTTCAGCTCAAACGGACATCTCAAACTCATACAATTGCACAAACAAGATTCAGGACCAAAATGCAAACATTTTGAAACACATAACTGCCACTGTCAGCCCCCAACGGTCAACCGTTCCGAAACGGGAGACAGCCCGTTCCGAAACGCGGGGCCGTTCCGAAACAGGCATAGCCCGTTTCGAAACGGGGGTCGGGCAGAGGCCTTTCCGTTTCGGAACGGTCTCACCCGTTTCGGACGCCTGGGTTCATGCAGGGCACCCGTTCCGAAACGGTGTCTCCTGTTCCGAAACGCCTAGCCCAGAAAGCTGCATTTTGCTCACTCAAACACACAATTGACCATCCAAACATGCTCCAAAAGCCACCAAACTTTACCAACATGCAATTCAGCATAAATGAGACATGCTTGCATCAACAATTCATCAGAAACATATCATATGCAAAAAGCCCCAAATCTATAGGCATGCTTCCTACACAAGCAACCATTTAGGCACAAACCTTCCAAAACAAACTCAATTAAGCCAAATCATGTTCTAACAACTTTAACAACATTAAAACATTCTTGAACAACATAAACGATCACAAACACAATAATCCCAAGAGATTCTACCCCCATTGCCTTTATTAACTATAGCTATTCACCGAGACATACATCTCACTTGGAGTCCACCTTAAATCCCTTGCTCCTTGCTGTCCAAACTTCAAAGATCTGCATTGATGGACAAAGAGAGCGTAAGCACATAATGCTTAGTGAGGAATGCTCAAAACCAAAACACCATCAATGCAGCGGGTCATAAAACACTTGTAAAACGAACCCGATTTGTTTACCAAAACCATGTTTGAAATCCTTTTCAATCACAAGCATCATCCATGCATAAATACCATATGCAAAGCTAAAACAAAACCATGGAAACACTTCTGTTTCACAACATACCTTTCATAAACTTGAAAGCCATTTCAAACAAGAAACCTTTAAAACCATTTCACAAGCCAACCAACACTTGCATTACGCCAAGGCAACATATATACCATACAAACATATTCACATGCCTTTCAAAACAAGTCCTACAAGACTTCAATGCATTAAAGTTATTCATGCTCACATACATCATTTACCAAATGATAATCAACACTTGTTCAACCTAACAAGTAAACATGCATTCACATGCATCATACACCTTTCATGCAACAATGCATCTTTCCAAGCAACTCATGCTTCACATGCAACCATACATCATTTCAAGCATCTCATGCTTCACATGCAACCATGCACCATTTCAAGCATCTCATGCTTCACATAATTAAGAATATTACATTGGCCTTCAAGAGATCAACCACGTTCACTTTCCAACACAACAACCCGATCGGATACGCGGATTCCGAGCGTTGTCCCTACGCTCCCTACACCCTACCCAATCCAAGGTCCTCGAATGGGCAACACCTCCATTATGACCTTACAAGCCTAAAGTTCCCATGCATGGACTTTTAAACACCATACAACCTTAGCTTTTCCCGAGGTTCCCATGTATGGACAACCATACAACCTCACATGCACAAGGTTCTCCCGTATGGACTTTTAACCACCATACAACCTTTGCATAACCGATTGGTAGTTGTAGAACATCATCTAACGAGATCCGGGACATCACACACAAGATCCACACATGGACTTAACACTGCCATTGTGATCTCAACAAGCACAAGGTCCTCACATATGGACTTTTAAACACCATATAACCTTTGCTTAACCAAGGTCCTCGAATGGGCAACACCTCCATTATGACCTCAAATAACCAAGGTCCTCGAGTGGGCAACACCTCCACTATGACCTCATCTCGTTAGGAAACTTGAAGGGAGCTTATCCGGTCCACTCTTGACCACTCCACCTCCAAGGCGACTTTATTCACGGTGCACCCAATCCTATAGCCGGCTAACTATATCCGATCAAAGAACCAAGAACCACTTACATCACTTGCCAATATAACCATCTTGCCACATTAATCCAATGTTTCACATGCATAACCAATATGCAAAACCATTTCATTATAAACCAATGATTCACATGCATAACCAATATGCAAAACCATTACAACATTAATCAAATGATTCACATGCATAACCAATACGCAAAAACCATCATTTATCATCATCAACTCACTGTTTTAAAGCATTAAACAAAGCCATTGAACAACATGCAACATCATGCATCAAAACCACATTTTCAATGTATAAAACCAAGGATCTCCTACCTTGAGCATCCTTCACATATGGCTTTCAAAACCAGCATTAAACCATGCTTAAACATGCTTTCAAAACAGAATTAAACCATGCAAAACTCATGCATTTCAATCATCAACCACAACTGCCTAAAAACCACTTCATATCACAAATCAAGTAGGAAATCCATTTACTTACTCTTGAGCTTAGCAAAGTTGTTTAGACTTAAACTAAGCTCCCAAAACCTTCAAACCTTTGATTAAAAGCCGAAAACCCAACTTCACTCACCGATAACCAAACAAGACTAGCCGACAAGCCTTCCAAGCTTCCGAAACCTTCCGCAAACACCTTCAAAGCTCAAGGATCAAACTCCCCTGTTTCAAACACACAAAAACAGCACATTAATGCATCATTATGCATTAAGAACAGCAGCCACACAACCAAACTCGCTGCTCAACACAAATCCAACAATTCGGCTACAAAACACAACCGAAATCACCTCCAAACATTACCAAAACTTAACCCAGCCAAGATCCATCACTTCTAACCATTTTTATACATCAATTAACATCCAAAATGAATACAAACACATCCTTATACCTCCAGGTATAACAGATCACCAAAAACACTCCAAAAACAACCAAAAACTCAAGCGAAACTTAGGAAATTCAACCTATCCGGGATTGCATTCATTAAACATCAATTTCTAATCAACTTAGCATTCATTTAACATCATTTTGACACTTCAAAACACTGCCCAAACAGATCACACGAAAATTCCACCAAAATCACCAAATCTTGCATTTTAGCCAAAAATCAAGATCTCATTTGAAAAACCATTAACAAATCACAAATCAAGGATTGAGAACTTGGGAATTTCAGTAAAGAACTGATAGTTTAGAGGAGAGAGACGTTCTTACCTCCAAACTTGAATTTCTCCTTTTTAGAGCCAAAAAGCATGATGAAACAACTTGCAAATTGAGAGGTTTTGTTGATGAGATGATTAGGAATCAAATGAGAGTTGAAATGAGAGATTTAGATGCCAAAATCAGAGAAAGAAATCTGGAGAATTTTGTTTGGGTTGAGAGAAAATAAGAGAAAAGGAAAATGGAGAGAAAATGAAAAAGTAGTTAGGAAATTGGTTAAAATGATTTCCCTCCTTTTCTTAATCTTTAAAATCAGAATAAAGCCTTAAAATATCTTAGAAAAATCTGGAGAAATCCTTTTTGGAATAATAGCTCCTTAAAGATTCAAAGTTTCAATCCTTTATAAAACTGTCCCGCAACTTTCAAAAATTACATTTTGGTCACTAGCCAAAATGTCAACCTTCCAAACCTCATTTTCCAAAATTGATTTCACAGTTCACTTTTATATAATAAAAGATGATTTTAGAACATTTTTCCATATTTTTAATGCAACCCGAACTAGGCTTTCCTAAATTCACTCTTATATGTTCGATCAGCACTTTGACCGAACCGGTCAACGCCCAAAACTTCCGAGCCCAAAACCGGGGTGTTACAACTCTCCCCTCCTCAGGAAATTTCGTCCTCGAAATTTAACCGGCGAAAGAAAACCACAACCTTCCCAAACCAACACACAAGGCAACACAAAAGCCTCTACCAACACTGAACACTTTCCACACAAAACCTCCACCAAACCTAGCACCATCACATGCTGTTCACAGAATCCAGAAAAACACAAAGATAGCCACAACTTAACCTTTCCCATAACCAGACTGTACACAGTCCCAACACCATCCTGAAGAACTTCAGCTCTTACAGCAGACATCACCACAATACACCATACCCAAAACCTGTTTACACAAAAACAACAACCAATCCGATTCAGTCACCAAGCAACCTTCTCTGCTTCTAAAACCCTTGCAAACTCCCAAACCTCTTCCAAGAATTACCCAACAAGCAAAAATCCTTAAGCATCAACTGCTTACTCAAACCTCTCAACGAAAACTGATAAACCCTCACAACTGTTGCTAACATTACCATAACAGCTCATCAGGAATACTCACCCAGATTCCAAAAATTACATCACAATCCCAACTTGACTCCGTCAGCCATTCCACACACCACCAACCAATTATCACAAGAACCCAACAACCAACAAAAACTTCAATCTTTCATTGACCTTCCACTTCAACTTCAACCATAACACTTACCATACTAAAACATCGCCCAGCTTAAACATACAAACCATCTTCTTAACTCCCCAAAGGTTACTAAGAACCAGCACTTACAAACACAACTCTTCCACAACAACTTAAAAGCTAAGCTACTTCAGCACTTGGGAACACAACCACTAAGCTGCAACATCATTTAGCACCAAGGAACTACTCCTTTCACTTAGCTATTCAAACCACTAAACCGATTCTAAACTCAACCGATACCATCCAACACCAAACCACTAAACTCCTCCACCAGCAACTAACTTGATATACCCCACTACTAACTCTCACCCAGCACCAAAACAACCTCTAAAAACCCATCATCCAACCTAATCCAACACACTAACAGATTCGATTAGTTATTAGCGAGTGTGAACCTCGTATGCATGATCACCAACATGCCCTATCAATGCCTGATGTACATGTATGCAAAACCTCTAATGTCATGCCACATGTATGCATGGACCAACATATATAATATAGTATATAACAATGATTTTAACTGTGCATGAATGCCAATTCACACCCTCCAATAACATCCTCAAATCCGTCTAAGAACAACCTCCTACCTCACTTCTAACTCATCTAACTCCACCATACCAACAACCATTAACCACAAGATACTTACCAAGCCTTCTTCACACCCAAGACATTTCCAAACTACAACCATTACCCCAACATGCTATCAACAAGACTAGACTTACCACGCAAGGAAAACCAACAGAAACCCAAACTAGGCAACTAGAGCAAAGATTACTAAACAAGATTACCTGAGCACACAACACCTCCCTGAAGCTTCATCAGACGAGCTCTCTTCCTTGCGGAACCACCACCCTCCTGCCACACCACTGCAGCACCAGCTAACACACTAGGGTCACCACCAACTCCTTGCGGTAAAGAACCTTGGCTATTCCGAGCCAACATCAAACAATCACGCCTCTTGTGTCCAGCAGACCCACATTTCCAGCAATTCTCCTTTCCCACACTCTTCACAACTTCCTGCTCTTTCTGCCACCTCTGAACCTTGCCTCGGCCGTGCCCACGACCTTTCTAAAACCCTTTGGCTAACACCAAAGCTAACTTCGCTCCATGAGGACAATCACGCTTAACATGTACTTTGGAACCACAATTCCAACAAACACCTGCGCCCCAACAATTTCCAACATGTTGCCTTTCACAACGGTCACACAAAGATGACTGAGCTTCCACTCCTTGCTCAAGCAATACTTGCTCAACAACAGCACTACCCGCGCCTTGCTTAACCCTTAGGAACTTCCTTCCAAGATACCTTTCATAAAAAGCAGATACAAAGAAATCCCAATCAATATCATGGATATGTGACGCAACTGCCACAGATGTCCACCAGGCACACGCATCTCCCAACATCAAAGAAACAACGCTCCCCAGCTTACAGGCATAATCACAGCCTTCCCGATCCAAAATCTGAACCACACTGGCCAACCAGACCTCAAACATCTCCGGGGAAGTACCATGATACTCCACAGCACCCAAATCAAGCAAACACTGCTTCGGCAAACCCTCACATCCCACAGCCAGCACATCTACTGACTTTACCTCAACCATAGCCTGAGATGTTCCCAACACCTCCTGCTCAACAGGTGATGAACTCTTCACCACAGAACCAGCTTCTTCCCCTTGCCTTACCACCTCAACACTAGGCACAGAAGACTGAGACAAAACTCCACTACCAAAGGGAAAATTCCTTGCCTTAACAACCTGCCCCAAGGCAGCAACCATCTCCCTCAACCGCCAATCCTCCATTGACTTTGCCATACCACTAACAACAACAAACATACAATCATACAAACAAACAAACCAGTTAGACCAGCATTAGCAAGGATTCAAATTCCAACTCCAAAATAACACAATAGCTATATTAATAAGGCAATGGGTATCCCGAATCCTCCCCTTTACATGACATAACCGTCAACACAACATGGATATCACAACATCAAGCATATCAAACAACATACTTTGATCATGCTTACATCAAACAGCACCCACTTGCCACAGCATACTAGCAACATAACATACAACTTACACTTCCATCAAGCATAACACAAGCATAAGACCAGCTCACAACATCAGCACATATCCACATTAGCTCAACCAAGA
This sequence comes from Hibiscus trionum, assembly GCA_030270665.1. Classification (NCBI taxonomy): domain Eukaryota; kingdom Viridiplantae; phylum Streptophyta; class Magnoliopsida; order Malvales; family Malvaceae; genus Hibiscus; species Hibiscus trionum. The sequence goes on from BSYR01000010.1 coordinate 16,903,101, forward strand.
TTCATAACCATAAAACATGCTTGAAAACATCAACAACATGCTCAGATACATCAGCACCATGCCCAAAAACACGTGTTTCAACCAACATTCAACCACACATCAGGGTAAACAACAAGCACACATCACAACAACTTACCGTTTCCCCAAGCATTCGCAACACAGCCCTGATACCACCAAATGTAACCCCCGTAGCCCGGCCTAGACGGTTGACCCGAACTACGAAGATTACACGGGGAAAACCAAAGTCAACCCGAAAGTCAACCTTGATTAACGACCCTTTTTTTTCTTTTTAATCTTATCTAGATGCACATTAGACCTATGTGTGATCACACAAGCAACATACTCAAAGATCACAGCCATCAGAGATCATTCAGGGACCCAATTGCACAAAACACAACTATAGGGACCAAAAAGTAAATTTTGAAAACTTTGAGGCCTTAACCAGATTTTAAGTTACCAACTTAAAATTAATCATGTTTCATGCATCTCGGCCAAATTTCAGCTCAAACGGACATCTCAAACTCATACAATTGCACAAACAAGATTCAGGACCAAAATGCAAACATTTTGAAACACATAACTGCCACTGTCAGCCCCCAACGGTCAACCGTTCCGAAACGGGAGACAGCCCGTTCCGAAACGCGGGGCCGTTCCGAAACAGGCATAGCCCGTTTCGAAACGGGGGTCGGGCAGAGGCCTTTCCGTTTCGGAACGGTCTCACCCGTTTCGGACGCCTGGGTTCATGCAGGGCACCCGTTCCGAAACGGTGTCTCCTGTTCCGAAACGCCTAGCCCAGAAAGCTGCATTTTGCTCACTCAAACACACAATTGACCATCCAAACATGCTCCAAAAGCCACCAAACTTTACCAACATGCAATTCAGCATAAATGAGACATGCTTGCATCAACAATTCATCAGAAACATATCATATGCAAAAAGCCCCAAATCTATAGGCATGCTTCCTACACAAGCAACCATTTAGGCACAAACCTTCCAAAACAAACTCAATTAAGCCAAATCATGTTCCAACAACTTTAACAACATTAAAACATTCTTGAACAACATAAACGATCACAAACACAATAATCCCAAGAGATTCTACCCCCATTGCCTTTATTAACTATAGCTATTCACCGAGACATACATCTCACTTGGAGTCCACCTTAAATCCCTTGCTCCTTGCTGTCCAAACTTCAAAGATCTGCATTGATGGACAAAGAGAGCGTAAGCACATAATGCTTAGTGAGGAATGCTCAAAACCAAAACACCATCAATGCAGCGGGTCATAAAACACTTGTAAAACGAACCCGATTTGTTTACCAAAACCATGTTTGATATCCTTTTCAATCACAAGCATCATCCATGCATAAATACCATATGCAAAGCTAAAACAAAACCATGGAAACACTTCCGTTTCACAACATACCTTTCATAAACTTGAAAGCCATTTCAAACAAGAAACCTTTAAAACCATTTCACAAGCCAACCAACACTTGCATTACGCCAAGGCAACATATATACCATACAAACATATTCACATGCCTTTCAAAACAAGTCCTACAAGACTTCAATGCATTAAAGTTATTCATGCTCACATACATCATTTACCAAATGATAATCAACACTTGTTCAACCTAACAAGTAAACATGCATTCACATGCATCATACACCTTTCATGCAACAATGCATCTTTCCAAGCAACTCATGCTTCACATGCAACCATACATCATTTCAAGCATCTCATGCTTCACATGCAACCATGCACCATTTCAAGCATCTCATGCTTCACATAATTAAGAATATTACATTGGCCTTCAAGAGATCAACCACGTTCACTTTCCAACACAACAACCCGATCGGATACGCGGATTCCGAGCGTTGTCCCTACGCTCCCTACACCCTACCCAATCCAAGGTCCTCGAATGGGCAACACCTCCATTATGACCTTACAAGCCTAAAGTTCCCATGCATGGACTTTTAAACACCATACAACCTTAGCTTTTCCCGAGGTTCCCATGTATGGACAACCATACAACCTCACATGCACAAGGTTCTCCCGTATGGACTTTTAACCACCATACAACCTTTGCATAACCGATTGGTAGTTGTAGAACATCATCTAACGAGATCCGGGACATCACACACAAGATCCACACATGGACTTAACACTGCCATTGTGATCTCAACAAGCACAAGGTCCTCACATATGGACTTTTAAACACCATATAACCTTTGCTTAACCAAGGTCCTCGAATGGGCAACACCTCCATTATGACCTCAAATAACCAAGGTCCTCGAGTGGGCAACACCTCCACTATGACCTCATCTCGTTAGGAAACTTGAAGGGAGCTTATCCGGTCCACTCTTGACCACTCCACCTCCAAGGCGACTTTATTCACGGTGCACCCAATCCTATAGCCGGCTAACTATATCCGATCAAAGAACCAAGAACCACTTACATCACTTGCCAATATAACCATCTTGCCACATTAATCCAATGTTTCACATGCATAACCAATATGCAAAACCATTTCATTATAAACCAATGATTCACATGCATAACCAATATGCAAAACCATTACAACATTAATCAAATGATTCACATGCATAACCAATACGCAAAAACCATCATTTATCATCATCAACTCACTGTTTTAAAGCATTAAACAAAGCCATTGAACAACATGCAACATCATGCATCAAAACCACATTTTCAATGTATAAAACCAAGGATCTCCTACCTTGAGCATCCTTCACATATGGCTTTCAAAACCAGCATTAAACCATGCTTAAACATGCTTTCAAAACAGAATTAAACCATGCAAAACTCATGCATTTCAATCATCAACCACAACTGCCTAAAAACCACTTCATATCACAAATCAAGTAGGAAATCCATTTACTTACTCTTGAGCTTAGCAAAGTTGTTTAGACTTAAACTAAGCTCCCAAAACCTTCAAACCTTTGATTAAAAGCCGAAAACCCAACTTCACTCACCGATAACCAAACAAGACTAGCCGACAAGCCTTCCAAGCTTCCGAAACCTTCCGCAAACACCTTCAAAGCTCAAGGATCAAACTCCCCTGTTTCAAACACACAAAAACAGCACATTAATGCATCATTATGCATTAAGAACAGCAGCCACACAACCAAACTCGCTGCTCAACACAAATCCAACAATTCGGCTACAAAACACAACCGAAATCACCTCCAAACATTACCAAAACTTAACCCAGCCAAGATCCATCACTTCTAACCATTTTTATACATCAATTAACATCCAAAATGAATACAAACACATCCTTATACCTCCAGGTATAACAGATCACCAAAAACACTCCAAAAACAACCAAAAACTCAAGCGAAACTTAGGAAATTCAACCTATCCGGGATTGCATTCATTAAACATCAATTTCTAATCAACTTAGCATTCATTTAACATCATTTTGACACTTCAAAACACTGCCCAAACAGATCACACGAAAATTCCACCAAAATCACCAAATCTTGCATTTTAGCCAAAAATCAAGATCTCATTTGAAAAACCATTAACAAATCACAAATCAAGGATTGAGAACTTGGGAATTTCAGTAAAGAACTGATAGTTTAGAGGAGAGAGACGTTCTTACCTCCAAACTTGAATTTCTCCTTTTTAGAGCCAAAAAGCATGATGAAACAACTTGCAAATTGAGAGGTTTTGTTGATGAGATGATTAGGAATCAAATGAGAGTTGAAATGAGAGATTTAGATGCCAAAATCAGAGAAAGAAATCTGGAGAATTTTGTTTGGGTTGAGAGAAAATAAGAGAAAAGGAAAATGGAGAGAAAATGAAAAAGTAGTTAGGAAATTGGTTAAAATGATTTCCCTCCTTTTCTTAATCTTTAAAATCAGAATAAAGCCTTAAAATATCTTAGAAAAATCTGGAGAAATCCTTTTTGGAATAATAGCTCCTTAAAGATTCAAAGTTTCAATCCTTTATAAAACTGTCCCGCAACTTTCAAAAATTACATTTTGGTCACTAGCCAAAATGTCAACCTTCCAAACCTCATTTTCCAAAATTGATTTCACAGTTCACTTTTATATAATAAAAGATGATTTTAGAACATTTTTCCATATTTTTAATGCAACCCGAACTAGGCTTTCCTAAATTCACTCTTATATGTTCGATCAGCACTTTGACCGAACCGGTCAACGCCCAAAACTTCCGAGCCCAAAACCGGGGTGTTACAGGATCGAAGGATCATCTCAAGCGAGATTGCCCCCAGCTAGCTAGAGGTGGCCACACATCGGCACGAGCTGCCGAGTACTAACGAGGCTGTGGGTGCGATCGAGGGAACTTTCAGCAACGGAACGATGGTCAGAGGAATGTGGCGCATGTATTTGCAGTTTAGCCCGAGGGTGGTGGACCAGCAAGGGTGTATGCACACCGAGAGACCAGGAATGACACTGATGTTATCGGAGGTCCTATATTTTATGCCCATTTTAGCTCATATTGTCTCTATTCTTAAGCTCATTTTAGTTCATATTTAGGTTTTCATGCATATTTTACAGTATCTTTCCTTCACTCAGCTTATTATAGTGTTTATGTTTATTTGTGGAGAAAATATACGGTTTTCGGTTGCATTTGCATTACAGGTTACAGAAGACTGCCGCTGGCACCCGCCGCGACAACATGATAGAAGAATGATCGAAGAGGAGGAGGAAACTGAATGATCACATTCAATCACACAGGAGAAACCATCGCTGCAGAGAAGAACTGTACTGACGTAGTTCAAAGAATAGCCCACCGAGACATACCACCACCAACACTGCCGTCGCGGTGGCACATTGGAGAATGACCAAAAGGGAGTGCGATATGAAGAGGAGAATTTCCTGAATTAGCAGAACCAAGTCACATGAAGAATATAGTTCAGGAGCACCTAGTGATGACGTGAGGAGACCCAAACAAGGAAGAAGCTTACGGCCCAAGAAAGCCTCAAAGAGGAGTTATTTTGGAATAAAAAGTTCAGACTTTTAATAGCATTGAATTCCAACTCAACTTCCTCCCAAAGAGAGACTTCTTCCCCAAATAGGGTATTCACATGTAACCGCCTAAATAAAGGCAAGGCTTAACCGATTGGAGGAGAGGAGAGAGATTATTGTTTAGAATTTTTTTGTTTTCTTAATTACATTATGTTCTAAAATTTCCTTAGGGTTAAGATTGTTTTGTTTAGTAGTTGTGAGAACGATTGTAATTAGTTAAAGTTTTTGTTATGCAATTCAATTCAAGGCTTGTTTATACTATGTTCTTCATCTTTGTTTGCAATAGAATCGAGAGATCTTTGTGAGCACATCTATTTGTTTCAATTCGAGATAGTTAAACTCAAGAAAGGGATAAACATGATTCCCATCAACTAAGGTGAGAATCAACTTAGCTTAGAGATAAGTCTAGGTTTAAGGCGGCTAAGAAGGAACGAGGGAAAGTTGTTGTTCAACCTAGGTTTATGCCGAGAGGAATTATCAAAGAGTGGGCATCAACAATATTCAAACTTAGAGATAATTTGGAATCAGATCAGGACGTTCTGCCGAACCTTGAAGGCCCGCTAAGTTCCCCGCCGTGGAAATGTTCTATCAATCACTCGCCATGGTAGAGATATCGCCTTATGAGTACAAACTTTTACAAGTTCAACGCAGTTCCACACTACGACACAGCTCAATCTGATCCATCTTCGTATTATGATTTCTCAATCTTTTCATTATTTGTTACTTTATGTTTATGCAACTTTCTCAAACCAATCCAAATCAATTGTGTTTTTACTTTTCCTTGTGCAGGAATTTAATCTTGAAGTAGCATTCCAGTCCCGATGGAGACGATAATCTTTTATATTACAACTAGGCATCAGTGTACACTTGCACTTAAAGCAGGACTATTTCACAGCCTACAAGTTTTTGGCGCCGTTATCGGGGATTGGCAATAGCGACTTCTTCTTTACTTTCTTGCACTTTTCCTTTATTGCATTTAATTTCCAGTTTTAGTTTTTCTTTATTATCATAAAAATTTACAGCTTCTTTCCTCTAGTTTATGACCAGAGCAAATCCGATGTGTAAACAATTGTTTATTGACGAGATCGAATGAGAAGCAGGAAAAATCTGAAGAGAAGCATGTGAGGCATCAACAATAGCGAAAGCAGCAGAAGCAGTAAAATTAGCAATGAATAACAACAATAATGACAATAATGCCATCATTCATTTTAGCATACGAGCTAAGGACGGTAGGTGTGATGAGCTGACACCCTTCGTAGTAGAAAACCTAGATATTTAGGAGTCTGAAAATTAAAAAAAAAAGCTAGACAACATAGCTAGGGTATAGCAAAACTTTATTTCTCTTTTTTTGACAGTATGCTATAGCAACACGGAGTGTCCTTCTACAGATATGTCGTAGCATTTATTCATTCATTTTAGCACAGGGACATCTATATATATAAGTTCTCTAGAGTTTACATACCATAGTTCACTAGGGGTTCTTCCCTAAAAAATCTAACGAACTTATAGAAAGGGGGAAGCCGTGTAAAAAAATTTAACAACTAGATCCTAAGGTCAATTCTACAGATTTCAACTAGTTGTGTTTGTTCTAAACTAGTTCAAGCCTTTAAGATTTCGTCCTTAGACATCATAGATATATTCATAGGTTGTCTCTAGACTAAACATAATGCCATAGTAAAAAAAATTGTTCTTTCCTACTATGCATATGCTAAAGCAAAATACTAACTATGAACACCAACACCTCCAAACTTAAGGGATGCAGTGTCCTCAATGCATGCACGAATCTATACTATATCACATGTAATGATGAAAAATGAAATAAATGAGAAAGAAAAAGAAAAATTACCTCATGGGTGTGAAGGTTATGTGGTGCTGCTGGTGTTGTCCATGGAAGTTTCACAAGAGTAGTGGTGGGGATCGACGAGATTGTCCACACTCTCAGAGGAGACTTGCTGAGCACTGGGTGAAGAGCGGACATGACCAGCGATATGCTTGATGTGCGTCTTAGGTCTGGATATTGTAGCATCCTCTGTTTGTGCAGGGGTTGGCTTAGGCGTATGTACTGGGGTTGTCTCCTTTTGAAGGGGTCCTCATGATCACTCGATATATGGTCCGTCTCAGGCAGTGGGTTATCTGGTCGGGAAGGCGCAAGGTTGGTTGCCTTCCTGCTGTGTTTTCTCTTTTTGGTCTGGGTGGCCGCAGTAGTGTTTTCTTCAAAATGAGGTAGAACCGAGGGAGTTTCTTTTTCTGGTTGGGCAGGAGGAGTCGCAGGCATTTTCTTTCTTGCAGTCTTTTTCTTAGCAGGGGCTGGACTGAGCTAGGGTCAACTTTGCTTTGATTTGGAGGGGCTGGGCTTGCTTTGGCAGTGGTGGGGGCTTGCAATAACTCCAGGGGAAATAGAGGGATTGAAAGGTTCTGGTCCGAGAGGAGTTTGGTGAAGCACGATGGTGGGCATACTTAAAGTACGCCAACTGATGTGCTTTCATCAGGTTGAGCTCAACGCTCAATTCTTTTGTCGTGGCCACCAATGCACCTACCCTTGCTGCAGCAAAGCTTTTAGTACCCCCTTCCACCGTCTGCTGAGGGACATCTTCGTTGAATCCTTGGAGCTCAGTGACTAGGGCTAGTGTGAGACATGTTTTTCCTTAAATTTTCACATCCACAAGATCGTCTACAAAGACGTCCTTCCTCTTACACAAGGTTGTTATCATGTTATGAAACACTAAACGACTACGAGGCCTTTTTAAACAAGCATAAACTTCAACCACAATAAGTTTTCCTATATCAATATATCTACCATGCAATATAGAGTGGAGAAGAAATAGCCTAGAAATATGGACAGTGGCTGTGTGCAACATGGGCATTATCTTGTGTCGCAAGAAGTGATTCCATACCTTCGCCTCTTGCTTGAGGCGGCCTCTCTCTACCGATCTACTATTGTCCAGCACTGTGCCCTCAAAACAAATGTCTTCCAAAACCTCGCGCTGCGTTTGCGGGTCCATAGTCGTCACGAACGTGGTGTGATGGTCCACAATATGCTTTAGCCTGTAGTACTTATTGATTGCTACAACAGTGAACTTGATCTGCTCGCCTCGCACATAGACAGTAGACTGAGTAGGGCTTCTGAGATGGGCATAGAACTCCTTGACCAGTGAAGTGCAAATTTCATCAGAGTGGGCAGCGAATGACTACCATTCATGCCTACCGATGATGTCCATGATATCTTGGTCGAACTGGTCTTCCTCTTCCTTAGGGTATTTAAACCCTAACTCAGGAAGAACATTTCTATCCTTCAGTTTCTTCCATCGTTCTTTCGCATCATCATCAACGAACTTGGTAATTTCTAGGACTGTGGGTTTTTTAGGGCGGTCAGAAGTTTTTGGAGCATTTTTGTAATGTGCCATGGAGATGTTTAGTGAAAATAAGGGAGGAGTGAATGTTTGACGGGAAAGTGATGAAGACTTTTCGGTTTTTGGAGAAAATAGAAAAGATGAAAGGGAAGAAGAGAGGGGTTGAGTGTAGAAGAAGACGATGAAGATGAATGGACTGGTGATGATGAGAAAGTGTGGGAAGTTGAAAAAGGTGAGGGGGAAACAGATGAATTAAATGGAAGAGGGGGTGATGGGGACATGTGTCTGCTTTAAGGGAGAGAGAAAAAGCTGGGAGTTAATGTGATGGGTGACGGCTGGAGTGAGAATAAATAGGTTTTGTGGCTAGGGTTTTACCACATTAATTGGATGAATATTCTCTCTCTCACTTTTTTTTCTTTTTTTTTTCTTTTTTTAATTCATCCTCCCCACTTTTCGAATAAAACCTATCCTTCTTTTCTTTTTTTGTACTTCCTAAAGTAGATAAAAACAAAACTCCACGTCCTTCGCCTTTTTGCTACAAACCCTGTAGACGACCATGCTCACCTACCTCTGCACCTGACATGGTACTATAAAAGAGAAAGCTTGTACGAAGTTCAAGTGAAAAGATAGGAAAATAAAGACAAAGATAACACAAAAACTAAACTAAAAAGAAAAGCATTACTTACGAACATGCTATAGCATAAATGATAAAGTTTAGAGAGGCAAACTCTCAAGGATCGTGTAGATCCAGATGTGACTTGTCTCTGAGTATATGGGCTCCACTGTACACCTTCAGGCGTTGGCCATTGACTTTGAAGACTTCACCATCGTTCAATTTCTTGATATCAATCGCGCCATGAGGGTACACCTTGTGTATGATGAATGGTCTTGACCATCTTGATTTCAGCTTTCCAGGGAAAAGCTTTAGCCTGGAATTGTATAGAAGCACTTGTTGACCTTCTAAGAAATGCCTTGGCAAAATATGTTTGTCATGCCACTTCTTGGTTATCTCTTTGTAAATGCGAGCATTCTCATATGTTTGGGCTCGAAATTCCTCTAGCTCATTAAGCTCTAGCAACCTTCTTTCTCTAGCTAGTTGGGCATCCATGTTGAGTTTCTTAATTTCCCAATAAGCCTTGTGTTCAAGCTCAACGGGTAGATGGCACTCCTTGCCAAATACGAGCTTGAAGGGTGACATGCCCAAAGGCCTCTTGAAGGTTGTTCTATATACCCATAGTTCTTCATCCAACTTGGGGGACCAATCTTTTCTCCTAGAGTTGACCACATTCTCCAAGATTTGCTTGATTTCACGATTGGAAACTTCAGCTTTTCCGTCCATCTACAGATGATATGTTGTAGCAATCTTGTGCCTGACTCAATATCGATGTAATGCTTTAGCAATAAGTTTGTTGTCAAAGTGAGTTCCTTAGTCAATGATGATGGCTTGGGGTGCTCCAAACCTCCTGAAAATGTTCTTGTGAAGGAACTTCATGACCGTCTTGGAGTCGTTCCTCGAGGTGGCAACAGCCACCTTCCATTTTGACACGTAGTCGACTGCTAGCAAAATATATAAATCTCCATATGATGTGGGGAACGGGCCTATGAAGTCATTTCCCCACACGTCAAAGATTTCAAACTCCAGAATATTTTGCAGTGGCATTTCATTCTGCCTAGAGATGTTCCCGTTCTTTGGCATCTATCACAAGTCTTGTAGAACTCGTGTGCATCCTTGAAAAGTGTAGGCCAATAGAATCCTACTTGAATAATTTTTGCAACATTCCTAGGACCACTAAAATGCCCTCCACACGGTGATGAATGACAATGGTGCATAATGCTATGATATTCTTCTTCTGGAACACATCTCCTTATGATCTGATTAGGACATTTCTTGAACAAGTAGGGTTCATCCCAATAGTAGAATCTTGCATCATGTCTGAATTTCTTGAGTCCCTGGCTAGATAAATCAGGAGGCAAAATACCACTAACAAGATAATTAACTATATCAGCATACCACAGAATTGTTGTAGCGGACAACAGTTTCTCGTCAGGGAATTCCTCCTTAATTTCAGATTCACTTCCTTGTGCGATAGCATTTTCTAGCCTAGATAGATGATCAACTACATGGTTCTCACATCCTTTCCTATCTCTAAATTCTAAATCAAATTCTTGTAGCAAGAGTATCCATCTAATAAGTCTAGGCTTAGCATCCTTTTTAGTCACTAAGTACTTGATGGTTGAATGATCGCTATGAACTATAACCTTAGTGCCTATCAAGTATGACCTAAACTTATCAAAGGCAAATACTACATCAAGCAATTCTTTCTCAGTAGTGGTGTAATTGATTTGTGCATCATTCAAAGTGCGACTAGCATAATAAATAACATGAAAGAGTTTACCTCGGCGTTGTCCAAGTGCTGCACCGACGGCGTAGTCACTTGCATCACACATCAACTCAAATGGCTCGTTTCAATCAGGTGGAATAACAACTGGTGCTGAGATAAGCTTCTCCTTTAGCTCTTGAAATGCACTATGGCAATCTTTGTCAAACACAAATGGTTGATTTTGTTGTAGCAAATTGCATAGCGACTTTGTGATCTTCAAAAAGTCCTTGATGAATCTTCGATAAAAGACAGCATGCCCTAGAAAGCTTCTTACTCCCTTGGCAATAGTGGGGGGGGGTAGTTTTTCAATGACCTCAACCTTTGCTTTGTCAACTTCTATCCCTTGCTTCGAGATCTTGTGGCCTAAGATCGTTCCTTCCGTTACCATGAAATGTCATTTTCCCAATTGAGCACCAAGTCAGCTTCCTCACACCTCTTTAGAACCTTGGCGAGATTGCCCAAGAATGTGTCGAGGTCATCTCCAGAGACCGAGAAGTCATCCATGAATATTTCTAAAAATTCCTCGACCATGTCTGAAAAAATAGCCAACATACATCTTTGAAAATTTGTTGGGGCATTGCAGAGACCAAAGGGCATTCTACGAAAAGCGTAAGTTCTATAAGGGCATGTGAAAGTCGTCTTCTCTTGGTCTTCGGGTGCTATAGCAATCTGATTGTACCCAGAATACCCATCGAGGAAGTAGTAGAATGCCTTGCCTGCTAGTCGATCTAACATCTGATCAATGAATGGAGGGGAAAATGGTCCTTCTTGGTTGCCTTGTTGAGCTTCCCATAGTCCATTCAAATCCTCCACCCCCTGACGGTTCTAGTAGGCAGTAGCTCATTCTTCTTGTTGCTTACCATGGTCACGCCTCCCTTATTCGGTACACATTGCACTGGGCTGACCCATGAGCTATCAGATATCGGGTAGATTACTCCAACATCAAGCCACTTAATTATCTCTTTCATTACCAAATTCTTCATGATTGGGTTTAATCTTCTCTAGGGCTCAACAAAATTGTTGTGACAATCATCAAGCAAAATTTTGTGCATACATATAGTAGGGCTTACACCCTTCAAATCAGCCATAGTCCACCCTAGCGCATTTTTATGCTGTAACAACATATTTACTAAGCTAGTTTCTTGCTTAGGTGTGAGACCAGATGAGATTATCACAAGCAAAGTTTCATTTCTCCCTAAGTAAACATATTTAAGATGTGATGGCAAAGGTTTCAGTTCTATAGTAGGTGCATGCTCAAGGGAAGGTTTAGGAGGTACAAATTCTGAAAAATCAAGAGGTTCAAAGTGCGTACCTGGTCTAGCTTCGAGTCGACTAGACTGCTCCAGTTCCCTTGAGAGTTCTTCTAAGTCTGAATCATCATCTTTGCATAGTGCTTTAAACTCTTCCATTTGCATCTCATTGCTACAACAAAACTCAACAGTTCCATTCTATGTTGTAGCATTTATATATTGGCATGCTCCCGGATTGTCTACATACTTGAGGGTGTCATGAATATTGATCGTGACCTTTTGACCAACCACTCACAACGTGAACTCACCCTTATTACAATCGATTAAAGCTCGTCTGGTGGCTAAAAATTGCCTACCCAAGATAATAGGTGTGTTGTTGTCAGCTTCATAGTCGAGGATTAAGAAGTCGACTAGAAAGATAAATCGGTCCACTTTTCCCATGACATCTTCAGTTCTTCCTTCTGGGCGAACATGATAGTGATCTGCTAGCTGTAGCACAACCTTGGTGGGCTATGCCTCTCGTATTCCTAGTTTCAGAAAAATCGACTTAGGCCTCAAGTTAACACTTGATCCCAAATCACAATGTGCTCTTCCAACAAACTTATCGCCAATAGAGCATGGGATAACAAAGCTACCTGGGTCCTTCCTCTTAGGTGGTAGCTTACTCCACATAGAATAACATTCTTTTGCTATAGCGGCAGTTTCTTGCTTCTCGACCTTTCTCTTTTTTGTAACTATATTCTTAAGGAACTAGACATATGTTGGAATCTGATCAATGGCCTCCAGAAATGGGAAATTGATATGTAATTTGTCTAGGATATCCACGAATTTCTAGAATTGAAGGTCTTCTTTCTGCTTCTTGAGTCGTTGAGGAAAAGGAGGTGGGGGTCTAACTTCATTTATTTGGACTGGTAGAGTTGCATCTTTTGTTGTAGCAAAAGCAAGCTCCTCCTCCGGTGTTTCTTTTGCTATGACTTCCTCCTCATCCTTCTCTTCAGCTAGAGGGTCTTGTGAGTTATCTTCTTCGTAAGGCAAGTTGGGCTGAGATTCCTCCTTCTCCTTTCCCTTAAACTTATCTTCTTTTTTAATTTCCTTTCCACTCCTTAATGTGAGTGCGCTGCATTGCTCCTTGCTATGGTGCTTGGTGGCTTCAGTGTCACTAGGCAGACTCCCTTGTGGTCGCACATGTAAGGTTTGAGCTATCTGACCAACTTGTGTCTCTAAGGCTCTGAGAGGAACTATGGCTTTGCAATAAGGCTCCTTGATTCTTAATGTTTGCTGCATGGTCATGTAGCAAAACTTCCGTGGTTCCCATAAAATATTTTGTCATAGCCATAAATTCTTTGAATGTAGTCTCCAACGAACTGTTTGATGAAGATGTTGTTCCCTTGTGACCTTGCCATGGCATCATCTGGTTAGAAGGTGGTGCTTCGATTAGATTTTGTTGTGGCGTTGGCTGTGCAGAATTGCTGTGCCCCTGATTACCCCAAATGAAATTTGAAAGTTGACGCCATCCTGGGTTGTAGGTATTAGAGTATGGATTGTTGTTGCGGTTATAATTCCCCACATAGTTGGCTGACTCTTGATTGTCAGGGCATTCAGTCAAATGGTGATTGCCATCGCATCTGAGACATGAGGTTGCGGACTTCACTTCCTTGACTTCGCTGGGACGTTGGAGGTTCTTTAGCATATCGGTGATAGCAGCTAACTGGGTGGCTACCGAGTCTTCAGCTTCACTCTCTCGAACTACTTGGGTTCTCCTCCCCGTTCCAAGCCTTGTGGTCGGAAACTGGTAGTCATTGTTGGCTACCCTATCAAGAATGTCGAACGCTTCCTCCGGTGATTTGTCTAACAAGGTCCCATTTCCTGAAGCATCTAACATCATCCATGTAGGAGCATTCACTCCATTATAGAACATAACCACTTGGGTCCAATCATGAAAACCATGATTTGCGCACTTCCTCAATAATCCCTTGAATCAATCCCAACACTCGTACATGGATTCGTCATCAGCTTGATGAAAAGAAGCAATATCATTTCTCAACTGAGTGTTTCTATTGGGTGGATTATACCGTAGCAGAAAACTTTTGCATAAATCTGTCCAAGTCTCCATTGATCCAGCTGGCACTCCACTTAGCCATGCTCTAGCACGATCTCGTAAAGAATATGGAAACATTTTAAGCTTTAGCACATCCTCATGCACTCCTTGCTGTCTGAACGAGTCACAAACTTCTAAGAAAGCACGAATATGTTGTCTTGCATATTCGTGAGGCATACCCCCAAATTGACCAATAGTGTTCAACATGTTAAACATAACAAGTTTAAGCTCGAACTAGGCTGCCTGAATTTCTGGAGCTACTATTCTGGGATAGAGATCGTCCAAGATAGGAGTCAAATGATCTCTAATGGCTCGAGGTCAAGCCGCTTCTCCTTGGCCATTTGCCATAGCATCTTCGTTACCTAGAGGTTGTGGTATATCTCTGTTCAAGTTTATGGTCTCTTCTCTTCGAACACGTCTCCTAAGTCGCAAGAAATGCTCGATTTAAGAAATAAGTGATTGCAGGGGTCCTCTAGGTCTTCTTCTGGTCATGCACTATCAGGACGCCCGAAAAAAATGAAAAATCCTAAATAAATATGTACAAAAACAAAAAGAACAAGCGATATAAACAAAAAATCGGAAACAACCAATTGCCAATCCCCATCAACGGCGCCAAAAACTTGTTGCTTGCGTGCGATGTACTATAAATGATACGCAAATATGGTGCAAGTATACACGTCGAACGAGTAATAAAGTGAGTGAGTATCATCACCACATGATTGGAGGTATTCATGGTTTGCTGTAACAATATTGAATGAACTTTTTGCAGGTGAAAATGCTATAGTAAAATAGATGGTGTAAAATAATGTTGTAGCAAAACAATGTCAAGAAAGCTGAGATGACAATATGATGAACATGTCCCCTTTTGTATGCGAAACTCACTACGAAATGACTGGCTGGGAATGATGGACAACCTAAACTAAGCTTCTTAACGATACTAAGGCTCTTCAGCTATCTTCTATGCCAGGTGGGATTTTCTAAAAGTGTTCCTAAACTATCTCTAGCCAGGAAACTGGGAGTCAGAAATGCTAGAGCCATACCTCTCGGCGTAAACTCTTAACACTCCCCTACCCTTCACGAACTATCCTTTTTAGCCATTGAAACCTATCACTTATCTCTAAGGTAGGTTAGAGTCTGCCTCTCGACCGCCACTCCATTGCTTATGGGGCTTCTAAGGCTAGCTCTCTTGATTACTAACCTCAACAAACACTTAAAGAATAACAAACTCTCGAGGGCTCTTACAACTTTAAGGAAATAAAATGCATAAGCAAAGCATAGAACATGATAAACACTGGAAAGCTATAGCATGAATTAAAAATACTCAAAATAAAATCATCCATTAAACCCAAGCCACGTAAAATAGTTCGTGGTTGGGCAATATCATCCAACATATCATTGTGATAACATCCCAAAAGATAAAGATATAATCAGGAAATGCTAAAGCGACATAAAGAAAGGTGAACTCCCTCTTCGCCATTGACTACCCAACTGTCTTAGGCCCACCGCCTCTCTCGAGGCCGGCGAGGCCACTCCTTGGAGCTTCAACGATGGAGGACACCAACTTGGAGAAGATGAAGAAGAACGCTTCTCTCTCCTTGTTCAGCTCACAACTTTCTCTCTTTTCTATCCTCCGCCTCTTCTCTTCTTTTTTTCTTGCTTCTCTCCCTCTTTATATAGTGGAGGCTTCTAGGGTTTTGTGCCCTAAAGATGCCTTGATAATCCCATGGAATATCCACCGACAAGCTCTACCACAAGGGGACAAGGAGGACAGTCTACAGGTGGGTACCGACTGCTGCACATGTCAGGTTGTCATTTTCTGCATATTCACGTGCTTCTGCAGCTCACGTGTCTTCACAGCTCACATGTTGGTCAATATCCACTTCAACTATGCTATGGCAATTCCCGACGCCAGCTTTCTCTCACTAGACTCCCTTCCTAGGCATTATCAAACCCAAAACCAACCTTCCGAGCAGTACCCCTCAACATGGACTAATAACCAGCAAAAATAAAGATACACCCAGAAGAAGAAAATGCAACCTAAATGCAGTCTAAATGCTATGATATGGGCTCAAGAACAGGCAAATGCTATAGCAAAAAGGTATGAAAACAAGGATATTCATGAAGTTATCAACAACACATTCCAAGAAAGGTTGGTAAATGCTAGTTCCTCTATTCAGTCTGCTAAGGAAGCACCCCAGCTTTAGAGAAGCTCAAGCATGACCGTGAGTTAGATTTGAAGAAGTACGAAAAAGGAACTAGTGATCTCACTAAAAAACTAACTATGGAGAAGCTACAAGTAAGCATGCATGAGGGAAAGGAAAAAGAGATGGTGGAACAAAACAAGAAGATTAGTCATGATTTGAAAGAGTTGCAGGAATTGCAAAATGATTATAAGGCAAAGTAGTGAAGAGATTTTCAGAGAAACTGGATGCAATGACCAAGGACAGAGAAGATTATAAAAGAATGTATGAAAAGAAGTCTAGGTCAAGCAAAGAGTCAAAAAATAAAGCGAAAAAGAAGCTGGAAGAGGAACAAGCTAGGAATTTCAATCTAACAAGTCAAGTAACGCAACTAGAGCAATTAACTACAAAATACCACAATGAGAGCAAGGTACAACTAGAAATGGAGAAGAAAGAGCTACGGAAAAAGCTAACGGAGCTAGAGAGCATCATACAAGATTTGAAAGAGAAGCTTGCAGGTTATGAAGGAGCACTGACTATAGAAAGTTGAGCATGGAAAGACAAGTACGAAGCGGCACGACGTACCATTCAAATCCAGAATGATGAATTGGTGAGTTTCAAGAAACAAGTCAGGAGTGTTACCTTGTACGTCTAGATATTCTCAAGGGAGGCTACGAGTTTGTTGGAGCAACCCAACATCGAGCTGGAGCATGGAGAAGTTAGCACTCGCTTGCTACACGAGATGGTCAACTTAGGAATTAGGGCTAGCAGTTTCCTGTAGGACATTTGTCTTTTCTTTGTATTTGAACTTTCGGGAAAATTGATGTTTCCAAAAGACTAGTTCCTAAAATTCGATGCCTTTTTCCCTACATTCATGCATACATTCATTTAACTTCGTAATGTACACTGCAAAATAAAGAATTTAATGAAGAAAGATTTAATGGCAGTTTGCTTTTAAGCTGCAATCATACCGCATTCATACGGAACTCACCTGCACTTTAAAGCCATGGCTGTTAAAGATAGAATTTCCAGTCTGGAGAATGATCGGGTGAAGACACAAAATTGATTTGATAGAATGGAGCAATCTATCAAAGACCATTGCGCCCAGACACAAGTAGAGATTATCGATCATCTGACTACCCTGTTAGGATCGAAGGAGTCTAGAAAAGTTAAAGCACCTGAAGGTGCTTCAAACGACGTGAATGATCAAGTTGAAACTATATCTCACATTAGAATGCAACCTGAAAAACCTCCCCCTGTGAAGAAGGTTCGCATCAACTTGGTAGGAGCGACACCCAGTCACCTAGTGCATGTTGGGGCAAATTTTGGAAGTGGGACGAAATCCCCGATCAAAATAATTTGAATGAGATAGAAAAGATTCGTGCTGAAATTGAAAGGAAGTACGAAGAGCACTACAAAGCCTTGGAAGACCAATTGTTGGAGTTACATAAAGCAAATGAGTTGGGGCCAGGCGCTATTGAAATGAGTTTAGTGACTGATTTGATTCTGCCTCCAAAATTTAAGGCCCCAGATTTTGAAAAGTATGACGAGACTACTTGTCTAAAGGCTCACCTCACAATGTACTTCCGAAAAATGGTTGCCCATTTAAAGGATGAGAAGTTGTTGATACACTGTTTCCAAGATAGCTTAACTGGTTCAGCAGCCCGATGGTACATACAGTTGAGCCGAGTGAACATTCAATCGTGGAAGGACCTTTCAGGGGATTTTGTAGAGAATTACAAACATGTGACAGAAATGGTCCCTAGCCGAGTTATGCTGCAAGGCATGGAGCAGAAAAATGATGAAACACTCTGGCAATATGCTCAAAGATGGAGAGATGTCGTAGCTCAAGTGAAACCTCCACTGATAGAAAATGAGGTTGCCCACATGTTTGTTCAAACTCTGAGAGGGCCACTTTTTGAGAGGCTGATCAGTAATGCTACTCAGAATTTTGCTGATATTGTGATGATTGGAGAATTGATAGAAGCTGCGATCAAAAGTGGTTAGTTTGAGAATGGAGAGAGCTCTCAGAAGAATTATAAGAGGAAGGATAGTGAAGTGAACAATAATAGTATATATGAGGATCCGAAGAATGTGACCATCACCTCACCTGGAACTACAATAGGAAACTCTCGCGTGGGCCGAGAAATGACAGGATGAATTTTACACCCATTTTGATGACATGTCGAATTGTATCCCAGTTTCATGAAGCAGATTTGGTGAGGCCATATCATTTGACGCCCTTGCAGCCTCCTTACCCTTCATGGTACAAATTTGATGCCCATTGTGAATTTCATTATGGGATACCGGGGCATTCGATTGAGACATACACAACATTCAAGAAGGTGGTACAGAATATGATCAACACTCAGATATTAAAGTTTGACGAACCAAGCATTGCAGTGAACCCTTTGCTGAGTCCTGGTGGGCGAGGGGTGAATGTTATTGAAGAATATAAAGAAGCAAAATGGTTGAAGACTGATGTCTCAGAAATTAGATCTCCGCTGAAATGATTGTTTGAACGATTGTACAATGCCAAGATGATTGAAATGGGCATGAAAGTGGAAATGGACATATAATCTAAGGTGTATTGCGGGTATCATCAAGAATGTGGTCACGAGATTCAGTATTGTCAAGAGTTTAGGGACTTGATTTAGAAAATGATTGATAACAAAGAGATTGTATCTTTGAGAAAGCAAGAATGAGGAAAGAAGTTGAGGTGTGCACGTCTGAGTGTTCTGAAGTTCAATACGAGGTCCATAAGCCCTTTGTTGTCTCTGTTAAACCAAAGGCTGCAAGTGTGAAACCGACAGTAACACCGAAGGTTGTGATCTCGACTCCTGCACCGTTTGCTTTCAAAAGTACCAATGCAATTCCTTGGAACTATACAACCAATGTAACCATGCTAGGAAAAGAGAAGCCACAAGAAGAAACAAAGTCAAATGATGAAAAGAAGGATGAGTTGTAACCCCCTTACCCCGGCCTAGACGGTTGACCCGAACTACGAAGATTACACGGGGAAAATCAAAGTCAACTCGAAAGTCAACCTTGATTAACGACCCTTTTTTTCTTTTTAATATTGTCTAGATGCACATTAACCCTAAGTATATTCTAGAGAAACAAATATAAGGAAAGCACAGCGATCGAATATTGATTAAGGACTCAATTGCACAAATCACAAATATTAGGGACCAAATTGTAAATTCTAGAAATTTGAAGGTCTTAACTGATTTTTAAGTTACCAATATTAAATTAATCTTATTACATGCTTCCCTGTCAAATTTCATCTTAATCAGACATCTCAAACTCATGCAATTATAGATACAATTTTCGGGACTAAAACGTAAAGCTTGCAAACCTTAAAATCATTCAAATCAGTGCCCAACGGTCACCTGTTTCGAAACGGGGTTGACCGATCCGAAACACGGGTTCGTTTCAAGACTTGTTTCGAAACAGGGCTTTCCAGTGGCCAAACCGTTTCGATACGGTCATCAGCCGTTTCGAAACACCAGTGCCATTACAGGTCCCCATTTTGTAACGCCTATAAGCGTATCGATACGGGTTGCCCAGAAGCTGCTGAAAATTCTGGTTTTTCACTTCAAAACACCATCAATCATACTTGAAACCATTCCAAAATATATCCACAACATTACAAACATTATAACTATCAATGATATACCAAAGACTGGAAATATTCAAGAATTAAGCGAACCAATTCATTCTTCACATCCAACACATGATCATGTTTTTAAAACAAGAAGCATAGCATAACAATTTATGAAGAAGAGGATTCAAATGTTGCAAAGAGATAATCAACAAGATTCAAACCACAAACCGAACATGGTCAACATACACAATCACGTTACACAACAACATAAAAGACTCTCCCCCCATTGCCTTTATTATCTATAGCTATAAACCAAGACATACTTCTCAAGTGGAGCTCTTCTTGAATCCCTTGCTTCATGCTGCCCCAACTTCAATTATCTGCATTGATGGACAAAAAGAAGCGTAAGCACATAATGCTTAGTGAGGAAAGCTCAAAACCAAAACACCATCAATGCAGCGAATCATAAAACCTTCTTTAAATGTAGATACAATTCAATAAACCAAGGCATTGTTTGAAAATCCCATTTGAAACAACATTGCTTTAAATCATGCATTGCTCAACATAAAACCAACCTTTAACTTTGAAGTGCTAAACAACTCACCCCAAACCACATTCTTACAAGTGCTATCTTTTAAACCTTTCCATGCATGAACACCCCATGCAAAGTTTAACTCAATTTCCTTGGAAAACACTTCCACTTCACACCATACTATTCACATGCTTAAAGATCATTTCAAAGCAAAAATGCCTTTTAAGAACCGAGTGTTCCTTCTATCTATCTCATACAATTAACAAGTGCAAAACACATGAACTACAAAAGCAACATTTGCACTACGTGCCTTTTAAAAACAAGCCTACACAAGACTTCAAAGCACTTATGAGATTCTAAGCACATATGCACCATTCACAATAGAATATATACTTTTGCTCATACTTAACAAGTATCACATGCATTCTTGCACCATTTACATATTCCCATGCAACCTTGTATCATTTTCAAGCATCTCTCGCTTCATTTCATACAAATACATTATATTGGCTTTCAAGCGATAAATCACAAACCATCACAACACAAGACACAATCGGATACGCAGATTACAAGCGTTGTCCCAAACGCTTCATACACACTACCGAACAACACAAGGTGGAGTTTACTGGTACAATCACAACCCCTCAACACCCGTGATGGAGTTTAACGGTACAATCACAACCCCTCAACATCACTCATCGGTAGTTGTATAACTCACTAACGAGAGTACGGGACACATAACACAAGATCCACACACGAACTTTTAACCACCATTGTGATCTTACCACGAACCGCACACGGACTTTTAACCACCGTTGTGATCTTACCACGAACCACACACGGACTTTTAACCACCGTTGTGATCTTACCTCTCTCGTTAGGATACTTGGATGGAGTTTACGGTACAATCACAACCCCTCAACATCCAAGGCGAATTTATTCACGGTGCACCCAATCCTATAGCCGGCTAACTATATCCGATTAAAGCAACCAAAAACCACTTGCATCACTTGCCAATATAACCATTTTACCACCTTAATCCACTGTTTTTACAAGCATAACTACAATGCCATTTCCACAAGCACCACATGCTTAAAATCATATGCATTCAACACATGCAAGTCAAAGATCACTTACCTAGTGCATCTTTATCATAATGGCATTAATAAACCAACATTAAATCATGTCTAAACATGCTTAAAAACAGTAATTAAAACACAAACATCCCAAGTGCATTTAAAACCAAAACATAGCACAATTCAAGAGAGAAATTCCATTTACTTACTCTTGAGCTTAGCTAAGTTGTTTAGACTTAAAATAAAATCCCAAAATCTCGTCCAAAATGTTTCAAAGCTGGAAAACTCTTTTCCACTCACCGATACACAAAACTATGCTAGCCGACAAGCCTTCCAAGCATCTGAAACCTCCAACGCCACCTCTATTGCTTCCGGATCATTCTCCCATGTTTTAAACACATAACAATAGAGGATTAATGCATCACCATGCATTAAAATCACCAACAACACAACCCAACTCGCTGCTCTACTCAAGAACCACATTTTGGCCACCAAAAACAACCGAAATCACCTCCAAACTCTCCCAAAACAAAGCCCAGCCAAGATCCATCAATTCTAACCTTTTATAAACATCAATTAACATCTAAATGAACCCAAACTCGTCCTTATACCTCCAGCATTAACAGAACACCAAGATCACCCCAAAAACAACCATTTTCATAAGCAAAAACTTAGGAAACACAACCTATTCGGGATTGCATTGATAAAACCTCATTTACACATCATTAGACATCCAAAATACATTTAATAATCATCTCAAAACAGAGCCCAAATAAACACCACAAAATTCTTCAAGTTTTCCTCCAAATCTTGAGTTTTAAGCCAAAATCAAGTTCATATCATTTAAACCATTTGTAAAACTTAAATTAAGGATTGATAACTTGGGAATTTCAGTAAAGAACTGAGTATTTAGAGGAGAAGAACAACCTTACCTCTAAATGATGATTTCTCCTTGATTTGTGCCAATTTTCTTGAAAATCCAATAAGCAAATCAAAAGGATTTGATGTAGAATGGATTAGGAATTAATTGATGATTGAAACCTCATCAATTGGAGTGAAAATCAATGGAAAAGTTGCTGGAGAAAAGTGTTTGGATGAGGGAATTTTGAGAGAAAATGAGATGAGAAAGTTTTAGGAAAAGTTAGTTATGAAAATCTAAAAAGTGGTTTCTCTTTTTCATTTAATTAATTAAACATTAATTAAATCACTTAAATTTAAGAAAAATCTGGAGAAATCATTCTTGGGTAAATTAGCTCCTTAAAGACTCAAAGTTTCAATCCTTACAAAACAGTCACCACTGAACTTTTCAAAAATCGCATTTTAGTCACTATTCCAAAATGTTGTATTTCCAAACCTCATTTTGTAAAATTGATTTCACCACTCTCTTAAATATATTAAAAGAGGATTTTTAGATATTTTTCCATATTTTTAAAACATCCCGAACTAGGCATTCCCTAAAACCTCCTTTTATATTCGAACCGAAAATCAGACCGTCCGGTTCAGACCCTAAACTTCTAAGCCCAGAATTGGGGTGTTACAACTCTCCCCCTCTTAGGAAATTTAATCCTCGAAATTTCAACCTGCGAAAAGAGCACGATACCAAACTTCCCAAAGCAACACACCATGTAACACAGGAGACTTAACCACCACTGAACACCCTCCACCCAAAACACAACAAAAATCAACTCCTCCTCAAATCAAACTTGCACTATAACCAAACCCAACACCACTACTTACTGTTCAAAACTTCCAGAACACTCAGATGTTAACCTCAACTTAACCTTTCACACTTCCGAACTACGCTTAGCCCCAGCGACCCGAAGAACCTTCAAATCTTTACAACATACTCCACCTTATCTCATAACTCCCAAAACTCGCACACACGGTGACACCAACCCATCCAGTTTCAGCCACCATGTGACCCACAACCTTCACTGCTTCCAAAACCCCTTGCAAAACTGCTCAGCTTCTTTCAAAGATCACCACAACAAGCAAAAATTTCTTAAGCATCAACTGCTTACTCAAACTTCTCAATGTATTGATGACATTCCTTCACTTTCGCCACTATCACTACCATAACGACTCACCAAAACTACTCACACAACATGCGAAATCCACGTCACAAGACTCCAACCTTAACTCTGCCAGTTGTTCCACGTACCCCTAGCTGACTTTAGAAAAGATTTACTTATACACGACTAGCAACCACTTCTCACAAGAACCCGGCCAACCAACAATGGCCCTTGAACTTACATTGCCTTTCCACTTCAAGCTTTGACCATAACACTAACCTTACCTTGATACCGCCCATTCTATACAAACATATTAAGATTATGAAACCTCTACTCATTCCAGGCCAAACCTTTCCTACAACCCTCAACACAACCTCCTCTCAACTCCTCGAAGGTTGCTATGAACCATCACCTACATAAACAACCCTCCTATTGCAAACATCAACGCCAAGACACCTCAGCACTCTGGAAACACATCCACTAACCTAAAACATCACTTAACACAAAGAAACTACCACATCTATTAGCTATTCACAACCACTTTGACCGATTCTAACTTCAACCGGTAATCTCCTCACCACCACACCGCTAAACTCTTAAAGCACCAAAACACTTTCCTTCTGCCAACATGCTAGTTCGCACTCACTATTACTGACAACTCGCTTACTACCCTCCACTACTTCTAACATTCTCCTAGCACCAAAACAACTCTTAAAACCCACCATCCAACCTAATCCTACCACAACACTAACGGACCAAACTAGCTATTAGCAAGTGTGAACGTTCGTATGCATGGTCACCAATATGCCCTATCAATGCATGTGTACAAGTATGCAAAACCTCTAATGTCATGTCGCATGTATGCATGCACCAACATATATAATATATAACAAATGGTTTTAACTGTGCATGTATGTCGGTTCACACTTACCAATAACATCCTCAGAATCCGCCTAAGAACAACCTCTTACCTCACTTCTAACTTCTCCAGCTCTACCATTCTAACAATCCGCTAACTACAAAAATACTCCACTAATGCCCTCTTCACACTAAAGTTGTTTTCAAAACAACACCGGCTACTACCCCAAACTTGCTAGCTATAAGACCATACCCACTACGCAAGGGAATCCAAACCGAAACCAAACAAAGATAACTAGGGAAAAGATTACTTAACAAGGTTACCTGTAATCACCTCACTGCCCCGGAGCTTCAACAGACAAACTCTCTTCCTCGCAGAACCATCATTCTCTAGCCACACCACCGCAGCATCAACCAACACTTTAAGGTCATCACCGTCCCCCTGCGGTAAAGAACCCTGACTACCCCGAGCCAACTCCAAACAATTTTGTCTCAAATGTCCAACAGACCCACAATTCCAACAAGATCCATCCCCCAAGCTCCTCACACCTTTCTGCCTTTCTTGCCACCCCCGAACTCTGTCTCGGCCGCGCCCATGACCCTTCTGAGACCCTTTTGCACCCACTGAAGCTGTTCTCACCACTTGAGGACAATTTCGCTTCACATGCTCCTTAGAACCACAGTTCCAACAAACTCCCACGCCCCAACAACCTCCAACATGACACCATCCACAACGGTCACACATCGGCATCCGAGCTACCACTCCTTGATCATGTAGCACTTGATCCACATCTGCACTACCACCCAGACTTCGATTCAAGCAAACTCTTTTATCACGTAGCCTCTTACGCTGACCGCTCCCGAGGTCAGTACCCACAGCTCTTTTGCTTAAACTTTTCAAACCTTCATAATCTGAAGCCACACCCCCACGTTGTTTAACCCTTGAGAACTTCTCTCAGAGGTATCTTCCTTTAAAGGCAGACACAAAAAACTCCCAATCTATATCATGGATATTCGTTTCCACCGCCACAGATGTCCACCAAGCACAAGCATCCTCCAACATCAACGAGACAACACTTCCCAGCTTATAGGCGTAGTCACACCCTTCCTGATCCAAAATCAGAATTATACTGGCTAACCAGGCCTCGAACGCCTCAGGTGTCGAACCATGATACTCCACAGCTCCCAAATCATATAAATGTTGTTTTGACAAACTCGCGTGTCCCTCAGTCGGCACGTCTATAGACCTCACTTTCACCACGGCCTGAGATGTTCCCGACACCTCTTGAACCATAGGTGATGAACCCTTCATCACAGAACCAGCTTCCTCCTCCTACCTTACTACCTCAACTTCAGGCACTGTAGACTGAAACAAAACACCTCCATCAAAAGGTGAATTCCACGCCTTAACAACTTGCTCTAAAGCATCAACCATCTCACCCAACTGCCATTCTATCATCGATTCCATCGAGCTATTAATAACAAGCAATGATAACAAAACAAACAAAACGACCAGGCCAGCTTCCAACAAGGATTCAAGACTCCAACTCCATCATAACACAATAGCTATAATAATAAGGCAATGAGTATCCCAAAATCTCCCCTTTTATACGACATAACAATAAAAAAAACATTGATATCACAAACATCGAGCATATCAATCAGCAAACTTCAATCATGCTTTCATCAAACAACATTCACCCTCAACAACATAATATCAACATATCATACCCATCACATTTTCATTATTCAAAAAATCAACTCACAACACCAGCATATCACCATCACATGTTCACAATAGCTCACAAAAGATTCATAACCAAAAAGCATGATAAAAACATCAACAATTCACTCAGAAACGTATTTTTTAACAGACTTTCAACCACGCATCAGAACAAACATCAACCACTTATTATAACAACTTACCATAAACTTACCATCGCCCCAAATATTCGCAACTTAGCTCTGATAGCACCAAATGTAACCCCCTTAGCCCGGCATAGACGGTTGACCCGAACTACGAAGATTACACGGGGAAAATCAAAGTCAATCCGAAAGTCAACCTTGATTAACGACCCTTTTTTTTCTTTTTAATCTTGTCTAGATGCACATTAACTCTAAGTATATTCTGGAGAAACAAATATAAGGAAAGCACAGCGATCGAATATCGATTAAGGACTCAATTGCACAAATCACAAATATTAGGGACCAAATTGTAAATTCTGGAAATTTGAAGGTCTTAACTGATTTTTAAGTTACCAATATTAAATTAATCTTATTACATGCTTCCCTGTCAAATTTCATCTTAATCAGACATCTCAAACTCATGCAATTGCAGATACAACTTTCGGGACAAAAACGTAAAATTTGCAAACCTTAAAACCATTCAAATCAGTGCACAACGGTCACCTGTTTCGAAACGGGGTTGACCGTTCCGAAACACGAATTCGTTTCGAGACTTGTTTCAAAACAGGGCCTTCCAATGGCCAAACCGTTTCGATACGGTCACCAGCCGTTTCGAAACACCAGTGCCATTACAGGCCCCCGTTTCAAAACACCTATGAGCGTATCGATACGGGTTGCCCAGAAGCTGCAGAAAATTCTGGTTTTTCACTTCAAAACACCATCAAACATACTTGAAACCATTCCAAAATATATCCACAACATGACAAACATTATAACTATCAATGACACACCAAATACTAGATATATTCAAGAATTAAGCGAACCAACTCATTCTTCACATCCAACACATGATCATGCTTTTAAAACAAGAAGCATAGCATAACAATTTATGAAGAAGAAGATTCAAATGTTGCAAAGCGATAATCAACAAGATTCAAACCACAAAGCGAACATGGTCAACATACACAATCACGTTACACAACAACATAAAAGACTCTCCCCCCATTGCCTTTATTATCTATAGCTATAAACCAAGACATACTTCTCAAGTGGAGCTCTTCTTGAATCCCTTGCTTCATGCTGCCCCAACTTCAATTATCTGCATTGATGGACAAAAAGGAGCGTAAGCACATAATGCTTAGTGAGGAAAGCTCAAAACCAAAACACCATCAATGCAGCAAATCATAAAACCTTCTTTAAATGTAGATACAATTCAATAAACCAAGGCATTGTTTGAAAATCCCCTTTGAAACAACATTGCTTTAAATCATGCATTGCTCAACATAAAACCAACCTTTAACTTTGAAGTGCTAAACAACTCACCCCTAACCACATTCTTACAAGTGCTATCTTTTAAACCTTTCCATGCATGAACACCTCATGCAAAGTTTAACTCAATTTCCTTGGAAAACACTTCCACTTCACACCATACTATTCACATGCTTAAAGATCATTTCAAAGCAAAAATGCCTTTTAAGAACCGAGTGTTCCTTCTATCTATCTCATACAATTAACAAGTGCAAAACACATGAACTACAAAAGCAACATTTGCACTACGTGCCTTTTAAAAACAAGCCTACACAAGACTTCAATGCACTTATGAGATTCTAAGCACATATGCACCATTCACAATAGAAGATATACTTTTGCTCATACTTAACAAGTATCACATGCATTCTTGCACCATTTACATATTCCCATTCAACATTGCATCATTTTCAAGCATCTCTCGCTTCATTTCATACAAATACATTATATTGGCTTTCAAGCGATAAATCACAAACTATCACAACACAAGACACAATCGGATACGCGGATTACAAGGGTTGTCCCAAATGCTTCATACACACTACCGAACAACACAAGATGGAGTTTACCGGTACGATCACAACCCCTCAACACCCGTGACGGAGTTTAACGGTACAATCACAACCCCTCAACATCACTCATCGGTAGTTGTATAACTCACTAACGAGAGTACGGGACACATAACACAAGA
Organism: Hibiscus trionum; assembly: GCA_030270665.1. Lineage (NCBI taxonomy): Eukaryota > Viridiplantae > Streptophyta > Magnoliopsida > Malvales > Malvaceae > Hibiscus > Hibiscus trionum. The sequence goes on from BSYR01000010.1 coordinate 16,931,371, forward strand.
TCCACACACGGACTTTTAACCACCGTTGTGATCTTACCACGAACCGCACACTGACTTTTAACCACCGTTGTGATCTTACCACGAACCACACACGGACTTTTAACCACCGTTGTGATCTTACCTCTCTCGTTAGGATACTTGGATGGAGTTTACGGTACAATCACAACCCCTCAACATCCAAGGCGACTTTATTCACGGTGCACCCAATCCTATAGCCGGCTAACTATATCCGATTAAAGCAACCAAAAACCACTTGCATCACTTGCCAATATAACCATTTTACCACCTTAATCCACTATTTTTACAAGCATAACTACAATGCCATTTCCACAAGCACCACATGCTTAAAATCATATGCATTCAACACATGCAAGTCAAAGATCACTTACCTAGTGCATCTTTATCATAATGGCACTAATAAACCAACATTAAACCATGTCTAAACATGCTTAAAAACAATAATTAAAACACAAACATCCCAAGTGCATTTAAAACCAAAACATAGCACAATCTAAGAGAGAAATTCAATTTACTTACTCTTGAGCTTAGCTAAGTTGTTTAGACTTAAACTAAGCTCCCAAAACCTCGTTCAAAATGTTTAAAAGCTGGAAAACTCTTTTCCACTCACCGATACACAAAACTATGCTAGCCGACAAGCCTTCCAAGCATCTGAAACCTCCAACGCCACCTCTATTGCTTCCAGATCATTCTCCCCTGTTTTAAACACATAACAACAGAGGATTAATGCATCACCATGCATTAAAATCACCAACAACACAACCCAACTCGCTGCTCTACTCAAGAACCTCATTTCGGCCACCAAAAACAACAGAAATCACCTCCAAACTCTCCCAAAACAAAGCCCAGCCAAGATCCATCAATTCTAACCTTTTATAAACATCAATTAACATCTAAAATGAACCCAAACTCGTCTTTATACCTCCAGCATAACAGAACACCAAGATCACCCCAAAAACCACCATTTTCATAAGCAAAAACTTAGGAAACACAACCTATTCGGGATTGCATTAATAAAACCTCATTTACACATCATTAGACATCCAAAATACATTTAATAAAAATCTCAAAACAGAGCTCAAACAAACACCTCGAAATTCTTCAAGATTTCCTCCAAATCTTGAGTTTTAAGCCAAAATCAAGTTCATATCATTAAAACCATTTGTAAAACTTAAATTAAGGATTGATAACTTTGTAATTTCAGTAAAGAACTGAGTATTTAGAGGAGAATAACAACCTTACCTCTAAATAATGATTTCTCCTTGATTTGAGCCAATTTTCTTGAAAATCCAATAAGCAAATCAAAAGGATTTGATGTAGAATGGATTAGGAATTAATTGATGATTGAAACCTCATCAATTGGAGTGAAAATCAATGGAAAAGTTTCTGGAGAAAAGTGTTTGGATGAGGGAATTTTGAGAGAAAATGAGATGAGAAAGTTTTAGGAAAAGTTAGTTATGAAAATCTAAAAAGTGGTTTCTCTTTTTCATTTAATTAATTAAACATTAATTAAATCACTTAAATTTAAGCAAAAATCTGGAGAAATCATTCTTGGGTAAATTAGCTCCTTAAAGATTCAAAGTTTCAATCCTTACAAAACAGTCACCACTAAACTTTTCAAAAATCGCATTTTAGTCACTATTCCAAAATGTTGTATTTCCAAACCTCATTTTGTAAAATTGATTTCACCACTCTCTTAAATATATTAAAAGAAGATTTTTAGATATTTTCCATATTTTTAAAGCATCCCGAACTAGGCTTTCCCTAAAACCTCCTTTTATATTCGAACTAAAAATCAGACCATCCGGTTCAGACCCTAAACTTCTAAGCCCAAAATTGGGGTGTTACATGAGTTAGAGGAAAAGAAGGATAAACAGCCTGATATAGGGGCAGTAAATGAAGTGGGACACTTTACCCGAAGTGGTTGATACTATTCTTCTCCGGAAGTACTTAAAGAAGCTGAAAAGATTAAAGGGAAGGCTGCAGTAACACCAGGAAAGATTTTTGGAGAGGATCCTGCTCCAAAGATAAACGAGCCGATAAAAAAAGAACATACACAAGAATTTTTTAGGTTTCTAAAACACAATGAATACAACATAGTTGAGCAGTTAAAGATACAACAAGCAAGGATTTATGTCTTGGAGTTACTGTTGAGCTCCGAAAGGTACCACAATGCTTTGATAAGGGTGCTGACAACTATATCACATTCACCGCTGACAACTTAGACAGAATTTGTGGACAAATTAGACAGAATTGTGAATCATATCACCGCTGACAACTATATCACATTCACTGGTGATGAAATTCCTGAAGGTGGGATGGGGTCGGTGAAGGCTTTGAACATTACCACACATTGCAAAGGGTATATCTTACAAGGAGTCCTAATTGATAACGGATCGGCACTGAATGTTATGCCAATGGAAACTTTGCAAAGGTTTCTCATTGACGACTCTCACATGAAAACATACCAGAATATTGTAAGGGCCTTTGATGGAACAACACGAGCTGTGTTGGGAAGGATTGAAGTACCACTGTTGATCGGGCCGACAGTTTATAATATAGATTTTATGGTAATGGACATTAAGCCTGCATACAATTGTTTGTTGGGAAGACCCTGGATTCACTCAATTGGAGTAATCCCGTCGTCCTTACACCATAAGCTCAAATTTGTTATAGAAGTAAAGCTGGTTAGTGTCGGTGCAGAGGAAGACATTATTGCCTCAATAACCACTGACGTCCCGTACATCCAAGCAGATGAAAATGCCATTGAGTGTTCTTTTCGGGCTTTGGAGTTTGTAAATGCTACCTTTGATGCTGAAGGCAAGCCATTCTCGCGACCAATGTTATCAAATTGCACTAAAATGACTGTGCAAGAAACACTAGAAAGGGGCACGAAGATGGGAAAATGACTTGGGAAACACTTGCAAGGACAATTACGTTCGATGCCTATTATCATAAAGAAATACCATTTCAGGCTAGGGTTCAGTCCAAACATTTAAGACTGGCTGAGGGAATTGAAGAAAAGAAAGGAATAGAGGAAGGCTCGTTTATTGGGGACTGAAACTTCTTCTAGACTGGTAACTTCCTTTGACATGAAGAGGAAATTTTCGGCAATAATTTAGATGGGCTTGTCATTGGTGAAATTTTTGAGGGAGTTTGACATGGAGAATTTTTGGAATAGATCCGCCCATGTCTCCAAGGCGAGATGCTAAACAACTGGACCATCGAAGACTTCCATCTTGTAGCTAAGAATAAAACAGAGTAAAAGTCGGGAACTACCTTATACTTTCACCCGCAAGTATAAGGGATTGTCTGTAAAGGGCCGTTTTACCTATCCATTTTAATGAATATGCTTTTCATGATGATTCACAAATGGAAAACATGTTTCTTTAACTTTTCGCATCCTTTACAAAATATATTATTATTTTCCTTTATAGGTCTCCAATTATTGACTGCATGAATGATACTAAACCTAATCTTGGAGTAGAATCTGAACAGTAGTGTGTTTAGTAGAAATCAATGAAGTCGAGGATGAAACAAAATGTGAAATCCCTGAAGATTTACTAAGGTTGGTGGAAAATGAAGATAAGCAGATTTTACCTCATAAGGAAGAGTTGTAAGTTCTCAACTTGGGGATAGATGAAATCAGAAGAGAGGTAAAAAAATAGGAACATCGTTCTCATTAAAGGAGAAGCGAAAGCTGATTGATCTTCTACGAGAGTTCAAAGATGTCTTCGCCTGGTCTTATCAAGACATGTCAGGATTGAATACTGACATAGTGGTACACAAGTTACCCATAAGGCCAGAATATAAATTGGTTCAGCAGAAGCTTAGAAGATTGAGACTGGAAATGGTATTGAAGATAGAGGAAGAGGTACTTAAGCATATTGATGATGGTTTTCTCGCAATATCATAGTATCCGGAGTGGGTGGCCAATATAATCCTCGTGCCGAAGAAAGATGGAAAGGTACACATGTGTGTGGACTACAGAGTTCTGAATAAAGCCAGTTTGAAGGATAATTTTCCTTTACCACACATAGATATCCTGGTTGACAACATGTCGGGGCATTCATGGTTTTCTTTCATGGATGGTTTCTCGGGATACAATCAGATAAAGATGAATCCGGGGGACATGGTCAAAAAACATTCATAACTTTATGGGGCACATGTTGCTACAAAGTGATGCCTTTCAGATTGAAGAATGTCGGGGCAACATATCAACGGGCAATGGTTACCTTGTTTCATGACATGATGCACAAATAAGTTGAGGTGTAAGTGGATGATATGATTGCTAAATCCCATACTGAAGAGGAGTATATTCAAAATTTGAGGAAATTGTTCTTGAGATTGAGGAAATACTAGTTAAAACCCAATCCCAATGAGTGTACTTTTGGAGTAACATCCAGAAAACTCTTGTGTTTGTGGCCAGTAGAAAAGGAATCGGAATAGATCCAGATAAGGTAAAGGCCATTCAGAATTTGCCGCCACCTAGCTTGCAAAAAGAAGCCTGTAGATTCCTTGGCAGGTTGAATTACATTTCTCAGTTCATTTCACAATTGACCAATAAATGTGATCCAATCTTTACCCTGGAGAATGGAATGAAGAATGTCAAGAAACATTTGATAAAATCAAGAAATATTTGATGAATGCTCCAATATTAGTCGCACCAGTTCCCGACAAATCGCTGATCCTGTACTTGACGGACTATGAGAACTCAATGGGTTGTGTGCTAGGGCAACATGATGATACATGAAAGAAGGAAAGAGCAATCTATTATCTGAGCAAAAAGTTTACCAAATGTGAAGTATGGTACCTGCCAATCCAAAAGTTATGTTGTGCTTTGGTTTTGGGTCAGACAGTATATGTTGTACCATACTACATGGCTAATTTCTCGCCTTGATTCATTTAAATTCATGATGGAAGTGTCGGCATTGATTGGAAGGTTGGCACGCTAGAAAATGTTGTTGTCAGAATTTGACATTGTGTATGTGAGCCAAAAAGCAATAAAAGGAAGTGCCATAGCAGATTTCTTAGCCAGTCGTGCATAGAAAGATTATGAGCCCCTAAACTTTGATTTCCCAGATGAGGATGTGATGAATATCTCCACAACTGAAACTAGAATCCAAGATAATGAAACTTGGAAGTTATATTTTCATGTAGCAGCTAATGCCCTTGGACGTAGAATTATAGCGGTATTAATTTCTCCAAATAATGTACACTACTTGTTCATGAGCAAGTTAGAATTTCTTTGCACCAACAATATGGCAGAGTACGAAGCTTGTGTCATGGGCCTGCGAGCTGCTATTGAAAGGAAAATAGCAATCTTGAAAGTATATGGGGATTCAACGTTGGTGATTTACCAACTTTGTGGAGAATGGGAAACAAAGGATATAAAGTTGATCGAGTATCAGAAATTGATCTTGGAGCTAATGAAAGAATTTGAAGAAATTACCTTTACATATATCCCCAGGGAAGACAACCAAATGGCGGATGCTTTATCTACACTAGCTTCGATATTCCTAGCAAACAAACCAGGAGACATGATGCCAATTCAAATGAAAAATTATGAAACTTACACCCACTGTTGCAGCATAGAAGAAGAAGTCGATAAGCATCCCTTCTATTATGACATTCTGCAATATCTAAAGTATTAGACTTATCCCATAAGGGCAAATGACAATGAAAAAAGAACTATTTGAAGGATGGCTTCAGGATACGTGCTCGATGGAGAGATTCTTTATAAAAGGGGAAAAGATCATATTCTGTTAAGATGTGTCAATACCAATGAAGCAAAGAACATCATAGAAGAAGTGCATGACGGAATATGTAGAACACATGCCAATGGATTCTTGATAGCCAGGAAAATCATGAGATACGACTATTATTGGACAACCATGGAAGGAGATTGCATTGAATATGGCAAGAAGTGTCATAAGTGTCAGATATATGCTGACAAGATCAATTCTCCACCAGTACCTCTTCATACAATGAATTCGCCATGGCCTTTTGCTGTCTGGGGCATGGATGTTATCGGGCAGATCCACCCTAAAGCTTCTAATGGACATCATTTCATTCTTGTGGCCATAGACTATTTTACCAAGTGGGTAGAAGTAACTTCTTATGCCAACATCACTAGAACGACAGTTTGCAAGTTCTTGAAGAAAGAGATAATTTGTCGGTATGGTTTGCCAGAAAGAATCATCATTGATAATGCCACCAATTTCAACAATAAAGTGATAAAAGAAGCATGTGAGCAATTCAAAATCATTCATCACAATTCTAAGACTTACCACCCTAAGATGAATGGGGCAGTGGAGGCAGCCAATAAGAACATCAAGAAGATCATATCAAAAATAACGAAAACATACAAAGATTGGCATGAGAAACTATCCTTTGCATTGTTTGCATATCGAACTTCAATACGAACTTCAATTGGGGCAACATCTTACTCTTTGGTCTACGAGACAGAAGCAGTACTTCCTATTGAGGTCGAAATTCCATATCTTCGCGTTTTGTCCAAAGTGAAGTTAGACAATGCAGAATGGCTACGAGTTCGATTTGATCAGCTGAATCTTATTGAGGAAGAGAGGTTTAAGGCAATATGTCACAGTCAAATGTACCAGAAAAGAATGATGCAGGCATGTGATAAAAAGGTGCCCCCAAGAGAATTCCGAGAGGGAGATCTTGTGCTGAAAAAGGTTTTGCAAATACATCGAGATGACTGTGGAAAGTGGATGCCTAACTGGGAAGGATCTTATGTTGTCAAAAAGGCCTTCTCTGGAGGAGCATTGATTTTGGCTGAAATGGACGGCAAGGAGTTGCATAAGCCAGTGAACTCTGATTCAGTATGCTTGAAGAATTGAAAAAGATAATGAAAAAAAGAAAGAAAAAAATCAGAGTGAAAACCCAAAAGGGCACTTTTGTAAAATGAAAATATCTATGGTGAAAACCCAGAAAGAGAGCCTTAGATATGACAAAAAAAAGAAGAAAAAGATGAAATTAAAAAGTGGGTTCAAGGTGAAAATCTGTAAAGGACGCATTGAATCCAATGGAGGATCTGAGTTGAAAACCCATAAAAGGGCGTCTCAGAAGAATGAGGTTAGGCATCCAACAGGAAAAATCTCTCGGACACCTGGTATTTTGGAAGGGATTTCACATTTGCAAGCATCCTGGCAACGTTTGAGGACTGTTGGACATGAGTGCAAGTTCAGCTCTATATTTGGTCGATGGGGTGGTTGTATCCTTAATGTCTTGGATGCTTGGAGATCTAACCTTGTTTCTTGATTTTGTTGTTTCAGTTTGTCATGACTTTCAAATCTTGTTGTATTTCGACTTATAAGCTTCAAAAAAATTCATGAATTCACCTTCGAGCTTTCTTTTTATTCCAAAGCATCATAAAATGGTTGATATAATGTATAAAAGTAGATAATTTCATGGCATTACTATGTTTTTTAAAAGTGCAGGTGAACCTTATCACTCTGGGATATTGAAGAAGAGTGTACATGACAAGCTGGTGTGAACTTGGAAACAAACTATAAAGATGTGAACAGAGACTTTCACCCAAAGAATAATGATTTTTATCTATGTGTTCACGTTGAGATGATCAGAACCACATGACCAACACATTATCATGTTCTATTGAATCAAAATCTCAGTTGAGACATTTTATGAAGTGTAAGAATGAAGAGAAATGTCCACAGCCCCATGATCTACTGTTGAGAACTATCATTTTGTAAAGGCTCTTGAATTTGGCAAAACTTTAACATTGAATGATTGGGTATTTGCAATGTTGCCAAAACAAGGTGACATATGATTGGTCAGGACAAGATTTCGTCAGCTATAATACCCCTCCTTTTAAGAAAGGAAAGAAAAGAAAAAGAAAAAAGAAAAAGAAGAAAAGAGAAAATCGAGGTGAAAACTTGAAAAGCACTTTTGGAAAAAAAAAGAGAAAAAGGGAAAAAAACCCAAAGTGAAAACCCGAAAGGGTGCTTTGAGAAAAGAAACCTAAAGTGAAAACCTGAAAGGATGCTTTAGGGTAAAGGGTCAGAAATGCATAAAGGAGTTTTTGACGGCCGATTCTGAATGTGAGATGAGAATTAGAAAAGAAGCCAAAAAGGGTCCAAAGAGGGCATAAGCCAATTAATGAATCTCAAAAAGTCATGGTTCATGCATCATGTAGGAAATTAGGGTCATGCTAACACTCATATTTTAGTTGTTTTGACAGGAAGTAGATGGAAAATAGAGCTTCTAATGAGAAAAGTTCTCCTAGAAAAGAAGGATTCCTAATGAGAAGAGTGTGCCCCAACAAAGATAGAGGTCCTAATGAGAAGAGTTCGCCCAGTAAAGAAGGATTCCTAATGAGAAGAGTTCGCCCCAGCAAAGATAGAGCTCCTAATGAGACGAGTTCGCCCAACAAAGAAGGATTCTTAATGAGAAGAGTCCGCCCCAGCAAAAATAGAGCTCCTAATGAGAAGAGTTCGCCCAGCAAAGAAGGATTCCTAATGAGAAGAGTCTGTCCCAGCAAAGAAGAATTTCTAATGAAAAGAGTTCGCCCGCAAAGAAGAATTTCTAATGAAAAGAGTTCGCCCGCAAAAAAGGAGCTAAAGAAGAATTTGTTCAACAAAGAAGAAGAGTTCGATCAGCGAAGGAAGAATTCCTAATGAGAAGAGTTCATCCTCAGCTAAAGAAGGAGATAAAGGAAGATTGAAGAATTTCATAATGAGAAGAACATCTTAAGAATTCCATGAATGGATGGTTCGGACAATGTCTTTTCAGTCTTTGCCCTATTCATGTTCCATAGCAATGGGCAAAAAGGGGTAGCTGTAATACCCGTATTTTGTCTGAGTGTGCATATATATAATATTCGAATACTAAATAAATAGTCCAAAATATGCAATATAGAGTCCATTTTACATATCCAATACCCATTTTTATTATACAAAGCCCAAATATAAGTATCAGACCCGAAATACATATTTTGCCAACCCATTTACAACTCATATCCATCTGCCAGCCTAACAAACACACATAAAACGGGCAAAGAAACAGAAAGCCCATATGTGCTTTTATTTCCCGCCCAAAACTAAGACCTAATAGACACGTGTCGTGATATTATTCGCCCATTTCGAGTTCACACAGATCACCTCCAACTGGAGCCAGCTGGATTCGCCCACATCAGCGTGACATCATGCTCCACTATCAGATATAAATAAGGAGAGAGAGTCATTAATGAGCCAATGATTACGACAATTATAGCGGCAATAATTAGAGAGAGAGAGAAAAAAAGATGAAAGGTCTCACCAGAATCTGAAGAGAGGCCGTAATCGGACGTCGTCGTCGTCGTTGGTCAAAGCATAGTGTCATCGCTTGAGATCAACAAAAGGTAGCTCCTCTTTCCCTCTTTCATTTTCCTGCAATGAAATCACAAAAATAAGTCAAACCTAAGCTAAAATCTAGAAAAAAAGAAGAAGCAAAGCCTAGATCTAAAACACTAAAATGAAAAAACAAGAGAGTTTCAACCACTTAGCTTTCTTTTGTGCATCGCCGGAGTCCGTGAGTGGAGAGCTAGGTTTGGCCGAAGTTGAAAATAATAGAGAGAGTGGGATTTGACTTCGAGTAGTTAGTTTAGGTAGGGAAGTAGGGTGTTTCTAATGAAACGAGTTGTGGTTCGAACGAAGCTGGGGTTTTGGATCAAAGGGTGAAGAACTGGGGATAAAAAAAATGGGTTTTGATCTGAGGGAAACAAGAAATGAAGGTGTTTTAGTGTTCATGTTGGATCAAAACGGAGAAAAATGAAGAACAAGAGATGAAAAATGAGTGAAAAAGAGATTTTGATCTGAAATAACAAAGAGAAGGAAGATGAAAAGTGTTTTGGGGGATTGAACACAGAAAAAATGTTGAACTCAGATGAATTTGAAGGAAAAAATGGAGTTTTGATCGAAAATATGTAGGAAATTTGGGTTTAGGGTGTTAGTGTCGAGAGGATTTAAAGAGAGAGAGTGAGGGGCGAGAGAGCGTCTAATTGGGGTAAATGGTCGAGTCGGCTCGGTCGACCTTCTTTTATACGTGAGTTGACACGACACCGTTTTGGTGTCGGGTCACGAAGAAGGTCCGTGCTCTTTTGAGCGGGTCTGAATACGGGTCTACAACCCGATTCTGGGTCCGGTTAGGATTTGGATGGTCGTTTTGGGCCTGGTTTAAGTGAGCTTGGGTTATTCTTTTAAGGAAATTAGACTTAGGCTCTTGAGTTTACTCTTTCTTGTAGAATGGTTACTAATTCCTTGTAAATTTGCTCTATAATTTCGAATTTAATTCAATTCGGTCCTAGCAGTTTAATTTCTTTATTTTAATTGCTATATTTATTGTTTTTTGGTGCATGTTTTTAATTAAGCATATAGTATGCATGATTAGGAAGATTTAATCACTTAATTGTGTTAATTGAAACATTTAGTATAGGTTCCTTAGTTAAATAATTGAAGAGGGAGAAATTGTAGAAAATAAATGGATGCTAAATAACAACTTCAATACCCAAATTTGGTTAGTGTCTAATGAGATGTTAATCAAAAGGGTATTCTAGTTAACAATTTAGCATACCATTTAAACCTAGAAACATGTAATCACACTAAAAATTAGTTTTAATAAAATTAAATTAAGATATGGAATAACTAGTTAGTAACATCAATAGGAATGTTATTGATTTAGGTCCTAATATGGATAGTGCCCAAACTTTTTGGGTGTTATCACGTAAGCCCTAAACTTAATGATATTCATAGAATCTTAATTAATTAAATTAATGGAGCCAAAATTAAGGTTTACTTAAAAATGACAAGATAATAATTGGACATGCATTAAACCTTTTGTGTTGAGGTACATTTTGAATATAAATTGAAGTGTCCTAATGTATTTGGACGTTTCAAAACTTATATTCGTCCAAAGTGTATTTTCTTGCAAAATGATATTCCCATTCGAAATGAAATCCATTTAACGATTAAAAGATTTAATTAAATTCAGATTAATGTTCGAAATGCCAAAATGCCACGTGGAATTAATAGAATCTTCAGTGATGCTTCTTAAATGGGCTTAGTTGTGTTCTCATGCAAGATTGTAAGTTGGTTGCATACGTCTCGAGACAAATTAAGCCTCATGAACGGAATTACCCTATGCATGATTTGGACCTTGCCGCATTCATCTTCGTGTTATAGATGTGGAGAGTCTATCTGTATGGAGAAAAATGCTATATCCACACTGATCACAAGAGTTTGAAGTATCTCTTCACCCAAAAGGAGTTGAATTTGAGACAAAGGCGTTGGATTGAGATATTAAAGGACTATGATTTTATCATAGAGTATCATCTCGGTAAAGCTAATGTGGTGGTTGATACTTTGAGTTGGAAGTCTATATCAGACTTGAGGGCAATGTTTTCCTATTTAAGGATGACCGAGGATGGCAGTTTGTTAGCCGAGCTTTGTGTGGAGCCTACCTTAATGCAAGAGATCAGGAGAAACGCAAGTGTTGGATGAAGAGTTAGTGGCCAAGATTGAGATGGTTCAAAGAGGCGAGGTTTCTAGTTTTGAAGTACGAGATGGTGGGATCTTGTACTTCAACGGTCGATTGTGTGTTCTAGATTTAGAGGATTTGCATGACCGTATCCTTCGAGGGGCACACCATAGTTCAGTTTCCATATGCTTCATCCTTTTTTTTGAAAGGTGAATAGGCCTCATTAAAAACCCCCCACTAACCTAAAATTGGGGGAAAAGAGTGCCTAATAATTTATTAAAATCAATCCAAAGTTCAGACCATCTTACAACCCAGAAAATAACAAAGCAAATAACCAGTACAGTGTATGATCTCATTATCCTATGCCAGCTTTTTCTAATCCATCTGCACTCGTGTTGCAACCCCTTGGAATGAGACGACAAATAATGCCCAGTTCCTCGATTACAGATTTGATTATACGCACCAAGACAGCAGCATTGCACGGTGGATCAACCGTCCCCCTCACCCAATCAAACGCGCCAAGACAGATGCTTCATCCTTTTTATTTGTGGCCTAGTATAAAAAAAAAGATGTATCCGAGTTTGTGACCAAATGCTTAGCTTGTCAGCAAGTTAAGGCTGAACACCAAGTTCCTTCAAGCTTGCTTCAACCTATCCAGATTCCACGGTGGAAGAGGGATCGTGTGACCATGGATTTTGTAACAGGTTTGCCGTTGACCCAAACGAAGCATGATGTTATATGGGTGATAATAGATCGGTTGACCAAGTCTGCTCATTTCTTGCATGTACGTATGGATTTTATGCTTGAGAGGTTGGCACGGTTATACATCCAAGAGATTGTGAGGTTGCATGGAGTGCCATCATTAATCATATCGGATAGAGATCTCCGGTTCACAGTGAGATTGTGGAAGAAAATTCATGAAGCTTTTGACATAAGGTTGCATTTTAGTACTACTTTTCATCCTCAAACTGATGGTAAATCTGAGCGAGTCATTCAAATCTTGGATGATATGCTTTGGTTTTGTGTCACTAATTTTGAGAAGAGTTGGGAAGAACAGCTACCGCTTGTTGAATTTGCCTATAACAACAACTTCCAATCGAGCATCAAGATGGCTCCTTTTGAGGCCTTCTATGGACGTAAGTGTAGAACACCCTTGTATTAGACCAAGCTCAATGAGAGAAGGATTGTAGGATCAGATTTGATTAGACAAACCAAAGAGAAGGTTCAGATCATCAAGTAAAGATTGCAAGCGACCTTTGATCATCAAAAATCTTATGCAGATCAAAAGCACAAGCACATCAAGTATGAGGTTGGTGACAAAGTGTTCCTCAAGGTGTCACCATGGAAAAGGGTTATTCGCTTTGGGCGGAATGGCAAGTTGAGCCTGAGGTTTATTGGACCATATGAGGTGTTAGAGAGGGTTCGACCCGTGGCATACCGTTTAGCTTTACCCCCAGAGATGGCACGCATTCATAATGTCTTCCAAGTTTCTATGTTAAGGTGATATCGTTCTGACCCATCGCATGTTATCCTGCTTGAGGAGATTAAGGTCAACATTGGCTTGACCTACGAGAAAAAGCCAATAAGAGTCCTTGATAGAGGAGTTGAAGAACTCATCAACAAGTGCATACCCTTAGTGAAGATGCTATGGAGGAACCACGGGGTTCAGGAAGCCACGTGGGAAATTGAAGAGGATATGAAAATGTTGTATCCGCATTTGTTTCCATCATGTAAATTTAGAGGATGAAATTTTCTTTAAGGATGGGATGGTTGTAATGACTCGAGTTTCGGGATCCATGCTTCACCCGGACAAGTGGCTTGGGTGTTGGGCCAAAGCTTTAAGAGCCTATGTGGGCTTTCTTGTGTGTTGGGATTGAACCTTTGGGTTTTCATATGGGTTTGGAGGATATTGAAAGGTTACAGGGGTAAATTTCCCCCACTTTTGAAGAGGAAGAGTGGTAGGCTTAATTGTTGCTGCAAATTGTAAGGGTGGTGAGGTCACTCTTATCTCCCCTTTCATCCTCTTCATATTTTTCCTTCTTCTTTCCTTGGAGTTCAAGAGTAAAGGTGAAATCTTTATCATATCAAGTGTAAATCTTGGAATTGTTGTTGAGGGTAGTCTTATCTACATCAAGTGATCTATCTTTTTTGGTAAGGATGGAAGGTTAAGGTGGAGGTTGGAAAATATGAGAATTTTGTGGGGGTTGAAGAGAAAGAATGAAAATGGAGGATTTAACTCCATTTTCTGTTGTAGAATTCTTTCTTTTATGTCTATTGACCCTCTAGCAATGTTGTAACCTGTTTTGCAACATCTTCTTGTAGTTAAAGAGGTTGGAGATCACTCAAAAGCTTAAGGCAAATAGACAACATGAGGCTGGTGCAAGGAGGTTCATTTCCAGTGTTTGGAAGAAGGTTAGTACACTTCTAAATTCTTTGTTTCATGCACATCCAAAGGATGATGCCTTGCATGCTTGTTTTGATGATTTGGGTGTTTGAATGCTTGAATATGGTCATTAGTGGTAAATCTCATATTTTGTGTTAATAACCCGTAAAAATGGTAATAAACCACCCTAGTAACTTCTATAAGATGTAGGTTTGAGTTTGAGAGTTAAAGGTAGTTTTTGGGGGGGCTTGGGAAGTGATTTCTCGAGCCTAGAAATCCATTTCTAGACTTCAATATCAGTACGTGGCAAGGCAGTACCGATACCCTAGTGTTCTGGGTTTAAAGAACACTATTTCATTGGATGATCTAAGAGAGGGGTACTGGTACGGTGTTCAACCTGTACCGGTACGCCTTGCAATCTAGTATCGGTACGGGTCGACCTGTACCGATACGGTATAGCTTTGAGAAATTCTAGTGAGCTCAAAACGTATCGATACACATGTGAGTACAGGTACCCCAAAGGGTACCTGTATCGGTATGCAAAGTCCTGTACCGATACCCACTGTGCAATCTGCCTAAAAACATTGGCTTTCGCCCGAAAGGTTGAAAAATTATATCATTTGATCCAATAGACCCCTAATAGCCTAAAATGAGTTGTAAAACTGTGAAACTGAGAAATCACCTTATATTCGAGAGAAAAACTTAAGAACATGGTGAATACCTTGTGTGACTTATTTGTTGGTAGAAACCATAGGATGGTATGGTTATTTAATGTTGTTATGTGTCATGTGGCACTTGTTTGGTGGGATCCAGATACCCAGTGAGAGTGTTGCAACACCATGGTAAGATGTTTTCCCGAATGTACGTTCCTGACGTTGTTTGGCCCCATGTCTCATTTGAAGATACTTGATGGGGGATTTCTAGTATAAAGCATACGTTCCCGATGTTGTGTGGCCCCGAGTTTTGCTTGAGTGTACGTTCCTGATGTTGTGTGGCCTCGGATCTCACTCTAGGTTTGTGGATATGTTTATTATGAGATGTTTGATGCCATGTTAAACATGTATGAATTGTGGTAAGATTATACTTGTTTACAATGCCATGTCATATTTTCTTGCTACGTGCTTGTACTTATGATTTGCATGAAGCATGGTAGAGTCGAGTTGTATTCACTAAGCTTTATGAGCTCAGCATTCCGAATCGTTGTTTCCATTCACGTGTTTTTAGGTGGCTACGTTGCATTGAAAGAGCACATTGGAGTAGGACTTCAACTCATTGATGTGATCAAGAGTACAACGCTTAGACTTGTCGGGCAATGTATTCATAGGACCCTTGATTTTATGTATGTCACTCTGATTTTGGATTTATTGATCATGTCGAATGTTTTAATTAACTTGGTTTTAAATTGGAGTTCCCATGTAAACATTTAAATTATTTTGTATCACATTGTCTTATGAAATGTTGGATTTTATGAAATAGTGGTGTTTTGGGCTAAATCTAGATGAAAATTTTGATGCTTGGATTTAGGCTTGAAGCCCAAATGTGAAGTCATCCTTAAATTTGGAATCAGTATTTTTTTGTCAAATTCCAACAAGTTCATCAAAAACTCAAATCATTCATGAAAGAAAACTTTTGGGGGAAATGTTTTTATTTTAACTTAGCTGTAAATGTATTAAAAAATATTATTTCAATCAGAAAAATAAAAATTAACAGCCACGTCATCATTTTTAAATGAAAGGTACGAGAGAGATAAAATTTGAAATGAAATAAAAGTTGGGTGACCGCAATGAAAATTTAAAAGTTCGTTGACCAAAATAAAAGAACCCTAAAAGTTTGGTGACAATCTACGTAGTTTACCATAATTTATAAAATGAAATAGTTCAATATTTTTATGTGCAAAATAATTTGTAAAAAAACTTTATAATTCTGAATTTAATTTCTCTACATATAAATAAAAAAAAACCGGTGGGAGGGTTTAGTTTTTCAACTATCAACCGGACTGTAGTAATAAGTGGGATCGATTTAGATAGTGAGCACTGAGCATTCATCAAATATATCTTGATTTTTTTATTCATTAGCAATCCTATCAAGTTATTATTTTTAACTCTATTAAAAATTATTATTTTAATTATAGGTATTTAATTTCTAATTTAAATTAAGTACCGCGTAGATCTATTATTGGGGCAATCGTTCTAATTTATTTGCTTCATTTATAATTTTAGGATTTGAATTTTTGACTCTGTTTTAAAAGATCTAGTGTCTCATCCCATTAAACCAATTGGTTGTTGTAGCAATCCTATTAAGCTTCTAAAGGCAAGGGTGACTATTTTCTTTTTACTAACCTAGGGTCGAAACCCAAATTTGATTATTGTCATTAAACGTGGACAAAAGTCGACTTGACTCGAAAAATAGAATTATTCGATTCAACTCGATGCGAAAAATTTAACTTATTTTGACTCGACTCGTAATTTTAAAAATTCGGCTCGATTAGAAAAAATTCAAATAAAGTTTGAGTTATAAAATAGAAATTCAAATAAGTCGAAATTTTTAGTAATTAGTTGACTAGTTTTCAAGTTTGAGTTGAGCCTGTAATTTTTTCTGATATATTATGTATATCACATGTGAAAATATGAAGAATTATATATGTATATCATATATGGATATAAAAATTCGTTTAAATTGGAATCAATATGTATTATAACATTATAAATAAGGGTAAACTATATACATGACCACTTAACTATAGGGTTGGTGTCATTTTGACCATTATACTTTTAATTTTGGTAAATTTACCACTTAACTATTTAAGTGATTCCAATCTGACCACCAATCGTTAATAATTAAAGAAGAGGCTGACGTGTTTGTTAAATAAAATGGTATAATTACATATTTAGTCCTCGTTATTTGTACAAACTCTCAATTTGGTCCTAATATTAATTTTATAAAATAAATTAATTATTCATTTAGGTGCTAACACGTGTCCTCACCTGATTGGAGAAAGGAAAAATTAAAGGAATAAACATGCTCTTATGAAGATTCAAACGCAGGATAACTTGGTGCTATGTGCAACAAGCTTGCCACTAGGCCGAGCGTGATTTTGTGACATGAAGTAAAATATATAATATATGTCTTATTTAGTTGTTAATGCTAAGAAATAAGAAATAAGTGTGATTTCATGTGACTCGAATATGACATACTTATGATGCATAAAAACATCTAACACAATTAAATAAATATAATAATTAAATTAAAGTTAACAATATTTTATATATATTATAGTTAGTGCACTCTTTAAAATAAAAATATTATATTATATTATATTCGTGAGTTTGAATTCGTTAAATGAATTTGATATAATTTTTAAATCAAAATATTGTTAACTTTAATTTAATTATTAAATTTTATTTAATTGTGTTAGATGTTTTAATGCATCATAAGTGTGTCATATTCGAGTCTCCTAAAATCGAATTTACTTCTTTTTTTTCTAGCATTAACAATCAAATAAGATATATATTAGATTTTTTACTACATATCACAAAATTATGATTGGCCTCGTGGCCAAGCTTTCCTATCCCAAGTTCAAATTTTTATAGGTGCAATTTTGTTCATTTAACTTTTTTTAATTAGGTGACACATGTCATCTCCTGATTGGAAGAGGAAAATAGATTATATAAAAAATTCTCCAAATAAGATGGTGACACGTGTCACCAACTAATTAAATAATTAATTTATTTAATTAAATTAAAATTAGGGCCAAATTGATAGATTGTGTAAATAATGAGGACCAAATGTGCAATTTTACTATTTTATTTAATAGCTACGTTAACCTCTCCGTTAAATTTTAACGTTTGGTGGCATGATTGGAACCACTTAAATAATTATGTGGTAAATTTGTCAAAATTGAAAGTATAGTGGTCAAATTAACATCAACTCCATAATTAAATAGTCATTTATGTAGTTTACCCTGTAAATAATTATTATTAAATTTATATAAAAAAAAAATTGAAAACTCAATTTGAATTGATTTGAAAGAATTTAAATTATAAAATAAAACTTGTAAACATTAATCGATAATCGATGTAGCGCACAACCTAATTGTCATTTACTTTTATAGCTTTAACCATTGTGCTTTGAGAAATGGGATGGAATATTTCCACAGGTTTTCTTGCAAATTAAATTCAAGTGCAGCCATTGCTTGAAATCTAACAACTAACACTATATATTTCTACTAAACTACTCTATTTTTTCCCTATATAAAGCGGGTTGTTTTTCATTTTATACGCAAAAAATAAGAAGTATTTCTTCCTCTGATTTTTATGATAATTTACATTTTAATGATTAAGTTTAGCATTCACATTTATTTCATCACAAACTTTTAATTTAATCAAATTACATTATTTAAAATTTATTATTTATAAATTAAGTCACTTATATTGACACTATTAAATAATTCTAATAGAAAAAATATACATTTTTATTTAACATATTTTTCACATATCATAAATAAATAATATTTAATTGACAATTTAAACACGTTTTGTTAGGATTTATATGGAACTTTGTTATCTATCCTTTGATTTTCTTTAAATGAAATGTTTTGAAAAATTATTATAGAATATTAATATATTATCAATTAAATATTATTTAATGATGATATGTGAAAATATATTAAGTAAAAGTGATAATTTTAGTTTTTTTGTTAGAATTAGTTAATAATATTAGTATAAATAATTTAGTTTACTAATAATAAAAGGTCGAATAAAATAATTGGATTAAATTAAGATTTATAATGTGAACAAAAGTAAATATTAAGTTCAATGATAAAAATATGAATAACTTAATTTTCTTTGTTCACTCCATTCAAATTTCAGTATGCTTCTTCTGTTTTCAGTATGCTGATCTACTATAGAAAAAAATAATTTTACATATGACTAATTTTAACTTCATATTTATGTTTGATTGACAACGTTCATTTCAACAATTATACTGATCAAACAAATTTATTTTTGTTGATGTTGATTTTCGGCGACACCAAATAGGGAGGTGAGGACAGTGGTCGACGATAGGTGTGGGGTCGGCAATGGGTGGTTCACTCGTCGAGAGACTACCTGAGAGCTATAGAGGACCATGGTTGGTCATCAAAGTAGGCGGTTCACCCTTGGTAAACTTGTGGCCGAGAGCTGTTGTCGGCGTTAAGCCGATGGTCGGAGCCATTTGGGAGAGGAGAGAGAGGGATAAGAGATGATAGCCCTTATGGAGAATTGGGGAGCGTCCCACTAACGAGAGACGAGATACCAACCTCCTCGATCGTTAGGGTACTTGGATGGAGACGGGACACCAACCCCCTCGACATCCAAGACGACTTATTTATAGTGCACTCAATCTTATAGCCGACTAACTATATCCAATAGGATTTTCACAACCATTTCCATATCATCAATTGCCAATATAATACACATTTAACCATATACCTCACTGTTTTCAAAGCATCAACATTAAACCATTTTCTAAAGCAACAAACCATGTTTTAAACCACAAGTATAAAACATATACTTACAAGGATCACTTACCATGTGCATCCTTCATCATCTCATCATTAAAAATAACATATCACATACTTTAAACATGTTTTAACAGTAGATATCATGAAATCAAAACCAAGTGCATAAAACCATTTCATAATAGCACAACTGAGAAAGAAAACCACTTATACTTACTTTCGAACTTAGAAAAGCATTTCAAGCTTAAATCTAAGTTCCCAAAACCACTTTTAAAACATTTCAAAGCTGAAATCCACGTTCTCACTCACCGACACGCGAAACCTCGATTCACTGACGCAAAACTAAGCGTCTGAAGCCTCCAAAGCTTCATCAATCTCTTCCGAATCAACCTATCCTATTTTAACCACATAATAACATATGTAATGCATCTCAATGCATTCAAAATCCCAGCAAGCAATTCCACAACATTGCCTTGCCAAAAACTATCAATCGCCTATTTGAAACGACCGAAAATAGCATCGATTAACCTCCAAACTTATCCCATCCAAATCTTAACACTTTCAACCATCAATCAACATTGATTAACATAAAAAATCACCATATTATCCACCTTATACCTCCAGCATTCATAAAACTACCACGACTAAAAAAAACCCAAATCTAGCAACCTAAACAACTAGATTCACATAGTTTCGGGATTACCATGCTAAAACCTTTATCTTAACATTATTAGACTTCCAAAATCATGATTAAAATAAACCATAAACCCAACAAAACATATCCAAATCGAAAATTACACAAATTCATCAACTAAAGCTTGATTTAACCATTTTCTTCAAATCAATCATAAAACCTCATTAAGAAACATAATTAAAGAGTTAAATACTTGGGAGTTTTAATAAAGAACCTTGATTAGAAGATAAGAATGAAGATTACCTCTAATCTCTTGCTTTTCCCTTAATTGACAAGACTTGATTGAAAATCTTCAAGAAATCATTGAAGCTAGTTGAGGAAATCCATGGAAATCATTTGGAGATCAAAGTAAAATGAAAATGAATAAATCTTTGAAAGTTTTGGAAGGAAATAGGCAATTTGGCTGATGAGAAAATAGAGATGAATCTTGAGAATTGAAAATTACGTCAAAATATGATTTTAGGAAGTAACCACCTTTTTAACCAAATCCCTTTTAATTCCCTTTTAATTAAAATACATTTTAAACAAGTCAAATTAAGAGAATAGCTTAATAAAATTACAATAAGCTCCCTAAATATTCTAAGCTTTAATTCTTTGCAAAACAGTCATTAAAAATACTTTACAATTTAGTCACTAAATCAAAATGTCCACATTACAATTACCATTTTTCAAAATTGACTTTACCAAACCCTTTTATATATTTAAAATGGATTTTATATAGTTTTTCCATATTTTTATCACCTTCTGAAATAGGTTTTCCTTGAACTCATCATGAAACTTACCTGAATCTCTAGTCTCGGTCCAACGAATCCTAAAACCATCCCAAAAACCTCTAGGCCCAAACCCAGGGAGTTAAAAATCACCATCGTCTTCATTTCTTTCATCAATTCATGAAATTGTTTCTAACTACAACTTGTCTCAAAAAATGTCTATTGGGGATAAAATAACAATTATATTACGTCAATCTCAATATAAACTTATATTATATAAAAAAATACATTTTACACTGCTATTACCTTCTACAAAACGTCTAATTTGTAGTCTTTGTATGTCACCTTCTCCTTCTCAGTTTCATCAATGTAAGGTTGTTTTTCTTCCTTCGACATGTTCTCCTATTTCTTGCCCAACTCTTTCCTAACCTACGAATGACAAGTTCAAATGAATTTAACATTTTACAAACGTCATAAACCATTGAAACCTACCACATTAGTCACTTTTTCCTTAGTTTGCTTCATCCTCACACATTCAGCTTTACTATAAAACATTAAATTAACAAAGGTTTCCATTCAATCATTAATAGTGAGATGCAATAAGATACATACTTGAATACGTAAATATCAACTTACTAAAACTTAAGGAAGGGAGGACATGTTTTTTTTGTGTATAGCCTATCACATATGGCCAACACTAAGCATCAACTTCATCAAAAATAGAATTCAAAACGCAGGCCTGTTTCGAAACGCAGGCCTGTACATTGGGCTTTTTGGCATCTTTAAGGGTTCTCGGATGTTGGGCCTTAGTCTCGTTTGTTTGTAAGCTTCCTTGTTATGCTCGTGGGTATCGTTTACGTATGGTTTTTCTTTGTAAGCTTGCAAATGGACTAACTTGATACTTGGTAAATTATATTACCTTACGCCCCGTTTGTATCTTGTCGTTCTCATTTTCCGCTGTCGTTTTCAAACATAAGACTAAATGATACATTTAGACAAGATAATTAATGAAAAGTTTTTCTAGGGTTGCTAATTGAAGTAGGGCCTTAACGGGTTTCACTTCGGTTTTCCCTGTGTAACCTGCTCGGACTAGTCTGTCGTCTAGCCCGGGACGAGGGGGTTACATTTGTTGGTATCAGAGTTTGAGGTTTCCGCAACCTCGGGTAGGTAAGTGAGGTAAGTTTGAAGTGTTATGTTTCAATGTCTCGGTGTATGTTGTACGGTGAATGTTTTTCTATGTATGTTTGTTGTTTTGCTTACTTGCACGATGTTTGAAAGCATGTGTTAGCATGGTTGTTGTGTCGAGGCGTAGTGTCGTGTTCATATTGCTACTATTACTTATTTGAAAAGATTTTGAGTAAAGGAATACTTGAGCACGTTCGACCCTTGCCTTTGCTAACTTAATCCTTGTGTGTTCGTTTGTTTGTAGTTGTTATCTTGCTAGCGGTAAGATAAGACCTAGAGGCAGGCCTAGGATGGTTCATCTGGAACCACGAGCAGCAGCTCCGAAAGTTGAGCTGGTTGTTGAGGTGGAGGCTCCTCCACCTCCTCCTTCTCCTCCTTGTGTAAAGGGAGGTGAGGCGAGAGCCGAGGGTGTAGGACCCCAGGTTGGCCAAGGTCCGGCCGGTTTAGATTTGGCTCCGTTAGTTCAGGCGATAGCCGAGGCTTTCCAAGCAGTTGTGGCTGGGGGTAGGCAGTGGCACATCCTCAGGGTTAGGGCACCAGTTTGACACTAGAGAGGCTTCGCGGTTTGGGAGGTGAAGAGTTTCGAGGGTTGGTGCCCGAGAAATCAGAGGCCTGGTTTGATAAGATTGTTCGCATTTTGTCTCAGATGGGTTGTACTAGAGCACGCAGACTAGGGTGCGTTGTTTCTCTGCTTCAGGGTGATGCCTACACTTGGTGGGTCACCATTACTACGGGCATGCCAGATGCCGAGGTTACTTGGGAGTACTTTGAATTGGCTTTCCGCAAAAAGTATTTGGGTCCCTGTTATCTTGATGAGAAGAAGAGAGGGTTCAGGGCTTTGCTTCTGGGTTACTTGACAGTGACTGAGTATGAGATACATTTTGTCAGATTGAGTCAGTATGCGTCTGAGATAGTTCCTACTGAGAGGGAATGTTGCAACTATTTTCGTTACGGGTTGAGTGAGGAGATAAAGAGGTACACTTTGGCTACGGACTACACGGACTTTGATGTCTTAGTCTCATAGGGCCAAGGACATAGAGCACTGTTTGGGTCTGACCAAACGTTCAGGTGGTTCTAGTTCAGGAAAAAGGTCTGGCGACTTTGATAGAGGTGATGCCAAGAGGCACCGGGACAAAAGGCATCATTTTTATCACAGACGTGGTGGTGGTAACCACGGTAGAGGCCATCAAGGCCAGAGAGCTGGTGGGCGTTTGCCCGAGTGTGCTCGATGCGGGAGGAATCACATCGATGAGTGTTGAGGGAACTTTCATTCGTGTTGGAACTGTGGATCTAGAGATCACCTTAGGCGTGATTGTCCACATCAGGCTGGGTTTGCACCAGTTCAGGTTTAGGCTCCTGCTAGAGCTATTGATTATCTGAGAGGCCGTAGGCGCGGTTGAGGTAACTTTCAGCCAAGAAACGATGGCCAGAGGAACACATGTTGTTGCGGTTCAGCCAGGGGGTGGAGGTCAGGCTAGAGTTTATGCTCAGCGAGAGGGACAAAATGACACGGATGTTATTGCAGGTAACTTCTCGATACAGTTTCTGATTTTGCTTTCCTTGATTGACTCCGGGTCTACGCATTCTTATATTTTGAGTGAGCATGCAAAGATGTTGAATGTACCTTGTGAGGTACTAGAGGTAGGTGTTAGTGTTAATAGTTCTTTCAGGGATACAATAGTGGTTAGGAAGATGTACATAATGTGTTCGTTAATGGTTCAGGGGCATATATTTCCAGTGAATATGATGGAGCTACCGTTCTATAGCTTTGATGTGATTTTGGGTATGGATTGACTTATAGAGCATAGGGCTAGGATAGATTTTGAAACTAAGAGAGTCTTCTTGAAGCTTGCGGATGACTATGAGATTGTGGTAGTAGGTGAGAATTTATAATTCTTGTCGAATGTTGTTTCAGCCTTAGAGGCTCAGAGGTTAGTTGAGTTGGGTTGTGAGGCGTACTTGGTCTATGTGATGAATCCGAACATGAATGAAGTTAGACCTCAGGATATCAGAACAGTGTGTGATTTTCCGAGTGTGTTTCCGGAAGAATTGTCGGGTTTACCGCCTGACTGAGAGGTAGAGTTTGCCATAGAGACATATTCAAATCCAGCTCTTGTTTTGATTGCTTCGTACCGTATGGCACCGAAAGAACTGAAAGAGTTGAAGACTCGGTTACAAGAGTTGTCAGATAGAGGTTTTATCCGTCCGAGTTCTTCGCCTTGGGGCGCTCCGGTTTTGTTTGTGAAGAAGAAAGACGGTAATATGAGAATGTGCATAGATTATAGACAGTTGAATCAATTGATAGTGAAGAACAAGTATCCTTTACCGCGTATCGATGACTTGTTTGATCAGTTGAGAGGGGCATCAGTCTTTTCGAAGATTGACTTGAGATCCGGTTATTACCAGTTGAAGGTAAAAGAGGTTGATGTACTGAAGACAACTTTCAGGACTAGGTATGGTCACTACGAGTTCCTAGTTATGTCGTTTGGGTTGACAAACGCACTGGCTACTTTCATGGACATGATGAACAGAATTTTCCACCAGTACTTAGATCAGTTTGTGGTTGTTTTCATTGATGATATTTTGGTGCATTCGCGTACCGAGGAATATCATGACCGGCATTTGAGGTTAGTTTTGCAGACTTTTGCTAGACAACCAGTTGTACGCTAAATTGAGTAAGTGTGAGTTTTGGATCAGAGAAGTAGTCTTCCTAGGGCATGTAGTGTCAGCCGAGTTGATTAGAGTTGATCCGAAAAAGGTAGAAGCCATTGTTGAGTGGAAGCAACTGAAGTTTGTGATAAAGATTCGTAGTTTCCTAGGCTTAGCGGGTTACTATAGGAGGTTTGTGGATGATTTCTCAAAGATAGCCACTTCTTTGACAAAGTTGCTTCAGAAGAATGTACAGTTTGAGTGGTCAGATGTGAGACAACAAGTCTTTGGGAAATTGAAAGAAGTTTTGACCAATGCACCGATTTTGATTCAGCCAGAGTCGGGGAAAGATTATGTGATCTACAGTGATGCTTCATATGTAGGTTTAGGTTGTGTG
The DNA here is from genome assembly GCA_030270665.1 of Hibiscus trionum. Lineage (NCBI taxonomy): Eukaryota > Viridiplantae > Streptophyta > Magnoliopsida > Malvales > Malvaceae > Hibiscus > Hibiscus trionum. The sequence continues at coordinate 16,956,400 of BSYR01000010.1, forward strand.
CTCTTGTAAGACGGAAGAGTTGTAGCTTATGCCTCGAGATAGTTGTAGACGCACGAGCGTAATTATCCAAAACACACGACATAGAGCTAGACGCAGTTGTGTTTGCCTTGAAGATTTGGAGACATTATTTGTATGGTGTGAAATGCACAGTGTATACGGATCACAAGAGTCTGAAGTATATCATGACACAATGAGAGTTGAACCTTAGACAGCGTAGGTAGCTAGAGTTGCTCAAGGACTATGATCTTACGATTGAGTACCATCCGGGTAAAGCCAATGTAGTGGCAGATGCCTTGAGTAGGAAGGTAGTCGTTGAGTTGAGAGCCATGTTTGCTAGTTTGAGTTTTTCTGATGATGGTGGTTTAGTGGTCGAGCTTCAGGTTAGACCTACCTTAGGTCAGTTGATTAGAGAGAAATAGTTGTTAGATAGATCTTTGGCACCTCACGTGCAAGATATAGGTGAGGGTAGACCATCAGACTACAGTTTCAGTGTTGATGGGGTCTTGTGTTTCAGAGATAGAATAGTTATGCCGGATGACAGTGATTCGAGACGTACTATCTTGACTGAAGCACACAGTAGCCTGTTTGCTATGCACCCAGGTAGTACAAAGATGTATCATAATTTGAAGAATGAATACGATTGGGTGGGTTTGAAGAAAGACGTAGCCGACTACGTGAGTAAGTGTATAATATGTCAGTGGGTGAAGGAAGAACATCAGGTTCCTTCAGGTTTGTTGCAACCATTGAGAATTCCGAAATGGAAGTGGAAAAATATCCCCATGGATTTTGTTTCGGGTTTGCCTTTGACTTCTACGAAGAAGAACTTAGTTTGGGTTATAGTTGACCGTTTCACAAACTGTGCTCACTTTTTAGCTGTTAATACGAATTACTCCTTAGATAGGTTGACCGATTTGTACATCGGTGAGATTGTAAGACTACATGGTGTGCCGAAGTCGATTGTGTCTGACAGAGATCCGAGATTCACAGCTAGGTTTTGAGAGTGTTTGCATACAGCTTTGGGTACCCGATTGAATTTCAGCACTTCATATCATCCTCAGTCAGATGGTCAGTCAGAGAGGGTTATACAGATTTTAGAGGACATGTTGCATTGTTGCATCATTGATTTCCAGGGTACGTGGGAGAAACACTTGTCGTTGGTCGAGTTCGCATACAATAACAATTTTCAGTCAAGCATTCAGATAGTTCCGTATGAGGCACTGTATGGTAGGAAATGTAGAACTCCGGTTTGTTGGGTCGAAGCAAGTCAGAAGTTGTTACCGATGCCGGATTTGCTTAAGCGGACTACTGATAAAGTGAAGTTGATATGTGATCGTTTAAAGGAAGCTTTGGATAGGCAAAAGTCCTATGCCGATTTGAAGAGGAAAGAAGTTGAGTATGTCGTAGGAGATAGAGTGTTCTTGAAAGTCTCTTCGTGGAAGAAGGTTATGAGATTTGGCAAGAAGGGGGAATTGAGTCCGAGATACATTGGGTCGTATGAGATTGTGAAGTGAATCGGTCCAGTTGCTTATTAGTTACGTTTGTCATCCGAGATAGAGAAGATTCACGATGTGTTCCATGTTTCGATGTTTCGTAAGTATAGATCAGATCCGTCGCATGTGATGCCGGTGGAAGAAATTGAGTTGAATCCGGATTTGACGTATGATGAGGAACCAGTTGAGATCTTAGCCTCAGACAACAAAGTGTTGGGTGGTAGATCGATTGAGTTGGTCAAAGTGAGGTGGCAACGTCGAGGCATGGACGAGGCCACTTGGGAGAGGAAGGATGATATAGAAAGGCAGTTTCCATATCTCTTTCAGTCATGTAATTTTGAGGACGAAATTCCTTAAGTGGGGGAGAGTTGTAACACCCGGGTTTAGGGGCGGGAGTTGAGTGTGTGAATCGGGTTCGAGTCGTTGGGATCGTTCTAATTAAAATGGGCTTTGGTTTTAATTAAAAAGAGCTTAAATTTCATTAAGGGCAAAAAGGTAATATTTTAAATAAAGGGGAAAAGATGAGTAAAAAGGGGGACTTTTTGAAGAGTCTTAATCTTCTTCTTCCTTAAACTTCTTCACGACAAAAACCTCCCCTAACCCCCAAAACACTATTCCATCAAGTTTCTTCACCATTTCAAGTGTTTTCAACGAGGTAATCACGTTTTTGACTTCCCCTCTTTATTCCGAACGTTTCCATGGTTTTAGTTTCTCATAAGCACCATCTTTGAGGTTTTTCAAATTTTCAAGTTTTAAGAAAAGGAAGAAGCTTTAATGGGTTTTCATGTGGGTTTTGATTTGTAAAGTTAATAGGTGTTTTAATCTTGCTCTTAAATGTATTATATGTGAAAATGGTGGTGTTTTGATGAAAATCCCGAAATGGGTTTTTGTGGGTATTTTAAAGGGTTAAAAACTTGGGTTTTTGTGGTAGCTTGGTGTAGGAGAGTGGGGCTGATGATATAGTGATGCTTGAGGGTTGTTTTGAAGGTGTTTAATGATGATTTGGGTGTTGGAATTGATAGATTTCTCCTGGGTTGTGTGTGAGTCCGAAAATGAGGTTTTTAGGTTAGTTCTTGGTTTGGAAGTGTGGTAAATTGGCCTTGAGTTAGTAATCTGATTGTGACAGTGGTTTTGAGGATGATTTGTGTAGTAATATGTTGTTTTTGGTTGATTAGAATCAAGGGAAACCGTGTGAGAAGCTTCGGGCTCGATTCCATGAAGTTTGGAGGGTTGATTCGGCTTTCTCGGTTTGCTTAAGGGTGTTCGGTGAGTGGATTATTTAAAATGATTTTAAATTGGTTCAAGTGTGTAGTTGAGGTGTTGGATTGTGCTTGGTAGGCAAATCCAAGGTGGAGATTAAGTAGGTAGCTTAATCTGTTGTTTGCTTTATGAGTTCTTGCTTAATGTGCATAAATGTGAACTTATGTAGTATGTGTTCGTTATGCATGTTGATATATATTGAGGATGTATATGGTGATGATATGTGTAGAACTAATGTTTTGATATAATAATTGAAAAATGTTTTGGACTGAGTTAAAAAGAATTCAAAACTATTTCCAAAGTCCAAACTACTTGAAACTATGGTTAGGGGATATTTTCAAAGGTTTTTACATGTTTTAAAGCCAAACCAAACAAAACCTTCCAGACGTTTCGAAACACCCCTAGGTGTTCCGATACGGGGTCTTCCAGTGTCAAAATGTTTCGATACTGGTTTCGAAACGGGTCCTTTCTGGAAGAGGATTTTTCCAAGCGTTTCGATACGACCTATGTCGTTTCGATATGCCTACGTGGCATCGACCACAACAGTCATAAACCCCAACGACTATTTCCCAACTAGCATTTAAATGTAGATTGTTTCGATACGGTACTAGGCGTTTCGATACGAGCGTTTCGATACAGCCAACAATGTTTCGATACGGGTGTTGCAACGACGTTTTCTACTTGAAGAGCGTATCAAAACGGATTCGATCGTTTCGATACGGGTAGCAGCAGAACTGTATTTATGGTGGGAAATCATGTCTCCAACGGCTCCAATTCATCCCCAACAGCTAGTAACGACTACAAACTCATTAAGAAGTATAAAAGGGACCTCCAAGCATCAAGTAATGGTTAATGCTTCTATTGTCAATCAACAAATATCAAGAATTGTCTTTGTACTTAAATTGTCATTTCTTTGTATCGACAAACACTAGTGAGCCAAAATTGTCAAATTTGCTCAAGTGTTTTAGGTTTTGGGTGAGAGCTAAATTGTGCAAACAAACACCTATTTGAGGGATTTGTGGTTGCTAATATTTTCTCTTGTAAAGAGGGTTTGATCAAGGCTTTGGGTAGAAAGCTTGATCGATGTATAAGGGTTTCCTCCTAAACCTAGAAAAGGGGACGAATCAATAGTGGATTGATTAGAAATCCTTAGTGGGAAGCTAAGGTAGTGGATGTAGAACTTGATTAGAAGGTTGAACCACTATAATTCATTGTCACATATTTTTTTATCTTTCACACCACACTAACCCAAATTTCCACTTCTCCACCACTTGGCGAGCAAGAAAGGTTGAAGGAATCGAGCACCTTAAAACCCAACAATTGGTATCAAAGCTTGGCTCAATCGAAGAGGATTAACATCCTATTGAGAAGATCCGGCAAGCTTGATCATCATTTCACACAACCAGCTCAATGGCGCGCAATCCATCGACAAACCGCCTTTCTTTGACGAAACTCACTATGCCCATTGGAAGACAAAGATGAAGTTCTTCATCAAGTCAAGAGACTACAAGCTATGGGACATAGTTGAAGATGGTCCGTTCGTGCCTCAACGAAGCAAAGCAGAGTGGAGTGTCGAAGATCGCAAGAAGAAGGAGCTTAATTGCAAAGCATTGCACATGTTCTTCTGTGCATTTGGCCCAATCATCTATGAGAAGATGTCTTCTTGTGAGAGTGCCAAGGAGGTATGGGACAAGCTTGAAGTCACATACGAGGGGACGAATGAAGTAAAGGAGACCAAGATTGGACTCCTCACCTTAGAGTATGAGAACTTCAAGATGGATCCGGAAGAAGACATCGAGAAGATGTTTGATAGGTTCTCCACTATCACCAATGGTCTCAAAGGCTATGGAGAAGCCATCCCGGAGTAAAAGCTTGTCCGAAAGCTCATCTACTCACTTCCCGAGTCATGAGACTCAAAGAGGACCGCCATCATCGAAGCTAAAAACTTGAAAACTTTGAAGCTTGATGAGCTCATGAGGTCTCTTCTCACTCACCAAATCATGAAGAAAAATAAAGAAGATGAGAAGAAGAGGGTAGAAATTAGAGCTATGGGGGAGAAGAAGCTCAAAGGGCTTGGCATCAACACTAATGTCATTGCTCTCAAATCCTCCACTTGCCAGCATGTAGATTCAAGTGAAGAGGAGGATGAAGAAGAAGAGATAGTTCATCTCTTCAAGAAGTGTGCCCCGTTCATGAAGAAAGCCTTGATAGAGCTTGAACGAGAATCCATGAAAAAGAAGATGGCAAGCACTTCAAGCCATAAGAAGAAGGCATATGTGGCTACTTAGAGTGATGAGGACTCCACCGACGATGAACAAGCCAACCTTTGACTTATGACCATCGAAGAAGATTCAAGGGTAACTTCTAATTCATCTACTTCGTGTTCTTACTCTTTTGATGAATTACAAGATGCCTATGATGATTTGGTTTTAGAGTTTAAAAATTACATTTTGAAAAACAATAAAATGATTTCAAAGTTGAAAATTCAAAATGATTTGATTTCTAAAACCAAACTTAAACTTTAAGCAAAACTCGAAGATTTTGAACAAAAATGTTTTGATTTACAAAATTTGCTTCAAAAAGTTCAAGAAGAAAAAGATTTGATTTCCAAAGAGCTTGAAAAGAAAAATAATTTTGGAAAATCAAACTTTTATGTAAGACAATCTAGTGCCCCTATATTTGTAAAAGGAAAATGTTTTAGAAGTGTTTGGGTCCCAAAAGGACTAACCACTTCAACTAAAAAGAATGAAATTGAAAAATGGATTCCTAAGGGGACTAAATTTTGTGCTACTAACGTTTATAGATCCAAAGCAATTTGGATACCAAAAATCACTTGATTGTCTTTTGCTAGGTGTGATGGAGATTGTTCAACAAGTTAAACTTTGAGGGGGAGCTCCATGCAAACAAGGAAGACACTTGAAGAAGGAAGGCTTCACATCCTCCCTTGGATTCAAGTGTGGTAAAATCTAGTTGTTTTTGCTTTTATTTTTTTATTCTTTTTTTTAACTAGATTAGGATCATATATGTTGGACTAACATTCTTATGATGCTTTGAGTAAGGGGGAGCCATTTTAAAACCAAATTCTTATTTTTATCAATCTTTTTTTACCTCTATAGTTATTTTTAACTTAAAAGTATTTTGAATTCTTTTTTATATAACAAAAAGGGGAAGAAATGGTTTGAAAAATTGAATTTTCAAATGAATAAGGGGGAGCTCAAATTGATTTAAATTTTTTGATCTCTTATTCACATTTTTAAACTTAAAGGGGGAGAATCCCAAACAATTTTTCAAGTTGGTTTTATTATATCAAAAAGGGGGAGATTGTAGAACTAATGTTTTGATATAATAATTGAAAAATGTTTTGGACTAAGTTAAAAAGAATTCAAAACTATTTCCAAAGTCCAAACTACTTGAAACTATGTTTAAGGGATATTTTCAAAGGTTTTTACATGTTTTCAAAGCCAAACTAAACAAAACCTTTCAAGTGTTTCAAAACGCCCCTATGTGTTTCGATATGGGGTCTTCCAGTGTCAAAACGTTTCGATACTGGTTTCGAAACGGGTCCTTTTTAGAAGAGGATTTTGCCAAGCGTTTCGATACGGCCTATGTCGTTTCGATACGCCTACGTGGCATCGACCACAACGGTCATAAACCCTAACGGCTATTTCTCAACTAACATTTAAATACAGATTGTTTCGATACGGTACTAGGCGTTTCAATACGAGCGTTTCGATACGACCAACAGTGTTTCGATACGGGTGTTGCAACGGCTCTTTCTACTTGAACAGCATATCGAAACGGATTCGAGCGTTTCGATACGGGCAGCAGCAGAACTACATTTATGGTTGAAAATTATGTCTCCAACGGCTCCAATTCATCCCCAACGGCTAGTAAGTGCTACAAACTCATTAAGGAGTGTAAAAGGGACCTCCAAGCAACAAGTAATGGTTAATGCTTCTATTGTCAATCAACAAATGATCAAGAATTGTCTTTGTACTTAAATTGTCATTTCTTTGTATAGACAAACACTAGTGAGCCAAAATTGTCAAATTTGCTCAAGTGTTTTAGGTTTTGGGTGAGAGCTAAATTGTGCAAACAAACACCTATTAGAGGGATTTGTGTTTGCTAATCTTTTCTCTTGTAAAGAGGGTTTGATTAAGGCTTTGGGGAGAAAGCTTGATTGGTGTATAAGGGTTTCCTCCTAAACCTAGAAAAGGGGACGAATCAATAGTGGATTGATTAGAAATCCTTAGTGGGAAGCTAAGGTAGTGGATGTAGACCTTGGTTAGCAGGTTGAACCATTATAATTAATTGTGTCACATATCTTTTTTAGCTTCCACACCACACTCACCCAAATTTTCACTTCTCCACCACTTGGCGAGCAAGAACGGTTGAAGGAATCGAGCACCTTAAAACCCAACAATATGTTTTGTGCATGATTGTGAAATCATGGTAAGACTTGTATAGTATGATTGACACTAGTTATAATTACCAAATATAATTGATCAATCATTAGTATGAGTGTGCACAGGGTAAGAGTCAAATTCACGCGTGGCCTTGGTGACGTGTAGTCATCAAGGAGGAGTACGGTGAGGTAATATTCCACCAGAAAATGTTAGCATGTGATGATGAGTGAAATCCCATCCATGAGTGAAAACAATGATGAGTGTAATCCCACCAGAAGGTAATATTGTTGTTGAGTACGTTGGGGCAAAAATCCCAACAGGAGTTATCCGCATATCCGAGTAGTATATAATTGCCAATATACTTGTTCGTGTGTGGTTGTTGTTAAGACATTTGTTATATCTTGTTTAGCATAACATGAGGTAAGATGCCATATTCATGCATGTTTGTAGCGTTTGGCTATGTTACTCTTTTAGTGTAAACGTATGCCTTGTGAATGTCTTAAGGATACCATGCTTTGAACCCTGCATTGTCGTTGTTTTGTTTTAGAGCTCCCTCACTAAGCTTCTAGCTTACACTCTCGTTTTCGACAATGCAGGTCATTAGTGCGGAGTTAGCAAGGAGCAAGGAAAAGGGCATCCAAGCGCGTTTGTGGTTGCTCAAGTATGGTTTTAGTAAATAAAGTAGTAGTTTAGCAATGGGGATGCTACGTGTTGTAGAAGCGAGTATCTAGACTCCTATGTGTTGGCCTTATATTGTTAATGCTTTTTTTCGTGGACTTGTAAACCATGTTTATGTTGATGCCTAAGTGTTTGTATTGAAGGCTTATAACCATGTCTTATGAATGCTTATGTTTTGTAATGAAGGCATGTAATCTTGTTTATGTTATGTGATGTGGATGTATGTTTCTTTGAATGAATGGCCTTGTTATGTATGCTTTATGGTTGATCATTCTTGAGGCAGGACGTAATGCCTATAGATTATGTGTATGTTTGTTGTCCATTGATTCTTATGGTTTTGGGGCATGTTTGGGAATGATTGGAGATGCAGAAAACTGTTTTTAGGGTTACATAGAGTGCGGGCGTTTTGAAACGCTCGTGGTTGTTTCGGAACGAGTGTTGCTCCAGGGATACTCATATCAGAACGGGAGTGGTGTCGTTTCGATATGATTTGACACTGTGAGCTCCCATTTCGGTGCGCGTTTCGATACGGTTTGCCTCTTTGGGTGCCCATTTCGGAACCTGTTCCAGAACGTTTCAACACTGAAGACCCCCGTACCGGAACGGAGTGGACCGAATCGGTACGGCCTGGTCTGACTTTTAAACTGGAGCCCGCGTATCGAAACGGGCAAGCAGGTTTCGAAACGCAGGCCTGTACATTGGGCTTTTTGGCATCTTTAAGGGTTCTCGGATGTTGGGCCTTAGTCCCGTTTGTTTGTAAGCTTCCTTGTTAGGCTTGTGGGTATCGTTTACGTATGGTTTTTCTTCGTAAGCTTGCAAATGGACTAACTTGATACTTGGTAAATTTATATTACCTTACGCCCCGTTTGTATCTCGTCATTCTCGTTTTCCGCTGTCGTTTTCACACATATGACTAAATGATACATTTAGACAAGATAATTAATGAAATTTTTTCTAGGGTTGCTAATCGAAGTGGGGCCTTAACGGGTTTCACTTCGGTTTTCCCCGTGTAACCTACTCGGACCGGTCTGTCATCTAGCCCGGGACGAGGGGGTTACATCGAGTATTTCGCAAATAAACAAACTTATGGTTTTGATTTTTACCTTCGATTTGTGTGAAATAGAGAAACTTCAGAACAATTGTACAGATTTTCAGTCACAGACCTAAATAGTTAGAAATAAATTGAGGCTTCGATCCTTTACACTGGCCGAACATTTTTTACAAATACAGAGGATTCTCCAGATTTTTAGTGGGAAATGAGTTATAACCCTAAAATTTTATTAAATAAATAAAGGTTCGATTCTCATTTTAGTGAGAGCTTTAATTGCTATGGGTACCGAAATGACTAAGTAAGTTGCTAGACCTAGAAAAAACTGGAAATATGAATCGTTAAATAAAAAAATACTATGTTTATCTAGTTTAGGTTGGGATACTCGTTGATGCATTATGATACTTGACGCTTCAACCTAATATGTAATCTATTTTCTTTACTTTTACAGTTTCAACATCTAGTTTTATCCATCAAACATATTATACGACGAGTTTCGGTACTGATTTGTACGTTCCGAAACTTACTATACAAACATGTATTGTTAAAAAAGTTTTAAGCATTTATAGTTTACATGTTTCTCTACAGGTTCCGATACCAGGAAATAAACGTTAAATGTTACGCATTAAACCTAAAACGTTACTTTGACAACTAACAGTTTCAGTGTCCTATATCAAATTTCGACACATCTTCTGTCAACGTTTATTGTCACAAACATTACAAACAATTTAGGTTTACACATTTCTCTACAGGTTCTGGTACATGTTTTAGAGTTTTGAAATATTACATGTCTACCTTAAATATTATGGGTAATTGTAACATTTTAGGTTGCAACAAGAATGTTATCCCCATCAAGTTTTTATACTACTTACTGAGTTTCGAAACTTATCGGCAACAACCCCTTCCCAGTTTCGCGAGTTTTTTTTTGGAATCTAAATCTAACGATCAAAATAAAAAAAAATCCCATCTAATAATTCTAAGAACCCGTCGTTTATTAGTCGTATACTAACACGTCTTTTTTAGACTCGTCCATAGTTTGTCTGTTTTCTCTCTTCACTATCAATAATTATGAATACATTTCCCTCTGTTTGGGTTGCAAGGAAAAAATTGTGCTTGTTTATTCTTTTGTTTTTCATAGTCGATTTGTATTAGGGATAAACGTTCGATTGAGTCGAGTAAAAATGTTTGAGTTATTCGAGTCGACACGTCATATTTTACAACTCAAACGTTATTTGAAATTTTTTATTCAAGTCAGGTTTATGAAAATCGAGTCGAGTCGAGTTTTCGAGTTCCTATACAAATTTAATTGTAATTATTTATTATGTTATAGTATGGTTTGATTCCAATTTAAACAACTTTCTCTTATCATATAAGATATGCATATATATATATCTTCATATTTTTTCATACGTGACATATATTTCTTCATATTTTTTATATGGGTATATATATCAAGAAAATTTAGGAACTTAATCGAACTCAAAAATTAATCCACTAATTATTAAAATTTTGGACGTTTTCTCTGGTCTCGTTGGTATTTTGGATGCATATGAAGCTAAACTCCACGCGAGTATGCTTTGTCTTTGGCTTTTGCATTCGCGGTGGCGCAATGTGGGAAGTTTGATTGTAGAGTGAGATTTTAGCGTGACGATTGGTTAGGTATTGCAATGTGGGAGATGAACTTTAATCACCGCCAACATTTTTGGTACTAACCCGTCATTCTCGTTTGATAAGACACCGCATTAAATTAATTTCGTTTTTTCAAACAACAAAGAAATTTAGTGCGTTGAGCATTTTATGTTTATTCTAAGTTCGATTATTTAAGAAAAAAACTGAAAACGTCTAAGTCTTTTATTCCTAATTAAAAGTTTAAGTCTACTTAAGTGTATTTTATTTTTGTGAAGAACATTTTTCAACAAACATGTCTCTATCTAAGCTTTAGAACCTAATCCTAAGTTTTAACCTATTTCTAAAACAAACAATAAACCTTTTTCTTTTGTGTTTTTTCCCCTTTTATTATTTCTTTTAAAAAAACCTTTATTTCTTTTTTTTTTACTTTTTAATCTTTTAAAGCCAAGACCTCTTTTTTTATATTTTTAGCTTTTTTTATTTTTATGTTTTTTCACCTTTTATATTTTTTCAGAAAATAGTTTCTCTTTTAAGACTTTTTTTATTTTTTTATTTTTTAAAAGCCTTTCTTTTAATTTTTTTTAAAATAAACTTTGTTTTTTTTTTAATTTCTCTTTAAGTTTTTTCAAAACTTTATTTTTTTTCCTAAGACTCTAAACTCTTCTTTAAAACCTTTTTATTTTGTTTTCTTAAAAAAACTCTTATTACTTATTTTTTTCTAAAAAATAGTGTATTTATTTTTTCTTTTTAAAACAATTTAACCCATTTATCATTATTAAAACTAAATTTCAAAAAATATATTTTTTATTAAAATTAAGCCCCTTTATTATCTCTACCCATGCATTATTGTTTTTTCCTAATTAAATCCCTAACTTTAAGTTTTTTCAATTAAACCACATTTACTCATTTTATTCTTAAATTTTAATTCAAACACTTTTAAAAATTATTTCTACATTTCTAAAGATCAAAACAATCCTAACAACATTTTTTAAGCATGCAAATTTTTAAAAGATCAAACCAAAATTAAAACGGAAATTTAAAACAAAAAATATTACCATAACCGTGAAATAATTTTCCGACTCCAAGAACACAACCTAAAATTCACAAAAAAAAACAAACACAAAAATTCAACCAAGAACAAGCATAAAAAATCTCAATAAAATCAAAAGGGAAGATAGGTTTTTTACCGAAATGACGAACGAAGAACTCGAATATGAACTTCTCGATATGCTCCTAATTGCCTCCGAAAATTTGCCTCCAAACTCGAACTTCAACTCTGAAATTTCCAACAAACTCTTGAAAAATTTAGAGAATTTTTCGGATTTTTTCTAAGCTTTTTTTTTCAAGTGTATTTTTCTCTTCACTTTTGGTGTGTTGAACAATGGAGAATATGGGGCTTTTATACACATACTTAAGCTTTCAAATCAAGCAATTATCGGCTTTTAATCCCCAAATTGGAGCCAAAATCAGACCAAGAACTTGATTCTCGGTAAAACCCCTCAATCCTTATCTGATTTGGTTCAATATCGAAGCTGAATTTTCCCCTTGATTCGAGCCTAGGGTTTAACCTCTTGTCTCGATTTTTTGCAGATTTCGACGAGCACAGGCGGCGGCGGCAAGCGAGGTTGGAGGCATTAGGTCGGTGGCGGCGAGGCGAACCGATCGGTACCAACGGTGACGGCAAGCGTGGCCGGTAGACGCCGATCGACCACCTTGAATCGTTCGGCAGAGGGTTTGTTGGGGAACCAGCCCGCGCGCTGGCGCGTGACGCGTGCTGGTTCTCCCTTTTCCCCCTTTTTTATTATTATTTTCTTTTTTTGTTGTTTTTTTGGTTGTTTTCTTTGCTGTTTTTTATCACAATTATTCTTTTTTCATTTTATTTCCTTTTTTCCTACAACATTTATTTTCCACCTTTATTAACTAATAAAAATACATTTTTTCTTTTCTTTTCTTTTTAAAAGATGGGCTTGTATTTTCTAAAATGGGTTTTGTTCTTTATTTCTTTGCAAATTGGCTTTTAAAAGTAGGTTTTTGTTGTTTTTTTATTTAATTTAGAAAAAGGGTGGGCCTTTTATTATTTAAAGGGAAATTTTATTTTTTTTTATTTTTTTAGATTATTTAAAATTGAGGTGAAAATTTAGTGACAACAACTGTCCCTCTTTTCTTATCTCTGTGCAACAGAAATAAAGCATAGACCAAAAGGTACTAATTTTCACTGATTTCCAAATTGGCTTCATTATCCAAATGCCCGAATGGATAGGTAGCTCTATTCTCCTAATGCTCGAATAGCTAAGCTATGTTCCATTCTCCAAATGCCCAGACGGATAGGCTGGTTGTATTCTTCTTATGCTCGAATAGTTGAGCTGGGTTCTATTCTCCAAATGCCCGAACGAATAAGCTGGTTTTATTCTCCTTATGCTCGAATAGTTGAGCTGGGTTCCATTCTCCAAATGCCCGAACGGATAGGCTGCTCTATTCTTCTGATGCTCAAATAGCTGAGCTGGGTTCCATTCTCCAAATGCCCGAATGGATAGGCTGCTCTATTCTTCTGATGCTCGAATACCTAAGTTGGGTTCTATTCTCCAAAAATGCCTGAACAGCTGAGCTGGGCTCTGTCCTCCCAAATGCTCAATTAGGCAAAGTCTTATTGAAACTTTCATCCTCCTTATGCTTGGATGAATAAGTAAACTTCATTCTCCTTATGCCTGAACAAATAGGTGAATCCTCTAAAAAAACTTCATCCTCCTTATGCTTCGATGAATAAGAAAACTCTCATTTGAACAGGTCTTCCATGTACCTGAAAAAAAATGCAACATGCAATGCAATTATGATGTGCATGCCCCTAGGGATGTCTAAAACATGAATGTATGACAAGTTTTTCCTTTTTAAAACTTCTCTTACTTAGATTATTTTCTTAATTTTGATGAAATTCTGGTTATCGAGGCTAACCCGATTAATATGTACTCTCTCCTAAAAGTGCGTAGGTAAGACGATTTGCTTCACTTCTCTTTCAATTCTTATTGGCTTTTCGGCTTCGAATTAATCATTCCCTGGGATAAGGCCCTCTCCTTCGCCTTTGGAATTCACCCGTGAGTTATGAACAACTCTGGCTTTTGCTTCATTTTCTGATCTTTTGCTGACTGATTCTATCTTTGCATCTTACTTTCACTTCATTGGAAACATGTAATCCTCATCTGTCTTCCTAGTCAATATTTTTGTATTCAAGGATAAACTTCCCAAGTCAAATTTCGACATTGTAAGGCTTCTCTTATCATTATGTAAGGAAGGTCGATGGTTAAGAAACACTATTTAAGCGCCCAGACATTTATATGGCTTTTCTTCCTTTTAAAAAATTTTGCAACAAGGTTTTACTTCTACTTTGAGAATTTCAACGTCATATGCCCCAAACAATAATTGTGGAACACTTCGTAGCCCCTGTACTTTCCAAAACATTCTCAAAGTAATGCTCAAAAATCTTTTGCATAGATAAATGATTGTCAAATCCATTGATCCTTATTTCAAAGCAAGATGCCAATGATGATAGGGAAGAAAACAAGAAAGAAATAAAAATCCATGAAACAAATTTTATTAATGTTGTGCAAACACAAAAAGGTTTATCAAAAAAGGAAACAAGTATTCAAACATCAATAGTCCAGACTTCTCTTATCATACGTCAGAAGTAACCTTGAACGCCACAAGTGTCGAGGAAACCTTGAGTACAGTGCATGATCTGTGGATCCCCAAAATCCATCAAATTATCTGAGCCGCCCTTTACGGGTTTTCAACTCAGACCCTTCTTTGGTTTCAAAACGCCCTTTGCGGGTTTTCATTTTGAACCCTTCTATTCTTTTTTCCTTCGTTTTCTTTTTCTTTTTTTCTTTTCTTTTTTTTCTTTTTTCTTTTCTTCTTTTTTTTCTTTTTTTCTTTTTTTTTCTTTTCTTCTTTTTTTCCTTTTTTTCCTTTTTTTCTTTTTTTCTTCCTTTTTATACTTTTTGACAATATCATAGTTTACTGGGTTTAGAAACTCATTTACATCCATCTCAGCAAAAATCAATGCCCCACTAAAAAAGAACCTTTGTCATAATGTACGATCCCTCCCAATTAGGCGCCCATTTTCCTCGGGGATCACTTTGAATTGGCAACTTCTTCTTTAAGACCAGATTGCCTTCTTGAAATTCTCTAAGGCGAACCTTTTTTTTTTGTAAGCCCTAATTATTCTTCTTTGGTACATTTGACCATGACACACGGCTTTCAGTCTCTTTTCCTCAATTAAATTCAATTGATCATATCTTGCCTGAACCCATTCTGCTTCATCTAACTTGGCTTCCATCAAGACATGCAACGATGGTACCTCAACCTCGATTGGTAGCACAGCTTCAACTCGATATACTAAAGAGAACGGAGTTGCCCCAGTAGATGTTCCTACCGTTGTTCGATAAGCATACAGAGAAAATGGTAACTTTTCATGCCAATCTTTATAAGAATCGGTCATCTTTGCAACTATCTTCTTAATGTTCTTATTGGCTGCTTCTACTGCCTCATTCATCTTCGGGCAATATACTACTGACTTATGATGCTTAATGTTAAACTGCTCACAGACCCCAACAATCATTCGGTTGTTCAAGTTAGAGGCAATATCAGTGATTATGCTTTCTGGTAGACCATATCGACAAATGATCTTCTTCTTTAAGAAGTTGCATACATTGGACCTAGTTACATTTGCATACAAGGTCGCTTCCACCCACTTTGTGAAGTAATCAATAGCTACCAAAATAAATCGATGACCATTTGACGCTTTTGGATGAATCTACCCAATGACGTCTATGCCCCACATAGAGAATGGCCATGGAGATGACATGGCATGAAGAGACTGAGAAGGCGTATGAACCTTGTCAGCGTAAACCTGGCACTTGTGACATTTGCTGGAATAACTAATGCAATCCTCTTCCATTGTTGACCAGTAATATCTAAAACACATAATTCTTCTTGCCATAGTGAAACCACTAGGGTGGGTTCCACAAACTCCTTCATGGACTTCTTCCAAAATCAACTGCGCTTATTTTGCATCCACACATCTTAGTAACACCTGGTCTTGACTTCGCTTGTAAAGGATCTCTCCATCAAAGATGTATCTTGATGTCATTTTCCTGACCATTTTCTTTTCATTTTCTGAAGCCTGTGCTGGGTATTGTTGAAGCTTTATGTACTGTAAGATATCATGGTACCACGGTAAACCATCTTCTTCTTCTTCTACATTGTAACAATATGTTGGGGACTCCATCATTTGTAACATAATGGGCATCATCTCAGAACCCTCGCTTGCTTTAAACATGGCAGCCAAAGTAGCTAACGCATCAGCCGTCTGATTATCTTCTCCTAGGAGATGCTTAAAAGTGATCACATCAAATTCTTTAGTTAATTCAAGGACCAATTTGTGATACTCTATCAATTTTGCATCTTTTGTTTCCCATTCGCCACGTATTTGGTAGATGATCAATGTTGAATCCCCATACACTTTCAAATTTTGGATTTTTCTATCAATGGCTTCTCTTAGGCCCAATATGCATGCCTCGTATTCTGCCATATTATTGGTGCAGAAGAATTTCAAACGGCAAGTGAAAGGATGATGATCTCCTTCTGGTGAAGCCAAAACTGCTCTAATACCTCGTCCTAGAGCATTTACAGCACCATCAAAATGCATGACCCATGATTCTATTGGTGACTCTTCATCTTCCATAATACACATCAAACCCTCATCGGGGAAACTGAAATCTAATGCCTCATAATCGTCTTGTGCACGACTTGCAAGAAAATCTACTATGGCGCTTCGTTGCACTGATTTCTTATTCATATATTGAATGTTGTATTTTGAGAGCAACATCTGCCATCGTGCTATTCTTCCCGATAGGGCTGGAGCTTCCATCATAAACTTTAATTGATCCAACCGTGAGATTAACCATGTAATATGATACAACATATACTGCCAAAGCCTTTTAGTGGCCCATACCAGAGCGCAACATACCCTTTCAATCGGAGTATATCTTACTCCATAGTCAATAAACTTCTTGCTCACATAATATATCACCCTTTCCTTCCTTCCAGTCTCGTTATGTTGCCCTAGTACGCAGCCCATTGAACTTTCAAACACCGTTAGATAGAGTATTAACGGTTTTCCTGAAACGGGTGGCATTAACACTGGAGGATTAGTTAATTGCTCCTTGATCTTTTCTAAAGCTGCTTGGCATTCTTCATTCCATGTCCTCAGGTTGTTCTTTCAAAGCAACCTGAATATTGGATCGCATTTATTGGTTAATTGGGAGATGAAACAGGCTATGTAATTAAACCTTTCCAAGATTCCCCGAACGTGCTTCTGTGTTTGGGGTGGTGAAAGCTCTTGTATGGCTTTTATCTTGTCTGGGTCAATTTCAATTCCTCTTTTGCATACTACAAAACCTAACAACTTCCCAGAAGTAACCCCAAATGTGCACTTGGCTGGATTCAGATTTAACTGAAATTTTCTCAATCTTTGAAAAAGCTTACTCAGGTTCGCTAGATGCTCTTCTTCAGTTTTGGACTTGGCAATCATATCATCCGCATAGACTTCTATTTCCTTGTGCATCGTGTCATGGAAAAGAGTGACCATAGCTCTCTGATACGTTGCCCCTACGTTTTTCAATCCAAAAGGCATTACCTTATAAAAAAAAGGTTCCCCAAAGCGTTACAAAAGTAGTATTTTCCATGTCTTCTGGCACATCTTTATTTGATTGTATCTGGAAAATCCATCCATGAATGAGAAAAGGGAATGGCCGGTTGTTTTTTCCACCAAGGTGTCGATATGTGGAAGTGAAAAATTGTCCTTGAGGCTTGCTTTATTAAGATCCCTGTAGTCGAGGCACATTCTTACTTTTTCATCCTTCTTAGGCACTGGGGCGATGTTTTCCACCCATTCTAGATATTTAGCTACCTCGAGGAATCTTGCATTGTACTGCTTCTTGACCCCGTCTCTGATTTTCAAGAGTGTATCAACCTTCATTCTTCTAAGCTTTTGCTTCATTGGCTCTCATCCTTCTTTTATAGGAAGCTTATGCATGGCAATATCTGTGTCGAGACTAGGCATATCCTGATATGACCAGGCAAAGATTTCTTTATATTCTTGTAGAAGCTCAATCAAACGTTGGCGTGTCTCAACTGTGATGGTGGTACCGATCTTTACTTCGCGCCTCTCTTCTTCAGTCCCAAGATTCAAAACCTCTAACTCTTCTTTGTGGGGCAGAATTTGCTGTTCTTCTGCTTCTACCATTCTAAGCAGATCATCAGACAAGTCATACTCTTCTTCATCATTAGTACTCTCAACTTCCTATTAACATAGTGGTAATTCAAAATTAACTTCGGAATCTGATTCAGAGTCGTTTGGACCATTGATATCTAAAAACCTGCAAATAAAAGAGACAAAAATATGTACCAAGAAAGAATGAATGAATGAAATGATATGATATGATTTATTATGTTTTTAGGGTTTGTTTTTACTTTTGTGTTTTTATGATCTTTTGGTTTTTTGTTTTGCGTTGCGAAAGAAAGTTAGTTTGCCACAAGATGTAATTGGGAAAAAATGCATCTTTTATTGAATTCAAAATAATGGTTTTGACATAGACCCCTTTTTTACATAAGATCTTTAATTACCCTAGGGCCTAAGGGTAAAAGAGTTGGTTTTGAGAATTGCTCTAAGGCAGTCTTAAAAACTCCAGGTACTACTTCAGCGGTCCAATTCTTCAGTTCAGCGCAGGGGCAAATCTTGGACAAAAATTTGTTTTCTCCTCCTTCCTCGTCTGTGATGGCGTTAATGCTCAAATTCTCAAAAACCTCACACAATTCATATTTTCCTTTCTCCTCCTTGTCGAAGCGGGCATTATGGTCTAAGAGTCCTCCAGCCCTAAAAGTGTCACTTATGGGTGGGTATATCATTGGCTCCGCCTCAACTTCTTCTTCTCTCTATTTCTTCTTCATGCTTTCATGCCGCTTATTAGTCTCAGCTTTCATTTGCCATTTATTGGGCCTAAAGCCTAAACCGAATCGGTCCCTCTTTGCTGGGATCACCACTGGAGAAGGATTTCCTTGTCCTCATTCTTTAACTTCCTCTCCTTGCTTCCCAAAGGAAATTTCCTCCATCGCACATACATTCAATTCGTGCTCAACATCTCCTTTCTCGAAAAACATGAGTTCTTTGCAATCCATCTTGGCTTGAACCATTCGTTTAAACTCTAAGCAACTCTGGATCTCATGTCCTTCAGCTTCATGATACTCGCAGTATGGTTTCTCATCAACCCTTCGGGTTCATTTCCTTTAATGTCCCTGCCGCTACTAATTGAGCCCATACCCAAATCATGAGTGCCTTAATTTCTTCAACATACTCTTTGATCACTCTCTTTTCTTCCTCGACCACAACACTCACCTCTGTCTGCTGGTGGTTTGGCAAAGGATTTCTTTTTTCCTCGGAAGTTTCGAATTACAACATGCCTGATTTTCTTAAATCATCCACCACCCTTTTGAATGTGATACAGTTCTCAACGGTATGCCCCCTCACTCCTGCATGATATTCGTATTGGGCCTTCTCATCGTACCACGATGGATAAGGAGGTGAGAATAGAGGAACATGTCTTGGCAGCACCATCTGTGATTTGACCAACTCGGCAAACAACTTTGCATAAGTCATTGGGATGGGGGGAAAGTAGGGTCTCGAGTTTCCTTGATGTCTTCGCTCTCTTTTTGGGGCATTTGCAACTGTTGGAGTTGAGGTGTTGGGTTTGCTGAAGGTGTTGGGCTTGTTGAACACCACACCTGTTGAATAACTGGGGTTGTAGACATTCGTAGCATTGACTTCATTGTTGTCTCTCTTCTTATATGTCTTCTTTGTTTCCCCACTGTCCAACTTTTCGCTTTTCATGGCTGCTAGGATCAATTCGCCATTCATTAGCATGCCCACAAAGTTCTTCGTAGTATGATTGAGCATGCGATCATAAAAAGGACCCTTTAGAGTTTCCACGAACATCGGGGTAATCTCATTTTCTAGCAATGGTGGCTGCACTTATGCCACTACATCCCTCCACCTTTGTGCGTATTGTCGGAAGCTCTCATGGTGTTTTTGCTCCATCCCTTGCAAGACCAAATGAGTTGGAACCATGTCTGAAATATGCTTGTATTGCTCACTGAAGGCTATGGACAAATTCTTCCATGATTTGATGTTCACCCGACTTAATTGCGAATACCAACATGCAGCGGAGCCTACTAGGCTGTCCTGGAAGCAATGAATGAGCAACTTTTCGTGGGCATGTGGTCCCATTATATTTCTCAAAGACTGGGATATTGAATTTTGGTGGTGTGACTAAGTCAGTTACCAAGCTGAGATCCTTGGCATCCATTCCACCATGGACAGCTCCGTCTTGGAAGGATTTGATTATCCCCTCTAACATTTCGTACTTATTCTCCCACTTCTTCTCAATTCGAACCTTATTAGCAATTTCATCGAGGTCAGGCACCTCGTAATTATTGGCCTCCCCATTTGGAGCATAAGTGGAAGATTCAGCTACATGGATGGGTGTTTTGGCTTTAACAGCAGCCTCTCTCCTAAAGGTCATTCCTGGGAATCGTGGAATGGCAGTAGTGTTTCCCCCTTCTTCAACCGCATCTGGATCCTTGAACCCTAGCATAGCAGCTATTGAATTGACTGTCTTTTGATGAATTGCCTCAACATGTTGCTTCAGGTCGATCTCCATTTTCTCTAGCTTATCTTGAAGGTTCTTTTGGTTCGCCTCCAAAGTTGTCAATCTTTCCTCAGAGTTCATGGCTCGGGTTTGGGCTCGTTTACTGTAGAGTGTCCATAGTTCTATATTTTTTACACATTCCTGCCCTTATTATTGTTATTCTCAAGCTCATATAGGCATATTTATGTGCATTGCATGGATTATAACAGTATCTTCTCTTCTACTATACTTCTACTGAATATTTTATGTTTAGTTGAGAAAAGTTATTGCTTTAGTTTAGTTTATATTTTCAGGTGCTAGAGCTAGGAGAGGACTGGACAGGACACGACAGAAAGCTGGGACCAAAGGAGTTGTACTGAAGCAGCTCAAGATGCCGCCAAGGACGCTGCCGAAGCAGCATTTCCGCCAAGTGTCACCCGGGCAGGAGTTACACCGACTTAGCCAAGATGGATCGCGATTTAAAGAGGGCAATTTCCTAAGCCCAATGAGCCCATTCTTGTAATTTTCTGAAGCCTGTAGCGGCCGGTAGAGCTGATCCAAGACCGATAAGTAGAAGCACTTATCCTTAATTGCGGAAGAAGGCAAATCCAAATAGTCCAAATTTAAAGAATAAAGGAGGCTGTTTTTAATGTAACTTACTTTTAGAACTCCTATCTCAAGGAGGACTCAAACTTAGGCCATTAGCCATATATATACCCAATGTATGTAAGGGTATAGGGGTATGACGAGGGTGAGGGGATGCGAGTCTGAGCAGCCGCACAACGGAGATGTAACTAGATAGGTTGAAGTGTAGGGAGTCGCGACCCAACTCTCTTAGGATTGAGACGCGTGTATGCAAAGAAGTTTGAGGGAAAATGTTGTATAGTTTTGAGTTGTTTTTAATAAAATTCTGAGTTTGCTTAATCTATGCTCTTTGTTCGTTCAATTAGTCTACACCAGTCAGTTGAAGAGAAAATCCATTTGTCGGGCACGGAAGTGCAAGGCTCACGAAAGGGTTAAGCACGATCACAACTTACAAAGGCGTGACTAACTTGGTTCCACACTAGTCCACAAGTTTCAGCGTCTAAAAGGGATCACCAACCGAGTTGACTAATTTGGTTCCCCACTAGTCCACAAGTTAGCATCTCAAGCATCTTAACCTAGAAATAGGAGGGATCACTATCGACTATCCTGTCGAACTTGGAATGCCTACAAGACTTGCCGCCAAGACTTCTTTCTGTTCCACCTGCCGAGACAGTACACTCCTGCAGTGGTAGTGACCTGCTGCGGCCGCGTGACGGGATCGTAGTTTTCCGCCCGCCATCCCGCCGAGGCAGCAAATCATGGCAGCACAAAATATGCTCAGCTTATACAATGCAGTCCACAGGCTATTAAGCTACACTTGCCTTACCCAGCCTATCGCCCAAATCTCTCCCTATCATCTCTATCATAACTATCTTTATCTTTACTTGTGTTTTTTATATTTCCATATCATGAGATTTAATTGCACATTTACTAAATCTTTGTGCAGGAAACCATTCATAGGAGCTGCTCCAGTCCCTGTGGGAGACGATATCTTTTATACTAAAATTTGACATGAGTGTGCACTTGCGCTCATAAATGGAGAACACCTAAACACTCTACAAGTTTTTGGCGCCATTGCCGGGGATTGGCAACAACAACTACGTTTTAATTTCTGCACTCCCATTTAGTTTTTGCACATTAAATCTCTTTTCATTATTTGCTTAAAAAAAGCCTATTTATTTTCTTGGTGTATGTACCGCCAGGGCAGCAAGGTTAGCAGCAACATCCACCTGAGGAGAAAAAGGATATGCCCAGATGAATAGCCAAACACAAAGACCCTCAGGAAGTGGTTATGTTTGGGAAAAGCGCAGCCCGACATAGCCTAATTTTTTTCTTTTTTATTTTTATGCAGTAGGATTAGATTTAATTTTTATTTAATTCGTGTATTTAATTTATTTCAGGTTAGCAATGAAGGAAAGATTAAGAAAGATGAAATAATGAAGGAGAAGCCCAAGTAGCGGCCAGGGCAGCCTAAGGAAGATAAGCATAACGGCTAGTGGCTTTATAATGGCTAGCCGCAACGACTATATTTTGCCCCCATTGAGCAGAATGGATATCTGCGTAACGGCTAGAATCATGTTATTCACGCCGCAATAATTTCTGCCCGTTGATAGCGTGCCTGCTAAGGTAGTGGAGAGAAACGACTATATAAAGCCAACTATTCTCCCCCGTTCTTCACTTTTCTTTCTTCTCTATTCTGAACTCTTTCTGCAATCTTTGCTTCCGAGATTTTCTTTGCTTTCTTTCACGTTATTTCTTTTCTTTCTTTAGGAAACACAATCATCCTACAAACTATAGCCTCATCACAGCAAACCGCCGCCACCTCCAAAACTTCATACAAAAGGTTCTTGAAACCTGCTGTCAATGAGACCTACAACAAGATCTACAGAGAAAGACAACTATGGGAGGAGATGGGTCTCCAATACACCCAATATAATGGTGATTTTGGGTTGGAACCCTTCCTATTCGAAAGGATCAACAATATGGGATGGGATCAATTCGCACGGTAGCCAGATGGAATCAATATCAACCATATGCGAGAATTTTACACCCAGTGGCCAAACCCAGAGAGTCCTTTCGTCTACGTCCGGGGAGAAGGTGTCAAGTTCACTGCTCACATGATCAACAGCTTTTATAGCATAGAGGTCAGCGACAACCCGCACGGAGAATGGGAATCATATCTGACAGGGGCTGACTAAACAAGATCAAGAAGGAACTCTGTAAGCCAAACACCAAATGGCTGACAGGCAAAAATAATGGGTCAGTCAACCGCAGAGACTTGCTGCCAGAGGCAGCCCTTTGGAGTTACTTTGTCCAGTGCCGCCTGATGCCCACCTCTCACGGATTGATAGTAAACAGGCCACGGCTCGCCCTTATCTACAGCATAATGAAGGGGCGACATATAAACGTTGGCGAGGTAGTAATAAAGGAGATTTATGCCCATGAAGAAAAGCCAAATGACAAAGGTCCCATTTTCTTCCCAGTACTCATCACTAGCCTGTATGCCAATTTTAGCGTGCTGCTGCTCTCAGAAGACAAAATTCTTCCTACTAAGGAAGGATGGGCAAGAAGGGTACGCCAACAGATGATGCATAGCGCGGAACCAGACACACATTCCACCGCCCAGTCGCCGTTCCAAGCTGCCACCACCCCAGCCGCAACGGACAGTACTGAAGCTGCCCTCCCGTCCGAGGTGATCCCTTTACTACGCAGCCTAGTGGAAAGCTGCCAGAGGATTGAACACAAACAGGTGATATTCACCAAATATGTAGCGGACGTGTAGGAGGCCTTTGTGGCCTACCTGCTGGACAAGTATCAGGACGCCAACCCACAGTTGTCCGCCTTACCGATAGAGTTAGCAGCTTCTAAGCCAATCCAGATCACTACAAGACCAGTTGTTGCTCCTACCACCGAGGACAGAAAGGGGCCGCACCGCCGCCCCAAGAGAAGAACCTCTCCAACCCCTATCCAACCATATTACCTCTCTTTCTCATCAGAATTGGAGGAGGAAGAAACCGCAACTTCCTCCCCAGTAGCCAAAACGACCGCTGTCAAGGACATCGGCTACTCAGACATGGAGATTTCAGAGTCCCTTGACGACGAACCGGTAGAGGCAGATAGAAAGAGAAAGCGGCCAATAGCAGATCCCCAAGGTGGAGAAGCTGAAAGACAAACCAAGAAAGCCTGTAACCCCCTTAGCCCGGCCTAGACGGTTGAACCGAACTATGGAGATTACACGGGGGAAATCAAAGTCAACCCGAAAGTCAACCTTGATTAACGACCCTTTTTTTCTTTTTAAACTTGTCTAGATACATGTTAACCCTAGGTGTACACTCGAGATTCATATACAAGTAAAGCACAGCGATCGGATTTCAGAAAGGGACTCAATTACACAAAAACAACTATTAGGGACCAAAATGTAATTTCTGTAAATTAGAAGGTCATAACTGATTTTTACGTTACCAATATTAAATCAGTCATATTACATGCTTCCCTGTCAAATTTCCCCTTAATTGGACATCTCGCACTCAAACAATTGCAAAAACAACTTTCGGAACTAAAACGTAAAGCTTGCAAACTTCAACACCATTCAAATCAGTGCCCAACGGTCACCTGTTTCGAAACGGCATTGACCGTTCCGAAACACGGGTTGGTTCCGAGACTGGTTCCGAAACAGGGCCTTCTAGTAGCCAAATCGTTTCGAAACAGCCTCCAGCCGTTTCAAAACACGAAGGCCATTACAGGCCCCCGTTTCGAAACGCCAGTGGGTATTCCGATACGGTTTGCCCAGAAGCTGCAGATTTTGCTGGTTTTTCATACATAAATCCACTCAAACACATCCTAATAACTTCCTAATCATGCCAACAAGTCACCATACACATAAGGAGCATGTTTGCAACTTCTAAACACGTTCATAACATCAAATATGGAATTTTACATATCTATAGGCATGCTTCCTATTAACCAAAGCCAAGCAATCAACCAAACTCCAAAACAAGCATTAATAGGCCATTTACAAATTTAAACCATCAAAAGCAACATGCCATAACCTAAGGAGTTCAACACATCTCCCAAAACACATCTTAGGTTCCCATTGCCAAATTACCAAAACTAATAGTGTATGAAAACATCACCATACATGAGCTTGGTTTCCCTTGGACACTCTAGCCTCCTTGTTGCCCTTAAACACTTCAATTATCTGCATTATTGGTACAAGAGAGAGAGCGTAAGCACAATTGCTTAGTGAGGCATGCTCTAAAGAAAACAACACAATAATGCATTTAGAAAACACTTTCAACTAGCTTTTTAAACTCATGCTCATCACTTTTCATGCAACCTTGCATACTTTACAAACATCTCATGCTTCATTACACTCAACATATCATATTGGATTTCAAGTGATAATCCATAACCTTTTACAACACAAAACACAATCGGATACGCGGATTACAAGCGTTGTCCCATACGCTTCATACACACTACCGAAAAATACAAGGTAGAGTTTATCGGTACAATCACAACCCCTCAACACCCGTGATGGAGTTTAACGGTACAATCTCAACCCCTCAACATCACTCATCGGTAGTTGTATAATTCCACTAACGAGAGCAAGGGACACATAACACAAGATCCACACACGGACTTTTAACCACCGTTGTGATCTTACCTCTCTCGTTAGGGTACTTCGATGGAGTTTACGGTACAATCACAACCCCTCAACATCCAAGGCGACTTTATTCACGGTGCACCCAATCCTATAGCCGGCTAACTATATCCGATTCAAGTACTTTAAAATCATTACATCACTTGCCAATATACATCATTTACCATCAACAATTCACTATTTTAAAGCATTAATCAAAGCCATTTAACATCATGCATCACTATGCATCAAAACCATATTAACAATATGTCAAACAAAGGATCTCTCACTTTGAGCATCCTTCAATACATGGCTTTCAAAATCAGCATTAACCATGCTAAAACATGCTTTCAAAACAGAATTTAAACATGCAAATTATAACCAATGCATCAAACCACTTCATGGCTCATCCAAGGGAATTTTTTCGAAAACTTACTCTTGAGCTTAGCTAAGTTGTTTAGACTTAAAATAAGCTCCCAAAACCTTCAAATAATTGTTTCAAAGCTGGAAACCCAACTCCACTCACCAATTACTTTTCGCTTGCTTGCCGAAATGCCAATCAAGCCTCCAGATCAACTCCAAAAGTGTCCGAAGATGTCTCCCATGTTTTAAACACATCAAAGCAGAGGATTAATGCATCATTATGCATTGAAATCTTCAGCCAACACACCTAAACTCACTGCTCTACTTAAAACCAACATTTCGGCTACCAAACACAACTGAAATCACCTCCAAGCACTTCCAAAACTTAACCCAGCCAAGATCCATCACTTCTAACCACTTCTAAACATCAATTAACATCCAAAATGAACCTAAACTCGTCCTTATACCTCCAGCTATAACATAACACCAAAAACACCTCAAAAACCACCATTTTCATAAGCAAAAACTTAGGAATTTCAACCTATTCGGGATTGCATTGATAAAACCTCATTTCCTCATCATTAGACATCCAAAATACATTTAAGAATCATCTCAAAACAGAGCTCAAGCAATCACAACGAAATTCTTCAAGATTTCTTTCAAATCTTGAGTTTTAAGCCAAAATCAAGTTTCTAACATTAAAACCATTTACAAAACTTAAATTAAGGATTGACAACTTGGGAATTTCATTAAAGAACTGAGTATTTAGAGGAGAAGAACAATCTTACCTCTAAATGGTGATTTCTCCTTGATTTGAGCCAATTTCCTTGAAAATTCAATGAGGAAATCAAAAGGATTTGATGTAAGATTGATTAGGAATTAATTGATGATAGAAATCTCATCAATTGAAGTGGAGATCAATGAAAAAGTTGCTGGAGAAAAAGTGTTTGGATGATGAAATTTTGAGAGAAAAAGAAATGAGAAAAATCTAGGAAAAGGTAGTTATGAAAATCCAAAAAGTAGTTTCCCTTTTCTTTTAATTAATTAAAACATTAATTAATTCACTCAAATTAAGGAAAAATCTGGAGAAAACATTTTTTGGTAAATTAGCTCCTTAAAGATTCAAAGTTTCAATCCTTACAAAACAGTCACCACTAAACTTTTCAAAAATTGCATTTTAGTCGCTACACCGAAATGTAGTATTTCCAAACCTTATTTTGCAAAATTGATTTCACCACTCTCCTATATATATTAAAAGAGGATTTTTAGATATTTTTCCATATTTTTAAAGCATCCCGAACTAGGCTTTCCCTAAAACCACCTTTTATATTCGAACCGAAAATCAGACTGGTACGGTTCAGACCCTAAACTTCTAAGCCCAAAATTGGGGTGTTACAAAGACACTCCCAGCCGCATCCAGCCGCCGCGTAGCTAGACGAAGAGCCCAACAGAACGACCATCCGCTACGCGCCGCCTCATCCGGCCTGCCTCCTCAAATTTCTCCTCTGACGCGACAGCAACAGAGGGGAACTCCCTCAGCTTATCGCACCATTTTCCTTTCCTTTCTTTTCTTTTTAATTTTTATGTTTTATTTTATTTCCCTTTTTTATGTTTTATTTTTCTGTTTTTAATTTTTCTTTTTATATTTTATGTTTTGTTTTTAATTTTTGTTTTTTAGAGACATTGAGGACAATGTCAACCTTGAGTTTGGGGGGAATTAGTCCTCTTTGTTTTAGGTTCATTTAGTAGCATTTAAATGTATATGTAAATTCTGCCCCCTAGCACTTAATGAAATAGAAATCTTTAGCTTTAAAACTTGTGCCTATGATAGCTTAGCCGACTACTTATATTCGCACCATTCTAAAAAAAACTTAAATCTAACTATGGGAAGAAGCATGAAAAACACTTAGAAATTTTTTCTTTCTGCCAATTATCTTTACACTTGTCTGTTAAATGCTGAATTTTTGCTTGAGTTTTGTGTCTAACACTGCCTGCCTTACTTAATAAAATTTCCTTGATTGAATACAGGTTTACCGCCACGACAGCACAGGGCAGCACAACAAAAATGATGAAAAACCTAGAGGTTCCCGAAACAGGCTCTAGGTAGAAAGATTAAATACCCTAGAGGTGCCCGAAACGGGCTCTAGGAAGGATCATGAGCAAGGACACTCTGCTGTTATCAATGTCCATGAATCTAAACCTTGTGACAGACAAATTAGCAAGAGTGAATGAAAGTCTTCACGGGATGACTCTATTCAAAGGGTTCGGAGTTTCGTAGAGTGCACCTATATCTACAACAAATTTGCTTATTATTGACGTTGAAAATATTGTCACTAAAACTTATATTTACGTCACTATTTGTATTTTGTGACATAAAATTCGACGTCACGACAATCGTCACGCTAGGTGTGTCACTAAATGTCTAACGTGACGATGTATCATTATTTGTCACGCATTGCAAAACATATAGTGACATTTATATAAAATGTCACCTTACGATTTATATTCAATGACAACTAATTATGTCATCAGATAATATAGAACTTCGTCATTAATCATTTGTATCGTCACCAATAATATAATAATTTTCATTGTATTCGTGACAAATTATTAACGAGGCACCATATCGTCACCAAATAGAATATGAATGACGATAATAAATTTTTCCAAATCTTATTACAAATTACAATGAATGCCTAAACTTTTCATAAATTAAAATAATGGCCAGACTTTTCATAAATTAAAATAATGGCCAAACTTTTTATAAATTATAATAAAATCCTAAACTTTTTATAAATTACAATAAAAGCCCAAAATTTTAACAAATTGCAACTACAACCCAATATTTTTTCAAATTACAATAACAACCCAGTATTTTTATAAATTACAATAATGGCCCAAGCTTTTTACAAATTAAAGTAACTGCCCAAGCTTCTTACAAATTACAATTTGATCACTTCCCTCTAAAATAACCTTGCCAAATTCTATTCTTCTAAGAGGTTCTAAAGGCAGTGTTCCTTCTCCAAGAAAGACATTGCCTTAGTTGACAACTTTATTCACACCAGAAAATTTCAGATACTCTTCAACCTTTTTCCCTCTTTTTCATCTTCTTCTTGATGTCTTTTATGCAACTCTTTTTTTTTCGTTCTCCGACTTGCCATTCCTAATCAAGATATAATCAATGTTAATTTTTAGTCATTATTAAAAACAACACTGATTAAAGATAAAAAAAAGGGTAAACTATACTAATGACCACCGAACTATGGGGTTGGTGTCGATTTGACCACTATATTTTCAATTGTGTTAAATATACCACATAACTGTTTAATTGGTTCCAATGTAGCCACCTGCCGTTAAAAAAACGAAAAAGTTAACGGGACTGTTAAAATAATTAGTATAATTACACATTTAGTCCCCTTTATTTATACAATCATTCAATTTAGTCCTAATTTTAATATAATAAAATAAATTGATTATTCAATTAGGTGGTGACACATGTCACCACCTTATTTGAGGGATTTATTTATTTTTATTAAATTTATTTTCTTTCCCCAATTAGGTGGTGACACGTGTCACCACCTAATGGAGTAAGAAAAATAAATTGTAGAAGTTGGCCCTAAGGAGGATTGAACTCAGGTTCCTAGGAAAAGAATGCACCACCCTTACCACTGAGCTAAGAACGATTTTAGCATATGGAATACCAAATGTTCTATATGTCGTATATGTGTTATCCTTATTAGATTCAAACATTGAGAAGCACAAGGAGATACAAAACTGGTATTTCGAACCATATCTGCAGAATTATGGAACCATTTCATGGGTACTCCTTGTGCAGAAAATACCAGTTTTGTGTTTTTCTTGTTTTAATTACCAAAAACCTTTCTTTTCTCTTCATTTTTATAAATATTGTAAAATCATATACGGATTTCTTGTTTTCCTTATCCTTTGTTTCCTCCATTTTTGTTATAAACCCAGAGGTTTTAAGCTTTTAACACAGCTAAAAACGTAAAAAGTTTGTCTTTTTCGATGAGTCTCTTCGGCCTCAGCAGCAGGTTCGCTTCATTTCAATTACCCAAATCTCTTTTTTTGTTTGTTTAAATTTTCTCGATTCTGTGTTTTTTCTTTGAATCGTGGTACTGATCTCTGTTTCCATTCTTTCTTTATGCAGAAATCAGAAGACATTTAGGCCTAAGAAGAATGTTCCATCGGGAAGCAAGGTTTGAATGTTGCTTTTCCTTGTTCTG
The DNA here is from genome assembly GCA_030270665.1 of Hibiscus trionum. Classification (NCBI taxonomy): domain Eukaryota; kingdom Viridiplantae; phylum Streptophyta; class Magnoliopsida; order Malvales; family Malvaceae; genus Hibiscus; species Hibiscus trionum. Next base: position 16,986,482 of record BSYR01000010.1, read on the forward strand.
TTCTTAGATTTGGGTGCTTTGAGTAATGTTCATGTGAAGTTGATGTTCAGAAATTTTCCATGGAAATGCAATTTGCAGGGTGCTCAGTTTCAATTGCACATCGATGCAACCTTGGGTAGTGGTAACTTGAGAGAAGCTGTTAGGCTACCACCTGGTGAAGATATCAACGAGTGGTTAGCTGTGAATAGTAAGAATCCGAATCCGAATCCAAATTCGAATCAAAATATTATTTGCTAGGGGTTCAACTTCATATAATCTTGAACTGATTTTTTCTTCATTTCCTTCTCCCATGCAGCTGTGGATTTCTTCAATCAAGTGAACCTCATGTATGGTACACTAACTGAGTTCTGCATTGCAAACAACTGTCCAACTATGTCCAACTGAGTTCTGGGTTTATAACAAAAATGGAGGAAACAGAGGATAAGGAAAACAAGAAATCCGTATATGATTTTACAATATCTATAAAAATTGAAGAGAAAAGAAAGGTTTTTGGTAATTAAAACAAGAAAAACACAAAACTGGTATTTTCTGCACAAGGAGATACCCATGAAATGGTTCCATAATTCTGCAAGATATGGTTCGAAATACCAGTTTTGTATCTCCTTGTGCTTCTCAATGTTTGAATCTAATAAGGATAACACATATACCACATATAGAATATTTGGTATTCCATAAGCTAAAATCATTCTTAGCTCAGTGGTAAGGGTGGTGCATTCTTTTCCTAGGAACCCGAGTTTGATTCTCCTTGGGGCCAACTTTCACAATTTATTTTTCTTACTCCATTGGTGGTGACACGTGTCACCGCCTAATTGAATAATCAATTTATTTTATTATATTAAAATTAGAACTAAATTAAATGATTGTATAAATAAAGGGGACTAAATGTGTAATTATACCAATTATTTTAACAGTCTCATTAACTTTTTCATTTTTTTTAACGGCAGGTGGCTACATTGGAACCAATTAAATAGTTATGTGGTATATTTAACACAATTGAAAATATAGTGGTCAAATCGACACCAACCCCATAGTTCGGTGGTCATTAGTATAGTTTACCCTAAAAAAATTACACAGACAAGGGCATCTATCCATCTATTGTATATTAAAAATTGCTCTAGGGCCAAGTGTGTCAAATAAAAATACAATTAATACAAGCTACCAAGACTAGAGATACATACGTAGCAATGTCAATAAAGAAGATGGAATTCCCAACTGCAGAAGACATTTGAATTGAATCCGTCAATCTAAGCTTTTTAAAATGACAACATTGCTAACTCCAAACTCGTAACTTTCATCAACTCTTGTACATCATACAGACATACAAAATTCCAACTCAATCAGCAAACCAGAATGCCAAAATTTACCCTTCAAACTCTTCCAGGCAAACATAACTTAATCAACCTGGAGTTGTCAAGGTTACTAAGCAGAATTAAACACAAAAGGTAGATTATAAGCAATATTAAAACTGATACATCCATATGAATAGGAATACCCTACTCAAAATTAAGTTTTAGATAAGATATTAGAATGACTTTCACAAAAAATTCATGAATTTCAATAGACACTAACCTGCTGCTTTTCATTAAGGGATTTTAAGGCTTTTCCTCATATTTGACCTCACGCACATTTGAGATGATAAGAGTCTATACCTGAAAAAATGTTAGCAGTATGCAAAATAATATAAACATTAGAACATCTTATATCCTACAAATTTTAAGTTTCCATTATAAAAAATAATGATGTTCAATACCGATGTAACCCTTGTTCTTATGTTTATAACATTTCCATTTTCTAGTATCCTCAACAAATTATTTAACAAGTAATAAGACTATATTTCTCAAAGGTTCTACATTATTTGTTTTTAATTCAATTTTTTTTTCAGAACACTGCTCAATTTTCCATACATAACTGAATTCAACACTAATTTTTCTTCTAAACAAAACCTAGAATCTATAAACTTATTCTTCCATTAATAGTGCTTTTAAAAGGTAAATCCCATCATCCACGACAATATTACATACATACATGAAAATCAAAGCTTTGTTCGATCAAAGACCATAGAGATTACATAAAATAGAAACCCTGATAATCATAATCTTTTTCTTTAATTGTAATAAAGTTCGAGGCCCATACCATCATGGATCTTGTAATCCTTGAGGGTAATATGATCCTTATAAATCGTATACCACTTTTGGATGCGGATCTTGTCGGCTCAAGTTCCGATTTGCGCCGCCACCAGTTTCTTGAGGTCTTCGATGGTGTCATCGTCATTGACTTCACGCGCACCTTCTTTCCCAGACGATCATTCAACACTACCTCGATCATCTTCGATTTTTGTTAACAATTTTTTTTAGAGAAAACCCTAATTCCCAAATTCGTCAACCTTGGAAAATAATGAGAGAAGAGAATCGAAACGTGTGGTGGCCTTTATGTAATGAACTAACAAATAACAATATCTAGCTTGTTCCGGAATAAACATTGTTTCTTTTTAATACGGGTAAAAGTTTGATACACATCCCGTAAAACTAATTTTACACAAATTTCATTATAAAAATTAAATCTTAAATTTTTAACTTTAATCCTAAAAAATTAAACCCTAAACATTAAATAATATACCTTAAATTTTGAATACTAACCTTAAATTCTAAACTTATAACTTTAAACCCATAAACTAAAACCATAACCCATAAAACCAAAAGGCACATATAAACTAAAGTTTACACCGTCTGTGTATCAAAGTTTTTTCTTTTAATGTAGTCCAAATGAACTGTTTTATGATGTTTATATTTTGATAGGTAATATGTGTAAAAAACATTAAACTACCCTTGTATAAAATTTAACTCATAACTTTATATCCTAAAGTCCAAAATCTTAAACATTAAACTTTAACTATAAACCCTAAACTAACTTTTAAACCCTAAATCTAACAAAATTGTGTAAACTAAAATTTACAAACTTTTGTATGGTATAACATAGTTGCTTATATGGTATAACATCAATGTAATTATGATATAACATAGTTGCTTATATGGTATATTATAATATATACAACATATTAATACAGATATTTAAATAAATTTAGCAATTCATATATTTAAAATACATTTTATTTTCATTATTTATATGTCATAGTTTTATGTATATAAATTAATTTTAATATATTAATAATTTTTATTATATAGATTTGATACATTTATCTATCTATATAATTATTTATATAATTTATTATTATATTTTAAATAAAATCTTCCTGTGCAATATAAGGAAAATAAAAAGGTGACAAATTACCATGTTCGTCATGCAAAACCGAGATTTTGAATTAATGATGCAATCAAGATGTCACTAAAAGATTTTCCCACTAATTTTTTTGTGTTAATTCTTGACGTTAAATATAAAATGACACAGACTAATGATACCTTTTAAAATCTTCATATATATGAGTGAAAAATATTTTTTTTATCAATTAAATATATTTTCATGATAGAAATAAAACATCACCTTTTACTTTTTATAAAAATGGTAATTCAAATTGTCATGGATAAAGATTATTGGTGACGAATATAAAATGTCACTAGTTCATATTAAATCGTCATAATAATAATTCGTCACTAATACTTCTATTTCATGGGTGACGATTTTGCAACGTCATCATTTTGTCTAAACGTCCTTAAAAAGTTTTTTATGGAGACAAATTTTGGCACCATACATATGGTGACAAAAACTAATGACGTTTTTTAAAACTGTCATAGAAGATATACAATCAATCATTAAACGTGACGAAAATAAGTAATTGTCACATTTATAGTATATTTTGTGACATTATTTTAAGTGTCACATAGAAAATTTGTCACTAATTGATAAATTTGTTGTAGTGTATCCTAGCTTCAAACCCAGAGAATAGTTGTGATGAGCTGAAGCCCTTAAAGCCATGATTAGAAAAAGTGAACAAAAGTGTCCAAGTGTGTTGCCAAGGCAGCAACTCGTATCCTTCCTAGTAATTTAATTATTTTAGGCATTCTTTGTTAACTCTGTAATTTCAGCATATTTAGCATGAACTTAGACCTGCACACACTACACTGGCATTAAGAAAATTAAATCTAAGTTATTTCATGTCATTACCTATCACTAACATTAAATAGGTGCCACGGCCTTGAGGTAAGAAATCAAGTTGAAGGCTAATGTTTCTATTAATTTTGTGCTAAGGGCAAGTTTACTAGTTAGGTTGCATTGTTTGAGGACAAGAAATAGTTTGAGTTTGGGGGTGTGTAGAATGCCCGTGAGTTCTATATTTTGTACACATTCCATCCCTTACTATTGCTATTCTCAAGCTCATTTAGGCATATTTAGGTGCATTGCATGCATTATAATAGTATCTTCTCTTCTACTATGCTTCTACTGAATATTTTATGTTTAGTTGAGAAAAGTTAATGTTTTAGTTTAGTTTATATTTTCAGGTGCTAGAGCTAGGAGAGGAGAGGACAGGACAGGACAGAACAGAACAGAAGGCTGGGACCAAAAGAGATGTACTGAAGCAGCTTAAGATGACGCCAAGGACGATGTCGAAGCAGCATTGCCGCCAAGTGCCGCCCGGGCAGGAGTTACACCGACTTAGCCAAGATGGGTCATGATTTAAAGAGGGCAATTTCCTAAGCCCAACGAGCACAGTCTTGTAATTTTCTGAAGCCTGTAGCGACCGGTAGAGCTGATCTAAGACCGATAAGTAGAAGCACTTATCCTTACTTGCGAAAGAAGACAACGTCCAAGGAGTCAATATTTAAAGAATAAAGGAGGTTGTATTTAATGTAACTTACTTTTAGAACTCCTACCTCAAGAAGGACTCAAACTTAGGCCATGAGCCCTATATATACCCAATGTATGTAAGGGTACAAGGGTATGATGAGGGTGAGGGGATGCGACACTGAGCAGCCGCACAACGAAGATGTAGCTAGATAGGTTGGAGTGTTGGGGGTCGTGGCCCAACTCTCTTAGGGTTTAGATGTGTGTATGTAAAGCAGTTTGAGGGAAACGGTTTTATAGTTTTGAGTTGTTTTTAATAAAATTTTGAGTTTGCTTAATCTATGCTCTTTTTTCGTTCAATTAATATACATCAGACGGTTGAAGAGAAAATCCATTTGCCGGGCATGGATGTGCAAGGCTCATGAAAGAGTTAAGCACGGTCACAACATACAAAGGCGTGACTAACTTGGTTCCACACTAGTCCTCAAGTTTCAGCGGCTAAAAGGGACCACCAATCGTGTTGACTAATTTGGTTCCACACTAGTCCACAAGTTAGCATCTCGAGCATATTAACCTAGAAATAGGAGGGATCACTGTCGACTATCCTGCCGAACTTGGAATGCCTGCCAGACTTGCCGCCAGGACTTCTTTCCGTTCGACCTGTCGAGACAGTACACTCCTGCAGTGGCAGTGACCTACTACGGCCGTGTGATAGGGTCGTAGTTTGTCGCCCGCCATCCCGCCGAGGCAGCAAATCATGGCAACACAAAACATGCCCAGCTTATACAATGCAGTCCACAGGCTATTAAGATACACTTGCCTTACCCAGCCTATCGCCCAAATCCCTCCATATCATCTTTATCATCACTATTTTTATATTTACTTGTGTTTTTTTATATTTCCACATCATGAGATTTAATTGCGCATTTACTAAATCTTTGTGCAGGAAACCATTCATAGGAGTTGCTACAGTCCCTGTGGGAGACGATATCTTTTATACTATAACTTGACAAGAGTGTGCACTTGCGCTCAAAAATGGAGAACACCTAAACGCTCTACAAGTACCGTATTTATGAGTTGTCTTAGCAATCTTGGATATTCTGTTTTTTATATTAAGTTAGTTTTTGATATGAATGAATGTATGCACAAATGAATTCACAAAGACAAACAACAAAGCAAACAAAACAGTGCAAATGCATGAATGCAATCGAAGAGCCATTAATTCCATTGAAAATCTGCTCATGAAAGGAAACTTTTTATTAAATACTAAAGCTTTTATTACATCTTTTTCTTTTATTTCCGAATTACAAATATTTTTCTGCTTGAACACCTAACTCCTTGATTTCTTCAACTAGCCACATGAGCCTTGGTCCAACTTCTCCAATGGGCTTTATGTATTGATGAAGAGTTGCAGTTTTGGTTGCCAACATTGTCACGTACTTGGTTCTCCTCAATCTTTAAGAGCTTTCCATTCATAATTTGAACAATTTCCCAGAATCAACCCCTTATAGATATGAAATGATACGCATACTAAATAAACAAGATAGGGATCAAAGATTAATAAAGCAAGAAAAACGGAAATGAACTAGTCAAAAACAAATTAAATGCACGATAATTTTGGCCGGCATTCCAACATTTCAGGATATGTCTCCACGGATTATTCCTGCGACTCAACACCCTAGGATTTCCGCATGGCTCTATTAGGGGTAGGCTCTAGATTCTCAAACTTTGTTTGGTTCTAAAAAGGTACCCGAGTTGTCCTTGTTGTCCCCTACTAAGGGTAGCAAGGCTCTCGATTCTCACCCATTATTGGCTACAAACGAATCGAGTTCTGTCACATCCCAAAAACCGGTCTAGTCGGAATTAAGTTCCGGTGACCGAGTATTTTATATCAATTGTATAATTTATTCGATCTTATTTAGAGTATTCGAATTAAAATATGATTTATTATTATTATTATTAAAAAAATATAAAAATACAAAAGTGGTGTAAATTAGGTAACCACTAAATTAGTGGCCATGCCACCAATGTTATATAATTGAAGGGAAATGGGAAAAGGTGCCATCCAAATTAGTATAAATAGGGAGATATATAATTTATTCGATTTTATTTAGATTATTCGAGATAATTTATGAATCAAGGTCAAGTTCCAGTAAACGAATATTTTCATTTCGATTAAGGGTTGGTTCGATTTGGTACCCAAAATAGATTAAATAGTTAGTTTATTATTATTATATTATTCGGGTCTAGTAGAAATTAGATTCGAAACCTATTTATTTGGTTTATTATTATTAATAATATTAAAAAAAAAAGAGGACTACACGGCAGATCCACCATGAAATCTAAAGCATTTGCAAATGGAAATCAAGTGGAAAAATTTCCACTTCATGTGGCTATTAATAAACCCACTTAGTAAATGGGAAATTTATAATCAAAGTGGTCATTTGTGGCTATGATTTGTTTAAGTTGCTGGCAAAATTAGTATAAAAGGGGGCAAGGGGATTGTAGAATTCACGGCAAAGAAGCAAGAAAGAAAGAAAGAAAAAAAAATAGTAGCATACGATCCAATGTTCGATTGGTAGTCCGATATTTTCGATATAGTAATATCAAATTTCTACCGATGACGGGGTAAGCTCAAATCTCTAGTTAGTTTAAGTTTCGGTATCGAGTTTGATTAATATTTTTATATATATTCGATACTGTCTTATTGATTTTAATTGGTTATCATAGTACACGAGGTCGATTCGGAACAACCGTCAAGCCCAAGAAATAAAAATAAAGTACCGGTCTATCAAGGTGAGTGAAATAAATTAGAGTTGAGATTAGAGTCTCAACTATCTTTAATTTGATGTTAGTATATATATTAAGCATGAAATTAGATTAATTAAAGGTTGGTAAAAGATAAGGGTAGAAAGAATAAAGAAATTCGGATTTGTAAACTGTCCTGTAGAAAACTGCATTTTTGAGCATGTTAGAGTCATTTTTGGAAAAAGTGTTCTTCTACAAAGTTGTAGAGAACAAAATTTTACATGAAATAGAGGTATTATTTGCTCAAAAATGTTAAGTATAGGTCTCGTAATTGTTGTTAGAAGTTACTGGACTAAAACTGAATAAATCTAGAATCTGCTATACTAAATTGTAAAATTCGAAAATTATAGGGCTTAAATAATACCAATAAAATTCTGGAAATTTATACTTGAAACAGGAGAGTCATGAAATGAATGAAATTAAATGGCCAAGCTTGAATTAAGTCTCAATTGATAAGTTAAATGTACACTAAAATGGCAAGTTGAAAACAGTAGGCAGAATAGGTCTACGAGAAAGCCCGGTTTTCAAACAATAAACTGTATTGATAGGTACATGCTAAAATTATGTACCATACATGGTTGTAAAGGTGTGTTTATAAGCTTTCTAGAATGGTAAAGAACTCCTTATTTGGAGTTGTGAGTAAAAAGATATGAATTTTTGAGTAAGTAAATGTCATAAAAACAGGGTAACAGTTTGCCCCTAAATCTGCATCAACAGCGATTTTAGAAATTCATTATAAATTGTATAAGAAGAATTAAAAGTTATAATTTATATGGTTTAAAAGGTTATTAAGTCTAGTTTCGTTTACAACAAACGAAATCAGATTTTGAGTTTTAGAACATTTTATATAAATATTTCTTTGAGGACAATGCAAGCTGCCTAATGTACTAAATGATATATTTCTTTAATGTTTGGTTAGAAAAGAGTAGAAATGAAGGAAACCACAAAGTTGGAGAATAAGGAAAATGTCTCTAAGCTTGGATTAAGGTGAGTGTGGATGCATTTGTCTCGGGTGACGCGGTGTCATTCCGATCTTTGTTTCTTTGTTCTGATATGTGAGTGTAGTTGCGTCAAGGGATAGGCTCGGTGCCTTCCCGTTGCATTATTTATGATTATGTTTGCATTTGTTAAGGGCTCACGTAGAGCAACTATGTTCGAATGGCAAATTTGATAAGTGTCTTGCATTACTTTGATATGTTTGAATATGACTATGAAATGCTACATGATATGGAGCTACGGCTCATCTTGTTATTTCATATGATATGATATGAAAATCATGGACTATGTGAATTTGTGTGTATTTATGGACGTTGGATACAATTGGCATGCCATAGGGTTATTCGAGCTCAACATGTAAGGGAGGACTACGGTCCAGGGCTACGGCCTATATGTGGGAGATAAAAGGATGGAAGTGTAAGGGATATATGGAGCTACGGCTCAGGGCTACGGCTCATTTATGATACATGATATGGTGTACAGGGAATCCGCGTATCCAATGGTACCAATATATTATGTGTTTGATACGTTATGCTATGTTATGATCATGATATGACATTATGTTTTGTTATGAATATATATGGAGCTACGGCTCAGGGCTACGGCTCATTTATGATACATGATATGGTGTACAGGGAATCCGCGTATCCAATGGTACCAATATATTATGTGTTTGATACGTTATGCTATGTTATGATCATGATATGACATTATGTTTTGTTATGAATATATATGGAGCTACGGCTCAGGGCTACGGCTCATTTATGATTCATGATATGGTGTACAGGGAATCCGCGTATCCAATGGTACCAATATATTATGTGTTTGATACGTTATGCTATGTTATGATCATGATATGATATTATGCTTTGTTATGAATATAAAGTATGCCATGTTATTGCATTATGATCATTTTTGGAAGCATGCTACATGACATAACATGTTCATTCATTGTCATTGGCTACCTCGCTTAGACTATGTAAGTCTAATGCATTCATTGCATAACATTTCAGGTTAAAGAAAGTAACAGATCAAGATCGGAATTAGTTGGAAGGTTGGCAAGTCACTACAATTAAAGAGTAATGTGTTTTGTCCTTATGAACTCCTAGTATGGTGGCAAAGTAGTTAAAATCTTGTGGGCCTACTATTGTGAAATTTTGCCTATGTTTTATATAAGGTTTTAAAGCTATATAGACTATTAAGTTAGTAATAAAATTGACATAATTGGTAGTAAAACATTGATTAAAGGACTCTATAATTTTTGTGAGTTGTTAGGCTCATTTAAATATGTAAAGAATTTTAGTAAGATAATAAAAAGAAATAGATTTGAATATTTTACAAAATAGTCACTAAATATTGCATTGTCTAATCAGGTAGGTAAATGACCTCCGATAGTAATGAGGTTTTACAGGCTAATAACTAGTAAGTTTAATTTCAGTATATTTTCACGAATTTCAGATAAAAACCTTTAATTTGTGAAAATTACAATTTGGTCCCTAAGTTTGAAAAAGTTTAAAATTGACCCCAATTTGAGTAAGTTGTTAATAAGTTAATTGTAAAGTCTTAAAAGAGATTAATAAAATATTACGAAATGATTTTTGAACTTTGGATTTATGTCTCCGATCTCCGTTATGTTTTTCGGTAGCGCTCTCCGACCCGGTTCTCTACCAGGCCGGGAAGGGGGTGTTACATTAGTGGTATCAGAGCTAGAGTTTAGTCGGTTCTGGACTAAACTTAAATATGTTTGTATTGTATGTTGTGTTACTTTGCCACCTAGGAGTTATTTATTGTGCATTGTGACTTGCCGACTAATCCGATCTCTTTATGTTTAGATGTCTAAGTTCAGTCAAGCTAGTATAGATGAGCATATTCTTGTCGGAGAAAATTCGAGGACGAATTTTCTTTAAAGGGGGAGAGAGTTGTCACATCCCAAAAACCGGTCTAGTCGGAATTAAGTTCCGGTGACCGAGTATTTTATATCAATTGTATAATTTATTCGATCTTATTTAGAGTATTCGAATTAAAATATGATTTATTATTATTATTATTAAAAAAATATAAAAATACAAAAGTGGTGTAAATTAGGTAACCACTAAATTAGTGGCCATGCCACCAATGTTATATAATTGAAGGGAAATGGGAAAAGGTGCCATCCAAATTAGTATAAATAGGGAGATATATAATTTATTCGATTTTATTTAGATTATTCGAGATAATTTATGAATCAAGGTCAAGTTCCAGTAAACGAATATTTTCATTTCGATTAAGGGTTGGTTCGATTTGGTACCCAAAATAGATTAAATAGTTAGTTTATTATTATTATATTATTCGGGTCTAGTAGAAATTAGATTCGAAACCTATTTATTTGGTTTATTATTATTAATAATATTAAAAAAAAAAGAGGACTACACGGCAGATCCACCATGAAATCTAAAGCATTTGCAAATGGAAATCAAGTGGAAAAATTTCCACTTCATGTGGCTATTAATAAACCCACTTAGTAAATGGGAAATTTATAATCAAAGTGGTCATTTGTGGCTATGATTTGTTTAAGTTGCTGGCAAAATTAGTATAAAAGGGGGCAAGGGGATTGTAGAATTCACGGCAAAGAAGCAAGAAAGAAAGAAAGAAAAAAAATAGTAGCATACGATCCAATGTTCGATTGGTAGTCCGATATTTTCGATATAGTAATATCAAATTTCTACCGATGACGGGGTAAGCTCAAATCTCTAGTTAGTTTAAGTTTCGGTATCGAGTTTGATTAATATTTTTATATATATTCGATACTGTCTTATTGATTTTAATTGGTTATCATAGTACACGAGGTCGATTCGGAACAACCGTCAAGCCCAAGAAATAAAAATAAAGTACCGGTCTATCAAGGTGAGTGAAATAAATTAGAGTTGAGATTAGAGTCTCAACTATCTTTAATTTGATGTTAGTATATATATTAAGCATGAAATTAGATTAATTAAAGGTTGGTAAAAGATAAGGGTAGAAAGAATAAAGAAATTCGGATTTGTAAACTGTCCTGTAGAAAACTGCATTTTTGAGCATGTTAGAGTCATTTCTGGAAAAAGTGTTCTTCTACAAAGTTGTAGAGAACAAAATTTTACATGAAATAGAGGTATTATTTGCTCAAAAATGTTAAGTATAGGTCTCGGAATTGTTGTTAGAAGTTACTGGACTAAAACTGAATAAATCTAGAATCTGCTATACTAAATTGTAAAATTCGAAAATTATAGGGCTTAAATAATACCAATAAAATTCTGGAAATTTATACTTGAAACAGGAGAGTCATGAAATGAATGAAATTAAATGGCCAAGCTTGAATTAAGTCTCAATTGATAAGTTAAATGTACACTAAAATGGCAAGTTGAAAACAGTAGGCAGAATAGGTCTACGAGAAAGCCCGGTTTTCAAACAATAAACTGTATTGATAGGTACATGCTAAAATTATGTACCATACATGGTTGTAAAGGTGTGTTTATAAGCTTTCTAGAATGGTAAAGAACTCCTTATTTGGAGTTGTGAGTAAAAAGATATGAATTTTTGAGTAAGTAAATGTCATAAAAACAGGGTAACAGTTTGCCCCTAAATCTGCATCAACAGCGATTTTAGAAATTCATTATAAATTGTATAAGAAGAATTAAAAGTTATAATTTATATGGTTTAAAAGGTTATTAAGTCTAGTTTCGTTTACAACAAACGAAATCAGATTTTGAGTTTTAGAACATTTTATATAAATATTTCTTTGAGGACAATGCAAGCTGCCTAATGTACTAAATGATATATTTCTTTAATGTTTGGTTAGAAAAGAGTAGAAATGAAGAAAACCACAAAGTTGGAGAATAAGGAAAATGTCTCTAAGCTTGGATTAAGGTGAGTGTGGATGCATTTGTCTCGGGTGACGCGGTGTCATTCCGATCTTTGTTTCTTTGTTCTGATATGTGAGTGTAGTTGCGTCAAGGGATAGGCTCGGTGCCTTCCCGTTGCATTATTTATGATTATGTTTGCATTTGTTAAGGGCTCACGTAGAGCAACTATGTTCGAATGGCAAACTTGATAAGTGTCTTGCATTACTTTGATATGTTTGAATATGACTATGAAATGCTACATGATATGGAGCTACGGCTCATCTTGTTATTTCATATGATATGATATGAAAATCATGGACTATGTGAATTTGTGTGTATTTATGGACGTTGGATACAATTGGCATGCCATAGGGTTATTCGAGCTCAACATGTAAGGGAGGACTACGGTCCAGGGCTACGGCCTATATGTGGGAGATAAAAGTATGGAAGTGTAAGGGATATATGGAGCTACGGCTCAGGGCTACGGCTCATTTATGATACATGATATGGTGTACAGGGAATCCGCGTATCCAATGGTACCAATATATTATGTGTTTGATACGTTATGCTATGTTATGATCATGATATGACATTATGTTTTGTTATGAATATATATGGAGCTACGGCTCAGGGCTACGGCTCATTTATGATACATGATATGGTGTACAGGGAATCCGCGTATCCAATGGTACCAATATATTATGTGTTTGATACGTTATGCTATGTTATGATCATGATATGACATTATGTTTTGTTATGAATATATATGGAGCTACGGCTCAGGGCTACGGCTCATTTATGATTCATGATATGGTGTACAGGGAATCCGCGTATCCAATGGTACCAATATATTATGTGTTTGATACGTTATGCTATGTTATGATCATGATATGATATTATGCTTTGTTATGAATATAAAGTATGCCATGTTATTGCATTATGATCATTTTTGGAAGCATGCTACATGACATAACATGTTCATTCATTGTCATTGGCTACCTCGCTTAGACTATGTAAGTCTAATGCATTCATTGCATAACATTTCAGGTTAAAGAAAGTAACAGATCAAGATCGGAATTAGTTGGAAGGTTGGCAAGTCACTACAATTAAAGAGTAATGTGTTTTGTCCTTATGAACTCCTAGTATGGTGGCAAAGTAGTTAAAATCTTGTGGGCCTACTATTGTGAAATTTTGCCTATGTTTTATATAAGGTTTTAAAGCTATATAGACTATTAAGTTAGTAATAAAATTGACATAATTGGTAGTAAAACATTGATTAAAGGACTCTATAATTTTTGTGAGTTGTTAGGCTCATTTAAATATGTAAAGAATTTTAGTAAGATAATAAAAAGAAATAGATTTGAATATTTTACAAAATAGTCACTAAATATTGCATTGTCTAATCAGGTAGGTAAATGACCTCCGATAGTAATGAGGTTTTACAGGCTAATAACTAGTAAGTTTAATTTCAGTATATTTTCACGAATTTCAGATAAAAACCTTTAATTTGTGAAAATTACAATTTGGTCCCTAAGTTTGAAAAAGTTTAAAATTGACCCCAATTTGAGTAAGTTGTTAATAAGTTAATTGTAAAGTCTTAAAAGAGATTAATAAAATATTACGAAATGATTTTTGAACTTTGGATTTATGTCTCCGATCTCCGTTATGTTTTTCGGTAGCGCTCTCCGACCCGGTTCTCTACCAGGCCGGGAAGGGGGTGTTACAAGTTCAACTCATGAGGACTCACCATCGATGCCTTTTCGAAGAATCAATATCCTTATGAAGACAAGGGAATGAGTCCCAAAGGTACTTGCTAGGCTCATACGAATAATCAATATTCTTACATGGGCAAAGTGTATTTCCCCCCACTTAAACGAACGGGACAAAGCTTGGGAATAGAGCTTGGAATTAAGTCTTAGATGCGTAAAATATAGTTATATTCATTTAAACGGACAAATAAACAGAACCTATCGTGAACTTGCAAATTCCATAATTAAAAAAACTTTTTTTTGAAAACCATTTAAAATCAATTTGTGGCATGACCCTCTTTTGTTTTTATTTTAAAAACAAAAACACGTCCCCAGCGGATTCACCAAGCTGTCGCAACCCTTTCGAGCTTCGACTTTTTGAAAACTTTAAAAACACTGAGTCGCCACCAATCTTTTTGAAAAAAGTGTGATTGGATCATTTTAAAACAAGTTTATTTTAATAAAACATTTTGTTTTAATAAAACAACGATTTTGGTCTACGAAAACCAAAAAATAGGTTCAGAGGTCGGTTACGCGTGGGGAAGGGTTAGCACCCCCACGACGCCCAAAATTGGTGCCTAATTGATTTTAAAATCGTTTTCAAAACTGGAATTTACAAGTTCACGAAGGTTTGACTTTACTTGTCTGTTTAATGAATATTAGTCTATTTTATCAGCCTTCTCTCCCGGAAGATGAACTTTAATCACCGCAAATATTTCTGGCGCTAACCCGTCATTCTCATTTGATAAGACACCGCATTAAATTAATTTCGCTTTTTCAAACAACAAAGAAACTTAGTGCTTATGTTTATTCTAAGTTCGATTATTTAAGAAAAAACTGAAAACATCTAAATCTTTTATTTCTAATTAAAAGTTTAAGTTTACTTAAGTGTATTTTATTTTTGTGAAGAACATTTTTCAACAAACATGTTTCTATCTAAGCTTTAGAACCTAGTCCTAAGTTTTAACCTATTTCTAAAACAAGCAAGCAACATTTTTCTTTTGTGTTTTTTCCTTTTTATTATTTCTTTTGAAAAACCTTTATTTCTTCTTTTTTTTACTTTTTAATTTTTTAAAGCCAAGACCCTTTTTTACATTTTTTAACTTTTTTTTATGTTTTTTCACCTTTTATATTTTTTCAAAAAAAAAGTTTCTCCTTTTAGACTTTTTTTCATTTTTTTAATTTTTAAAAGCCTTTCTTTTAATTTTTTTAAATAAACCTTGTTTTTTTAAAAGATTTCTCTTTTAAGTTTTTCAAAACTTTAGTTTTAATCTTAATATTCTAAACTTTTCTTTAAAACCTTTTTATTTTGTTTTCTTAAAAAAACTCTTATTACTTATTTCTTTTTTCCTAAAAAAACATCTTATTTATTTCTTCTTTTTAAAACCATTTAACCCATTTATCATTATTAAAACTAAATTAAAAAAAACTTTTTATATTTTTTATTAAAATCAAGCTCCTTTATTATTTCTACCCATTCATTATTGTTTTTTCCTAATTAAATCCCTAACTTTAAGTTTTTTCAATTAAACCACATTTACTCATTTTATTCTTGCATTTTAATTTAAACACTTTTAAAAATTATTTCTACATTTCTAAAAATCAAAACAATCCTAACAACATTTTTAAGCATGCAAATTTTTAAAAGATCAAACCAAAATAAAAACGGAAATTTAAAATAAAAATATTACCGGAATCGTGAAATGATTTTCCAACTTCAAGAACACAACCTAAAATTCACAAAAAAACAAACACAAATACAAAAATTTAACCAAGAATAAGCATAAAAATCTAAATAAAAATCAAAAGGGAAGATAGGTTTTTTTACCGAAGCGACGAACGATGAACTCGAATATGAACTGCTCGAAACGCTCCTAATTGCCTCTGGAAAATTACCTCCAAACTCGAACTTCAACTCTAAAATTTTCAGCAAACTCTTGAAAAATTTAGAGAATTTTTCGGATTTTTTCTAAGCTTTTATTTTCAAGTGTATTTTTCTCTTCAATTTTGGTGTGTTGAACAATGGAGAATAGGGGGCTTTTATACACATACTCGAGCTTGCAAATCAAGCAAATATTCGCGTTTAATCTTCAAATTGGAGCCAAAATCAGACCAAGAACTTGATTCTCGGCAAAACCCCTCAATTCTTTTCTTATATGATTTGGTTCAATATCGAAGCTAAATTTTCCCATTGATTCGAGCCTAAGGTTTAACCTCTTGTCTCGGTTTTTTGCAGATTCCAGCGAGCACAGGCGGCGGGGGCAAGCGGGGTTGGTGGCATTAGGTCGGCGGCGGCGAGGCGGATCGGTCGGTACCAACGGTGACGGCAGCCGTGGCCGGTAGACGCCGGCTGGCCACCTTGAATCGTTCGGTAGAGGGTTTTCTGGGGTGTGACGCGCGCTGGTTCTCCCTTTTCCCCTTTTTTATTAGTTTTTTCTTTTTTTAGTTGTTTTCTTTACTGCTTTTTATCACATTTATTCTTTTTTCATTTTATTTCTTTTTTTTTCCTACAACATTTATTTTCCACCTTTATTAATTAATAAAAACACGTTTATTCTTTTCTTTTCTTTTTAAAAGATGGGCTTGTATTTTTTTAAATGGGCTTTGTTCTTTTTTTTCTTTTGAAATGGACTTAAAAAATGAGCTTTTAAAAGTGGGTTTTTGTTGTATTTTTATTTAATTTAAAAAAGGTGGGCCTTTTATTATTTAAAGGGAAAATGACTTTTTTTAATATTTTTATTTTTTTCAAATTATTTAAAATTGAAGTGAAAATTTAGTGACAACAGTGTCTGGATGCATTTGTAGGGTGGCTTTGCTTTATGCTTGTGGTATGGTGTTTGGTTCTTATTTTAATGTTTGGTTACTTTTGTCACATGATATGATATGGTGTACTATTTTCCTCTGTTTATGTTTTAAGGAGGTTTTTAACGAGGGATATGACTATATTTTTTTGTTCAAAGATAAAACCACTTCATTAAAAGGGCAAAGGTCGAACGACCACAACAAGAAGCACAAAGTCAAACGTAAAAACATGCAAAAGCATGCAGACGCATACATGGGATACGAAACCCCTACGCCAATCACGCCCGCCATCGAAAACCCCGAAAATGTCGGCAGAAAACACACAAACAAACGGCTTAAGGTCAGCCACAACAAACACAAGGACCGGGATGAATCCTACACCTAGGATCATCACAAAAAAAGGATAGAAAACAAACAGAAAAGATAACTTCTCGCTTTTCCCGACAACGTAGTGTGGACATAATCCCGTAATCCTAGTGAGAGCTCCATCCGGAGGCAGGGTCCCTCGTCGTCCGACGAGGGTCTTGTCAACTGGGACGGGGAAAACGTCAGGCTTAACCACAAAGAAATAAATGCGAGATAAAAGGCTCCAGCCACCATCAATGCCTTGCACTTGGTTCTGGGATAGCCAGGGAACTTGAGCTTGAATCCATAAGATCTAGGATCAACAGCGTCACCAATGCACAATCTGATCCAAGGGGAAGGTTTCATGTTGACCGCCATCATTCGACCCTTCCTATCGAATGCAGTGGTGCCGAAGGTGATCATTTTTGATGCGGATAACCCTTAGGGGAGTTATCCGCTTTCCTGGTAAAGGTGGAGCCTTCTTTAACCAATAAGGTCTCTTGTCCTTTGGCTTTGATTGCGCAACAATTCTTAAGCTTTTCCGAGATGATCAACATAATAGCAACATTACCAAAAGGTGGTTTTTTGAGATGATCAACATAACAGAAGCATTACCAAAAGGTGGCTTCAAAACATAATACCCGTGTACGAAAAGAAAGGTTGATTTGATCAAGGAGTGATCGCTAAAGTTCAATCTTGGTGGACCCAAAGAGACCTCAAAAGTGGTGCCTTCATCAACATAAAAGACGACAAAATAAAAGGCTTTGTGAAAGGCCTGCAGAATCTCAAACATATCATAATCATTTAACACTTTTCTAGCATGGCAGATTTCCATTTTACCTAACTTATTAGTTGGAACGTTGACTTTGCACAACTTTACAAGGTTTTGCACCATAATCGAGGTAAACGAGGAATGGTAGCAGATTTTTGGGAACAAGGCCCCTGCAAACCCGTGATCAACCTTCTTTGCCTCGAGAAGCGTGCCACCGCAACTAGAGACTTCAACTTCTTCAATTGGCTCGGGAATAAGGTGACCAAAAACAGGGTTGAGCACAGAGGTGACCAAAGTAAGGTGACCAAAACCATCAGGGTTGGGAGATAACGTCGGTTAAGGGCATGACCAATTGGCCCTTAGAGCATCATCGTCCGGTTCAACCGTGCCTCTGTCCAAGGTTACCTTTGCCCCTGACGCTAAATATGTATTTCCAGTGAGGGGACAATAGCACCCGCAAGCCAAACCCGGAGATGAATCCACTGCCGTTGATGGAGACAATACACCTAAATGAACCCGACCCTTTGATTTGAAACATAGCCACGAGCAGGGCCTCCCTATAGGACCAGAATGAACTCTGAATTACCGTTGATTCAGAGCCAAACGAACTTCCGAGAGGAGGGGTGGAAGAGGCGGCGACGAACCAGGCTTTTGACCTGAGTATGATCGGCGACGAAGCACCACCGGAGCCCCTAAGAAACACATACATGAAGCCACGGAAGAATCCACCAAAACCGGGGAGCGTCTCTATAGTTCCGTCACCGACGAGCTGATACCTGGGAAGATAGCACGACCATCAGCTCGCTACGTACAATTGATGGTGAGAAGACCGAACCAACACCCAGTTTGAGCCAGCGCTGATCATGGATGTGCTTGACTTACGCTTAAAATATTTTGGGATGCGACTATATTTTAGTATGTATGATCCATTCCAATAAAATCATAATTATTTGCCTATGAAAAATTTATTAAAAATTTTAAGTTATTTAA
The DNA here is from genome assembly GCA_030270665.1 of Hibiscus trionum. Classification (NCBI taxonomy): domain Eukaryota; kingdom Viridiplantae; phylum Streptophyta; class Magnoliopsida; order Malvales; family Malvaceae; genus Hibiscus; species Hibiscus trionum. Next base: position 17,005,537 of record BSYR01000010.1, read on the forward strand.
ATTTTAATTTTACAACTCAAACTTAATTAAAAAAATAAAGTCGAATTGAACTTTTAAAATTTCGAGTCTATTATAAACAGTTCTAGTTTTTTACCTCGAGTTGAGTTTAAAAATTTTATTTTTCTAATCAATACGATTTTTTTTGGAGCCCTTATTCATCATCACGCTTGGGACAGCTGTCTCAATTCTTTAGTGGGCAACAGCTGTTTCTCCAGCAAAAATCTTCTTTTCCTCGACCGCTTAGGCTTTTCAGCTGTGGTGTGTTGTCACCAATTGTTCCCGGCAGCTATCCCCTTCATGCAACTTTATTTTGACACATATGTAAACACTATTGAATATGCGTAAAAAAAACAAAAACAAAATTGAATAAAAGAATATGTCTAAAAAAACCACCACTTAATATAAAGTTAAAAAATGACTGAAATCAGTTGTAGTCGAAATATTTATCACGTAAGTTACGTTTTAGAGTAAATTGTTTAACCTTTTAGATTGAAATAAAAAACATTATGTTTAATAAATCATGTAATTTTCATAATTATTATGATTTGCAACTCGAAATGTTACACATGTAATATTTTCGGTTATAATAAAAACTATCACGTAAATTAAAATTCATCGCAATATAATATTTTCAATTGTAACCAAAATTATTATTAATGATATAACTTTTTAAAATAAACATCGTAATATTATTATATGTTAAAATCCATCGTAAATGGACTGTAAATTATGGTGCCGCAGGCCCGCAACTGCCGTCAATAATTAGGGGGTTTTGCATTGCGTGCTAGATCAGGTATTCGGTGCACTTATGCGTAGAAGTAGGGGGGCAGATGGATCATATAGCTAGAGGGGATTTTGGTAAAAATAATTAATTAGAACCTCACGTTTTAAAAAATAAATTTCTCATTAAATAAACCACTTCAAAAATTTTAAATGTTTTAATTTGACTAAAATTATAAAAAATCTAATTAGATTTTTTAAATTATAAGGTCAAAATCCATCCCTACATAAAAGATAATAAAACTTAGGATTCTAGAGAGATAGATAAAGTAACCCTTTTCTGATGTTAAAAGTTAAAACTGGCCTTTAAGCTTGATCTAACCAGGCTCCGCCTTGGGCCAGAACAATAACCGCGCCGTCCAAGTTCTATTGCTCAAAGAAGTTATATATTTATAAATTTTTTGAATAATATTTGTTGTTAAAAGTCTATTTTTTTAATATTTATTATTAGTTATTTAATTTTTTTCAATACTTGTTAGTATGTGGCTAACTTTTTTAATATTTATTATTATGACTATACTTTTAAAATTGATATTTTTTTTCTAATAATTATTAATAGTCCTTCGATTTTTTTTAATATTTTTTATTTTGAGCATCCTCTTAAAATTTAATTTTTTTAATATTTTTTTATTAAGAGCTTAATTTTTAAATATTTGTTATTATTGACCTATTCTTAAAATTTATTTGTTCTATTACTTGCTATTAGTGACAAGAATTTAAATAGTAGTACGCATCCACAACAACAACTAATATAGGGCAACAACACCATTTGAAACTGCAATACTTACAACTATTATGTCCACAATAGCGCGTGTAATTAAAAAAATCCACAATTACGATACTTGCAGTGAGAAAAATAACATATGTAATATCTACAACCACATTAAACCTATATACGACCGCAACGATAATTTTAATCTCTAATTTAGAGCTATTTTTATGATTCGCTCTGGCCGGCCTTGGATCCGACCCATTTGGAAAACAGCTAGGGGAGACCAAAAGTGCTTGCTTCATACAAGCAATTTCGTTATTTAGAATGAATTCATAAAAATATAATGTTGATTATTGATTGCAATATGATAATAAAAGATATTTTCCCTGGATCAATGTAACAAGCATGTGCTTATTACATTACAACTCTCCCAGGCCCCAGCAATTTATTGCATATTGAACAAACACCTTACCTTAAGTGTGTGCAGGTTTACTTGCAGCTTTCAAGCGGAGCACCGCACAAGCACCGGTTGTGAAAATACGTGGAGTAATCGAAACTCTGCAACCGGCCTCCTACCGGTATCTGCCCGCACAACCTATTGTAACTCACATTCATGAACTGCAAATCCAGATCCGTCAGCCTCGCAGGAATACTTCCCGCAATCTTGTTATGATTCAGATCCAGCCTTGCCAAGCTCTTGGGAAACTGCAGTTTGGATAGATCGAATTGGAACATATTCCTCGAAAGATCGATATCGAATGTGGTCTTGTTCGATCCAAACAACACCGAAGGATCACCTTGAAGCAAGTTCCTCGACAAGTCAATGGTATTGAAGTCCATGTTAGCTAAAGAGGCAGGGATTGTACCAGAAAGTTGATTGTGAGACAAGATGAACAAATACAGGCTCCTGCTAGGAAAATTGCCAAAAGATTCTGGTATTGAACCGGTTAACCTGTTTCTATCCAAATGTAAAGCCTCGAGATTGGGGAGTGTGGAAAGGGAGCTTGGGATGGATCCCGAGAGCTTGTTAAATGAAAGGTCCAAATAAGTTAAGTTTTTAAGCTGGGCAAGAAATTCTGGGACTGGACCAGACAGGTTAGTCCAGCTCAAGCGAAGGGTCTTGAGATTCGTGAGCTTGGCAATGGCGGGTTGTATGGTTCCATTGAGGTTAGGAAGGTGTCTGAAAAGGAGGGTTTCAAGATACGGGAGGTCGCCAACTTCAGCGGGGATTTGGCCGGTGAGACGGTCGTCGGAAAACAGGGTGAGGGAAACGACACGGTGGGTGTTGGGATGGCATTCGAGACAGTACCAATCACAACAATCTGTTTTTGGGTCCCATGAAGCCAAGAGATAAGGGTTCCCCAAGGCTTTTTTGATCTTGAGAAGGACCTTCTTGTCTTGGGCGTTACAGTGCTCCGACAGAGAAGGTGAAATCAAGGTGGAGATGAGGAGGAAAGTGAGGAGAAGTGGAAAGATGTTCATGTTTTTGGTTGATGATGGTCCTCTCAAAATTCTTCTGATTTATAGAGTGAGGAACGGTCGAGTTAATTATTATGTACTGGATTAAACGATTTGATGTGTATGGTCAGAAAGTGATTTGATTAGTAAAGTCAGAAGAAGAATGGGTTTTTCAATATTTTTCAGTTTTGTTGATATAATAGGTGATATTTGTATGTTTATTTTAGGGTAAATTACATAAATAGTTTATCGACTATGATCTAATTCTTTATTAAGTCTTCTAACTATAAAAAGTTACAAATGGGTCCCTTAACTAATCGTGACTAACAAATTGGTCCAATTCCATTAAAAAATAAATGGTTGATGACGTTGCAGTTAACAAAATTTGTATAATAACACATTTAACCCTCAACTTTTACATTTTATTTTAATTTGATCGTAAATTTAAAATTTCATCTCTCAATATTTAAATATTACAATATTTAAGTCCCTTAAATCCTAAGCATCATCTTCTTCCCTTCTAAAAAACATCCATTAATGTTAACGGTAGCCATCTGCAACCGCATTTGTATGAGCAATGAAAAACCGTTGGAGAATCAAAACCTCTATTGATGTTTATGGTAGCCATCTACGATGGGCTACCCACAACATGAGATGCATACCTTTTAATTTTAGAAGGGAAGAAGGTGAAGTTTAGAGCTAAAATTTTAAATTTAGGACCAAGTTAAAATAATTTGTAAAGGTTAAGGGTTAATTGTTTTATTATACAAATTTTATTAACTGCCACATCAACAGCTGTTTATTTTTTAACAGAATTGGACCGATTTTTTAGTCGCGATTAGACATGGACCTATTTGTAACTTCTCATAGTTAGAGGACTCGACAAAAAATAGGTCATAATCGAGAATCATTTATGTAGTTTACCCTATTTTTTATTTTAAAATTATCAAACGTTTTGTCCTAAAGAATTCAATCTATTTTAGTCTACAAACTTTTGAAAAATATATTTTTATTTTTAAATTATCAATATGTGCTAATCATATATTATCTTAGTAAAAAATATTTATTGCCATGTAATTATTGAAGTGTATTATGTAATAATATGATTGACATAAACGATAATTTGGAGATGAAATTGAAACATCAAAAATTTAAGAACCAATTTTGGATGATGGTCATAATTTGGGATGATATTGAAGTGCTAAAAAATTTAGGGACCAATTTAAAATAAAAGTCGTGATTTAAGAATATGTAGTGTAATTAATTCTTAATATGTATATATATTGTGAATATTTTTGAATATTTAACTATTAATTTTTAACGTATATTTATGAAAGAATTGCTCAAATAATATTAGTAAAGAAAACTATATAATATAAAATTAAGTGAATCCTTGACTTTTTATATGAATGAATCATGGTCAAAGATCTAGCGGACAGCCGCTTTACAAATGTGGGGAACAGATGATGATTCACGGGTCAACAAAGATGGCTTCAATCTTATTCTTTTTTTTTTAATAAGCTTCAATCACATTCTTATATTTATAGGATTAATTAAAAATATATATCACCAAATGTGAAATATGAAATATAAACTTTGATGCGATGAATTATACATATAAATTATGTAAAATTAATATTTGATTTTGATATAACAATGACTTTAAAAAATTTAATTGTACAATTGAATAAAATTTGAAGTACTCTAAAAAATTCACAAAATGACAAAGATTCGATCTACAATTATTTCTAAATGAAAAACTAAAACCCAAATATTTTTAAGTATTTTTGTACTCAAATAGCTAACTTTGGTCCATGAGTACCGATACACCCTTAGTGAAACGTTTTTATTCATAATGGCTATTGCATACCGATAGACATATAGCTGTATCGGTACGCCATTCATACCTAGGAACCAAATAAACTTTGAGTATTGGTACTGCTTTACTCGTACCAATACGAGGTGTTTAGATTTACAAAATCTTGTATTTAATGATATAGTCGTTACCTTGTCAGTTTTATTGAAACCAACATTTTGAAAAATGGTTATACGTACCGATACGCCCTTAGGCGTATTGATAAAATTTTTCAATGACTTATTTCTCAGATTCCAGTGAGCAAAACTGGTCCCATTACAGTACGGACTGTACCGGTACGCCTTTATAAAATTGACTTCTCGTATAGATACGCCCTTTCGCGTACCGATACCCCTTTGTACAATAACTCTTTCTTCTTATAGTAGGTACTGATACCGATACTGAAGCCCGTGTACCGATACCGAGGGTTGGCATACAACATTTATTGCGGAAAAAATTCTCCAACGGCTATAATTATGTTCTCAGCTACCCAAACGATTAGAAATCAATGAGGGGTATATAATCAAGTCTCCAAAGCTACAAAACAACTTTTGAACAAATCTTAAGCATTCGAGCACAAATCCAACATTCTTAAGCCTATTAGAGTCAATCTTTTTAACCCACTTGAGTGGTCTTTCTTGTAATCATTTTATTCAAGTTTTGGGTTCAGTGAACTTGTAATTGGGCAAAAAATTACCTTTGAGAGGATTTTCAGTTTGCTATTCAATTTTGTAACCCCCTTAGCCCGGCCTAGACGCTTGACCCGAACTACGAAGATTACATGGGGAAAACCAAAGTCAACCCGGAAGTCAACCTTGATTAACGACCCTTTTTTTCTTTCTTTTTAATCTTTTCTAGATGCACATTAAGCCTATGTGAATACTCAAGATTTATATGAGAGAAGGACACAGCGATCGGAAATCATTTAGGGACTCAATTGCATGAATTACACTTTTAGGGACCAAAATGTAATTTTTAGTATATATAAGGACATTGAAAATTTTAAGGTTACCAATATGTAATTAATCCTATTACATGCCTCCCTGCCAAAATTCAGCTAAAAAGGACATTCCAAGCTCAAGCAATTGCATCCACAACATTAAAGACTAAAATGTAAAACATGAAAACTTAAAACAATTCAAATCTTCATCCAACAGTCATCTGTTTCGAAACACCAACCTTCGTACCGAAACGGTGTTGACCGTTTCGGTACTCGGGTGTGTTTCGAGACTAGTATCGAAACAGGCCTCTCTAGTAGTCAAAATGTTCCGAAACACCTTCAACCGTACCGAAACGCTATGGCCATTACAGGCCCCCGTTTCGGAACAGTTAAGGGTGTTTCGATACGCCCTACCATGTGACAGCAGAAAATGCTGGTTTTTCATGCTTTTTCACACTCGAATCAACTCCGAGACATGCCACAACATGCATACATCAAGGATACATATCAACAGTCATCACACTGAGGCTATAGCTTAACCAAGGCAACTAACACTTAAACAAAGGTACTAAACGCATGCTCCCTAGTTCACCAAAACCATAACAAGGCATAACACCAAATAAACCAAAATCCAAACTCCAAAGGCCATTTACAACTCAAGTATAGGCAAACAAACATGCTCAAAGTAAAGGGAAACATTCTCAAACATTATAAAGTATAAATCCCACCCATTGCCTCTTATTACACTAAGGATGAATCACATACGTCTCTTTAACAAATCTATGGATTCCTCTTGCTTTTGGGCTGCCTTCAAAGGTTCAATTCTCTGCATTGATGAAACAAAGGAGCGTAAGCAATAAGCTTAGTGAGGATCGCTAAACAACATTCATCAATGCATAACTCATGTTTTGCAAAATCAACACTTTACATCACATGCCATTTATAAAACATGTCTTCTCAAGACTTCAATGCACTTTTGAAACCTCATGCACATATGCATCAATCATAAACAACAATAAAACCATTGGTCATGCTTTAGCAAGCATCACATGCAATCTTGCAACATAGACATATATCTCATGCACTCTTGCATCATATACAAGCATCTCATGCTTCACATTGTCATTTACATTATATTGGCTCACAAGTGATAATCCATAAACCATTTCAACACAAGACACAATCTGATATGCGGATTACAAGCATTGTCCCTCACGCTTCATACAAACTATCAGACTACACAAGGTGGAGACAAATGACACAATCACAACCCCTCAACACCCGTGATGGAGATTAATGGCACAATCACAACCCCTCAACATCACTCATCAGTAGTTGTATAATTCCACTAACGAGAGTATGAGACACAAACACAAGACTCACACACAAGACTAACCATTCACTGTTGTGATCTTAACCTCAATCGTTAGGGTACTTGGATGGAGATTACAGCACAATCACAACCCCTCGACATCCAAGGTGACTTTATTCACGGTGCACCCAATCCTATAGCCGGCTAACTATATCCGATTTAAGTAACCAAAAACCATTTTCATCACTTGCCAATATAATCATTTATCCACATTAATCCACTGTTTTTAAAGCATAACCACAATGTCATTTCCACAAGCACACATGCTTAACATCATATGCATTTTCATATGAAAACCAAGGATCACTTACCTAGTGCATCCTTAACATAATGACATTAAAATCCAGCACTAAACCATGCTTAAAAACAGTACACAAATCCACTCTTACATCAAATGCATTTTCATCCAACTTAGCACATTTCCAAGAGAGGGATTACTGAAACACTTACACTTGAGCTTAGTTAAGTGTATCAAACTTACACTAATCTCCCAAGAGCACGCTCAAAGTGTTACAAAGAAGGAAATTGCATTTCCACTCACCGATACGTGAAACCTTGTTCGCTGACACGGAAATTACACCTCTGGAGCCTCCAAAATCACCTCGTTAGCTTCCGGATCAAGATCCCCTGTTTTCACATCAACAAAACTGAGATCTAAATGCATTAAAATGCATTCTAACACCAGCAACAATCCATAAACTCGTTGCCCACTCAAACTACACCAAAATACCCTTCCAGCACAACCGAAAACTCAATCGATTGCCTCCAAAACCAAGCCCAGCCATCATACAACACTTTCAAAGCATTATCAACATCAAAACACATCTAATAAACATCCTAACTCATCCTTATACCTCCAGCAATCAAAATTCCACCATTACACCCCAAAATCACACTTAAAACTACCAAGAAACTCAAGGATCTTAAGGACTTCGGGATCTATATTAACCACACCTCATTTTAACATATAAACCAACTTAGAAATCAATTAAAATCAACACAAAATAGTGCCCAACTCATCAAGTCCGAAAATCAAGATTTCATCCACATTTTCACAAGATTTTGATCTCAAATCAAAACTATATTGAAAACTCAATGAAAAATAGTTATTAGAAGCCAAATATCTTGGGAATTTCAATAAAGAACTTAGATTAGAGGTTGAGAATGAGATTTACCTCCAATCCTTGCTTCCTTCAATAGATGACAAGTTTTCCTTGCAAAAATCTTGAAGAATTAAAGAAGATCTCTTAAAAAAGATTTAGGAAACGTTGAGAGGATTTTTGGGAGAAATAATTCTGGAAAATATGAGAGAAAATGGTGTTTGGCTAGAATGAGAGGGAATTGGTAGTTACGTAAAATGAAAATCCACTAACTACCAATTAATTAATATCAAATTCTAATTAAAATCATTTAATTAAAACCCATTTAAATCACATGTCATATTGAAGAAAGGTCAAATTGACCTAAAGCCCCCTAAAGATTCTAAGATCTTGGCTTCCACCTTTAAAATCACATTTTCCCAGTTTTGAAACTTTACAATTTGGCCACTACTCAAAATGTCCGTTTTCCAAAAACCTTTTTATAAAATTGATTTGACCAACCTCTTAATTATATTTTTAGAAGATTTTAGCATTTTTTATCACAATTTTATCCTATCACGATCCTTAATTTCCTAAAATCACCTTACGCGATTCGAACCGTTCTCGACCGATCCGATGGCTAAAACATCTAGGCCCCAAAACAGGGCGTTACAACTCCCCCCCACTTAGGAAATTTCGTCCTCGAAATTCTTACCTGATGGAAAGAGATGCAGAAACTGCCTCAGCATGTATGCCTTGCTTTCCCACGTGGCTTCCTCAACTACTCGATGTCGGCACAACACCTTCACAAGTTCTATCGTCTTACCATGAAGAACCTTGCTACTTACATCCAGAACCTTCACTGGTTCCTCATCATATGACAGATCCGGATTCAACTCTATCTCATCAACAGGCATCACATGCGATGGATCCGATCTGTACTTCCGTAACATGGAGACATGAAACACATCATGTATCTTCTCCAACTCTACAGGAAATCTCAACCGATATGCCACAGGACCAATACGCTACACAATCTCGTAAGGTCCAATAAACCTTGGACTAAGCTTACCCTTACGCCCAAATCTCATCACCTTCTTCCAAGGCGATACCTTCAAGAACACACGTTCGCCAACCGCGAACTCAATTTCCTTACACTTCAAGTCCGCGTAAGACTTCTGCCTATCTGATGCTGCTTTTAACCGCTCACAAATGAGCTTCACCTTCTCGGTGGTTCCCTTAAGCATAGCCGGCATTGAAATCAACTTTTGCTCCGCTTCTGCCCAACAAAGAGGGGTTCTACATCTCCTCCCATACAAAGCCTCGTATGGAGCCATTTGGATACTTGCCTGGTAACTGTTGTTATACGCAAACTCAACCAACGACAAGTGCTTTTCCCAAGAACCCTGAAAATCTATCACACTACATCTCAGCATGTCCTCAAGCACCTGAATCACACGTTCTAACTGTCCATCCGTCTGCGGATGTTAAGAAGTGCTGAAGTTCAACCGTGTACCCAGGGCTTGATGCAAACATTCCCAAAATCGCGCTGTAAACCTCGAATCCCTATCCGACACAATAGACTTTGGCACACATTGCAACCGCACAATCTCAGCTATGTACAGCTCATCTAACTTATCCAAGGTATATGTAGTATGCACATGCAGAAAATGCGCACACTTCGTAAGCCGATCCACAATCACCTAAACCGAATTCTTCTTTGTTGGTGACAAAGGCAAACCAGACACAAAATCTATGGTGATTCTCTCCCACTTCCATTCTGGAAATTCTCAAAGGCTGCAACAATCCATAAGGAACCTGATGCTCAACCTTCACTCGCTGACACACCATACACTTACTAATGAACTCAGCTACATCCTTTTTCAACCCTACCCAGTAATACTCATCCTTTAGGTCACGATACATCTTTGTACTACCCGAGTGCATAACAAAAGGACTACAATGAGCTTCAGTCAGAATAGTGCGCCTTAACTCAGCATCATCTGGCACCACTATTCGACTTCCAAAACACAGAACACCATCATCGCTAAAGTTGAAATCCGAAGGTCTATCCTCCGCAATGTCTTGAACATGCGAAACAAGAGAATCATCAAGCAACTGTTTGTCTTTAATCAACTGTAACAAAGATGGTTTCACTTGCAACTCCGCCACAAGACCACCATCACGCGATATGCTCAAACGAGCAAACATCGCTCTCAACTCAACAACCACCTTCCGGCTCAAAGCATCGGCCACAACATTAGCCTTTCTCGGGTGGTACTCAATCGCCAGATCATAATCCTTAAGAACCTCCACCCAATGTCGTTGCCTAAGATTTAACTCCTTCTGAGACATAAGGTATTTCAAGCTCTTGTGGTCTGTGAACACAACAAATTTCTCACCATACAGGTAATGCCTCCAAATCTTCAAGGCAAACACCACATCTGCAAGCTCAAGATCACGAGTAGGGTAGTTGCGCTCATGCACCTTCAACTGCCTAGATGCATAGGCCACCACCTTACCCTCCTGCATCAACACACAGCCTAACCCAACAATGGACGCATCACTATAGACCACAAACTCCTTACCTGATTCAGGTTGAATCAAAATAGGAGCTTGCGTCAAAGCTTCCTTCATTTTCAAAAAAGCTTGTTGCCTCACCTCCGACCACTCAAAGCGAACATTATTTTGCAACAGCTTGGTCAAAGGTGCTGCTAGCTTTGAAAAACCCTCGACAAACCTACGGTAGAACCCAACCAACCCAAGGAAACTCCGTACCTCAGTCACTAACTTAGGCACTTTCCAACTCATTACAGCCTCTACTTTTTGCGGATCAACGCGAAGACCCTCAGCCGATACCACATGCCCAAGGAAGACCACTTCCCTAAGCCAAATCTCACATTTACTCAGCTTTGCATACAACTGATTTTCCAACAACGCTTGCAAAACGATTCTCAAGTGCTTATCATGATTCTCCTCGGTACGCGAATACACAAGGATATCATCGATGAACACCACCACAAACTGATCCAAGAATTCATGGAATACACGATTCATCATGTCCATGAAAGCAGCAGGCGTGTTGGTCAAACCAAACAGCATCACCAAAAACTCATAATGCCCGTACCTCGTCCGAAAAGCAGTTTTAGGTACGTCCACATCCTTCACTTTCAGCTGATAGTACCCCGATCTTAAGTCTATCTTAGAAAACACTGAGGCTCCCCAAAATTGATCAAAGAGACCATCAATTCTAGGCAAGGGATACTTGTTCTTGACCGTCAACTTGTTCAGTTTAGATCATGGTTTTAAATTCTTTCGACATGTGGTAAACATTCCTTACATGATTTTAAATTCTTTCGAATGATGGTTTAGATCATGGTTGATAGCACCCTATTGACTACCTCGGTCTGTCCATCCGTTTGAGGATGACAAGTCGTAGAAAATAATAACTTGGTGCCTAATCGATTCCACAAAGTTCTCCAAAAACGACTAAAGAATTTGGCATCCCTGTCTGACACGATTGTCCATGGCATTCCATGTAGTCGAACTACTTCCCTGAAAAACAAGTTAGCAATATTTGAAACGTCATCGGTCTTATTACAAGGAATAAAATATGCCATTTTTGAAAACCTATCAACAACCACAAAAATTGAGTCTTTTCCATTTTGCTCCTTGGAAGCCCCAAAACAAAATCCATGGAAATGTCCACCCAAGGTGATTCGGGAATAGAAATTGGCGTGTATAAGCCATGGGGCTTAAGGCGTGATTTGGCCTTCTTGCATATAATGCATCTATCGCACACCCTCTCGACATCTCATCTCATTTTAGGCCAAATGAAATGTTCTCGAAGTGCTTCTAAAGTCTTGGTCACGTCAAAGTGACCCATGAGTCCTCCACCATGTGCTTCATTCACTAAAATGTCTCGAATAGATCCTTGAGGAATGCACAACTTCTGTAACCCCCCAGCCCGGCCTAGACGCCCAACCCGAACTAAGAAGATTACACGGGGAAAACCAAAGCCACCTCGTTAAAGTCAACCTCGATTAACGACCTTTTTTTTTCTTTTTATCTTCTCTAGATGCATATTATTATCCTATATGTTCATCGAAGCAATTAGGTGAAAACGGCACAATGATCAGAGTTCAATTAGAGGTTCAATTGCGTACATTTGACCTTTAGGGACTAAACTGTAATTTCAATAAAATACAAAGACTATAAGATTTTAAAGTTACCAATCTTTAATTAGTCACGTAATATGCCATCATGCCTAATTTCAGCTCAAACGGATTATCCATACTCATACAATTGCACACATCGTAAACAGGGACCAAAATGCAACATTTCCAAACTTTAAAAGATACTTTTAACTGAAATTTAACTACCCGTATCGATACACCTGAGCATGTATCGATACACGGGAAGACAATAGCTAAAGAATAGATGAGCGTATCGAAACGCTTCCACGCGTATCGGTACAACCTTCAAACTTGGCCTAGGCGTATCGATACGCGGGCAATCCGTTTTGATACCCATGTACAGAAATGCCTCACTTTTTCCTTAGCGTATCGATACACCTCCCCAAGTATTGATACGCATACCAGATTGGCTCATTCCAACATCTTTTAAACATACTAAAACACATCCAAACAAGCTCAAATCATGCATACATGATATAATCCATCTAATAGACTTATAAACATCATCAACAGCAAAGCATACTCCTCAACCACATCATACTAAGGTAACATTTAAGCTATTCAAGCATACTTAAGATACTAAGCTATAGCAAAGGTATAATACCACAATCAAACCATAGAACCATAAAGAGGCCAAATACAAGTCCACAATCAGAAACTAAACATGCTTGAAACAACAAACACCTCCGACAAAAATCAGGAAATAGAAATCCCACCCATTCCTACTTATTACACTAAGGGTGAACCACATACATCTCTTAAACAAAGCCTTGGATTCCCCTTGCTTTTGGGCTGCCTTGAAATGTTCAATTCTCTGCATCGATGAAACAAATGAGCGTAAGCATATAGCTTAGTGAGGATCGCTAACAACATTCATCAATGCATTTCATATGACTTTCAAAACCACCACTTTTATCACATGCCTTTTCATAAATCATGTCTTCTCAGGACAACAATGCATTTAAAAACATATGCTCATAAGTAACATATTAAACAACAAGTAAACCATTGCTCATGCTTTACTAAGCATTTCATGCATTCTTGCATCATTTACAAGTATCTCAAGCTTCACATTTATCATTAATATTATATTGGCTCACAAGTGATAATCCATAAACCATTTCAACTCAAGACACAATCAGATACGCGAATTACAAGCGTTGTCCCACACACTTCATACACACTACCGGTCTACACAAGGTCCACACACGAGAGCAACCCTCCATCGTTGTGACACCCGTGGTAGAGTATAACGGTACAATCACAACCCCTCAACACCACACATCGGTAGTTGTATATTTCCACTAACGAGAGCACGGGACACATAACACAAGATCCACACACGGAATTAACATCCACCGTTGTGATCTTAACCTCAATCGTTAGGGTACTTGGATGGAGTATACGGTACAATCACAACCCCTCGACATCCAAGGCGATTTTGTTCACGGTGCACCCAATCCTATAGCCGGCTAACTATATCCAATTAAAGTAACCAAAAACCATTTTTCATCACTTGACAATATAATCATTTAACATCAACAATCCACTGTTTTTCAAGCATAACCACAATGCCATTTCCACAAGCATAACATGCTTAACATCATATGCATATTAATATGAAAAACCAAGGATCACTTACCTAGTGCATCCTTAACTTAATAGCATTAAAATCGAGCAACATTCATGCTTAAAACATGATTTAAAAATAGTAATCAAATCCACACTCAACAAGTGCAATTTCATCAAACATAACACATTTCCAAGAGAGGGATTTCCGATTCACTTACTCTTGAGCTTAGCTAAGTGTATAAAACTTACACTAAGCTCCCAAGACCATGCTCAAAGTGTTACAAAGCAGAAAATTGCATTTCCACTCACCGATACACGAAGCTTTGTTCGCCTACACGGAAATTACCCTTTCGGAGCCTCCAACAACACCTCGTTTGCTTCCGGATCAAGATCCCCTGTTTTCACATCATCAAAACAGAGATCTAAATGTATTAAAATGCATTCCAACACCATCAACAATTCACAAACTCGTTGCTCACCCAAACTACACCAATTTACCCAACCGAAACAACCGAAAACTCAATCGATTGCTTCCTAAACCAAGCCCAGCCAACATACATCACTTCCAAACCATAATAAACATCAAAACACATCTAATAAACAACCTAACCCAACCTTATACCTCTAACAAGCAAGATTCCACCATTTCACCTCAAAAACTCACTTAAAACTAACAAGAAACTCAAGGATCTCAAGGACTTCGGGATTTATGTTATCAGCACATCATTTTAACATATTAATCAACTTAGAACTCAATTAAAATCAACACAAAACATAGCTTAACTCATCAAATCTGAAAATTAAGATTTCAACCATGTTTTACAAGATTTTGATCTCCAATCAAAACTATAATGAAAACTCAACCAAAAATAGTATTTAGAAGCATAATATGTTGGGAATTTCAATAAAGAACTTATATTAGAGGTTGAGAACGAGATTTACCTCAAATCCTTGCTTCCCTCAATGAATGTCAAGTTTTCCTTAGCAAAATCTTGATGGATTAGAAAAGATTTCTTGGAAATGGTTTAGAAAATGTTGAGAGAGTTTTTTTGGGAGAAAGAATTTTGGAAAAAGATGAGTGAATTAGTGTTTGGCTGAAAATAAGAAAGAATTGGTAGTTACGTAATTGAAAATCTCACATTAACTAACTTTATTAATTAATTAATATAAACTCAATTAAATCCATTTAATTAAAAGCCCTTTTAAAATACATGTCATATTGAGGAAAGGTCAAATTGACTTAAAGCCCCCTAAAGATTCTAAGATTTTGGCTTCCACATTAAAATCACATTTTCCCAGTTTTGAAACTTTACAATTTGGTCACTACTCAAAATGTCCCATTTTCGAAATTCATTTTGTAAAATTGACTTTACTAACCTCTTAAACATATTTTTAGAGGATTTTAGCAAATTTTACCATATTTTTACCCATATCCCAATCCTTGATTTCCTTAAATCACCTTACGCGATTCGATCCGTTCTCGACCGGTCCGACCCGATGTCTAAACCATATAGGCCCAAAACTAGGGCATTACAACTCTCCACAACTTAGGAAATTTCGTCCTCAAAATTCTTACCTGATGGAAAGAGATGCGGGAACTGCTTTAGTATGTCCGCCTTGCTTTCCCACGTGGCCTCCTCAACTCCTCGGTGTCGCCACAACACCTTCACAAGCTCTATCGTCTTGCCACAAAGAACTTTGCTACTCACATCCAGAACCGTCACCGGTTCCTCATCATATGACAGATCTGGATTCAACTCTATCTCCTCAACAGGCATCACATGCGAAGGATCCGATCTGTACTTTCGTAACATGGAGACATGAAACACATCATGTATCTTCTCCAACTCTGCCGGAAATCTCAACTGATATGCCACAGGACCAATACACTCCACAATCTCGTAAGGTCCAATGAACCTTGGGCTAAGCTTACCCTTACGCCCAAATATCATCACCTTATTCCAAGGCAATACTTTCAAGAACACACGTTCGCCAACCGCGAACTCAATCTCCTTACGCTTCAGGTCCGCGTAAGACTTTTGCCTATTCGATGCTGCCTTTAGACGCTCACAAATAAGCTTCACCTTCTCGGTGGTTCCCTTTAGGATAGCTGGAATCGAAATCAACTTTTTCCCAGCTTCTGCCCAACAGAGATGGGTTCTACATCTTCTCCCATACAAAGCCCTGGTAACTGTTATTATACGCAAACTCAACCAACGGCAAGTGCTTCTCCCAAGAACCCTGAAAATCTATCACACATCATCTCAACATGTCATCAAGATCTTGGATCACACGTTCTGACTGTCCATCCGTCTGAGGATGATAAGAAGTATTAAAATTCAACCGTGTACCCAAGGCTTGATGCAAACATTCCCAAAATCATGCTGTAAACTTCGGACCTCTATCCGACACAATGGACTTTGGCACACCGTGCAACCACACAATCTCAACTATGTATAGCTCAACCAATTTATCTAAGGTATATGTAGTATGCACAGGTAGAAAATGTGCACACTTCGTAAGCCGATCTACAATCACCCAAACTAAATTTTTCTTTGATGGTGACAAGGGTAATCCAGACACAAAATCCATGGTGATTCTCTCCCACTTCCATTCTGGGATTCTCAAAGGCTGCAACAACCCAGAAGGAACCTGATGTTCAGCCTTCACTCGCTCACACACCATGCACTTACTAACGAACTCAGCCGAGTCCTTTTTCAACCCCACCCAGTAGTACTCATCTTTCAAATCACGATACAACTTTGTACTACTATGATGCATAGCAAAAGGGCTACTATGAGCTTCAGTCAGAATAGCGCGCCTCAACTCAGCATCAACTGGCACCACTATTCGACTCCCAAAGCACAAAAAACCATCATCACTAAAGCTAAAATCCGAAGGTCTACCCTCCGCAATGTCCTGAATATGCGAAACAAGAGAATCATCAAGCAACTATTTATCTTTGATCAACTGTATCAGAGATGGTTTCACTTGCAATTCTCCAATAAGACCACCATCACGCGATATGCTCAAGCGAGCAAACATCGCTCTCAACTCCACAACTACTTTCCTACTCAAACCATCGGCTACAACATTAGCCTTACCCGGTTGATACTCAATCGTCAGATCATAATCTTTAAGCAACTCTACCCAGCGTCGTTGCGTAAGATTCAACTCCTTCTGAGACATAAGATACTTCAAACTCTTATGATCCGTGAACACAACACACTTCTCACCGTACAGGTAATGCCTCTAAATCTTCAAGGCAAACACCACAACTGCAAGCTCAAGATCATGAGTAGGGTAGTTGAGCTCATGCACCTTCAACTGCCTAGATGCATAGGCCACTACCTTACCCCCTACATCAACACGCAACCCAAACCAACAATGGATGCATCACTACAGACCACAAACTCCTTACCAGACTCAGGTTGAATCAAAACAGGAGCCTGCGTCAAAGCTTCCTTCAACTTCTCGAAAGCTTGCTGTCTCGCATCAGTCCACTCAAAGCGAACATTTTTCTGTAACAACTTGGTCAAAGGTGTCGCTATCTTCGTGAAACCCTCGACAAACCTACGGTAGTACCCAGCTAATCCAAGGAAACTTCTTACCTCTGTCACTGACTTAGGTACTTTCCAACTCAGCACAGCCTCTACCTTGTGCGGATCAACACGAATACCCTCATATGACACAACATGTCCAAGGAAGACCACTTCCCTAAGCCAAAACTCACACTTACTCAGTTTGGCATACAACTGATTTTCCAACAATGCTTGCAAAACAATTCTAAAGTGTTTATTATGATCCTCCTCGGTACGTGAATTCACAAGGATATCATCGATGAACACCACCAAAAATTGATCCAAGAATTCATGGAATACACGATTCATCATGTCCATGAAAGCAGCAGGTGCGTTGGTCAAACCAAACGGCATCACCAAGAATTCATAATGTCCATACCTCGTCCGAAAAGCTATCTTAGGTACGTCCACATCCTTCACTCTCAGCTGATAATACCTCAATCTCAAGTCTATCTTAGAAAACAATAAGGCTCCCCGAAACTGATCAAAGAGATCATCAATTCTAGGCAAGAGATACTTGTTCTTGATCGTCAACTTGTTCAGTTGCTGATAATCTATGCACAACCGCATTGTCCTATCCTTCTTCTCAACAAACATGATTGGTGCACCCCAAGGTGACACACTCGGTCGAATGAAACATCGGTCCAACAACTCCTGCAATTGCGTTTTCAACTCTTTTAACTTTTTAGGTGCCATGCGATAAGGAGCAATGGACACCGGAGTCGTATTCTCGTACAACTCTATAACAAACACCACTTCCTTGTTTGGTGGCAAACCATGCAATTCTTCTAGAAAGACACCCAGAAAATCGCGAACAGTTCGGATGTCCTGCACATGCACATCCTTGGTGCCAGGATTCATCACATAGGCAAGGTAAGCCTCGCAACCCAACCTCATCATACGGTTTACTTCCAAAACCGAGATCACATTCGACAAGAATTTCACATTCTCGCCTACTACCACTACCTCATAATCATCGGCCAGCTTTAAGGTGACTCGCTTGACATCAAAGTCAACCACCGCCCTATTCTCCGACAACCAATCCATGCCAAGGATTACATCAAATCCGTAGAAAGGTAACTCCATCAAATCCACAAGGAAAACATGTCCTTGTACATATAAAGGGTATCTTTTATACAACATCCTAGTGACTACAGTCTCACCAAAAGAACTAGTCACTTGCATTCCTTCTTCAAGCATCTCAACAGGTATATCAAGAAAATGTGCATGCTCACTCAAGATATAAGAATGCGTGGATCCAGAATCAATCAAAGCCAGCAAAGATAAAGACTAGAGAGCAAAGGTACCTGCGATAACATCAATATCATTGCGCTCCTCGCGCTGAGCATAAACCCTCGCTGGTCCACCTCACTCAGGTTGAACGACTACTACATGAGCAATACCTTGCTGCCCCTCGTCTCTCCTCTGAAAGTTCCTACAGCCACGCCCACAGGCTCTCTGAGATGCAGCTACCACATGAGCACGTCCTTGGCCTCCACCAGCCAACAAAGGACACTCCTTCCTTATGTGATCCGCCGAACCACAATTCCAACAAGAATTCCCTGTCACCACCACAGGAGCCGGAACCTCCCTAACCGCCCGAGGACAATCTCACCTCAAATAACCACGGGAACCACACGTCCAACACGTGTTCTGTTCAACCCTCATCCTATCTTCCTGAGTAGGTGCACCACGTCCACCATTACCCCGCCTAGCAACAGGCTGATACCTCCTATCTCGTCCCCTCCTGTTCCGTCCACCACCGGAACTAGACTCTGATGCCCTCTTCCCAGATCTAGAACCAACACCTCAAGAGGATAAACCCAAATTTTGCTTGATGTCCTTCGCTCGACAAACAAGCACATCAAAATCAGTATAATCAGCAGCCATCATATACGTCTTAACTTCCTGTACCAACCCGTACCAGAAGCGGTCACATCGGTGCCTCTCACTAGGTACCAGCTCAGAAGCATACTGGCTCAAGCGTACGAACTGGACCTCGTACTCAGCCACAGAAAGGTTGCCCTGAACAAGTGACATAAACTCACGTTTCTTTTCGTCTAAGCATCTCACCCCTAGATACTTCCTCCTGAAGGCACCTCTGAAAATCTCCCAATCAACCTCATCGGGTTCCATACCAGCTGTGGTAGTCGTCCACCAGCTGTAGGCATCGCCTTGCAACAAAGATACCGCGCATCCCAGCTTGCGCACATCATTACAGCCCATCTGATCCATGATACAAATCGTACTCGCTAACCAGGCCTCAGACGCCTCAGGAGACATACCAAAGAACTCCACAGCTTCTAGGCTCCTCAATCTCTCTAACGGTAAGCCCGCCTGCCCAGCTGCAGGGCCTGCACATGCGCTCCGGCAACAACAGCCTGAAACGCTCCGGTGATCGCCTGAACCAGTGGCGTCAAATCACCCAAACCAGGACCAGTAGGTCCTTGCTGCACCTGCTCCCCACCTCCATGTGGTGGTGGAGGAGGTAGATTTCCACCATGAGGGACATCAGCCCCTTGTTCACCCTGCTTAGCTGCAGGGATTATCGTATTGGACCTCAGCTCTCTTCTCGGTCTCATAGTGCTAATTTAACAAAGCATAACAACAAAAACAAATCAAACCATTTAGGCCAGCTTCAAGCAAGGATCCAAGCTTACAAAAAAATATTTGATTAGTATAATAAGGCAATGGGCACCCCGATTTCCCCCAACAATGCATAGCATACAATGACACATCATGCTCAACATGCTTTTCATCATACAAATTCAGCACATAACAACATTGCATCATCATCACGCGATCATATTCACTTCACATGCAATTCACATAAATCAAGCATATCATAAGTTTCAAAATTCAACCAATTACATGCTTTTCAAACAACATACATCAATACATATCAGTTTCTAATACCAACATCCCCAATTCTTTCGTAACCTGACTATGATACCAACAAATATAACCCCCTCAGCCCGGCCTAGACGCCCGACCCGAACTAAGAAGATTACAAGGGGAAAACCGAAGCCAACTCGTTAAAGTCAACCTCGATTAACGACCTTTTTTATTTTTATCTTCACTAGATGCATATTATTATCCTATATGTTCAGTGAAGCAATTAGGTGAAAACAGAACAGCGATCAGAGTTCAATTAGGGGTTCAATTGCATACATTTGACTTTTAGGGACTAAACTGTAATTTCAATAAAATACAGAGACTGTCAAGATTTTAAAGTTACCAATCTTTAATTAGTCACGTAATATGCCATCATGCCAAATTTCAGCTCAAACGGATCATCCATACTCATACAATTGCACACATCGTAAACATGTACCAAAATGCAACATTTCCAAACTTTAAAAGATACTTTTAACTAAAATTTAACTACCCGTATCGATACACCTGAGCCTGTATCGATACGCGAGAAGACATTAGCTAAAGAAGAGATGAGCGTATCAAAATGCTTCCCCGCGTATCGGTACGACCTTCAAACTTGGCCTAGGCATATCGATACGCGGGCAATCCGTTTCGATACTCCTGTACAAAAATGCCTCACTTTTGCCTTAGCGTATCGATACACCTCCCCGGGTATCGATACACATACCAGATTGGCTCATTCGAACATCGTTTAAACATACTAAAACACATCCAAACAAGCTCAAATCATGCATAAATGATATAATCCATCTAATAGACTTATAAACATCATCAACAACAAAGCATACTCCTCAACCACATCATACTAAGGTAACATTTAAGCTATTCAAGCATACTTAAGATACTAAGCTACAGCAACAGTATAATACCACAATCAAACCATAGAACCATAATGAGGTCAAATACAAGTCCACAATCAGAAACTAAACATGCTTGAAACAACAAACACCTCCGACAAAAATCAGGAAATTGAAATCCCACCCATTGCCACTTATTACACTAATGGTGAACCACATACATCTCTTAAATAAAGCCTTGGATTCCCCTTGCTTTTGGGCTGCCTTGAAATGTTCAATTCTCTGCATCGATGAAACAAATAAGCGTAAGCATATAGCTTAGCGATGATCGCTAACAACATTCATCAATGCATTTCATGTGACTTGCAAAACCACCACTTTTATCACATGCCTTTTCATAAATCACGTCTTCTCAAGACAACAATGCATTTAAAAAAATATGCTCATAAGTAACATATTAAACAACAATTAAACCATTGCTCATGCTTTACTAAGCATTTCATGCATTCTTGCATTATTTACAAGTATCTCAAGCTTCACATTTATCATTAACATTATATTGGCTCACAAGTGATAATCCATTAACCATTTTAACTCAAGACACAATCGGATACGCAGATTACAAGCGTTGTCCCACACGCTTCACACACACTACCAGTCCACACACGAGAGCAACCCTCTATCGTTGTAACACCCGTGGTGGAGTATAATGGTACAATCACAACCCCTCAACACCACTCATCGATAGTTGTATAATTCCACTAACGAGAGCAGGGGACACATAACACAAGATCCACACATGGAATTGACGTCCACCTTTGTGATCTTAACCTCAATCGTTAGGGTACTTGGATGGAATATACGGTACAATCATAACCCCTCGACATCCAAGGCGACTTTGTTCACGGTGCACCCAATCCTATAGCCAACTAACTATATCCGATTAAAATAACCAAAAATGTAACCCCCTTAGCCCGACCTAGACGCTTGACCTGAACTACGAAGATTACACGGGGAAAACCAAAGTTTACCCGAAAGTCAACCCTTACTAACGACCCTTTTTTATTTTAATCTTGTCTAAATGCACTTTAAGCCTATGTGAATAAAACACGAATCATGGAAGAGAAAGGCACAACGATCGGAAAACATTTAGGGACTCAATTGCATATATTACGTGTTTAGGGACCAAAATGTAATTTTTGGAAATTATAAGGACATTTCTGATTTTAGGTTTACCAATATGAAATTAATCATGTTACATGCTTCTCTGTCAAGTTTCAGCTTAAAAAGACATCCCAAGCTCAAGCAATTGCATCCATAACATTTAGGACTAAAATGTAAAGCATGGAAACTTAAAACAATTCAAAACAACATCCAACGGTCAACTGTATCGGAACGCCCACCATTCATACCGAAACGCCCGTATCGAAACGGTGTTGACTATTTCGGTACTCGGGTATGTTTCGAGACCGGTATCGAAACAGGCTTCACCAATAGCCAAACTATTTTGAAACAGCTTCATCCGTTCCGAACCACCATGGCCATTACAGGCCACCGTTTCGGAACATGTAAGGGTGTTTCGATACACTTTGCCCAGTGACAGCAGAAAATGCTGGTTTTTTACTTTTCAAACCATTCAAACACACTTCAATGAGAATCAAATCATACCAGCAACTCATTTTGATACTAAGGAACATATTTAAGATCTTAAAGCTAGAGCATGGCATCAATCACAAAAATACACAATCTAAAGGCATGCTCCATAGTCTCAAAACCAAAATAGGCAACCAAACCTCAAACCAAACATTTAGGACCATTTACAACCCTTAAATGCCCTCTCAAACATGCCACAAACTTAGGGAGTTCAAACACATCTCCCAAATACAACCTTGGTTCCCCATTGCCATATATCAAGACTAAAGTGTATAAAAACATCACCATACATGAGCTTTGCACTTCCTTGGATGTTCTTAACCCTCTCGCTGCCCAAAAACACCTCAATTATCTACATTATTGGTAAAAGAGAGCGTAAGCACAATTGCTTAGTGAGGCATGCTCTAAGGAAAACCAACACAATAATGCATTATTGAAATCACTTTCTCAAAAGCCTTTTTCTACAACATGCTCATTCTATCTCATGCTTGAAAACCATTCAAATCAACTTCTCATTGAATACACATGTACCTCAATTCTATCTCATGCATTTAAACCAATGCAAATCTCATGGCAAAGCCATACTCATGCTTGTAAAACCAAATCATTTCATATACAAAACTCATATGCATTTCTCATAGCATAAATCATCTGATCAAAGGTACATGTGAATCAAAATCATTTTCATATATTATATTGGCATTTCACATCTCATTATTACTCGGATATGCGGACAACATTCTCTAACCACTAGACGCTTCCGGTGGAATCTCACATCACCGTACTCACTTGTCTAGTAACATAATTTTCGATGGAATCTCATATCACCGTACTCACATGGCGGAATCTCTCATCGCCACAAAGCCTGGGTATTTCACCAAGTCCTACCCGATGGAATGCCCATCATCGGTTCTCTCCCTTTGGATTAATCCAAGGAGCACGCACAAATTTTTAGTTTATAGTGCACTCTCATCCTATTGATCGATCAATTATATCCGGTAAGTATCTCAACATCTATGCTAATATATTATGTCAAAACATCATATCACCTACTGTTTTTCATGCAACATTTCTCAAATCATTCTCATCTCATTTCAAAACCATAACATTTGCCATGCTTTAAAACAAAAGCTCAAATCTCAACTATGCAACATGTTATTTCATGAAATCATTTCAAGCATCATCTCATGCTACAAATCATGCATAAAAACAATAGGAATTTATCTATCTCAAACCATGAGCATGTAAAAGCATTTTAGGGGCAACCACCACATTTAAGAGAGCAATCTAGCCAATACTTACTCCCTTGTTTATAACACATAAGAGCAGAGGATTAATGCATCATCATGCATTGAAATCATCAGCCACACACCTAAACTCGTTGCTCTACTCACAAACCACATTTCGGCTACCAAACACAACCGAAATCATCCCCAAACTCTTCCAAAACAAAGCCCAGCCAAGATCTTCCACTTCTAATCATTTCTAAACATCAATCAATATCAAAAATCACCACAAATTCGTCCTTATACCTCCAGCTATGACAGAACACCAAAACCACCCCCAAAACCATCATTCTAGCATACAAAACTTAAGAATCCAAGCCTATTCCGGATTTGTTTGATAAAACCTCATTTATAACATCAATTAACATCCAAAATACATTAGAAAACAACCTCAAAACAGAGCCTAACCATCAACCACGAAAATCACCAAGATCTCCTCAAAAACCTTGAGTTTAATAAAATTTCTTATTCCTAACATTAAAGCAACTCAAAAATCATTAAAAAAGCATTGATAACTTGAGAATTTCAGTAAAGAACTGATCATTAGAGGAGAAGGACGAAGCGTACCTCTAATGGATGATTTCTCCTTGAATTGGGAAAGTTTTCTTGAAAATCCAATGTAAAAACAAGAGGTTTTGATGAGGAAAAGATTAGGAATCAAAAGGAGATTGAAATCACATCAAAAGGAATGAAAATCAAAGGTTAATTGCTGGAGGAAATATGTTTGAGAGAAAATGAAATGAGAGAAAATTGATGAAAGGTAGTTACGAAAAGTCAAAGGTAGTTTCCTTTTAATTAATCTTTAATTTCCTTTAATTAAAACATTAATAAAATCACCCAAATTAAGAAGAAATCTGATTAAAAACATTTTGCTAAAATTAGCTCCTTAAATATTCAAAGTTTCAATCCTTTACAAAACAGTCACTATTTAACTTTTGCAAAAACTGCAATTTGGTCACCACACCAAAATGTAGTATTTCCAAACCTTATTTTGAAAAATCTATTTCACCATAATCATTCATATAATAAATGAGGATTTTTAGATATTTTTCCATATTTTTAAAGCATCCCGAACTAGGTGTTCCATAATTCTCCCTTTAAGATTCGAACCGTTTCTGACCGGTTCGATTCGGACTCTAAAACATCTAGGCCCAAATTTGGGATGTTACAAAAAACCTTTTTCATCACTTGCCAATATAATCATTTAAAATCAACAATCCACTATTTTTCAAGCATCACCACAATGCCATTTCCACAAGCATAACATGCGTAACATCATATACATATTCATATAAAAAACCAAGGATCACTTACCTAGTGCATCCTTAACATAATGGCATTAAAATCCAGCAACATTCATGCTTAAAACATGTTTTAAAAACAGTAATCAAATCCACACTCAACTCAAGTGCAATTTCATCAAACATAGCACATTTCCAAGAGAGGGATTTCTGTTCACTTACTCTTGAGCTTAGCTAAGTGTATCAAACTTACACTAAGCTCCCAAGACCACGCTCAAAGCGTTACAAAGCTGGAAATTGCATTTCCGCTCACCGATACGTGAGGCCTTGCTCGCCGACACGAAAATTATCTTTCCGGAGCCTCTAACAACACCTCATTTGCTTCCGGATCAAGATCCCCTGTTTTCACATCATCAAAACAGAGATCTAAATGCATTAAAATGCATTCCAACACCAGCAAAAATTCACAAACTCGTTGCTCACCCAAACTACACCAATTTACCCAACCGAAACAACCGAAAACTCAATCGATTGCTTCCTAAACTAAGCCCAGCCAACATACATCACTTCCAAACCATAATAAACATCAAAACACATCTAATAAACAACCTAACCCAACCTTATACCTCCTGCAAGCAAGATTCCACCATTTCACCTCAAAAACTCACTTAAAACTAACAAGAAACTCAAGGATCTCAAGGACTTCGGGATCTATGTTATCAACACATCATTTTAACATATTAATCAATTAGATCTCAATTAAAATCAACAAAAAAACAGAGCTTAACTCATCAAGTCTGAAAATTAAGATTTCAACCATGTTTTTACAAGATTTTGATCTCCAATCGAAACTATAATGAAAACTCAACCAAAAATACTATTTAGAAGCCAAATATCTTGGGAATTTAAATAAAGAACTTAGATTAGAGGTTGAGAACGAGATTTACCTCCAATCCTTGCTTCCCTCAACCTTGAAGGATTAGAAAAGATTTCTTGGAAATGGTTTAGAAAATGTTGAGAGAGTTTTTTTGGGAGAAAGAATTCTGGAAAAAGATGAGTGAATTAGTGTTTGGCTGAAAATGAGAAAGAGTTGGTAGTTAAGTAATTGAAAATCTCACATTAACTAACTTTATTAATTAATTAATATAAACCCAATTAAATCCATTTAATTAAAAGCCCTTTTAAAATACATGTCATATTGAGGAAATGTCAAATTGACTTAAAGCCCCCTAAAGATTCTAATATTTTGGCTTCCACATTAAAAATCACATTTTCCCAGTTTTGAAACTTTACAATTTGGTCACTACTCAAAATGTCCCATTTTCGAAATTCATTTTGTAAAATTGACTTTACTAACATCTCAAACATATTTTTAGAGGATTTTAGCAAATTTTACCACATTTTTATCCTATCCCGATCCTTGATTTCCTTAAATCACCTTACGCGATTCGAACCGTTCTCGACCGGCCTGACCCGATGTCTAAACCATCTAGGCCCAAAACTAGGGCGTTACAACTCTCCCCCACTTAGGAAATTTCGTCCTCGAAATTCTTACCCGATGGAAAGAGATGCAGAAATTGCTTTAGTATGTCCGCCTTGCTTTCCCACGTGGCCTCCTCAACTCCTCGGTGTCGCCACAACACCTTCACAAGCTCTATCGTCTTGCCACGAAGAACTTTGCTACTCCACCTACTTGATCATAACACCTTCACAAGCATCGACAAAAATATTTCCTTACCTTTTTTGTACTTGATCACATACGAGAATGTCTCTAGAAACTCTACCCACTTGGCATGCGTTTTGTTCAACTTGTGTTGTCCTTGAGATGCTTTAAGGCTTTATGATAGGAGTGGATTACAAATTCCTTGGGCCAAAGGTAATGCTGCCATGTTTCTAATGCTCGAATTAATGCATACATCTCTTTGTCGTATGTTAGATAATTGAGAGTTGTGCATCACACTCAGTCTCAAAAGTTTTATTAAAATCTGGGAGTGCTAGAAAATATGCATTGGTCAAGCATTATTTAATTAAAACAAAGGCATTTTCTTGTTCCTCAACTAATGAAAATTAGCATTTTTTTTATTCCTGTTAAGGGTACATCTAAAGACTAAAGTTAGGAACATACCTTCGATAGAAACTAGCTAAACCATGAAACATCCTTACTTGACTTATGCTCGTTGGTCGCAGCCATTCTTTAATTGCTTTCACCTTTTCTTGATCTACTTTGAGTCCTTCCGAGCTGACCACAAAACCTAGAAAGACAACATTTTTAGTGCAAAAAGAACGTTTTTCAAGATTTGCAAACAATGTCTCTTTCTTTAGAACTCCAATATTGATCTTAAATGTCGCACATGATCCTCCAAAGACTTGCTGTAGATAAGGATGTTGTAAAACATATGTTTGATTTTGATATAACAAAGTGTTTTAAGGATTAAATTGAAAAACTTGAAATAGATATTTAAGTCCCTCAAAAGATTTCAAACCAACAAGGCTTTACTCTAGTTTGAAAAACTCAAACTCCAAAATATTTTCTAAGTATTCCAAGGCAAAACTATTGAAAATCGTCTATGCGTATCGATACGCTCCTTGCCGTATCGATACCTTTTTTACCAACTAGGCGACTGGAGAAATGCGTTTCGATACGCCCCTTACCGTATTGAAACAGAGTATCGAAACAGATTGCATCTGTATCGATACGCTCTATCTATAAAAACTGAAGAAGTTTGAATGGTGTACCGATACGGTGTCTCCCGTATCGATACATATTTAAAGTAATTTTAAATTTCAGAGCCTTAAATGTTTTTGACCGTTAGTGTCAGTTGTTAGATAACAGACTTTTAAAGAGTTGGTTGTCCCGTACCGATACGCTCTTACCCGTATCGATACGGATTCTTCTAGTGAGCTTTGTGGGAGAAATTGCATCGATACGGTCTTGCCCGTACCGAAACACTTCCCTAACCCATACCGATACGCCTACACGCGTATCGATACACTCCTATTCTAATTGTGCAATGGCTCTTTCTATTTTGAGATAGGTATCGATACAGATCCCTGCGTACCGATACGGTAGGCTGCAGAAGTGCATTTATGGTGAAAAGAGAGGGTCCCAATGGCTATAATTAATAGCCTAACCACCCAAACGGCTAGAATTAATGGAGAAGGTATAAAATCAAGCCTATTGAAGACCAGCAACAACTATTGCATCCAAGAAAAAACATCTATACAAAAATCGAAGCTCAAAGTGCCTAATTTCTCATTCTTGTAAATCCCAAATTGTGTTGAGTGTAATTCCTATCTTGTATTCCAATTTGGGTTGAGTGCTTGTATCAAAAGGTGCAAATTTGTATTGAGAGATATTCTACTTGCCTTAAAATTTTCCTTTGTATCCTAGTGAGGGTTTGGTCAAATTTTGGGTAGAAAATTTGATCGGTATTGTAAAGGTTACCTCCTAAGCCAAGAAAAGGGGAAGAGCAATTAGTGAATTTTGGGTAGATAAGGTAGTGGATGTAGAGTTTATTTGGAACTTGAACCACTCTAAATTGTCTTGTTCTTAAATTTTAGAAATTCCACTTTCACTCCAAAATTTTAAAAACCCAATTCACCCCCTGTTGGCTTTGATCAATCTCTTGATCCAATCAACAATTGGTATCAGAGCCTACCTCTTTGAAGGATTAACAACCGGAAGAGGAGATTCTAGGAAGAGTGTGATCATCTACAACACAAGCCATGACATCTACCTCCAGCTCTAGCATGTACGAGTCTCAATCTATCACTAAACTACCTTTCTTCAACGATGACAACTATCCCTTTTGGAAGAACCAGATGCGTCTCTTTATCAAGTCTAGTGATTATCTTGTTTGGGATGCTATAGAAGATGGTCCCATTATTCCGATGAAAAGAGACGATGAAGGAAGACTAGTGCCAAAAAGGAAAAATGAAATGATTGAAGATGATAGAAAGAAGCTTCAAATCAATGACATGGCTCTTCACATGCTATTTTGCGCCTTTGGACTCGATATCTACTCCAAAGTTTCTTCCATCAAAAGTGCTAAGGAAGTGTGGGATACACTTGAGACTTCATATGAAGGAACAAGCGATGTGAAGGAAACAAAGATTGGAATTCTCAATCTTAGCTATGAGAATTTCAAGATGGAGCCCGACGAAACCGTTTCAAAGATGTTTGATCGTTTTTCAACAATCGTCAATGGGCTAAAGGGTTTTGGAGAGATCATCCCGGAGGACAAGCTAGTCCGGAAGCTACTCTACTCATTTCCTTAGTCTTGGGATGGGAAAAGAACCGCTATCATTGAGGCAAAGAATTTGAAGACACTAAAGCTTGATGAGCTAGTTGGTTCTCTCCTAACTCATGAAATCATGAAACATGGAGGGGAAGATGAAAGGAAGAAAGAAGAAAGAAGAGTGGAGAAGCTTGAGGTAGATAAGAAAAAGAAACTAAGAGTGGCTCTTAAATCTTCTCTACATGAGGAGATCACTTCTAGTAAGGAGGACGATTTTGAAGAATTGGCTATGATAGCCAAGAGATTCTCACGATTAATGAGGTCCAATCGGGGTAGGAAGTTTCAAAGAAAGATGGACTTCAAGACCAAAAACAAAGAAGAAGAAAATGATCCGATCATATGTTATGAGTGCAAGAAACCAGGTCATATTCGTTCCGAGTGTCCTCAACTCAAGAAGAAGGGCTTTGAGAAGAAGAAGAAGCTCAAAGCTAAGCTTGCTACTTGGAGTGATGAGGAATCATCCGAGGATGAGGAACAAGAAGTGGCCAACCTTTGCCTCATGGCTCTTGAAGAGGATTCTTCTATGGTAACCTCTAACTCATCTACTTTTGATTTT
Organism: Hibiscus trionum; assembly: GCA_030270665.1. Classification (NCBI taxonomy): domain Eukaryota; kingdom Viridiplantae; phylum Streptophyta; class Magnoliopsida; order Malvales; family Malvaceae; genus Hibiscus; species Hibiscus trionum. The sequence continues at coordinate 17,035,850 of BSYR01000010.1, forward strand.
ACATTTGATGAATTACATGAAGCTTATGATGAGTTACAAGAGGTATACGATGAGATAGTTGAGAAATATAAGGAGTCCGTTTAAAAAAATAAAAAGATTATTTCGGATCTAAATGATAAAAATGATTTACTTTCTCAAACTAACTTGAAATTTGAGAAAAAGATTTTAGGTCTACAAGATGAACTTGAATTCTTTCAAAATGAAAATGTAGATTTAAATAATCTTATTTTTCAATGTAACATTGAACACCAAAAGGTGTTAGATGAGCTAAATGAGCTCAAAAAGTCTTTCAAGAGTGTTGGTAATGTGAAAAATGAAATAGGTGAATAATCTAGAACAAACCAACCTAAGAGAAAGAACTATAACTACAAACAAAGTGGCTCCTATAGGCATAATAAAACTAAAAGAACTAGAAGTGTATGTGTTTCTAAGGAACTTGTCAAATCTAATAATGTTGATGCCATGTCACCTTTGATTCCCAAGGGAACCAAGCTTTTGGGAGTTAACACTCATGGACCCAAAATGATTTGGGTACCAAAAATCAAAGCTTAATCTCTTTGTTTGTTGGGGGACTATTGCTACAAGGCCAAAGCACAAAGCCAAAACTCATGGTACCTTGATAGTGGATGCTCGAGGCACATGACCGGAGACAAGAGTCGATTCATGGATTTAAAGCCAAAAAGTGGAGGAGTAGTGACATTTGGTGACAACTCCAAAGGCCATATTAAAGGTATTGGCTCTATAGGTAATCACTCTACTATACTCATTGAAAATGTATTGTATGTCAATGGTCTAAAACACAATTTATTGAGCATTAGTCAATTGTGTGATAAAGGGTTTAATGTCTTATTTGATAAAAATGGTTGTAAAATTGTTGACATTAAATATAATAAAATAATGCTCATTGCTCATCACATAGGTAACATATATATGGTGCATCTAGATGACATTCATTCATCCCATACATGTTTTGTTGCTCAAAATGAAAATGATGCATGGTTATGGCATAGGAAACTAGGACATGCTAGCATTAGTGTTTTAGAAAAATTAGTTTCCCTAAATATAGTTAGAGGTTTACCCAAGATTAAGTTCTCAAATGATAAAATATGTGATGCATGCTCTAAGGGTAAACAACATAAATCATCCTTTAAATCCATTAATGATGTCTCTACTAGTAGATGTTTACAATTAGTTCATATGGATCTATTTGGGCCAATTAGGACTACTATCTTGGGTGGAAATCATATACCTTTGTGCTTGTTGATGATTACTCTACATATACTTGGGGTTCTCTTTTTAAGCACCAATGATGAGGCTTTAGAAAACTTCACCACATTTTAAAAAATAACTCAAAATAATCTTAAGCTTAAGATTTCTCACATTAGAAGTGATCATGGAACCGAGTTTCAAAATCTAGGTTTTGAAGAGTTTTTAAATGAAAATGATATTAGCCACAGTTTTTCGGCACCTCGAACTCCTCAACAAAATGGGGTAGTTGAGAGGAAAAATAGGACTTTACAAGAAATGGCTAGAACCATGCTTTGTGAAAACAATTTACCTAAATATTTTTGGGCGGAAGCCACTAACACCGCTTGCTATATTATTAACCGAGTAATGATTAGGCCTATTTTAAAGAAAACTCCTTATGAGATTTTAAAATCGAAAAAGCCTAACATTAGCTACTTTCATCCTTTTGGTTGCAAGTGTTTTGTTTTAAATAATGGAAAAGAAAATTTTGGTAAATTTGATGCAAAAAGTAATGAAGCTATTTTTCTAGGTTAATCCTTAAACTCTAAAGCTTATCGTGTGTTTAACAAAAGAACTTCAGTTGTAGAGGAATCTCTACATGTTGTTTTCGATGATAACCTCCTTCCGAGGAAGGAATCTTGTGATGATGATGATGTAGGAATCCTTGATGCCTTTGATGGAGGACAAACTTAAAAGGAGGATGATATTCCAACTAAAGAAGAAGATGTACAAGATCCACCTCTTGAAGCCTTGAAGGACTTGGCTCTTGAGGAAAAGGAAGTGAGCTACCCAAGGGAGTACAACTATGTCAAAGGTGGTGAAATCTTTGGTGATCCATCCAAGGGGGTAACTACTAGATCTTCTCTCAAACTCATGAATCATGTTGCTTTTATCTCATGCATTGAGCCTAAGAACATTAAAGAAGCATTAAAACATGATTTTTGGATTATGGCTATGCAAGAAGAGTTGAACCAATTTGAGAGAAGTAATGTATGGACACTAGTTGAAAGGTCTAGTAATCAATCTACTATAGGAACTAAATGGGTGTTTAGGAATAAACTAGATGAGAGTGGTAACATATTGAGAAACAAAGCTAGACTAGTTGCTTAAGGTTACACTTAAGAAGAGGGAATAGATTTTGATGAAACCAATGCACCCGTAGCTAGAATGGAAGCTATTAGGATGTTGCTTGCATATGCATGTTATCATAATTTCAAGCTTTTTCAAATGGATGTGAAAAGTGCATTTTTAAATGGTTTTATAAATGAAGAAGTGTATGTGGAACAACCATCGGGTTTTGAGGATTCAAAATTTCCAAATCATGTTTTTAAGCTAACCAAAGCACTTTATGGTTTAAAACAAGCTCCTAGAGCTTGGTATGAAAGGCTTTCAAACTTTTTGATTGAAAAAGGTTTTGAAAAAGGTAAGGTGGACACTACACTTTTCATAAAAAGATATAAAAATGACATCTTAGTAGGGCAAATATATGTTGATGGTATTATTTTTGGATCTACTAATGAGTGTCATTGAAAAGAGTTTGCTAAGTTAATGCAAGGTGAATTCGACATGAGCATGATGGGGTAAGTGTGTTGACTCTAAGCTTTATCGCTCTATGATTGGATCTTTGCTTTACCTTACCGCAAGTAGACCAGATATATTGTTTAGTGATTGGTTGTGTGCTAGGTTTCAAGCTAGTCTTAGAGAGTCTCACCTTATAGCCGTTAAAAGAATCTTTAGGTACCTTAGAGATACTCATTGTCTAGGTCTTTGGTACCCTAGAGACTCAACCTTCAACCTTCATGCTTATTTGGATGCGGATTATGGGGGATGTAAATTTGATAGGAAAAGTACTTCGGGAGCTTGCCAATTCTTAGGTAGTATGCTCATATCTTGGTTCTCTAAGAAACAAAATAGTGTAGCTCTATCTACCATTGAAGTCGAGTACATATCCTTAGGGAGTTGTTGTGCTCAAGTCCTTTGGATGAAGCAACAACTCTTAGATTATGGAGTTAAAGTTGAAACCATACCCCTTAAGTGTGATAACACTAGTGCTATATGCCTAACCAAAAATCCCATCCAACACTCTAGAACCAAACATATAGAAATAAGACATCATTTCATTAGAGATCATGTCCTTAAACAAGATGTTGTTATAGAGTATGTTGACACCTTGAACCAACTAGCGGACATTTTTACCAAACCTCTAGACAAAGAGCGTTTTTGGTCCCTTAGGAGAGAGCTAGGTCTAACTATCCTATCTTGACCCTTTAGGATTCTTTTGAGGTTAAAATTGCTTGAATTTGTGAAAATGCATGTTTATGTGTTGTTGATCTTGATACAAAACATGCTTATTGCTAGGGGGAGCATGCTTCTGTTAGAATATGCTTAGACATTCTCATTCATCAATTGCATTCATTTAGAAGATGTTAAAGTCGAGCCTTTATTTGTTCTAAAAGACAAAAATGCATTTATGGGCATAGGGTATCGATACTGCCTTATGCGTATCGATACGAGTACTTCATTAGTTGACCAGACTGCATTTTCTCTCTTACGGGTATCGATACGGTTAAACCTATTTCGATACGAGTTGTGAACATTTCGATACAGATACTATCCGTTTCAATACGGTCCCTTGACACGTGTTTCCAGGGAATTACCATTTTACCCCTGTATCGATACACCCTTTGGCGTAACGATACTCGATTGCGCATACAGCTACTTAATGGCATTAAAAGAGTTTCACTTTTACCAAAACTAAAATTTCAAAACCCTAGTCGTTTTTACTCTATAAAAGCCTCTCAATCCCTCATATTTTCACCACAAAACTAAAAATCTATTGAGGGTTTTTCAACATCAAGCCAAGTTTTTAAAACTCTCCATAAATTTGGTGCAAGTTCTTCATCCATTCATCTCCATATCAATATCAAGGTATAAAATTCCTTTTCTCTTTTTATTTTCTTTGTGATTTTCGTTTTAAATTCTTTTTATTTTTGTTTTGCTCTTTCAAAAACAAATTTTATCAAACCTTTTTGTTTTTATCCTTAAAATTTTTTTAACCTTGATTATTGATTTACATAAGTTGAATGAGAAAAATAATGCATACACACTGTTTTGATCAATTTCTCTAGACATTGGCACTCAAAAAGAGAGCGCGTACTAGCAAAGTTGGTGAAGCATCCAATCTCGTAGATGGTACTCGCCCTAATTTGACCCTTATCTATCAAAGGTGCTTTAGAACCACCGGGGAACTCAACTACTTTCGCTCTTTTCAAAATTACAAAATCCGACCGGAGAGGGTAATTTCAGTTCCTTTTCTTAATTCGGAGCGCTTCAAATTTGTCTACTTACCATTGCTCCAAGAATGGAAGTTTATGGATTTTCTAGAAATCCAGGCTTTTTCTTTCATAATTTGGTTTCGATATTCTATGCTAATGCCAAGTGCATTACCGATCCCTCGGGTAATGTTGTTGCCGTTAACTCCTATCTCATGTGCAAAAAGATTACCGTAGATGTTCTATCTCTTTGTGCTGTTTTTTAGTTAGAGGATGAGGGTATCGAAGATGAGAATTCTCTTGGCCATGTCTTGGGGGGTTCCGTGACCGCTCTCAATGCTCAAGATCGAATCCTTCACTTGATGATTACTTGGTGGTTTAGGCCTTCGAGAGGGAAATATTCAACCATCCGCCAAGTTGATGACTTTTGGATTCGGGGCTTACGCCAAAGACAACAACCAAACCTTGCCTGCATCATGTTTGCGGAGATTGTCTATCTCGTGCAACATTTTCACACAACTCTTGTCACCTCATTCACATATGGCACCGCTTTGAGCTATTTCTTCACTCAAAAGGAGATTGATTGCTCTCACGACTATCCTACACCCTCACCGATCCCATTGATGAGAGATCTCTTTCTAGGGGGAAGTTTCATTACTTCAATGGTAGTTAGCTTCGCATCTCCGAGCTTCCTAGTGATGCGAATCTGGAAGAGATTGACAATTCTCAAGCTCCTCAAGCTCCTCCTCCACCTTCCATGGATGCTCTTATGACTTTTCTCAATGAACAATTCACGGGCCTACGCACGGGGATTGCTTGTATGGATCAAGTCATGAATTCGGGGGTTGCCGCCATAGACACACGCTTCACAAGCCTTGAAGATCGCATGACAAATGTGGAGACATGTATCACTTCTCTTAAAGGCGGACACAATTCGATGTACATCTCTCTTACCGCTTTTCATGATGAGTGGCGTCAATCTAGGAGGAATGATGATGATGCCATCGAAGATGACGATGAAGATGATGAAGATGGCGATGGAGAATAGTAGTAGATTGTCTTTGCATTCAATTCATGTCATTTAGGATTTATAGTTTATGCACTTTGAATTATGTTCTTAGGATTAAGTTTACTTTTTAAAACCTATGCTTAGTTATTGTTGTTTGGATTTTATTTTTGATGTTTCTTCATTTATGAACTTAATCCTTATCTATTATATGTTGCTTGGCTATTGTTTATGCCTTTTGCCTATGTCTCTTATTTTTGATCTAACAAAAAGGGGGAGAGGGAAAAAGCTCACTTAAAATTTTAAACTTAAATCTTACCTAGCTAACATTAAAGGGGAATTGTTTTCCAAAGTTTTTCAAAAGTCTTAAAAAATTTCAAGTTTTGGTTTTATTATATCAAAAAGGGGGAGATTGTAAAACCTATGTTTGATTTTGATATAACAAAGTGTTTTAAGGATTAAATTGAAAAACTTGAAATATATTTTTAAGTCCCTCAAAAGATTTCAAACCAACAAGGCTTTACTCTAGTTTGAAAAACTGAAACTCCAAAATATTTTCTAAGTATTCCAAGGCCAAACTATTGAAAATCATCTATGCGCATCGATACGCTCCTTGCCGTATCGATACATTTTTTTTACCAACTTGGCCACTGGAGAAATGTGTTTCGATACGCCCCTTACCGTATCGAAATAGATTGCATGTGTATCGATACACTCTCTCTATAAAAACTGAAGGAGTTTAAATGGCGTACCGATATGGTGTCTCCCGTATTGATACGGATTTAAAGTAATTTTAAATTTCAAAGCCTTAAATGTTTTTGACCATTGGTGTCAATTGTTAGGTAACATACTTTTAAAGAGTTGGTTGTCCCGTACCGATACGCTCTTACTCGTATCGATATGGATTCTTCCTGTGAGCTTTGTGGGAGAAATTGCATCGATACGGTCTTGCCCGTACCAAAACACTTCCCTAACCATACCTATACGCCTACACACGTATCAATACACTCCTCTTGTAATTGTGCAACGACTCTTTCTGCTTTGAGAAGGTATCGATACAGATTCTCGCGTACCGATACGGTAGGCTGGAGAAATGCATTTATGGTGGAAAGAGAGGGTCCCAACGGCTATAATCAATATACTAACCAACCAAACGGATAGAATTAATAGAGAAGGTATAAAATCAAGCGTATTGAAGACCAACAACAACTATTGCATCCAAGAAAAAAACATCTATACAAAAATCCAAGCTCAAAGTGCCTAATTTCTCATTCTTGTAAATTCCAAATTGTGTTGAGTGTAATTCCTATCTTGTATTCCAATTTGGGTTGAGGGCTTGTATCAAAAGGTGCAAATTTGTATTGAGAGATATTCTACTTGCCTTAAAATTCTTCTTTGTATCCTAGTGAGAGTTTGGTCAAATTTTGGGTAGAAAATTTGACCGGTATTGTAAAGGTTACCTCCTAAGCCTAGAAAAGGGGAAGAGCAATTAGTGAATTGTTGGAAAATCCTTAGTGGTAGCTAAGGTAGTGGATGTAGAGTTCATTTGGAACTTGAACAACTCTAAATTTCCTTGTTCTTCAATTTTAGCCATTCCACTTTCACTCTAAAATTTTAAAAACCCAATTCACCCCCTCTTGGCTTTGATCAATCCCTTGATCCACTCAACAAATGTCTTCAAAATACACCACACAAAACTTACCAAGAAATGGGTGAAGGATGTGATTCATTAAACACATAAAGTACTCGTAACGTTAGTTAAGCCAAAAGGCATAACCATCCACTCATACAAACCGTGCTTTGTTTTGTAACCCCCTTAACCCGGCCTAGACGGTTGACCCGAATTAAGAAAGTCACACGGGGAAAACCAAAGTCAACCCGAAAGTCAACCTTGATTAACGACCCTTTTTTTTTAAACTTAACTAGATGCATATTAATCCTTAGATATGATCATACAACAGCATACTCAAAGATCATAAACATCAGAGGTCAAACAGGGACCCAATTGAACAAATTACAACTTTAGGGACCAAATTGTAATTTCTGATAATTATAAGGACTTAACCCAAATTGAAGTTACCAACTTGAAATTAATCAGGTTTCATGCTTCTCTGTGAAATTTCAGCTCAAAAGGACTTCCCAAACTCATACAATTGCACAAACAAGATTCAGGACCAAAATGCAAACAATTCAAAACATATAACTGCCAATGTCAGCCCCCAACGGTCACCCGTTCCGAAACGGGAGACAGCCCGTTTCGAAACGCGGGGCCGTTCCACAACGCGTACCGAAACGAGGGCAGACAGTAGCCTATCCGTTTCGGAACGGTCCCTCCCGTTTCGAACGCCTGGGCTTGTTTAAGGCACCCGTTCCGAAATGGTAGGTGCTGTTCCGAAACACCCTGCACAGATTGCCCCAAAATGCATACTTAAACATGCAATTAAACATCCAATCATGCTCCAAATGCCACCAAACTTTACCAGCATGCTATTCAACATATATGAGACATACTTGCATCAACAATTCATCAAAACATCAACATATATGGAAAGCCCCAAATCTATAGGCATGCTTCCTACACAAGCAACCATTCAAGCATAAACTTCCAAATCAAGCATATAAAGGTCAATTACAAAAACCAGCATTCTCAACAACCTAAAACATACTTGGGGAGTTCAAAACATCTCCTAAAACATACACATAGGTCCCCCATTGCCAAATTACCAAAAGCTAAATGTACTTAAGAAAACCTTCCATACTTTGAGCTTTACTTCCACTTGAATGCTTGCCTTCCTTGCTGCCCTCAAAGTACTTTAATGTTCTGCATTATTGGTTTGAGAAAACAAAGAGAGCGTAAGCAAAAGCTTAGTGAGGAATGCTCAATAAAACCATTCAATAATGCATTTATAAAACACTTTATAAATCATGCTTCAAATCATCATTTACACATGCACAAAAGCAATCTTTAAACAAGCATCTCATGCTTCATATCATTACATGTCATATTGGCCACAAGTGATACATTTCATTTCTTTAAAAACAAGTTCATCAACTTTCACCCCAAGGACTTTTAAACACCTTGGCCCCAAGGACTTTTAAACACCTTGGCCTATGGACTTTTAAACACCATAGAAAGGACCACACAAGGACTTTTAACCACCTTTGTGTCCGCATCAAGTTTCACATCAAGGACTTTTAAACACCTTGATCCCAAGGACTTTTAAACACCTTGGCCATGGACTTTTAAACACCATGATATAAATCACCTCAAGGACTTTTAAACACCTTGACCCCAAGGACTTTTAAACACCTTGGAAAGGATCACACAAGGACTTTTAAACACCTTTGTGTCCGTAACAAGAACCATCCAAGGACTTTTAACCACCTTGATGTTCTTAAGTAAACAAGGCTCACTCAAGGACTTTTAACCACCTTAGTGAACTTAACCTTTTCAATACACACTTGCCAATATACATCATTATCATCAATTTATCCACTGTTTTAAAGCATTAAACCAAGCCATATTCATCATGCATTTAAAAGCATCAAACCACATTTAATCAATGTTCAAAAACAAGGAACTCTTACCTTGAGCTTCCTTCAACATATGGCTTACAAAAACAGCATTAACCATGCTAAATCATGCTTTCAAAACAGAATTTAAAACATGCAATAAACCACATTGCACAACAATCAAATCATGGCCACCACTAGAGAGTATTTCCGAAAACTTACACTTGAGCTTAGCAAAGTGGTTTAGACTTAAACTAAGCTCCCAAGACATTGGTTTCAAAGCCGAAAACCCAATTTCACTCACCGATTCCACTTCGCCTCTTGCCGAAGCACCAAAACAAGCCTCCCGATCACCACCACTTGGATCCAAAGATGACTCCCCTGTTTTAACACATTAAAACAGTAGATTAATGCATCATCATGCATTAATAGCTTCAATGAAAGCACCTAAACTCGCTGCTCTCATCCATACTCCATTTTCGGCCACCAAACACAACCGAAAATGCACCCAAACCACTTCTCAACAAAGCCCAGCCATAAACTAACAAAACCTAACATCCTTTAACACCATTTAACATCTAAAAAGAGCTTAACAACATCCTTATACCTCCAGCAACAACAGATCCACAAGATCACTCCAAAAACAACCAAGAATCATAAGCTAAACTTAGGAAATTCAACCTATCCGGGATTGCATTAATCAAAACTCAATTCCTTATCAAATTAACATTCATTAATCATCATTTTAACACATTAAAACACTGCTTCAACAGATCCAACGAAATTTCATCAAAACACACCTAATCTTGCATTTTAAGCCAAGATCCATTAAACAATCTTAAAAGGCATTTATAAAACATCAATTAAGGATTGAGAACTTGGGAATTTCAGTAAAGAACTGAGAGTTTAGAGGAGAAGGACGTTCTTACCTCCAAACTTGAGTTTCTCCTCTTTTAGAGCCAAAAAGCTTGAAGAATCAACTTGCAAATTGAGAGGTTTTGTAGATTTGATGATTAGGAATCAAAAGAGAGTTGAAAGGAGAGATTTAGGTAACAAAATCAGAAGAAACTCTCTGGAGAGAAAGTGTTTGAGTTGAGAGAAAATGAGAGAAAAGAAAATGAGAAGTTAGTTACAAAATAGTCAAAATGACTTTCCCTCCTTTTTTTCTTATGTTTTAAAATCAGAATAAAACCTTAAAATATCTTAGAAAAATCTGGAGAAACTCCCTTTGGGTAAATAGCTCCTTAAAGATTCAAAGTTTCAATCCTTTATAAAACAGTCACGCAACTTTCAAAAATTACATTTTGGTCACTAGCCAAAATGTCACCCTTCCAATCCTCAATTTTCAAATTTGATTTCACAGTTCACTTTTATATATTAAAAGATGATTTTAGAATATTTTTCCATATTTTTAATGCAACCCGAACTAGGCTTTCCTAAATTCACCCTTTTAGATTCGAACAGCACTTTGACCAAACCGGTCAACGCCCAAAACTTCTAAGCCCAAAACCGGGGCGTTACAACTCTCCCCCCCTTAAGAAATTTCGTCCTCGAAATTTACCTGAAGGAAAGAGATAAGGAAACTGCTTCAGCATGTCTTCCTTCCGCTCCCACGTGGCTTCCTCAACACCTTGATGCTTCCACAGCACCTTCACCAACTCAATGGTCTTGCCACGAAGAACCTTGCTATCCGAATCCAGAACCTTCACCGGTTCCTCATCGTAGGTCAAATCCGGATTCAAAACCACTTCCTCCACATGCATCACATGCGAAGGATCAGATCTATACCTCCGGAGCATAGAGACATGGAACACATCATGAATCTTCTCCAACTCCTGAGGTAACCTCAACCGATACGCAACAGGACCCACACGCTCAACCACCTCGTATGGTCCAATGTACCTAGGGCTCAACTTGCCCTTCCGGCCAATCCGCATCACCTTCTTCCAAGGCGAAACCTTCAAGAACACACGGTCACCCACCGCATACTCTATCTCCTTACGCTTCAAATCCGCGTAAGACTTTTGCCGATCAGAGGCAGCCTTCAACCGCTCACAAATGAGCTTTACCTTCTCTGGGGTCCCTTTCAACAAAGCCGGCATCGAAACCAAGTTTTGACCAGTTTCAGCCCAACAAAGAGGAGTCCTACACTTCCTCCCGTACAAAGCCTCATAAGGTGCCATCTGTATACTTGCTTGATAGCTGTTGTTATAAGCAAACTCAACCAAAGGCAGATGCTTCTCCCAAGAACCTTGGAACTCAATCACGCAGCACCTCAACATATCCTCCAAAATCCAGATAACTCGCTCAGACTGACCATCCGACTGAGGATGATAGGATGTACTGAAATGCAACCTTGTACCCAAGGCTTGATGCAAACACTGCCAGAAACGCGATGTGAACCTCGGATCCCTATCCGACACAATCGACTTAGGCACACCATGCAGCCGCACAATCTCAGCAATGTACAGCTCTGCCAACCTATCCAAAGAAAACGTGGTATGCACAGGCAAGAAATGCACACACTTCGTTAGGCGATCCACAATCACCCAAACAGAATTCTTCTTCGATGGAGACAAAGGTAAACCAGATACAAAATCCATGGTAACCCTTTCCCACTTCCACTCAGGGATTTTCAATGGTTGCAACAACCCTGAAGGAAACTGATGCTCAGCCTTAACTCGCTGACATACCATACACTTGCTAACAAACTCCGCAACATCTTTCTTCAAACCCACCCAGTAGTACTCATCACGAAGATCACGATACATCTTAGTACTACCAGGGTGCATAGCAAAAGGACTACTATGACCTTCAGTCAGAATAGCACGCCTCAACTCAGCATCAGCAGGCACTACTATCCGACTCCCAAAACACAACACACCATCATCATTAAAGCAGAAATCCGAAGGTCTACCCTCCGCGATATCCTGAACATGAGACACCAAGGAATCATCCAGCAACTGCTTATCCTTGATCAACTGAACCAAAGATGGTTTCACTTGCAACTCAGCAACAAGACCACCATCTCGCGATATGCTCAAGCTAGCAAACATAGCCCTCAGCTCAACAACTACTTTCCTACTCAAGGCATCCGCAACAACATTAGCTTTTCCAGGATGATACTCAATCGTCAGATCATAATCCTTGAGCAACTCCAACCAACGCCGCTGCCTAAGATTCAACTCCTTCTGAGACATCAGATACCTCAAACTCTTGTGATCTGTGTACACCCTACACTTCTCACCATACAGATAATGTCTCCAGATCTTCAGGGCAAAAACCACTGCAGCCAGCTCAATATCATGCGTAGGGTAATTGCGCTCATGCACTTTCAACTGCCGCGATGCATAAGCCACCACCTTACCCTCCTGCATCAGCACACATCCCAAACCAACATAGGATGCATCACTGTAAACCACAAACTCTTTCCCTGATTCAGGCTGAACCAAGATAGGAGCTTGCGTCAAAGCCGCCTTAAGCTTCTCAAAAGCCTGCTGTCTCGCTTCCGTCCACTCATACTTAACATCCTTTTGCAACAGCTTCGTCAAAGGAGCAGCAATCTTGGAAAAACCATCCACAAACCTACGGTAGTATCCCGCCAAACCAAGGAAACTAAGAACTTCATGAACAGACTTAGGAACCTTCCAGTTCATCACCGCCTCAATCTTCTGAGGATCAACACGAATCCCCTCAGCTGAGACCACATGCCCAAGAAACACCACCTCCTTAAGCCAGAACTCACACTTGCTCAGCTTAGCATAAAGCTGATTCTCCAACAAAGCCTGCAAAACAATCCTCAAATGCTCTTCATGCTCCTCCTCAGTACGCGAGTACACAAGGATATCATCAATGAATACCACAACGAACTTGTCCAGGTATTCATGAAACACACGATTCATCATGTCCATGAAAGCAGCAGGAGCATTTGTCAACCCAAACGGCATCACAAGGAACTCATAATGCCCATACCTTGTCCTGAAAGCTGTCTTAGGCACATCCACATCCTTCACCTTCAACTGATAATACCCTGATCTCAAGTCAATCTTAGAGAACACAGCAGCTCCCCGAAATTCATCAAAGAGATCATTAATCCTCGGCAAAGGATACCGATTCTTGATAGTCAACTTGTTCAGCTGACGGTAATCAATGCACATTCTCATAGTGCCATCCTTCTTCTTCACAAACAAGACCGGTGCTCCCCAAGGTGACACACTCGGCCGGATGAAACCACGATCAAGCAACTCTTGCAACTGTGTCTTCAACTCTTTCAGCTCCTTAGGTGCCATCCGATAAGGGGTAATGGACACAGGAGTTGTATTCTCATACAGCTCAATTCCAAACTCCACCTCGCGGTTAGGAGGTAAACCAGGCAACTCTTCAGGAAAAACACCAGGAAACTCCTTCACAACTCTGATATCTTGCACCCTCAACTCTTTAGAGCTAGGATTCATCACAAAAGCTAGATAAGCTTCGCAACCTTGCCTCAGCATCCTGCTCGCCTCCAAGGTAGACACCACATTGGCAAGAAACTTCACATTCTCACCAACCACAACAACTTCATAATCATCCGCAAGCTTAAGCAAAACTCGCTTGTTTTCACAATCCACAACAGCACGATGCTCAGTAAGCCAATCCATACCAAGAATTACATCAAAGCCATAAAAGGGCAACTCCATAAGATCAACATGAAAAACATGTTCTTGAACAACCAAGGGACACCTTCTATAAAGCTTTCGAGTCACAACAGTCTCACCAAAAGAACTAGTGACACGAACACCAACATCCAAAGACTCAACAGGCAAACCAAGCAATTCAGCATGCTCACGCAAAATGTATGAATGCGTAGATCCAGAATCTATCAAAGAAAGCAATGACAAGGATTGCAAAGTAAAGGTACCTGCAATCACATCCGCATCATTCCTTCCCTCACGCTGAGCATACACCCTTGCTTGGCCTCCACCTTCAGGCTGAATAGCCACAACATGAGCTACTCCTCGGCCACCTTCCTCCCTTCTCTGGAAATTACCACGGCCGCGCCCACGACCTCTCTGCGGTGCAGCAACAACAGGAGCACGCACCTGATCACCAGCCAACCTAGGACAATCTCGCCTCAAATGGTCTGCGGATCCACAATTCCAGCACCCATTACCAGCTGCCGCAACAGGAGCTTGCACCTCTCTCACAGCACGAGGACAGTCACGCTTCATGTGACCACGTGAACCACAGATCCAACAAGCACTCAGATCAGCTCTAGCATTACCTCCTCTAGCAGGTGCACCACCACCTCTCTTAGCTGAAGACTGATACTTCTGATCACGTCCCCTCTTGTTCCGTCCACCTCCGGAACTATACTCAGCAGCTCGCTTGCCAGCACCCTTCGCAGATAAACCCAAGTTCATCTCAATGTCCTTGGCTCGGCCCACCAACACATCAAAATCATCATACTCGGTGGCCAGCACATACATTTTCACATCCGTCACTAAGCCATAACGGAACCTCTCGCACCTTGCCCGCTCATCAGGTACCAGCTCAGGCGCATACTGACTGAGTCGTACGAACTGCACTTCATACTCAGCCACACTCATGTTACCTTGGGTAAGAGACATGAATTCACGCTTCTTCTCATCAAGATATCTAACACCAAGATATCTCCGCTTGAACACACTCTGGAAGAATGTCCAAGTCACATCAGCTTCAGCCATCCCAGCTATGGTGGTCGTCCACCACGTATATGCATCGTCCTGCAGCAAGGACACAACACAACCCAGCTTTTGCACAACCGTGCAGCTCATCTGTCCCAAGATTCGCTTGGTACTCTCTAGCCAAGCTTCAGAACTATCAGCAGACATACCCCTGAACTCATTCCCACCAAGACTGCGCAGACGCTCCAAAGGTAGTCTAACTCCAGCATCTCCCTGATGCCCATCTCCTTGAGCTCCAGCTACCGCTGCTCGGAAAGCACCCGCAATAGCTTGTACCAACATAGACATATCAGGCATAGCTTGCCCCTGACCAACCTCTGGTCCAGCAGCTCCAGCACCAGCTGCAGCTTCAGCTCTTCCACCCTCAGCACAATCACCAGGTGGAGGAGGAGGTAACACCGCACTACCCGTGTTTTCCTCATTCTCGTTCTCATTAGGAGTCGTAGCTCGCACATTACCTCGTAACTCTCTACGTGGTGCCATACTTTTACCATGCAATCACAATACAAATAAAACGAAGTCAGGCCCAGCAAGGTAAGCAATCCAAGTATTCAAACTCAATTTCATTCAAAATCAACACCATTTCATTAGCTTTTATTTGGCAATGGGTACCCACAACATACTACATCACAGCATACATCTCAATTGCATCCAAATCACAAGCCACTAAACATGCTTTCGATCAACAAGCATACAAGGCATACATACTTCAATCATGCACACATTCATTCCCAATTACTCGAGAACTCAGCTCTGATACCACCAAATGTAACCCCCTTAACCCGGCCTAGACGGTTGACCCGAATTAAGAAAGTCACACGGGGAAAACCAAAGTCAACCCGAAAGTCAACCTTGATTAACGACCTTTTTTTTTAAACTTAACTAGATGCATATTAATCCTTAGATATGATCATACAACAGCATACTCAAAGATCATAAACATCAGAGGTCAAACAGGGACCCAATTGAACAAATTACAACTTTAGGGACCAAATTGTAATTTCTGATAATTATAAGGACTTAACCCAAATTGAAGTTACCAACTTGAAATTAATCAGGTTTCATGCTTCTCTGTGAAATTTCAGCTCAAAAGGACTTCCCAAACTCATACAATTGCACAAACAATATTCAGGACCAAAATGCAAACAATTCAAAACATATAACTGCCAATGTCAGCCCCCAACGGTCACCCGTTCCGAAACGGGAGACAGCCCGTTTCGAAACGCGGGGCCGTTCCGCAACGCTTACCGAAACGAGGGCAGACAGTAGCCTATCCGTTTCGGAACGGTCCCTCCCGTTTCGAACGCCTGGGCTTGTTTAAGGCACCCGTTCCGAAATGGTAGGTGCTGTTCCGAAACACCCTGCACAGATTGCCCCAAAATGCATACTTAAACATGCAATTAAACATCCAATCATGCTCCAAATGCCACCAAACTTTACCAGCATGCTATTCAACATATATGAGACATACTTGCATCAACAATTCATCAAAACATCAACATATATGGAAAGCCCCAAATCTATAGGCATGCTTCCTACACAAGCAACCATTCAAGCCTAAACTTCCAAATCAAGCATATAAAGGTCAATTACAAAAACCAGCATTCTCAACAACCTAAAACATACTTGGGGAGTTCAAAACATCTCCCAAAACATACACATAGGTCCCCCATTGCCAAATTACCAAAAGCTAAATGTACTTAAGAAAACCTTCCATACTTTGAGCTTTACTTCCACTTGAATGCTTGCCTTCCTTGCTGCCCTCAAAGTACTTTAATGTTCTGCATTATTGGTTTGAGAAAACAAAGAGAGCGTAAGCAAAAGCTTAGTGAGGAATGCTCAATAAAACCATTCAATAATGCATTTATAAAACACTTTATAAATCATGCTTCAAATCATCATTTACACATGCACAAAAGCAATCTTTAAACAAGCATCTCATGCTTCATATCATTACATGTCATATTGGCCACAAGTGATACATTTCATTTCTTTAAAAACAAGTTCATCAACTTTCACCCCAAGGACTTTTAAACACCTTGGCCCCAAGGACTTTTAAACACCTTGGCCTATGGACTTTTAAACACCATAGAAAGGACCACACAAGGACTTTTAACCACCTTTGTGTCCGCATCAAGTTTCACATCAAGGACTTTTAAACACCTTGATCCCAAGGACTTTTAAACACCTTGGCCATGGACTTTTAAACACCATGATATAAATCACCTCAAGGACTTTTAAACACCTTGACCCCAAGGACTTTTAAACACCTTGGAAAGGATCACACAAGGACTTTAAACACCTTTGTGTCCGTAACAAGAACCATCCAAGGACTTTTAACCACCTTGATGTTCTTAAGTAAACAAGGCTCACTCAAGGACTTTTAACCACCTTAGTGAACTTAACCTTTTCAATACATCACTTGCCAATATACATCATTATCATCAATTTATCCACTGTTTTAAAGCATTAAACCAAGCCATATTCATCATGCATTTAAAAGCATCAAACCACATTTAATCAATGTTCAAAAACAAGGAACTCTTAACTTGAGCTTCCTTCAACATATGGCTTACAAAAACAGCATTAACCATGCTAAATCATGCTTTCAAAACAGAATTTAAAACATGCAATAAACCACATTGCACAACAATCAAATCATGGCCACCACTAGAGAGTATTTCTGAAAACTTACACTTGAGCTTAGCAAAGTGGTTTAGACTTAAACTAAGCTCCCAAGACATTGGTTTCAAAGCCGAAAACCCAATTTCACTCACCGATTCCACTTCGCCTCTTGCCGAAGCACCAAAACAAGCCTCCCGATCACCACCACTTGGATCCAAAGATGACTCCCCTGTTTTAACACATTAAAACAGTAGATTAATGCATCATCATGCATTAATAGCTTCAATGAAAGCACCTAAACTCGCTGCTCTCATCCATACTCCATTTTCGGCCACCAAACACAACCGAAAATGCACCCAAACCACTTCTCAACAAAGCCCAGCCATAAACTAACAAAACCTAACATCCTTTAACACCATTTAACATCTAAAAAGAGCTTAACAACATCCTTATACCTCCAGCAACAACAGATCCACAAGATCACTCCAAAAACAACCAAGAATCATAAGCTAAACTTAGGAAATTCAACCTATCCGGGATTGCATTAATCAAAACTCAATTCCTTATCAAATTAACATTCATTAATCATCATTTTAACACCTTAAAACACTGCTTCAACAGATCCAACGAAATTTCATCAAAACACACCTAATCTTGCATTTTAAGCCAAAATCCATTAAACAATCTTAAAAGCCATTTATAAAACATCAATTAAGGATTGAGAACTTGGGAATTTCAGTAAAGAACTGAGAGTTTAGAGGAGAAGGACGTTCTTACCTCCAAACTTGAGTTTCTCCTCTTTTAGAGCCAAAAAGCTTGAAGAATCAACTTGCAAATTGAGAGGTTTTGTAGATTTGATGATTAGGAATCAAAAGAGAGTTGAAAGGAGAGATTTAGGTAACAAAATCAGAAGAAACTCTCTGGAGAGAAAGTGTTTGGGTTGAGAGAAAATGAGAGAAAAGAAAATGAGAAGTTAGTTACAAAATAGTCAAAATGACTTTCCCTCCTTTTTTTCTTATGTTTTAAAATCAGAATAAAACCTTAAAATATCTTAGAAAAATCTGGAGAAACTCCCTTTGGGTAAATAGCTCCTTAAAGATTCAAAGTTTCAATCCTTTATAAAACAGTCACGCAACTTTCAAAAATTACATTTTGGTCACTAGCCAAAATGTCACCCTTCCAATCCTCATTTTTCAAATTTGATTTCACAGTTCACTTTTATATATTAAAAGATGATTTTAGAATATTTTTCCATATTTTTAATGCAACCCGAACTAGGCTTTCCTAAATTCACCCTTTTAGATTCGAACAACACTTTGACCAAACCGGTCAACGCCCAAAACTTCTAAGCCCAAAACCGGGGCGTTACATGTTTTGAAGGCGATTTTCCACTTTTCTCCTTCTCGCATCCTTATTTGATGATATCCACTTTTCAAATAAATTTTGGAGAATATGCAAGCATCGTTGAGGTCGTCCAATATGTCATCTAGGCATGAAGTTGAATGTCAGTATTTGATGGTAATCTTGTTGACCGCTCGGTAATCGATGCACATTCGCCATGAACCATCTTTTTTGGCACTAGTAAAACTGGAACGGCACAAGGGCTAACACTTTCTCGAACATACCATTTCCCATTAATTCTTTAATTTGACAATGCAACTCTTTAGTCTCTTCGGGATTGCTTTGGTAGGCTGGCATATTTGGAATGGTTGCACCAGGAATAAAGTGTATTTGATGCTTTATTCCTCGAATGGGTGGCAAACCACTCGAAATTTCCTCCGGGAACATATCTTCAAATCCCTGAATGAAAGAGACAATAGGAGAAGGCAAAGAATCATCAAGTTCATTAGCGGTTAGCAAACTCTCCTTGTACGTAAGTAAAAGTAAAGATTGTTTTGAAAGCAATAATTTCCTCACTTCTCTTTCTTTTGTCAAATTTTTTCCAACTCATTTTTTCATCTCGTGTTTTTCTCTCAATCTCTTTTGTTTGCTCTCCCCTCTCTTATTTTTTGGTCTCTTTTTTTCTCATTCTCTTCTTTTAAATATTTCTCAAAATGTTATTTCAACCTCACTTGATCTTCATGGATTTGCCTTGGTGTGAGAGGCACCAAAACAATTTTTGTTCCTTCACGTTAAAGAGAATATCGGTTGGTGTAGCCATCGTGGTTTGCTCTTCGATCATATTGCCATGTTCTTCCTAGCAATAAATGGCTCGCTTGCATTGCTACAACATCACAAAGTACCTCATCTTGTTACTTACCAACGTAAAAGGGGATGATGGCTTGCTTGGTAACTTTAATTCCCCCTTCGTTTAGCCATTCGAGCTTGTATGGGTGTGGGTGCCGAGTTTTGGCTAATCCAAGCTTTTCTACCAAATAGCCACTTGCCACATTAGTACAACTTCCATTATCAATGATAACACTACATACCTTGCCTTGTATGTTGCAACATGCGTGGAAGATGTTTTCTTGTTGTTGGTCATCCTCCAAAACATGAAGACTAAGGCTTCGTTTAACCACAAAATATTACCATCCTTGGCAAATGCTAGATTTGACTTATCATCGAAAGATGTTTGGGCGTCATCTTCCTCATGCTTAGAGACAATTTCTCCACCGTCCTTCATGGTCATGATCTGTTGGTTTGGGCATTGATTATCAATATGCCCCCAAGACACTTGAAACACTGGATGTCATGGGTTCGGTTGATATGGCCTCGCTTTTTCTTCAGTCTCTATTTTGGGCCTCTATCGTCTTGTTGGGTTTTGATGTTCCAACGTCTTTACCTCAGAAAGTGGATTCCTTTTTTAGGCAACTTGTGCCTACTTCAGAGATGAGAAAAAGTAGAAGAGGAACGGGTGGTACCTTTTATCTGGAGTCGTTGTTCCACTTTAATTGCCATATGCAACATCCTTTCTATCTCGAGATAATGATTGAGCTCCATTTTTTCAGCGATGTCTTGGTTAAGACTAGCTAAAAATTTAGCCACGGTAGCTTCAAGATCTTCGTTTACGTCGGCTCAAATCATGGCAATCTACATTTCTTTATGATAGTCTTCGACACTCCGATTGCCTTGTTTAAGATTTTGGAATCTTTGGAACAAGTCACACTGGTAATGTTCCAGGATAAATCTCATTTTCATGGTGGCCTTCATGTTGTTTCATGTCTTAATTGAAGGCTCATCATTTAGTCTCATACTAGAGATTAATTTGTCCCACCAAATAATGGCATAATCAGAAAATTCAATAGCGGTGAGTCTAACCTTCTTGGCTTCAGAATAATTGTGGCACTTAAAGACAAGTTCTACCTTCTTTTCCCATTCTAGATATGCCTTTAGATCAGATTTTCCCTGGAAAGGCGGAATGGTCAATCAAACATTGCTAAGGTTATCATCGACTTGATCTTGATTCCTTGGTCGCCTTTGCCTAGGCGGTCGAGGTCTCCCTTCGTTATTAGATTCTCAGACAATGTCTCTCCCTTCACTTTGACTATAATAGCCATTTCCTCCGATTGGGACTTGTGGCCTTCTCTCCACGTTGTTGGGAATACATTGTTTGGTTCTTGTCATTGCCTCCTCGAAACATCGTTGTAGACGTTCTTCCATTGGCCCAATTAATCTTTCTATTGGATGGAGTAGATCTTCATTGATATTTGTTGAGTTGATCAAACAATTGCAAATGGCCAAGAGGGGTGAATTGACAATTAAAATTTTGAAGGGAGGAAAGGGAAAAGTGAAAAAGATGAGACAAGACAATGTAGAGTGGCTCAAGCTTCTAACACGCTCTACATCCAATACCTTAGCTCCCACTAAGGATTTTCAACCAATCCCCTAATTAATTCTTCCCATTTCCTTGGATTAAGAGGAAACCTTACAAACCGATTAAGCTTTCTACCCAAAGCTTAATCAAATTCACTCACAATTACAAACAAATAAAGGCAATTTGAAATATATCTATTAATAGATTAATTAATTCCCCAATTACAAACAAACACTCCCCAAACATGAAAGATAGATAAACAATGAAAAATTTTACAAGTTGGGTACACAAATTTGACTCTATAAGCTCAAAGGTTTGGAATAATTGCTTGGATGTTGCTTTGAGGTTCAATAGTTGTTGCTGGTGCTTTTTAGGATTACTTTTACACCTTCTTATTGATTTCTAGCCGTTTAGGTGGTTGAGATCATTAATAGAGTGTTTGCAGCTCTCTATTCCCTGCATAAATGTTGTTCTGTAACTACCCATTTCGAAACACGAGGCCCTGTATCGAAACAAACACCAAAAAAGAAAGAGCCGTTGTGTGTAAAAAGGAACCATATTGAAACGACTATAGGCCGTATCGAAACAGATTGAAACTGTAAAATGCCTTTAAGTGTAAAAAGAGGTTCGTATCAAAACAACTATAGTCTGTATCGAAATGTTTTGAAACTGTAAACTTGTGTTTCGAAACAACAAAGGGGCGTATCGAAACACTTAACAAATTTTTCAAAAGTTCGGTTCTAACAAGTAACGACTAGTTCATTTAATGCTCAATTTTGAAAATACTTAACCCCTGTATCGAAACGTGTATGAGCCATTTTGAAACAATACTTAAAAATCAAAAATCCCATATGAAGGATGTATCGAAACAGGCAAGCTCAATTTTATTAAGCATAATAAACCAAAGCAAAATAATTCCACAATATCCAAACATAATATCCAAACTTAATACTTAATACTTAAAACATAATATCAAAACATAAACCAAAGCATAGGTCTTAAATGTAACACCCTCGACCCGGCCTAGCCGGTAGACCGAACTGAACGAGTCGCACGGGGAGTATGAAGTAAATCGGGAAAGTCTACCTCAATAAACAATCCTATTTTTTCTTTTTATCTTATCTAGATGCAAATTAGGTTCCTATGTTTTTAACATTGCAGCGGGTCATTTGCGACTCAAACATTCATCGATTTCACCCAATTACAACTTTTAGGGACCATTTTGTAATTTTTCCGATTCATAAGGGTCTTAAGCCATTTTAGTATTACCATACTTAACTAGTCTCATTACACGCATCTCAGTCAAAACACAGCTTAAAATAATCATTCATACTCATTCAATTGCATCCACAACATTCAGGGACTAAAACGTAAAGAATCAGAACATGCCATCAACTAACTTAACTGTCAACTATTTCAGAAGGCCAAAGCCCTGTTTTGAAACAAAGAACATTCCATTAACTAACATAACTGTCACTTGTTTTGAAACACTAAAGCCCTGTTTCAAAACACGGGTTTGTATCGAAACACCTTGGAGGTGTTTCAAAACCATGGTTTCAAGTAGCAAATCGTACTGGAACATGCCTTACCCGTTTCGAAACCCTAAGGCCATTTCAGGTACCCCGTTTTGATACAGGCTCAAGTGTTTCGAAACACATGGGCCTGTAAAGATAGATTTTACTGGTTTTTCACCCAAAATTCCAAATTAAACCAATCCAACATGTTTCTAACGTGCATACATCATACATATACATTATTCCTCAAACATTGTAGCATTTTTAGCATCAAATCATGGCCGATTGCATCAATGTAAATATAAAGGCATGCAACCTAGCAGACAAACTACTCAAGAGTCAAAACTCAAACCAATGCTCCAAACAACAATTAAAGGCCTTTTACAAGTATAAACGCATATAGAAAAAGTGCTCAAAGGGTGTCCATACACATCACCCAAACCAAATGTGAAATTCCCCATTGCCCTTATTACTCTAGTTCATAACCAAAACATACTTTCGAAGTGAAATCTCTTGGAAATTCCCTTGCAATTTACTGCATCCAAACACTTAGTTATCTACATTGATGAGAAAAAGAGAGCATAAGTATACATGCTTAGCGAGGAATGCTCAAAAACCAAAAACACCATCAATGCTTGAAACCATTTTCACACTTTTGAAAACCATCATGCCCTCATTGAAATCCATGCACTTCATCATTAAAATCAGCATGCAACAAGTATCAAATACTTCCAAAGCAAATCCATTGCTAATATATAAATCAAGCCTTCCATGCATATCTACCAATATGCAAAGCTTTAAAGTGAAACATGTATTTTTCATGTTATGCATCCATAAACAATTCCAGTAATTAATCAATAATATTGGCTCACAAGTGATCAATAACATTCTCATATCTCAAAAGGTATAGGATAAACGGATTCCCAAGTGTAGTCCCAACACTTCATACATTTTCACTAGCATCTCGAGGTTCACACACGGGAGCTATCCTCCACCGTTGTGACACCCGTGGTGGACTTTTCGGTTCCATCACAACCTCTCAACACTACTCATCGGTAGATGTATAACCCCACTAACAAGAGATGGGACACAACTCAATTTCCTCAATCGTTAGGGGTACTTGGATGGAGTTTTCGGTACAATCACAACCCCTCAACATCCAAGGTGACTTTTTTATAGTACACTCAATCCTATAACCGGCTAACTATATCCGATTTCATTGGAAAAACACTTTACACAACATCATTTTCCAATATAATTCACTTTTAATACAAACCTCACTGTTTTTCAAAGCATTCACAATAAGCCATATTCCAAGCATTAAACTATACTTCATAAAACAAGTATAAACACACACTTAAAAGGATCACTTACCTAGTGCATCCTTCAACAATATGGCATCATAAACAACAAATTATATGCTAAAAACATGCTTTAAAATAATAGGTAAACACAATTAAAAACAAGTGCATCCACAAGCTTACAATAGCACAATCCGAGGGAGAAAATCACTTCACTTACTTCTGAACTTAGTAAAGCGTTTCAAGCTTACACTAAGTTCCCCAAACCACTTTTAAGATGTTTCAAAGATGGAAATACATTTTCCACTCACCGACTTGTGAAACCTCAACAGCCGACGCAAAAATCAAGCGTCCGATGACCCCGGGACTTCGCCGAAAGATTTCGATGAATCCTCCATTGTTTATACCATATAAGAACATGGGATTAATGCATCTCAATGTATTAAAACTACCAACAAACTCTAAAAACCCGTAGCTCTGCCAAATGGCACCAAAATACACATCCAAAACAACCGAAATCACCCTCGATTGATCACCAAACTCAACTCAGCCATTAACAAACACTTCCATCACATTTTAACCATATATAAACATCTAAAAACATCCTATATCATCCTTATATCTCCAGCAACACAGATTTCACATTTCCAAGCCAAAAAACCCAAAACTAACAACCTAGACAATTAGAGATCTCAATGATTTCGGGATTATTATGATCAAAGCTCATTACTAACATCATTTAACATCCAAATCAACCTTAAAATCATTCTCAAATCAATCAAAACAGTGCCCAAACGAAAATCACATTTAATCTTATCTTTTAGCAAGATTTCAATATTTTTATCAAATCAACATTAAAACCTTAATTAAAAACATAAATCAAGAGTCAAATACTTTAAAATTTAATTAAAGAATCTTGATTAGAGGAGTAGCACGAAATTACCTCCAATCTTTGCTTTTCTTCCAATTGGCAAGTTTTCCAACTCAAGAAGCTTTAAGAAATCTTTGTAAAGCTTTGAGAAAAATCTTTGGAAAATAGTTGTGGATCAAAAGAGCAAAAAGGATGAAAGGAATTCTAGAAATTGAGAGAAAAAAGGAGAAATAGAAAACTTACGTCAAAAATGATTTAACAAATTAACTACCTCTTTTAATAAATTCTCCTTCCATTTTAATTAAAACATTAAAATCACATGCCAATTAAAGAAAAGGATTAATTACCATTAAGCTCCCTAAAGATTCTAAAAATTTGACTCTCCTTTGAAAATCACACTTTTTACACAGTTTTAAATCTTTACAATTTGGTCACTGCCCAAAATGTACACGTTCCAAAATCCTTTTCGTAAAATTGATTTTACCAAACTCATCTATATGATTTTAGATGATTTTATATAATTTCCATCATATTTTTACCTTATCCCAAATAATGATTTCCCTGAACCGATTCTTAAAGCTCAAATCTCCAACTCTAGGTTCGACTAACTTAACCTGATGCCTAAAACATCTAGGCCTGAAATCGAGGCGTTACAACTCTCCCCCACTTAGGAAATTTCATCCTCGAAATTTTACCTAAATGAAAAAGATGCGAAAACTGCTTCAACATGTCCGCCTTGCTCTCCCACCTAGCCTCCTCAACTCCTTGATGTTGCCACAACGCCTTCACAAGTTCAATCGTCTTACCACGAAAAACTTTGCTACTAGAATCAAGGAAACCCATTGGTTCCTCATTATAAGATAAATCTGGATTCAACTCAATCTCCTCAACAAGCATCACATGAGATGGATCCGATCTATACCTTCGCAACATTGAAACGTGAAAGAGATCATGAATTTTCTCCAACTCGGGAGGCAACCTCAACCGTTATACAACATGACCAACTCGCTCCACAACCTCATAAGGTCCAATAAACTTTGGACTAAGCTTACCCTTACGTCCAAATCTCATCACCTTCTTCCAAGGTGACACCTTCAAAAACACGCGATCTCCAACCGCAAACTCAATCTTCTTACGCTTTAAATCCGCGTAAGACTTTTGACGATCCGAAGTAGCCTTCAACCGCTCACATATAAGCTTCACTTTCTCAGTTGTTCCCTTAAGAAAATCTGGCTAGAAAACCAACTTCCAGCAAGGGCAACTATTATTATAGGCAAATTCCACCAAGGGCAACTGCTTTTCCCAAGAACCTTGGAAATCTATCACATAACATCTCAACATATCCTCCAACACCTGGATAACTCGCTTCGACTGTCCATCTGTCTGAGGATGATATGAAGTGCTGAATTTCAAACGCGTACCCAACGCTTGGTGTAAACACTCCCAAAATCTCGCTGTAAACCTTAGATCTCTATCCGACACTATAGATTTAGGCACACCATGCAAACGAACAGTCTCAACAACATCCTTTTTCATCCCCACCTAATAGTACTCATCTTTCAAACCACGATACATTTTTGTACTACCAGGATGTATAGCAAAAGGACTACTACGAGCTTCATTCAAAATAGTGCGCCTCAACTCAACATCCTCTGGCACAACTATTTGACTTTTAAAGCATAAAACACCATCATCATTGAAACAAAAGTTTGTTGCATTACCGTCAGCTATGTCTTGAACACGAGGCACCAAAGAATCATCAAGAAACTGCTTATCCTTAATTAACTAAATCAAGGAAGGTTTCACTTGTAACTCAGCTATCAACCCACCATCACGTGATAAACTCAACCGGGCAAACATCGCTCTCAACTCAACTGCCACCTTCCTACCCAATGTATCGACCACCACATTGGCCTTTCCAGGATGGTACTCAATCGTCAGATCATAATCCTTAAGCAACTCCAACCATCTTCGTTGCCTAAGATTCAACTCCCTTTGAGACATGAGATACTTCAAACTTTTGTGATCGGTGTAAACCACACACTTTTCACAGTAAAGGTAGTGCCTCCAAATCTTCAAGGCAAACACAACTATAGCAAGCTCTAGATCATGAGTAGGATAGTTGCGCTCATGCACCTTCAATTGTCAGATGCATATGCCACAACCTTCCCACCTTGCATCAATACACAACCTAGACAAACATATGACTCATCGCTGTAAACCACAAACTCCTTACCATATTCTGGTTGAATCAAGACAGAAGCTTGCGTCAAAGCTTCCTTCAACCTCTCGAAAGCTTGTTGCCTAACATCCGTCTATTCAAAGCAAACATTCTTCTGCAACAACTTAGTCAACATATCAGCAATCTTAGAGAAAGCCTCAACAAACCTTCGACAATATCCAACCAAACCAAGAAAACTACACACCTCTGTCACCGATTTAGGTGTTTTCCAATTCATTATCGCCTCGATCTTGTGTGGGTCAATCCGAATACCCTCGACCGACACTACATGTCCAAGAAAGACAACTTCCCTGAGCCAAAACTCACATTTGCTCAACTTAGCAAAAAGTTGGTTCTCTAACATTACTTGCAACACAATCTTCAAATGCTTATCATGATCCTCCTCGGTATGCAAGTACACGAGAATATCATCGATAAACACCACCACAAACTGATCTAAGAACTCATGGAATACATGATTCATCATATCCATGAATGCAGCCGGTGCGTTTTTCAACCCAAACGACATCACTAAGAACTCATAATGGTCATACCTTCTCCGAAAAGATGTCTTAGGCACATCTACATCCTTAACCTTCAGTTGATAATATCCAAACTTCAAATCAATCTTCGAGAACACTAAAACACCTCGAAACTGATCAAAAAAATCATCAATTCTTGACAAAAGGTACTTATTCTTAATCGTCAACTTGTTCAATTGCCGATAATCTATACACATACGGATTGTACCATCCTTCTTCTTTACAAACAGGACCGGTGCACCGCAAGGTGAAACACTTGGCCTTATGAACCCTCGATAAAGCAACTCCTGAAGTTGCGTTTTCAACTCCTTCAACTCTTCAGGTGCCATCCGATAAGGAGAAATAGACACTGGAGTCGTGATTTCATACAACTCAATGCCAAACTCAACTTCTCTATTTGGTGGCAAACCAAGCAACTCTTCCGGAAAGACACCTGGAAATTCACATATTGTTCGTATGTCTTGTACTCGCACCTCCTTTGTACCAAGGTTCATCACATAAGCTAGAAAAGCTTCACAACCCAACTCCATCATACGACTCGCTTCAATAGTCGAAATTGCATTGGACAAGAATCTCATATTCTCGCCTACGATTACCACTTCATAATCATCAACAAGTTTCAAGGTAACTCGCTTAACATCAAAATCGACTACAGCTATATGCTCAGTCAACCAATCCATTCCAAGGATCACATCAAAACAATAAAAAGGAAACTCCATCAAATCAACAGAAAACATTGCCCTTATTACTCTAGTTCATAATCGAAACATACTTTCGAAGTGAAGTCTCTTGGAAATTCCCTCACGAGTTGTTGCCTCCAAGCACTTAGTTATTTGCATTGATGAGCAAAAGAGAGCATAAGCATACATGCTTAGCGAGGAATGCTCAAAAACCAAAAACACCATCAATGCTTAAAACCATTTTCACACTTTTGAAAAACATCGTGCCCTCTTTGAAATCCATGCACTTCATCATTAAAATTAGCATGTTATACATCATGCAACAAGTATCAAATACTTCCATAGCAAATCCAATGCTAACATAAAAATCAAGCCTTCCATGCATATCTACCAATATGCAAAGCTTTAAAGTGAAACATGTATTTTTCATGTTATGCATCCATAAACAATTCCATAGTAACTAATCAATTATATTGGCTCACAAGTGATCAATAACATTATCATTTCTCAAAATGTATCAGATACATGGATTCCCAAGTGTTGTCCTAACACTTCATACATTCTCACCGGCATCTCAAGGTTCACACACAGGAGCTAGCCTTCATCATTGTGACACCTATGGTGGAGTATTCGGTACCATCACAACCCTTCAACACCACTCATTGGTAGATGTATAACCCCACTAATGAGAGACGGGACACAACTCAATTTCCTCAATCGTTAGGGTACTTGGATGGAGTTTTCGGTACAATCACAACCCCTTAACATCCAGGGCGACTTGTGTATAGTGCACTCAATCCTATAGGTGGCTAACTATATCCAATTTCATTTGCAAAACACTTTACACAACATCACTTGACAATACAATTCACTTTTAATACAAACCTCATTGTTTTCAAAGCATTCACAATAAGACATATTCCAAGCATTAAACCATGCTACATAAAACAAGTATTAACACATACTTAAAAGGATCACTTACCTAGTGCATCCTTCAACAATATGGCATCATAAACAACAAATTATATGCTAAAAACATGCTTTAAAACAATAGGTAAACACATTTAAAAACTAGTGCATCCACAAGCTTACAATAGCACAATGCGAGGGAGAAAATCACTTTACTTACTTCTGAACTTAGTAAAGCGTTTCAAGCGTACACTAAGTTCACAAAACTACTTTTTAGATGTTTCAAAGCTGGAAATCTCATTTTCACTCACCGACTTGCGAAACCTCACTTGCCGACGCAAAAATCAAGCGTCCGATGTCCCCAGAACTTCGTTGAAAGCTTCTGATGTATCCTCCCCTGTTTGTACCATGTAAGAACAGAGGAGTAATGCATCTCAATGCATTAAAACCACCAGCAAACTCTAAAAACCCGTAGCTCTACCCAAAGGCACCAAAATACCCATACGAAATAACCGAAATCACCCTCGATTGATCACCAAACTCAACACAGCCATTAACAAACATTTCCATCACATCTTAACCATAAATCAACATCCAAAAACATCCTAATATCATTCTTATACCTTCTGCAACCTAGATTTCACATTTCCGAGACAAAAACCCAAAACCAACAACCTAGACAATTATAGATCTCAATGATTTTGGGATTATTATGATCAAAGCTCATTAATAACATCATTTAATATCCAAATCAACCATAAAATTATTCTCAAATCAATCAAAATAGCGTCAAAACGAAAATCACATTTAATCTCATCTTTTAGCAAGATTTCAACATTTTTATCAAATCAACATTAAAACCTTAATTAAAAACATAAATCAAGAGTCAAATACCTTGGAATTTCATTAAAGAACCTTGATTAGAGGAGTAACACGAAATTACCTCCAATCCTTGATTTTTTCCAATTGGCATGTTTTCCAACTCAAGAAGCTTTAAGAAATCTTTATAAATCTTTGAGAAAAATCTTTGGAAAAGTGTTGTGGATCAAAAGAGCAGGAAGGATGAAAGGAATTCTTGAAATTGAGAGAAAAGAGGGAATGTTTAGCTGAAGAGGAAAGGAGAAATAGAAAAGTTACGTAAAAAATGATTTAACAAATTAACTACCTCTTTTAATAAAATCTCCTTCTTCCATTTTCATTAAAACATTAAAATAACATGCCAATTAAAGAAATAACTTAATTGCCATTAAGCTTCCTAAAGATTCTAAGAGTTTGTCTCTCTTTTAAAAATCACATTGTTTACACAGTTTTAAATCTTTACAATTTGGTCACTGCCCAAAATGTACACGTTCCAAAATCCGTTTTGTAAAATTGATTTTACCAAACCCATCTATATGGTTTTATAATTTTTTATCATATTTTTACCTTATCGCAAATCATGATTTCCCTAAACCGATTCTTAAAGCTCGAATCTCCAACTCTAGATTCGACAAACTTAACGCGATGCCTAAAACATCTAGGCCCAAAACCGGGGCGCTACATTAAAGCAAAAACATATATAGGTGCATAAAAAGGGAAATCCTAAACTAGATGATATGCAATGGGATGAAAAGATCTAAGGCTCATCGTTATCTTCATCATTGGCGGTGCTCCTTTGAAATTGTCTCCACTCGCTATAGAAGCCATTAAAAGACATGTCCATTGAGGCTTGTTGAGTTTCAACCGAAGTGAGTCAATTCTCAACACTTTAGATACGTCCCTCCACGTAAGTGAGGTGAGTGTCAAGAGTGGAAAAACCGGAGTCCATGTGGGTTCGCAAGCCATTGAATTGCTCGATAAGGAAAGTCATGAGGGCTTCATTGTTTGGTGGAGCAACTTGAGGTTGAGGTTCGGGAGCCGCAACTTGAGGAGGTTGCTCCACACGAATCCACTCTCCATTAATGTAATGAAATTTGCAATGGAGAAGAGTGCGCTCATCGATAGAATACTGTAGGGGTTCAAGAAAGTCAAGAGAGTAATTGATCCCCCACTTTGAGAACAAGTAACTCAAGACGGTGCCATAAGTGAAGGAGGTGAGAAGATCCGAGCTGTTTTTTTGAACAAGATGCACCATCTCGACAAGCATGATTTGACAAAGATTTGGGAGAATTTTCCTCTGGAAGAACAAAACCACCACGAGACCATGAGATGAAGGATGCGATCATGAGTATCAAGGACCATGACAGAGCCACCAAAAGTATGTCCCAACGAGTTCTCATCCGAAATACCCTCATCTTCAAACTCGAAAACATTTACCAAGGTTTCTGGATCAACCTGGAACTTCTTCCCCATTAGGTAGGACTCAATAGAAATCACTTGAGAATGATCAACATTAGAGATACATCGGGCATTGGCATAGAAGAGAAGAACCATGTTACGGTACAAAGTATCAGGTAAGCCCAAAAAGGATAAGAAATTCCAACGCCTTAATAAGTGAAGATAGCAAAATTGAAAACATTCAGAATCCAAAAAGGGTATAGAGACAATACGCTCACGATGGATTGCATGATCTCGAAAGAGCTTGAAGTTGGTATGACGTCTTTGTTTCAAAGACTCTTTTTTATAGAGTAGAGTAAGGTTGGGACGAGAGGAATCGTCATCGATGTTAGAACATTCACCAGCCTCATTGGTTCGTTCTCTCATCCTAGAACCCATATTCGAAATCTAGAAGTAAATCAAGACACAAAAGCATATGTATACGTAAATCAACCAAATTCAATCCAATAGGCAATCCAATAGTCAAGGTGTTGATATAAATCTATACAATATAGTTTAAAAACATATATAAATATAAAACAAATTTTTGGTATAAAGAATTTCGAAAAACAGTAAAGAACAATATACGATATAATTTTTTATATTCGAACAAATTTTTTTCGAGTTTTAAAGAATTTTTGCAAAAACTTCAAAACCCATACTACAAGTATATATTCTATAAAAAATGAGTAAAAAAATTAAAGAAAATCAAACGAAAATTGAAAAAAGAAAAGGGTTTATACCTTCATATAGGATAATGGATGAATGAGGGATGATTAATGCGCCAAATTGCTTGTAAAGCTTTAGCCTTGATGTGTAGATTGAAAACCTTAAAAAAATTTATGTTTTGATGTGAGAAATCAATAGATTTGAGAAGTTTATATAAGGGGTTTTGGTTAGGGTTTGAGAGAAAAAGAGAGTTGATGTTTTAATTAAAGTGGGATACTCATTTAAGGCTATTTCAAACAATCTGCGCGGATGCGTATCGATACGCCACTTGGCGTATCAAAATGGGGGTCTAGAAACGCTTTTGAGCCATTTCAATACGAGACATGTTTCGATATAGGTTAACCCTGTTTCGGAACAACACCGCAAACCCGCATCGAAACGCACATAGCCTGTTTCGATACGATTCATTACAATAACTAGCTTAGATCGAGCCCGTATTGAAACAAATGTACCTATTTCGATACACCCTAGCCAAAAAATGCATTTTGGGAAGTTTGAAGACCAAAAGGCCTACTTAAATCGAGCCTAAATGCATGTAAATGATATATGAGCATGTTATATGAACTAAAACTGATGCATGCTCCCCCTAGCATCAATCATAGATGCATTAAGAAGAAAAATCACATAAGTATGACCATCATTCAAAATTCAAGAAAATTTTTGCACTTAAGGGCTCTAAAAGGTCAAGATAGGCTAGTTAGACCTAACTCCCTCTTAAGAGTCCAAAAACGCTCTTTGTCTAGAGGTTTGGTAAATATATCCTCTAATTGGTTTAAGGTGTCAACATAATCTAGAACTACATCTTTCTTTAAGACATGATCCCTAATGAAATGATGTCTTATTTCTATGTGTTTGGTTCTAGAATATTGGATGAGATTCTTAGTGAGACATATTGCACTAGTGTTGTCACACTTAAGGGGTATGGTACCTACATCAACTCCATAATCTAAGAGTTGTTGCTTCATCCAAAGTACTTGAGCACAACAACTCCTGACCAATATGTACTCCACTTTGGTGGTAGATAAGGCTACACTATTTCGTTTCGTAGATAACCAAGATATGAGCATACTACCTAGGAATTGACATGTCCCTGAGGTACTTTTTCTATCTGCTATACATCCCCCATAATCCGTGTAACGCCCCAATTTTGGGCTTAGGAGTTTTGGATTTCGGACCGGTTCGGTCGGAGTGCGGTTCGAATATATAAAGGTGAATTTAGGAAAGCCTAGTTCGGGTTGCATTAAAAATATGGAAAAATGTCTTAAAATCCTCTTTTAATATATATAAGAGTGTGGTGAAATCAATTTTACAAAATAAGGTTTGGAAGTGTGACATTTTGGCTAGTGACCAAAATGTAAATTTCGAAAACTGTGAGACTGTTTTAAAAAGGATTGAAACTTTGAATCTTTAAGGAGCTATTTACCCAATGGGAGTTTCTCCAGATTTTTCTAAGATATTAAATGATTAATTAAAGGTTTTTAAATAAAACTAAAAAGGAGGGAAGATATTTTGGCATTTCCAACTAACTTCCTAAAATTTCATTTCCATTTTCTCTCATCTTTTCTCTCAAACCAAACACTTTTCTCCAGAGCTTTTCCTTCTGATTTTGATGTCCAAACATGAGATTATAATCCTCTTTTGATCTCTAATCATCTCTTCAACAAAACCTCACCATTTGCTAATTGGATTTTCAAGATTTTGGTTCTAAAAAGGGAGAAACTCAAGTTTGGAGGTAAGAACGTCCTTCTCCTCTAAACTCTCAGTTCTTTACTGAAACTCCTAAGTTCTCAATCCTTAATTTATGTTTTATAAAAGGTTTTAAGGTTGTGTTCTTGATCTTGGTTTTTAAATGCAAGATTTGCTTGATTTTGATGAAATTTCGTATGATCTGATTGGGCAGTGTTTTGAGGTGTAAATTTGGTGTTAAATGAATGTTAAATTGATAAGGAATTGAGGTTTAATCAATGCAATCCCGAATAGGTTGAATTTCCTAAGTTTAGCTTGTGTTCTTGGTTGTTTTTGGAGTGATCTTGATGATCTGTTATAGCTGGAGGTATAAGGGTTTGATTAGATCCTTTTTGGATGTTAATTGATGTTTAAGGATGATTAGATTTGATGGATCTTGGCTGGGTAGTGTTGTGGAGTTGTTTGGATGCATTTTCGGTTGTGTTTGGTAGCCGAAAATGGAGTGTGGATGAGAGCAGCGGGTTTAGGTGCTTTCATTGAGGATATTAATGCATGATGATGCATTAATCTACTATTTTGATGTGTTTAAAACAGGGGAGTCATCTATGGATCCTAGTGGTGTTGATCCGAAAGCTTGATTGGTGTTTCGGCAAGAGGCGAAACGGAATCGGTGAGTGGATTTTGGTTTTCAGCTTTGAAACCAATGTTTTGAAGGTTTGGGAGCTTAGTTTAAGTCTAAGCAACTTAGCTAAGCTCAAGAGTAAGTTTTCAGAAAAACTCTCTTGATGATGAACCATGGATTGGTTGTATGCAATGTGGTTGTTTGCATGTTTTAAATTCTGTTTTGAAAGCATATTTTAGCATGTTAGTTGCTGATTTTATAAGCCATGTATTGAAGAATGCTCAAGGTAAGAGATTCTTGTTTTTGAACATTGTTAAATGTGGTTTTGATGCATAATGATGCATGATGTTTATGGCTTTGTTAAATGCTTAAAAACAGTGGAATATTGTTGTAATGATGCATAATGGCAAGTGATGGTTAAGGTCACAAAGGTGGTTAAAAGTCCTTGTGTGAGCCTTGTTTATTTAAGAACAACATGGTGGTTAAAAGTCCATGGTTGGTTCTTGGTTAAGATCACCAAGGTGGTTAAAATTCCTTGGGTGAGTCTTGTGTATTTAAGGACAACATGGTGTTTAAAAGTCCATGGTTGGTCCTTGGTTAAGGTTACAAAGGTGGTTAAAATTCCTTGTGTAAGCCTTGTTATTTAAGAACTCCAAGGTGTTTAAAAGTCCTTGGGAGATTCTTGTTAAGGACACAAAGGTGTTTAAAAGTCCATGTGTGGTCCTTGGAAAGTGTAAGATCACAATGGTGTTTAAAAGTCCATGTGTGGATCTTATGTTGAATGTATCACTTGTTGCCAATATGACATGTTATGAACTTGAAGCATGTATTGCTTGTTTTAAATGCTTATGAGCATGTACAAATGATGATTGGATTTAAGGGTTATAAATGTGTTTTGTAAATGCATTATTGTGTGGTTTTAAATGAGCATACCTCACTAAGCTTTTGCTTACGCTCTCTCTCTTTTCTTAAACCAATAATGCAGAGCATTAAAGTGCATTGAGGGCAGCAAGGTGGTGAAGAATCCAAGTGGTGAACTAAGCTCAAGTATGGTGAAGGTTTCTTAAACACTATTAGCTTTTGGCATTTGGCAATTGGAACCTATGTTGTTGTTTTGGGAGATGTTTTGGACTCCCTAAGTTGGTTTAATGATGTTAATAATGTTGGAGCTTGTAATTGGCCTTTATGAGATGGTTTGGTATTTTGATGCTTGAATGGTTTGCTAAGTAGGAAGCATGCCTATAGATTTGGGGATTTTCATAATTGTTGCCATGTTGATGTTTGGTTGATACAATTATGTTCCTTGTATGTTGAATGACTTGCTGGTATAATTTGGTTGCATTTGGAGCATGTTTGTTAAGTCAATTGCATGATAAACCAGCAAATTTTCTGCAATCTGGGCAGCCTGTTTCGGAACAGGTGCTACCGTATCGGAACGGGGGCCTGAAATGGCCTGGGCGTTCCGAAACGGGAGGCACTGTTCCGGAACGGTTTGGCCTCTGCCAGGCCATGTTTCGGTACCAGTTTCGGAACGGTCCCGCGTTTCGGAACGGGCCTTCCCTGTTCGAAACACTCGACCGTTGGGCACTGAAATTGTTGGTTAAATGTTCTAAAATGTTTGCGCTTTGGTCCTGAAACTTGTTATTGCAATTGTATGAGTTTGAGATGTCCGTTTGAGCTGAAATTTGGCAAAGAAGCATGAAAGATGATTAATTTCAAGTTGGTAACTTTAATTTGGGTTAAGTTCTTATAATTATCAGAATTTACAATTTGGTCCCTTAAGTTGTAATTTATGCAATTGGGTCCCTGAATGTTCTCTGATTGTTATGATGTTTGAATATGATTATCTTGTGAACATATCTAGGGTTAACGTGCATCTAGACAGGATTAAAAAGAAAAAAAAGGGTCGTTAATCAAGGTTGACTTTCGGGTTGACTTTGGTTTTCCCCGTGTGATCTTCTTAATTCGGGTCGACCGTCTAGGCCGGGTTAAGGGGGTTACATTTGGTGGTATCAGAGCCAGGTTCTCGAGTAATTGGGAATGGTTGTGTGTGTGATTAAAGTATGTATGCTTTGTATGCTTGCTGAGTGAAAGCATGATGTGTGAATTGTAAGTATGTTACAATTGTAGTGTATACTGTGGTGAAGCATGTTGTGGGTACCCATTGCCAAATCAAAGCTAATGAAATGATATTGTTTTTAATTGAAAATGAGCTTGAGTACTTGGATTGCTTACCTTGCTGGGCCTGAATTTGTTTAATTGCATTGTGATTGCATTGTTAGAGTATGGCACCTCGTAGAGAGTTGAGGAGTAATGTGCGAGCTACGGCTCAGAACGAGAACGAGAATGATGAGAATGTTGAGAGTGCGGTGGATTTACCTCCTCCACCTGGTGGTGGTGGTGCTGGGGGTGAAGGAGCTGGAGCTCCAGCTGGTGCTGGGGTCGCTGGACCTGAGGCTGGTCAGGGGCAAGCTGTTCCTGACATGACAGTGTTGATACAAGCTATTGCTGGAGCTTTTCAAGCAGCAGTAGCTGGAGCTCAAGGAGCTGTGCATCAGGGAGATGCTGGAGTTAGACTACCTTTGGAACGTTTGCGCAGTATAGGAGGGACTGAGTTCAGGGGTTTGTCTGCTGAAGGTTCGGAATCTTGGTTAGAAGGTACCAAGAGAATCTTGGGTCAGATGAGTTGCACTGATGTGCAAAAGCTAGGCTGTGTAGTATCATTGTTGCAAGATGATGCTTACACTTGGTGGACTACCTCTATCGCTGGGATGGCGGAAGCTGACGTAACTTGGACGTTCTTTCAGAACGCGTTCAAGAGAAGGTATCTATGGGTGAGGTACCTAGATGAAAAGAAGAGGGAGTTCATGTCTCTTACCCAGGGGAGCATGACTGTGGCTGAGTATGAAGTACAGTTTGTTCGACTCAGTCAATACGCACCTGAGCTTGTCCCGAATGAGCGGGAAAGGTGTGAAAGGTTCCGTTATGGTTTAGTGACGGATGTAAAGATGTATGTGCTGGCTACCGAGTATGATGATTTTGATGTGCTGGTGGGCCGAGCAAAGGATATTGAGATGAACTTGGGTTTATCTGCTAGAAGTGCTGGGTCAAGTGCTGGTAAGCGAGCTGCTGAATATAGTTCCGGTGGTGGACGGAACAAGAGGGGACGTGATCAGAAGTATCAGTCCTCAGCTAGGCGAGGTGGTGGTGCGCCTGCTCGGGGAGGCAATGCTAGAGTTGATCCGAGTGCATGTTGGACATGTGGTTCGCGTGGCCATATGAAACGTGATTGTCCTCGAGCTGTGAGGGAGGTGCAAGCTCCTGTTGTGGCGGCTGGTAATTCGTGCTGGAACTGTGGATCTGCGGATCACATGAGGAGAGAGTGTCCTATGTTGGCTGGTGGCCAAGTGCGTGCTCCTGTTGTTGCTGCACCACAGAGAGGTCGTGGGCGCGGCCGTGGTAATTTTCAGCGGAGAGAGGAAGGTGGTAGGGGTGTGGCTCATGTTGTGGCTATTCAGCCTGAGGGTGGCGACCAAGCTAGGGTGTATGCTCAGCGGGAGGGAAGGAATGACGCGGATGTGATCGCAGGTACTTTTACTTTGCAATCCTTGTCATTACTTTCCTTGATTGATTCTGGATCTACGCACTCATACATATTGCGTGAGCATGCTGAATTGCTTGGTTTGCCTGTTGAGTCTTTGGATGTTGGTGTGCGTGTCACTAGTTCTTTTGGTGAGACTGTTGTGACTCGAAAGCTTTATAAAATATGTCCTTTGGTTGTTCAAGATAATGTTTTTCATGTTGACCTTATGGAGTTGCCTTTCTATGGTTTTGATGTGATCCTTGGTATGGATTGGCTTGCTGAGCATCGAGCTGTTGTGGATTGTGAGAATAAGCGAGTTTCGTTGAAGCTTGCGGATGATTATGAGGTGGTTGTGGTTGGTGAGAATGTGAAGTTTCTTGCCAATGTGGTGTCTACGTTGGAGGCGAGCCGGATGCTGAGGCAAGGTTGTGAAGCTTACCTAGCTTTTGTGATGAATCCTAGCTCTAAGAAGTTGCGTGTGCAAGATATCAGGATTGTGAAGGAGTTTCCTGGTGTGTTTCCTGAGGAGTTGCCTGGTTTACCTCCTAATCGCGAGGTGGAGTTTGGGATTGAGCTGTATGAGAATACAACTCCTGTGTCCATTACCCCTTATAGAATGGCACCTAAAGAGTTGAAGGAGCTGAAGACGCAGTTTCAAGAGTTGCTTGATCGTGGGTTCATTCGGCCAAGTGTGTCACCTTGGGGTGCACCGGTCTTGTTTGTGAAGAAGAAGGATGGCACTATGAGAATGTGCATTGATTATCGTCAGCTGAACAAGTTGACTATCAAGAATCGGTATCCTTTGCCGAGAATTGATGATCTCTTTGATCAATTTCGGGGAGCAGCTGTGTTCTCTAAGATTGACTTGAGGTCAGGGTATTACCAGTTGAAGGTAAAGGATGTGGATGTGCCTAAGACAACTTTCAGGACGAGGTATGGGCATTATGAGTTCCTTGTGATGCCGTTTGGGTTGACAAATGCTCCTGCAGCTTTCATGGACATGATGAATCGTGTGTTTCATGAATACCTGGATAAGTTTGTTGTGGTATTCATTGATGATATCCTCGTGTACTCGCGTACTGAGGAGGAGCATGAAGAGCATTTGAGGATTGTGTTGCAAGCTTTGTTGGAGAATCAGCTTTATGCCAAGTTGAGCAAGTTTGAGTTCTGGTTAAGTGAAGTGGTGTTTCTTGGGCATGTGGTTTCTGCCGAGGGGATTCGTGTTGATCCTCAGAAGATTGAGGCGGTGATGAATTGGAAGGTTCCTAAGTCTGTTCATGAGGTTCGTAGTTTCCTTGGTTTGGCGGGATACTACCGGAGGTTTGTGGATGGGTTTTCTAAGATTGCTGCACCTTTGACGAAGTTGTTGCAGAAAGATGTTAAGTATGAGTGGACGGAAGCGAGACAACAGGCTTTTGAGAAGCTTAAGGCAGCTTTGACGCAAGCTCCTATCTTGGTTCAACCTGAATCAGGGAAAGAGTTTGTGGTGTATAGTGATGCGTCCTATGTTGGTTTAGGATGTGTGTTGATGCAAGAGGGTAAGGTGGTGGCTTATGCATCGTGGCAGTTGAAGGTGCATGAGCGCAATTATCCTACGCATGATATTGAGCTGGCTGCGGTGGTTTTTGCTTTGAAAATCTGGAGACATTACCTGTATGGTGAGAAGTGTACTGTGTACACAGATCACAAGAGTTTGAAGTATCTGATGTCTCAGAAGGAGTTGAATCTTAGGCAGCGGCGTTGGGTGGAGTTGCTCAAGGATTATGATTTGACGATTGAGTATCACCCTGGGAAGGCTAATGTTGTAGCGGATGCCTTGAGTAGGAAGGTAGCTGTTGAGTTGAGGGCTATGTTTGCCAGTTTGAGTATTTCGCGTGATGGTGGTCTTGTGGCTGAGTTGCAAGTGAAACCATCTTTGGTTCAGTTGATCAAGGAAAAGCAGTTGCTGGATGATTCCTTGGTATCTCATGTTCAGGATATTGCGGAGGGTAGGCCTTCGGATTTCTGTTTTAATGATGATGGTGTGTTGTGTTTTGGGAGTCGGATAGTGGTGCCCAATGATGCTGAATTGAGGGTTGCTATTCTGACTGAAGGTCATAGTAGTCCTTTTGCTATGCATCCTGGTAGTACTAATATGTATCGAGATCTTCGTGATGAGTACTATTGGGTGGGTTTAAAGAAGGATGTTGCGGAGTTTGTGAGCAAGTGCATGGTGTGTCAGCGAGTTAAGGCTGAGCATCAGGTTCCTTCAGGGTTGTTGCAACCGTTGAGAATCCCTGAATGGAAGTGGGAAAGGATTACCATGGATTTTGTATCTGGTTTGCCCTTGTCACCATCGAAGAAGAATTCGGTGTGGGTGGTTGTGGATCGCCTGACGAAGTGTGCGCATTTCTTGCCAGTGCATACTACGTATTCTTTGGATAAGCTTGCGGAGCTGTACATTGCTGAGATTGTGCGGCTGCATGGTGTGCCTAAGTCGATTGTGTCGGATAGGGATCCGAGGTTTACATCGCGTTTCTGGCAGTGTTTGCATCAAGCTTTGGGTACACGGTTGAATTTCAGTACATCTTATCATCCTCAGTCGGATGGTCATTCTGAGCGCGTTATCAAGGTTTTGGAGGATATGTTGAGGTGCTGCGTGATTGAGTTCCAAGGCTCTTGGGAGAAACATTTGCCTTTGGTAGAGTTTGCTTATAACAATAGTTATCAGGCAAGTATTCAAATGGCACCTTATGAGGCTTTGTACGGGAGGAAGTGTAGGACTCCTCTTTGTTGGGCTGAAACGGGTCAGAAGTTGGTTTCGATGCCGGCTTTGTTGAAAGGAACCACCGAGAAGGTGAAGCTCATTTGTGAGCGTTTGAAGGCAGCATCTGATCGGCAAAAGTCTTACGCGGATTTGAAGCGTAGGGAGATTGAGTATGCGGTGGGTGACCGTGTGTTTTTGAAGGTTTCGCCTTGGAAAAGGGTGATGAGGTTTGGTCGTAAGGGTAAGTTGAGCCCTAGGTACATTGGACCATACGAGGTGATTGAGCGTGTGGGTCCTGTTGCGTACAAGTTGAGGTTACCTCAAGAGTTGGAGAAGATTCATGATGTGTTTCATGTTTCTATGCTCCGGAAGTATAGATCAGATCCTTCGCATGTGATGCCTGTGGAAGAAGTGGAATTGAATTCGGATTTGACCTATGATGAGGAACCGGTGAGGATTCTAGATTCGGATAGTAAGGTTCTTCGTGGCAAGACCATTGAGCTGGTAAAGGTGTTGTGGAAACATCGTGGTGTTGAGGAAGCCACGTGGGAACGGAAGGATGACATGCTGAAGCAGTTCCCGTATCTCTTTCCTTCAGGTAAATTTCGAGGACGAAATTTCTTAAGGGGGGGAGAGTTGTAACGCCCCAATTTTGGGCTTAGGAGTTTTGGGTTTCGGACCGGCTCGGTCGGAGTGCGGTTCGAATATATAAAGGTGAATTTAGGAAAGCCTAGTTCGGGTTGCATTAAAAATATGGAAAAATGTCTTAAAATCCTCTTTTAATATATATAAGAGTGTGGTGAAATCAATTTTACAAAATAAGGTTTGGAAGTGTGACATTTTGGCTAGTGACCAAAATGTAAATTTCGAAAACTGTGAGACTGTTTTAAAAAGGATTGAAACTTTGAATCTTTAAGGAGCTATTTACCCAATGGGAGTTTCTCCAGATTTTTCTAAGATATTAAATGATTAATTAAAGGTTTTTAAATAAAACTAAAAAGGAGGGAAGATATTTTGGCATTTCCAACTAACTTCCTAAAATTTCATTTCCATTTTCTCTCATCTTTTCTCTCAAACCAAACACTTTTCTCCAGAGCTTTTCCTTCTGATTTTGATGTCCAAACATGAGATTATAATCCTCTTTTGATCTCTAATCATCTCTTCAACAAAACCTCACCATTTGCTAATTGGATTTTCAAGATTTTGGTTCTAAAAAGGGAGAAACTCAAGTTTGGAGGTAAGAACGTCCTTCTCCTCTAAACTCTCAGTTCTTTACTGAAATTCCTAAGTTCTCAATCCTTAATTTATGTTTTATAAAAGGTTTTA
The DNA here is from genome assembly GCA_030270665.1 of Hibiscus trionum. Classification (NCBI taxonomy): domain Eukaryota; kingdom Viridiplantae; phylum Streptophyta; class Magnoliopsida; order Malvales; family Malvaceae; genus Hibiscus; species Hibiscus trionum. Next base: position 17,077,998 of record BSYR01000010.1, read on the forward strand.
AGGTTGTGTTCTTGATCTTGGTTTTTAAATGCAAGATTTGCTTGATTTTGATGAAATTTCGTATGATATGATTGGACAGTGTTTTGAGGTGTAAATTTGATGTTAAATGAATGTTAAATTGATAAGGAATTGAGGTTTAATCAATGCAATCCCGAATATGTTGAATTTCCTAAGTTTAGCTTGTGTTCTTGGTTGTTTTTGGAGTGATCTTGATGATCTGTTATAGCTGGAGGTATAAGGGTTTGATTAGATCCTTTTTGGATGTTAATTGATGTTTAAGGATGATTAGATTTGATGGATCTTGGCTGGGTAGTGTTGTGGAGTTGTTTGGATGCATTTTCGGTTGTGTTTGGTAGCCGAAAATGGAGTGTGGATGAGAGCAGCGGGTTTAGGTGCTTTCATTGAGGATATTAATGCATGATGATGCATTAATCTACTGTTTTGATGTGTTTAAAACATGGGAGTCATCTATGGATCCTAGTGGTGTTGATCCGGAAGCTTGATTGGTGTTTCGGCAAGAGGCGAAACGAAATCGGTGAGTGGATTTTGGTTTTCAGCTTTGAAACCAATGTTTTGAAGGTTTGGGAGCTTAGTTTAAGTCTAAGCAACTTAGCTAAGCTCAAGAGTAAGTTTTCAGAAAAACTCTCTTGATGATGAACCATGGATTGGTTGTATGCAATGTGGTTGTTTGCATGTTTTAAATTCTGTTTTGAAAGCATATTTTAGCATGTTAGTTGCTGATTTTATAAGCCATGTATTGAAGAATGCTCAAGGTAAGAGATTCTTGTTTTTGAACATTGTTAAATGTGGTTTTGATGCATAATGATGCATGATGTTTATGGCTTTGTTAAATGCTTAAAAACAGTGGAATATTGTTGTAATGATGCATAATGGCAAGTGATGGTTAAGGTCACAAAGGTGGTTAAAAGTCCTTGTGTGAGCCTTGTTTATTTAAGAACAACATGGTGGTTAAAAGTCCATGGTTGGTTCTTGGTTAAGATCACCAAGGTGGTTAAAATTCCTTGGGTGAGTCTTGTGTATTTAAGGACAACATGGTGTTTAAAAGTCCATGGTTGGTCCTTGGTTAAGGTTACAAAGGTGGTTAAAATTCCTTGTGTAAGCCTTGTTATTTAAGAACTCCAAGGTGTTTAAAAGTCCTTGGGAGATTCTTGTTAAGGACACAAAGGTGTTTAAAAGTCCTTGTGTGGTCCTTGCCATGGTGTTTAAAAGTCCATGGGGTTAAGGACACAATGGTGTTTAAAAGTCCATGTGTGGTCCTTGGAAAGTGTTGAATGTATCACTTGTTGCCAATATGACATGTTATGAACTTGAAGCATGTATTGCTTGTTTTAAATGCTTATGAGCATGTACAAATGATGATTGGATTTAAGGGTTATAAATGTGTTTTGTAAATGCATTATTGTGTGGTTTTAAATGAGCATACCTCACTAAGCTTTTGCTTATGCTCTCTCTCTTTTCTTAAACCAATAATGCAGAGCATTAAAGTGCATTGAGGGCAGCAAGGTGGTGAAGAATCCAAGTGGTGAACTAAGCTCAAGTATGGTGAAGGTTTCTTAAACACTATTAGCTTTTGGCATTTGGCAATGGGAACCTATGTTGTTGTTTTGGGAGATGTTTTGGACTCCCTAAGTTGGTTTAATGATGTTAATAATGTTGGAGCTTGTAATTGGCCTTTATGAGATGGTTTGGTATTTTGATGCTTGAATGGTTTGCTAAGTAGGAAGCATGCCTATAGATTTGGGGATTTTCATAATTGTTGCCATGTTGATGTTTGGTTGATACAATTATGTTCCTTGTATGTTGAATGACTTGCTGGTATAATTTGGTTGCATTTGGAGCATGTTTGTTAAGTCAATTCATTGATAAACCAGCAAATTTTCTGCAATCTGGGCAGCCTGTTTCGGAACAGGTGCTACCGTATCGGAACGGGGGCCTGAAATGGCCTGGGCGTTCCGAAACGGGAGGCACTGTTCCGGAACGGTTTGGCCTCTGCCAGGCCATGTTTCAGTACCAGTTTCGGAACGGTCCCGCGTTTCGGAACGGGCCTTCCCTGTTCCGAAACACTCGACCGTTGGGCACTGAAATTGTTGGTTAAATGTTCTGAAATGTTTGCGCTTTGGTCCCGAAACTTGTTATTGCAATTGTATGAGTTTGAGATGTCCGTTTGAGCTGAAATTTGGCAAAGAAGCATGAAAGATGATTAATTTCAAGTTGGTAACTTTAATTTGGGTTAAGTCCTTATAATTATCAGAATTTACAATTTGGTCCCTTAAGTTGTAATTTATGCAATTGGGTCCCTGAATGTTCTTTGATTGTTATGATGTTTGAATATGATTATCTTGTGAACATATCTAGGGTTAACGTGCATCTAGACAGGATTAAAAAGAAAAAAAGGGTCGTTAATCAAGGTTGACTTTCGGGTTGACTTTGGTTTTCCCCGTGTGATCTTCTTAATTCGGGTCGACCGTCTAGGCCGGGTTAAGGGGGTTACAATCCGCATCGAAGAAGGCATGAAGGTCAAAGGGTCAGTCTCTAGGATACCAAAGACCTAAACAAGGTGTATCTCTAAGGTATCTTAAGATTCTCTTAATGGCTATAAGGTGAGATTCTCTAGGACTAGCTTGAAACCTAGCAAACAATAAACATGATATCAGGTCTACTTGCGGCAAGGTAAATCAAAGATCTAATCATGGAACGATAAAGCTTAGAATCAACACATATACCTTCTTCATCCTCGTCAAGCTTAATTGATGAGCTCATAGGAGTGGCTTGAGGCTTTACATTCTCCAAGCCAAACTTCTTGAGCATATGTTTGATGTATTTAGCTTGATTGATGAAGATGCAATCCTTCTTTTGCTTGATTTAGAGTCCCAAGAAGAATAAGAGCTCCCCCATCATACTCATCTCAAATTCACCTTGCATTAGCTTAGAAAATTCTTGGCAATAAAACTCATTAGTAGAACCAAATATAATGTCATCAACGTAAATTTGAACTACTAATATGTCATTTCCATTTATTTTTAATGAAAAATGTACTGTCTACATTCCCTTTTTCAAAAACTTTTCAACTAAAAAGTTTGAAAGTCTTTCATACCAAGCTCTAGGAGCTTGTTTCAAACCATATAAAGCTTTTGTTAGTTTAAATACATGGTTTGGAAAGTTTGGATCTTCAAAACAGGTGTTTGTTCAACATACACTTCTTCATTTGTAAAACCATTTAAAAATGCACTATTGACATCCATTTGAAGAAGCTTGAATTCATTAAAGCATGCAAATGCAAGAAGCATCCTAATTGCTTCCATCCTAGCTACAAGTGCATAGGTCTCATCAAAATCAATTCCATCTTCTTGCGTATAACCTTGTGCAACAAGCCTACCCTTGTTTCTCACTATGTTACCACTCTTATCTAGTTTGTTTCTAAAAACCCATTTAGTTATTATAGTATACTTATTACTAGGCCTATCAACTAATGTCCAAACATTACTCCTCTCAAATTGATTCAATTCCTCTTGTATAGCCAATATCCAAAATCCATCATTTAGTGCTTCTTTGATATTTTTAGGCTCTATGTATGAGATGAATGCAATATTATTCATAAGTTTAAGAGAGGATCTAGTGGTTACCCCCTTGGATGGATCACCCAAGATTTCACCATCTTTGACATAGTTGAGTTCCTTTGGGTAGCTCAATTCCTTTTCGCCAAAGTTCATGCCCTTCAAGGCTTGTATAGGAGGATCTTATGCTTCTTCCTCTTTGGTTGAAACCTCATCCACCTTTGATGATTGTTCACCATCATTAGCTTCAATGATTCCTACATCATCATCATCACAAGAATCATTCCTCGGAAGGAGGTTATCATCGAAAACCACACTAATTAACTCTTCTACAACTAAGGTTCTTTTGTTAAAGACTCGATAAGCTTTAGAATTTGAAGTATATCCTAAGAAAATAGCTTCATCACTTTATTGCATCAAATTTACCCAAATTATCTTTTCCATTGTTTAAAACAAAACACTTACATCCAAAAGGATGAAAATAACTAATGTTAGACTTTTTAGATTTTAAAATCTCATAGGGGGTTTTCTTTAAAAGTGGCCTAATCATTACTCTATTAATAATATAACAAGAAGTGTTTGTGGCTTCCGCCCAAAAATACTCAGGTAAATTGTTTTCACAAAGCATGGTTCTAGCCATTTCTTCTAAAGTTCGATTTTTCCTCTCAACTACCCCATTTTATTGAAGAGGGCAAGGTCCTGAAAATTATGGCTTATACCATTTTCATTACAAAAAATCATCAAAACCTAGATTTTGAAATTCGATTCCATGGTCACTTCTAATATCGGAAATATTTTGACCAAGGTCATTTTGAGTGATTTTTTAAAATATGATGAAATTTTCTAAAGCCTCATCTTTAGTACTTAAAATGAGAACCCAAGTGTATCTAGAGAAATCATCAACAAGGACAAAAGCATATGATTTTCCACCAAAGCTAATTGTCCTAATTGGCCCAAAGAGATCCATATGGATCAACTATAATACCCTACTTACTAGTTGAAACATCATTAATAAATTTAAATGAGGTTCTTTTATGTTTACCCTTAGCGCATGCATCACAAATTTTATCTAATGAAAATTTTATCTTGGGTAAACCTCTAACTAGATTTTGGGAAGCCAATTTCTCTAAGACACTCATGCTAGCATGTCCTAGTTTCCTATGCCATAACAATGTATCATGTTCATCTTAAGCTATAAAACATGCATTTGAAATGTTTATGTCATCTAAATGCACCATATATATATTACCTATGCGATGACCTATGAGCATAGTCTTATTAATTTCAATGTTCATTATCTTGCAACCAGTAACATAAAAAAGAACATTTAAACCTTTATCGCAAAATTGACTAATGCTCAACAAATTATGTTTTAGACCGTTGACCTAAAGAACATTTTCAATTAATATTGAAGAGTGATTACCAATGGAGCCTATTCCTTCAATATGGCCTTTGGAGTTGTCACCGAAAGTCTCCACTCCACCACTTTTAGGCTTTAGATCCAAGAATATACTCTTGTCACCGGTCATGTGTCTTGAGCATCCACTATCAAGGTACCATGTGTTTTGACTTGAAGCTTTGGCCTAGTAGCAATGCTCCCCATACAAACAAAGATTAGTTCTTGATTTTTGGTAACCAAATCATTTTGAGTTCTTGTGAGTTAGCTCCCAAAAACTTGGTTCCCTTAGGAATCCAAGAAGAAATAGCATCAATATTGTTAAAAATTACAATTTCCTTAGGAACCCACACACTCCTAACTCTTTTACCTCTAGGGTGCCTATGAGAGTTTATTTGTTTGTAGTTATTAAAATTTCTCTTTACATATTGGGTTTTTGAAGGATCCTCTTTTTCAAAACTATTTTTCCCAACAATGTTAAGAGAAGCTTTTAGTTTATCCATCTCCTCATGGTGATAGGCATGGTATTTTTCAAGAAGGTTATTCAAATCAATGGATTTCTTTTCAAATTCACTTGAGGAAATTTGTAAAAGCAAAACCTTCATTTCAAGTTCCGAGTTGGTCTTGGAAAGTGAATCGTTTTGAGCTTTTAAAACCCAAGCATAAAGGTCTTATCCCATTGCTAATATACTATTATTGGATACCAAAACCATACTTGAGCAAAAGAGTAAACTCTTGGACACTTCCTTGCTTCTTTGCTGCCACAAATGGTCTACGGATCTGCATTGTTAGAAATAAGAGCGTAAGCAAGAATGCTTAGTGAGTGGTGCACAAAACCTTAACAACAACAATGCAGTTTTAGAATCGTTTAAAACATTTGAAAACCAAAACCATTCCTCGGAACATTTCATAAGAAAATTTTCCAACGACATTCTCATACGGAATTCATGCTTGAACTACAATTCAAGGCATAAAATCATAAATTCTCAACACGAAACATTGCAAGCTCAAAGCTTCACAACATCATTCATGCAAACATAGCATAAAGATCAACTTTAACACACATGAGTATATTGACATCTTTAACAATTTTACTCGGATATGCGGATAACTTCCGGTGGAATCTCACATTACCGTACTCATAACAACAACAATGCTTCTAGTGGAATCTCACATCATTGTACTCAAGACAACAACAAGGATTCCGGTGGAATCTCACATCACCGTACTCAAGACAACAACAAGGCTTCTGGTGGAATCTCACATCACCGTACTCCTCCTTAGTGGAATCTGACATCACTAAGGCCACGCGCGAATTTCACTATTATAGTGCACTCTCATCCTATTGGTCGATAAATTATATCCGCTAAATAAGATCTCATCAAATGTTAATATACCCATCAAAGCCAATACTTACCCACTGTTTCTCATGACCACAACACATTATTTCACATTCTAATTCATATCACATTTCCATGCATATCATGTACTCAAACACATATATCTCATGAACAACTATCATATAACAAGTGGGATCATATATACAACAAGCACATATCCCAAAATGCATGAAAACATTGGGATACAAGATAAGCATATAACGTTAACATGCTTTCCAAAAACAAGGTAAAATAAGCTGAAATCAAAGGCAAAAATGACTGAACTTACTCTTGAGTCTAGATTGGCCTTTCAAGCTCAATATAAACCCCCCAAAACTTGCCTTTAACCACGTTAAGGCTTTTAAAAACAATTCGACTCACAAGAAATATACAAATGCTAGCCGAAACGCCGAATCAAGCCTCCAGATCACCCAAAATCGCGTCTGAAGTTTCCAAAGTCAAATCCTCTGAATCTAAACAATTCAAAAAAGAGCATTATCCCTTATTTCAACCCACAAACCTGCAACGACTCAGAAATCCAACATCTAGTAACATTTGCCAATCAATTCTTAGCCGAAATCAACCAAAAACATCTAATAAAACAACACAAACAATTTCCAGCTCAAACCCAGCAAGCTTATCATCAAAAACACATCTAATAACTCCCAAAACATCAACCCATCATCATATAACTATCTGTTACCGATTTCTCACAATCTAAGCCAAAAACTCAATATTATCAACCCAAAACTTCACCAACTCAACAAATTTTAGAATTTATATGATCAACCCATTATCTATCACTAAAAACATTGCCAACATCATTCCAAAACCCAGAAAACAAGATCCATACGAAAATCTTACAAAAATACAGATTTTAGCTTGATTGAGCACATTTTCATAAATCTCTTTATAAAACCTTTAATCTAAATCCATAAAAGAATCAAGAACGTGAGAATTTCAATAAAGAATCCTACATCAGAAGAGAAAAACACAGCTCACCTCTAATGTAGAAATTCCCCTTGTTTTTCAATGAAAAGCTTGAGAAATATAAAGAAAAACAAATGGACTTTAGAGGAAAATCATAGGAAATTATTTGGATGATGTAAAACTAATATAAAAAAGATTTTACCTTTGAAAACTTGAAGGTAGAATGATGTATGGTTGAAAGGAAAATGAAGAGAATGCTTTGAGAGAGTTTTTAATGTCAAAATTATGATAAGATGGAAAATCCTTTAAAATACCTTTCATTTAATTAAGCTGTTTTAGAACCTTTTCCAAAGTCAAAAATAAATAGGGGAAATGTCTGAATTAGACTTATCTAAATATCTCCTTAAAGATTCAACGTTTTGATTCCTTTACAAACTAGTCACCAAAACAGTTTTGAAACTTTGCATTTTAGTCACTAGACTAAAATGTCTACTTTCTAAAATCAGTTTTCAAAAATTGTTTCCACCACAAAACACACACACACACACACAAACACACACACACACACACACACACACACACACACACACACACACACACACACACATATATATATATATAATGATTTAAAACTACTTTTTCCCGAAACTAGTCTAAACTTTTATTTGAAATAAATCTGGTTAACTAGTCTAAACTAGTAAATCTAACTCAAACGAACCTTCAATCAAATCCGGTTAACTTCCAGGCCCTAAATTTGGGGCGTTACAAGGACAATCGTATCAAATGTACCCCGACTTCTTGCACTCATAGCATATGAGTTGGTCATTTTCTTCCTCTTTGTTCTTATTCTTGAAGTCTCCTCTTCTATGGAACTTTCTTCCTATATTTGACTTCATGAACCAAACGAATTTCTTGGCTATCAAAACTAATTCTTCTTCCTCCTCATCTAAGGTAGAACCCCTCTCTTCATATGAAGCTTTGAGTGCAATTCCTTGCTTCTTCTTCTCTATCTTCTTCTTCTCCACTCTTTTTTGTTATCTTTTCTTTTCTTCTTCTCTTCATTTCTTCATGATCTCATGAGTGAGAAGAGATCCCACAAACTCATCAAGATTTAAGGTCTTCAAGTTCTTGGCCTCGACGATTGTGGTTCTTTTTCCATCCCATGAATTCGGGAGAGAATAGAAGAGCTTCCAAACTAGCTTGTCTTTGGGAATGGTTTCACCGAAGCCCTTGAGACGATTGATGATGGCCGAGAAGCGATCGAACATTTGAGTGACGCTTTCCTCGGGCTCCATCTTGAAACTCTTGTAGCTATAGTTAAGGATTATAATCTTGATCTCCTTGACGTCGTTGGTTCCTTTATATATGGTCTCTAGCTTGTCACACACCTCCTTAGCACTTGTCACGAAGACATCTTCGAGTACATATCCGGTCCAAGAGCACAAAAGATCATGTGTAGAGCTTTGTCATTGATTTGAAGCTTCTTTCATTCTTTATCGGTCATTTCATGCTTGGACTTTGGAAAGAGTCTTCCTTCATTGGTCTTCTTCAAAGGAATGGTTAGGCCATCTTCCACAACATCCTATATGAGGTAATCATTGGATTTGATGAAGAGCTTCATCCTATTCTTCAAATAAGGATAGTTATCCCTATTGATGTAAGGAAGCTTAGTGATGGATTGCGACTCGTAGTTGTTGCCGGAGGTAGATGCCGTTGCTTCTAGTTTTTGTTGATCGAACTCTCTAAAAATCGACTCAAGAGGGTTGTAATCCTTCCAATGAGTGTAGCTCTGATACCAATTGTTGAGTTGATTAGACAATTGAAAATGGCCAAGAGGGGGTGAATTGACAAGTGAGTGGGAATGGATTTTCTAGCTTTGTAACGCTTTGAGCGTGGTCTTGGGAGCTTAGTGTAAGTTTGAAACACTTAGCTAAGCTCAAGAGTAAGTGATTCGAAAGCCTCTCTCGGAAATGTGCTATGTTTTGATAGAAATGCACTTGAATTAATGTGGTTTTGATTACTGTTTTAAAGCATGTTTAATGCTGGATTTTAATTCCATTATGTTAAGGATGCACTAGGTAAGTGATCCTTGGTTTTATGTGATAAATGCATATGATGTTAAGCATGTTTATGCTTGTGGAAATGGCATTGTGTTTATGCTTGTGGAAATGACATTGTGTTTATGCTTGTAAAACAATGGAATATTGATGTTAAATGAATATATTGGCAAGTGATGGAAATGGTTTTTTGTTACTTTAATCGGATATAGTTAGTCGGCTATAGGATTGGGTGCACCGTGAATTAAGCCGCCTTGGATGTCGAGGGGTTGTGATTGTGTCGTAATCTCCATCCACGTACCCTAACGATTGAGGCTAAGATCACATTGGTGAATGGTTTAATCCCATGTGTGAGTCTTGTGGTATGTGTCTCGTACTCTCATTAGTGGAATTATACAACTACCAATAAGTGATGTTGAGGGGTTGTGATTGTGCCATTAATCTCCATCACAGGTGCTGAGGATTTGTGATTGTGCCATTGATCTCCACCTTGTGTAGTCCAGTAGTATGTATGAAGTGTGTTGGACAACGCTTGTAATCCGCGTATCCGATTGTGTTATTTGTTTTGGTATGGTTTGAGGATTATCACTTGAGAGCCAATATAATGTTAATGATTAATGATTAATGATTAAGCATGAGATGCTTGTGAATGATGCAAGAATGCATGTGATGCTTGGTTTAAGCATGAGCAAAGGAATTTGCTGTTGTTTTAATGATGCAATATGCATGTGGTTTTAAAAGTGCATTGAATGCTTAAATGAGCAAGTTTAAATGAAAGGCATGAGTTTGCAAATGATGTTGCAATGATTAAATGGAATGCATTGATGAATGTTGTTTTAATGATCCTCACTAAGCTATATGCTTACGCTCATTTGTTTCATCAATGCAGAGAATTGAGCTTTTAAGGTAGTCTAAAAGCAAGGGGATTCCAAGAGTTTTGACTAAGCAATGTATGTGGTTCATCCTTAGTGTAATAGGAGGCAATGGGTGGGAATTCCTTCTTTCTGGATTTGTTGGTGATGATTGTTGTTTTAAGCATGTTTGGTTTCTGATTTTGGACTTGTAACCGGCCTTTATTGGTTTCACGGTTTGCTTATGGTGTTTCACCTATGCTTTAGCTTGGTTTCTTAAGCATGCTTGAATAGCTAACATGTCATCATGGTTTGATGAGTTTGATGAGTGTGATTCATTGGTTGTTGATGTCTACTTGTCTATTAGGTAGATTATAACTTGTATGCATGATTTAAGTTTGTTTCGATATGATTAAGCATGTTCAAATACCATTGGAATGTGTTTTTATGGTATGCGTATCGATACACGGGGAAGTGTATCAATACACTAAGGCCAAATCCAAGCATTTCAGTACAGGGGTATCGGTACGGATTGCCCGCGTATCGATACGCCCAAGCCAAGAGTGAAGGTTGTACCGATACACGGGGTAGCGTTTCGATACGCCCTGGCCATCTTTTGCTACTGCCTTCCCCTGTATCGATACAAGCTCAGGTGTATCGATACGAGTAGTTAAAATTCAGTTAAAAGTATCTTTGTAAGTCTTGAAATGTTACGTTTTGGTCCTTCAATGTTATTTGATCAATTGGATGAGTTTGGATGATCGGTTTGAGCTGAAGTTTGACGTGATAGCATGTTACATGACTAATTGAGGATTTGTAACTTTAAAATCTGAAAATTCTCTATATTTTCTACAATTTGCAAAATGGTCCCTAAAAGTCATAAGTATGCAATTAAGCCCCTAATTAAATTCCGATCGATGTGTCGTTTCTTTCTAATGGTCTTGCTGAACACATAGGTTAATATTGTGCATCTAGAGAAGATAAAAAGAAAAAAAGGGCCGTTAATCAAGATTGACTTTAACGAGTTGACTTTGGTTTTCCCCGTGTAATCTTCTTAGTTCGGGTTGGGCGTCTAGGCCAGGCTAAGGGGGTTACAAATGCTGTTCTGCAACTACCTGTATCGAAACACGAGGCCCTGTATCAAAACAGACACTAAAAAAGAAAGAGTCGTTGTGTGTAAAAAGGGCATATATTGAAACGACTATAGGTCGTATCGAAACAACTATAGGCTGTATCAAAATGTTTTGAAACTGTAAACATGTGTTTCAAAAACAGAAAAGGGGCGTATCGTAACACTTAACCAATTTTTCAAAAGTTCAGTTCTAACAAGTAATAACTAGTTCATTTAATGCTCAATTCTAAAAATACTTAACCCTTGTATCGAAACGGGTATGAGCCATTTCAATACAACTCTTAAAAATAAAAAAAAGTCCATATGAAGGCTGTATCGAAATGGATAAGCCTGTTTCAAAATCATTGTCTCGAAACAGATTGGTTCGTATCGAAATGGACGTTTCTAGTGGCAAAACGTATCAAAAACGTTTGGGGTGTTTCGAAACGCCTGGGCAATTTTGTGTATTTTGACTTCAAAACATTTTAAGTATGAAATTTACTTGTCAAAAGTTAATCTTTTGATTACTTAAAAATTTATTTACTTTGCAATTTATTCCTTAGATTATTTGTTATATCAAAATAAAATATTAATTTTATAATATTGTTACCACCATTGCAATCGTTATTGTTGACGGTTGTATTGCTTATTGTACCTTGCAAAAATTAAACAAGAAACCTTACCCAAAAAAGAAAAAATATAATTAAATGAATCACTCACACTCGTGTTTACACTCGTAGACGGCTTTTAGGATTCTATGATGATCTCACCACTCTTGCATTTTTCCACTCGTGTTCTATCTCGAAGTTCTTAAAAGAACTAACCTTGATTTTTCCAAATGTTCGTTATGGAGTCGTCTTGTGAATGATGTAGGGTAGGAAGATGAATAGGTAAATAGGGTAGGCTTAGAATCATAGGCTAGGGTGGCTAAAAAAGATAATATCGAGAAGAAATTAGAAAAATGTAATTGAGAGCTAGTACTCAAATATTTATACTATTTATTTATTCTATTCTTCTCCTTTTTTCTCCTCTTTTCTTTTTTTTCTTTTCTTTTCTATTTTTGAGTTGTTTCACACACTAGAAGAAAGAATAACTAAGTACCTTGATTTAAACTAGCTCTGATACCAAATGATACGTGCTCGCCTCCATAGGTTGAAATTGAGATGTATTTGAAATCATTTTTGAAGGCTAGAAAAAGGGTTCGGTGTGATGAAATAAAGAAGATGAAAATGATAAAGAGAATGGATGCGTGGATGGTGGTGGAAGGGAATGGACGTTTGGATAGATTAAAAGATAGTTTGGATGGAACACGATCCACTAGATATTGAGATCTAGGAACCAACATTATAATTAGATGGAATGGTAGATGATGGAACTCGACCCACTAGTTATATGCAACTAGGAACCAACGTTATAAGATGATGGAAAGTAGAGATTGACAATCAGAAGAAAAATCTTGGAAGTCAAGAAGTTCAGTGAAGAACAATGAGAAGAATAATCTCACAAGTATATTCAAATTCTAAGTTGTTTTTTCAAATGACCAAAAGCCTTCTATTTATAGGCTTACAAAGGATATGAAAGGCTAAAAGTCCTTCCTTCATTCAAGATGGTGCATAAAGCCTCTTCATTACTGCTGAAATATGAATAGAAATGCCTTTTGAATGTGAATGGTTGCAAATCCCGTATGGTTTTCCAGCCTGCATTGCCTTCGGTAATCTAGACATATCTCAAGCTCTCGATATTATATTGATGATATTCAAAATGTGTTGTAAGCTAATATTTAGGAGATTAAGTTTTATGAAGACTTCACATCCCAGTTATTCTTAGATCCTACTTGAAAATGGAAAACAATCTGACTGACGTTTTTTGGTGATGAATCTACCCAATGAATATGAATGGTCAAGCATTGGATCATGCTCATTATTATTGCAATTCATTGAAGAGTCAAATAGAGGTGTCTCTTGACTTTTCTTCTTCCATTTCTTGCTCTTCCAATCCTCTCCAAATGACTTAGACAATGCTTCCTCTCTAAGCTCCATGTTGGCATGGCACTTGTACACATATATTGTAATGCTCCAGTTTTGGGCCTAGAGGTTTTTGGGATCGTTTTAGGGTCCGTTGGACCAAGATTAGAGATAAAAAATTTATAAAAGCTTTTGATGAAATCAATTATTGAAAACGAGTTTTGGAAATGTGACATTTTGGACTAGTGACCAAAATGTAGAGTTTGTAAACTGTTTTAATGAATGTTTTGTAAAGAGTCAAAACTTTGAATATTTAAGGAGCTTTTTGACCAATTGCTTAAATATGAGTTTTCCATTAATGATGCATATTTTAAAATGTATTTTAATTAACGAAATATAAGAGGAATTAGTTAATAAGTTGGTTATTTCATAAAATGAGAATTTGACGTAACTTTCATTCTTAGATATTTTCTCTTAAAATCCTTTCAGCCAAACAACTCTTTTTCATCAAAGATTTCTAGCTAATGATCTTGTTTTCCTTAATCTTCGATTTCCTAAATGATTCTTCAATTAGATTTCTAAATATCTTATTAAATCTCATTATTTTTCAAGAGAAAACAACCAATTAAGGGGGAACTCAATCATTGGAGGTAAGGTTCATTCATCTCCTCTGATGAAAGGTTCTTTACTAAAATTCTCAAGTTCTCGACTCTTTAAATGTTGTTTCTATTAAGGTTTTGTCATTTAATAGGAGGAAATAACGAAATCAAGATTTAATTGATAGATTTACATGATTTTCGGATTGGAGTTGTTTTGCCGGGTTTATAATTGATTTTAATCATTATTTTGAAGTTTAATAATGTTAATATAAAGGTTTTAACATTGTAATCTCGAAACTATATGAATCTCTAATTGTTTAGGTTGCTAGATTTAGTTTTTTTGGAGTTGTGGTGGTTTAATGAATGCTGCAGGTATAAGGATGATAATATGATAATTTTGGATGTTAATATATGATGATTGGGGTTTGAAATGTTAGTTTATGACTGGGTTAATTTTAGAAGTGTTTTGGTGATAATTTCGGATGATTTTGGTTGGCGATTGATAGCCGTTAGCAAGGCGATGTTGAGGTTCTATTTTGTTGTGTTTTAGAATGCATTTCAATGAATTAATCCTATTTTTTATGTGGTTAAAATAGAAGAGGTTGATATGAAGGAGATCGGTGAAGATTTTGAGGCTTCGGATGCTTGAATTCACGTCTGCGTATTGAAGTTTCGCGTGTCGGTGAGTAAAAACGTGAATTTCAGCTTGGAAATGTTTTAAAGTTTGTTTGGGAACTTATATTTAAGCTTGAAATGCTTGTCTAAGTTCGGAAGTAATTATAAGTGGTTTTCTCTCTCGGTCGTTCTTTTACGAAATGATTTATGCACTTGTTTTTGATTACATGGATTTACCTATTGTTTATGCATGTTTTAAGTATGTGATATATTGTTTCTAAGTTCGGAAGTAATTATAAGTGGTACGTGATCCATGTAAATATGTGTTTTATACATGTATTTAAATCATGGTTTGATGCTTTGGAAAATGATTTTATGTTGATGCATATGAAAACGGTGAGGTATGTGGTTATAATGAATTATATTGGCAAGTGCTGTGCTTTTAAAAATGCTATCGAATATAGTTAGCCGGCTATAGGATTGAGTGCAGTATAAACAAGTCACCTTGGATGTTGAGGGCTTTATACGGTGTACTGAATACACCATCCAAGTACCCTAACGATCGAGGAGGAGTAGTGTCCCGTCTCTCATTTGTGGGGTTATGCATCTACCGATGAGTGGTGTTGAAGTGTTTATACGGTGTACCGAATACTCTAACACGAGTGTCACAACAGTTGAGGGATTTATATTGTGTTTCAAATAGTCCAGTGTGTGAACCTTGAAATGCCGGTGAGAATGTATAAAGTATTAGGACAACACTTGTGAATTCGTATATCCGATATGTTATTTTGGGAATGGAACTTGGTTAATGATCACTTGAGGGCTAATATAATTTTTGATTTATCATGAAAATGTTTATGTTGTATAATGTGATTCATACATGTTTACTCTTTAAGCTTTGCATATGGTTGTTATGCATGTGAAAGATTAAATTGAGGTTTAGCAATGGTATTTGTTGTTGATTAATGATACATAAGGCATATGGTTTAATATGCTAGTTTTGGAAAGGTTTAAGTGCATGGTTTTCAAGGCAAGATGTTTTATAAATGGATTGAAATGATGATTTCAATGGTTTTGAGAAAAGGTTTTCAAATTTCATTGATGGTGTTTTGTTTTGAGCACTCCTCACCAAGCCTAGTGTGCTTACGCTCTCTTTGTCCATCAATGCAGAGAATTAAAAGAGTGGGGGAAACAAGTGAGCAATGAGGATCCAAGGACTTCGTTCTTTGAAAGTATGGTTTCAATCTAGACTTTTAGTAATAAAGGCAATATGGTTTATTGATGTTTTAGGAGTGCGGTTGTTAAACTCCCTGTTTTGAGCAAGTTAATATTGTTGTTTTGAAGTTGTAAATGGCCTTTATATGTTGGTTTTGCTTGGACTGATGTTTTGGATGTTGGATGGTTTGTTCTCTAGGAAGCATGCCTCTAGATTCCCTTTGAAGCATGATGTCGTTTCTTGATGATAATTTTGTGTTGGATTAGCATGGTTTGATCTCTAATATGTTTGTGATTATTTTTAAGGCATGTTGGTATGAGTTTGAAACATTAAAAGCATGAAAAACCAGCAAACTGGGGTATTTTAGGCCCAGGTGTATCGATACAGGTAGAGGTGTATCGATACGATTAAGTGTAATAGGTGTATCGATACGGGTAGAGGTGTATCGATACGAGTTGAACTATTGGAATTTCGCGTATCGATACGCCCAGGGACCGTATTGATACGCCCCCACGTACCTATACACCTTGGATCCTTACCTATACACCTGACAGTTAAGTTGGTTATTTTGGTTAATAAAGGTTTTAGATTCTTTAATTTTGGTCCCTGATTGTTATGCATGCAATTGAATGAGTTTGGATGATCTTTTAGAGCTGAAATTCGACATGCATGCATTGAACCTGAGTAATCGAGGATTGGTAATTCTAATTTCAAGTAAGTCTTTGTAGTTTTACAAATTTATGTTTTAGTCCCTAAATGTTGAGAACGCTTAATTTAGGATGCAAATGAACTTGGTTTGAGATGAAACTTCACATGTATATTATAAATGGACTTAATTACAGTTTGGTAAAGTAAATTGTGATGTTGGGTTGTATTTTCAGAAAATTTAAAAAACTATCCCTGATCCTAGTTATCAAGCTTTCCTTAATCGAATCGAAGTTGGATTTTATTGTGTCTTCTTCCACTGTAGGTGAGATCACCTTAGGTAACATTAAATGCATCGAGAGAAGATAAAAGAAAAAAAAAGTTTTTTATTGAGGGAAATATTCATGGGTTTTCTTCGATAATCCTCGTGTAACTTGCTCGAGTCGGTAGAACGGTTAGACAGGGTCAATGGGGTTACATTTGTTGGTATCAGAGCTAGGTTTGAGATAATTGGGAGGTAAGTTGTGATTGATTAGTGTTGTTGTTGATTGCTTAAGCCAGGTATATGATAAATTGGAATGTTGATACTGGTTGAATATTGTTGATTGTTATGCACGATGATTGTTATATATATTTTGATTGTGATATGCCATGTGGGGTTTGTTTTGGGGGAACCCACTACCTTATTACTATATTCATAAATGTTTTGATTTGAATTAGAAGTGTAGGATCCTTGCTTAAAGATGGACTGATTGTTTTTGTGATGGTAAAATTATCATGCCTTAGAAATGTGTTATGTCACGACCGAGAGATGAAGTGAGAACTAGAGTGGTTATGTTGCCTTTGGGCATGGAGTAGAGGAGAATGTTGTATCTTGTAGGGGTATGCAACCCCAAAGTGAGTACAACCTACAGTAGTTAGGCCAATGTTGGGTGACATGTCACCTAGGATATAGGCAATGACCGGAGCTGATGAAGCTATCATTGTTGGAATGCATGAGACCGCACTAGCTATTGGACAACTATGAGTTATTGTTAGAATGCCTCTATAGTTTGGGAGAAGTTGAGCTTGAGGGTTGGCACCCAAGGAATCCGTAGAGTGGATGACATGTACTATCCAGATTATGGAACAAATGGGGACTAATGTTGGTCGTAAGTTGAAAATGTGTTGTGTCTTTAGTTGCAAGAAGATGTGTACAGTTGGTGGACAACTGTGGTTGTGATCGTGGAACCTGGTATTGTAACATAAGAGTTCTTTCGAACTGTATTTAAGAAGAAGTATCTGAGAGATAGATACTTGATGACAAGGAATGTGAATTCATTGCTTTGGTTCACGACAATATGCCAGTGGCCGAGTTTAAGGTACATTTTGTTCAGTTTAGTAGATATGCTCCTAAACTGGTATTGGATGTGAGACATCGATGTGTCTGATTCTGTTATAGATTGGTACAAGATGTTAGGTTATACATGTTGGCTTTTGGCTACACCATTTTTGACGTGTTGGTTACACAAGTGAAGGATATTGAGCGGAACATGGGTTTATATTCTCGTGTGGGAGGTTCTGGCTCTGACAAGAGAGTTGCAGACTCTGGTTTGGTGGTAGTCAGTTTAAGAAGAACCATGATAAAAGGTATCACCTGAGTTGAGGCGAGGTGGTAGTAGTGTTGGGTGAGGAACATAGGGTCAGTGTATCCAGACTAGAGTAGCATATAATACTTGTTAGGTATGTGGATCGTGTGATCACATGAGGCGGGATTGTCCATGCTTGATCCGTGGGGTATAGACTTCTGCCCCTATTGTGGGAATACAAGGAACAAGTTCCTTTGGTGAAACAATTATTGCAGGAAGGTTGTTAGGATATGTCCTTTAACTATTCAAGACCATGTGTTTGCGATTGATTTAATAGAGTTGCCATTTCATGGTTTTGATGTAATCCTGGGTATGGATTGGTGGTCAGAACATAGGGCTGTGGTTGATTTTGAAACCAAGCGAGTTACCTTGAAACTTGCTGACGATTACGAAGTGGTAATCGTGGGTAAGAATGTTAAATTCTTGTCCAATGCCGTTTCAACTCTGGAAGTGAGTCGTTTCATGGAATCGGGTTGTGAGGCTTTATTGGCCTAGTTTATGAATTAGGGATTGAAGGAAGTGCATGTTTAGGACATATGTATGGCATGTGAGTTCCTAGGTGTCTTTCCGGAGGAATTGCTCGGTTTGCTAGTAAATAGAGTGGTTGAGATTGGCATTGAGTTGTTGAAAATACAGCTCCTGTGTCTATTGATCCCTGTCGTATGGCTTCAAAGGAGTTGAAGATGTAACTACAAGAGTTGCTTGATCGAGGGTTTATTAGGCCTAGTGTTTTGCCTTAGGGGTGCGCCTGTTTTGTTTATGAAAATGAAAGATGGTACGATGCGGATGTGCATTGATCATCGGCAAATGAAAAAGTTGACGAATAAGAATAAGTATCCTTTTCCAAGGATTGATGATTTGTTTGATCAGTTTCGAGGTGCTTCGATGTTTTCTAAGATTGATTTAAAGATCGGGTATTATCGATTCAGGGTAAATGATGTGGTTGTGCCTAGAATTGTCTTTCGTATGTCGTACAAGCATTGTGAGTTCTTGGTGATATTATTTCGTTTGACCAATGCGTCGGTGTATTCAGAGATGTGTTGAATCGGGTGTTCCATGAGTTTTTAGATCAAGTTGTTGTTATTTTGTTGGTGATATACTAGTGCATGAAGGTAAAGAGAAGGATTTTGATCAGCATGTATGAATAGACTAGTGGGCTATTCTGGAGGAACGAATGTTACTCTTTATTCGAGAAGTACGAGTTTTGGATATGTTTGAAGGAATATGGGTCTGGGAACATTATTAGTAGTGTAAACAGTTTAACATGGACAATGCAAAAATACTTATATATATATATATAATTATGCCATTGCATGCATACATTTGGGCATGACACTACATGTTTTGCATACATACACATAGACATATACGTGGGCATATAAGTAATTATGCATACATGTGTTCACACTTACGGATGTTCGGAGATCGATGGAGTAATGGTGTAAGCTAGGTAGCTTATGTAAGTAGCTTTGGTAATATGTTTTTTAGAGTTCGCAAGGTATGAAGAGGATGTTAAACTTGGTTCTTGAGAGTTTGGCTTGTGCTAGTTGTGCAGCAACCAAGGTTGAAGTTAGAAGTTTGTGGGTTTTCTAGATCCAGTTAATTAATACCGAGGTTTGTTAAGGAATTTGCTAAGATTGTGGCATCGCAAGAAAAGATGGTGGCTTATGCATCTAGACGGCTGAGGGTTCTCGAGCGTAATCGTTCCACGCATGGTGTAGAGCTTGTCACGGTTGGGTATACGTAAAGGTTTCAGAGACATCACCTCTATGGTTAGAATGTGTTGTGTTCTTAGGCAACGTAGATGGTTGGAGTTGCTTAAGGATTATGATTTGACGATTCAGTATCACCCGGGTAAGGCTAATGTTGTCGTTGATGCTTTGGGTAGAAAGGTTGTGGTGGAGTTGCGAGTGGTGTTTGCGCGGTTAAGTGTGACGCAGGATGCAGGTTTGTAGGCCGAGTTGGAAGTTAAG
This sequence comes from Hibiscus trionum, assembly GCA_030270665.1. NCBI lineage: Eukaryota > Viridiplantae > Streptophyta > Magnoliopsida > Malvales > Malvaceae > Hibiscus > Hibiscus trionum. The sequence goes on from BSYR01000010.1 coordinate 17,097,937, forward strand.
CAGTCTTTGTCACAGTTGATTAAAGAGAAGCAACCATAGGATGAATAGTTGGTATCATATGTTAAAGATATCATGGATGGGAATTCAACAAATTTTGATTTTAATGATGACGGGGTGTTGTGTTTCAAAGATTGGATAGTGGTGCCTAATGATGATGAGTTAAGGTCTATCATTTTCACCAATTAGCATGCTAGTTATTTTGTTATGCATCCTGGTAGTACTAAGATGTATCGAGGGTTAAAGGAAGAGTACTATTGGGTTAAGTTAAAGAAACATGTGACCGAGTTTGTTGCTAGGTGCATGATATGTCAACGTGTTGAGGCCAAATATCAATTTCTTTCCTAGTTGTTGTACGAATTGAGGATACCAGAATGAATGTGGGAGAGAATTACAATTGATTTTGTCTCTGTGTTGCCATTGATACCCACTAAAAAGAATTTCCTTTGGGGTGATTTTTAATTGGGTTACGAGGAGTGCACATTTTGTGCTTGTGCATACAATGTATGCTTGGAGGATTTGTGTTTCCAAGGTTATATGTTTGCATGGTGCGCCTAAGTCTACAGTTTCGAATAGAGATTCACAGGTTACGACGAGGTTGGGGAGTGTTTGCATCGAGCGTTGAGTATATGGATGAGTTCTCGTACGTCATGTTATCCTCAAATGGATGGTCAGTCTAAACGTGTGATCCAGGTCTTGGAGGATATGTTGAGATGTTGTATCGTTGAGTCCCAAAGAACTTGGGAAAAACAGTTGCCTCCGGTGGATTTTCCTATAACGATGGTTATTAGGCTAGTATACATGTGGCGCCATATGAGGCCTTGTGTGTGTGTTAGGAGTTGTCGTTTTTGGAGGTGTATAAAGACACAAATGAGAAAGTGAAGCTCGTTTATGATCGGTTAAAAGTTGCTTTGGAATTTTAGAAATCTTACAAGGAATTGAAGTATAGGGGAGGGGTTAGGGTATGTTGTTGGTGATCGTGAGTTTTTGAAAGTGTCGACTTGGGAGGGGTTATGGTATGTTGTTGGTGATTAAGGTTGCCTACTGAGTTGGAAAAGATTCATGACGTGTTCCATGTTTAGATGTTGCAGATGTTTAGGTCAAATCTATCGTATGTTATGTGATAAGTGTCTAAAAGTTCTATATTTTCACCTTTTTTACATGGCCATTATTGCTCAAACTACACCCAATTGAGCTGCATTATGGCCCTCTATGCATTGATTACATTTGTTTCTCTATGATCCTTACATTTGATTTATTTAATGATTAAGTTACTAATTTGATGCATTTTGGTGCTTGTGCATATTTACTCACTGCTAGGGCAGGGGATGCCCTGGCAGGTGATGTCGAGGTGGTGATGCCCTGGCATGTGATGCTGTGCTGCCAGGCGATGCCGCGATAGTTCATTGCTAAGCCATGCCGAGTCATTCCCGCGATAGTTAATTGTCGAGCTATTTCCAGGGCATGTGATGCCGCGTGGGCAATGAAGAAAAGGGAGGATGGTGCGGAACGAGCTCTCGACAGGTCCAGATCGAGCCGAGCTAAAGATGACAGCTTCTACTGAAGGAAGCTGATTTATGAAGATAAAGCCTTGCAGAGTAGATCCAGTTTCAAACCCATGTCGAGGTAGCAGAATTCTACGTCGCGGCAGATCATTGCCGAGGCAGCATCTAATGCCAAGACATTGTACAACCAAACTTGCCGACGGGCAAAATATGCAAAGTGGTTGTGGATTTGAAGAGCATAAAACAATAATTTTTCTACATACTTTGCATGGCAATCGGAGTTCGGGAAGACGACAAAAGCATGGAAGGAAGGTTAAATATGGAATTCGGAAAAAGTGGATAAAATGCATTAAATTAAAGAGATTCACCACTTTAATGAAGACAAGTTCAACTCCAACTTAACTTCCTATCCAAGAAAGACTTTGCCCCGAGCCTCTTCCTATTTAAAGAAGGCCAAGCCACCAAATTTAGTTTGTCGAGTATAGAGAGTTTGGGAGGTTTAGCATGTTCTAATTCTTTTCTTAGGCTAGGGTTATTTTGTTTAGTGGTTGTGGGAAAACAATTGTATTTTTTTTAAGTTTTTAATGCAATAAAGTTAAGGTTTACATATTCTTGGATTTGAATCATTCTTTCATACTTATCGGTACAGAGTATTGTGAGGTTATCTATTTCTTCAATATCGGGCGAGTTGAACTCACGAAACGAATAAGCAAGGTTTTCATCCCACGTGGTGTTAACTAACTCGGCCTAGGGATAGCTTAAGATTTTCAGTGGCTAAAAGAAGCGTTAGAATAGTTGGTGTTTGTTTTTGCTTCACGTCGGGAGGTATCATCAATGTTCATTCACCAGCCATTGTTCCGAGCTTAGGGATAAGAAGGAGCCATCCAAGGACGATTTTCGAAACCTTAACAACATCTTCCCACGAGCAAGGGATTGTCTCGGCAGGGACTCAACCAATGCGGCCGCGGCAAGGACTTAGGTCACTACCAAGGCAGTTCTGTGTTGCTTGCATTCAAATACGGAGACAAATCAACTGGTTTCCACACTACGATGTAACTTAACCCGACCTACTATTCTCTCTTATTAGACCTATCTATCTTTTATTTTTATTGTTCCTTAGTTTATTAGTTAAATAAAACTCTTCCTATCACTTATTTGTGTTTTTATTTTCTACAGTGCAGTAACTTAATCAAGTGGCCTAAAGACCAATCTCTTTGGAGACGGTACTCAATACTTATCACTTTATTACCTGCGACGTGCATACTTACACAATTGCGTAGCACTTATTACACACAAGTTTTTGGCGCCGTTGCTGGGGATTTGAAATTGGTGTCAGTAGTTTTTGTTATTGAATTTTTTATTAGTTTTTACTAACTTTTATCTTTATTTGTCTTATAAAAAAATAGAAGTGCTACAAGTTAAGGGACATCAACATGAGGGGAAATAAAAGCAAAACTGTTCGAAAGTTGATGTTGGAAGAGATGAATCAACCGGGAAAAACATCTATTGTGGAAAACTCTTGTGCTATGCGTGGAGAAAATCATTTGTTTGAAAATTACCCTCATCTTTGCGATACATATGACTACATGGAGGACCACAGATGGAACCAACAGCAAAATCCTTCATGGTATGATAAAAAAGCTCAAATATTTTTTACCATAACAATTTTGCTGCAGCAAAAGACATGCCTTGGCAAGGCTATGCCTCGGCAGCAGACATGGCTTGGAAATGTAGTCCTTATCAACAACAGAGTGTCACGACAACATATATATCATGGCAATGTAGTCCTCATCAAGAGCTATTAAATTCCATGGATGCGTGCATTGCCATGATGGCTGAACTCCTAAAAAAACGGAAGATCGATTGAAGAGATCCACATATGCCATGAATAACATGCACCAACAACCCATTCCTAGGGATATTGAAGTCCCAAGTCAAGATGACGAGGAGCAATGCGAAGAGAGCTCTTCAATGTTTGGGGAACAACTAAAACCTCCAAGTAGAGAGGATTCCAATGAGAGAGACTGTCCAACACATGATGAGCCTATGCAACGAATTTCCTTGACAATGATTGAGGAGCCTGAACATAACAATGCCACAACAACACTTAGCCATGTTGAGAAAAGTGTGGCGAATGCCACGACATCACCACATGCCATGACAACAACACATGTCACTGTAGCACCACATGCCACGACAGCACCACATGCCTCAGCAACTACACATGCCTTAGAAGAACCTGGTGCCTCGACAATTCCATCAATCAAGTTTCAAATAGATTAAAATATTAAGGATATTCGACCTCCACCACATCAACAAGATGACAATACTTTGCCAATGGAATATGAGCAGGTAATGGTTGAACCTTTTGAATTCTTTAAAAACTCACCTCTTCCATTGCAAGTATTCTTTGAGGAAACAACGTTGGTAGAATTGAAGCCATCATAATCTCTACTGATGGAGATGTTTGAGGGGCCTAAAGAAAACGGGGTTTGTATCAACAAAGCTTTTTCAGAAAATTGCGTTTTCCCTTGACTTGCACCGAATTATGGCAGAATATTGCCATGACAATTGGTTGCCGAAGCAATTGCCATGACAACGAAGTCTAAATCCAATCATAACGGATTTCAACGAGAATGAATGTAAATGGTTATATATTGATATAATTTTTCTTAATAATATATTCATGCCTTCAGAAAAATACGCAAGGTGGAGCGTATGCACAGACTACAAGGGAACACAAAAGAAAGATGCATCCACCATGGTAACGCAAAAGGGAGTAGCTACGAGAACATTGGCCCAACTCTTTTGGGCAATATTGTCACTCGATGGAGGGTGCAGATGAACTATAAGAAGTATCAGAAACGTCCCTCCTCATGATTTCTTTGATATGCAATAACCTTAGAGCATGCATGGAAATGCTTTCTAAGAATTTTTAATTTTTCGTTTTTAATTTTTGAACCTTTATTTTATTTTCGGTTCTTTTAGGAGATAATTTATTTGTCTTTAGTATAATTAGTTTTTATGTTTTCTTTGTTTTCCAGATCAAGAAACAAAACCACCATGGCCAAGAACCTCAAAACCATGGGAAGCCCGAGCTCACCTAAAGGAGCAAACATCTGTCCTAAAACCGCTGTTGAAACATACGAGATGGTGCATGCCTCAACAATACCTGATGCCTCGGCAACCATGAAGCGCATGCCTCGGCAACCCCTAAAGCTCATGCCTCGGTAAGACCTGTTGCCTCGGCAATGCCTATTATGAATGCCCAGGCAACAATGCACGCCAGCATATAGGATGCATATGTTACATACCAACCCCCTCTGTCACGGCAACGAAGAAGAGCCCACTCCCCTAGCATGCACCCAACCACTAAGAGCCACCAAATGAGTCAAGCATATGGCAATGAGGAGACGATCATCCAAAGCGATGGTTTATCTGAGTCTCAATCACTCTAGTTTTCTTCTCTTTTGCCTTTATTTTCTGCCCTTAATTTTTGTGCATATATTTCCTATTTTATATATTGCGATTAACGTATTGGGGCAATGCTTATCTTGAGTTTGGGGGTGTAGGTTTCACTGCCAAGGTACAACCATGCCGCGACATTATAATATAAAAATGCAGTTTTGTTTAACAATTGTAAATTTTTTTACTGCATGCATTGCCTTAACGAATGAAGCTTATGCCTCGACAATACTCTTTATCAATTTCCTTAGTTTAATTTTAATGAAATATGTTTTCTTGGCAATAGATCTCTCTCTTCTTACCATTGTTTTGAACTGTTTAGAGCCATTAATTCTATGATGCATAAGGAAGATAACTTAGGAAAATGCTATTAGAAATTTTTAGACTTTCATGACTTTTATGATTTAAGGAGTTCTAGGACACTTAGAGCATTTTCTCTCTTAGACAGAAATTGGGTAAAAAGATTATAAGTTAGAGGTGCCTAAAATCGGCTCTAGCTTAAAGAAAAGAAAGATACTAGAGGTGCCCAAAACTGTCTCTACTTTAGATCACTAGAGGTGCCCAAAACTGGCTTTAGTTGATTAGTTTGTTAAAAATACTAGAGGTGCCCGAAACTGGCTTTAGTTAAAAAAATTCACCAACCCAAGGAAAATTAAGATAGTTACTTAAGTGTACTTAGAACCCATATAATCATCTTGTTCATAATTTACTCATTATTTTTTATAGCTTGATTCGAAGGGATTCCTAAGGCATTCGAAGCATTAAGGGCCAAGAATAGCCATGGCCATGGTTTGGAGAGAAGAAGGAAAAGTAAGACCAAGGAGAAGGTTTATGAAAATTAAGGTTTGGCAATTGATGGTTTTCATTGCTTGAGGAAAATCAATAGTTTGAGTTTGGGGGTGTGATAAGTGTCTAAAAGTTATATATTTTCACCCTTTTTACATGGCAATTATTGCTCAAACTACACCCAATTGAGCTGCATTATGGCCCTCTATGCATTAATTTCATTGTTTCTATCCTTGATCCTTACATTTGATATATTTAATGAAAAAGGTACCGTTTTGATGCATTTTAGTGCTTGTCCAGATTTATTCACTGCCAAGGCAGGGGATGCCCTGACAGATGATGTCGAGCAGGTGATGCCCTGGCATGTGATGTCGTATCGGTAGGCGATGCCGCGACACTTTATTGCCAAGCCATGCCTAGCCAAATTCGTGGCAGTTTATTGTCGAGCTACTGACATGGCTTGTGATGCCGAGTGGGCAATGAAGAAAAGGGAGGATGGTGCGGAACTAGCTCTCGACAGCTCCAGTTCAAGCCCAACCAAAGATGACAACTTCTATTGAAGAAAGCTGATTTATGAAGATAAAGCCTTGCGGGGTAGATCTAGTTTCAGAATCATGTCGAGGCAGCAGAATTCTACGCCGCGACAGATCATTGCCGAGGCAGCATCTAATGCCAAGGCATTGTACAACCAAACTTGCCGGCGGAAAAATATGCAAACTGGTAGTCGATTTTAAATGCATAAAACACTGAATTTTTCTACATACATTGCATGGCAATCAGAGTTCGAGAAGACGACTAAAGCATGGAAGGAAGGTTAAAGAAGGAATTCGGCAAAAGTGGATAAAATGCATTAAATTAAAGAGATTCACCTCTTTAATGAAGACAAGTCCAACTCCAAATTAATTTCCTACCCATGAAAGACTTTACCCCAAGCCTCCTCCTATTTAAAGAAGGCCAAGCCACCAAATTGAGTTTGTCGAGTATAGAGAGTTTGAGAGGATTAGCATGTTCTAGTTCTTTTCTTAGGCTAGGGTTATTTTGTTTAGTAGCTGTGGGAGAATAATTGTATTTTTTTAAGTATTTAATGCAATAAAGTTAAGATTTTCTTATTCTTGGCTTTGAATCATTCTTGCATACTTATCAGGATAAAGAATTATGAGGTTATCTATTTGTTCAATATAAGGAGAGTTGAACTCACGAAACGAATAAGCACGATTTTCATCCCACGTGGTGTTAACTAACTCGGCCTAGGGATAGGTTAAAAGTTTCAGCGGCTAAAAGAAACGTTAGAATAGTTGGTGTTTGTCTTTGGTTCACGCGGAGAGGTATCATCAAGGTTCATTCACCAGCCAATATTCTGAGCTTAGGGATAAGGAGGAGCCATCCAAGGATGCTTTGCCAAACCTTAACAGCATCTGCACACGAGCAAGGGATTGTCGCGGCAGGGACTCAACCAGTTTGGGCACGGCAGGAACTTAGGTCACTACCAAGGCATTTCTGTGTTGATTGCATTCAAAGATGGAGACAAGTTAACTGGTTTCCACACTACGACACAACTTAACCCGGGATACTCTTCTCTCTTATTCGACCTATCTATCTATTTTTTTTATTGTTCTTTAGTTTATTAGTTAGATAAATTTCTTCCTATCACTTATTTTGTGTTTTTATTTTCTACAGTGCAGTAACTTAAGCAAATGGCCCAAAGCCCAATCCCTGTGGAGACGATACTCAATACTTATCACTTTATTACTTGCGATGTGTATATTTGCACAATTGCGTAGCACTTATTACACGCAACAAGTTTTTAGCGTCGTTGCTGTGGATTGGCAATTGGTGTCAGTTGTTTTTGTTATTGCATTTTTTATTAGTTTTACTAACTTTTATTTTTATTTGTCTTATAAAAAATTAGGTGTGCTACTAGTTAAGGGACATCAACATGAGGGGAAATAAAAGCAAAATTTTTCGAGAGTTGATGTTGGAAGAGATGAATCAACCAGGAAAGGCATCTATTGTAGAAAACTCTTGTGCTATGTGTGGAGAAAATCCTTTGTTTGAAAATTACCCTTTAGTTTTCGATACATATGACTACATGGAGGACCACAGATGGAACCAACATCAAAATCCTTCACGGTATGATCAAAATGCTCAATTTTTTTACCATAACAGATTTGCTGTAGCAACAGACATAACTTGGCAATGCACTGCCTCGACAACAGACATGGCTTGGCAATGTAGTCCTTATCAATAGTAGGGTGTCACAGACATGTCATGGCAAAGTAGTCCTCGTCAATAGCTATTAAATTCCATGGATGCGTGCAATGTAGTCCTTATCAATAGTAGGGTGTCACAGATTTGCTGAACTCGTGAGAAAAGCAGAAGATTGATTGAAGTGATCTACATATGTCATGGATAACATGCACCAACAACCCATTCCTAGGGATACTGAAGTCCCAATGAAAGATGACGAGGAGCAATGCGATAGAGCTCTCTGATGTGTGGGGAACAACTAGAACCTCAAAGTAGAGAGGATGCCAATGAGAGAGACTGTCCAGGACATGATGAGCCTATGCAACGAATTGCCCTTGCAATGATTAAGGAGCCTCAACAGAACAATGCTGCCACAACACTTAGCCAGGTTGAGAAAAGTATGCCGAATGCCACGACAGCACCACATGACATGGCAGCAACACATTCCATGGCAGCACCACATGCCATGGCAGCAACACATGCAACGGCAGCACCACTTGCCATGACAACACCACATGCCTTAGATGGACATCATTCCTCAGAAATTCCATAAATCAAGTTTTAAACAGAAGAAAAGATTGAGGATATTCAACCTCCACCACATCAACAAGATGACAATACTTTTCCAATGGAATATGAGCAGGTAATGGTTGAACCTTTTGAATTCTTTAAAAACTCACCTCTTCCATTGCAAGTGTTCATTGAGGAAACAACGTTGGTAGAATTGAAGCCATCAAAATCTCTACTGATGGAGATGTTTGAGGGCCATAAAGTAAAGCGTTTCAAGCTTACACTAAGTTCCCAAAACCTCTTTTAAGATGTTTCAAAGATCTAAATCCCATTTTCACTCACCGACTTGCGATACCTCAAATGCCGACCCGAAACTCAAGCGTCCAAAAGCCCCGAAACTTAGCCCAAAGCTTCCAAAGAATTCTCCCATGTATATACCACATAAGAATAGAGGATTAATGCATCTCAATGCATTAAAACCACCAGCAAACACTAAAATCCCGCAGCTCTGCCCAAAGGCACCAAAATACCCATCCGAAACAATTGAAATCACATTCGATTAATCACTAAACTCAACCCAGCCATCAACCTACACTTCCAACACATATTAACCATAAATCAACATCCAAAAGCAACATAATACAATCTTTATACCTCCAGCAACTCAGATTTCACATAATACCCCAAAACCCCAACAATAAACACCTTTAAAATCAAAGATCTCAAGGATTTTGAGATTAATATGATCAAGACTCTTTTTAACATCTTAAACCTTCCAAAACTTGATTAGAAACCATCTTAAATAAATCAAATTAAAACAACTCCGAAAATCATATTAAAACATCTCTTTTATTAAGATCTCACTATTTTATCAAAACCACAATAAAACTTCAATCAAACACATAAATCAAGAGTCAAATATCTTTGGAAATTCATTAAAGAGCCTTGATTAGAGGGTTAGCATGAAAATTACCTCTAATCCTTTCTTCTCTTCTAATTTGACAAGTTTTGCTTTCAAGAATCTTGAAGAGATTTGAGAGAAATCACAAGAGAGAAGTTGAAAATCAAGAAAGAAAATGGAAGTGGAAGAATTCTGGAAAATGGGAGAAAAGAGAGAGTGTTTGGCTGAAATGAAATGGAGGAAATGAAAATGAACGTCAAATTTACTTAACCAAAAATAACCACCTTCTATTAAATTAATAAAAACCACTTTTAATATTTAATTAACTATTTAAATCACATGCCAAATTAAAGAGAATGCTTAATTGTCTTAAAGCTCCCTAAAGATTCTATATCCTTAGCTCGTGTCACCAGCATATCAAAATCAGTGTCATCAGAAGCGAGCATGAAAGTCTTCATGTCCTACACCAAGCCATAACGGAAGCGATCACATCGATGCCTATCACTCGACACCAATTCCGGAGCATACTGACTCAAACGTACGAACTCGACCTCGTACTCAGCTACCGTCATGTTTCCAATACACCTCATTAGGTTCCATGGCCACGGTCACAGTCGTCCACCAAGCATAAGCATCACCATGCAACAACGAAACAACACGTCCCAGCCTTTGCTTCGTATGCTTAGTGTTCAATGTATATTTAAGTTGCTAATATGTTTGGGCATGTATCGGGAAGGTTTCGAATGGTTTAAATTGAGTTAAAATAGCATTTTCAATCATTGCATGCCCAAGATTTTCATAACACCCTTTCCTATTTCGAAACGGTGGCTTGAAATGGCCTTGATGTTTCGAAACTGTGAGGCATGTTTCGAAACATTTTGCCTCTGTGAACCTTCGTTCATAAACAAGTCTTTAAGGGTTTCGAAACGAACCCACGTATCGAAACGGTCAGTTGTGTTTCGAAACGACCGTTCTGATACAGGGCTCCCTGTTCTGAAATGTCCGACCGTTGAGAAGTTTTTGAATTACTCCAAGTTTCTGTTTTCTTACGTTTTGGTCCCTGTTTGTCTTGTATGCAATTGGATAGGTTCTAGAAGTCTTTTAGAGCTGAGATTTCACCAAGAAAAATGTAATGAATCTAATTAAAGGTTGGTAACTCGAATTTGGTAAAAACCCTTATAATTTAACAAAATTAAAAAATGGTCTCTAAACCTTAAATTGGCTATAGTTAATAGGCGATTGTGATGAAGTTTTATCTGCTGCTTGTGTGCGTACACATAGGAACCTAAGTTGCATTTGGACAAGATAAAAAAACAAGTCGTTTACTGAAGTAAACCTTCCCGGTTTACTTCAATATTCCTCTTATGATCCGTTCGGTTCGGTCTATCGGCCAGACCAGCTAGAGGGGATTATATTTGGTGGTATCAGAGCCATGTTATGAAAGGTTGGGATGATGGTAAGTTGTTGGTAAGTAATGTTATTGTAATCATGTGTGCTTTGGTGATGTTTGCTTTGATCGGTGAATGTTAAAGCATGTTAATGTTAAGTATATGATGGTGATGTGAAATATATGATGATTGAATATGAATGTGACTAGCTCTATGATGTCTGATTAGGCTGAATCTTGATCCCTGAGTCGCACCATGGTTGTGGTATGTATGTAGTATGCTTTATGATATGTTGGGGGGGAATTGGGATGCCCATTGTCTTATTACCTAGTGAAATGTTTTAAATTGGTTTTGTAAGTCTTGGGATCCTTGTTAAGAGCTGGCCTGATCTTTTGTTTGTTTATGTTCATGCTTTAATGTTAACTAGAACAATGGGACCGAGATGTGAGTTTCGTTCTGGAGCAATAGCTAATGCTGAGGTGCAGCGTGACTAGGAGAACGAGGTTCTAACTGGTGGAAACTTACCTCCTCCTCCACCACCACCTGTGGCTGATGAGCAAGGCCAACATGAACAGGCTGGTCCGGTGTTGGGAGATTTGAAGCCTCTTGTGTAGGCGATGATGGGAGCATACTAGGCTGTTGTTGCCGGAGTTCATGCAGAGGTGCTTGCTGCTGGGCAAGTGGGATTGCCTTTGGAGCGCTTGAGGAGTTTGGGAGGAGTAGAATTATATGGGTTATCACCTGAGGCATCCGAGGCATGGATGGGAAGTACGATCCGGATATTGGATCAAATGGTGATGTATACACGTGGTAGACGACTACAACTGCGGCCTTGGAGCCGGAGGAAGTGGATTGGACGTTCTTCCAATATGATTTTAAGAGAAAGTATCTTGGAGTTAGATACTTGGACGATAAGAAGAGGGAATTCAAGTCTCTGGTTCAGGGAAACATGTTTGTGGCTGAGTACGAGGTTTAGTTCATACGGTTGAGCTAATATGCTCCGGAGTTGGTGTCGAGTGATAGGCATTAGTGCGATCGTTTCCGGTATGGCTTGGTGCAAGACGTGAAGACGGTCATGCTATCGACGGATTACACAGATTTTGATGTGCTCGTGACTCGAGCCAAAGATATAGAACATAGTTTGGGTCTGACCTCGCCTGGGGTGGTTCCAGTTTGGGTAAGAGAACTGCTAATGATGGCCCTAGCATTGGACAAAGTAAGAGGAACCAAGACCGTAGATATCAGCATATGGCTAGACGAGGTAACTTTGGGCGAGGTGCGCCAGCTCAGGGCAACAGGCCGAGGTTTGAGCAGAGCACATGTTGGACGTGTGGTTCGCAAGAGCACTTGAGGCGGGATTGTCCTCGTACGGTCATGAGGTGCAGGCTCCTATGGTTGGAGCTAATTCATGTTGGAACTACGAGTCTACTGATCACTTAAGATGTGAGTGTTCCCTTTTGACGAGAGGTGGTCAGGGTCGTGCACCAGCTGTTGCACAGCAGAGAGGGCGTGGGCGAGGCCGTGGTAACTTTTAGAGGGGAGAGGATGGCAAGAGAGGTGTGGCCCATATAGTTGATGTTCAGTCGGAGGGAGGTGGTCCTGCGATGGTGTATGCGCATCGCGAGGGACACAACAGCACCGATGTGCTTGCAGGTACATTTACCTTGCAATCCTTGTCTTTGTTAGCTTTGATTGATTCTGGATCTATGCATTCATACATCTTGAGTGAGCATGCGTATTTGCTTGATATTCTTATTGAGATGTTAGATGTAGGAATGCAAGTATCAAGTTCTTTTGGTGAGACTGTTGTTACAAGGAAATTGTATAGGATATGTTCATCATCGGTTTAGGGTAATGAGTTTTTTTTTTGTAGATTTGATAGAACTACCTTTTTATGGTTTTGATGTGATTCTTGGAATAGACTGGTTGGTTGAGCATCGAGCTGTGGTAGATTTTGATGTAAAGCAAGTGACCCTGAAGCTTGTGGATGATTAAAAAGTAGTAATCGTAGGTGAGAACGCGAAGTTCTTGTCTAACACAATTTCGTCTCTTGAAGCGAGTCTGATGTTGGAGTTGGGATGTGAAGCTTTCTTGGCGTACGTGATGATTCTTGGTATGAAGGAAGTGCGCGTGCAAGACATACGAACTGTATGTGAGTTTGCGGGTGTCTTTCTGGAAGAGTTGCATGGGTTGCCACCAAACTGAGAGGTTGAGTTTCGTATAGAGTTGAATGAGAATACGACTCCGGTGTCTATTGCTCCTTATTGCATGTCACCTAAGGAGTTGAAGAAGCTGAAGACGCAACTTCAGGAGTTTCTTGACCGAGGTTTTATAAGGTTGAGTATTTCACCTTGGGGTGTACTGGTCTTTTTTGTGAAGAAGAAAGATGGTACAAAGCGTATGTGCATAGATTATTGGAAACTGAACAAGTTACGATTAAGAAAAAGTACCCTCTGTCGAGGATCGATGTTTTGTTTGACCAGTTCCGAGGTGCCTCGGTGTTTTCGATGATAGATTTAAGGTCTGGGTACTATCAGCTAAAGGTTAAGGATGTGGATGTACCTAAGACAACTTTTCGGACTAGGTACGACCATTATAAGTTCTTGGTGATGCCGTTTAGATTGACGAATGCACCGGCTACGTTCATGGATATGATGAATAGGGTGTTCCACGAGTTTCTGGATCAGTTCGTGGTAGTGTTTATCGATGATATTTTCGTGTACTCGCGTACCAAGGAGGATCATGATATGCACTTGAGAATTGTGTTGCAAGTGTTGTTGGAGAACCAGCTTTATGCTAAGCTGAGCAAGTGTGAGTTTTGGCTCAATGAAGTGGTTTTTCTTGGACATGTGGTGTCAGCTGAAGGTATTCAGGTTGATCCACACAAGATTCAGGAAGTAGTGAGTTGGAAGACGCTTAAATCGGTGACAGAAGTGCATAGTTTCCTTGGGTTGGCTAGGTACTATCGAAGGTTTATCGAAGGATTCTCTAAGATTGCTGCCCCTTTGACCAAGCTGTTGGAAAAGAATGTTCGCATTGAGTGGACGGATGTTAGGAAACAAGCTTTCGAGAAGTTGAAGGAAGCTTTGACGCAAGCTCCTGTCTTGATTCAACCAGAATCAGGTAACGAGTTTGTACTCTATAGTGATGCATCGTATGTTGGGTTGAGTTGCGTGTTGATGCAAGGTGGGAAGGTTGTGGCTTATGCGTCTAGATAGTTGAAGGTGCTTGAGCGCAACTATCCTACGCATGATCTTGAGCTCGCGACAGTGGTGTCTGCTTTAAAGATTTGGAGACACTACCTCTATGGTGAAAGGTGTGTGGTTTATACCAACCATAAGAGTTTGAAGTATCTTATGTCTTAGAGGGAGTTGAATCTTAGGCAACGAAGATGGTTGGAGTTGCTTAAGGAGAAGTAGTTGTTGGATGATTCATTGGTACCTCATGTTCAGGACATAGCCGATGGTAAGGAAACAAACTTCTGTATTAATGATGATGGAGTTCTATGTTTCAAAAGTCGTATAGTGGTGCAGTACGATGTTGAGTTGAGGCGCACTATTCTGACCGAGGCTCATAGCAGTCCTTTTGCTATATACCCCGATAGTACTATGATGTATCGTGGGTTGAAGGATGAGTACTATTGGGTGGGGTTGAAAAAGGATGTTGCTGATTTTGTAAGCAAATGTATGGTTTGTCAACGGGTGAAGGCTGAGCACCAGTTTCCTTTCAGTTTGTTACAACCTGTGAGGATTCTAGAGTGGAAATGGGAAAGGATTACGATGGATTTTGTGTCTGGTTTTCATTTGACACCATCCAAGAAGAACTTCGTATGGGCGATTGTGGATCGTCTTACGAAGTGTACACATTTCTTGGTTGTGCATACTACATATACGTTCGATAAGTTAGCGAAGTTGTATATTGATGAGATTTTGCGTTTGCACGGTTTGCCTAAGTCTATAGTGTCAGATAGAGATTCGAGGTTCACAGCGAGGTTTTAGGAATGTTTACATCAGGTGTTGGGTACGCGGTTGAATTTCAGCACCTCGTATCATCCTAAGTCGGATGGACAGTTTGAACGAGTTATGCAGGTGCTGGAGGACATGTTGCGATGCTGCATGATTGATTTCCAAGGTTCTTGGGAAAAGCATCTACCATTGGTTGAGTTTGCCTATAATAACAGTTTTCAGGCAAGTATACAAATGGCTCCGTATGAGTCTTTGTATGGGAGGAAGTGTAGAACGCCTCTTTGTTGGTCTGAGGCAGGGAAAAAGTTGCTTTCCTTGCCGGATATGCTCAAGGGAACAACTGAGAAAGTGAAGCTCATATGTGAGCGGTTGAAGGCTGCTTCAGATCGCCAGAAGTCTTACACGGATTTAAAGCGTAAAGAGATTGAATTTTCGGTTGCCTCTCTTGTTGGAAAAGATCTATGATGTTTTTCATGTATCTATGTTGCGGAGGTACAGATCGGATGCTTCACATGATATGTCGATTGAGGAAATTGAGTTAAATCTAGATTTTTCCTATCATGATGAACCGGTGAGAATTTTAGATTCGAGTAGTAAAGTTCTTCGTGGCAAGACGATTGAACTTGTGAAGGTGTTGTGGTGACAGCGAGGAGTTGAGGAGGCCACGTGGGAAAGCAAGGCGGACATGCTGAAGCAGTTCCGCATCTTTTTCCTTGAGGTAAAAATTTCGAGGATGAAATTTCCTAAGTGGGGGAGAGTTGTAACACTCCGGTTTTGGGCCTAGATGTTTTGCAAGTCGGGTTGGTCTGGTGGAACCGGTGTCAGTGGTTCGAACCGGAAAAAGGTTGTTTAGGGAAATCAAGGTTCAAGATGAGATAAAAATGTGATAAAGATTTCTACAATTCTCTAAAATTATATTTAAGAGGTTGGTTAAATCAATTTTACAAAACGGGTTTTCGAAAGTATACATTTTGGGCAGTGACCAAAATGTAAAGATTTAAAAGTTGGGAAAAATGTGTTTTTCAAGAAGAGTCAAATTCTTAGAATCTATAGGGATCTACTTCGTAATTAAGTCTTTTCCCTAATTTGGCAAGTGTTTTAAATGTTTTATTAAAAATTAAAAAGGCTTTTAATTAATTAAATGAGAAATTAGTTAATCGATTAAAAAAAATTTGACGAGCTTTTCATTTCTCTCTTTCACTTCAACCAAACACTCTCCATTTTCTCTCAATTTTCCAGAATTTCTTCACTCTCAAATATTCTTTTGAATTCCATCTTTTCCTTATTGATTTCTTTCATTTTCTCCAAGTTTCTTTCAAGCTTATCTTGCCGAATTAGAGGAGAAGCAAGGATTGTAGGAAAATTTCGTGCTAATCCTCTAATCTAGGTTCTTTAATGAAATTCCAAAGATATTTGACTCTTTATTAATGATTTTGATTGAGCTAAGTGGACCTTGGGATCGAAGTATTGGATACAATTGGCATGCCATAGAATTCATGAGCTCAGTGGTACGAAGTTTATACGGTGTAGTGGAGGGATGTGATGTGTATTGGTCAAAATGGTGTATTGGAGGATGTTGGACCATTTTTGTTCATTGTGGTGTAGTTGTGGAATTCGTGTATCCATATACGGTTGAAATCGATCCAAGGAAGAATATTGATTATTGATGTTGCCATTATGAAATGATTATCGATATTGCATGGTCATGATATTGAGATATTGATATTGATGAATTGGTTATTGTTGTCATGATCATTGTTTAGATAATGTTATGAAAGTCATCAGAGCATGAAATATACTAAGTGCATTATTGTTATTGGCTACCTCACTTAGACTATGTAAGTCTAATGCATTCATTGTCCATGCATTTAATGATAAAGAAGTATCGAATCTAGATCGGGATTAGCTGGAGGTTTGGCTAGTCACCCCAAAATTAATGTAAAGTACTTTTGTCCCTTGAAACTCCTAGTATGATGGCAAAGTAGTTAAAGTAGCCAATAATGGTGTTTTGATTATATGTATAAAGACTATGTGTTGTATGTGGATAAAAGGGTCTTAGATGACTTGTGGCGTTTTCTTAAAAATGTCTTAAAATGCATATTTGGCCTAAAAAGGTGAAAACATAGTAATCGTATTCGAATGATGTTAACAATTTGCATGACAGTAGGTTATACAATTGGAAAATTGTGTATAAAGTTTCATTGCATTTGGACATCGTTCAAAAGGTTAAATTGAAGAAAAACCAACAAAAATTTGTCATTACAGGTCATGCCGTATCGAAACGGGTGATGACGTTTCGATACAGGTAAGCATAATTAAGCTTGAATAGAGGGTGTACCGAAACGAGTTAGGGATGTTCCGAAACATTTTCCCACTAGAGACCTCTGTTTCGATATGGGTTCATAGCATATCGAAACGAGTCAAAGTCAAGGTCAAAGGAAGTCAATCTGCACCGATATATGTCTTGTCGTATCGATACGGTTATAAAAGAAAGAGTCAACAAGGTTGACCATTATCCTCTCGTACCGAAAAACCTTGAGCATTTCGATACAGGGTTAGTTAAAGTGGTTAAAAGCCTAATTAGAAAATTTGCATTGTTTACATTTTGGTCACTAAGTTTTGTATGAGTAAATTGAGTGAATAGCGGTCACCATTAAGCATGAAATTTTGCAGGCTAATTATTGTTACATTGAATTTCATTATGGTATTGTTTAATGCATCGAAGGACCTCGAGTTTGTAAGATTTACAGATTTGCCCCTAAAACTTTTAAAAGTTACAAAATTATCCTAAATGGTTAAATGTGGTCCTTTATGATTGAATAGAACTAAGGTGTATATTGGTAATGCTTGTTTGTCTAATATTAATTAAGTGGTGTTGTTAAGATGAAATTTTTATCGCACCGATCACCGCATTGTTCATCGGTAACACGCTCCGACCCGATTCTCTACCAGGCCGGGATGGGGGTGTTACACAAAGATTCCAGCTTCGAAAAGCCTGCTTCAGTCCATAATTGGACCTTTGTAGCTTATAAACCTTTCTAGCACTTTTAGGAGCAAAAAAACTTTCTGGTTGTGTCATATACACATCCTCTTTAAGTTTTCCATTAAGAAAAGCGATTTTGACGTCCATTTGCTAGATTTCATAATTATGGAATGCAACTATTGCAAGCAAGATCTAGATGGATTTAAACATAGCTAAAGGGGAGAAGGTTTTGTCATAGTCTATACCTTGAACTTGTCGAAAACCTTTAGCGACTAATTCCCCCTTATATGTTTGTATATTACCATCCATGTCAGTTTTCTTCTTGAAAACCCATTTACACCCTATTGGTTTGACCCCTTCAGGTGGTTCAACTAAAGTCCATACTTGGATTTCAGACATGGAATCCATTTCATATCTCATGGCTTAAAGCCATTTCTTATAGTCTGGGCTCGCCACGGCCTCTTGATAAGTCTTAGGCTCATCTTGTTCTAACAGAAGAACGTGTCAATGTGTAGTAACAAGAAATCCATATCTCTTAGGTACATGGCATTGTCTTGTGGATCTGCACAGTGGTCGTGTTTCAAAATCTGTTGATTGTTCCTCAACAACTTGTGGAACATGCTCAACCTCTGGCTCATTAATATGTTGATCTTGAACTTCTCCAAGTTCAAATTTCTACTCTTCCCTTTCTTTGAGATGAATTCTCTTTCGAGAAAAACTCTCGTTCGAGCAACAATCACTTTGTTCTCGTTAGGGTTAAAGAAATAATATCCCTTGGTTTCCTTAGGATATCCAACAAACATATATTTATGAGATTTAGGTTCAAGCTTTGTAGACATATGATGTTTAACATAAGCCTCACAACCCCAAATCATCATAAAAGACATACTAGGACGCTTCCCAGTCCATATCTCATATGGTGCCTTTTGAACCGATTTGGTTGGAACACGATTTAGTGTGAAAAGCAGCTGTTTCAAGTGCATGTCCCCAAAAAGAAGTCGGAAGATCACTATGACTCATAATGGATCGAACCATATCTAACAATGTTCGATTCCTTCTCTCAGAAACTCCATTCCACTATGGTGTACCAGGTGGGGTAAGTTGTGAGATAATCCCACACTCTTTTTGTAACCCCCTTAGCCTGGCCTAGACGCTTGACCCGAACAACGAAGATTACACGGGGAAAACCAAAGTCAACCCGAAAGTCAACCTTGATTAACGACCCTTTTATTTTCTTTTTAATCTTTTTTAGATGCACAATAAGACTATGTGAAAAGTCAAGAATCATTTGAGAGAAGGGCACAACGATCGGAAATCATTTAGGGACTCAATTGCATCAATAACACTTTAGGGACTAAAATGTAATTTTTGGAAAATAAAAAGAACTTTGCAGATTTTAAGCTTGCCAAATTGTAACTAGTCATATTATATGCTTCTCTGTTGAATTTCAGCTAAAAAGGACATTTCAAGCTCAAGCAATTGCTTCCACAACATTCAGGACTAAAATGTAAAACATGGAAACTTAAGACAATTCAAATCATCATCCAACGGTCATCCGTTTCGGAACACTGGCCATCGTGCCGAAATTCCCGTATCGAAACGGTGTTGACCATTTCGGTACTCGGGTGCATTCCGAGACCGGTAACGAAACATACCTCTGTAGTAGCCAAAATGTTCTTAAACACCTTCAGTTGTTCCGAAAACGCTATGGCCATTACAGGCCCCTGTTTCAAAACAGTTAAGGGTGTTTCGATACACCCTGCACTGTGACAGTAGAAATTGCTGGTTTTTCAACTCTTAGCCCACTCAAACATGCTTCAAAATGTACCATAACATACCAGCAACATGATTAAGCATCAAGGAACATGTATAAGAAGCATAGGCTCAAATATGGCATCAAACACAAGAACACTCAAACTAAATGCATGCTTCCTATCCACCAAACCAAATATAAAGCTCAAACCTCAAACCAAACCATTAGGACCATTTACAACCCATAAAAGACATCACAAACATGCCACAAACTTAGGGAGTTCAAAACACATCTCCCAAATACATCCTTGGAGTCCCATTGCCAAATATCAAAACTAAAGTATATAAAAACATCACCATACATGAGCTTTGCACTTCCTTGGATGTTCTTAACCTTCTTGCTGCCAAAAAACACTTCAATTATATGCATTGTTGGTAAAAGAGAGCGTAAGCACATTTGCTTAGTGAGGCAAGCTCTAAAGAAAACCAACACAACAATGCATTATTCAAAACACTTTCTCAAAAGCCTTTTCTACAACATGCTCATTCTATCTCATGCTTGAAAACCATTTCAAACCAAATCTCCATTGAAAACACATGTACCTCAATTCTATCTCATGCATTTAAACCAATGAAAATCTCATGGCAAGGTCATACACATGCTTGTGAAAACCAAAGCATTTAATATACAAATCTCATATGTATTTCTCATAGCATAAATCATCTCCTCAATAGGTACATGTGAATCAAAAGCATTTTCATATGTTATATTGGCATTTCACATTTCATTATTACTCGGATATGCGGACATCATTCTCAAACCACTAGACTCTTCCGGTGGAATCTCACATCACCGTACTCACTTGTCTAATAACATAATTTTCGGTGGAATCTCACATCATCGTACTCACATGGCGGAATCTCTCATCGCCACAAAGCTTGGGTATTTCACCAAGTCCTACCCGATGGAATGCCCATCATCGGTATCTCCCTTTGGATTGAATCCAAATAGCACGTACGATTTTTTAGCTTATAGTGCACTCTCATCCTATTGATCGATCAATTATATCCGGTAAGTATCTCATCTTCTATGCCAATATATTATGTCAAAACATCATCTCACCTATTGTTTTTCATGCAACATTTCTCAATTCTTTCTCATCTCATTTCAAAACCATAACATTTGCCATGCGTTAAAACAAAAGCTCAAAACTCATTATTGCAACATGTTATTTCATGAAATCATTTCGAGCATATTCTCATTGTAACCCCCTTAGCCCGGCCTAGACGCTAGACCCGAACTACGAAGATCACACGGGGAAAACCAAAGTCAACCTGAAAGTCAACCTTCATTAGCGACCCTTTTTTTTCATTTTAAACTTCTCTAGATGCACATTAAACCTATGTGAAAGCCCAAGAACCTTGGGAGAGAAAAGCACAGCGATCGGAAACGTTTAAGGACTCAATTGCAAGAAGTACGCATTTAGAGACCAAAATGTAAATTTTGGAAAATAGAAGGACTTTCAAGATTTTAGTTTTACCAAACCTCAATTAAACATATTACAAGCCTCCCTGCCAAATTTCAGCTTAAAAAGACATCTCAAGCTCAAGCAATTGCAATTACAACTTTCAGGACTAAAATGTAAAGCATGCAGAATCTATCCAACGGTCACCCGTTTCGAAACAGCTAAAGGGTGTTTCGTAACACCAGGTCAAAACACCCACCTGTTTCGAAATTGGTTCCGAAATAGGGCATTCCAGTGGCCAAAGTGTTTTGAAACACTTCTAGTTGTTCCGAAACGCCCAAGCCATTTCAGGCACCCGTTTCCAAACAGCCAAGGGTGTTTCGATACACCATGACCAGAAACAGCAGAAAATTCTGGTTTTACACATCCAAACACCATCAAACATACTTTAAACCATTCCACAACATATCAACAACATGCCAAGCATTATAACTACCAAATTGCATTACAAACTAGATACAAATCAAGCATTAGGTACACCAACTCATTTATCACATTCAACACAAGATCTTACTTTTAAACAACGAACATAGCATATCAACATACGAGGAAGAAGATTCAAATATTTCAAAGCGATCCTCAACAAGGTTCAAACCATAAACCGAACATGGTCAACATACACAATCTCATTACACATCAACATAAAGGGCTCTCCCCCCATTGCCTTTATTATCTATAGCTATAAACCAAAACATACTTCTCAAGGGGAGCTCTTCTTGAATCCCTTGCTTCTTGCTGTCCCAACTTCAAATATCTGCATTGATGGACAAAAAGGAGCGTAAGCACATAATGCTTAGTGAGGAATGCTCAAAACCAAAACACCATCAATGCAACGAATCATAAAACCTTCTTTAAATGTAGATACAATTCAATAAACCAAAGCATTGTTTGAAAACCTCCTTTGAAACAACATTGCTTTAAAACATGCATTGCTCAACATGAAAACCAACCTTTAACTTTGAAATGCTAAACAACTCACCCCAAACCACATTCTTGCAAATACTATCGTTTAAACCTTTCCATGCATGAACACTTCATGCAAAGTTTAACTCAATTTCCTTGGAAATCACTTCAACTTCACACCATACTTTTCTCATGCTTGATGATCATTTCAAAGCAAAATACCTTTTGAAAACCAATTGTTCCTACTATCTAACCCATGCATTCAACAAATGCAAAACACATGAACTACAAAAGCAACATTTGCATTACATGCCTTTTTAAAACAAGCCTTCACAAGACTTCAATGCACTTATGAGATTCTATACACATATGCACCATTTACAATAGAAGATATACATTTGCTCATGCTTAACAAGTATCACATGCATTCTTGCATCAATTACATATTTCCCATGCAACCTTGCATCATTTTCAAGCATCTCTCGCTTCATTACATTCAATTACATTATATTGGCTTTCAAGTGATAGTTCACAAACCATTTCAACACAAGACACAATCGGATACGCGGATTACAAGCGTTGTCCCACATGCTTCATACACACTACCGACTTTACAAGGTGAAGTTTATTGGTACAATCACAACCCCTCAACACCCGTGATGGAGTTTAACGGTACAATCACAACCCCTCAACATCACTCATCGGTAGTTGTATAACCCACTAACGAGAGTACGGGACACATAACACAAGATCCACACACGGACTTTTAACCACCGTTGTGATCTTACCAAGATCCACACACGGACTTTTAACCACCGTTGTGATCTTACCAAGATCCACACACAGACTTTTAACCACCGTTGTGATCTTACCAAGATCCACACACGGACTTTTAGCCATCGTTGTGATCTTACCTCTCTCGTTAGGATACTTGGATGGAGTTTACGGTACAATCACAACCCTTCAACATCCAAGGCGACTTTACTTACGGTGCACCCCATCCTATAGCCGGCTAACTATATCCGATTCCAGTACTTTAAAACCAATTCATCACTTGCCAATATACATCAAATACCATTATCAATTCACTGTTTTAAAGCATTAATCACAGCCATTAAACATCGTGCATCTCCATGCAACAATACCAAACTAATAACATGTCAAACCAAGGATCTCTTACCTTGAGTATCCTTCAACACATGGCTTTCAAAACCAGCATTAATCATGCTAAAACATACTTTCAAAACAGTAATTAAACATGCATTTCATAACCAATGCATCAAACCACAACATAGCACATCCGAGGGAGTTTTTCTGAAAACTTACTCTTGATCTTAGCTAAGTTGTTTAGACTTAAACTAAGCTCCGAAAACCTTCAAATAATCGTTACAAATCTGGAAAACCATCTCCACTCACCGATACACAAAACTATGCTAGCCGACAAGCCTTCCAAGCATCCGAAACTTCCAACGCCACCGCTATTGCTTCCGGATCATTCTCCCCTGTTTTAAACACATAACAATAGAGGGTTAATGCATCATCATGCATTAAAATCACCAGCAACACAACCCAACTCGTTGCCCTACCCAAGAACCTCAATTCGGCTACCAAAAACAACCGAAATCACCTCCAAACTCTCCCAAAACAAAGCCCAACCAAGATCTATCAATTCTAACCTCTTATAAACATCAATTAACATAAAAAAGAAACATAAACATGACCTTTTACCTCCAGCAAAAGCATATCACCAAAACCACCCCAAAAACCACCATTCTAGCAAGCAAAACTTAGGAAAACAAACATATTCGGGATTTGATTGATAAAACCTCATTTGTAACATCAATTAACATCTAAAATACATTAGAAAACAACCTCAAAATAGAGCCTAACCAAGATCCACGAAAATCTCCAAGATCTCTTCCAAAATCTTGAGTTTTAAGCCAAAATCTTGTTTCCAACAGTAAAACCATTCATAAAACTTTAATAAAGGATTGACAACTTGGGAATTTCAGTAAAGAACTGAGTATTTAGAGGAGAAGAAAAGGCTTACCTCTAAATGATGATTTCTCTTTGATTTGGGCAAGTTTCCATGAAAATTCAATGTAGAAAACAAATAGATTTGATGAAAGATTGATTAGGAATCAAAGAGGAATTGAAATCTCATCAAATGAAGTGTAAAATCAAAGTAAATTTGCTGGAGAAATGTGTTTGGTTGAAAGGAATTTGAAAGAACATGAAGAGAGGGAAATTTTGTGAAAAGTAGTTATGAATAGTCAAAGTTAGTTTCTCATTTAATTAAACCTCATTTGCTTTAATTAAAACATTAATAAAATTACCCAAATTAAGGAAAAATCTGGAGAAAAAACATTTTGGGTAAATTAGCTCCTTAAAGATTCAAAGTTTCAATCCTTTACAAAACAGTCACTATTTCACTTTTGCAAAAACTGCGATTTGGTCACTACACAGAAATGTAATATTTCCAAACTTCATTTTGTAAAATTGATTTCACCATTCTCTTTTACATATTAAATGTGGATTTTTAGATATTTTCTATATTTTTAAAGCATCCCGAACTAGGCGTTCCCTAAAACTCCCTTTTATATTCGAACCGTTTCTCAGACCGATCCAGTTCAGACCCTAAACTTCTAAGCCCAAATTTAGGGTGTTACAACTCTCCCCCTCTTAGGAAATTTCGTCCTCGAAATTTCAACATGCGAAAAGAGCACGGTACCAAACTTCTCAAAGCAACACACAATGTAACACCGGAGACTTAACCACCACTGAAACGTCCTCAAATCAAACTTACACTACTCCCAAATCCAACACCACCACTCACGGTGCAAGACTTCTGACACACACGGTTACTAACCTCAACTTAGCTTTTCACACATTCAAACTGTGCAGGACCCTCAACAACACGAAGAACTCCTTAAGCCTTCACAACATACTCCGCCTCACCTCACAACTCCTTCAACAAACTCACACACTCGGAGACACCAACCCATCCACTTTTCAGCCACTATGTAACCCACAACCTTCACTGCTTCTAAAAACCCCTTGCAAAACCACTCTACTCCTTCCAAAGATTATTACAACAAGCACAAATTCCTTAAGAAACAATTGCTTACCCAAACCTCTCAATGTATTGATAATATTCCTTCACATCAGCCACTATCACTACCATAACAACTCATCAAAACTACTCACACAACATCCGAAATCCACGTCACAAGACTCCAACCTTAACTCCGCCAGCTGTTCCACTTACTCCCAACTGACTTAGGAAAGATTTACTTATATCAACTAACAAACCACTTTTCTCAAGAACCCAGCCAACCAACAATGGCCCTTGAACTTACATTGTCTTTCCACTTCAAGCTTGACCATAACACTAACCTTACCTGGATACCACCCATTCCATACAAACATATTAATATTACGAAACCTCTACTCATTACAAGCCAAACCTTATCCACAGCTCTCAACACAACCTCCTCCCAACTTCTCTAAGGTTGCTACGAACTATCACCTACATAAAAAACTCTCCTATTGCAAACATCAACGCCAAGACAACTCAACACTCCGGAAACACATCCACTAGCCTACAACATCATCTAACAGAAAGAAACTACCACAACTATTAGCTATTCACAACCACCTTGACTGATTCTAACTTCAACTGGTAACCTCCTTACCACCACACCGCTAAACTCTTTAAGCACCTAAACACCTCCCTTTCGCCAACATGCTAAATCGCACTCACTATTACTAACAACTTGTTTACTACCTTTCACTACTTCTAGAATTCACCTAGCACCAAAACAACACTTAAAACCCACCATCCAACCCAATCCTACCACAACACTAACGGACCCAACTAGCTATTAGCAAGTGTGAACATTCGTATGCATGGTCGCCAATATGTCCTATCAATGCATGTATACATGTATGCAAAACCTCTAATGTCATGTCGCATGTATGCATGTACCAACATATATATATATATAATATATCAAATGGTTTTAACTGTGCATGTATGTCAGTTCACACTTACCAATAACATCCTCAGAATCCGCCTAAGATCAACCTCTTACCTCACTTCTAACTTTTCCAGCTCTACCCTTCTAACAATCTGCTAGCTACAAAATACTCCACTAATACCCTTCTCACACTAAAGTTGTTTTCAAAACAACACCGGCTACTACCCCAACATGCTAGCTATAAGACCTTACCCACTACGCAAGGGAATCCAAACCGAAACCAAACAAAGATAGCTAGGGCAAAGATTAGTTAACAAGGTTACCTGAAATCACCTCATTGCCCTGGAGCTCCAACAGACAAACTCTCTTTCCCGCAGAACCGTTATTCTCTGGCCGTACCGCCACAGCACCAACCAACACCTTAAGGTCATCACCATCTCCCTGCGGTATAGAACCCTGACTACCCCGAGCTAACTCCAAACAATTCCGTCTCAAATGTCCAACAGACCCACAATTCCAACAAGATCCATCCCCCAAACACCTCACACCTTTCCGCCTTTCTTGCCACCTCCGAACTCTGTCTCGGCCGCGCTCACGACCCTTCTGAGACCCTTTTGCACCCACTGAAGCTGATCTCACCACTTGAGGACAGTTCCGCTTCATATGCTCCTTAGAACCACAGTTCCAACAAACTCCCACGCCCCAACAAACTCCAACGTGACACCTTCCACAACGGTCACACTTCGGCAACCGAGCTACCACTCCTTGGTCATATTGCACTTGACCCACATCTGCACTACCACCCAGACTTCGATTCACGCAAACCCTTCTGTCACGTAGCTTCTTACACTGACCACTCTCGAGGTCAGTACCCACAACTCTTTTTCTTATACTTATCTCACAAGCAAAATCTGAAGCCATAACCCTGCGTTGCTTAACGCCCTGAGAACTTCTCTCCAAGGTATCTTCCATTCAAGGCAGACACAAAGAACTCCCAATCTATATCACGGATATTCGTTGCCACCGCTACAGATGTCCACCACGCACAAGCATCCTCCAACATTAACAAGACAACACTTCCCAGCTTACAGGCGTTATCACACCCTTCCCGATCCAGGATCAGAATTATACCGGCTAACCAAGCCTCGAACGCCTCAGGTGTCGAAACATGATACTCCACAGCCCCCAAATCATATAAACGTTGTTTTGACAAACTCGCATGTCCCACATTCGGCACGTCTACAGGCCTCACTTTCACCACAGTCTGAGATGTTCCCGGCACCTCTCGAACCACAAGTGATGAATCCTTCATCACAGAACCAGCTTCCTCCTCCTGCCCTACTACCTCAACTCCAGGAACTGTCGACCGTAGCGGTACACTCCCACCAAAAAGTGGATTCCACCCCTTAACAACCCGCTCTAAAGCAGCAACCATCGTACCCAACTGCCATTCTCCCATCGATCCTATTGTGCTATTATTAACAAAGCAATGATAACAAAACAAACAAAACGATCATGCCAGATTCAAGCAAGGATTCAAGACTCCAACTCCAACATAACACAATAGCTATAATAATAAGGCAATGGGTATCCCGAATTCTCCCCTTTTATATGACATAACAATAAAAAAACATGGAAATCACAACATCGAGCATATCAATCAGCAAACTTCAATCATGCTCTCATCAACAACATTTACCCTCGACAGCATAATATCAACTTATCATACCCAACACATTTTCACTATTCAGAAAATCAACTCACAACACCATCATATCACCAATACATGTTCACACTAGCTCACAGAAGATTCATAACAAAAAGCATGATAAATACATCAACAATTCACTCAAAACGTATTTTTCAACAAATTTTCAACCACACATCGGAATAAACATCTAACACTTACTATAACAACTTACCACAAACTTACCATCGCCCCAAATATTCGCAACTTAGCTCTGATACCAACAAATGTAACCCCTTTAGCCCGGCCTAGACGCTAGACCCGAACTACGAAGATCACATGGGGAAAACCAAAGTCAACCCGAAAGTCAACCTTGATTAGCGACCTTTTTTTTCTTTTAAACTTCTCTAGATGCGCATTAAACCTATGTGAAAGCCCAAGAACCTTGGGAGAGAAAAGCACAACGATCGGAAACGTTTAAGGACTCAATTGCAAGAAGTACGCATTTAGGGACCAAAATGTAAATTTTGGAAAATAGAAGGACTTTCAAGATTTTGTAAATTTTGGAAAATAGAAGGACTTTCCTAAGTCCCAAACCTTGTTTCTTTGTCCCTCAAGGACTTCTAAACAATTCGCACTCACCGATTACATTTCGCTTGCTCGCCGAAACGCAATCTAGGCTCCCGGATCAACACCAAAGGCGTCCGAAGATGTCTCCCCTATTTATAACACATAAGAGCATAGGATTAATGTATCATCATGCATTGAAATCATCAGCCACACACCTAAACTCGCTGCTCTACTCAAGAACCTCATTTCGGCTACCAAAAACAACTGAAATCATCTCCAAGCTCTTCCACAACAAAGCCCAGCCAAGATCTACCACTTCTAATCATTTCTAAACATCAATCAACATCAAAACCACCACAAACTCGTCCTTATACCTCCAGCTATAACAGAGCACCAAAACCACTCCAAAACCACCATTCTAGCATACAAAACTTAGGAATCCAAGCCTATTCAGGATTTGTTTGATAAAATCTCATTTGTAACATCAATTACCATCCAAAATACATTAGAAAATAACCTCAAAACAGAGCCTAATCAACAACCACGAAAATCATCAAGATCTCTCCAAAAACCTTGAGTTTTAATACAATTTATTGTTTCTAACATTAAAGCAACTCAAAAATCATTAACAAAGGATTGATTACTTGGGAATTTTAGTAAAGAACTAGTCATTAGAGGAGAAGGACGAAGATTACATCCAACGGATGATTTCTCCTTGATTTGGGCAAGTTTTCTTAAAAATCCAATGTGAAAACAAGAGGATTTTGTGAGGAAGAGATTAGGAATCAAAAGGAGATTGAAATCTCATTAAAATGAATGAAAATTAGAGGCTAATTGATGGAGGAAATGTGTTTGGCTGAAAAGAAATTGAGAGAAAATGAAATGAGAGAAATTTGACGTAAGGTAGTTATGAAAAGTCAAAGATAGTTTTTCCTTTAATCAATCTTTATTTCCTTCAATTAAAGCATTAATAAAATCACCCAAAATAAGGAGAATTCTGATTAAAACATTTTGGTAAAATTAGCTCCTTAAAGATTCAAAGTTTCAATCCTTTACAAAATAGTCACTATTTAACTTTTGCAAAAACTGCGATTTGGTCACTACACCGAAATGTAGTATTTTCAAACCTTATTTTGTAAAAATATTTCCACCTTAATCATTCATATAATAAATGAGGATTTTTAGATATTTTCAATATTTTTAAAGCATCCCAATCTAGGTGTTCCCGAAATCTCCCTTTAAGATTCGAACCGTTCTCGACCGGTCCGATTCGAACACTAAAACATCTAGGCCCAAAATCAGGGCGTTACAACTCTCCCCCACTTAAGAAATTTCTTCCTCAAAATTTATCTGGAGGAAAAAGGTAAGGAAATTGGTTCTTCATGTCTTCCTTCCTTTCCCACGTGGCTTCCTTAGCACCACGATGTCTCCACAACACCTTGACCAGCTCAATGGTCTTACCACGGAGAACCTTACTGTCCGAATCCAGAATCTCAATAGGTTCCTAATTATATGTCAAATTTGGATTCAACTCAACTTCCTCCACAGGCATGACATGTGAAGGATCCGATCTATACCTCTGAAGCATGGATACATGAAACACGTTATGTATCTTTTCTAACTCTTGAGGTAGTCTCAGCTTATAAGCAACAGGACCCAAACGTTCTATCACCTCGTATGGTCCAATGAACCTTGGGCTCAACTTGCCCTTTCGGCCAAACCTCATCACCTTCTTCCAAGGTGAAACTTTCAGAAACACACGGTCACCCACCGCATATTCTATCTCCTTACGCTTCAAATCCGCGTAAGACTTTTGTCGATCTGATGTTGCCTTCAACCGCTCACAAATGAGCTTCACCTTCTCGGTGGTTCCTTTTAACAAAGCCTGCATCGAAACCAACTTTTGTCCCATTTCAGCCCAACAAAGAGGAGTTCTGCGCTTCCTCCCATACAAAGCTTCATAAGGTGCCATTTGAATTCTCCCCTGGTAACTGTTATTATAAGCAAACTCCACCAAAGGCAAGTGCCTCTCCCAAGAGCCTTGAAACTCAATAACACAACACCTCAACATATCCTCAAGCACTTGGATAACACGCTCCGACTGTCCATCCGTTTGCGGATGAGAAGAAGTACTGAAACTCAGCCGCGTACCCAATGCTTGATGCAAACACTCCCAAAACCTTGCGGTGAACCTCGAATCTCTATCCTACATTATAGATTTTGGTACGCCATGCAAACGTACAATCTCAGCAATGTACAACCCCGCAAGCTTATCGAAGGTGTACGTAGTATGCACAGGCAAGAAATGCGCACACTTCGTAAGGCGATCCACAATCACCCAAACAGAATTCTTTTTTGATGGCGATAGAGGCAAACCAGACACAAAGTCCATGGTGATCCTCTCCCACTTCCATTCAGGGATCCTTAACGGCTGCAACAACCCTGAAAGAAACTGATGTTCAGCCTTAACCCACTGACAAACCATACATTTGCTAACATACTTAGCGACATCTTTCTTCAATCCCACCCAATAGTACTCATCCTTCAGATCGCGATACATCTTTGTACTACCAGGGTGCATAGCAAAAGGACTATTATGAGCTTCGGTCAGAATGGTGCACCTCAACTCAACATCATTCGGAACCACTATCTGACTCCCAAAACATAAACACCACCATCATTAAAACAGAAATCCGATGGCCTATCTTCAGCAATATCCTAAACATGTGGCACCAAGGAATCAACCAACAGTTAGATCGTAAACATCGCTCAAGCTAGCAAACATCTCTCTTAACTCTACTGCCACTTTCCTGCTCAAAGCATCGGCCACAACATTGGCCTTTCTCGGATGATACTCGATCGTTAGATCGTAATCCTTAAGCAACTCGACCCCAACGTCATTGCCTAAGATTTAACTCTTTTTGAGATATCAGATACTTCAAACTTTTGTGATCCGTATACACAATACACTTCTCACCATAGAGATAATGTCTCCAGATCTTCAGAGAAAAAACACTACAACCAACTCATTGCCATGCGTAGGATAATTGTGCTCATGCATTTTTAACTGTCGCGATGCATAAGCCACCACCTTACCCTCTTGCATTAACACACACCCCAAACCAACATAGGATGCATCACTATACACCACAAACTCTTTCTCTGATTCAAGTTGAACCAAGATAGGAGCTTGCGTCAAAGCTGCTTTCAGCTTCTCAAAAGCTTGCTTTCTTGCTTCTGTCCACTCATACTTAACATCCTTTTGCAACAACTTCGTCAAAGGGGCAGCAATCTTAGAAAATCCATCCACAAACCTCCGGTAATACTCTTCCATCCCAAGGAAACTACGGACCTCATAAACGGACATATGAGGCTTCCAATTCATTACCGCCTCAACCGTCTAGGGATCAACTCGAAACCCTCAGCTGAAACCACATGACCAAGGAAAACAACTTCCTTTAGCCAAAATGCACAATTTCTCAGCTTAGCATAAAGCTGATTTTCCAGCAGCGCTTGCAAAACAATCCTCAAATGACCTTCATGCTCCTCCTCAGTACGAGAATACACCAGGAAATCGTCGATGAACACCACAATGAACTTTTCCAAGAATTCATGGAACACCCTATTCATCATATCCGTGAAAGCAGCAGGAGCATTCGTCAATCCAAATGGAATCACAAGGAACTCATAAAGCCCATACCTCGTTCTAAAGGCTATTTTCGGCACATCCACATCCTTCACCTTTAACTGATAGTACCTTGACCTCAAATCAATCTTTGAAAACACATCCGCTCCCCGAAACTGATCAAAAAGATCATCAATCCTCGGCAAAGGATACTTGTTCTTAATGCTTAACTTATTCAGCTGACGATAATTAATGCACATCCTCGTCAGGCCATCATTCTTTTTCACAAACTAGACCGGTGCACCCCAAAGGTGAAACATTATGCCGAATAAAACCACGGTCAAGCAACTCCTGAAGTTGCGTCTTCAACTCTTTGGGTGCCATGCGATAGGGAGAAATAGACACCGAAGTTGTGTTCTCATACAACTCAATTCCAAATTCAACCTCTCGACTAGGCGGCAAACCAGGTAATTCCTTCGGAAACACTCCAGGGAACTGATACACGGTTCTTATATCCTGAACGCGCACCTCCTTTGAACTGGGATTCATAACAAAGGCTAGGTAAGCCTCACATCCTTGACGCAACATCCGACTTGCTTCAAGCGTCGACACCACATTAGCTAGAAACTTCACATTCTCTCCCACCACCACAACCTCATAATCATCCGCAATTTTCAACGAAACTCGATTGCTTTCGAAATCCACCACGACTCTATGCTCAACAAGCCAATCCATGCCAAGGATTACATCAAAACCATAGAATGGCAACTCCATAAGATCAACAAGAAACACATGATCTTGCACCTTTAAGGGGAATCTCCTATACAACTTTCTTGTTACCACCGTCTCGCCAAAGGAACTAGTCACACGCATACAAACATCCAAAGACTCAACAGGCAAACCAAACATTTGAGCATGTTCACGTAATATAGACGAGTGTGTAGATCCAGAATCAATCAAAGAAAGTAATGACAAGGATTGCAAAGTAAAGATACATGCGATCACATCCCTGTCATTCCTTCCCTCACGATGGGCATACACTCTAGCCTGACCGCCACCCTCAAGTTGGACAGCCACCACATGCGCTACATTCCTTCCACCTTCAACTCTACACTGAAAATTACCACGGCCGCGCCCACGACCGCTCTATGGCTCAGCTGCTCTCACCAGAGCCTGTCCCTCTCTCGACGGCTGAGGACAATCTTTCTTCATATGCCCCCGGTTACCACAGTTCCAACATGTTCCAAGGTTACCCCAACACTCACCACCATGTCTCCTACCACACTGATTACACTTAGGAGTCCTCAAGAAAGCATCTGGTCCTTGCTGACCTCTCCCAGGGTTACCACCACTTGCGTCTAGCATCAAAATGTGGCTTTCTATCCTTATGCCTCTTGTTGCAATCTCTAACATATTCACTTTCTGTAGCTCGCTTCCCCGAGCTAGATCCTCCTGCTCGACTCGCCAAACCAAGATTAAGCTCAATGTCCTTGGATCTAGTGACCAAGACATCGAAATCAGTATAATCGGCTGCGAGCATATAGGTTTTCACGTCCGCCACCATCCCATAACGGAACCCTTCAAATCTTTCTCTCTCGTTAGGAATTAGCTCAGGTGCATACTGGCTAAGGCGAACAAACTGAATCTCATATTCAGCCACAGACATGCTCCCTTGAACAAGGGACATAAACTCCCTCTTTTTCTCGTCGAGGTAGCGAACTCCAAAATATATCCGCTTGAACGCATTCAAGAAGAATGTCCAAGTAACTTCATCATCCTCCATTCCCGCAACAGTGGTCGTCCACCACGTATATGCATCACCATGCAATAGCGACACAATGCATCCCAACTTCTGAACATTGATGCAGTTCAGCTGTCCAAGTATCCTCTTGGTAGTCTCTAACCAAGACTCGGAACCCTCCGGGGTCAAACCTCTGAACTCAATCCCTCCCAGACATCGAAGACGCTCCAACGACAATCTTACATTAGCACCATCCTATGGTGCAGCTCCCTAAGCTCCAGCTACTGCTGCCTGGAAAGCTCCAGCAATAGCCTGTATCAACACGGTCATATCAGGAGCAGCTTGCCTCTGACCTCCTTCGGGTCGAGCAACCCCATCACCAACTCCAGCAGCACCAACCCCAGCTCCACCACTACCAGGTGGTCCACCAGGGGGAGGAGGAGGTAGATCCTTAGCAATGTCTACATTCTCATTCTCAGCCATAGATCGAATATTGATTCTAAGCTCTCTACGTGGCCCCATAATAAAAATAATGCAATAACAAAATACAACAAACTCAATTAGGCATAATAAGGTAAGTAATACAAGTACTCAAGCTCATTTTTGAAACCAATTAATCTCATTAGTAATGATATGGCAATGGGATCCCTAACAATACTCCAAACACAACATAGCATCACAAATTCATCTCAATTGAATCATACATCAATGTTCATAAATCACACATTCACCAAAAAGTCACAATCATACATAACCACATACATTATCCACCTACCAAGCCCCAATTATTCGTTAACATGGCTCTGATACCAACAAATGTAACCCCCTTAGCCCGGCCTAGACCCTTGACCCGAACTACAAAGATTACACGGGGAAAACCAAAGTCAACCCGAAAGTCAACCTTGATTAACGACCCTTTTTTCAATTTTAATCTTTTCTAGATGCACAATAAGCCTATTTGAAAACTCAAGAATCATATGAGAGAAGGGCACAACAATCGAAAATCATTTAGGGACTCAATTGCATGAATTACACTTTTAGGGACCAAAATGTAATTTTTGGAAAATAAAAGGACTTTGAAGATTTTAAGCTAACCAAATTGTAATTAGTCATATTACATGCTTCTCTATTAAATTTCAGCTGAAAATGACATTTCAAGCTCAAGCAATTGCTTCCACAACATTCAGGACTAAAATGTAAAACATGGAAACTTAAGACAATTCAAATCATCATCCAACAGTCATCCGTTTCGGAACACTGGCCTTCGTGCCGAAACGCCGGTATCGAAACGGTGTTGACTGTTTCGGTACTCGGGTGCGTTCCGAGACCGGTATCGAAAGAGA
Source organism: Hibiscus trionum (assembly GCA_030270665.1). NCBI lineage: Eukaryota > Viridiplantae > Streptophyta > Magnoliopsida > Malvales > Malvaceae > Hibiscus > Hibiscus trionum. The sequence continues at coordinate 17,132,811 of BSYR01000010.1, forward strand.
CCTCTCTAGTAGCCAAAATGTTCTGAAACACCTTCAGTTGTTCCGAAACGCTATGGCCATTACAGGCCCCCATTTCGAAACAGTTAAGGTTGTTTCGATACACCCTGTACTGTGACAGCAGAAATTGCTGGTTTTCAACTCTTAGCCCACTCAAATATGCTTCAAAATGTACCATAACATACCAGCAACATGATTAAGCATCAAGGAACATGTATAAGAAGCATAAGCTCAAATATGGCATCAAACACAAGAACACTCAAACTATATGCATGCTTCCTATCCACCAAACCAAATATAAAGCTCAAACCTCCAACCAAACCATTAGGACCATTTACAACCCATAAAAGCCATCACAAACATGCCACAAACTTAGGGAGTTCAAAACACATCTCCCAAATACAACCTTGGAGTCCTATTGCCAAATATCAAAACTAGAGTATATAAAAACATCACCATACATGAGCTTTGCACTTCCTTGGATGTTCTTAACCTTCTTGCTACCCAAAAACACTTCAATTATATGCATTGTTGGTAAAAGAGAGCGTAAGCACATTTGCTTAGTGAGGCAAGCTCTAAAGAAAACCAACACAACAATGCATTATTCAAAACACTTTCTCAAAAGCCTTTTCTACAACATGCTCATTCTATCTCATGCTTGAACACCATTTCAAAGCAAATCTCCATTGAAAACACATGTACCTCAATTCTATCTCATGCATTTAAACCAATGCAAATCTCATGGAAAGGCCATACACATGCTTTTGAAAACCAAAGCATTTCATATACAAATCTCATATGTATTTCTCATAACATAAATAATCTCATCAGTAGGTACATGTGAATCAAAAACATTTTCATATATTATATTGGCATTTCACATTTCATTATTACTCGGATATGCGGACATCATTCTCAAACCACTAGACTCTTCCGGTGGAATCTCACATCACCGTACTCACTTGTCTAGTAACATAATTTCCGGTGGAATCTCACATCACCGTACTGACATGGCGGAATCTCTCATCGCCACAAAGCTTGGGTATTTCACCAAGTCCTACCCGATGGAATGCCCATCATCGGTTTCTCCCTTTGGATTGAATCCAAAGAGCATGTACGAATTTTTAGTTTATAGTGCACTCTCATCCTATTGATCGATCAATTATATCCGGTAAGTATATCATCTTCTATGCCAATATATTATGTTAAAACATCATCTCACCTACTGTTTTTCATGCAACATTTCTGAAATCTTTCTCATCACATTTCAAAACCATAACATTTGCCATGCTTTAAAACAAAAGCTCAAAACTCATCAATGCAACATGTTATTTCATGAAATCATTTTGAGCATCTTCTTATGCTACAAATCATGCATAAAAACAATAGAAATTTATCTATCTCAAACCATGAGCATGTAAAAGAATTTTAGGGAAACCCACCACATATAAGAGAGCAATCTAGCCAATACTTACTTCTGGACTTAGGAAGGTGTTTCAAACCTTTCCTAAGTCCCCAAACCTTGTTTCTTTGTCCCTCAAGGACTTCTAAAACATTCATACTCACCGATTACGTTTCGCTTGATCTCCGAAACGCTATCTAGGCTCCCGGATCAACACCAAAGGCGTCCGAAGATGTCTCCCCTGTTTATAACATATAAGCGCATAGGATTAATGCATCATCATGCATTGAAATCATCAACCACACACCTAAACTCGCTGCTCTACTCAAGAACCTCATTTTGGCTACCAAAAACAATCAAAATCATCTCCAAACTCTTCCACAACAAAGCCCAACCGAGATCTACCACTTCTAATCATTTATAAACATCAATCAACATCAAAAACCACCACAAACTCGTCCTTATGCCTCCAGCTATAACAGAGCACCAAAACCACCCCAAAACCACCATTCTAGCAAACATTACTTAGGAATCCAAGCCTATTCGGGATTTGTTTGATAAAACCTCATTTGTAACATCAATTACCATCCAAAATACATTAGAAAACAACCACAAAACATAGGCTAATCAACAACCACAAAAATCATCAAGATCTCTCCAAAAACCTTGAGTTTTAATACAATTTCTTGTTTCTACCATTAAAGCAACTCAAAAATCATTAACAAAGGATTGCTAACTTGGGAATTTCAGTAAAAAACTGATCATTAGAGGAGAAGAACGAAGCTTACCTCTAATGGCTGATTTCTCCTTGATTTGGGCAAGTTTTCTTCAAAATCCAATGTGAAAACAAGAGGATTTGGTGAGGAAGAGATTAGGAATCAAAAGGAGATTGAAATCTCATCAAAATGAATGAAAATCATAGGCTAATTGATGGAGGAAATGTGTTTGGCTGAAAAGAAATTGAGAGAAAATGAAATGAGAGAAAATTGACGTAAGGTAGTTATGAAAAGTCAAAGATAGTTTTTCCTTTAATCAATCATTATTTCCTTTAATTAAAGCATTAATAAAATCACCCAAAATAAGGAGAAATATGATTAAAAACATTTTGGTAAAATTAGCTTCTTAAAGATTCAAAGTTTCAATCCTTTACAAAACAGTCACTATTTAACTTTTGCAAAAACTGCGATTTGGTCACTACACCGAAATTTAGTATTTCCGAACCTTATTTTATAAAATTGTTTTCACCATAATCATTCATATAATAAATGAGGATTTTTAGATATTTTTCCATATTTTTAAAGCATCACGAACTAGGTGTTCCCTAAATCTTCCTTTAAGATTCTAACTCTAAAACATCTAGGCCCAAAATCGGGGCGTTACACTTTTATGAGTTCATCAAACAGTATGCTTAAGTATTCTCCACCTAGATCTGATCGAAGTTCCTTAATACTCTTGCATGTTTGATTCTATACTTCATTTTTGAACTCCTTGAACTTTTCAAGTGCTTCAGATTTATGGCGCATATGTTAGATATATACCGACTAAAATAATCAGTGAATGTAATGAAGTACTGGAATTCTCCTCTAGCTTGCATATTTATTGGCCCACATACATCAGTATGTATTAATCCCAATAAATCACTTACTATTTCACCTTTAATGTTAAAGGGAGCCTTAGTCATTTTTCCCAATAAGCAAGATTCGTGCCTAGATGTTTTAGACATTGAATCGGGCCGATCGGGAACAGTTTGAACCCTTGAGGTTGGTTCAGGGAAAACCTAGTTCGGGATGTTTTAAAAATATGGAAAAAATATCTAAAAATCCTCATTTATTATGTAAATGATAATGGTAAAAACAATTTTACAAAATGGGCTTTGGGAATATTACATTTTGGTATAGTGACCAAAATGCAGTGTTTGCAAAAGTTGACTAGTGACGGTTTTGTAAAGGATTGAAACTTTGAATCTTTAAGGAGCTAATTTTACCATTTGTTTTCATCAGATTTCTCTTTAATTTGGGAGTTTTTAATAATGAATTTATTAAAGAATTAAAAGGATATTAAAAAGGAAATCAAAGGTTGACTTTTCATAACCAACTTTACAATAGATTTTCTCTTTTCATTTTCTCTCAACTTCCAATCAGCCAAACACTTTTCTCTCATCAAAGAACCTTTGATTTCCATCTTGTTTGCTGAGATTTCATCTTCCAAAAGATTTCGTATCTTTGTTTCATCAAATCCTTTTGATTTTACTTTAGATTTTCAAGGAAACGTGCCCAAATTAAGGAGAGATCAAACATTAGAGGTAAGCTTCGTCCTTCTCCTCTAATAATTAGTTCTTTACTGAAATTCCCAAGTTATCAATCCTTTGTTAATGGTTTTTGAGTTGTTTTAATGTTATAAACATGAAATTGTTGTTAAAATCAATATTCTTGATGAGATCTTGGTGATTTTCGTATCTCTATGAAAAGCTCTGATTTGAGGTTGATTTCTAACATATTTTGGATGTTATTTGATGTTGAGAATGAGGTTTTAACAAATTAATCCTGAATAGTTTTGGGTTCCTAAGTTTGAGATGCTGGAGGTATAAGGTTGTGTTTATGTTGATTTTCAATGTTGCTTGAGGTTTAGAAAATATTAGAATTGATAGATCTTGGCTGGGCTTTGATTTGAGAAAGTTTGGAAGTGATTTCGGTTATTTCGGATTGCCGAAATGCTAGTTTTGAGTAAAGGAGCGAGTTAGAATGAGTGACTGGTGATTTTAATGCATGATGGTGCATTAATCCTCTGATCTTATGCGTAATGAACATAGGAGACAGATTCGGACGTGTTTGGTGTTGATCCAAAAGTGCCGGAAGCTTAGAAATTGTTTCGGCAAGATAGCGAAACGTTATTGGTGAGTGAAAATGGTTTAGAAGTTCTTGAGGGACAAGGAAACATGTTTTTGGGATTGAGGATTGGTTTGAAACACCATCCTAAGTCCGGAAGTAATTATGTTTAGATTTGCTCTCGAAATGTGGATGATGCCCCTAAATGCTTTTGACATGCTCTTGATTTGAGATAGACAAATTCCTAATGTTTTGTACATGATTTATGACATGAAATGATGTTTCATATTCACCACATGAGATAGAATAACATTGTAAAAAGTTTTGAGATTTTGATAAAATGCTATGCATGAATTGTGGTTTTGAAATGGGATGAGATTGATTTAGAAATGTTGCATGAAAACATTAGGTGAGATGATGATTTTAATGTAATATATTGGCATAAATGATGAAATGATTACCGGATATAATTGGTCGACCAATAGGATGTAAAGTGCACTATAAACTAAAAATTTGTACGTGCTTTTTAGAGTCGGGCAATGGGGGTAGTGCCATCCCGATCCAAAGTGAGAGTCTAATGATTAGAGATTCCATATGGGTAGGACTAGGCCTCGAGTCAAGCTATCCGCATATCCGAGTAAAGACAGAATATGAAATGCCAATATATGAGAATGAGCTTTGATTCACATGTACCAATGATTGAAATGATTTTATGCTATAAGAAATGCATATGAGATTTTGAGATTATGAAATGCTTTTGTATATCAAGAATGTGTGGCTTTACCATGAGATTTGCGTTGGTTGAATGCATGAGATAGATAGATAAATGGTACATGTGGTTTTCAAATGATATTTTGCTTTGAAATGGATTTCAAGCATGAGATAGAAAGAGCATGGTTTTAGAAATGGTTTTCAAGATTGAGTTTTAATGCTTGCATTGTTGTGTTGGTATTTCTAGAGCATGCCTCACTAAGCTATTGTGCTTACACTCTCTTTTACCAACAATGCAGATAATTGACACATTTTATGCAGCAAGGAGGCTTAAAGGAATTCAAGGATTGTTAAGCTCAAGTATGGTGTTATACTTTTACTTTAGAAATGATATATGGCAATGGGATTTTATTGGTTTGCTTTGGGAGATGTGTTTTGGACTCCCTAATGTTGATGAAAGTTATATGCGTCCTATTTGGTTTGTAGAAGGCCTTTATAATGGTTTTGATGTTTTACGTTGCCTTTTGGTATGCTAATGGGTTGTGGTTTAAACATGCTCTATTATATGTCTTGCTATGCTTGTGAAGATCTATCAAATGTTTACCTTGTTCTTAGAATTGCATGCTTATATGATAGAGTGGATGCCATAAACATGTACATATTATTTGGTGATGATTTGTTGAAGTTTGATACGAATGTGGGGCTGTTTTTGGGACAATTCTGGTATGTGTATCGATACTCAGGCTTGTGTATCGATACACATAAGCCAAAATTGTGCCTTTTTATACAGGGGTATCGGTACAGATGGAAAGTGTTTCGATATGGGTAGGCTAAGTTTGAAGGGTGTATCTATACACGAGAGAGCATATCGATACCCTTCCTTCGAGTTTGGTCACTGCCTCCCCCCGTAATAATACAGTCCCTAGGCGTACCGATACGCGACCGTTAAAATCAGTTATAAGCATCTTTTAAAGCTTTGAAATGTTGCATTTTAGTCCATGATCTTCATGTATCCAATTGCATGAGTATGATTGGTTTGATTGTGATGAAAATTTCCAGAGAAGCATGAAACATGACTAATTGAATAGTGGTAACCTTAAAATTAGAAAAGTCCTTGTAATTTGCAGAAATTTCATTTTGGTTCCTAAATGTGCAACTTGTAATTAAACCTCTAAATGAGTTCCGATCGTTGTGTCGTTTCTTCCTATGCTCTTGGTGATCACATAGGATTTAATTTACATCTAAAAAAGAAAAAAGAAACAAGGGTCCTCAATCAGAGTCGGCTTTAACGAGTTGGCTTCGGTTTTCCCCGTGTAATCATCTCGGTTCGAGTCAACCGTCTAGATCGGGCTAAGGGGGTTACATTTGTTGGTATCAGAGCCATGCTTGCGAATAATTGGGGTGTTGGTAAGTGGTTGGTAAGTGTAAATGCGTGTAGTTATGAATTCTGTGAAAGCATGTTTTGTAATTGTGCAATGTTTGATCTTTATTTAGATGAAATTGTGCTGTTATGCTATAGTTGGGGTAGAGATGGGGAACTCATTGCCGTATCATTACTATTGGAAAGAATTGATTTGAAAAAGAACTTGAGCACGTTGGATTTCCTGGCCTTATATTGCCTAACTGAGTTTTATTGCATTTTACTAGTTGCTTGATTTTGAATAGGGCCACGTAGAGAGCTTAAAATTAATACGCGTAGCTTGGATGAGAACAAGATGAATGAGACAAATGAGCGTGTTGAGAATTTGATGCCTCCTCCTCTCGGTGGACCACCCGGTTGTGGTGGAGCGGGGGATAGTGCTACTGGAGTTGGGGTAGGGGTTGCTGAACCCGAGGGAGCACGTGGGCAAGCTACCCATGATATGACAGTGTTGATTCAGGCTATTTCTGGAGCATTTCAGACAGTTGTAGCCTATGCTCATGTGGCTGCACCTCAGGCTGGTGCCGGTGCGAGTTTGCCGTTGGAACGACTCCGCAGTCTTGGTGGGACTGAGTTTAGAGGGCTGACCTCTGAGAGTGCCGAATCTTGGTTGGAGAGCACCAAGAGGATCCTTGGGAAAAATAATTGCAATGATGTCAAGAAGTTAGGGTGTATTGTACCCCTTTTGCATGGTGATGCTTATACGTGGTGGACGACAACTACAGTTGGATTAGAAGAAGATGGGGTGACTTGGACATTCTTTCTGAATGCGTTCAAAACGAAATATCTGGGTGTCCGTTATCTGGACGAGAAAAAGAGGGATTTTATGTCCATGTTACAAGAAGGCATGTCAGTGGCTGAATATGAAGTACACTTTGTACGCCTTAGTCAGTAAGCACCTGAGTTGATTCCTAATGAACATGAGAGATGCGAGCGTTTCTGGTATGAGCTGGTAGCAGATGTGAAGACATACATGCTTGCATCGAATTACACTGATTTTGATATCCTGGTCATTTGAGTGAAGGACATTGAGCTGAACCTTGGTCTGGCGAGTCGAGTAGGTACCTTTACTTTGTAGTCTTTATCATTACTTTCTCTGATTGATTCGGGGTCTACACTTTCATACATATTGCGTGAACATGCTCAAATGCTTGGTTTGCATGTTGAGTCTTTGGATGTTGGTGTGTGTGTGACCAGTTCCTTTGGTGAAACGGTTATAACGAGGGAGTTGTATATGAGATGTCCCTTAATGGTGCAAGAACATGTGTTTTTGGTTGATCTCATGGAATTACCTTTCTATGGTTTCGATGTAATCCTTGGTATGGATTGGCTAGTTGAGCATAGGGCTGTTGTGGATTTTGAGAATAAGCGAGTTTTGCTAAAACTTGCTGATGATTATGAAGTTATGGTGGTGGGAGAGAACGTAAAGTTCCTATCTAACATGGTTTCGATGCTTGAAGCGAGTCGGTTGATGCGTCAAGGATGCGAAGCTTATTTAGCTTTTTTAATGAATCCTAGTACAAAGGATGTTCAGATTCAAGATATAAGGACCGTATGTGAATTCCCTGGGGTGTTTCCGGAGGAGTTACCTGGTTTTCCGCCTCGTCGGAAGGTTGATTTTGGAATTGAGTTGTATGAGAACACAACTCTGGTGTCCATCACTCCCTATCGAATGACACCTAAGAAGTTGAAGGAGCTGAAGACGCAACTTCAGAAGTTGCTTGACCGAGGCTTTATTTGGCCTAGTGTGTCACCTTGCGGTGCACTGGTCTTGTTTGTAAAGAAGAAAGATGGCACGATGAGAATGTGCATTGATGATCATAAGTTGAATAAGTTGACTGTGAAGAATAAGTATCCTCTACCAAGGATTGATGATCTTTTTGATCAGTTTTGTGGAGCGACTGTGTTTTCAAAGATTGATTTAAGGTATGGGTATTATCAATTGAAGGTTAAGGATGTGGATGTGCCGAAAACTACTTTCCAGACTAGGTATGGGCAATCTAAATTTCTGGTGATGCCTTTTGGTTTGACGAATGCTCCTGCTGCTTTCATGGATATGATGAACATGGTGTTTCATGAGTTCTTGGATAATTTTGTTGTGGTGTTCATCGATGACATCCTTGTGTACTCTCATACAGAGGAGGAACACGAGGAACATTTGAGGATTGTTTTGCAAGTGTTGCTAGAGAATCAGTTTTATGCTAAGCTGAGTAAATGTGAGTTTTGGTTGAAGGATGTTGTTTTTCTTGGTCATGTGGTTTCGGCCGAGGGAATCAGTCTTGATCCTCAGAAGACTGAGGCGGTGGTTAGTTGGAAGCCTCCTACGTCTGTTCATGAAGTTCGAAGTTTCCTTGGTTTAGCAGGTTACTACCGAAGGTTTGTGGATGGATTTTCCAAGATTGTTGCTCCTTTGACGAAGTTATTGTAGAAGGATGTTAAGTTTGAGTGGACGGAAGCGAGACATCAAGCTTTTGAGAAGCTAAAGGAAGCATTGACGCAAGCTCCTATCTTGATTCAACCTGAATCTGGAAAAGAGTTTGTGGTGTATAGTGACACATCCTATGTTGGTTTGGGGTTTGTGCTGATGCAAGAGGGTAAGGTAGTAGCTTATGTATCGCGACATTTTGAAGGTGCATGAGCGTAACAATCTCACGCATGATATTGAGTTAGCGGCGGTGGTGTTCGCTTTAAAGATTTGGAGACATTATCTATGTGGTGAGAAGTGTATCGTGTACACGAATCACAAGAGTTTGAAGTATCTTATGTCTCAGAAGGAGTTGAATCTTAGGCAACAACGTTGGGTGGAGTTGCTTAAGGATTATGACCTAACAATCAAGTATCATTCGGGAAAGGCCAATGTTGTGCTTGATGCTTTGAGCAGGAAAGTGGTTGTGGAGTTGAGGGCGATGTTTACTTGCTTGAGCATATCGTGAGATTGTGGCCTTGTTGCTGAGTTGCAAGTGAAACCATCTTTGGTTCAATTAATAAAGGGTAAGCAGTTGCTTGATGATTCTCTTGTACCTCATGTTCAGGATATTGCGCAAGGTAGGCCTTCAGACCTCAATTTCAATGATGATGGTGTTCTATGCTTTGGAAGTCGGATAGTGGTGCCGAATGATGTTGAGTTGAGGCGCACTATTCTGATTGAAGCTCATAGTAGTCCTTTCGCTATGCACCCTAGTAGTACGAAAATGTATCGTGATTTGAAGGATGAGTACTATTAGGTGGGGTTGAAGAAAGATGTTGCTGAGTTCGTTAGCAAATGTATGGTTTGTCAGCGGGTTAAGGCTGAACATCAGGTCCCTAATGGGTTGTTGCAACTGTTGAGAATCCCAGAATGGAAATGGGAGAGGATTACCATGGAATTTGTGTCAGGTTTGCCTTTGTCTCCATCGAAAAAGAATTCTGTTTGGGTGATTGTGGATAGCCTTACGAAGTGTGCACATTTCTTGCCTGTGCATACTACATATACCTTGGATAAGCTAGCTGAGTTGTACATTGTTGAGATTGTGCGTTTGCACGGTGTGTCGAAATCTATAGTATCAGATAGAGATCCGATGTTCACGTCGTGGTTTTGGGTATGTTTGCATCAAGCCTTGGGTACACAGTTGAATTTCAGTACTTCTTATCATCCGCAGACGGATGGACGTTGGAGTGTTTTATCCAAATGCTTGAGGATATGTTGAGGTGTTGCGTTATTGAGTTTCAAGGTTCTTGGGAGAAGCACTTGCCTTTGATTGAGCTTGCTTATAATAATAGTTACCATGCAAGCATTCAAATGGCACCGTACGAGGCTTTATATGGGAGAAAGTGTAAAACTCCCCTTTGTTGGGTTGAAATGGGGCAAAAGTTGATTTCGATGCAAGCTTTGTTGAAAGGAACCACCGAGAAGGTGAAGCTCATTTGTGAGCGTCTGAAGGTAGCGTCGGACCGGAAAAAGTCTTATATAGATTAGAAGCATAAGGAGATAGAGTTTGCAGTTGGTGAACGTGTGTTTCGTAAAGTTTCACCTTGGAAGAAGGTGATGAGATTTGGCCGGAAGGGCAAATTGAGTCCGAAGTTCATTGGACCATATGAAGTGATTGCCTTCAGAGTTAGAAAAGATACATAATGTGTTCCATGTATCCATGCTTCGGAGGTATAGATCGGATCTGCCACATGTTATGCTTGTAGAAGAGGTTGAGTTCAATTCAGACTTGACATATGATGAGGAGCCCCGTTGAGATTCTGGATTCATATAACAAGGTTCTCCGGGGTAAGACCATAGAGCTTGTCAAGGTCTTATAGAGATATCGTGGCGTTGAGGAAGCTACGTGGGAAAGGAAGGATGACATGAAGAAGCAGTTTCCTTACCTCTCTCCACCAGGTAAATTTCGAGGACGAAATTTCTTAAGTTGGGGAGAGTTGTAACTCTGTAACACCCCAATTTTGGGCTTGGAAGTTTAGGGTCTGAACCGGACCGGCCTGATTTTGGGTTCGAATTTAAAAGGTGGTTTTAGGGAAAGCCTAGTTCGGGATGCATTAAAAATATGGAAAAATATATAAAAATCATCTTTTAATATATATAAGAGAGTGGTGAAATCAATTTTACAAAATAAGGTTTGGAAGTGTGACATTTCGAAATAGTGACTAAAATGTAATTTTTGAAAAGTTCAGTGGTGATTGTTTTGTAAGGATTGAAACTTTGAATCTTTAATGAGCTAATTTACCCAAGGAAGGATTTCTCCAGATTTTTCTTAATTTTAATGATTTTGTTAATGTTTAATTAATTAAAAGAAGTGAGGGAAACCATATTTAGCTTTTCATAACTAACTTTCTTAAAAACTTTCTCATCTTATTTTCTCTCAAAATTCCCTCAGCCAAACACATTTCCACAACAACATTTCTTTTGATTTTTCACACTAAATGATGGGGTTTCAATCATCAATTGATTCCTAATCCTTTCTACATCAAATCCTCTTCTTTTGCTTATTGGATTTTCAAGGATTTTGGCTCTAAACAAGGAGAAATCTACATTTAGAGGTAAGGATGTCCTTCTCCTCTAAATACTCAGTTCTTTACTGAAATTCCCAAGTTCTCAATCCTTAAATTAAGTTTTATAAAAGGTTTTGATGTTGTGATCTTGATTTTGGCTTAAAACTCAAGATTTGGATTAAATCTTGAAGAAATTCGTGATGAATGTTTGGGCTCTGTTTCGAGATGTCTTTTTAATGTATTTTGGATGTTTAATGATGTATAATTGAGGTTTAATCAATGCATTCCTGAATAGGTTGATTTTCCTAAGTTTTTACTTGTGAAAATGGTGGTTTTTGGGGTGATCTTGGTGTTCTGTTATAGCTGGAGGTATAAGGACGAGTTTAGGATCTTTTTGGATTTTAATTGATGTTTAAGAATGTTTAGAAGTGATGGATCTTGGCTGGGTAATGTGTGGAAGAATTTGGATGTGATCTCGGTTGTGTTTGGTAGCCGAAATGTTAGATTTGATGAGAGCAGTGAGTTTAGGTGTAATGGATGAAGATTTTAATGCATGATGATGCATTGATCCTCTTCTTTGATGTGTTCAAAACAGGGGAGACATCTTCGGATCCTTGTGGTGTTGATCCGGAGGCTTGAACGACGTTTCGGCAAGCTTGCGAAACGAAATTGGTGAGTGAAGTTGGGTTTTCAACTTTGAAACCAATGTTTGAAGGTTTTGGGAGCTTAGTTTAAGTCTAAGCAACTTAACTAAGCTCAAGAGTAAGTTTTCGGAGAAACTCTCTCGTTGATGAACCATGAGATGGTTGGATGCAATGTATGTAATTTGCATGTTTAAATTCTGTTTTTGAAAGCATGTTTTAGCATGATTAATGCTGGTTTTGAAAGCCATGTGTTGAAGGATGCTCAAGGTAAGAGATCCTTGGTTTGATATTGATAAATGTGGTTTTGATGCATAGTGATGCATGATGGTTTAATGGCTTTGATTAATGCTTTAAAACAGTGGATTATTGATGATAAATAATGTATATTGGCAAGTGATGTTTTGGTTTTAAAGTACTTGAATCGGATATAGTTAGCCGACTATAGGATTTGGGTGCACCGTGAATAAAGTCGCCTTGGATGTTGAGGGGTTGTAATGGTACTGTAAACTCCATCCAAGTACACTAACGAGATGTCTAAGATCATAATGGTGGTTAAAAGGCCATGTGAGGATCTTGTGTTGTGTGTCCCGTGTTCTCGTTAGTGATGTTATACAACTACCGATGAGTGATTTGGAGGGGTTGTGATTGTATCGTTAAACTCCATCACAGGTGTTGAGGGTTTGTGATTGTACCGGTAAACTCCACCTTGTGTGTTCGGTAGTGTGTATGAAGCGCATGGGACAATGCTTGTAATCCGCGTATCCGATTGTGTTTTATGGTAAAAGGTTATGGTTTATCACTTGGAAGCCAATATGACATGTTGATGTTAATGAAGCATGAGATGCTTGTTTTGTGTGCATTGTTGCATGAGAAATGATGTTTATGTGTTTAAAGGCCTTTTGAAAGGTGTTTTATAAAGTGCATTATTGTGTTGTTTCTCTAGAGCATGCCTCACTAAGCATTTGTGCTTACGCTCTCTCTCTTGAACCAATAATGCAGATAATTGAGGTGTTGAGGGCAGCAATGAGGCTAAGAATCCAAGGGAAAGCTAAGCTCATGTATGGTGACGTTTTCACAACACTATTAGCTTTTGATATTTTGGCAATGGGGACCTAGGTTGTGTTTTTGGGAGATGTTTTGGACTCCCTAAGTGTGGCATGATGCCTATGATGTTTTGGACTTGTAAATGGCCATTTGGTGTTTGCTTTGATGATTTGATGATTGGTTGGTTTTGTTTATTAGGATGCATGCCTATAGATTTGTGGATTTACCTAATTGATGCCATGAATGTGTTTTGATGATGCAAACATGTACCTTGTATGTATGTTGACTTGTGGGCATGATTAGGAGGTCATTAGAATGTGTTTGAGTGGTTAATTGAGTGTTAAACCAGCAAATTCTGCACTTTCTAGGCACTCCGTATCGGAACGGGTACTAACGTTTCAAAATGGGGGCCTGTAATGGCCTTCGTGTTTCGAAACGGGTAGAGGTCGTTCCGAAACAAATTGGCCACTGCCAAGCCCTGTTTCGATACAGGTCTCGAAACGAACCCGCGTTTCGGAACGGTCAACCCCCGTTCCGAAATAGATGATCGTTGGGCACTAATTTGAATGGTTTAAGGTTTGCAAGCTGTACGTTTTAGTCCTAAATTTTGTATATGCAATTGCTTGAGTTTGAGATGTCCGTTTGAGGTGGGATTTGACAGAGAAGCATGTAATTTGACTAATTCCATAATGGTAACTTAAAAATCAGTCAAGTCCTCTTAATTTCCAGAATTTACATTTTGGTCCCTAATAGTTGAAAATTGTGCAATTGAGTCCCTTAACGTTTTCCGATCGCTGTGCTTTTCAAGTATGCTTTTCTCAAGGCTACGCTTAGGATTAATATGCATCTAGACAAGTTTAAAAGAAAAAAAAGGGTCGTTAATCAAGGTTGACTTACGGGTTGACTTTGGTTTTCTTCGTGTAATCTTCGTAGTTCGGGTCAACCGTCTAGGCCGGGCTAAGGGGGTTACAAACTCCCTGGTTTTGGGCCTAGATGTTTTAGACGTTGAATCGGGCCGGTCGGGAACGGTTTGAACCCTTGAGGTTGGTTTAGGGAAAACCTAGTTCGGGATGTCTTAAAATATGGAAAAAATATCTAAAAACCCTCATTTATTATGTAAATGATTATGGTAAAAACAATTTTACAAAATGAGCTATGGGAATATTACATTTTGGTATAGTGACCAAAATGCAGTTTTTGCAAAAGTTGCCTAGTGACTGTTTTGTAAAGGATTGAAACTTTGAATCTTTAAGGATCTAATTTTACCATTTGTTTTAATTAGATTTCCCTTTAATTTGGGAGTTTTTAATAATGATTTTATTAAAGAAATAAAAGAAAATTAAAAAAGAAATCAAAGGTTGACTTTTCATAACCAACTTTACGATAGATTTTCTCTTTTCATTTTCTCTCAACTTCCAATCAGCCAAACACTTTTCTCTCATCAAAGAACCTCTGATTTCCATGTTGTTTGCTGAGATTTCATCTTCCAAAAGATTTCGTATTTTTGTTTCATCAAATCCTTTTGATTTTACTTTGGATTTTCAAGGAAACTTGCCCAAACTAAGGAGAGATCAACCATTAGAGGTAAGCTTCATCCTTATCCTCTAATGGTTATTTCTTTACTGAAATTCCCAAGTTATCAATCCTTTGTTAATGGTTTTTGAGTTGTTTTAATGTTATAAACATGAAATAGTTGTTAAAATCAAAATTCTTGATGAGATCTTGGTGATTTTTGTATTTCTATGAAAAGCTCTGATTTGAGGTTGATTTCTAACATATTTTGGATGTTATTTGATGTTGAGAATGAGGTTTTAACAAATTAATCTTGAATAGGTTTCGGTTCCTAAGTTTGAGATGCTAGATTTGTGGTTTTTGAGGTGTTTTTGGTGACCTGCTATTGCTTGAGGTATAAGGTCGTGTTTATGTTGATTTTTATGTTTATTGAGGTTTAAAAAATATTAGAATTGATAGATCTTAACTGGGCTTTGATTTGAGAAAGTTTGGTAGTGATTTCAGTTATTTCGGATAGTCGAAATGCTAGTTTTGAGTAAAGCAACGAGTTAGAATGAGTGGCTGGTGATTTTAATGCATGATGGTGCATTAA
Organism: Hibiscus trionum; assembly: GCA_030270665.1. NCBI lineage: Eukaryota > Viridiplantae > Streptophyta > Magnoliopsida > Malvales > Malvaceae > Hibiscus > Hibiscus trionum. The sequence goes on from BSYR01000010.1 coordinate 17,147,932, forward strand.
TCCTTTTCTCTTATGTGTAATGAACATGGGTGACATCTTCAGACGCGTTTGATGTTGATCTGGAAGTGCCGGAAGCTTAGAAATCGTTTCGGCAAGCAAGCGAAACGTTATCAGTGAGTGAAAATGGTTTCGAAGCCCTTGAGGGACAATGAAATAAGTTTTGGAGATTTAGGATTGGTTTGAAATGCCATCCTAAGTCTGGAAGTAATTATGTTTAGATTTGCTCTCGAAATGTGGATGATGCCCCTAAATGCTTTTGACATGATCTTGATTTGAGATAGACAAATTCCTACTATTTTGTGCATGATTTATGACATGAAATGATGTTTCATATTCATCCCATGAGATAGAATAACATTGTAAAGAGTTTTGAGATATTGATAAAATGCTATGCATGGATTGTGGTTTTGAAATGGGATGAGATTGATTTAGAAATATTGGATCAAAACAGTAGGTGAGAAGATTGTTTTAATGTAATATATTGGCATAAATGATAAATGGTTACCATATATAATTGGTCGACCAATAGGATGTAAAGTGCACTATAAACTAAAAATTCGTACGTGCTCTTTGGAGTCGGGCAATGGGGGTAGTGCCATCCTGATCCAAAGTGAGAGTCCGGTGATGAGAGATTCCATCGGGGTAGGTCTTGGTGAAACACTCAAGCTTTGTGGTGAAGATAGATACCGCCATGAGTGTCCGATGATGCGAGATTCCACCGCGGTAGGACTTGGCCTCGAGTCAAGCTATCCGCATATCTGAGTAAAGATAGAATATGAAATGCATATGATATTTTGAGATTATGAAATGCTTTTGTATATCGAGCATGTGTGGCTTTGCCATGAGATTTGCATTGGTTGAATGCAGGAGATAGATAGATAAATGGTACATGTGGTTTTCAAAAGATGTTTTGCTTTGAAATGGATTTCAAGCATGAGATAGGAAAAGCATGGTTTTAGAAATGGTTTTCAAGATAGAGTTTTAATGCTTGCATTCTTGTGTTGGTGTTTCTAGAGCATGCCTCACTAAGCTATTGTGCTTACACTCTCTTTTACCAACAATGCAGATAATTGTCACATTATGGGCATCAAGGAGGCTTAAAGTAATTCAAGGATTGTTAAACTCAAGTACGGTGTTATACTTTTACTTTATTAATGATATACGACAATGGGATTTTATTGGTTTGTTTTTGGAGATGTGTTTTGGACTCCCTAATGTTGATGCAAGTTATATATGTCCTATTTGGTTTGTAGAAGGCCTTTATAATGGTTTTGATGTTCTACTTTGCCTTTTGGTATGTTAATGGTTTGTGGTTTAAGCATGCTCTATTACATGTCTTGCTATTCTTGTGAAGATCTATCAAATGTTTACCATGTGCTTAGAATTGCATGCTTATATGATAGAGTGGATGCCATAAACATGTCCATATGATTTGGTGATGATTTGTTGAAGTTTGATATGAATTTGGGGCCGTTTGTTGGACATTTCTTGTATGTGTATCGATACTCGGGCTTGTGTATCGATACACATAAGCCAAGCTTGTGCCTTTTTGTACAAGGGTATCGGTACGGATGGAAAGTGTTTCGATACGGGTAGGCTAAGTTTGAAGGGTGTATCGATACGCGGGAGAGTGTATCAATACCCTTTCTGCCAGATTGGTCACTGCCTCCCCGCGTATCGATACGGTCCATAGGCGTACCGATACGCGACAATTAAAATCAGTTATAAGCATCTTTTAAAGCTTTGAAATGTTGCATTTTAGTCCCTGATCTTCATGTATGCAATTGGATGAGTATGGTAAGTCTGATTGCGATGAAAATTTCTAGAGAAGTAGGAAACATGACTAATTGAATAGTGGTAACCTTAAAACCAGTAAAGTCTTTTTAATTTTCAGAAATTACATTTTGGTCCCTAAATGTCCAACTTGTGTAATTAAACCCCTAAACGAGTTTCCATCGTTGTGTCGTTTCTTCCTGTGCTCTTTGGTGATCACATAGGATTTAATTTACATCTAGGAATGATAAAAATAAAAAAGGGTCGTCAATCGGAGTCGGCTTCGATTTTCCCCGTGTAATCAGCTCGGTTCGGATCAACCTTCTAGACCGGGCTAAGGGGGTTACAATTCGCATACATCATATTGTTCGAAAACAAATGAATCTAAAAGTCGATCTTTATGGAGTTTTGATATACATTTCTCACTTATATGGCCTAAACGACAGTGGCAAAGGTAGGTTTGATTTGAGTCATTTGTCTTTGATTTTTTTGTATTTATGTTATAAATAGTATTATCTTGATCCAAAATGTAAAGACCATTAATTAATTGTGTCAAACCATAAAAAACATTATCGTGATAAAAGGAACAACAATTATTCTTAATAATATTCTCAAAACCTATCTTGTTCAAACAAGAAATAGAAATAATGTTCTTAGTTAAACTAGGCACAAAATAACAATCTTCTAAATTTAAATCATGTCCACTAGGCAAAGACAAAACATATGTTCCTATAGCTAATGCAACAACTCTAGCTCCATTTCCTACTCGTAGGTCCACGTCTCCTTTAGCCAGATTCCTTCTCTTTTGTAGTCCCTGTACAAAAGTACAAATATGAGAACCACATCTGGTATATAATACCCAAGAAGTAGATGTTGACAAATTAACATCTATGACATAAATACCTGAAGTGGACGCTCCGTTTACTTTTTTCTTTTTTTATTTCTTCAAGATAAGCAGGGTAGTTTCTCTTCCAATGTCTGGTCTTGCCGCAATTGAAACATTTTCCTTCCTTGCTAACTCCCCCTTTGGGTTTCAATGCATCATTTCCATTGGGCTTGGCCGTGCCATTACCATTAGGCTTCGCTACAGTCTTTCCCTTCCTTTTGTCCTTGCGGACCATCAGAATTGGCTTAGGTCCAGCCTTTTTCAGGTTGTTTTCAGCAGTTCGTAACATGCCAAGTAATTGTGGTAAAGTCTTATTAATTTCATTCATGTTGAAATTAAGGACAAATTGGTTGAGACTTTCCGGCAACGATTGCAGGATGACATGAGTGGCCAATTCATCTTTGAGTGGGAATCCCAGATTCTCCAACGTTTGGATATAGCCCATCATTTTAATGGCATGAGCTTCTACAGGAGACCCGTCACTCATTTTGCATTGAAATAAAGCTTTAGAGGTCTCATACCTCTCTTGACGCTCTTGCCTCTCATATATTTCCTTTAGGTGTTGAAACATCTCATAGGCTATCATCTCATAGGCAAGCATAAGACATCCGACATCTAACATGTCAAGCATGTGTTTCTTAAACTTGTCTTTGTCAGCTCTAGGAGCATTAGATGATGGTTCATCAGGAACAAGTTCTTCAATGACATATTCCTTCTTTTCCTGCTTGAGAACAATTCTCAAATTTCGGAACCAGTCAAGGAAATTCAAGCCATTGAGTTTATCCTTCTCAAGGATCGATCGCAGTGAAAGTGTGTTGTTTGCCATTGAGTCCACAACAATGGAAATATGTAATGTAAGTTTATTTACCGAGTTTGAAATTTATAAATAGATCTTTATTAATAAATTACTCCCACTATTTTATTCAAAATTAAAAACCCTCAAGTTTTAATTTCGGAAAAACATATCGACAGTTTTTCTAGTGAGTGAGGATCCATGTTTCATCTTCTTCCCAAATCAGCTTTGGCTTTTCTTTTAGGAAAAAAGGTTATTTAGGTAAGTAACACCTTACTAATTATATCCAATGCAACTCCTCCATTCGATGAACAACTCTTGTTGAAATCATCTTATGATTTATCCAAAAATTAACCTCTAGGTTTCTAATCCTATTAAAATAACCTAGCCAAGTTATCACCAATATTTTAACCATCGAATATCACTTACTTATTTTTCGTGTTTAACCAAGATAGACTCATGTGATATTGCTTTGGAAAAACTCACATGATATCGATCGAAGCCTTAACGAGGGTAAATATTGGAGGGTTAAATTAACTTAGATTGTAGTGATGGGCTTTCATAATTATCTGATCATTGTTCATTTTAATATTATGCCCTTATTGATCTCATCAAAGTGTATAATAATAAAATTTGCAGACACAACATTCATATCATCACGTACATGATAGATATAAGCAGTAAATAAGATGCAGTGGTTATAGCCCAAAGAAAAAAATTAAGGTTGCCCACCCCAAGCCAATGGGAGAACCAAGAACCCTAGAAGATAAAGAACTCTCAAGCATTTTCTAGTCTTTAATCGGTCCATTCGTCTCCTCCTTTGAATCTTCATATGATTACAATTTTTAGAAACTCGTTTTACATACGAGGAAGTAAGATGTGAAGAGAAATACAACAGAAGAGTAGAGAGGCACGACAGGCAGGCCGTAATTTTAATTACAACTATTGTAAAACAAAAGGGCTATAACCATGCATGTCAAACACCATACAAAACAAGCATATCATACATATACATTGTTACACGTTTGTTAAAGATATTAATGTGGGCCTACGATCTATGTTGCCTACGAAGGGGTCAAGGGGAGAAGCCCCTTGCGGGGTTGAGGGGCAGAGCCCCTCGCGGGGGTCCGGTAGGTTTTTCCACATCGGAACAACCATTGTTTCTGTGGAAAAACCTCACGATTTGATAACTTTTATCAACAAAATCATGTTTTGGGGATTTGCAGTCCCGTAGGTTTTTCCATATCGGAACAACCATTGTTCCACTGCGAATATGATCTACTATTGCATACCCATCGATATATATGATAACAATTATCATATAAACCCTTGTAGCAATATATTCATGATTAACTCTAAACAATTGATTGCTAAATTCATTAAAGCATATTAACATTTTAATCATACCAATTATCGAATCGAACAAATATATCATATATATACACCGAAAACGATAAAACAGAGCATACATCATAAACATATCGCATCACCAAAGTATTTAACTTGAATCAGGATCGTACAAGTTGTTCTGATACCACTGTTAGATCATCGGTGCACCCCATGGCGCAGCGCAAAAACAAACATGACGATCTCACCAGCAATCCATGTACGTTTAATCCAAATTCAGAAGGAAAAGATAGGTTTACATACATTGAGTTCCTTGATAAACAGAAAGAACATAAATGTTTAACGATCCCATGAATGATACGAATCTTAGCCTCCACGATAACCCTTTTTTATAGTATGTTACCCTAACTGCATAGGATTTTTAATTAATTCCGAACTATAATTACTTTAATTATTATAAATTCAGAATTCTATGTATAATAAAATACTTTATCATATATAACTAATGTATATGTCTTAATATTAATTATATATGTTATATACGTACAACTAAATTGTATATATGTAACTTATTTATTAATTGCTCTTTTCAATCCTGGGGTGTGACCCTTTATGTTTCAGTAACATTAGTAGCAATTATGAGAACTATTCCAATATCACAAACAATGAGTGACATCTAGCAATGTATCATTGTCACCTAAATCACTGGAAGTAAAGATTCAACATAACATATTTCTGATCAACTATTCTAATGTATTCTATCCCATTGTCTTTTATATCTAGAATAGGCACAAGTCTTGTAATAGTCACACTTGGTTTGCCTATGTATTATTTCTTGATATCTAGAGTTGATAACAGACGAATAATATGTGATATCTCACATCAACTTATTCGAGCAGGGCCATGCATTTCTAGTCTTACTCAATCAAGTGTCCTGTGATATGTTTCTTATTATGTAGGAAGGACATATCATATCTCAACCATTCATACCCCACTACACATATCATGATATGCTCAAAGTCAGTCTTTATAGTGTAACCATTTACGGTGCACGTTTAACTGCATCAAATCACACAACAATATATGTTAAGATAGTAATGATCTCAAGTCAAAGGATCATGCATATAGTTATCATTATGAGCAATATCATGAAAATTACATAATAATCCAAGACATATGCTCATAGCGGGTCAATCTAATATGATGTTATCCAACATCATATTCATGCTTTGATTTTGACATCACTATGTCAATGACAACACATTGTCATCAATCAAAAACATGTTAGATTTAAACATATTATTATTATTATCCATGCCCATAATACTCAACTAAGGATCTTTTAATAATAATCATATTATTATATGGAAATTATTGTCTTTTGTTAATTTGATGCACATAAATATTACAAAAGAAAATAACGACAATGCCTTTAATTGATAAAATCAGTAAAGATAGTATGTCAATACAATAATCATATGATTGGTGTAACACCCCAAATTTGGGCCTAGATGTTTTAGAGTCCGAGTCGGACCGGTTAGAAAATGGTTCGAATCTTAAAGGGAGCTTTAGGGAACACCTAGTTCGGGATGCTTTAAAAATATGGAAAAATATCTAAAAATCCTCATTTAATATATGAAAGATTATGGTGAAATCAATTTCACAGAATAAGGTTTGGAAATACTACATTTCGGTGTAGTGACCAAATCGCAGTTTTTACAAAGTTAAATAGTGACTATTTTGTAAAGGATTGAAACTTTGAATCTTTAAGGATCTAATTTTACCAAAATTTTTTTAATCAGATTTCTTCTTAATTTGGGTGATTTTATTAATGTTTTGATTAAAGAAAAACAAGGATTAATTAAAAGGAAACTACCTTTGACTTTTCATAACCACTTTACGTCAATTTTCCCTCATTACATTTTCTCTCAAATTCTTTTCAGCCAAACACTCTTTCTCCTTCAATTGGTTGCTGATTTTCATCCCTTTTTATTGGATTTCAATTCCTTTTTGATTCCTAATCTTCTCCTCATCAAAACCTCTTGATTTTACATTGGATTTTCAAGAAAACTTGCCCAAATCAAGGAGAAATCAGTCATTAGAGGTAAGCTTCATCCTTCTCCTCTAATGATCAGTTCTTTACTGAAATTCCCAAGTTATCAATCCTTTGTTAATGATTTTTGAGTTGCTTTAATGTTAGAAACAAGAAATTGTCTTAAAACTCAAGATTTTTGGAGAGATCTTGATGATTTTCGTGCTTGATGGTTAGACTCTGTTTTGAGGTTGTTTTCTAAATTATTTTGGATGTTAATTGAAGTTATAAATGAGGTTTTATCAAACAAATCCCGAATGGGCTTGGATTCCTAAGTTTTGCTTGCTAGATTGGTGGTTTTTGTGTTCTGTTATAGCTGGATCTATAAGGACGAATTTGTGGTGATTTTTGATGTTGATTGATGTTTAGAAATGATTGGAAGTGGTAGATCTTGGCTGGTCTTTGTTTTGGATGAGTTTGGAGGTGATTTCGGTTGTGTTTGGTAGCCGAAATGTGGTTTTTGAGTAGAGCAGCAAGTTTAGGTGTGTGGCTGATGATTTCAATGCATGATGATGCATTAATCCTCTTCTCTTATGTGTTATAAACAGGGGAGACATCTTCGGATGCCTTTGGTGTTGATCCGGGAGCTTAGATAGCGTTTTTCTGCAAGCACGCGAAACGTAATCGGTGAGTGTGTATGGTTTTAGAAGTCCTTGTGGGACAAAGAATCAAGGTTTGGGAATTTAGGAAAGGTTTGAAACACCTTCCTAAGTCCGGAAGTAAGTATTGGCTAGATTGCTCTATTAAGTGTGGTGGTTGCCCTTAAAATGCTTTTACATGCTCATGGTTTGAGATAGATAAATTCCTACTGTTTTTATGCATGGTTTGTAGCATGAGATGATGCTTGAAATGATTTCATGAGATAACATGATGCATAGTTGAGATTTGGGCTTTTGTTTTAAAGCATGGTAAATGTTATGGTTTTGAAATTAGATGAGAATGATTTGGAAATGTTGCATGAAAAACAGTAGGTGAGATGATGATTTGACATAATATATTGGCATAGATGTTGAGATACTTACTGGATATAATTGATCGATCAATAGGATGAGAGTGCACTATAAACTAAAAATTCGTACGTACTCTTTGGTTTAACCCAAAGGGAGAGAACTGGTGATGGGTATTCCATCGGGTAGGACTTGGTGAAATACCCAAGCTTTGTGGCGATGAGAGATTTCACCATGTGAGTACGGTGATGTGAGATTCCAACAGAAATTATGTTACTAGACGAGTGAGTACGGTGATGGTAGATGCCACCGGAAGTGTCTAGTGAGTTGTCCGCATATCCGAGTAATAATGAGATGTGAAATGCCAATATAATATATGAAAATGCTTTTGATTCACATGTACCTTTTATGAAATGATTTATGCTATGGGAAATGCATATGAGATTTGTATATGAAATGCTTTGGTGTTACAAGCATGAGTGTGGCCTTGCCATGAGTTTTGCATTGGTTTAAATGCATGAGATAGAATTGAGGTACATGTGTTTTCAAGGAGAAGTTGCTTTGAATGGTTTTCAAGCATGAGATAGAATGAACATGTTGTTTAAAAGCTTTTGAGAAAGTGTTTTCAAGAAATGCATTATTGTGTTGGTTTTCTTTAGAGCATGCCTCACTAAGCAATTTTGCTTACGCTCTCTTTCACCAATAATGCAGATAATTGAGGTGTTTTTGGGCAGCAAGAAGGTTAAGAACATCCAAGGAAGTACAAAGATAATGTATGGTGATGTCTTTATACACTTTAGTTTTGATATATGGAAATGGGAAACCAAGGTTGTATTTGGGAGATATGTTTGAAGTCCCTATGTTTGTGGCATGTTTATGTTGGCATTTATGGGTTGTAAATGGTCCTAAATGTTTGGTTTGAGGTTTGGTTGCTTATATTTATTTTGGGACTAGGGAGCATGCCTTTAGTTTGTGTGCTTTTGTGTTTGATGCCATGCTCGGGTTTGGGGGGTCTTAAATACGTTCCTTAGTGGCTAAATGAGTTGTTGAAATGCTTAGATGCTCATTGAAGTGTGTTTGGATGGCTTGAGATGTCAAAAACCAGCAAAATCTGCTGTCACTAGGCAAGGTGTATCAAAACACCCTCAATTGTTTCGAAACGGGGACCTGAAATGGTCATGGTGTTTCGAAACAGTTGAAGTTGTTTCGAAACAATTTGGTTACTGGTGAAGCCTGTTTTGATACTAGTCTCGGAACATACCCGAGTACCGAAACGGTCAACACCATTTTGATACGGGCGTTTCGGTACGGTGGATAGGCGTTCCGATACAGTTGACCGTTGGATGCTGATTTGAATTGTTTTGAGTTTCCATGCTTTACATTTTCAGTCCTAAATGTTGTGGATGCAATTGCTTGTGCTTGGAATGTTTTTTAAGCTGAAACTTGACAGAGAAGCATGTAACATGATTAATTTCATATTGGTAATCCTAAAATCAGCAATAGTCCTTCCAATTTCCAAAAATTACAATTTGGTCCCTAAATACGTAATTTAAGCAATTGAGTCCCTAAATATTATCCGATCGTCGTGCCTTTCTCTTCCATGATTCGTGAGTGCTCACTTGGGTTTAACATGCATCTAGACAAGATTAAAATGAAAAAAGGGTCGTTAATGAAGGTTGACTTTTGGGTTGACTTTGGTTTTCCCCGTGTAATCTTCGTAGTTCGGGTCAAGCGTCTAGGTCGGGCTAAGGGGGTTACAATTGGTCTGTGGGCATACTCTAATAGCTGCCACTTTTTTGCTCAAGGCATCGCTACCACATTTGCTTTACACGAATGGTACTCAATGGTGAGATAATAGTCCTTAAGTAATTCTACCCACATTCGTTTTCTCAAATTCAATTCTTTTTGTGTCATCAAATACTTCAAGCTCTTGTGATTTGTGTAAACTATGCACTTCTCACCATACAAATAATGTCGCCAAATCTTCAATGCGAACACAACTGTGGGCAACTCTATGTCATATGTAGGGTAGTTCTTCTCATGCACCTTTAGTTACCTAGAAGCATAAGCAACAACTGTTCTTTCTTGCATCAGGACACAACCTAAGCCAAATTACGAAGAATTGTTGTAGATTACAAACTTTTTCCCTGACACTGGCTGAACTAAAATTGTAGCATTAGTCAAGGCTTCTTTTAATTTCTCAAAGGCTTGATGTCTTGCACCTGTCCATTCAAGTCTAACACCCTTTTGCAACAATTTTTTCAAAGGGGCATCCACCTTAGAGAAACCATCTACAAATCTCCTATAGTAACCATCTAAACCTAGAAAACTTTGAATTTCAGTTATGGACTTCAGTTGCTTCCATTCCACAATAACTTCTATTTTCTTAGGATCGACTCTAATCCCTACGGCTAACACAACATGGCCAAGAAATACAACTTCCATGATCTAAAATTCACATTTTCTCAACTTGGCAGAAAGCTGATTACTTAACAACATCTGTAGCACTAACCGCAAATGCTCATCATGTTCTTCCTCGGACCGTGAATAAACAAGAATTTCATCAATAAACACCACTACAAATTGGTCCAAGTACTCATAAAACACCCTATTCATCATATCCATGAAAGCTACTGGTACATTAGTTAACCCAAATGGCATTACCAAAAATTCATAATGTCCATACCTAGTCCTGAAAGCCGCCTTCGGCACATCAACGTCTTTCACCTGCAACTGATAATACCCTGATCTCAAATCAATCTTCGAAAATACTGATGCCCCTCTCAACTGATCAAATAAATAATCAATACGCGACAAAGGGTACTTGTTCTTTACTGTTAGCTGATTCAGTTGCCTATAGTCGATGCAAAACCTCATACTACCATATTTTTTCTTAACAAACAATATTGGAGCACCCCACAGTAAAATACTAGGCCTAATAAAACAGCGGTCTAACAACTCCTGAAGCTAATTCTTCAACTCTTTCAATTCTTTTGGGGCCATACGATACTGAGCAATTGACACATGAGTAGAGTCAGAGATAGTCTCAATAGCAAACTCTAGCTCTTTATCAGTAGAGAAAACCATGCAATTCTTCCGGAAATACCTCTGGAAAATCACAAACTGTCCTAATGTCCTTTGGTCTAACCACACTCATGTTAGGATTCATCACATATGCCAAATATGTCTGACAACCAAAGTTCATCAACCTCTGAGCCTCTAGAGCTGAAACGACATTCGACAAGAACTTAATGTTCTCGCCTACAACAACTACCTCATAGTCATCCACAAGCTTCAATGTAATCCTTTTTGTCTCAAAGTCCACCCAAGCTATATGCACAACAAGACAATCAATACCTAGAATAACATCAAAACCATAGAACGGTAGCTCCATCATATCAACCGGAAGTACATGACCTTGAATCATCAACGGACATCTCCTATACATCCGTCTAACTACAACAGTCTCAGCAAAAGAGCTAGTCACATGCATTCCTACATCTAATATCTCAACAGGGATGTCCAACAATTTCGCATGCTCACTCAGAATATATGAATGCGTAGAACCCAAATCAACCAAGGAAAGCAATGACATGGACTGTAACATGAAATTACCTGCAATAACATATGTGTCGTTCCCGGCCTCTCTCTGTGCATACACCCAAGCTGGTCCACCGCCCTCTGGCTGAACTGCAACAACATGAGCCACGTTCCTCGGAGCCTCAATCCTCGGCTGGAAGTTACCTCGACCGCGCCCATGGCCTCTCTGATGATCAACTGCTCTAACCGGTTGATGACAATTACGCCTCAAATGATCGTGAGATACACAGTTCGAGAATGTACCAGGCACACCCCAACACTCACCCGTATGATGTCTCCTACATGTAGCACACACTGGAGTACGAGCAATAACTCCTTGGCCCTGATGGCCACGGCCTGGGTTACCACCCCGAAACCTATGATCATAATGATGCCTATTATCCTTGTGCCTCTTGACATCACCTCTGTCCCACTGGTTGTGCCTCCTCCCTGAGCTAGAACCACTAGCACGAGAAGACAAACCCAAGTTTTGCTCGATGTCTTTGGCTAGGCTGACCAAAACATCAAAATCTACGTAGTCAGAAGCTAACATGTAAGTCTTCACATCCTTTACCAGCCCATAACGGAAGCACTCACATCTTTCCTTCTCATTATGCACTAACTCAGTAGCATACTGACTCAGTCGTACAAACTGTATCTCACAATCATATACAAACATACTACCGTAAATGAGAGCCATAAACTCCCTCTTCTTCTCATCCAAGAACCATCGACCCAAGTATTTCTTACGGAAGGAAAATCTGAAGAACTCCAAAGTAATCTCACCCTAAGGCATACTAGATGTAGTCGTAGTCCACCAGATATACTGTTGAGTGTGTAAAAGTTCTATTATTTACCCCCCATTTAACCCATATTTCTGCTGCATTCAAGCATAATTCATTGCATTTAGGCTAGATTACAGTTAGACATCACAAATATATTAAATGGCACAGTTTGTACTGAAATTGGTTGCTTTTGCAGGTTGCTGTCGTAGCAGATGGCGAGGCAGGCGATGCACAGTGAAGCTGAAGAGCTGGAACTGAACGAGCAGTAAAGGAGGACGATTGTGCCACGGTTGCCGCTGTGACAGCAAAGGACGACAGCAGTTTCGAGGTGAAGAAGCAAAGTGGACCTCGACAGAAAGAGAAAATTCAGCCTGTCTGTCGTGTAATACCACTATATTTTTCCAAGCCCTAGGTCAGAATGAAGGCCAAGCCCAAGGTTCAAGGAAGATATCCCAAGAAAGAAGGAAGGACGAATTAAAGACTGATTTTCTGAAGATTTAGTCTTTATTTGAATTGTACTTTGATTTAAAGTTGTATTCCTTCCATATTAGAAAACTTGAACCCAAGGCCTATATAAAGGCATGTAATTCGACCTAGGAGACATCATATCCTATCTCTAGCCTTCTTCCCAAAACCCTAGCCGTTTTCATCCTCTCATCATGTTCTAAATTCCCCTTAGGGCCTCGGGTTGATTTGTAAAGTAGTTGCAAGGGTTGCTTTTGTTTTAGTAATTTTCAGTTCAATAAAATAAACTTCAAGTTCTCTTATTCTGGTTATTAACATCTTGCAAGAGTATCGGGAGAGCATTGCGAGGTTATCTATTTACTTAATATCGGGAGAGTTAAGTATACGAAAGGAATAAGAGCGAGTTCTCTAGTTTATAGTTGAACTATCTCGGACCTAGGGATTGGACGAGGTTAAGCGGCTAAAGAAGAATTCAACAACATCGGTGTTCATCCTTCGATTCACGTCGAGAGGTATCATCAAAGACGTGATCATCGACAGACTTGGACCTAGGGATAGGCCAAGGCACAGCAGGGATTCTTGCCAAACTTGAAGTACTGAGTTGGGTAATTGCTGCCGCGATAACCAATGGACCGCTGCCGCGACAGGTGCTGCCGCGACGGGGACGACGACAGCACTAATATTCCTCGACTTAGCAATACCTGCACTACTGAGCAATTCAATACCAGCTCGTTCTCTCTATCTTGATTATTTCAATCTTATTTTCCAGCATTCTTTATTATTCTCGTGACAAACATCTTAAATATTCTTTTTACTTCCGTGCAGTAATTCAAGGTGAAGCTATTGGCTCATTCCCTGTGGAGACGATATCCGATACTTCCGTATCACTTTACTACTTGCGTCGTGTACACTTGCACTACAATTGCGATAGACACTTTTACACGCAACAAGTTTTTGGCACCGTTGCCGGGGACTGGCAACATAACTCTACCTTTTCTTTTACTGCACTTTTCGTTTTTATTTTTATTTTTCTGTTTTAAGTTGGTTTGTTCAACCTGTGCTTTTCACAAGGTTTCTTGTTTATGCGCAGATCGAGACGAGGAGAAGAACCTGAGTATCCATTAGATCCTGAAATAGAACGTTCGTTCAATCTTAGGAACCGACTTCGTTACGTACTAGCCAGGAACGAGTACCTTGACGAACAGTTAGAGACGATGCAAAACCAAGGGAACCCCCAGGTTGATAATCCTGTCAGAGATGGAGAGATTATCCCTCCTGCCGCTGCCGCACGCCGGTCATGCCGAGACTACATGCTGAATGATCATGTAGAACTACAAACCACGCTGCCAAATATAGATGTTGATAACTTCGAGCTGAAACCTGTTATGTTTACCATGATCAACAACGCCGATCAATTTAGTGGTGCTGCTACAGAGGATGCTAGGGAGCATCTAAAAACGTTCCAGGAAATCTGTGGTTCGTTTAGACTACCAGTAGTTAATCCGGAGATACTGAGGCTTCGGTTGTTTCCCCATTCATTGAGGGACAGAGCAAAGACTTGGTGGAATAAATTTACGCCGGGTTCAATTAGAACTTGTGCAGATTTGTCTCGTGAATTCTTATCTCGTTTTAATCCTTCACATTTATCTGAGCGATTACGTAACGAAATTGCTACTTTTCAACAGGAAGAAGATGAGCCGATGCACGAGGCCTGGGACAAATTTACCACTCTTCTACGGAACTGCCCAATGCATGGATTCCCCGTTTGGAACCAGGTAACCAAGTTTTATAATGCTGCCAATTTACAAACTCGTATTAGAATTGATTCAGCAACAAATGGATTACTACTGGACAGAGACCCAGATGAGGCAATGTAAGTATTGAAAAATCTGGCTAAGAATGAGGACCAGTTTCCGACAGCAAGAAGAGGGGGTAAACAAGTCCTAGCTGTTAAGGATTATGAGGCCGACAACACAATGAAATCACAGGTGGCATACCTTACTAAGGAAATGAAAAAGCTCTTGAACGGTGATTCACAGCCGGTATTTGCTGTCGAAGAGGTATGCGAAATTTGTGAAGGAAATCATAGTTCGGATGAATGTCCTATACAGTTAGAAGAGGGAACGTATGTTGGAAACTACAATAAGCAGAATTACAACTCCAACAACTACAATCCCAACTGGAGAAAGGATCCCAAGTTCTCTTGGAGCAATCCTAATAATGCCCTGAATCGTCAAGCACACAACAATCAGAATCAGGGAGGACCTAGATTGCTGACTTGACAGCAACAACAATCACAGCAGCAGCAACATCCACCACTTGCCTCGAATAGTATACTAGAACAGACTCTGGCTACATTTATGTATCAAACAGGTACCTACATTGAGAACATGAATCACTTTGTCAAGAAGACAGAAACTTTCATGGACAAAACAGAGATGCGGATGACCAATCATGAAGCTACTTTGAAATCGTTAGAGACACAGATGGGTCAGATTTCCCAGCATGTTAACCCAAGGCAGAATGGCGGATTTCCTAGCAATACTGAAAATGCTAGACAGCCCACACATGAGCAGTGTAAAGCCGTCACTACTAGGAGTGGGAAGAAATTACCAGGGCCAGAGAAGAAAACTAAAACAACAAAGAAACCAGCCCTGAAGACACCTGCCGAGGAAGCTGCCCCGACAGGTAATAAACAGACTGCTGCCGATGAACCTGTCACGACAGCAGAAGGGATAGAGGAGAAAGATGATGAACCCAAACCTCCTCAGATCCGTATGCAGTGGGAAGGACGTATTGCTGATTATCGTCCCCCACCACCTTTCCCTCAACGGTTACAGAAATTGAAACAGGAATCACAGCTTAAGAAAATTTATGATATTTTTAAGCAGGTTCATATCAACATTCCGTTGTTAGATGTTGTGAGGGAAATACCCGGTTACGCCAAATTTCTCAAGGATGCCATGTCAAAGAAGTCCAGACTTGGGGAGTTTGAAACGGTAAATATGACACATGAATGAATGAGTATTTTGCACAAGTATCCACCCCAAAAGAAGAAGGATCCTGGGAGATTCATCATACCATGCGTAATCGGAGACAAATTTGTGTGTAAGGCACTTTTGTGATCTTGGTGCTAGTATAAATTTAATGCCAAAATCTGTTTTTCAGAAATTAGGTATTGGAAAAGCTCGGCCCACAACAGTAGTACTGCAGCTGGCAGACCGCTCTTACGTTCACCCAGAAGGAAAAATTGAAGATATTCTGGTAAGAGTGGATAAGTTTATTTTTCATGCTGACTTTCTTATCTTAGATTGTGAAGCAGATGAGAACGCACCAATCATCCTGGGGCGACCCTTCTTAGCCACAGGAAGATCACTGACTGATGTAGAAAGAGGAGAACTAATTATGAGAGTGAACGATCAAGAGATCAAGCTAAACGTTCTCCAAGCAATGAAACATGCTGATGTAGGAGAAGAGTGCAAGGCCATCACTGTAATTACCTTTGACCAACCCTGCATCAGGTCGGGCTGCCACGACATCAAAATTGGTCACTGCCTCGGCAGCCACTTAGAAGACTGTCGCGACAGCAACTCCTCAGAATCAGATACATCTAATACTGAAGGTCAGAAGGAGGTAAACTGGATAGGCAATCGTCCATGTAAGTTATTTGAGCCTTTAAATTATACCTCAGATAACCATGCAATTCAAAAGCCATCAACTGTTGAGCCCCCTGTTTTAGATCTTAAGCCCCTCCCAGGGCAATTAAAATATGCTTTCCTTGGTTTAAATGATACGTTGCCTGGTTTAAAAGATACGTTGCCCGTAATCATCTCTTCCAAGTTGATGCAGGAACAGGAACAACAGCTAATAGGGATGTTGCAGCAGCACAAAAAGGCGATTGGATGGACGATAGCTGATATCCAAGGCATTAGTCCGACATTATGTATGCATAAAATTCTTCTAGAGGATGATCATAAGCCGACTATTGATGCTCAGAGACGACTGAACCATGCCATGAAAGAGGTGGTGCGAAAAGAGATAATCAAATGGTTAGATGCTGGAATAATCTACGGCATCACGGACAACAAATGGGTGAGCCCGGTGCAGTGCGTTCCTAAGAAAGGAGGAATGATCGTGGTGACCAACGAAAACAATGAGCTAATCCCAACCAGGACTGTGACCGATTGGAGGGTTTGTATGGACTATCGGAAGCTTAACAAAGCTACCCGAAAGGACCACTTTCCTTTACCCTTTATTGATCAAATGCTTGATAGACTAGCGAGTAAACCTTACTATTGTTTTCTTGATGGTTATTCAGGTTATAATCAAATAGCTATCGCACCGGAAGATCAAGAAAAGACGACATTCACATGCCACCAGATTGGACATTACCGTTCGAGATCATGTGTCATGCTAGTAACTATGCTGTCGGGGCAGCACTTGGGCAGCGGAGAGACAAACTCTTTCATGTCATATACTATGCCAGCAAAACACTGAATGACGCCCAAGTGAACTACACCACCACAGAGAAGGAACTATTAGCTGTGGTATTCTCCATTGACAAGTTTCGTTCTTATATACTTGGAACGAAGGTCATAGTCCATACAGACCACTCTGCATTGAAGTATCTGTTCACGAAGAAGGATGCAAAGCCTCGACTGATACGTTGGATTCTGCTACTGCAAGAATTTGACCTTGAAATCAAGGACAAAAAGGGGACAGAAAATCAAGTGGTAGATCACTTGTCAAGGTTGGAGAAGGGACAGAGTCTACCGACAGATAAGACAAACATATTGGAGACCTTCCCAGATGAGCAGCTATTTGCTGCCGCAGTTACTGCCGCGACAGCCATGGCGGCAGGTAAATCTACTGAACTCCCCTGGTATGTAGATTTCGTTAATTTTTTAGTTAGCAGAATAATTCCTTCTGACCTTAATTATCAAGCCAAGAAGAGGTTCCAAAATGATGTTAAGCATTATTATTGGGACGAACCTCTTCTTTTCAAAATCTGTGCAGATCAGGTTATAAGGAGACGCGTACAATAGGATGAACAGGAAGATATACTTCATCACTGTCATGCTTCACAGTATGGAGGACACTTAGAAGGCAACAAAACTGCTGCCAAGGTTCTGCAGTCAGTATTCTATTGGCCGTCATTGTATAAAGATGCTCAAATATTCTACAAGAGCTGTGACAAGTGCCAACGGACAGGAAACATCTCAAGGAGACACGAGATGCCGCTGCAGAACATTCTTGAAGTCGAGATCTTTGACGTTTGGGGGATCGATTTTATGGGACCATTCCCATCATCATGTGGGAATTTTTACATCCTCATGGCAGTAGATTATGTATCTAAGTGGGTTAAAGCTATCGCCACTCAAAGAATGATGTCATTACTGTTTAAAGGTTTTTACAAAAAAACATCTTTTCTAGATTCGGCAACCCTAAGGCGATCATCAGTGATAAAGGGAGACATTTCGACAACAGGGTTATTGCTGCTGCCTTGAAGAAGTATGGTGTTAAGCATCGGATTGCAATAGCATATCACCCACAGACCAATGGGCAAGCTGAAATTTCCAACAGGGAAGTCAAGAACATTCATGAAAAGATGGTTAAGCCAACTAGGAAAGATTGGTCTTTACACCTGAATGATGCGTTATGGGCTTATAGGACAGCTTTCAAAACTCTATTGGGCATGTCTCCTTACCAATTGATTTATGGGAAAACATGCCATTTACCTGTCGAGATAGAGCACAGAGCATACTGGGCAATCAAGGCAGTGAATATGGACTTGGACAAGGCAGGACAGAAAAGGCTATTGGATCTGAACGAAATTGAAGAAATCCGGACAATGGCCTACGACAATGCAAGAATCTACAAGGATAAAACTAAGAAGTGGCATGATCAAAAGTTGCTGCCACGACAGTTCTGCCCAGGGCAGCTTGTATTTCTGTTTAACTCTAGATTAAAACTCTTTCCAGGAAAGCTGAAATCTAGATGGTCTGACTTGTTCCAAGTTGTACAGGTTTTTCCCCATGGTGCCATCACGATCAGATCTTTAAAAGATAGGCACCAATTCAAAGTCAATGGACATCGCTTGAAGCATTATCAGGGGACTGAAGCCCCACGAATGCAGGAAGTGGTTACCTTAGGAGATGCCCCACCCGGCATCCCTAACTTAAATTAAATTTTATTTTAATTATTTTTATAATTTAATATTATTTATTAGGAAATTAGATTCATTTTATTTTTAAATAATGTTTTTATTTTTCTGTTTTTAGGAATTAAAGGAGACAAGAAGAACAGGAGAAGTGAATTCAGCCCACCATCATTCCACCATCCCAAAAAGCCCAAATTTTGGAGCCTGCCGTTTCAGCTGCCGCGACAGACACGGAAAATACTGGCTGTCAACACGCTATCGCGACAGACATGGAAACGCATGACAGACGCGTCAGACACGCAAAACGCGTAATAGTTGGCCCCGTTATTCACGCCTGCCGTTACAGCTCCAACAGGCATCAAATTCTTCTATATATAAACCCCGTTTCATTTTTCATTTTCACTCACTTCTACTCTTATCACTTGCTTCCTCTAGAATTTAGCTGCTTTCCTTTTTATTATCTCAACCCTTGCAACAATGTCTTCCAGAAACACCCGTAGGAATGCTGCCTCCAGTTCCACCCTGACAACAACCACCCCACGCGCATTTCAGATCATAGACATGTGGGAAGAAAGAGGATTCATCTACACTTCGAAGGAGGGAGACTTCGGCCTAAAACCGTTCATTGCTCGCAAGATAAGGGCTCTACAGTGGCAAATCTTTGCCGAACAACCTGAGGAGATGAACGTCTCTTTGGTGCGAGATTCCTACGCTGCCATCAACAGCAAAACGGCGACAACAGTCACCGTACGAGGGAGGGAAGTGCCGTTCAAAGCTGAATATATCAACACCTTGTACGGGTTCTATGTCGGCAGCAACAATGATGGCCACCAACAGTTCCTGAACACCCTTGACCCTGCTGCCTATGATGTTGTCATGGCAGAGCTGACAGATGAGGGAACTCAGTGGAATACCAGCCGTAAGAACCCAAGGACGGTAAAAAGAACTCAACTCCTGCCGGAAGCCAAGTTATGGAACACTTTAATCAAAAAGCGCATCATGCCGACGTCACACAATACCACTGTCGACCAACCCAGGTTAGCATTAATTTATTCCATTTTACATGAGAGGCCCATTAACGTGGGCAGCTATATCCGCGAAAGCATACTGGAATGTGCACACCGGCCGATGGGACCGCTCTATCTGCCGCACCTCATCACAACCTTCTGCCGCGGTCATGGGGTACCTGAAGCTGTCACCGACCTTGGAGTCCAAGGGAAGGGATGGACGGACAAGAAAATACTCAACTTAATGGATCTGACTGTTGCCACCCCTCTGTCCTCATTTGTTCTTGCTGCCGCAACAACAGACACGACAGAGCCAACTGAAAATGAACCTGCTGCAACAGAAGCCAGACAGCATCCAGCAGCAGCAGCCACGACTGACTCCTCCTCCCAGATTCTTGCTGCTATCCAAAAGATGGAGGAACGGCAGCTCGGTCTTATGAGCTTCATCGGGGATTTCACTACATCTACGGTACACTTCATCAGAAACTCTTTACATTTCCCTGATGTCGTATTCTCCACCTTCCCTACACATTATTTTACTGTACCAACCCCTGCCCACACCCCAACACCTGCTGCCACACCACGAACACCTCTTGCAGCATCCACACCAACACCTGCCACGATAGCCGCTGGCAGCAACCCTGCAGCTGAGACTTCTGCCCGTGGGACAAAGAGAAGAATGACCTCGAAAGAACTTGAGGCATTCATCGCCGGTTTCTCTTCTTCCTCCATTTGGCAGGAAAGCGACAATGAACCCTCTATTAAGAGGAATCTAGCCAAAGAGTTCACACCGATGAAACGACAGAAGATAATGGCAGACAAAAACAAGCCGGACAGTGGCAGTGGCAGCATCAGCGGCAGCGGCTGCGACAGGGAGAGTAGCAGCAACAGTTCAGAGGTCCAAGTTGTGGAGAAACCCCCTCACATCTCCCCAACTAGAATTTAACCCCCGAGGGAGGCTAAAACAAAGAACACATTTGCCTCCCCCATCCGCCAGCCAGCTCTGAAGGCTCGTGCCCGCCGCTAGATTCGAGTCAGCAGCAGCAGTGACGACAACGCATAAAATTTTAGTTTCTTACCTTATTTTGATGTCTGCCTTTATATATTTTGTGATGTACTTTTCCATTTCCTTTTTATTTTTATCTTTCATTTTTCATTGAGGGCAATTCAACCCTCGAGTTTGGGGGTGGCATCCCTCCATTAATGGAGTCTAATTTAAGTTTTAAAATTGTGTCTTTTACTTAGTTTATTTTTGGTTGAAAAAACGAAAAAAATTTGAAAATTTTGGCTTAAGTTTGTGAACTGAACTTACCTGCCGTGACAGCTCTGTCGTGGCAGTGCCTTTAGGATAGTTTTAGGGGAAGTTTAGAGCCTTTCTATAGTTCTGAAAACTTAAACACCATTGTGACTGTTATACTGCTTAGAACTCTTTTAGTCAACTAGAATAGGAAGCTTAGCACTTGAATAGCCCCTAGAGGTGCCTAACACTGGCTCTAGGAAAGAAGTTTAGGAAAATAGACTCAACAGCCCTAGAGGTGCCCGAAACCGGCTCTAGGAAGATAGCTAGAGGTGCACAAAACTGGCTCTAGTGAAACTTTAGCTTAAAAAATTAATGAAATCGAGTCAAAACAGAAAAAGAGCATAAGAAGTGCCTTCAAAAAGATAAACTTTGGCATAAAAATTCAAGTTAGAGGATAAAATATTCTAGTGAAACTAAGGGAGTCTTGGCATATGATTGTTCACAAGCATGCACACACTGCACGAGGACTATAGTGAGATTCTGGATAAATCCTAAGTTATCCAACAAGGTGCTGCCGTCGACAGAGAAGGAATGAAGGGTAAAGGAAAGTTCACGGTTTTAAGCCAAAACAAAAAGATTTCTTTTAGGTTTGAATTGCATGAGGGCAAGCAAAAACTTGAGTTTGGGGGTGTGTTGAGTGTGTAAAAGTTCTATTATTTACCCCCCCATTTAACCCATATTTCTGCTGCATTCAAGCATAATTCATTGCATTTAGGCTAGATTACAGTTAGACATCACAAATATATTAAATGGCATAGTTTCTACTGAAATTGGTTATATTATTTACCCCTCATTTAACCCATATTTCTGCTGCATTCAAGCATAATTCATTGCATTTAGAGCTGGAACTGAACGAGCAGTCAAGGAGGACGATGCTGCCATGGTTGCCGCTGTGACAACAAAGGACGACAGCAGTTTCGAGGAGAAGAAGCAAAGTGGACCTCGACAGAAAGAGAAAATTCAGCCCGTCTGTCGTGTAATACCACTATATTTTTCCAAGCCCTAGATCAGAATGAAGGCCAAGCCCAAGGTTCAAGGAAGATATCCCAAGAAAGAAGGAAGGACGAATTAAAGACTGTTTTTCTGAAGATTTAGTCTTTATTAGAATTGTACTTTGATTTAAAGTTGTATTCCTTCCATATTAGAAAACTTGAACCCAAGGCCTATATAAAGGCATGTAATTCGACCTAGGAGACATCATATCCTATCTGTAGCCTTCTTCCCAAAACCCTAGTCGTTTTCATCCTCTCATCATGTTCTAAATTCCCCTTAGGGCCTCGGGTTGATTTGTAAAGTAGTTGCAAGGGTTGCTTTTGTTTTGGGAATTTTCAGTTCAATAAAATAAACTTCAAGTTCTCTTATTCTGGTTATTAACATCTTACAAGAGTATCGGGAGAGCATTGCGAGGTTATCTATTTACTTAATACCGGGAGAGTTAAGTATACGAAAGGAATAGGAGCGAGTTCTCTAGTTTATAGTTGAACTATCTCAGACCTAGGGATAGGACGAGGTTAAGTGGCTAAAGAAGAATTCAACAACATCGGTGTTCATCCTTCGATTCACGTCGGGAGGTATCATCAAAGACGTGATCATCGACAGACTTGGACCTAGGGATAGGCCAAGGCACAGCAGGGATTCTTACCAAACTTGAAGTACTGAGTTGGGTAATTGATGCCGCGATAACCAATGGACCGTTGCCGCGACAGGTGCTGCCGCGACGGGGACGACGACAGCACTGATATTCCTCGACTTAGCAATACCTGCACTACTGAGCAATTCAATACAAGCCCGTTCTCTCTATCTTGATTATTTCAATCTTATTTTCTAGCATTCTTTATTATTCTCGTGACAAACATCTTAAATATTCTTTTTACTTCCGTGTAGTAATTCAAGGTGAAGCTATTGGCTCAGTCCCTGTGGAGACGATATCCGATACTTCCGTATCACTTTACTACTTGCGTCGCGTACACTTGCACTACAATTGCGATAGACACTTTTACACGCAACATATACACATCTCCCTAAAGTAGAGAAATGATACAACCAAGCTTCTTAGTGTCTGAGCACTCCATCTGACCCAATATATGTGTGATACTCTCTAGCCACTCCTCTAACCGCTCAGGTGACAATCCACGAAACTCAACTCCACCCAGACTACGGAGTCTCTCAAGGGGCAAACCAGTCCCCGCACCCTGAGGTGGTACAACAGCTCACATACCCGTCACAGCTCCCTGGAAGGCACCGGTAATAGTCTGAACTAACTGAGCTAAGTCAATCACGGTCTGACCCTAGCCAACTGGTGGTAATATACCCTAAAATCCGACCTCGTCTCCTCAAAGCAGAGGTGGGGGAAACTCCTCCTCAACAATTGGCTCCTCAACATGAGCCTCAACATGATCCTCGACAGGATTCTCAACAGCCTGAGCTGCAGCCCGTGGTTCCTGATGAACCACTCTAGGCCTGCCTCGGGGTCTCGCAATAGCAACAGACAAAAGCAATATAACAACCACAACAACAATAACACACAAAGGTTTGGGTCAGCAAGGGCAAGGGTCCAAATTGCTCAAGTATTTATCCAAAACCATTTTCTTACAATAATACCTAGCAATGGGTTGCTTAACAAACCTCTAACTAACGATAACAACATAGTAACAGATTATGCTATCAACCAATCATGGCAAAAGAACCACCGTACAACGCAACCAACGGATAAACCACCCAAAAATCTCGCAAACACATCAACTTACCTCACTTACCTTCCCTAAAGATGCATAACCTGGCTCTAATACCAACAGATGTAACCCCTCGTCCTAGCCTAGCCACCAGACCGACTCAAGGTGGTCACACGGGACTACCCGATGAAAAACCCGAAGGTTTTTCTCCGGTTAGCAACCCTAAAAGAGAAAACACCACTATCTTTTTATTTATCTTTTCTAGATGCTCATTTATAACTTAGGTGTGAAACACTCGTAGCGGATAAAAAATGAACAACAAGCATCGAACGATTAACCGATCTTAAAGGGACCAAAATGCGATTCTAGCATAAAATGGGCCTAACATGAAATTAAGGTTACTACTTTGAGATTAAGTCAATTTCATGCTCACATAATGAAATGCAGCTCAAAACAACAACCCGAATACTTCCGATTGATAACACATCAACCGAGGGCCAAAACACAAGAAAAACAAACTTAGAAGATGCCTTAACCGAAAATAACGACCACCGTTTTGAAACCAAAGAGCCTATTTCAAAACAAGTCTTCACCAGGATTTTCCAGAGAGCAAATGTTTCGGAATAGGGAAGCCCGTTTCGCAATGCCAAGATAAAAAAGCATGGGCGTTTCGTAACTCTGGTGCCCGTTTCGAAACACTTGCCTGCATATTGGTTCTAAAACACTTTTTAAGCACCTCCAAGCTTGCTAAACTCGACTTAACAACACACATACAACAAAGGATCAACATAACATGCATTTCCCATGCAAAGGACTTTAACAAAGTCATACAAGACAATATCCAATCTATGATTAAACAAGAACGAAACATATGGTGATTCACATTTGCATAAAAGGTCAAATCACAGGATAAGCATTAAAACAACGAAACCATACTTCACACAACATCCTAGGATCATAACAAACTTGTCTCAAACATACATCCTTTAAGCATCATGTCTCCAAAAATAAAACATACCATCCCCAATGTTAGTAGTATTATTACAAACTTAAAACTCATACTTGAGCCAAAGTGGAAAAAGGCTTTGCTCCCCTTGCTTGCTTACATCCCAGAACTCTAACGGTCTGCATTGTTGAAAAAGAGAGCGTAAGCATTTAAGCTTAGTGAGCGGAGCTCAAAACCAAACAACAATAATGCAATTTTAAAACCAATTAGAGCATTGAAAACCAAAACCTTTACCAAATCAAAAATGCGTGTACAACATCTTACAACAACACATTAACCAACAATATCATCTTACCAAACAACCATTCTTACAAACCACAACTTACTCTTACAAGGCCTTACCAAACCTTAATCCAACTTACCATAATATTACAATCTTACAACTTTTATAGGACGTCGATGAGAGTAAACTCAATCATCGTGCCCAAGCTAATCTTACACATACAAATATATCTGACACGGCCGAATTTTCTTGCATGTACGAATTTTGTCTTACACGCAGGCGAGTTTTGTCCTACAAGTCTTACATGTGCACATTAATCATAGTTGATCGATCAACTATATCCGGGAAAGATTTTAACTTATGCCAATATTCTAACAAGGGTCAAACTTACCAAGCTTACATGGCTATCAAGCCCATCTTTCCACATCTTACTCTTACCAACATTTCCATACTAAGCATGCCTTTACCAACACATATATCTTAAAATCTTACGACAACAACATAAGCATGCTCACAACATAACATAGGCAATAAAGGTAGGAAAAACAATAGGCAAAACAATCACGAGTCTTACCAAAATTTTGTAGCACATCAGACAATATCAAAAACATGGTGAAATGTAAAACCACTTACTCTTGAGTTTAGATTGGCTTATCAAGCCCAATCTAAACTCCCAAAATCATCTTTGAACATTTCCAAACGCTTTAAAACATTTCGACTCACCGATAAACTCGTTCCAAAAAGCCGAAACCCACAAATAGCTAACGATCACCCGAATTTGCTCCCAAACTAGAATCCCCTATTTTTAAACAAGTAAAAACCAAATAGTAACACCCAAATAAGCTTCCAAACATGCAGAAACACTGAAATCCAACAATTACTCTCAAATACCCAACAATCCAATACCAAAAATCATTAAAATCACTTCCAAAACGTCCAAAACACAAACCCAACCATTACCCATCATTTAAACCATAAAAACTCATATATTAACATCAAAATCAGCAATTTAAACATGCCAAAATCATTGCTGCCATTAAAAACCTGATATCAAGCTTAACCTCAAGATCTTTCATACGAAACTCCACTCAAACTTCAAGTTTCAGTTTCCTTATGATTCTTCCTTCATATAAACAACCTTTAAACACCAAAACATCATTTAAAAACATTCTAAAACCTAGCCTAAGCCATTTGAACGAAAATCTTCCAAAAGCCCATTTTATTTCAAACCTTTAACATTTAAATCAAAAGAGGTAACCATTTGATTTTGATAGGAGACTAAAAAACAAGTTTAATTAAAGAAAGACAAGATGAAATCAAGTTTACCTCCCAAAAGCTTGATGGGTAATCCCTTGGATTGAAAATGCTTTAATGTTGGCTTGGTTTTAAGAAACTAACGTGAAAATGAGAGTGAGGCTGATTCAAAGGCCTTCCTTTTTGTTATAAAACCCTTTTAAAAATAGGTTTGGGTTTAATTAAAAACTATGACAACATTTTTGGCTGATTTTACAAAACAACCACCAACTTTTGAAAACTTGCGATTTGGTCACTAGACTGAAATCTCAACCTTCTAGAATTAATTTTCCAAAATTGTTTTTGCAAAACTCTTATACATAAAAAATATTAATTTTAGAAATTAATCCCAACTTTTTAGGAATATCCGAAGAGGATTTCCCTGGTCTAACACCAAAAATCAACTAGCTCATAGAATATCAAAATCCACATCCACAACATCTAGCCTTTGGTTGTACTAGTTTTGAGCCTTTGGTTGCACTTGATTTTAATTGCATTTACCTATTGTTTTAAAGCATGTTATTGAGTATATAAATTGTGTATGATGAAGCCATGTGGTTAAAGGATGCACTAGGTAAATGATCCTTGTATGCATGAGATGATGCATGAGATTTGAAGCATGGTTTAATGCTTGAGTTATGGCTTTTCATGAATGCTTTGTAAAAACAATGAGGTATGCATGTGTTATGGATTTCATTGGCAAGTGATGTTGAATAAAGTGTTTTATAAATGAAATCGGATATAATTAGCTTGCTATAGGATTGAGTGCATTATAAACAAGTTTCCTTGGATGTTTAGGGGTTGTGATTGTACCGAACGATTGGGGATTGTATAAGGTTGCAACGGTTGAGAGTAGCTCCCAGGTACGAACCTTGTGTGTGTCTCATCGCTCGTTAGTGGGTTATACATCTACCGATGAGAGGTGTTGAGGGGTTGTAATTGTACCGAATACTCCACCACGGGTGTCACACCAATGGAGGGTCGCTCTCGTGTGTGAGCCTTGAGATGTCGGTAGAGTGTAAAAAGGGTGTCGGACAACCCTTGGTAATCTGTGTAACGCCCCGGTTTTGGGCTTGGAAGTTTTGGGTTTGGACCGGACCGGTCGGGTTGCGGTTCGAATATATAAAGGTGGAATTAGGAAAGCCTAGTTCAGGTTGCATTAAAAATATGGAAAAATGTTCTAAAATCCTCTTTTAATATATATAAGTGAACTGTGAAATCAATTTTGCAAAATGAGGTTTGGAAGGGTGACATTTTGGCTAGTGACCAAAATGTAATTTTTGAAAACTGTGAGACTGTTTTAAAAAGGATTGAAACTTTGAATCTTTAAGGAGCTATTTACCCAATGGGAGTTTCTCCATATTTTCTAAATATATTAAATGATTAATTAAAAGGTTTTTAATATAAACAAAGTGGAGGGAAGATATTTTAGTTTTAACTAACTTTTCTCTCAACTATTTTCTCTCATTCTCTCTCAAGCCAAACATCTCTCTCCAGAGCTTTTCTCTCTGATTTTGTCACCTAAATTCATCTTTTCAATTACATATTGATTGCTAATCATCTCTACAACAAAACCTCACCATTTGCTAAGTGGATTTTCATGAAAACTTGATTCTAAAAGGGAGAAACTCAAGTTTGGAGGTAAGAACGTCCTTCTCCTCTAAACTCTCAGTTGTTTACTGAAATTCCCAAGTTCTCAATCCTTGATTTATGATTTATTAAAGGTTTTACAATTGGAATTTGATTTTGGCTTTAAAATGCAAGATTTGCTTGATTTTGGTGAAATTTTCGTATGATCTGTTTGGGCAGTGTGTTGAGGTGTTAAATTGATGTTAATTGAATGTTAATTTGATTAGAAATTGAGGCTTAATCAATGCAATCCCGAATAGGTTGAATTTCCTAAGTTTTGCTTGAGTTTTTGGTTGTTTTTGGAGTGATCTTGGTGATTTGTTATAGCTGGAGGTATAAGGACGAGTTTGAGATCATTTTGGATGTTAATTGATGTTTAAAAATGGTTAGAAGTGATGGATCTTGGCTGGGTTAAGTTTCGGAAGTGTTTGGTGGTGATTACGGTTGTTTTTGGTAGCCGAATTGATGATTTTGTGATGAGCAGCGAGTTTAATTGTGTTGCTGGAGTTTTTAGTGCATTATGATGCATTAATCCTCTAATTGTAACCCCCTTAACCCGGCCTAGACGGTTGACCCGAATTAAGAAAGTCACACGGGGAAAACCAAAGTCAACCCGAAAGTCAACCTTGATTAACGACCTTTTTTTTCTTCTTTTCAACCTTGTCTAGATGCACTTTAGACCTAATTGTGATCACACAAACATCATACCAAAAGATCACAAACATCAGAGATCAAACAGGGACTTAATTGAACAATTTACAACTTTAGGGACCAAATTATAAATTCTGATAATTATAAGGACTTAACCCAAATTGAAGTTACCATCTTCAAATTAATCATGTTTCATGCTTCTCTGTAAAATTTCAGCTCAAAAGGACTTCCCAAACTCATACAATTGCACAAACAAGTTTCAGGACCAAAACGCAAACATTCCAAAACATATAACTGCCAATGTCAGCCCCCAACGGTCACCCGTTCCGAAACAGGCATAGCCCATTTCGAAACTCGGGGCCGTTTCGCAACGCGTACTGAAACGGGGGTCTGGCAGTGGCCTTTCCGTTTCGGAACGGTCCCTCCCGTTTCGGACGCCTGGGCACAATTAAGGCACCCGTTCCGAAACGGTAGGTGCTGTTCCGAAACACCCTGCACAGATTGCCTAAAAAATGCATACTTAAACATGCAATTGACCAACCAATCATGCTCCAAATGCCACCAAACTTTGCCAACATGCAATTCAACATATATGAGACATACTTGCATCAACAATTCATCAGAACATCCACATATATGAAAAGCCCCAAATCTATAGGCATGCTTCCTACACAAGTAAGCCATTCAAGCATAAACTTCCAATTCAAGCATATAAAGGCCAACCACAATAACCAGCATTCTCAACAACATTTAACATACTTAGGGAGTTCAAAACATCTCCCAAAACATATACATTGGTCCCCCATTGCCAAATTACCAAAAGCTAAAATGTACTTAGAAAACCTTCCATACTTAGAGCTTTGTTTCCACTTGGATGCCTGCCCTCCTTGCTGCCCTCAAGTACACTAATGCTCTGCATTATTGAATTAAGAAAACGGGAGAGAGCGTAAGCAAAAGCTTAGTGAGGAATGCTCGATAAAACCATCCAATAATGCATTTATAAAACACTTATAAAACATGCTTCAAACATCATTTGCACATGCTCAAAAGCATACTTAAAACAAGCATCTCATGCTTCATTTCATTACATGTCATATTGGCCTCAAGTGATACATTTCATTTCTTTGAAAACAAGTTCATCGACTTTCACCCCAAGGACTTTTAAACACCTTGGACCCCAAGGACTTTTAAACACCTTGGCCATGGACTTTTAAACACCATGAATTAGATCACCTCAAGGACTTTTAAACACCTTGACCCCAAGGACTTTTAAACACCTTGGCCATGGACTTTTAAACACCATGAATTAGATCACCTCAAGGACTTTTAAACACCTTGAGCCCAAGGACTTTTAAACACCTTGGCCTATGGACTTTTAAACACCATAGAAAGGACCACACAAGGACTTTTAAACACCTTTGTGTCCGTAACAAGAATCATCCAAGGACTTTTAACCACCTTGATGTTCTTAAGTAACAAGGCTCACTCAAGGACTTTTAACCACCTTAGTCACCTCAACCTTTTCAAAACATCACTTGCCAATATACATCATTTTCATCAATAAATCCACTGTTTTAAAGCATTAAAACAAGCCATATTCATCATGCACTTGAAAGCATCAAACCACATTTAATCAATGTTCAAAAACAAGGAACTCTTACCTTGAGCTTCCTTTAACATATGGCTTATCAAAACAGCAAATACCATGCTAAATCATGCTTTCAAAACAGTAATCAAAACATGCAAATAACCACATTGCATCACAACAAAATCATGGCCACCAATAGAGAGAATTTCCGAAAACTTACACTAGAGCTTAGCAAAGTTGCTTAGACTTAAACTAAGCTCCCAAGACATTGGTTTCAAAGCCGAAAACCCAATTTCACTCACCGATTCCACTTCGCCTCAAGCCAAAGCACCACTTCAAGCTTCCGGATCAACAACTCTTGGATCCAAAGATGCCTCCCCTGATTAAACACATTAAAGCAGAGATTTAATGCATCATGATGCATCAAAAGCTTCAATGAAAGCACTCAAACTCGCTGCTCTCATTCACACTCCAATTTCGGCCACCAAACACAACCGAAATTGCATCAAAACCACTTCTCAACAAAGCCCAGCCATAAACCAGCAAAACCTAACATCCATTAACACCATTTAACATCTAAAAACAACATATAAACATCCTTATACCTCCAGCAACATCAGATCCACAAGATCACCACAAAAACATCCAAGAATCACAAGCTAAACTTAGGAAACACAACCTATCCGGGATTGCATTAATCAAAACTCATTTCCTTATCAATTTAGAGTTCATTTAACGTCAAAAACATACCTCAAATCACAGATTAATCATATCTAACGAAAATCATCAAAAATCACCAAATCTTGCATTATAAGCCAAGATCCATTTCACCACTTAAAATCCTTTAATAAAACTTCAATTAAGAGTTGAGAACTTGGGAATTTCAGTAAAGAACTGATAGTTTAGAGGAGAAGGACGTTCTTACCTCCAAACTTGTGTTTCTCCACTTTTTGGAATCAAAAACCTTGTTGAATCAACTAGCAAATGATGAGGTTTTGAAGATATGTTGATTAGGAATCAAAAGAATGTTGAAAGGAGGATTTTAGGTGAGAAAATCAGAAACAACTCTCTGGAAAGCAAGTGTTTGGATTGAGAGAAAATGAGAGAAAGAAAATAGAGAAGTTAGTTAAGAAAATAGCCAAATGGCCTTTCCCTCCACTTTTGATATGTTTTAAAATCAGAATAAATCTCAAAATATCTTAGAAAAATCTGGAGAAACTACTTTTGGAATAATAGCTCCTTAAAGATTCAAAGTTTCAACTCTTTATAAAACAGTCACAAAACTTTCAAAAATTACATTTTGGTCACTAGCCAAAATGTCACTCTTCCAAAACCCATTTTTCAAAATTGATTTCACAGTTCACTTAATTATATTAAAAGATGATTTTAGAACATTTTTCCATATTTTTAATGCAACCCGAACTAGGCTTTCCTAATTTCACCTCTTTAGATTCGAACAGCACTTTGACCAAACCGGTCAACGCCCAAAACTTCTAAGCCCAAAACCGGGGCGTTACAACTCTTCCCCCCTTAAGAAATTTCGTCCTCGAAATTTACCTGAAGGAAAGAGATAAGGAAACTGCTTCAGCATGTCTTCCTTCCGCTCCCACGTGGCTTCCTCAACACCGCGATGCTTCCACAGCACCTTCACCAACTCAATGGTCTTGCCACGAAGAACCTTGCTATCCGAATCCAGAACCTTCACCGGTTCCTCATCATAGGTCAAATCCGGATTCAAAACCACTTCCTCCACAGGCATCACATGCGAAGGATCAGATCTATACCTCCGGAGCATAGAGACATGGAACACATCATGAATCTTCTCCAACTCCCGAGGTAACCTCAACCGATACGCAACAGAACCCACACGCTCAACCACCTCATATGGTCCAATGTACCTAGGGCTCAACTTACCCTTTCGGCCAAACCGCATCACCTTCTTCCAAGGCGAAACCTTCAAGAACACACGGTCACCCACCTCATACTCTATCTCCTTACGCTTCAAATCCGTGTAAGACTTCTGCCGATCAGAAGCAGCCTTCAACCGCTCACAAATGAGCTTTACCTTCTCTGTGGTCCCTTTTAACAAAACCGGCATTGAAACCAACTTTTGACCAGTCTCAGCCCAACAAAGAGGAGTCCTACACTTCCTCCCGTACAAAGCCTCATAAGGTGCCATCTGTATACTTGCCTGATAACTGTTGTTATAAGCAAACTCAACCAAAGGCAAATGCTTCTCCCAAGAACCTTGGAACTCAATCACGCAGCACCTCAAAATATCCTCCAAAATCTGGATAACTCGCTCAGACTGACCATCCGACTGAGGATGATAGGATGTACTGAAATGCAACCTTGTACCCAGAGCTTGATGTAAACACTGCCAAAACTGCGATGTGAACCTCGGATCCCTATCCGACACAATCGACTTAGGCACACCATGCAGCCGCACAATCTCAGCAATGTACAGCTCTGCCAACCTATCCAAAGAAAACGTGGTATGCACAGGCAAGAAATGCGCACACTTCGTCAGGCGATCCACAATCACCCAGACCCAATTCTTCTTCGATGGAGACAAAGGTAAACCAGATACAAAATCCATGGTAACCCTCTCCCACTTCCATTCAGGGATTTTCAACGGTTGCAACAACCCTGAAGGAAACTGATGCTCAGCCTTAACTCGCTGACACACCAAACACTTGCTAACAAACTCCGCAACATCCTTCTTCAAACCCACCCAATAGTACTCATCACGAAGATCACGGTACATCTTAGTACTACCAGGGTGCATAGCAAAAGGACTACTATGACCTTCAGTCAGAATAGCACGCCTCAACTCAGCATCAGCAGGCACTACTATCCGACTCCCAAAACACAGCACACCATCATCATTGAAACAGAAATCCGAAGGTCTACCCTCCGCGATATCCTGAACATGAGACACCAAGGAATCATCCAACAACTGCTTATCCTTGATCAACTGAACCAAGGAGGGTTTCACTTGCAACTCAGCAACGAGACCACCATCTTGCGATATGCTCAAGCTAGCAAACATAGCCCTCAGCTCAACAGCTACCTTCCTACTCAAGGCATCCGCAACAACATTAGCTTTTCCAGGATGATACTCAATCGTCAGATCATAATCCTTGAGCAACTCCAACCAACGCCGTTGCCTAAGATTCAACTCCTTTTGAGACATCAGATACCTCAAACTCTTGTGATCTGTGTACACAGTACACTTCTCACCATACAGATAATGTCTCCAGATCTTCAGAGCAAAAACCACTGCAGCCAGCTCAATATCATGCGTAGGGTAATTGCGCTCATGCACTTTCAACTGCCGCGATGCAGAAGCCACCACCTTACCCTCCTGCATCAGCACACACCCCAAACCAACATAGGATGCATCACTGTAAACCACAAACTCTTTCCCTGATTCAGGCTGAATCAAGATAGGAGCTTGCGTCAAAGCCGCCTTAAGCTTCTCAAAAGCCTGCTGTCTCGCTTCCGTCCACTCATACTTAACATCCTTTTGCAACAGCTTCGTCAAAGGAGCAGCAATCTTGGAAAAACCATCCACAAACCTTCGGTAGTATCCCGCCAAACCAAGGAAACTACGGATCTCATGAACAGACTTAGGAACTTTCCAATTCATCACCGCCTCAATCTTCTGAGGATCAACACGAATCCCCTCCGCTGAGACCACATGCCCAAGAAACACCACCTCCCTTAACCAGAACTCACACTTACTCAGCTTAGCATAAAGCTGATTCTCCAACAAAGCTTGCAAAACAATCCTCAAATGCTCTTCATGCTCCTCCTCAGTACGCGAGTACACGAGGATATCATCAATGAACACCACGACAAACTTGTCCAGGTATTCATGAAACACACGATTCATCATGTCCATGAAAGCAGCAGGAGCATTTGTCAACCCAAACGGCATCACAAGGAACTCATAATGCCCATACCTTGTCCTGAAAGCTGTCTTAGGCACATCCATATCCTTCACCTTCAACTGATAATACCCTGACCTCAAGTCAATCTTAGAGAACACAGCAGCTCCCCGAAATTGATCAAAGAGATCATCAATCCTCGGCAAAGGATACCGATTCTTGATAGTCAACTTGTTCAGCTGACGGTAATCAATGCACATTCTCATAGTGCCATCCTTCTTCTTCACAAACAAGACCGGTGCTCCCCAAGGTGACACACTCGGCCGGATAAACCCACGGTCAAGCAACTCTTGCAACTGCGTCTTCAGCTCCTTCAGCTCCTTAGGTGCCATTCTATAGGGAGTAATGGACACAGGAGTTGTATTCTCATACAGCTCAATTCCAAACTCCACCTCGCGGTTAGGAGGTAAACCAGGCAACTCCTCAGGAAAAACACCAGGAAACTCCTTCACAACTCTGATATCTTGCACCCTCAACTCTTTAGAGCTAGGATTCATCACAAAAGCTAGATAAGCTTCGCAACCTTGCCTCAGCATCCTGCTCGCCTCCAAGGTAGACACCACATTGGCAAGAAACTTCACATTCTCGCCAACCACAACAACTTCATAATCATCCGCAAGCTTAAGCGAAACCCGGTTGTTTTCACAATCCACAACAGCATGATGCTCAGCAAGCCAATCCATACCAAGGATCACATCAAAACCATAGAAGGGCAACTCCATAAGATCAACATGGAAAACATGCTCTTGAACAACCAAGGGACACCTTCTATAAAGCTTCCTAGTCACAACAGTCTCACCAAAAGAACTAGTGACTCGAACACCAACATCCAAAGACTCAACAGGCAAACCAAGCAATTCAGCATGCTCACGCAAAACGTATGAATGCGTAGATCCAGAATCTATCAAAGAAAGCAATGACAAGGATTGCAAAGTAAAGGTACCTGCAATCACATCCACATCATTCCTGCCCTCTCGCTGAGCATACACCCTCGCTTGGCCTCCACCCTCAGGCTGAATAGCCACAACATGGGCCACTCCACGACCACCTTCCTCTCTCCTCTGGAAATTACCACGGCCGCGCCCACGACCTCTCTGCGGTGCCGCAACAACAGGAGCACGCACCTGATCACCAGCCAACCTCGGACAATCTCGCCTCAAGTGGTCTGCAGAACCACAACTCCAGCACCCGTTACCAGCAGCCGCAACAGGAGCTTGCACCACTCTCTCAGCACGAGGACAGTCACGCTTCATGTGACCACGTGAACCACAGATCCAACAAGCACTCGGATCAGCTCTAACATTGCCTCCTCTAGCAGGTGCACCGCCACCTCTCTTAGCTGAAGACTGATACTTCTGATCACGTCCCCTCTTGTTCCGTCCACCTCCGGAACTAAACTCAGCAGATCGCTTCCCAGCACTTGCTCCAGCACCTCTCACAGATAAACCCAAGTTCATCTCAACGTCCTTGGCTCGGCCCACCAACACGTCGAAATCATCATACTCGGCGGCCAGCAAATACATTTTCACATCCGTCTCTAAACCATAACGGAACCTCTCGCACCTTGCCCGCTCATCAGGTACCAGCTCCGGTGCATACTGACTGAGTCGCACAAACTGCACCTCATACTCAGCCACACTCATGCTCCCTTGGGTAAGAGACATGAATTCACGCTTCTTCTCATCTAGATATCTTACACCCAGATATCTCCTCTTGAACACATTCTGAAAGAATGTCCAAGTCACATCAGCTTCTGCCATCCCAGCAACAGTGGTTGTCCACCACGTATACGCATCCTTCTGCAGCAAGGACACAACACAACCCAGTTTCTGCACATCAGTGCAACTCATCTGGCCCAAGATTCGCTTGGTACTCTCTAGCCAAGCTTCAGAACTCTCAGCAGACATACCCCTGAACTCAGTCCCACCAAGACTGCGCAAACGCTCCAAAGGTAGTCTGACACCAGCATCTTCCTGATGCCCCGCTCCACGAGCCCCAGCTACTGCTTCTTGAAAAGCACCAGCAATAGCTTGCACTAACATCGTCATATCAGGCATAGCTTGCCCCTGACCAGCCCCAGGTCCAGCAGCTCCAGCGCCAGCTGCAGCTCTAGCTTCCTCAGCCCCAGCACCACCACCACCAGGTGGAGGAGGAGGTAACACCGCACTACCCGTGTTTTCCTCATTCTCGTTCTCATTAGGAGCCGTAGCTCGCACATTACCTCGTAACTCTCTACGTGGTGCCATACTTTTACCATGCAATCACAACACAAATAAAACAAAGTCAGGCCCAGCAAGGTAAGCAATCCAAGTAATCAAGCTCAATTTCATTTCAAAACAACATCTTTCCTTTAGCTTTGATTTGACAATGGGTACCCACAACATGCTACATCACAGCATATACTTCAATTGCATCAAAATCACAAGCCATTAAACATGCTTTCACTCAACAAGCATACAAAGCATACATACTTCAATCATGCATACATACATTCCCAATTACTCGAGAAATCAGCTCTGATACCACCAAATGTAACCCCCTTAACCCGGCCTAGACGGTTGACCCGAATTAAGAAAGTCACACGGGGAAAACCAAAGTCAACCCGAAAGTCAACCTTGATTAACGACCCTTTTTTTTCTTTTCAACCTTGTCTAGATGCACTTTAGACCTAATTGTGATCACACAAACATCATACCAAAAGATCACAAACATCAGAGATCAAACAGGGACTTAATTGAACAATTTACAACTTTAGGGACCAAATTGTAAATTCTGATAATTATAAGGACTTAACCCAAATTGAAGTTACCATCTTCAAATTAATCATGTTTCATGCTTCTCTGTAAAATTTCAGCTCAAAAGGACTTCCCAAACTCATACAATTGCACAAACAAGTTTCAGGACCAAAACACAAACATTCCAAAACATATAACTGCCATTGTCAGCCCCCAACGGTCACCCGTTCCGAAACAGGCATAGCCCGTTTCGAAACTCGGGGCCGTTTCGCAACGCGTACCGAAACGGGGGTCTGGCAGTGGCTTTCCGTTTCGGAACGGTCCCTCCCGTTTCGGACGCCTGGGCACAATTAAGGCACCCGTTCCGAAACGGTAGGTGCTATTCCGAAACACCCTGCACAGATTGCCTAAAAATGCATACTTAAACATGCAATTGACCAACCAATCATGCTCCAAATGCCACCAAACTTTGCCAACATGCAATTCAACATATATGAGACATACTTGCATCAACAATTCATCAGAACATCCACATATATGAAAAGCCCCAAATCTATAGGCATGCTTCCTACACAAGTAAGCCATTCAAGCATAAACTTCCAATTCAAGCATATAAAGGCCAACCACAATAACCAGCATTCTCAACAACATTTAACATACTTAGGGAGTTCAAAACATCTCCCAAAACATATACATTGGTCCCCCATTGCCAAATTACCAAAAGCTAAAATGTACTTAGAAAACCTTCCATACTTAGAGCTTTGTTTCCACTTGGATGCCTGCCCTCCTTGCTGCCCTCAAGTACACTAATGCTCTGCATTATTGAATTAAGAAAACGGGAGAGAGCGTAAGCAAAAGCTTAGTGAGGAATGCTCGATAAAACCATCCAATAATGCATTTATAAAACACTTATAAAACATGCTTCAAACATCATTTGCACATGCTCAAAAGCATACTTAAAACAAGCATCTCATGCTTCATTTCATTACATGTCATATTGGCCTCAAGTGATACATTTCATTTCTTTGAAAACAAGTTCATCGACTTTCACCCCAAGGACTTTTAAACACCTTGGACCCCAAGGACTTTTAAACACCTTGGCGATGGACTTTTAAACACCATGAATTAGATCACCTCAAGGACTTTTAAACACCTTGAGCCCAAGGACTTTTAAACACCTTGGCCTATGGACTTTTAAACACCATAGAAAGGACCACACAAGGACTTTTAAACACCTTTGTGTCCGTAACAAGAATCATCCAAGGACTTTTAACCACCTTGATGTTCTTAAGTAACAAGGCTCACTCAAGGACTTTTAACCACCTTAGTGACCTCAACCTTTTCAAAACATCACTTGCCAATATACATCATTTTCATCAATAAATCCACTGTTTTAAAGCATTAAACCAAGCCATATTCATCATGCACTTGAAAGCATCAAACCACATTTAATCAATGTTCAAAAACAAGGAACTCTTACCTTGAGCTCCTTTAACATATGGCTTATCAAAACAGCAAATACCATGCTAAATCATGCTTTCAAAACAGTAATCAAAACATGCAAATAACCACATTGCATCACAACAAAATCATGGCCACCACTAGAGAGAATTTCCGAAAACTTACACTAGAGCTTAGCAAAGTTGCTTAGACTTAAACTAAGCTCCCAAGACATTGGTTTCAAAGCCGAAAACCCAATTTCACTCACCGATTCCACTTCGCCTCAAGCCAAAGCACCACTTCAAGCTTCCGGATCAACAACTCTTGGATCCAAAGATGCCTCCCCTGATTAAACACATTAAAGCAGAGATTTAATGCATCATCATGCATCAAAAGCTTCAATGAAAGCACTCAAACTCGCTCCTCTCATTCACACTCCAATTTCGGCCACCAAACACAACCGAAATTGCATCAAAACCACTTCTCAACAAAGCCCAGCCATAAACCAGCAAAACCTAACATCCATTAACACCATTTAACATCTAAAAACAACCTATAAACATCCTTATACCTCCAGCAACATCAGATCCACAAGATCACCACAAAAACATCCAAGAATCACAAGCTAAACTTAGGAAACACAACCTATCCGGGATTGCATTAATCAAAACTCATTTCCTTATCAATTTAGAGTTCATTTACCATCAAAAACATACCTCAAATCACAGATTAATCATATCTAACGAAAATCATCAAAAATCACCAAATCTTGTATTATAAGCCAAGATCCATTTCACCACTTAAAATCCTTTAATAAAACTTCAATTAAGAGTTGAGAACTTGGGAATTTCAGTAAAGAACTGATAGTTTAGAGGAGAAGGACGTTCTTACCTCCAAACTTGTGTTTCTCCACTTTTTGGAATCAAAAACCTTGTTGAATCAACTAGCAAATGATGAGGTTTTGAAGATATGTTGATTAGGAATCAAAAGAATGTTGAAAGGAGGATTTTAGGTGAGAAAATCAGAAACAACTCTCTGGAAAGCAAGTGTTTGGATTGAGAGAAAATGAGAGAAAGAAAATAGAGAAGTTAGTTAAGAAAATAGCCAAATGGCCTTTCCCTCCACTTTTGATATGTTTTAAAATCAGAATAAATCTCAAAATATCTTAGAAAAATCTGGAGAAACTACTTTTGGAATAATAGCTCCTTAAAGATTCAAAGTTTCAACTCTAAATAAAACAGTCACAAAACTTTCAAAAATTACATTTTGGCCACTAGCCAAAATGTCACTCTTCCAAAACCCATTTTTCAAAATTGATTTCACAGTTCACTTAATTATATTAAAAGATGATTTTAGAACATTTTTCCATATTTTTAATGCAACCCGAACTAGGCTTTCCTAATTTCACCTCTTTAGATTCGAACAGCACTTTGACCAAACCGGTCAACGCCCAAAACTTCTAAGCCCAAAACCGGGGCGTTACACTGATGTTATGTGCTTGAAACAGGGGAGGAAGATCCGTGAGCATTAGAGGTTGTGTTGAAGGTTTCGGATGCTTGGGAGGCTTGTTGGCTAGCCTTGTTTTGTGTATCGGTGAGTGAAGTTGGGTTTTCAGCTTTTAAACCAAGGTTTGAAGGTTTTGGGAGCTTAGTTTAAGTTTAAACAACTTTGCTAAGCTCAAGAGTAAGTAAATGGATTTTCGCTCTTGGTTGTGTTGTGAATTGGCTTTTTAAGCAATTATGATTGATGGTTGCAATGCATATGATTTGCATGTTTTAAATTCTGTTTTGAAAGCATATTTTGGCATGGTTTAATGCTGGTTTTGAAAGCCATATGTGAAGGATGCTCGAGGTAAGAGATCCTTGGTTTTGTACATTGAATTGTGGAATTGATGCATAGTGTTGCATGTTGTTTATGGCTTTGTGTGATGCTTTAAAATAGTGGAATATTGTTGTTAATAATGCATTTTGGTAAGTGATGGTTAAGGTTACAAAGGTGGTTGAAAGTCCTTATGTACGCCTTGTTTATTTAAGAACAACATGGTGTTTAAAAGTCCATGGTTGGTTCTTGGTTAAATTTCATGGTGGTTATTGCATTTTGTTTATGCTTGTGAATTAATGGATTAATGTGTTAAGATGGTTATATTGGCAAGTGATGTAAGTGGTTCTTGGTTTCTTTGATCGGATATAGTTAGCCGGCTATAGGATTGGGTGCACCGTGAATTAAGTCGCCTTGGATGTGGAGTGGTTAAGAGTGAACCGGTAAACTCCATCCAAGTATCCTAACGAGATGGTTAAGGTCATAATGGAGGTTGAGATTCCCATTCGAGGACCTTGGGTAAGCAAAGGTTATATGGTGGTTAAAAGTCCATATATGGGAACCTTGTGCTTGATAAGATCACAATGGTGGTGTAAAGTCCATGTGTGGATCCTGTGTAGGGTGTCCCGGATCTCGTTAGTGATGTTATACAACTACCAATCGGTGATGCAAAGGTTGTATGGTGTTTAAAAGTCCATACATGGGAACCTTGTGCATGTTAAGTTTGTATGGTGTTTAAAAGTCCATACATGGGAACCTTGTGAATGTTAAGGTTGTATGGTGTTTAAAAGTCCATACATGGGAACCTTGTGAATGTTAAGGCTGTATGGTGTTTAAAAGTCCATACATGGGAACCTTGTGAATGTTAAGGTTGTATGGTGTTTAAAAGTCCATACATGGGAACCTTGTGAATGTTAAGGTTGTATGGTGATTAAAAGTCCATACATGGGAACCTTGTGAACGGTAAGGTCAAATGGTGTTTAAAAGTCCATTTGGAGGGCCTTGGATTGGTAGTGTGTATGAAGCGTGGGGACAACGCTTGTGATCCGCGTATCCGATCGGGTGTTGAGTTGAAAAGTGGATTTGGTTATCACTTGGAGGCCAATATGATGTTCTTGAATATAATGAAGCATGAGATGCTTGAAATGATGCATGGTTGCATGAATAGTGTAAAATGTATTATGAATGCTTGTTGACTTGTTGGTTTGAACAAGTGTTGATTATCTATTGAGAATGGTGCATGTGTGCATGAAATCTCTTTAGTGCATTGAAGTCTTGTGGAGACTTGTTTTTAAATGGCATGTGATGCAATTGTTAATGATGTGGTTCATATGTTGCATTTGTTTAATGCATGTGTTTGATTGTTTGAGTAAATGGTTTAAAAAGGGTTTCTTGCTTTGAAATGACATTCATGTATGAGAATGGTAAGATGTAATGTGGAAGTGTTTTCCAAGGTTTGAAATTAGCTTTGCATATGGTGTTTTTGCATGGAATGGCTAATTTGATGGTTTTGCAAGTTTATGTTTTGAAAAGGTTTACTTAGCTTTCTAAGCTAAGGGTTGGTTTTCATGTTTGTGCAAGGCATGATTTTAAAGCATGTTGTTGAAAAAGGGTTTTCAAATATTGCTTTGGTTTGTCGAATCGAGCTTGCTTTTAAAAATGGTTTTATGATTCGCTGCATTGATGGTGTCTTGGTTTTGAGCATTCCTGACTAAGCATTACGTGCTTACGCTCCTTTTTGTCCATCAATGCAGATAAGTGAAGTTTGGACAGCGAGGAGCAGGGGATTCAAGGAGTACTACAAGTGAGATGTATGTCTCGGTTAATAGCTATAGTTAATAAAGGCAATGGGGGGAAGAATCTCTTATGTTGATGTTTAAGGAGATTGTGTATGTTGGACAAGTTTGGGTTATGGTTTTGAATCATGTGGATTAATGTTGCAACGTTTGAATCTCCCTATGCTTAAGTTGTATTGCTATGCTTCTTGTTTAAAAGCATGATTGAGCCTTGAATGTGTTTAATGAGTTTGTGCACCTAGGGGTGGTTTTGTATCTAGTTTTGATGCATTTATGTTCCCTATATGTTGAATGACTTGCTGGTGTGATTTGGTGGCTTTCGGATCATGTTTGGTGGGTCAAAGATGCATTTAACCAGCAAGGATGCTGCAATCTGGGCAGGGAGTTTCGGAACGCGTGTTACCGTTTCGGAACGGGGGCCTGTAAAGGCCAGGGTGTTTCGAAACGGATGGACCCGTTTCGGAACGTTTGTGCTACTGCCAGTGCCTGTTCCGATACG
The DNA here is from genome assembly GCA_030270665.1 of Hibiscus trionum. Classification (NCBI taxonomy): domain Eukaryota; kingdom Viridiplantae; phylum Streptophyta; class Magnoliopsida; order Malvales; family Malvaceae; genus Hibiscus; species Hibiscus trionum. The sequence goes on from BSYR01000010.1 coordinate 17,190,369, forward strand.
CGTTGCGGAACGGCCCCGCGTTTCGAAACAGGGTGAACCTGTTTCGGAACACCTGATCGTTGGGGGCTGACACTGGCGGTTATGTGTTTCGAAATGTTTGCGTTTTGGTCCTGAATCTTGTTTTTGAAATTGGATGAGTTTGAGATGTCCGTTTGAGCTGAAATTTGGCAGTGAAGTATGAAACATGACTAATTTTATATTGGTAACTTTTAATTGGGTGAAGTCCCTGTAATTTTCAGAATTTACAGTTTGGTCCCTAAAGTTGTAATTTGTGCAATTGGGTCCCTGAATGATATCTGATGGTTGTGATCTTTGAGCATGATGTTTGCGTGATCATATTTAGGGTTAATGAGCATCTAGACAAGATTAAATAGAAAAAAATGGGCCGTTAATCAAGGTTGACTTTCGGGTTGACTTTGGTTTTCCCCGTGTGATCTTCTTAATTCGGTTCAACCGTCTGGGCCGGGTTAAGGGGGTTACAATCTGTGTATCCGATATGTGTTTTTGAGATTGTTGTTTATCAATTGTGAGCCAATATAATGAAATGAAATATTGTGGGAATGATGTTAATATACTTTGTGACGGATGTATGTTTTGGCTTAAGTTTAGCATAATGGTGTTTATGCTTGAAAGGCTTGGAAAATGAGTAGCAATGGTTTAATTGTTGAATTCAATTGAATCATGTTGCATGATGTTTAATACAATGATTTTGTTGATAAAGTGCATGATTTGTTAAGAAGGTCATGATGGCTTTGAAAAGAGTGAAAAACGATTTTGTGCATTGATGATGTTTGTGGTTTTGAGTAACCCTCACTAAGCATGCATGCTTATGCTCTTTTTTTTATCAATGTAGATAATTAGACTTTTGGAGGCAGCATCTTCAAGGAATATTACCAAGACAATTGCTAAAAGTATGTTGTGCTTTTGAACTAGTGTAATAAGGGATATAGGGGTGTCCAATGCAATGAATGTTGTTAATTTGGAATTTTCTGGTTTTGTGCAAGTTTAAGATGCATATTTGGACTTGTAAATGGCCTTTGAGTTTTGTTTTATGCTTGTATTTGGATTTTAGCCTTTTGGTGCTTTTGACTTTAGGAAGCGTCCCTTTAGTTCTGTTGTTTGTGTGAATAATGCTATGATGTTGCTTATGCTTCATACAAGTCGTCTTTGATGTGTATTTAAGTTTCCAATACGTTAGGGCATGTGTCGACAGGATGGTTTTGAAGGGCATAAATTGATTTAGACCAGCTTTTTAGAACATTGCAGGCCCAGGTGTTTCGAAACACCCTTGCCTATTTCGAAACGGTGGCCTGAAAAGGCATTGGTGTTACGGAATAATGAGGCCTGTTTCGGAACATTTTGCCTTTGTGAACCATCGTACCGAAACGTGTCTTGAGGAGTTTTAAATTGAAATCGTGTATCGAAATGGTCAACTATGTTTCGAAACGATCGTTCTGATACGAGATATTCTTTTCCAAAACGTATGGTCGTTGAACCTATTTTTAAGTTGCTCTGAATTTCTATTTCTTACGTTTTGGTCCCTGTTTGCCCTGTATGCAATTGGATGGGATCGAGAAGTCGTTTTGAGCTTATATTTCACCAAGAATCATGTAATGAACCTAATTAAAGGTTGACAAATTGAATTTGGTAAAAGCCTTTATAATTTAACAAATTTACAAAATGGTCCCCAAATCTTAATCGACATAACTTAATGGGCGATTGTATGGAGGTTTTATCAGCTACTTGTGTGCGTACACATAGGAACCTAAGTTGCATCTAGACAAGATAAAAAGAATAAAAAGGGTCGTTTATTGAGGTAAACCTTCCCGGTTTACTTCAATATTCCTCGTGTGACTCGTTCGGTTTGGTCTATCAGTTAGGCCGGGTCGAGGGGGTTATATTTGGTGGTATCAACGCCAAGTTACGAAAGGTTGGGATGATGGTAAGTTGTTGGTAAGTGAATTGCAATGTGGATATGTGTTTTGGTAGTATTTGCTTTGTCTGGTGAATGTTTAAGCATGCTTATGTTGAGTGTTTGATAGTGATGGTATACATGATGAATGAATATGGATGTGAATTGTTCTATGATGATGATTGGGCTGAATCTTTATGTTTGAGTCATATTATTGTTGAAGTAGGCATGTAGTATGCTTTATGCTATGTTGGGGGGAAATTGGGATACCCAATGCCTTATTACCTAGTGAAATGTTTTAAATTGGTTTTGAAAGTCTTGGGATCCTTGTTAAGAGCTGGCCTGATCATTTGTTTGTTTTATGTTCATGTTTAAATGTTAACTAGCACAATGGGACCGAGACGTGAGTTACGTTCTGGAGCGATAGCTCCTAATGAGGTGCAGCGTGACCAGGAGAATGAGGTTCTGCCTGGTGGAAATCCACCTCCTCCTCTCTTTCCACCACTTGGTAGTGATGAGTAGGGCTAACACGGACAGGTTGGTCCGGTGTTGGCAGATTTGATGCCTTTGGTACAGGCGATGACGGGAGCATTCTAGGCTGCTGTTGCTGGAGTGCATGTACAAGCTCCTGCTGCTGGGCAAGTGGGATTGCCACTAGAGCGCTTGAGAAGTTTGGGAGGAGTAGAGTTTCACGGATTATCTCTTGAGGCATCCGAGGCATGGATGGCCAGTACGATCTGGATATTGGATCAGATGGGGTAAAATGATGCACGAAAGCTGGTTTGCGCAGTATCGTTGTTGCACGGTGATGCATACACATGTTGGACGATTGTGACCGCGGCCTTGGAGCTGGAAGAGGTAGATTGGACGTTTTTCTAGTATGCTTTCAAGAGAAAGTACCTTGGAGTTAGGTACTTGGATGATAGAAGATGGAGTTTATGTCTCGTGTTCAAGGGAATATGACCGTAGCTGAGTACGAGATCTAGTAAGTACGGCTGAGCCAATATGCTCCGTAGTTGATGCCGAGTGATAGGCATCGATGTGATTGCTTTCGTTATGGCTTAGTGCAGGATGTGAAGACGTACATGTTACCCACTGATTATACGAATTTTAATGTGCTCGTGACTCGAGCCAAATATATAAAGCAGAGCCTGGGTCTGACCTTGCGTGGGGGTTGTTCTGGTTTTAGGCAAGAGAGCTGCTGATGTTGGCCCTAGTGGTGGGTAGAGTAAGTGGAATCGGGATCGTAGATATCAGCCTACTACAAGGCGTGGTTGGACGTGTGGTTCACGGGTGCACCGGTTTAGGGCAACATGCAGAGGTTTTAGTAGAACACATGTTGGACGTGTTGTTCACAGGAGCATTTGAGGAGGGATTTCCCTCGTGTGACTCGTTAGGTCTAGGCTCCTGTGGTTGGAGCGAATTCATGTTGTAATTGTGGATCCGCTGACCATATGAGACATGAGTGTCCCCTGTTAGCGGGAGGTGGTCAGGGTCGTGCACCAGCTGTTGCACAATAGAGAGGCCGTGGGTGCAACCATGGCAACTTTCATAGGAGAGAGGAGAGTCGGAGAGGTGTGGCCCATGTAGTTGCTGTCCAGCCAGAGGGAGGTTGTCCCGCAAGGGTGTATGCACATCGCGAGGGACGCAACGAAACGAGTGTGATTGCAGGTACCTTCACCTTGCAACCCTTGTCTTTGTTAGCATTGATTGATTCTGGATCTACGTATTCATACATCTTGAGTGAGCATGTGCATTTGCTTGATATTCCTCTTGAGATGCTAGATGTAGGAATGCAAGTAAAAAGTTCTTTTGGTGAGACTATGGTTACAAGGAAATTGTATAGGAGATGCCCATTTTCCATTCAAGGTCATGTATTCTCTGTTGATTTGATGGAACTGCCTTTTATGGATTTTATGTGATTCTTGGAATGGACTGGTTGGTTGAGCATCGAGATGTTGTCGATTTTGATGTTAAGCGTGTTACCCTGAAGCTTGCGGATGATTACGAGGTAGTAATCGTAGGTCAGAACGTGAAGTTCTTGTATAACGCAATTTCGGCTCTTGAAGTGAGTCGGATGATGCAATTGGGATGCGAAGCTTTCTTGTCGTATTTTGTAACGCCCCGGTTTTGGGCTTAGAAGTTTTGGGTTCGGACCGGACCGGTCGAGTTGCGGTTCGAGTATAAAAGGTGATTTTTAGGAAAGCCTAGTTCGGGTTGCATTAAAAATATGGAAAATGTTCTAAAATCCTCTTTTAATATATATAAGTGAACTGTGAAATCAATTTTGCAAAATGAGGTTTGGAAGGGTGACATTTTGGGTTAGTGACCAAAATGTAATTTTTGAAAACTGTGTGACTGTTTTAAAAAGGAATGAAACTTTGAATCCTTAAGGAGCTATTTACCCAAAGGGGAGTTTCTCCAGATTTTCTAGAACATTAAATGATTTATTGATGGTTTAAAATAAAAGTAAAAAGGAGGGAAAGATATTTTTGTCATTTCTAACTAACTTTCCAAATTTTCCATTTTCCATTTTCTCTCATCTTTTCTCTCAAACCAAACACATTCTCTCCAGATCTTTTCCTCTAATTTTTGTCACCTAAATATCATATTTCAATCCTCATTTGATTTCTAATCAATCCTTCAACAAAACCTTTGTATTTGCTACTTGGATTTTCAAGATTTTGGTTCCAAAAAGGGAGAAACTCAAGTTTGGAGGTAAGAACGTCCTTCTCCTCTGAACTTCAAGTTATTTACTGAAATTCCCAAGTTCTCAATCCTTGATTTATGAATTATTAAAGGTTTTGCAATTGGAATCTTGATTTTGGCTTTAAAATGCAAGATTTGCTTGATTTTGGTGAAATTTTCGTATGATCTGTTTGGGCAGTGTGTTGAGGTGTTAAATTGATGTTAATTGAATGTTAATTTGATGAGAAATTGAGGTTTAATCAATGCAAACCCGAATAGGTTGAATTTCCTAAGTTTTGCTTGAGTTTTTGGTTGTTTTTGGAGTGATCTTGGTGATCTGTTATACCTGGAGGTATAAAGACGTGTTTGTGATCATTTTGGATGTTAATTGAGGTTTAAAAATGGTTAGAAGTGGTGGATCTTGGCTGGGCTAAGTTTTGGAAGTGTTTGGAGGTGATTTCGGTTGTGTTTGGTAGCCGAATTGTGGTTTTTGCTATGGGCAGCAAGTTTAGTTGTGTTGCTGGTGTTTTTAGTGCATTATGATGCATTAATCCTCTGATGATATGTGTTTGAAACAGGGGAGATCGATCCGTGAGCATTAGAGGTGGTGTGGAAGGTTTCGGATGCTTGGAAGGCTTGTTGGCTAGCCTTGTTTTGTGTATCGGTGAGTGAAGTTGGGTTTTCAGCTTTTAAACCAAGGTTTGAAGGTTTTGGGGAGCTTAGTTTAAGTCTAAACAACTTTGCTAAGCTCAAGAGTAAGTAAACGGATTTCCGCTCTTGATTTGTGTTGTGAATTGGCTTTTCAAGCAATTGTGATTGATGGTTGCTATGCATGTGATTTGCATGTTTTTAATTCTGTTTTGAAAGCATATTTTAGCATGGTTTAATGCTGGTTTTGGAAGCCATATGTGAAGGATGCTCAAGGTAAGAGATCCTTGGTTTTGTACATTGAAATTGTGAATTGATGCATAGTGTTGCATGTTGTTTAATGGCTTTGTGTGATGCTTTAAAACAGTGGAATATTGTTGATAATGATGCATGTGGAAAGGTGATGTTTAAGGTCACAAAGGTGGTTGAAAGTCCTTGTGTGAGCCTTGTGTATTTAAGAACAACATGGTGTTTGAAAGCCCATGGTTGGTTCTTGGTTAAGGTAAATGATGGTTCTTGCATTATGGTTATGCTTGTGAATCAATGGATCAAAGTGGTAAGATGTTTATATTGGCAAGTGATGTAAGTGGTTCTTGGTTACTTTGATCGGATATAGTTAGCCAGCTATAGGATTGGGTGTACCGTGAATTAAGTCGCCTTGGATGTGGAGTGGTTAAGAGTGAACCGGTAAACTCCATCCAAGTATCCTAACGAGATGGTTAAGGTCATAATGGAGGTTGAGATTCCCATTCGAGGACCTTGGGTAAGCAAAGGTTATATGGTGGTTAAAAGTCCATATATGGGAACCTTGTGCTTGATAAGATCACAATGGTGGTGTAAAGTCCATGTGTGGATCTTGTGTAGGGTGTCCCGGATCTCGTTAGTGATGTTATACAACTACCAATCGGTGATGCAAAGGTTGTATGGTGTTTAAAAGTCCATACATGGGAACCTTGTGCATGTTAAGGTTGTATGGTGTTTAAAAGTCCATACATGGGAACCTTGTGAATGTTAAGGTTGTATGGTGTTTAAAAGTCCATACATGGGAACCTTGTGAATGTTAAGGTTGTATGGTGTTTAAAAGTCCATACATGGGAACCTTGTGAATGTTAAGGTTGTATGGTGTTTAAAAGTCCATACATGGGAACCTTGTGAATGTTAAGGTTGTATGGTGTTTAAAAGTCCATACATGGGAACCTTGTGAATGTTAAGGTTGTATGGTGTTTAAAAGTCCATACATGGGAACCTTGTGAATGTTAAGGTTGTATGGTGATTAAAAGTCCATACATGGGAACCTTGTGAACGGTAAGGTCAAATGGTGTTTAAAAGTCCATTTGGAGGGCCTTGGATTGGTAGTGTGTATGAAGCGTGGGGACAACGCTTGTGATCCGCGTATCCGATTGGATGTTGAGTTGAAAAGTGGATTTGGTTGATCACTTGGAAGCCAATATGATGCTCTTGAATTTAATGAAGCATGAGATGCTTGAGATGATGCATGGTTGCATGTGAAGTGTATAATGTATTATGAATGCATGTTTACTTGTTGGTTTGAACAAGTGTTGATTATCTATTGAGAATGGTGCATGTGTGCATGAAATCTCTTTAGTGCATTGAGGTCTTGCTAAGACTTGTTTTTAAAGGCATGAGATGCAAATTTGATGTTATGGTTCTTTTGTTGCATTTGTTTAATGCATGAGTTATAATGAATGAGGAAATGATTTTAAAGGTTTCTTGCTTTAAGTGATAATCGAGTATGAGAAAGGTATGATGTGAATTGGAAGTGATTTCCAAGGTTTTGAATTTAACTTTGCATGTGATGTTTATGCATGGTATGGTTAAATTGGTGGTACTGCAAGTGTGCTTTGAAAAGGTTTACTTAGCTTTCTAAGCTAAGGGTTTGTTTTCATGTTTGAGCAATGCATGTTTTAAGCTTGTTGTTGAAAAGGGTTTTCAAACAATGCTTGGGTTTATGAAATCGAGTTGTTTTTAAAAGTGGTTTTATGTTTCGCTGCATTGATGGTGTTTTGGTTTTGAGCATTCCTCACTAAGCCTTATGTGCTTACGCTCCTTTTTGTCCATCAAATGCAGATAAGTAAAGTTTGGACAGCGAGGAGCAAGGGATTCAAGGAGTACTCCAAGTGAGATGTATGTCTCGGTTAATAGCTATAGTTAATAAAGGCAATGAGGGGAAGAATCTCTTATGTTGATGTTTAAGGAGATTGTATATGTTGAACAAGTTTGGTTTATGATGTTGAATCATGTGGCTTAATGTTGCAACGTTTGAATCTCCTTATGCTTATATTGATATGCTATGCTTCTTGTTCTAAAAGCATGAATGAGCATTGAATGTGTTTAATGAGTTGATGCACCTAGGGGTGGTTATGTATCTAGTTCTTGATGCATATATATATCTTGTATGTTGAATGGTTTGCTGGTGTGTTTTGGTTGCCATCGGAACATGTTTGGTGGGTCAAAAGTGAGTTTAACCAGCAGGGTTGCTGCAATCTGGGCAGGGCGTTTCGGAACGCGTGATACCGTTTCGGAACAGGGGCCTGAAAAGGCCAAGGTGTTTCGAAACGAGGGGACCCGTTTCGGAACGGAAGTGCTACTGCCAGACCCCCGTTTCCGTACGCGTTGCGGAACGGCCCCGCGTTTCGAAACAGGCTGTCTCCCGTTTCGGAACGTATGACCGTTGGGGGCTGACATTGGCAGTTATATGTTTCAAAATGTTTGCGTTTTGGTCCTGAATCTTGTTTTTGCAATTGGTTGAGTTTGAGAAGTCCGTTTGAGCTGAAATTTGGCAGTGAAGCATGAAACATGACTAATTTCATATTGGTAACTTTTAATTGGGTTAAGTCCCTGTAATTCTCAGTATTTTCAGTTTGGTCCCTAAAGTTGTAATTTGTGCAATTGAGTCCCTGATTGATCTCTGATGGTTACGATCTTTGAGTTTGTTGTTTATGTGATCATAACTAGGGTTAACGTGCATCTAGACAAGTTTAAAAAGAAAAAAAGGGTCGTTAATCAAGGTTGACTTTCGGGTTGACTTTGGTTTTCCCCGTGTGACTTTCTTAATTTGGGTCAACCGTCTAGGCTGGGTTAAGGGGGTTACATTTGGTGGTATCAGAGCTGAGTTGCGAATGTTGGGGAAAACAGCAAGTTGTTGTGTTGTGTGTGTTTGATGTTTATCCTGATGTATGGTTGAAAGCTGGTTGAGACATGTGTTTCTGAGCAAATTATTGGTGTTTTTAATCATGCTTGGTGGTTATGAATGTTCTTTGAGCTCATGTGGGTTATGCTGATGTTGTGAGTTGATTTTATGCATGATGAAAGTGTAATGGGAATGATATGTTGATGATGTTATGCTGTTGCAAGTAGATGTTGTTTGATGTAAGCATGATCGAGTATGTTGTTTGATATGCTGGATGTGGTGATATCTATGTTTATGATGATGTTTTGTCATGTAAAAGGGGAGGATTCGGGATACCCATTGCCTTATTATCATAGCTATTGTGTTATTTTGGAGTTGGAGTTTGAATCCTTGCTTAAGCTGGTCTAATTGTTTTGTTTGTTTTGTTGTGATTGCTTGTTGTTAGTAGTATGGCGAAATCGACGAAAGAATGGCAGTTGGGTGAGATGGTTGCTGCTTTAGGGCAGGTTGTTAAGGCGTGGAATTCACCTTTTAATGGAGGTGTTTCGTCTCAGTCTTCTGTGCCTGGAATTAGGGTGGTAAGGCAGAAGGAAGAAGTTGGTTCTGTGATGAAGAGTTCATCATCTGTTGTACAGGAGGTGTTGGGAACATCTCAGGCTATAGCGAAGGTAAAGTCAGTGGATATGCTGGCTGTGGGATGTGTGGGTTTGCCGAAGCAGCGTTTGCTTGATTTGGGTGTTGTGGAATATCATGGTTCGACACCTGAGGCGTTTGAGGCCTGGTTGGCCAGTGTGATTCTGATTTTGGATCAAGAAGGCTGTGGTTATGCCTGTAAGCTGGGAAGTGTTGTCTCATTGATGTTGGAGGATGCATGTGCCTGGTGGACGTCTGTGGCGGTGGCATCGCACATCCATGATATTGATTGGGATTTCTTTGTGTCTGCCTTTTATGAAAGGTATCTTGGAGAGAAGTTTCCAAGGATTAAGCAGTGTGAAGGTAGTGCAGTTGTGGAGCAAGTGCTGGTTGAACAAGGAGTGGAGGCTCGGTTACCAGTGTGTGACCGTTGTGGAAGGCGCCATGTTGGAGGTTGTTGGGGCGCAGGTGCTTGTTGGAACTGTGGTTCTAAGGAGCATGTGAAGCGTGATTGTTCTCTTGGGGTGAAGTCAGCTTCAGTGGTAGCCAAAGGGTCTCTGAAGGGTCGTGGGCACGGCCGAGACAAAGTTCGAAGGTGGCAGATAGAGCAGAAAGTTGTGAAGAGTTTGGTAAATGAGATCTGTTGGAAATGTGGGTCTGCGGGACACATGAGGCGAGATTGTTTGAAGTTTGCTGGGAACAACCAAGGTTCTTTATCGCAAGGAGAGGGTGGTGATCGTAGTGTGTTAGCTGATGCTACAGCGGTACGGCTGAAGGGTGAAGGTTCTGCGAGGAAGAGAGCTCGTCTGTTGAAGCTTCAGGGTAGTGAGGTGTTTCCAGGTAACCTTGTTAAGTAACCTTGCTTTAGTATCTTAGTTGGTTTTGGTTTGATTTTCCTTGCATTGTGAGTATGGTTCTGTTGTTAGCTTGTTGGGGTAATAGTTGTTGTTGGAAACATATTTTGTGTGAAGAAGGCTTTAGTGGGTACTTTGTGGTCAATGAGTTGCTGGAATGGTAGAGTTGGTCAAGTTAGAGGTGAGATGGGAGGTTGTTCTTAGACGGATTCTGAGGATGTTATTGGTGGGTGTGAACCGGCATTCATGCACAGTTAAAATCATTTGATATATGCTATATTATATATGTGCTGGTCCATGCATACATGTGGCATGACATTAGAGGTTTTGCATACATGTACATCAGGCATTGATAGGGCATGTTGGTGACCATGCATATGAACGTTCACACTTGCTAATAACTAATCGAGTCTGTTAGTGTTGGGTTTGGGTTAGGTTGGATGATGGGTGTTTAGAGGTTGTTTTGGTGCTGAGTGAAGGATAAGAGTAGTGGAGGGTATTAGGCAAGTTGTTAGTAATAGTGAGTGCGGTATAGTATGTGGTGGAAGGAAGGTGTTTGGTGCTTGTTGAGTTTAGTGGTTTGGTGGTGAGGAGTACCGGTTGAAGATAGAATCGGTCATGTGGTTTTGGATAGCTAGTGGAAGGGGTAGTTCCTTGGCGTTAAGTGTTGTTGCTGGTTAGCGGTTGCGTTCTCAAGGTGCTGAAGTGGTTTGGCATTGAGGCTGTGGTAGAAGGGTTGTTTTTGTAAGGTGTTGGTTTGTAGTGACCTTCGAGGAGTTGAGAAGAGGATATGTGTGTTAAGTTGGGTGATGTTCTTGTAAAGCAAGTGTTGAGGTCAAAGCTTGAAGTGGAAGGGCGATGAAAGATCGAAGGCCAGTGTTGGTTGGTTGTGAATAAGTGAACCTTTCCTTTAAAGTCAGCTGGTGGTTTATGGAATGGCTAGCGGAGTCAAGGTTGGGGTTGTGATGTAAATTTGGATTTTGTGTGAATAGCTCTGGTGAGTTGTTATGATAATGTCAGCAGTAGATGGGAAGGATTGTCAGTTTTATGATTGAGGAGTTTGGGTAAGCAGTTGATGCTTAAGAATTTTTGCTTGTTGGAGGTTCTTCAGGTTGTTGTTGGGGCTGTGTACAGTCCGGAAGTGTGAAAGGTTAAGTTTTGCTTAACTTTGAGTGTTCTGGAATTCGTGAACAGTTTGTGGTGGTGTTGAGTTGTGTGGAGTTCGTGGAGGAAGTGTTCAGTGGAGGTTAAGTCTCCGGTGTTGCTTGCGTGTTGCTTTGAGAAGTTTGGTTGGGCTCTATTCGCCAGATGAAATTTCGAGGACGAAATTTCCTAAGGGGGGGAGAGTTGTAACGCCCCGGTTTTGGGCTTAGAAGTTTTGGGTTCGGACCGGACCGGTCGAGTTGCGGTTCGAGTATAAAAGGTGATTTTTAGGAAAGCCTAGTTCGGGTTGCATTAAAAATATGGAAAATGTTCTAAAATCCTCTTTTAATATATATAAGTGAACTGTGAAATCAATTTTGCAAAATGAGGTTTGGAAGGGTGACATTTTGGGTTAGTGACCAAAATGTAATTTTTGAAAACTGTGTGACTGTTTTAAAAAGGATTGAAACTTTGAATCCTTAAGGAGCTATTTACCCAAAGGGGAGTTTCTCCAGATTTTCTAGAATATTAAATGATTTATTGATGGTTTAAAATAAAAGTAAAAAGGAGGGAAAGATATTTTTGTCATTTCTAACTAACTTTCCAAATTTTCCATTTTCTCTCATATTTTCTCTCAAACCAAACACATTCTCTCCAGATCTTTTCCTCTGATTTTTGTCACCTAAATATCATATTTCAATCCTCATTTGATTTCTAATCAATCCTTCAACAAAACCTTTGTATTTGCTACTTGGATTTTCAAGATTTTGGTTCCAAAAAGGGAGAAACTCAAGTTTGGAGGTAAGAACGTCCTTCTCCTCTGAACTTCAAGTTCTTTACTGAAATTCCCAAGTTCTCAATCCTTGATTTATGATTTATTAAAGGTTTTGCAATTGGAATCTTGATTTTGGCTTTAAAATGCAAGATTTGCTTGATTTTGGTGAAATTTTCGTATGATCTGTTTGGGCAGTGTGTTGAGGTGTTAAATTGATGTTAATTGAATGTTAATTTGATGAGAAATTGAGGTTTAATCAATGCAAACCCGAATAGGTTGAATTTCCTAAGTTTTGCTTGAGTTTTTGGTTGTTTTTGGAGTGATCTTGGTGATCTGTTATACCTGGAGGTATAAGGACGTGTTTGTGATCATTTTGGATGTTAATTGAGGTTTAAAAATGGTTAGAAGTGGTGGATCTTGGCTGGGCTATGTTTTGGAAGTGTTTGGAGGTGATTTCGGTTGTGTTTGGTAGCCGAATTGTGGTTTTTGCTATGGGCAGCAAGTTTAGTTGTGTTGCTGGTGTTTTTAGTGCATTATGATGCATTAATCCTCTGATGATATGTGTTTGAAACAGGGGAGATCGATCCGTGAGCATTAGAGGTGGTGTGGAAGGTTTCAGATGCTTGGAAGGCTTGTTGGCTAGCCTTGTTTTGTGTATCGGTGAGTGAAGTTGGGTTTTCAGCTTTTAAACCAAGGTTTGAAGGTTTTGGGGAGCTTAGTTTAAGTCTAAACAACTTTGCTAAGCTCAAGAGTAAGTAAACGGATTTCCGCTCTTGATTTGTGTTGTGAATTGGCTTTTCAAGCAATTGTGATTGATGGTTGCTATGCATGTGATTTGCATGTTTTAAATTCTGTTTTGAAAGCATATTTTAGCATGGTTTAATGCTGGTTTTGGAAGCCATATGTGAAGGATGCTCAAGGTAAGAGATCCTTGGTTTTGTACATTGAAATTGTGAATTGATGCATAGTGTTGCATGTTGTTTAATGGCTTTGTGTGATGCTTTAAAACAGTGGAATATTGTTGATAATGATGCATGTGGAAAGGTGATGTTTAAGGTCACAAAGGTGGTTGAAAGTCCTTGTGTGAGCCTTGTGTATTTAAGAACAACATGGTTTTTGAAAGCCCATGGTTGGTTCTTGGTTAAGGTAAATGATGGTTCTTGCATTATGGTTATGCTTGTGAATCAATGGATCAAAGTGGTAAGATGGTTATATTGGCAAGTGATGTAAGTGGTTCTTGGTTACTTTGATCAGATATAGTTAGCCGGCTATAGGATTGGGTGCACCGTGAATTAAGTCGCCTTGGATGTGGAGTGGTTAAGAGTGAACCGGTAAACTCCATCCAAGTATCCTAACGAGATGGTTAAGGTCATAATGGAGGTTGAGATTCCCATTCGAGGACCTTGGGTAAGCAAAGGTTATATGGTGGTTAAAAGTCCATATATGGGAACCTTGTGCTTGATAAGATCACAATCGTGGTGTAAAGTCCATGTGTGGATCTTGTGTAGGGTGTCCCGGATCTCGTTAGTGATGTTATACAACTACCAATCGGTGATGCAAAGGTTGTATGGTGTTTAAAAGTCCATACATGGGAACCTTGTGCATGTTAAGGTTGTATGGTGTTTAAAAGTCCATACATGGGAACCTTGTGAATGTTAAGGTTGTATGGTGTTTAAAAGTCCATACATGGGAACCTTGTGAATGTTAAGGTTGTATGGTGTTTAAAAGTCCATACATGGGAACCTTGTGAATGTTAAGGTTGTATGGTGTTTAAAAGTCCATACATGGGAACCTTGTGAATGTTAAGGTTGTATGGTGTTTAAAAGTCCATACATGGGAACCTTGTGAATGTTAAGGTTGTATGGTGATTAAAAGTCCATACATGGGAACCTTGTGAACGGTAAGGTCAAATGGTGTTTAAAAGTCCATTTGGAGGGCCTTGGATTGGTAGTGTGTATGAAGCGTGGGGACAACGCTTGTGATCCGCGTATCCGATTGGATGTTGAGATGAAAAGTGGATTTGGTTGATCACTTGGAAGCCAATATAATGCTCTTGAATTTAATGAAGCATAAGATGCTTGAGATGATGCATGGTTGCATGTGAAGTGTATAATGTATTATGAATGCATGTTTACTTGTTGGTTTGAACAAGTGTTGATTATCTATTGAGAATGGTGCATGTGTGCATGAAATCTCTTTAGTTCATTGAGGTCTTGCTAAGACTTGTTTTTAAAGGCATGAGATGCAAATTTGATGTTATGGTTCTTTTGTTGCATTTGTTTAATGCATGAGTTATAATGAATGAGGAAATGATTTTAAAGGTTTCTTGCTTTAAGTGATAATCGAGTATGAGAAAGGTATGATGTGAATTGGAAGTGATTTCCAAGGTTTTGAATTTAACTTTGCATGTGATGTTCATGCATGGTATGGTTAAATTGGTGGTATTGCAAGTCTGCTTTGAAAAGGTTTACTTAGCTTTCTAAGCTAAGGGTTTGTTTTCATGTTTGAGCAATGCATGTTTTAAGCTTGTTGTTGAAAAGGGTTTTCAAACAATGCTTGGGTTTATGAAATCGAGTTGTTTTTAAAAGTGGTTTTATGTTTCGCTGCATTGATGGTGTTTTGGTTTTGAGCATTCCTCACTAAGCATTATGTGCTTACGCTCCTTTTTGTCCATCAATGCAGATAAGTAAAGTTTGGACAGCGAGGAGCAAGGGATTCAAGGAGTACTCCAAGTGAGATGTATGTCTCGGTTAATAGCTATAGTTAATAAAGGCAATGGGGGGAAGAATCTCTTATGTTGATGTTTAAGGAGATTGTATATGTTGAACAAGTTTGGTTTATGATGTTGAATCATGTGGCTTAATGTTGCAACGTTTGAATCTCCTTATGCTTATATTGATATGTTATGCTTCTTGTTCTAAAAGCATGAATGAGCATTGAATGTGTTTAATGAGTTGATGCACCTAGGGGTGGTTATGTATCTAGTTCTTGATGCATATATATCTCTTGTATGTTGAATGGTTTGCTGGTGTGTTTTGGTTGCCATCGGAACATGTTTGGTGGGTCAAAAGTGAGTTTAACCAGCAGGGTTGCTGCAATCTGGGCAGGGCGTTTCGGAACGCGTGATACCGTTTCGGAACAGGGGCCTGAAAAGGCCAAGGTGTTTCGAAACGAGGGGACCCGTTTCGGAACGGAAGTGCTACTGCCAGACCCCCGTTTCGGTACGCGTTGCGGAACGGCCCCGCGTTTCGAAACAGACTGTCTCCCGTTTCGGAACGTATGACCGTTGGGGGCTGACATTGGCAGTTATATGTTTCAAAATGTTTGCGTTTTGGTCCTGAATCTTGTTTTTGCAATTGGTTGAGTTTGAGAAGTCAGTTTGAGCTGAAATTTGGCAGTGAAGCATGAAACATGACTAATTTCATATTGGTAACTTTTAATTGGGTTAAGTCCCTGTAATTCTCAGTATTTTTAGTTTGGTCCCTAAAGTTGTAATTTGTGCAATTGAGTCCCTGATTGATCTCTGATGGTTACGATCTTTGAGTTTGCTGTTTATGTGATCATAACTAGGGTTAACGTGCATCTAGACAAGTTTAAAAAGAAAAAAAAAGGGTCGTTAATCAAGGTTGACTTTGGTTTTCCCCGTGTGACTTTCTTAATTCGGGTCAACCGTCTAGGCCGGGTTAAGGGGGTTACATATGTGATGAATCCTGGTACGAAGAAAGTGCGTGTGCAAGTCATACGAACCATGTGTGAGTTTCTGAGTGTCTTTCCAGAGGAGTTGCCTGGGTTGCCACCCAACCGAGAGGTTGAGTTTGGTATCGAGTTGTATGAGAATACGACTCATGTTTCCATTGCTCCTTATCGCATGCCACCTAAGGAGTTGAAGGCGCAACTTTAGGAGTTGCTTGATCGAGGGTTCATAAGGCTGAGTATTTCACTTTGGGGTGCACCAGTCTTGTTTTCGAAGAAGAAGGATGGTACAATACATATGTGCATTGATTATCGGTAACTTAAAAAGTTGACGATTAAGAACAAGTACCCTTTGCCGATGATCGATGATTTGTTTGACCAATTTCGTGGTGTGTCGGTGTTTTCGAAGATAGATTTGAGGTTTGGGTATTATCAGCTTAAGGTGAAAGACATGGATGTACCTAAGACAGATTTTCGGACTAGGTATGACCATTATGGGTTCTTGGTGATGTCGTTTGGTTTGGCGAATGCACCGGCTGCATTCATGGACATGATGAATACGGTGTTCCATGAGTTTTTGGATCAGTTTGTGGTGGTGTTTATCCATGATATTCTCGTGTACTCACGTACCGAGGAGGATCATGATAGGCATTTGAGGATTGTGTTACAAGTGTTGCTGGAGAATCGGTTTTATGATAAGCTGAGCAAGTGTGAGTTTTGGCTCAAGGAAGTGGTTTTTCTTGGACACGTGGTGTCAGGCGAAGGTATTCGGGTTGATCTACACAAGGTTGAGGTGGTGATGAGTTGAATGACGCCTAAGTCAGTGACGGAAGTGCTTAGTTTCTTTGGGTTGGCTGGTTACTACCGAAGGTTTGTCGAAGGTTTCTCTAAGATTGATGCCACTTTGACCAAGTTGATGCAAAAGAGTGTTCGCTTCGAGTGGACGAATGTTAGGCAGGAAGCTTTCAAAAAGTTGGAAGCTTTGACGCAAGCTTCTATCTTGATCCAACCAGAATCGAGTAAGGAGTTTGTGGTTTATAGCGATGCATCATATGTTGGTTTGGGTTGCGTATTGATGCAAGGTGAGAAGGTTGTAGCTTACGCGTCTAGACAGTTGAAGGTGCATGAGCGCAACTATCCTACGCATGATCTTGAGGTTGCAGCGGTGATGTTTGCTTTGAAGATTTGGTGACATTACCTTTAGGGTGAAAGGTGTGTGGTTTATACCGACTATAGGAGTTTGAAATATCTTTTGTCTCAAAACGGGTTGAATATTAGGCAACGAAGATGGTTAGAGTTGCTTAAGGATTATGATTTGACCATTGTATATCATCTGGGAAAGGCCAATGTTGTGGTCGGTGCTTTGAGTAGGAAGGTAGTTGTTGAGCTAAGAGCTATGTTTCCTCGTTTGAGTATATCGCGTGATGGTGGATTGATAGCCGAGGTGCAAGTGAAACCTTCTTTGATTCAGTTGATTAAAGAGAAGCAGTTGTTGGATGATTCGTTGGTGCCTCATATTCAGAATATAGCTGATGGTAAGGCTACGAATTTCTGCTTTAATGATGATGGAGTTCTATTTTTAAAAAGTCGAATAGTGGTGCCGGAAGATGTTGAGTTGAGGCGCACTGTTTTGAATGACGCTCATAACAGTCTTTTTGCTATGCATCCTGGTAGTACTAAAATGTATCGTTGCTTGAAAGATGAGTACTATTGGGTGGGGTTGAAAAGGATATGGCTGATTTTGCAAGCAAGTGTATGGTTTTCCAATGGGTGAAGGTTGAGCATCAGCTTCCTTCAGATTTGTTACAGCCTTTGAGGATACTAGTGTGGAAATGGGAAAGGATTACGATGGATTTCGTATCCAGGGTGCCTTTGACACCATCAAAGAAGAACTCCGAGTGGGTGATTGTGGATCGTCTTACGAAGTGTGCACATTTCTTGGTTGTGCATGCTACGTACATGTTGGATAAATTGGCAGAATTGTATATTGCTGAGATTGTGCGTTTGCACGGTGTGCCCAAGTCCATAGTGTCAGATAGAGATCCGAGGTTCACAGCGAGGTTTTAGGAATGTTTAGATCAGGCGTTGGGTACGCGATTGAATTTCAGCACTTCATATCATCCTCAATCGGATGGGCAGTCGGAACGAGTTATACAGGTGCTTGAGGATATATTGTGATGCCTTGCGATTGATTTCCAGTGTTCTTGGGAAAAGCATCTACCGCTAGTTGAGTTTTCCTATAATAACAGTTTTCAGACAAGTAAATAGATGGCACCGTATGAGGCCTTGTATGAGAGGAAGCGTAGAATGCCTCTTTGTTGGGCTGAGGCGGGGCAAAAGTTGCTTTTCATGCCGGATATGCTCAAGGGAACAACTGAGAAGGTGAAGCTCATATGTGAGCGGTTGAAGGCTGCATCAGATCGTCAGAAGTCTTACGCAGATCTAAAACGTAAAGGGATTGATTTGCGGTTGGAGATTGTGTGTTCCTTATGGTATCGCCTTGGAAGAAGGTGATGAGGTTCGGACGTAAGGGAAAGCTTAGTCCGAGGTTTATTGGACCCTATGAGGTTGTGGAGCGAGTTGGTCATTTGGCTTATCAGTTGAGACTGCCTCCCGAGTTGGAAAAGATCCATGATGTGTTTCATGTATCTATGTTGCAGAGATATAGATCGGATCCTTCGCATGTGATGCCAATTGAGGAAATTAAGTTGAATCTAGATTAGTCCTATAATGAGGAACCGGCGAAAATTCTGTATACAAGTAGCAAGGTTCTTCATGGCAAGACGATTGAGCGTGTGAAGTTGTTATGGCGACACCGAGGAGTGGAGGAGGCCATGTGGGAAAGCAAGGCGGACATGCTGAGGCAATTCCCACATCTTTTTCCTTCAGGTAAAAATTTCGAGGGCGAAATTTCCTAAGTGGGAGATAGTTGTAACGCCCTGGTTTTGGGCTTAGATGTTTTGGCGAGTCGGTTGTTTGAACTGTTAAAAGGCGATTTAGGGTAATCAAGGTTCGAGATAGGATTAAAATATGGTAAAAATCGTAAAATCCTCTAAAATGATTTTTAAGAGGTTGGTTAAATCAATTTTACAAAATGGATTTTCTAAAGTGTAAATTTTGGGCAGTGACCAAAATGTAAAGATTTAAAAGTTGGAAAAATTAGTTTTTGTAAGAAGAGACAAAATCATAGAATCTTTAGGGAGCTAATTGGCAATTATGTTGTTTCCCTAATTTGGCATTTGTTTTAAATTTTTATTAAATAATTAATTTTTTAATTAATTAAGGAGAGTTAGTTAATCGGTTAACAAATTTTTTTACGAGCTATTCATTTCTCTCATTCACTTCAGCCAAAGACTACCCCTTTTTCCCTCAATTTTCCAGAAATTCTTTTCTCTCAAATCCTCTTTTTGATGTCTATTCTTTCCTTATTATTTCCTTCCATTTTCCTTCAAGTTTCTTGAAGTTAATCTTGCCAAATTAGAGGAGAAGCAAGGATTGGACGTAATTTTCATGCTAACCCTCTAATCTAGGTTCTTTAATGAAATTCCAAAGATATTTGACTCTTTAATACTGATTTTGATTGAGGTTTTGTTGTTAGATTGATAAACTCTTAAAATCTTGATTGAAAAATAGATTTTAATTTCATTTTTGGAGTTTTATTTAAACGGCTGGTTTGAGATTGTTTCTTAATGAGTTTTGAAAGGTTTTTGGTGTTGAAGTTGAGTCTTAATCATATAGATCCCGAAATCCTTGAGATCCTTAGTTTTTGAAGTGCTTTTGGGTGAGTTTTTGAGGTGTTCCTGAAGAATTCGAGTTGCTGGAGGTATAAGGATGGTTTTAGGTTGTTTTTGGATGTTGATTAATGCCTAAAATGTGTTGGATGAGTTGGGTAATTGCTCGGCTGAGGTTTGAAGTCAATCGATTGAGTTTTCGGTTGTTTCAGATGTGTGTTTTGATGCTTTAGAGCAGGGCTTGGGGATTTCTTGTGCATACTGTAGTTTTGGATGCATTTTAGTGCATTGAACCTCTGTTTTAATGTGTTGAAAGCATGGGATAGTAATCTTGAAGCAAATGAGGTGGTTTTGGAGGCTCCGAACGATCTATAGTTGCGTCGGCAAACGTGGTTTCGCATGTTGGTGAGTGGAATTTTGTTTTCCAGCGTGGAAACATTTTAGAAAAGGTATTGGGAACTTAATAAAAGCTTGAAACGTTTTATTAAGTTCGAAAGTAAGTAAATCGAAATTTCTCCCTCGGTTGTGCTAGTTTTGAGCCTTTGGTTGCACTTGATTTTAATTGCATTTACCTTCTGTTTTAAAGCATGATATTGAGTATATAAATTGTGTATGATGAAGCCATGTTGTTTAAGGATGCACTAGGTAAGTGATCTTGTATGCATGAGGTTTGAAGCATGATTTAATTCTTGAGTTATGACTTATCATGAATGCTTTGTAAAAACAGTAAGTATGCATGTGTTATGGATTATATTGGCAAGTGATGTTCAATAAAGTGTTTTATAAATGAAGTCGGATATAGTTAGCCGGCTATAGGATTGAGTGCACTATAAACAAGTCGCCTTGGATGTTGAGGGGTTGTGATTGTACCGAATACTCTATCCAAGTAACAAACAATGGAGGATTGTTTAAGATTACAACGGTTGAGGGTAGCTCCTGGATGCGAACCTTGTGTGCATCCCGTCTCTTGTTGGTGGGTTATACTTCTACCGATGAGTGGTGTTGAGGGGTTGTGATTGTACCGAATTCTCCACAATGGGTGTCACAACGATGGAGGGTCGCTCTCGTGTGTGAGCCTTGAGATGCCGGTAGAGTGTATGAAGGGTGTGGGACAACCCTTGGTAATCTGTGTATCCGGTACGTGTTTTTGAGATTGTTTTTATCACTTTTAAGCCAATATAATGAAATGAAATATTGTGGAAATGATGTTATGCACTTTTGTGACAGGTGCATCTTTTGGCTTAAGCTTAGCATAATCATGTTTATGCTTGAAAGGCCTGGAAAATGAGTAGCAATGGTTTAATTGCTAAATTTAATTGAATCATGTTGAAGATGTTTAATACAATGATTTTGATGATAAAGTGCATGATTTGTTAAGAAAGACGTAATGGCTTTGAAAAGAGTGAAAAACGGTTTTGTGCATTGATGATGTTTGTGGTTTTGAGCAACCCTCACTAAGCATGCATGCTTATGCTCTATTTTTTCATCAATGGAGATAATAAGACTTTTGGAGCCAGCATCTTCGAGGAATCTTACCAAGACATTTGCTAAAAGTATGTTGTGCTTTTGAACAAGTGTAATAAGGGCAATGGGGGTGTCCAATGCAATGAATGTTGTTAGTTTGGTATTTTCTAGTTTTGTTCAAGTTCAAGATGCATATTTGGACTTGTAAATGTGTAACCCCCTTAGCCCGTGTAACGCCCGTGTTTTGGGCCTAGAAGTTAAGAGGTTGAATCGGGCTAGTCGAGGACGGTTCGAATCTTTAAGGGAGATTTAGGGAACACCTAGTTCGGGATGCTTTAAAAATATGGAAAAATACCTAAAAATCCTCATTTAATATATGAATGACTATAGTGAAAACCATTTTACAAAATAAGGTTTGGAAATACTACATTTCGGTGTAGTGACCAAATCGCAGTTTTTGCAAAAGTTAAATAGTGACTGTTTTGTAAAGGATTGAAACTTTGAATCTTTAAGGAGCTAATTTTACCAGAATGTTTTTCATCAGATGTTTCCTTAATTTGGGTGATTTTATTAATGTTTTAATTAAAGGAAATGAAGGTTAATTAAATGAGAAACTACTTTTGACTATTCATAACTACTTTTCACAAATTTTCTCTCATTTCATTTTCCCTCAAATTCTTTTCAGCCAAACACATTCTCTCCAGCAATTATACTTTGATTTTCACTTCATTTGATGAGATTTCAATCTTCTTTTGATTCTTAACCATTTCCTCTTCAAATCCTCTTATTTTCCTCATTGAATTTTCAAGAAAACTTGACCAAATCAAGGAGAAATCATCCATTAGAGGTAAGCTTCGTCCTTCTCTTCTAATGATCAGTTCTTTACTGAAATTCTCAAGTTATCAATCCTTTGTTAATGGTTTTTGAGTCGCTTTAATGTTAGGAACATGAAATTGTGTTAAAACTCAAGATTCTTGGAGAGATCTTGATGATTTTTGTGGTTCTTGGTTAGGCTCTGTTTTGAGGTTGTTTTCTAATGTATTTGCAAGGTAATTGATATTATAAATGAGGTTTAATCAAACAAATCCCGAATAAGTTTTGCATGCTAGAATGGTGGTTTTGGGAGTGGTTTCTGTGTTCTTTTATAGCTGGAGGTATAAGGACGAGTTTATGGTGATTTTTGATGTTAATTGATTTTTAGAAATGGTTTGAAGTGATAGACCTTGGCTGGGCTTTGTTTTGGAAGAGTTTGGAGGTGATTTCGGTTGTTTTTTGTGGCCGAAGTGGGGTTCTTGGGTAGAGCAACGGGTTTAGATGTGTGGACGATGATTTTAATGCATGGTGATGCATTAATCCTCTGCTCTTATGTGTTAAAAACAGGGGAGAATGATCCGGGAGCAATCGAGGTAGCGTTAGAGGTTTTGGACGCTTGGTTGGCTCGTCGGCTAGCATAGTGTTGTGTATCAGTGAGTGAGATCGTGTTTTCTAGCTTTGGAATGATTTTGAAAAGAGGTTTGGGAACTTAAATCTAGGCTTGAAATTTTGGTTTAAGTTCGGAAGTAAGTGAAGTAGATTTCTCTCTCGATTTGTGCTATTATTGTTTTGAAAAGTATCAAAAGGGATTTTGATGTGTTTGGTTGGCAATATGGTTTAATTTACTGTTAAGCGTGGTTTTTAAGCACGAGAATTGGTTATCAAACTTGGTTTGGTGAAGGAAGCAGGAAACTGATGTTCCTTGAGAGTATGTGTTGTTGATTTATGTTTTAAAGGCATGGTTTAGCATTTCGACCTTAATGGTGTTGCATGCTTTGAAAACAGTAGATATGTTAATGATTTTAACATGATATATTGGCATAGATGATGAGAAGATTACCGGATATAATTGATCGATCAATAGGATGTAGAGTGCACTATAAACTAAAAATTCGTACGTGCTCTTGGGATTCGTTCCAAAGAGAGAGACCGATGAGGGGCATTCCATCGGAGTAGGACATGGTGAAACACCCAAGCTTTATGGCATTGAATGGTACCGCCATGAGAAATCGACGAGGGGCATTCCATCATAGTAGGACTTGGTGAAATATCAAGCTTTTTGGCAACAAGAGTTATTGCCATGAGACCGATGATGGGCATTCCATCAGAGTAGGACTTGGTGAAATACCCTAGCTTTTGGCGAAGGTAGAAACCGCCATGTGAGTACGGTGGTGGTAGATGCCACCGGAAATTATGTTCTAGACGAGTGAGTACGGTGATGGTAGATGCCACCGGAAGTGTCTAGTGAGTTGTCTGCATATTCGTGTAGAAATAGAATATGAAAATGCCAATATATGAGAATTAAGTGTGTATCACATGTACCAACGCTTGAAAACGTTTTTATGCTATGAGAAATGCATATGAGTTATTGAGATTATGTAACACCCCAATTTTGGGCTTGGAAGTTTAGAGTCTGAACCGGACCGGTTTAAATTACGGTTCGAATATAAAAGGTGGTTTTTAGGGAAAGCCTAGTTCAGGATGCATTAAAAATATGGAAAAATATCTAAAAATCCTCTTTTATTATATATAAGAGAGTGGTGAAATCAATTTTACAAAATGGGGTTTGGAAATATGACATTTCAAGTTAGTGACTAAAATGTAATTTTTGAAAAGTTGGTGACTGTTTTAAAAGGATTGAAACTTTGAATCTTTAAGGAGCTAATTTACCCAAGGAAGGGTTTCTCCAGATTTTTCTTAAATTTTAAAGACTCATTTAATGTTATTTAATAAAAAGAAAAGAGGGAAAAGAGATATTTTAGTTTCATAACAAACTTTTGCCAAAATTTTCCCATTTCATTTTCTCTCAATTTTCCCTCAGCCAAACACATTTCCACAGCCACTTTTCCTTTGATTTTCACACCTAAAGTTGAGATTTCAATCTCTAAATGATTTCTAATCATTTCTACACCAAATCCTCATCATTTGCTTATTGAATTTTCAAGGATTTTGGCTCTAAACAAGGAGAAACCCACATTTAGAGGTATGAACGTCCTTCTCCTCTAAATACTCAGTTCTTTACTGAAATTCCCAAGTTCTCAATCCTTAAATTGAGTTTTATTAAAGGTTTTAATGCTGTGTTCTTGATTTTGGCTTAAAATGCAATATTTGGATTTAATTTTGAAGAAATTCGTAATAGATGATTGGGCTCTGTTTTGAGATGTCTTTTTGATGTATTTTGGATGTCTAAATGATGTGTAATTGAGGTTTAATCAATGCAATCCCGAATAGGTTGATTTTCCTAAGTTTTTACTTGAGAAAATGGTGGTTTTTTGGGGTGATTTTGATGTTCTGCTATAGCTGGAGGTAAAAGGACGTGATTAGGTCCTTTTTGGATGTTAATTGATGTTTAAGAATGATTGGATGTGATGGATCTTGGCTGGGTATTGTTGTAGAGGTGTTTGGATGTGATTTCAGTTGTGTTTGGTAGCTGAAATGTGAGTTTTGATAAGAGCAGCGAGTTTAGGTGTTTTGGTTGAAAATTTTAATGCATGATGATGCATTAATCCTCTGCTTTGATGTGTTTAAAACAGGGGAGACATCTTCGGATCCTTGTGGTGTTGATCTGGAGTCTTGATCGGCGTTTCAGCAAGCTTGCGAAACGGAATCGGTGAGTGAAGTTTGGTTTTCAGCTTTGAAACAAATCTTTGAAGGTTATGGGAGCTTAGTTTAAGTCTAAACAACTTAGCTAAGCTCAAGAGTAAGTTTTTCGGAGAAACTCTCTTTTTGATGAACCATGAGATGGTTGAATGCAATGTGTTTATTTTGCATGTTTAAATTCTGTTTTGAAAGCATATTTTAGCATGTTTAATGCTGGTTTTGTGAGCCATGTGTTGAAGGATGCTCAAGGTAAGAGATCCTTGATTTGGACATAGATAAATGTGGTTTGATGCATAGTGATGCATGTTTATGTAATGGCTTTATTTAATGATGCATTAATCCTCTTTTCCTATGTTTTTCAAGCCTAAGTATGCAAAAACGCCCAGGCGTATCGATACCCTAAGCGTATCGATACCCCAATTTGCCACTGGAATTTTATTGAACATACCGTACCGATACGCCTTGCAACCATATCGATACGATATTTATCTGGGCAACTAGGTTTATGAAACCGTACCGATACGCCTTGCAACCGTATCTATACGATATTCATCTGGGCAACTATGTTTATGAAACCGTACCGATACGCCTTGCAACCGTATCGATACGATATTCATCTGGAAAACTATGTTTATGAAACCGTACCGATACGTATTGCAACCGTATCGATACGCTAAGCATATCTTTGAAAAATCCGAGCATTTAATTATTTGACCGTTACTTGTCAGTTGGTTGGTTTCCTTATTTTCAAAGAGTCGTTATACCGTACCGATACGCTTGGTATACGTATCGATACACTTTTTATACAAACATAACTTGGGATTCCAGTAACTTTGGACAGTATCGATACTGCCCTCCGTATCGATACGCCCCTTAAAACCGTACCGGTAAGCCTTATATGGGTATCGATACGCCCTATTTTCAGGCACAACGGCTCTTTCCTCTTTGATGCAGGTATCGATACGCCCTTCCCGAGTACCGATACGGTAGGCTGCATAGCTGCATTTAATGCGGGAAAAATGTCCACAACGGCTCTATTGATGATCCCATCTACCCAAACGGCTAGAAATCAATGCAAGGGTATAAAAACAAGCTTCATTTGACCAAGCAACTACTATTGAACCTTCAAGCATCATCAAAGCAAAAATCCAAACCCTTGAGCTATTAAAAGTCAAATCTTGTACCCAACTCTAGTGTATTTCAAATTGTCAATTTGTATTGTGAGTTTGGGATTGTTTAAATTGTATTTGGGTAGACAATCATCCTTTGAGAGGAAACATTTGAGTTTACCAAAATCTTTCTTTGTATTTGAGTGGATTAAGCTTTGGGTAGAAAGCTTAATTGAAATTGTAAGGTTTCCTCCTCATCCAAGAAAAGGGGACGAATTCAATTAGTGAATTGTTTGAAAATCCTTAGGGTAGTGGATGTAGAGTTCATTTGGAGAACTTGAACCACTATAACCCCTTGTGTCATTTTTATTTTCAATCTTTCTCTTCACCAAAGTTTTTATTGCCAATTCACCCCCCTCTTGGCCATTTGCAAGTGTTCGATCAACTCAACAATTGGTATCAGAGCTACACTCATTGGAAGGATTACAACCCTCTTGAGTCGATTCTTGGAGAGTTTGATCAACAACAAGTCAAGCAATGGCATCCACCTCCAACTATGAGTCCCAATCCACCACCAAGCCACCATTCTTCAACGGGGATAACTATCCTTATTGGAAGAATAGGATGAGGCTCTTCATCAAGTCTACCGACTATATGGTGTGGGATGTAGTTGAAGAAGGTCCATACATTCCCATGAGGAGATATGGAGAAAGGCTCGTCCCAAAGATCAAAGCCGAAATGACCGATGATGAAAGAAGAAGAATGCAAGTGAATGACAAAGCTCTTCATGTAATATTTTGTGCACTTGGTCCGGATATCTACTCCAAGGTGTCTTCAATCGAAAATGCCAAGGAGGTTTGGGACACCCTCGAGACAACATACGAGGGAACTAGTGATGTGAAGGAGACAAAGATTGGGCTACTCAATCTAAGCTATGAGAACTTCAAAATGGATCCTGAAGAAAGTGTCTCCAAGATGTTTGATCGATTCTCGGTCATTGTCAATGGTTTGAAGGGTTTCGGTGAAATCATTCCCGAAGACAAGCTAGTGAAAAAGTTGTTGTATTCGCTTCCGGAGTCATGGGATGGCAAGAGAACGGCCATTATAGAAGCTAGAGATTTGAAGACTCTCAAGCTAGACGCTCTTGTTGGATCTCTACTCACACATGAGATTATGAGGAAGGGAAGAGAACAAGAGAAGAAGGAAGTTGAGAAAAAGAAAGTGGGAATCGCACTAAAAGCTTCACAACAAGAAAGCGATTCTAGTGAGGATGAAGATGAGGAGATGGCTATGTTGGCCAAACGGTTTACTCGGTTCATGAAGTCAAATCGTGGAAGAAAATTCATTAGAAAGGGAGACTTCAAGAGTAAAAGCAAGGAAGAGGAGAAGGACCAACTTACTTGCTATGAATGTAAGAAACCGGGTCACATCCGTTCCGAGTGTCCTCAATTGATAAAGAAAAGCTTTGGGAAGAAGAACAAGCTCAAAGCACAAATTGCTACTTGGAGTGACGATGAGTCTTCCGAGGAAGAGAAGGAAGTGGCCAACCTATGTCTCATGGCCATCGATGATGAACCTAAGGTAAACTCTCACTCATCTAATTTCGATTTTACAATTGAGGAACTTCAAGATGCTTATGATGAATTGCAAGAAGTGTATGATGAGTTAGTAGGAAAATACAAAGAGTCCATTTTGAAAAACAAGAAAACAATTTTCGATTTAAAAAATCAAAATGAGACATTTTCAAAAACTAACTCCGAATTGGAAAAGAAGGTTTTGTTTTTAGTTAATCTTTCTAATGATCTTAAAACTAAAAATCTTGAACTTGAAAAACTTCTTTCCGATTTTCAAGATTATCACACAAAGGAAGTGGATAATCTTAAAACATCTATTGCTATTGGGAAAAATAATTTTGAAAAAGGGAATCATTTTAAAACCCAATATGTAAAAAGAAAACCTTTTGTACCTAAACAAAGAAATTTTAATAAGCAAGCTAGAGGTCATAGAGTTAGGAGTGTTTGGGTTCCTAAAGAACTCATTATTTCTAATGATTTGAATGCTATTGCTTCTTGGATTCCTAAGGGAGCCAAATTGTTGAAGGCTAACACTCATGGACCCAAAATGATTTGGGTACCAAAAATCAAGTCCTAATTTCTTTGTTTGTAGGGGGAGCATTGCTACAAGGCTAAAGCTTCAAGCAAAAATTCTTGGTACCTTGATAGTGGATGCTCAAGACACATGACCGGTGACAAGAGTCAATTTGTGGAACTAAAGCCTAAAAGTGGTGGAGTGGTAACGTTTGGTGACAACTCCAAAGGCCATATTGAAGGAATAGGCTCCATTGGTAATCACTCTTCTATTTTCATTGAAAATGTTTTGTATGTCAACGGTCTTAAGCATAATTTGTTGAGTATTAGTCAATTGTGTGACAAGGGTTTTAATGTTCTATTTGATAAAAGTGGTTGCAAAATTATTAACATTAAAACAAATCAACTAATGCTCATAGGACATAGAATAGGCAATATTTACATGGTGCATTTAGATGACATTCAATCATCCCATACATGCTTAGTTGCACATGATGAACATGACTCATGGCTTTGGCATAGAAAATTAGGACATGCTAGCATGAATGTCTTAGAGAAATTAATTTCCCTTAACCTAGTTAGAGGTTTACCCAAACTTAAATTTTCCAATGATAAAATTTGTGATGCATGTTTAATGGGTAAACAACATAGAAATTCTTTTAAATCCATAAATGATGTCTCTACTAGTAGATGTTTACAATTGATCCATATGGATCTCTTTGGGCCAATTAGAACAATGAGCTTGGGTGGAAAATCATATGCTTTTGTACTTGTAGATGACTTCTCTAGGTATACTTGGGTTCTATTCTTAAGTACAAAGGATGAGGCTTTAGAAAAATTCATCACATTTTCTAAAATAACTCAAAATGATCTTGAACTTAAAATTTCTCACATTAGAAGTGATCATGGAACCAAATTTCAAAATCTAGGTTTCGATGAGTTCTTAAATGAAAATGAGATTAGCCACAATTTTTCCGCACCTCGCACTCCTCAACAAAATGGAGTAGTTGAGAGGAAAAATCGAACTTTAGAAGAAATGGCTAGAACCATGCTTTGTGAAAATAATTTACCTAAATATTTTTGGGCGAAAGCCACAAATACCGCTTGCTATATTATAAATCGAGTAATGATTAGGCCAATTTTGAAGAAAACACCTTATGAGATTTTAAAATCCAAAAAGCCTAACATTAGCTATTTTCACCCTTTTGGTTCCAAGTGTTTTGTTTTGAATAATGGTAAAGGAAACTTAGGTAAATTTGATGCTAAAAGTGATGAAGCTATTTTTCTTAGGGTATTCTTTAAACTCTAAAGCCTATCGTGTATTTAATAAAAGAACTCTAGTTGTTGAAGAGTCAATACATGTTGTTTTCGATGATAACCTCCTTCCGAGGAAGGAATCTTGTGATGATGATGATGTAGGAATCATTGATGCCATTGATGGAGGACAAACGTCAAAGGTGGATGAGATTCCAACCAAAGAAGAGGATTCACAAGATCCACCTCTTGAAGCCTTGAAGGACTTGGCTCTTGAGGAATGGGAGGCGTCTTACCCAAGGGAGTTAAACTATGTCAAAGGTGGTGAAATCTTGGGTGATCCATCCAAGGGGGTAACTACTAGATCCTCTCTCAAATTAATGAATCATGTTGCATTTCTTTCATGCATTGAGCCTAAAAATATTAAAGAAGCTTTAAAAGATGATTTTTGGATTTTGGCCATGCAAGAGGAATTAAATCAATTTGAGAGGAGTAAAGTTTGGACATTAGTTGAAAGGCCTAATGATCAATCTACTATAGGAACAAAATGGGTTTTTAGGAATAAATTAGATGAAAGTGGTAATATAGTGAGAAACAAGGCTAGGCTTGTTGCTCAAGGCTATACACAAGAAGAGGGAATTGATTTTGATGAGACTTATGCACCCGTAGCTAGGATGGAAGCTATTAGGATGTTACTTGCATTTGCATGTTATCATGATTTCAAGCTTTTTCAAATGGATGTGAAAAGTGCCTTTTTAAATGGTTTTATAAATGAAGAGGTGTATGTTGAACAACCATCGGGTTTTGAGGATTCAAAATTTCCAAACCATGTGTTTAAACTTACAAAAGCTATCTATGGTTTAAAACAAGCTCCTAGAGCTTGGTATGAGAGACTTTCAAACTTCTTAATTGAAAAGGGTTTTGAAAAAGGAAAGGTGGATACAACACTCTTCATAAAAAGATATAACAATGACATCTTAGTAGTTCAAATTTATGTTGATGATATTATTTTTGGTTCTACTAATGAGTGTTATTGTAAGGAATTTTCTAAGCTAATGCAAGGTGAGTTCGAGATGAGCATGATGGGGGAGCTCTCATTCTTTTTGGGACTCCAAATCAAACAAAGGAAGGATGGCACCTTCATAAATCAAGCTAAGTACGTGAATGATATGCTCAAGAAGTTTGGCTTGGAGAATGCAAAACCTCAAGCCACTCCTATGAGTTCTTCCATAAAGCTTGACAAAGATGAAAGAGGTAAGTGTGTTGATTCTAAGCTTTATAGATCCATGATAGGTTCTTTGCTTTACCTTACCGCAAGTAGACCGGATATTATGTTTAGTGTTTGCTTGTGTGCTAGGTTTCAAGCTAGTCCTAGAGAATCACACTTAGTTGCCATTAAGAGAATTTTTAGATACCTTAGAGACACACCTACTTTAGGCCTTTGGTATCCTAAGGATTCTTCCTTTAGCCTTCATGCTTTTTCGGATGCAGATTATGGGGGATGTAAGATAGATAGGAAAAGTACCTCAGGGACATGCCAATTCTTAAGTAGTATGCTCGTATCTTGGTTCTCTAAGAAACAAAACAGCGTAGCCTTATCTACCACCGAAGCGGAGTACATATCCTTAGAGAGTTGTTGTGCTCAAGTCCTTTGGATGAAGCAACAACTCTTAGATTATGGTATTAAAATAGAAACCATACCCCTTAGGTGTGACAACACTAGTGCCATTTGTCTCACTAAGAATCCCATCCAACACTCTAGAACTAAACACATAGAAATTAGACATCATTTCATTAGAGATCATGTTTTGAAAAATGATGTTGTTATAGAGTTTGTTGACACCTTGAACCAATTAGCGGATATATTTACAAAACCTTTAGATAAAGAGCGCTTTTTGACCCTTAGGAGAGAGTTAGGTTTAACTAGCCTTTCTTGACATTTTTTTGGTCCCAAAATGTCAAAATCTGCTTGAAATTGTTTGTGATTCATGCTTGTGTTAATTTTGTCCTTCTTGCTTCTATGCATGTTGCTAGGGGGAGTACATATTAAGTTTAGCCATTAAAACTTGTTCATATGACATGTACATGCATTTAGGGACGTCTCAAATTGGATTTTTGCACTTAAATCTGTCAAAACTGCAGAAACTGGTAATAGTGTATCGATACTGCTTAGGCGTATCGATACGGGTTGATATCTGGGAATTTTTGCAGATGAACAAGTATCGATACGACACATCGTATCGATACGGTACAAGTCAAGGGAAATAGTCAAAGCCAAGCGTACCGATACGGACCCACGTATCGATACGGTAATAACAACAAATATAAAATTAGGGTTAATGGGTATCGATACGCGTGTATAGCGTATCGATACGACCTCGACGTAGAGGCTATTTAGGGCTGTATATGTTAAAACTCTTTAAAACACAAAAACCCTTTTTCTCTCCACAAACCCTAGCCGCAAAACCCTATATAAACCCCCTCAATACTTCAAATTTTACCATCAATCTTCAAAATTTCTTGAGGGTTTTTACTCTACACATCAAGGCAAACCTTGGGCATCAAATCTTGTGCATTCACATCCCCTCTTTCATCCATTCTAAGATTCAAGGTATAATTTTTTCTCTTTTTTTTTTTTAATTTTCGTTTGCTTTTAATTGATGTTTCAACTGATTTTTTTGTACAAACCTTGTTTAATTGTTGTGGGTTTCACCTTTTTCACAAAAAATTTTCAAAAGTTAAATTTTTCTTATTCGAATATATTTTATATTCGATATATTTTTTAAACTGTTTTTTTTGTGAATATCTCTTTATTTTTAAAATTGTTTTTAACAAATTACCTTGAATTATTAGAATTTATTGGATCAAATAGGATGTTAATTGCATACATATTCGAATCCTTTTTTATATATTTTCAGGATTATGGCACCGAAAAAGGGAACTAAGCGTCATCGTTCTACTTCCAATCCTACCGAGGATGTCGAGGGTAATCCTACACCT
This sequence comes from Hibiscus trionum, assembly GCA_030270665.1. Lineage (NCBI taxonomy): Eukaryota > Viridiplantae > Streptophyta > Magnoliopsida > Malvales > Malvaceae > Hibiscus > Hibiscus trionum. The sequence goes on from BSYR01000010.1 coordinate 17,222,144, forward strand.
AACCTTCCTTATATAATCCAATTAAGTTTTCCCGAACCTCTTGATAGGGAACGATATAAACTTTTTCAAGGAATAAACCTTAGGGAAGAGCGAGTTGTGTCTATCCCTTTTTTAAGTTCTGCCCGTTTCAAATTTAAATACCTATCTTTGATTAAGCAATGGAAATTCTTGACCTTTTTTAGCATGCCTCCTATCCTATATAGGAACCTTGTCATTGTATTCTTCTCTAATGCCATATGCATACATGATGAACCTAGGGAGCATGTAATTGCCATTGAATCTTCCATTATGGGCAAAACTTTTCAAATTGATCAAAAGGTTTTATGTAATGTCTTTGGTTTTGAAGATGTTGGTATTCATGATGAACACTCTTTGGGTACGGGTTATTTAGGTCCTGCAAAAGTTTTAAATGCTCATGACTGTATCTTTCACCTTCTTACTTCTTGGTTTCTCCGTCCATCGGGTGGGAAATATTCAACTATTCGTCAAACTGATGATTTTTGGCTTCAATGTTTTAGAGAAGGTAAACGTCCAAATTTGTGTCAAATCATGTTTGCCGACCTTGTCTTTTTAGTTCAAAACGCTCATACCAAACAAGTCTCATCCTTTTACTACTCCACGGCTTTGAGTTTTCTATTTCATTCCCTTGGCATTGATTGTTCACATGATTTTCCCGAAACCCTTGGCCTACCTATCGATGAGAGTTCTCTAGCTCGTTCCGGTTTCACTTATGTTAATAATGAGTGGGTTCGCAATGCTCAAGATCCTCCACCCGTTGCTCCGGTCAATACCTCTCGTGCTTCTTCGAGTTCCCACAGTGCTCCTCTTGATTCCTCCTCCATGGATACTCTCATGACCTTCCTAAATGAGAAGTTCACCGCGATGGATAATCGTTTCACATCCTTAGAGGATCGCGTCCAAGGCATGGACAAGAAGATAGACACCATGGCCGCTCGCCAAAACTCCATGGATATCTCTCTTACCGCCTTCCATGGTGCTTGGATCAATCAAACCCGAAGGAATCAACCCTCTCAAGAAGATGAAGAAGAAGATGAGGAGGACGATCTTGATGACGAAGGGGACGATTAGATCATGCATCTCATCTTAGGACATTTAGTCTTTTATTATTGTTATTGCACTTTCATTTTAGGATTTGAAGTTTATGCCTATTATCTATGTTTTTAGGATTTTAAGAGTTTGGATTATGATGGTTGCTTTGACATTTATGCCTTTGATCTTTTATGCTTATTTTGAAGTTTATGAAGTTGAACTCTTATTCTTGCTTTAAGCTTTATGAATTATTGTTGCTTTATATTGCTAATTTATCCTTGTATTCTAGTTTGATCTAACAAAAAGGGGGCGAAGGATCATAGAGTCAAATATTTTTGTTTTGAAAATCTATCTTAAAGTAAGGGGAGAAAGCTTTTCAAAGTTTCAAAAACTTAAAAATTTATTTATGGTTTTGTTATATCAAAAAGGGGGAGATTGTAAAACTAAAATTGATTTTGATATAACACATAAATCTAAGGACCAATTTCCAAAACAATAAATTTCTAAGTACTCTTTTAATTCTCATAAATTGACAAGTATTTTTGTACAAAATAATATTTAAAGACCTGCTCTTAAATCATACATATTTTTCTAAGTCTTTTCCTATGTTTTTCAAGCCTAAGTATGCAAAAACGCCCAGGCGTATCGATACCCTAAGCGTATCGATACCCCAATTTGCCACTGGAATTTTATTGAACATACCGTACCGATACGCCTTGCAACCGTATCGATACGATATTCATCTGGGCAACTATGTTTATGAAACCGTACCGATACGTATTGCAACCGTATCGATACGCTAAGCATATCTTTGAAAAATCCGAGCATTTAATAATTTGACCGTTACTTGTCAGTTGGTTGGTTTCCCTATTTTCAAAGAGTCGTTATACCGTACCGATACGCTTGGTATGCGTATCGATACACTTTTTATACAAACATAACTTGGGATTCCAGTAACTTTGGACAGTATCGATACTGCCCTCCGTATCGATAATCCCCTTAAAACCGTAACGGTACGCCTTATATGGGTATCGATACGCCCTGTTTTCAGGCACAACGGCCCTTTCCTCTTTGATGCAGGTATCGATACGCCCTTCCCGAGTACCGATACGGTAGGCTGCAGAGCTGCATTTAATGCGGGAATAATGTCCACAACGGCTCTATTGATGATCCCATCTACCCAAACGGCTAGAAATCAATGCAAGGGTATAAAAACAAGCTTCATTTGACCAAGCAACTACTATTGAACCTTCAAGCATCATCAAAGCAAAAATCCGAACCCTTGAGCTATTAAAAGTCAAATCTTGTACCCAACTCTAGTGTATTTCAAATTGTCAATTTGTATTGTGAGTTTGGGATTGTTTAAATTGTATTTGGGTAGACAATCATCCTTTGAGAGGAAACATTTGAGTTTACCAAAATCTTTCTTTGTATTTGAGTGGATTAAGCTTTGGGTAGAAAGCTTAATCGAAATTGTAAGGTTTCCTCCTCATCCAAGAAAAGGGGACGAATTCAATTAGTGAATTGTTTGAAAATCCTTAGTGGGAGCTAAGGTAGTGGATGTAGAGTTCATTTGGAGAACTTGAACCACTATAACCCCTTGTGTCATTTTTATTTTCAATCTTTCTCTTCACCAAAGTTTTTATTGCCAATTCACCCCCCTCTTGGCCATTTGCAAGTGTTCGATCAACTCAACAGGATTGATGATGGTAAATGATGTATATTGACAAGTGATGTGTTAGTTTAAAAGTACTTGAATCGGATATAGTTAGCCGGCTATAGGATTGGGTGCACCGTGAATAAAGTCACCTTGGATGTTGAGGGGTTGTAATTGTACCGTAAACTCCATCAGAGTACACTAACGAGATGTCTAAGATCATAATGGTGGTTAAAATGCCATGTGAGTATCTTGTGTTGTGTGTCCCGCGTTCTCGTTATTGATGTTATACAACTACCAATGAGTGATGTGGAGGGGTTGTAATTGTACCGTAGACTCCATCACGGGTGTTGAGGGGTTGTGATTGTACCGGTAAACTCCACCTTGAGTGTTTGGTAGTGTGTATGAAGCGTATGGGACAACGCTTGTAATCCCCGTATCCGATTGTGTTTTGAGTTGAAAATGGTTATGGATTATCACTTGAAAGCAATATGACATGTTGATGTATTGAAGCATGAGATGTTTGGTTTGTGTGCATAGATGCATGATAAATGATGTTTTGAAATTAATGGCCTTGGAAAGGTGTTTTTACAAAGTGCATTATTGTGTTATTTCTTTAGAGCATTTCTCACTAAGCATATGTGCTTACGCTCTCTCTTTCTTGAACCAATAATGCAGAGCATTGAAGTGCTTTAAGGGCAGCAAGGAGGTCAAGGATCCAAGTGAAAGTCTAAGCTCAAGTATGGTGACTATTTTCACAACACTATTAGCTTTTGGTATTTGGCAATGGGAACCTAGATTGAGTTTTTGGGAGATGTTTTGGACTCCCTAAGTTTGGTTTAATGCCTATGATGATGTTTGGAACATGTAAATGGCCATTTGGTATTTGTTTTGGAGATTTGATGATTGCTTGCTTTTCATTATAGGATGCATGCCTTTAGACTTGTGGTTTTTCTTATTTGAGGCCGTGATTGAGCTTTGATGATGCAAATATGTTCCTTTAATGTTTGATGACTTGTAGGCATGTCATGGAGGTCATATGAGCGTGTTTGGTGGGTCGAAAGAGTGTAAAAACAGACCTTTCTGCTGTTTCTGGGCAGGGTGTTTCGAAACACCCTTGCCTGTTTCGAAACAGGTACATGTTTTGGCCTGGGTGTTTCGAAACGGGCAGAGGTGTTTCGAAACACTTTGGCTACTTCCAGCCCTTGTTTCTGAACGGTCTAGACCCGTTTCGAAACACTTGACCGTTGGGCACTGATTTGAATGGTTTTGAGGTTTGCAAGCTTTACGTTTTAGTCCTGATTTTTGTATGTGCAATTGCTTGTGTTTGGGATGTCCGTTTAAGATGAAATTTGGCAGAGAAGCATGAAACATGATTAATTTCATAATGGTAACTTAAAAATTGGTAAAGTACTCTTAATTTCCAGAATTTACAAATTGGTCCCTAAATTTGTATGTTGTGCAATTGAGCCCCTTATTGTTTTCCGATTGCTGTGATTTTTGAGTATGCTTATCTCAAGAGTACACCTAAGGTTAATATGCATTTAGAAAAAATTAAAAAGAAAAAAGGGTCGTTAATCAAGGTTGACTTTCGGGTTGACTTTGGTTTTCCCTGTGTAATCTTTGTGGTTCGGGTCAACCGTCTAGGCCGGGCTAAGGGGGTTATATTTGGTGGTTTCAGAGCTGAGTTCTCGAGTATTTGGGAATGGTTATGTGGGTGATATGTGTATCTTGTATACTTGTTGAGTGAAAGTATGATGTATGAATTGTAAAAATGTAGCAATTGTTGTGTATGTTGTGTGAAGCATGTTAGAGGGAACCATTGCCATATCAAAGCTAATGAAATGATTTGTTTTAATTGGAAACGAGCTTGAGTACTTGGATTGCTTACCTTGTTGAGCCTGACTATGTTTAATGCATTTGTGATTGCATTGTATAGTGAATGGGACCTCGTAGAGAGACGAGGATTAATACGCGAGCTATGGCTCAAAATGAGAATGAAGAGAATGCAGAAAATGTAGTGGATTTACCTCCTCCACCCGATGGTGGTGGTGCTGGGGGTGAGGGAGCTGGTGCTGGTGCTGGGGTCGCTGGACCTGAAGCTGGGCAGGGGCAAGCTGCTCCTGACATGACAGTGCTGATACAGGCTATTGCTGGAGCCTTTCAGGCGGCGGTAGCTGGAGCTGGGCATCAGGGAGATGCTAATGCTAGACTACCTCTGTAACGCTTGCGCAGTCTGGGAGGGACTGAGTACAGAGGTTTGTCTGCTGAGGATTCCGAGTCTTGGTTGGAAAGTGCCAAGAGAATTTTGGGACAAATGAACTGCAATGAAGCGCAGAAGCTGGGCTGTGTAATTTCATTGTTGCATGACGATGCGTATACCTGGTGGACAACCGCTATCTCCGGAATGGAGGATGCTGATGTGACTTGGACGTTCTTTCTGAATGTGTTCAAGAGAAGGTATCTGGATGTGCGGTACCTGGATGAAAAGAAAAGGGAATTCAGGTCTCTTACTCAAGGGAGCATGTCAGTGGCTGAGTACGAGGTTCAGTTTGTCCGACTTAGTTAGTACGCGCCTGAGCTTATCCCTGATGAGCGTGAGAGGTGTGAATGTTTCCGTTATGGTTTGGTGATGGAAGTGAAGACCTATATGCTGGCTGCTGAGTACACTGACTTTGATGTGCTGGTTGGTAGAGCAAAAGACATTGAGTTGAATTTGAGTTTATCTTCTAGAGGAGCTGGTCCTAGTGCGGGCAAGCGAGCTACTGAGTATAGTTCCGGTGGCGGACGGAACAAGAGAGGACGTGATCGGAAGTATCAGTCTTCAGCTAGGCGTGGTGGTGGAGGGCAAGGTGCGCCTGTTCAGGGAGACAGGGCGAGAGCTGATCAGAACACATGTTGGGCATGTGGATCGCGTGGTAATCTGAGGCGTGATTGTCCTCGAGCAGCGAGGGAGGTACATGCTCCTGTTGTGTTGACCGGTAATTCGTGTTGGAACTGTGGTTCGGCGTATCACATGAAGAGTGAGTGTCCTCTGTTGGCCGGTGGTGGTCAGGGACGTGCTCCTGGAGTTGTTACACCATAGAGAGGTCGTGGGCGCGGCCGTGGTAATTTCCAGCGTAGAGAGGATGGTGGAAGGAATGTGGCTCATGTGGTAGCTGTTCAGCCTGAGGGTGGTGGCCAGGCCAGAGTGTATGCTCAGAGGGAGGGGACGAATGACACAGATGTGATCGCAGGTACTTTCACTTTGCAATCATTGTCATTACTTTCCTTGATTGATACTGGATCTACACACTCATACATATTACGTGAACATGCTCAGTTGCTTGGTTTACCTATTGAGTCTTTGGATGTTGGTATGCGTGTAACTAGTTCTTTTGGTGAGACTGTTGTGACTCGAAAGCTTTATAGAAGATGTCCCTTGGTTGTGCAAGACCATGTTTTTCATGTTGATCTTATGGAATTGCCTTTCTATGGTTTTGATGTAATCCTTGGTATGGATTGGCTTGTTGAGCATCGAGCTGTAGAGGATTTTGAGAATAAGTGAGTTTCGTTGAAGCTTGCGGATGGTTATGAGGTAGTGGTGGTTGGTGAGAATGTGAAGTTTCTTGCCAATGTGGTGTCTAGTTTGGAAGCGAGCCGGATGCTGAGGCGAGGTTGTGAAGCTTACCTAGCCTTTGTGATGAATCCTAGCTCTAAGGAGTTACGAGTGCATAATATCAGAACTGTGCGAGAGTTTCCTGGTGTGTTTCCGGAGGAGTTGCCTGGATTGCCTCTTAATCGCGAAGTGGAGTTTGGGATTGAGCTGTATGAAAACACAACTCCAGTGTCCATTACTCCTTATCGAATGGCACCTAAAGAGTTGAAAGAGCTAAAGACGCAACTTTAGGAGTTGCTTGATCGTGGTTTCAATCGGCCTAGTGTGTCACCTTGGGGTGCACCGGTTTTGTTTGTGAAGAAAAAGGATGGCACTATGAGAATGTGCATTGATTACCGTCAGCTTAACAAGTTGACTATCAAGAATCGGTATCCATTGCCGAGAATTGATGATCTTTTTGATCAATTTCGGGGAGCAGCTATGTTCTCTAAAATTGAATTGAGGTCAGGGTATTAGCTGTTGAAGGTGAAGGATGTGGATGTGCCAAAGACAGCCTTCAGAACGAGGTATGGGCATTATGAGTTTCTTGTGATGCCGTTTGGTTTAACGAATGCTCCTGCAGCTTTCATGGACATGATGAATAGTGTTCCATGAATACTTGGATAAATTTGTTGTGGTGTTCATTGATGATATTCTCGTGTACTCTCGTACTGAGGATGAGCATGAGGGGCATTTGAGAATTGTGTTGCAGGCTTTGTTGGAGAATCAGCTTTATGCCAAGCTGAGCAAGTGTGAGTTCTGGCTTAGAGAAGTTGTGTTTCTTGGTCATGTGGTCTCTGCTGAATGAATACGTGTTGATCCTCAGAAGATTGAGGCAGTGATGAATTGGAAGCCTCCTAGGTCTATTCATGAAGTCCGTCGTTTCCTTGGTTTGGCGGGGTACTATCGGAGGTTCGTGGATGGGTTTTCAAATATTGCTGCACCTTTGACAAAGTTGTTGCAGAAGGATGTTAAGTATGAGTGGACGGAAGTGAGACAGCAGGCTTTTGAGAAGCTTAAGGCAGCTTTAACGCAAGCTCTTATCTTGGTTCAACCTGAATCAGGGAAAGAGTTTGTGGTGTATAGTGACGCGTCCTACGTTGGTTTGGGATGTGTGTTGATGCAAGAGGGTAAGGTGGTGGCTTATGCATCGCGTCAGTTGAAGGTGCATGAGCACAATTATCCTACGCATGACATTGAGTTAGCTGCGGTGGTTTTCGCTTTGAAAATTTGGAGACATTACCTGTATGGTGAGAAGTGTACTGTGTACACAGACCACACGAGTTTGAAGTATCCGATGTCTCAAAAAGAGTTAAATCTTAGGCAACGACGTTGGGTGGAGTTGCTTAAGGATTATGATTTGACTATCGAGTACCATCCGGGTAAAGCTAATGTTGTAGCAGATGCCTTGAGTAGGAAGGTAGCTGTGGAGTTGAGGGCTATGTTTGCCAGTTTGAGCATTTCGCGTGATGGTGGTCTTGTGGCTGAGTTGCAAGTGAAACCATCCTTGATTCAGTTGATTAAGGAAAATCAGTTGTTGGATGATTCCTTGGTTCCACATGTTCAGGATATTGTAGAGGATAGGACATCGGATTTCTGCTTTAATGATGATGGAGTTTTATGCTTTGGAAGTCGGATAGTAGTGCCCAATGATGCTGAGTTGAGGCGTGCTATTCTGACTTAAGCTCATAGTAGTCCTTTTGCTATGCACCCTGGTAGTACTAAGATGTATTGTGATCTTCGTGATGAGTACTATTGGGTGGGTTTAAAGAAAGATGTTGCTGAGTTTGTAAGCAAGTGCATGGTATGTCAGCGAGTTAAGGCTGAGCATCAGTTTCCTTCAGGGTTGTTGCAACCGTTGAGGATTCCTGAGTGGAAGTGGGAGAGGATTACCATGGACTTTGTGTCTGGTTTGCCTTTGTCGCCATCGAAGAAGAATTCGGTGTGGGTGATTGTGGATCGCCTGACGAAGTGTGCGCATTTCTTGCCTGTGCATACTACGTACACTTTGGATAAGCTTGCGGAGCTGTACATTGCTGAGATTGTGCGGCTGCATGGTGTACCAAAGTCGATTGTTTCAGATAGAGATCCGAGGTTTACATTGCGTTTCGGGCAGTGTTTGCATCAGGCTTTGGGTACACAGTTGAATTTCAGTACATCTTATCATCCGCAGTCAGATGGATAGTCTGAGCGTGTTATCCAGGTGTTGGAGGATATGTTGAGGTGCTGCGTGATTGAGTTTCAGGGTTCTTGGGAGAAACATTTGCCTTTGGTGGAGTTTGCCTATAATAATAGTTATCAGGCAAGTATTAAAATGGCACCTTATGAAGCTTTGTACGGGAGGAAGTGTAGGACTCCTCTTTGTTGGGCTGAAACAGGTCAGAAGTTTGTTTCGATGCCCGCTTTGTTGAAAGGAACCACAGAGAAGGTGAAGCTCATTTGTGAGAGATTGAAGGCATCTTCTGATCAGCAGAAGTCTTACGCGGATTTGAAGCGTAAGGAGATTGAGTATGCGGTGGGTGACCGTCTGTTTTTGAAAGTTTCGCCTTGGAAAAAGGTGATGAGGTTTGGCCGAAAGGGTAAGTTGAGCCCTAGGTACATTGGACCATACGAGGTGATTGAGAGTGTGGGTCCTGTTGCGTACAAGTTGAGGTTACCGCAAGAGTTAGAAATTATTCATGATGTGTTTCATGTTTCTATGCTTCGGAAGTATAGATCGGATCCCTCTCATGTGATGCCTGTGGAGGAAGTGGAGTTGAATCCAGATTTGACCTATGATGAGGAACCGGTGGAGATTCTGGATTCGAATAGTAAAGTTCTTCGAGGCAAGATCATTGAGTTGGTAAAGGTGTTGTGGAAGCATCGTGGTGCTGAGGAAGCCACGTGGGAACGGAAGGATGACATGTTGAACCAGTTTCCGTACCTTTTTCCTACAGGTAAATTTTGAGGACAAAATTTCTTAAGGGGGGAGAGTTGTAACACCCCAATTTTGGGCTTGGAAGTTTAGGGTCTTAACCAGACCGGTTAAAATTACGGTACGAATATAAAAGGTGGTTTTTAGGGAAAGCCTAGTTCGGGATGCATTAAAAATATGGAAAAATATCCAAAAATCCTCTTTTATTATATATAAGAGAGTGGTGAAATCAAATTTACAAAATGGGGTTTCGAAATATGACATTTCAAGTTAGTGACTAAAATGTAATTTTTGAAAAGTTGGTGACTGTTTTAAAAGGATTGAAACTTTGAATCTTTAAGGAGCTAATTTACCCGAGGAAGGGTTTCTCCAGATTTTTCTTAAATTTTAAAGACTCATTTAATGTTATTTAATAAAAAGAAAAGAGGGAAAAGAGATATTTTAGTTTCATAACTATCTTTTGCCAAAATTTTCCCATTTCATTTTCTCTCAATTTTCCCTCAGCCAAACACATTTCCATAGCCACTTTTCCTTTGATTTTCAGACCTAAAGTTGAGATTTCAATCTCTAAATGATTTCAAATCATTTCTACATCAAATCCTCATCATTTGCTTATTGAATTTTCAAGGATTTTGGCTCTAAACAAGGAGAAACCCACATTTAGAGGTATGGACGTCCTTCTCCTCTAAATACTCAGTACTTTACTGAAATTCCCAAGTTCTCAATCCTTAAATTGAGTTTTATTAAAGGTTTTAATGTTGTGTTCTTGATTTTGGCTTAAAATACAAGATTTGGATTTAATTTTGAAGAAATTCGTAATAGATGATTGGGCTCTGTTTTGAGATGTCTTTTTGATGTATTTTGGATGTCTAAATGATGTGTAATTTATGTTTAATCAATGCAATCCCAAATAGGTTGATTTTCCTAAGTTTTTACTTGAGAAAATGGTGGGTTTTGGGGTGATTTTGATGTTCTGCTATAGCTGGAGGTATAAGGACGTGATTAGGTCCTTTTTGGATGTTAATTGATGTTTAAGAATGATTGGATGTGATGGATCTTGGCTGGGTATTGTTGTAGAGGTGTTTGGATGTGATTTCGGTTGTGTTTGGTAGCCGAAATGTGAGTTTTGACAAGAGCAGCGAGTTTAGGTGTTTTGGTTGAAGATTTTAATGCATGATGATGCATTAATCCTCTGCTTTGATGTGTTTAAAACAGGGGCAACATCTTCGGTTCCTTGTGGTGTTGATCCGGAGGCTTGATCGGCGTTTCGGCAAGCTTGCGAAACGGAATCGGTGAGTCAAGTTTGGTTTTCAGCTTTGAAACCAATCTTTGAAGGTTATGGCAGCTTAGTTTAAGTCTAAACAACTTAGCTAAGCTCAAGAGTAAGTTTTTCGGAGAAACTCTCTTTTTGATGAACCATGAGATGGTTGAATGCAATGTGTTTATTTTGCATGTTTAAATTCTGTTTTAAAAGCATATTTTAGCATTTTAATGCTGGTTTTGTAAGCCATGTGTTGAAGGATGCTCAAGGTAAGAGATCCTTGATTTGGACATTGATAAATGTGGTTTGATGCATAGTGATGCATGTTTATGTAATGGATTTGTTTAATGCTTAAAAATAGTGGATTGATGATGGTAAATGATGTATATTGGCAAGTGATGTGTTGGTTTAAAAGTACTTGAATCAGATATAGTTTGCCGGCCATAGGATTGGGTGCACCGTGAATAAAGTCGCCTTGGATGTTGAGGGGTTGTAATTGTACCGTAAACTCCATCCAAGTACACTAACGAGATGTCTAAGATCATAATGGTGGTTAAAATGCCATGTGAGGATCTTGTGTTGTGTGTCCCGTGTTCTCGTTAGTGATGTTATACAAATACCAATGAGTGATGTGGAGGGGTTGTAATTGTACCGTAGACTCCATCACGGGTGTTGAGGGGTTGTGATTGTAGCGATAAACTCCACCTTGAGTGTTTGGTAGTGTGTATGAAGCGTATGGGACAACGCTTGTAATCCGTGTATCCGATTGTGTTTTGAGTTGAAAATGGTTATGGATTATCACTTGAAAGCCAATATGACATGTTGATGTATTGAAGCATGAGATGTTTGGTTTGTGTGCATAGATGCATGATAAATGATGTTTTGAAATTAAAGGCCTTGGAAAGGTGTTTTTACAAAGTGCATTATTGTGTTGTTTCTTTAGAGCATTTCTCACTAAGCATATGTGCTTACGCTCTCTCTTTCTTGAACCAATAATGCAGAGCATTGAAGTGCTTTAAGGGCAGCAAGGAGGTCAAGGATCCAAGTGAAAGTCTAAGCTCATGTATGTTGACTATTTTCACAACACTATTAGCTTTTGGTATTTGGCAATGGGAACCTAGATTGAGTTTTTGGGAGATGTTTTGGACTCCCTAAGTTTGGTTTAATGCCTATGATGATGTTTGGAACATGTAAATGGCCATTTGGTATTTGTTTTGGAGATTTGATGATTGCTTGCTTTTCATTATAGGATGCATGCCTTTAGACTTGTGGGTTTTCTTATTTGAGGCCGTGATTGAGCTTTGATGATGCAAATATGTTCCTTTAATGTTTGATGACTTGTTGGCATGTCATGGAGGTCATATGAGCGTGTTTGGTGGGTCGAAAGAGTGTAAAAACAGACCTTTCTGCTGTTTCTGAGCAGGGTGTTTCGAAACACCCTTGCCTGTTTCGAAACAGGTACATGTTTTGGCCTGGGTGTTTCGAAACGGACAGAGGTGTTTCGAAACACTTTGGCTACTGCCAGCCCGTGTTTCTGAACGGTCTAGACCCGTTTCGAAACACTTGACCGTTGGGCACTGATTTGAATGGTTTTGAGGTTTGCAAGCTTTACGTTTTAGTCTTGATTTTTGTATGTGCAATTGCTTGTGTTTGGGATGTCCATTTAAGATGAAATTTGGCAGAGAAGCATGAAACATGATTAATTTCATAATGGTAACTTAAAAATTGGTAAAGTCCTCTTAATTTCAATAATTTACAAATTGGTCCCTAAATTCGTATGCTGTGCAATTGAGCCCCTTATTGTTTTCCGATTGCTGTGATTTTTGAGTATGCTTATCTCAAGAGTACACCTAAAGTTAATATACATTTAGATAAAGTTAAAAAGAAAAAAAGGTCGTTAATCAAGGTTGACTTTCGGGTTGACTTTGGTTTTCCCCGTGTAATCTTCGTGGTTCGGGTCAACCGTCTAGGCCGGGCTAAGGGGGTTACAGATTATGTAATGCTTTTATGTTCCAAGCATGTGTGGCCTTGCCATGAGACTTGCATAGGTTGTATGCATGAGTTAGATAGTACACATGGTTTTCAAAATGGAGATTTGCTTATGCAAATGAGGTTTTGAGTTTATGGAATGCTTTAGAGTAACAAGTATGTATGGCTTTGCCATGAGTTTTGCATTGGTTGAATGCATGAGATAGATATACAGTACATGTGATTTACAAATTGTGTTTTTCTTTGAAATGATTTCCAAGCATGAGAATGGAAGAGTGTGAATGTGGAAGTGGTTTTCAAGGAAATTGGTTTTAACTTTGCATGATGCATTTATGCATGAAAAAGGGTTAAAAGAAAGTTTTATGGTTTTGCTGCATTGATGGTGTTTTGGTTTTGAGCATTCCTCACTAAGCATTATGTGCTTACGTTCCATTTTGTCCATCAATGCAGATACTTGAGTTAGGGACAACGAGAAGCAAGGGATTCAAGAAGAGCTCCACTTGAGAAGTATGTTTTGGTTTATAGCTATAGATAATAAAGGCAATGGGGGGATCCTTACATTGTTGTGTGATGAGTTCGTTTACGTTGAACAAGTTCGGTTTATGGTTTGACATTTGTAAATAACCAATATGAGATGTTTGGATTCTTCTTTTTGTATTTTGATATTGTTATGCCTTATGGTTGAAAGCATGTTCGGTGGATTGAATGAGATTAATGAGTTGATATTCCTAATGCTCGTAATGTGTCTTGCTTTTGATGTAATATGATGGTTTTGAGGCTTGGCATGTTGCTGGTATGTTTAGGAATATTTTGGAGCATGTTTGAGGTTGTTAAAATGTGTAACACTAGGTTTTTCTGCTGTTTCTGGGTAGGGTGTATCGAAACACCCTTATCTATTTGGAAACAGAGGCCCGGAATGGCAATGGTGTTTCGGAACGGGTGAAGGTGTTTCTGAATACTTTGGCTACTGGAAGGTCTTGTTCCGATACGGGTCTTGGAACGTACCCGAGTACCGAAACAGTCAACACTGTTTCGATACAGGTGTTTCGGTACGGGTGCCAGTGTTCCAGAACGATTGACCGTTGGGTTGTGCATTTGAATTGTTTCGAGTTTGCAAGTCTTACATTTTAGTCTTGAATGTTGTGGATGCAATTGCTTGAGCTTGGGATGTCCTTTTAAGCTATAATTTGGCAGAGAAGCATATAATATGACTAATTAAGGTTTGGAAAAACTAAAATCTATAAAGTCCTTATGTTTTTAAAAATTTACATTTTGGTCCCTAAAAGTGTTTTCTTTGCAATTGAGTCCTTATATGTTTTTCGATCGCTGTGCTTTTCTCTCCCAAGGATCTTGAGCATTCACATAGGCTTAATGCGAATCCTGAAAAGATAAAATAAAAAAGGTCGTTAACCAAGGTTGACTTTGGTTTTCCCCGTGTGATCTTCGTAGTTCGGGTCTAACGCCTAGGTCGGGCTAAGGGGGTTACAGCCCGGCCTAGACGCTCAACGCGAACTAAGAAGATTACACGGGGAAAACCAAAGTAAACTCGTTAAAGTCAACCTCGATTAACAACCTTTTTTTCTTTTTATCTTCTCTAGATGCATATTATTATCATATATGTTCAGCGAAGCGATTAGGCGAAAGATGGGAATAGCGTATCGATACGCTTCCCCGCGTATCGGTACTTCCTTCAAACTTGGCTTGGGCGTATAGATACGCAGGCAATCCATACCGATACCCCTGTACCGAAAAGCCTGGAATTGGCCTTAGTGTATCGATACACTTCCCCGTGTATCGATACGCATACCAGAAAAGCACATTCCAAAGGCATTTAAACACACTTAACCAAATCCAAACAAGCTTAAATCATGCACACAAGTTATAATCAGCCTACTAGACATATAAACATCATCAGACACTAAATCATACTCATCGAACACATCAAACCATGATGAAATGTTAGCTATTCAAGCATGCTTAAGTAAACAAGCTAAAGCATAGGCAAAACACTATAAGCAAAACATGAAACCAATTAGAGGCCGATTACAAGTCCAAAATCAGAAACCAAACATGCTTAAAGTAGCAAACATCACCAACAAGTCCAAAAAGTAGAAATCCAACCCATTGCCTCTTATTACACTAAGGGTAAACCACATACATTGTTTAGCCAAAACTCTTGGAATCCCCTTGCTATTGGGCTGCCTTGAATGCTCAATTCGATGCATTGATGAAACAAATGAGCGTAAGCATATAGCTTAGTGAGGATCGCTAAACAACATTCATCAATGCATTTCATAAAACCATTGCATCATCATTTGCAAACTCATGCCTTTCTTTAAAACATCCTCATTTAAGCGTTAATGCACTTTTAAATTCACATGCATATAGCATCATTTTAAACAACAACAAATTCCTTTACTCATGCTTAAACCAAGCATCACAAGAATTCATGCATCATTCACGAGCATCTCATGCTTAATCATTAATCATCAACATTATCTTGGCTCACAAGTGATAATTATCAAACCATCAACCACAAGACTCAAACATGGAATTAAACCATTCAACGTTGTGATCTTAGCCTCAATCGTTAGGGTACTTGGATGGAGATTACGACACAATCACAACCCCTCGACATCCAAGGCGACTTTATTCACAGTGCACCCAATCATATAACCGGCAAACTATATCTGATTATAAGTAACCAAAAACCATTTTCATCACTTGCCAATATAATCATTTAACATCAATATTCCACTATTTTACAAGCATAAAAACAATGCCATTTCCACAAGCATAAATATTCTTAACATTAAATGCATTATCACATAAACCCAAGGATCACCTACCTAGTGCATCCTTAACAAAATGGCATTAAAATCCAGGATTAACCATGCTTAAAGCATTCTTTAAAACAGTAATCAAAACCACATTTAACTCAAGTGCATTTACATCAAAACATAACACATTTCCGAGAGAGACTTTCGTATCACTTACTCTTGAGCTTAGATATGTGTTTCAATTTTACACTAAGCTCCCAAGACCATGCTCAAGGCGTTAAAAGCTGGAAAATCCATTTCCACTCACCGATACGCGAAACCACACTTACCGACGAATAGATCACCCATCCGAAGCCTCCAAAAATGCTTCGTTTGATTCTGGATCAAGATCCCCCTGTTTTCACATCTTCAAAATAGAAATCTAAATGCATTAAAATGCATTTCAACACCAGCAACTAAACACAAACTCGTTGCTCACCCAAACTACACGAATTTACCCATCCGAAACAACCAAAAACTCAATTGATTGCTTCCTAAACCAAGCCCATCCAACATACATCACTTTCAACCATTTATAAAAAATAAAGCACATCTAAAATCAACCTAAACCCACCCTTATACCTCCAGCAAGCATCACTTCATCATTTCACCTCAAAAACTCAACTACAACTATCAAGAAACTCAAGGATCTCAAGGATTTCGAGATCTATATCAACAAAACCTCTTTTCAACATATTAATCAACACAAAACTCAATTAAAATCAATCCAAAACAGAGCCTAACAAAACAAATTCAAAAATCAAGATTTTAATCACATTTTTGTAACATTTTGATCTCAAATCAAAACTATAATGAAAACACAACCAAAAACATTAATTAGAAGCCAAATATCTTGGGAATTTCAATAAATAACGTAGATTGAAGGTTGAGAACGAGATTTACCTCCAATCCTTGCTTTCCTCAATGTATGACAAGTTTTAGCTTCACAAAACTTGGAAATCTTGAAAAGAAATGTTGAAATTTATTTGGGAATTAATGAGAGAGTGTTTGGGAGAAAATAATTCTGGAGAAAATGAGTTAAAATGATGTTTGGCTGAAAATGAGAAGAGAAAGGTAGTTACGTCAAATGAAATCTCACTTTTCTTATTTTATTAATTTTAATTAAATAAAAACCCTTTTATTTAATCACTTTAAAATCATTTTAAAACACATATCATATTAAGAAAAGGCTAAATTGGCATAAACCTCCCTAAAGATTCTAAGATTTTGGCTCCTCTTTTAAAAATTGCATTTTTCAGAGTTTTGAAACTTTACATTTTGGTCACTACCCAAAATGTATTACTTCCGAAACTCTTTTTGTAAAATTGATTTGACCAACTCCTAAAACATGATTTGAGAGGATTTTAGCAATTTTTACCATATTTTTATCCTATCTTGATCCTTGATTTCCTTTAATCACCAAACATGATTTGAACCGTTCCTGACCGGTCCGATCCGATGTCTAAAACATCTAGGCCCAAAAGCAGGGCGTTACAACTCTCCCCCACTTAGGAAATTTCTTCCTTGAAATTTTACCTGAAGGAAAAAGGTGCGGAAACTATTTCAGCATGTCCGCCTTGCTTTCCCACGTGGCCTCCTCAACTCTTCGGTGTCGCCACAACACCTTCACAAGTTCTATCGTCTTGCCTCGAAGAACCTTGCTGCTCACATCCAGAATCCCTACTGGTTCCTCATCATATGACAGATCCAGATTCAACTCTATCTCCTCAACAGGCATCACATGCGAAGGATCCGATCTGTACCTCCGCAACATCGAGACATGAAACACATCATGTATCTTTTCTAGCTCAGAAGGCAACCCCAACCGATATGCCACATGACCAATACACTTCACAACCTCATAAGGTCCAATAAACCTTGGGCTAAGCTTGCCCTTACACCCAAATCTCATCACCTTTTTCCATGGTGATACCTTCAAGAACACACGTTCGCCAACTGCGAACTCAATCTCCTTACACTTCAGATCTGTGTAAGACTTTGGCCGATCTGATGCTGCCTTCAAACGTTCACAAATGAGCCTCACCTTCTCTGTGGTTCCCTTTAACATAGCTAGTATCGAAATCAACTTTTTCCCAGCTTCAGCCCAACAAAGAGGGGTCCTACATCTTCTCCCATACAAAACCTCGTATGGAGCCATTTGAATACTTGTCTGGTAACTATTATTGTAAGCAAACTCAACCAACTGCAAGTGCTTCTCCCAAGAACCCTAAAAATCTATCACACAACATCTCAACATGTCCTCAAGCACCTGGATCACACATTCTGACTGTCCATCCGTCTGAGGATGATAAGAAGTACTGAAATTCAACCGTGTACACAAGGCTTGATGCAAAAACTCCTAGAACCTTGACGTGAACCTCAGATCTCTATCCGACACTATGGACTTTGGCACACTGTGCAACCGCACAATCTCCGCAATATATAGCTCTGCCAACTTATCGAAGGTATACTTAGTATGCACATGCAAGAAATGCGCACACTTCGTAAGACGATCAACAATCACCCAAACTAAATTCTTCTTTGACGGTGACAAAGGCAACCCAAACACAAAATCCATGGTAATTCTTTCCCACTTCCATTCTAGAATTCTCAAAGGTTGCAACAACCCAGAAGGAACTTGATGTTCATCCTTCACTCGCTGACACACCATGCACTTGCTGACGAACTCGGCAACATCCTTTTTCAATCCCACCCAGTAGTACCCATCCTTCAAATCGTGATACATCTTCATACTACCAGGATGCATAGAAAAAAGTACTACTATGAGCTTTAGTTAAAATAGTGCTCCTCAACTCAACATCATCTGGCCCCACTATTCGACTCCCAAAACACAGAACACCATCATCATTAAAGATAAAATCTGAAGGTTTACCATCCGCAATGTCCTGAACATGAGGAATAAGAGAATCGTCTAACAACTGCTTATCTTTGATCAACAGAATCAGAGATGGTTTCACTTGCAATTCAGCGATAAGACCACCATCACGCGATATGCTCAAGCGAGCAAACATCGCCCTCAACTCCATGTCCACTTTCTGGCTCAAAGCATCAGCCACAACATTAGCCTTGCCCGGGTGATACTCGATCGTCAGATCATAATCCTTAAGCAACTCCACCCAACGACGTTGCCTAAGATTCAACTTATTTTGAGACATAAGATACTTCAAGGTCTTATGATCTATGAACACTACACACTTCTCATTGTACAGATAATGCCTCCAGATCTTCAAAGCAAACACAACGGCTGCAAGCTCAAGATCGTGAGTAGGGTAGTTACGCTCATGCACCTTCAATTGTCTAGATGCATAGGCTACCACCTTACTCTCTGCATCAACACACAGCCCAAACCAATAATGGACGCATCACTATAGACCACAAACTACTTACCAGAATCAGGTTGAATCAAGACAGGAGCTTGCGTCAAAGCTTCCTTCAGCTTGTTGCATCGCATCTGTCCAATCAAAGCGAACATTCTTCTGCAATAACTTGGTTAAAGGTGCAATAATCTTCGAGAAACCCTCGACAAACCTACGGTAATACCCAGCTAAACCAAGGAAACTTCGCACTTCTTTCACTGACTTAGGCACCTTCCAACTCATCACAGCCTTTACTTTGTTCGGATCAACATGAATACCCTCAGCTGATACAACATGCCCAAGGAAGACCACCTCCTTAAGAAAAAACTCACACTTACTTAGCTTGGCATACAACTGATTCTCCAACAACGCTTGCAAAACTATTCTCAAGTGTCTATCATGATCTTCCTTGGTACACGAATATACAAGGATATCATCAATAAACACCACCACAAACTGATCCAAGAATTCATGGAACACACGATTCATCATGTCCATGAAAGCAGCAGGTGCATTGGTCAAACCGAACGACATCACCAGAAATTCATAATGCCCGTACCTTGTCTGAAAAGTCGTCTTAGGTACGTCTACATATTTCAACTTCAACTGATAATACCCTGACCTCAAGTCTCACTTAGAAAACACTGAGGCTCCCCAAAACTGATCAAAGAGATCATCGATCCTAAGCATGGGATACATGTTCTTGATCATCAACTTGTACAGTTGCCGATAATCTATACACATTCGCATTGTCCCGTCTTTCTTCTTTACAAACAACACCGGTGCACCCCAAGGTTATACACTCGGCCGGATGAACCCTCGATCCAGCAACTCCTGAAGTTGCGTTTTCAACTCTTTTAACTCTTTAGGTGCCATGCGATAAGGAGAAATGGACACCGGAGTCGTATTCTCATACAACTCAATACCAAATTCAACTTCTCTATTTGGTGGCAACCCAGGCAATTCTTCTAGAAAGATACCTGAAAAATCGCAAACTGTTCGGATGTCCTGCACACGTACATCCTTTGTGCCAGGATTTAACATATAGGCAAGGTACGCCCCATTACCCAACCGCAACCGAAATCACATTCGACAAGAATTTCACATTCTCGCCTACTATCACCACTTCATAATCATTGGCAAGATTTATGGTGACCCGCTTGACATCTAAATCGTTCACCGCTATATGTTCAGTCAACCAATCCATACCAAGGATCACATCGAAACCGTAGAAGGGTAATTCCATCAAATCCACCAGAAAAACATGACTTTCATAGACAAAGGGCACCTCCTATACAACTTCCTAGTGACTACAGTCTTACCAAAGGAAACTAGTCACTTGCATTCCTACCTCAAGTACTCAACAGGTATATCAAGCAAATGTGCAATCTCACACAAGATATAAGAATGTGTGGATCCAGAATCAAAGCCAACAACGATAAAGACTGAAGAACAAAGGTACATGCGATAACATATGTATCGTTGCGCTCTTCTCACTAAGCATAAACCCTCACAGGACCGCCTCTCTCAGGCTGAACTTCTACCACATGCGCAATGCCTTGCCGACCCTCGTCTCTCTTTGGGAAGTTCCCTCGGCCGCGTCCACAGCCTCTCTGAGGTGCAACCACAGCAGGTGCACGTCCCTGGCCTCCACCAGCCAACAAAGGACACTCTCGCCTCATGTGATCCGCTGAACCACAATTCCAACATGAATTCCCTGCCACCACAACAGGAGCCTGAGCCTCTCTATCTGCTCAAGGACAATCCCACCTCAAATGGTCCCTCGATCCAAATGTCCAGCACGTGTGCTGCTCAGACGTCACTCGACCTCCCTAAACCTGACCGCCCCATCCCGAAGCACCTCGCCTTACCTCAGGCTGATGTCTCTTATCACGACCTCTTTTGTTCCGTCCACCCCCAAAACTATACTCAGGTGCTCTCTTCCCAATGCTAGAACCAACACCTCGAGGCGACAAACCCAAGTTATGTTCTATGTCTTTGGCTCGACATACAAGCACATCGAAATCGGTGTAATCCGCAACCAACATGTATGTCGTGACTTCCTGCACTAGCCCATACCGGAAGCGATCACAATGATGCCTCACACTAGGTATCAGCTCAGGGGCATACTGGCTCAAACGTAAGAATTGAACCTCAAACTCAACCACAGAAAGGTTTCCCTGATCTAGCGACATAAATTTGCGTTTCTTTTCATCCAAGTATCTCACTCTTAGATACTTCCTCTTAAAGTCACCCTTGAAAAACTTTCAATCTACATCATTTGGTTTCATTCCAGTAGTGGTAGTCATACACCAACTATATGCGTCGCCTTGAAGCAAGGAAACTGCGCATCCTAGCTTGTGCACATTGTTGCATCTTATTTGATCCATGATACGAATCGTGCTCACCAACCAGGCTTCTAACGCCTCAAGAGACATTCCAAAGAACTCAACAACTCCTAGGCTCCTCAACCTCTCCAAGGGTAAACCCGCCTACCGAGCTGCAGGGGCATGAACAAGCGCTCCGGCTATTGCATCATGAAACGCTCTGGTGATCGTCTGAACCAATGGCGCTAGATCACCCAATATAGGACCAGCTTGTCCTTGCTGCTCCGGCTCTCCACCTTCAGGTGGTGGTGGCGGAGAAGGTAAGTTTCCACCAGGGGGAATATCAGCCCCTTGATTACCCTAGTCACCCTACTCAGCCGCAGGCACTACCGTGTTTGATCTGAGCTCTCTCCTCGGACCCATAGTGCTATTTTTCACAAGGCATAACAACAAAAACAAATCAAACCATTTAGGCCAGCCTGAAGCAAAGATCCAAGTTTACAAAAACATTTAACTAGTGTAATAAGGCAATGGGTACCCCGATTTCCCTCAAGCATAGCATAGCATACAAGAGCATATCAAACTCATCATGCTTTCCATTATCCACAACCAACACATATCAATATCACATCATCATCACACAATCATATTCATCTCACATGCGATTCATATCAATCATGCATGGCATAAACTCCAATATTTAACCAAAATCATGCTTTTCAATCAACATACATCAACACATACCAATTTTACATACCAACATCCCCAATTCTTTCGCAACCTGGCTCTGATACAAACAAATGTAACCCCCTTAGCCCGGCCTAGACGCCCAACCCAAACTAAGAAGATTACACGGGGAAAACTAAAGTCAACTCGTTAAAGTCAACCTCGATTAACGACCTTTTTTCTTTTTATCTTCTCTAGATGCATATTATTATCTTATATATGTTTAGCGAAGCGATTAGGTGAAAACGACACAGCAATCGAATTTCAAATAGGGGTTTAATTGCATACTAAAGACTTTTAGGGACCATTTTGCAAATTATAGAAAATGAAAGGACTTTTATGTTTTTAAAGTTACCGATCCTTAATTAATCTTGTAACATGACATCATGTCAAATTCCAGCACAAACCGATCATCCAAACACATCCAATTGATCAAATAACATTTAAGGACCAAAACATAACATTTCAGTACTTAAAAAGATTCTTTTAACTGAATTTTAACTACCCATATTGATACACCTGGGCCTGTATCGATACGCGAGAAGACAATAGAAAAAGATAGGAAGAGCGTATTGATACGCTTCCCCGCGTATCGAAACGACCTTCAAACTTGGCTTGGGCGTATCGATACGCAGGCAATCCGTACTGATACCCCTGTATCGAAAAGCCTGGAATTGACCTTAGTGTATCGATACACTTCCCCTTGTATCGATACGCATGCCATAAAAGCACATTCCAAACAAGCTTAAAGAATGCATACAAGTTATAATAAGCCTACTAGACATATAAACATCATCAGACAGTAAATCATACTCATCGAACACATCAAACCATGATGAAACGTTAGATATTCAAGCATTCTTAAGAAAACAAGATAAAGCATAGACAAAACACTATAAGCAAAACATGAAACCAATTAGAGGTCGATTACAAGTCCAAAATCAGAAACCAAACATGTTTAAAGTAGCAAACATCACCAACAATTCCAAAAAGTAAGAATCCCACATATTGCCTATTATTACACTAAAGGTAAACCACATACATTGTTTAGCCAAAACTCTTGGATTCCCCTTGCTATTGGGCTGCCTTCAATGTTCAATTCTCTGTATTGATGAAACAAATGAGCGTAAGCATATAGCTTAGTGAGGATCGCTAAACAACATTCATCAATGCATTTCATAAAACCATTGCATCATCATTTCCCAACTCATACCTTTCTTTAAAACATGCCCATTTAAGCATCAATGCACTTTTAAATTCACATGCATATAGCATCATTTTAAACAACAACAAATTCTTTTACTCATGCTTAAACCAAGCACCACATGCATTCTTGCATCATTCACGAGCATCTCATGCTTAATCATTAATCATCAACATTATGTTGGCTCACTAGTGATAATTCTCAAACCATACCAAAACAAATGACACAATTGGATATGCGAATTACAAGCGTTGTCCCACACACTTCATACATACTTCCAGACTACACAAGGTGGAGATCAATGGCACAATCACAACCCCTCAACACCCGTGATGGAGATTAATAGAACATTCACAACCCCTCAACATCACTCATCGGTAGTTCTATAATTCCACAAACGAGAGTACAAGACACATACCACAAGACTCACACACGGAATTAAACCATTCACTGTTGTGATCTTAGCCTCAATCGTTAGGGTACATGGATGGAGATTACAGCACAATCACAACCCCTCGACATCCAAGGCGACTTTATTCACGATGCACCCAATCCTATAGCCAGCTAACTATATCCAAAAAAAATTTCATCACTTGCCAATACAATCATTTAACATCAATATTCCACTGTTTTACAAGCATAAACACAATGCCATTTCCACAGGCATAAACATGCTTAACATTAAATGCATTTATCACATAAACCCAAGGATCACCTACCTAGTGCATCCTTAACAAAATGGCATTAATATCCAGCATTAACCATGCTTAAAGCATGCTTGAAAACAGTAATCAAAACCACATTTTACTCAAGTGCATTTCCATCAAAACATAGCACATTTCCGAGAGAGACTTTCGAATCACTTACTCTTGAGCTTAGTTAAGTGTTTTAAACTTACACTAAGCTCACAAGACCACGCTCAAAGCGTTAAAAGCTGGAAAATCCATTTCCACTCACCGATACACGAAACCACACTTGCCGACGCAAAGATCACCACTCTAAAGCCTCCAAAAATGCTCTGTTTGATTCCAGATCAAGATCCCATGTTTCACATCATTAAAATAGAGATCTAAATGCATTAAAACGCATTTCAACACCAGCAACTAAACACAAACTCGTTGCTCACCCAAACTATACCAATTTGCCTATACGAAACAACCGAAAACTCAATTGATTGCTTCCTAAACCAAGCCCACCCAACATACATCACTTTCAACCATTTATAAACAACAAAACACATCTAACATCAACCTAAACCCACCCTTATGCCTCCAGCAAGCATTACTTCATCATTTCACCTCAAAAACTCAACTGTAATTATCAAGAAACTCAAGGATCTCAAAGATTTCGGGATCTATATCAACAAAACCTCTTTTCAACATATTAATCAACACAAAACTCAATTAAAATCAATCGAAAACAAAGCCTAACAAAACAAATGAGTTAAAATGATGTTTTGGCTAAAAATGAGAAGAGAAAGGTAGTTACGTCAAAAGAAATCTCACTTTTCTTATTTTCTTAATTTTAATTAAATAAAAACCCTTTTATTTAATCACTTTAAAATCCTTTTAAAACACATGTCATATTAAGGAAAGGCTAAATTTCCATAAAGCTCCCTAAGGATTCTAAGATTTTGGCTCCTCTTTTAAAATTTGCATTTTCCACAGTTTTGAAACTTTACATTTTGGTCACTACCCAAAAAGTATTACTTCCGAAACTCTTTTTGTAAAATTGATTTAACCAACTCCTAAAACATTATTTTAGAGGATTTTAGTAATTTTACCATATTTTTATCCTATCCCGATCCTTGATTTCCTTAAATCACCAAACACGATTCGAATCGTTCCCTACCGGTCCGATCCGATGTCTAAAACATCTAGGCCCAAAACCAGAGCGTTACAAAATGGCCTTTGAGTTTTGGTTTGTGCTTGCATTTGGATTATAGCCTTTTGGTCCTTTTGACTTCTAGGAAGCATGCCTTTAGTTCTGTTGCTTGTGTGAATGATGATATGATGTTGTTTATGCTTCGTACAAGTCGTCTTCGATGTGTATTTAAGTTTCCAATACGTTAGGGCATGTGACGATAGCCTGAAATGGCCTTGGTGTTTCGGAACAGTGAAGCTTGTTTTGGAACATTTTGCCTCTGTGAACCATCATACCGAAATGTGTCTTGAGGAGTTTCAAAACGAACTCGCGTATCGAAATGGTCAGCTATGTTTTGAAACCGCCATTATGATACGAGCATTCTATTCTGAAATGTATGTCATATTAAGGAAAGGCTAAATTTCCATAAAGCTCCCTAAAGATTCTAAGATTTTGGCTCCTCTTTTAAAAATTGCATTTTCCACAGTTTTGAAACTTTACATTTTGGTCACTACCCAAAAAGTATTACTTCCGAAACTCTTTTTGTAAAATTGATTTAACCAACTCCTAAAACATTATTTTAGAGGATTTTATCAATTTTACCATATATTTATCCTATCCCGATCCTTGATTTCCTTAAATCACCAAACACGATTCGAACCGTTCCCTACCGGTCCGATCCGATGTCTAAAACATCTAGGCCCAAAACCAGAGCGTTACAAAATGGCCTTTGAGTTTTGGTTTGTGCTTGCATTTGGATTATAGCCTTTTGGTCCTTTTGACTTCTAGGAAGCATGCTTTTAGTTCTGTTGCTTGTGTGAATGATGATATGATGTTGTTTATGCTTCGTACAAGTCGTCTTCGATGTGTATTTAAGTTTCCAATACGTTAGGGCATGTGACGATGGCCTGAAATGGCCTTGGTGTTTTGGAACAGTGAAGCCTGTTTTGGAACATTTTGCCTCTGTGAACCATCATACCGAAATGTGTCTTGAGGAGTTTCAAAACGAACTCGCGTATCGAAATGGTCAGCTATGTTTTGGAACGGCCATTATGATACGAGCATTCTATTCTGAAACGTATGTACGTTGACCTGTTTTTGAGTTGCTCTAAAATTCTAATTCTTACGTTTTGGTCCATGTTTGCCTTGTATGCAATTTGATGTGTTCCAGATGTCGTTTTGAGTTGAGATTTCACCGAGAAGCATGTAATGACCCTAATTAAAGATTGGTAACTTGAATTTGGTAAAAGCCTATATAATTTAACAAATATATAAAATGGTCCCTAAATCTTAATCCGCTTAAATTATTGGGCGATTGTATGGAGGTTTAATCCGCTGCTTGTGTGCGTACATGTAGGAACCTAAGTTGCATATAGACAAGATAAAAAGAAAAAAAGGGTCGTTTATTGAGGTAAACCTTATCGGTTTACTTCAATATTCCCCGTGTGACTCGTTCGGTCGAGTCTATCGGCCAAGCCGAGTCAAGGGGTTACAACCTTTCAATGCTTACTTCTCTTAGGAAGCATGCCTTTAGTTCTTGTTGATATTGATAATGATTTTATGATGATGTCTTTTCCATGCACTCTTGATTGTTGATGTGTATTTGAGTTGCAAGCATGTTTGTGTTTATGTTGGAGTAGTTTTGATTGATTGAGATCAAGTTAAATCAGAAAATTTAAACATTGCAGGAACAAGTGTTTCGAAACACCCTTGTATGTTTCAAAACGAAGGCATGAAAATGCCTCGGGGTTTCGAAACGGTGAGGCCTGTTTCGATACATTTTGTCTCTGTGAAACTCTGTTATGAAACGTGTCTAAGATGGTTTCGAAACGATCCCACGTTTCGAAACGGGTATCATTGTTTCGGTACGCCCGTTCCGATACGGGGCTCGCTGTTTCGAAACAAGTGGTTGTTATTTTAGTTTTTGGAATATTCCGAGTTTATGTTTTTATGCGTTTTGGTCTATGTTAGTCATGTATGCAATTAAACGAGTTCTAATGGTCATCTTGAGCTGATTTTTTTACAGAGAAGCATGTAATGAACTTAATTAAAGGATGATAATCTAAATTTGTTAAAAACCCTTACAAATTGTCAAATTTACAAAATAGTCCCTAAACCAGATATTGGTGTTAATCGATGAGTGCTCGTGATGTCTTTCAATCCACTGCTTGTTGATCACTTAGGAATGTAACTTGTATCTAGAAAAGATAAAATGGAAAAAAATAGGGTCTTTTATTGAGGTAAATGTAGAGCGTTTTAGTGTTCTCTAAATACGAGCGCAAGTGCACACTCCTGTCAAGTTATAATATAAAAGATATCGTCTCACATACGGATTAGACAACTTGATTCGACTCATAGTTCCTGCACAAGAAAAAGTAAATGCACAATTAAGTTGGTTGTCTGAAAAGAAAAGTAAAATAAAAATAAAAGTAAATAAAAGGGAAGAAATCGGGTTGATAGAATGGGTCGGGCTATACTGTTGTTTAGTGTGAAACTGCGTTGAATATGACAAGTCCTATTGCGCGGCTAGACTATGCAGCCTTGGGGATGGCATTTAGGCTGTTAAGACACTCTCGCTGCCTCGTCAGGGAATGGATATGTGTCTCGACGGCAAACTCAGTAGAACTACATGGCTCGGCAGAACGTTTCAAAAGTGATATTGCTTATGACTAAGTTAGAATGATGTTGATTCCCACTGCAAATAATACCAGTCGCAGCGTGAATCGTGCAAAGACAACAATGTTGATTTGTCCTCTTTTAGCCGCCTTAAACCCTAACCTAATTCTAAGCTGGATTGATCGCAATGTATATAGATGAAATCGTACTTACTCCTTTCGTGAGTTCGACTCTCTCAATACTAAAAAAATGTATAGTACTAATCTTTCGCCTTAATTGAAAACTATGAAGAACATGGGATAAGTCAACCTTGAAGTTTTATTGCAAAAGCAAACTTAAAATCCTAAACAATCGTTCTCACATTAATTACAACATAACCCAAACCCAAGGAGAAATTTAGAACATGATGGCGGTAAGAAAACTTAAACTATGCCTATGGAATACCTAAGTTGTTTTGAAGTACAATTACATTGAGTAGTTAGGTCTAGTCCTTTTGAAGTAGAAGTCTTCAAAGTAACTTTTGCATTAAATGCAACTTTAAACTCTAACTTTTTTAAGTTGAATGGGGACTTTATCACGTTGTCTTGCTCCGCAAGTAATCTCGAACTCTTCCTTCTACAGCTCTACCTGCTGCTACAGTCATCGGAAAATTGAGTGGACGACATCGATAGAATCACGATTTTCTTCTCTACAGATCGCACTCCATTTCTCCAACTCCATAGTCTTTTGTCTTGGGCGCCAGGTAGAGCAGCGGCAGCTGCTGTCTCTATTTGGAACTGCATCGATACAGCTCCTTGGTCCGCTGCCTCAACATCATGTCCTTAGCTCCTTTTTCCCTATGTCAGCCTCTAGTACCTGAAACTAAAATTAAACTAAAATAGTACCTTTTCCTCACTGAATAAAAGATAAACAATAAAAGCATGGAAAATTAAAGAATATTGTGAAATGCAATGCATGGTCCTAATTATGCCTAAAATTTACTAAAAACAACAATAATATGAGATGGAATATGCATGAAATATAGAACTTATGGACACTTTACATTCCCCCAAACTCGAACTATTGCTTGTCCTCAAGAAATGCAACTAAACATACGTGCCCTAACATTAACTAGAATGAAAAGCATGTTTTCAACTTGATTTCGAACCTCAAGGCCGTGGCACCTATATTAGATTAGTGAAGGGAAAAAAGCAAGAAAATAACTCAGAATTAATCTATAATGCCAGTGATGTGTGTGCAGAACTGTGTATAGGCTGAATATGCATAATAACAAGATAAACAAAGATGTTGTTATGATGTATAAGGTTGCTGCTGAGATAGCACAATTAAGAACAATTATTTAATCATGGCAATGAGGGCTTCAGCTTATCACAACTACTCTTCTAGGTCTGAAATTAAGATAGGAGCAAACTACAAAACCCCGAACCCATGGAGTAGAGTCGTCCCTTGAAGACTTTCAATCACTCATGCTAATTTGTCTGTCACTTCAAGATTTTTAGACTCATAGAAATTGATAGCAGCGGAGTGTTCTCGCACATGATTCTTCTTAGAGCATGTTTCGGGCACGTCTAGGGCAAAACAACAATGTTTCTTTAGTTTTTCTCTGTGCTATGGCAATGCTTTTTCTCTGTTTCTATTTTCTGCCTCGGCGGCTACCTACAACCATTGTTAGATCATTGCAAAGAATTCTAAAAACAAACTAGGCAATGTTCATTAGATATTCTAGCAAATTCGACAAGTAACAGTAGTGGACAGTTTTATAATTGGTGTGAAAATAATTGATCGTCTAACTATCATAGGCACAAGTTATAACAAAATTTTCTATTCCGATTAATATTAAAGCAAGTACAATGCAACCTATATGCTACTGAGTATGCCTAAACAAATATGTGAGAGCTATCCCCCCCCAACTCGAGATGGGCATTTCCCTCAATGCACAAAATAAAAATAGAAAATTCTAAAATAAAAATAAAATAATTGGAAAACATATATAAGAAAAGGGGAAGGAGACTTAGGCTTAGTCAAATGGTGTAGAGGATTTTGATGAGTTATTTGCTTTGTCGTCAACTACGGGTTGCGACAGTAGGCTTAGTAATGTTGCCCCCTGCTGTGCACGGCGGCTCGATTCTTAAGGGTCTGGATCTGTATAATTAGTTGCGAGACATGAATAAATGGTAAAGAAAAAGAAAAAGATAAAATCTATTCCTAAAAATCTACTCCTAATTAGATAAAGTGGTAAAGATGTGGAAAGATAAAATTATGTCAAAATGGGGTGCACATCCTCCAATGTGAATTCTTCCTATTCTTTAGGGACATATTCTCCTGTATAGTGCTTTAATCGATGTCCGTTATCTTTAAATTATATCCCTCCATTCACTGGTTTTACTGTCACGACACCATGTGGGAAGGCTTGTACTACTTCGAACGGTCCTGACCATCTGGATTTTAACTTCCCAAGAAACAGTTTGAGGCGGGAGTTGAGCAGAGGCACTTTCTGCCTGGGCAGGAACTACCTATGTTGGATCTTGCTGTTGTGCCATTTTAACTTTTTCCCTTGTACAACTTGGCGTTCTCGTATGTCTCCAGCCGGAATTCTTCCATTTATGTTAGATTTAGTAATCTCTTTTCCCTAGCCTATTTCTGGTCCATGTTCACTGCCTTGACTGCCCAATATGCCTTGTGTTCTATTTCGACAAGGAGGTGGCAGGCCTATCCGTATACTAGATGATATTGGGACATTCCGAGTGGTGTTTTGTATGTTGTCTGGTATGCCCAAAGAGCATAATCTAATTTCAACGACCAATCTTTCCTACATGGATTTACAACTTTTTCCAAGATTGTCTTTACCTCCCTATTCGAAATCTCTGTCTGCCCATTTGTTTGTGGATGATATGTCATGGCAATCTTGTGCTTGACACCAACTTTTTGGAGTGCCTTGGCAATGAGCTTGTTATCAAAATGGGTGCCCTCGTCACTAACGATGGCTCTTGGATTCCCAAACCTTGTGAATATGTTCTTGCGTAGGAATCTATAGACGGTCTTTGCATCATTGTAAGGGGTGGCATTGGTTTCTACCCACTTGGAAACATAGTCAATTGCTAGAAGGATGTACATGTTGCCACAAGAAGATGGGAATGGTCCCATAAAATCTATCCATCAAACAACAAATAGTTCAACCTCCAAAATGGTTTTTAGGGACATTTCGTTCTTTCTTGAGATGTTTCGTGTTCTTTGGCAGCTGTCGCACTATTTGTAGAAGGCTTGGGCGTCTTTACGAAATGCTGGCCAAAAGAACCCTGATTGGAGTACTTTTGCTGCTGTGTGTTGTCCTCCAAAATGGCTTCCATATGGTGCTGCGTGGCACTGCGATAGTATGGCTTGTTGTTCATCCTCCGGGACACAACGTCTAATAACTTGATCTGCACAGTTTTTAAACAAGAAAGGCTCGTCCCAAAAATAATGCTTAGCATCATGTTGGAATCATTTCTTTCCTTGGAAGTTAAGTTCATAAGATAAAACACCATATACCAAATAATTCACAATGTCTGTGTACCAGGGTGTTGCTGTCGATGCTACTACCGCATCCTCTTCATGGGCGACTAGTTAGATGCCTTCAGCTTGCAGAGCAGCTACTAGAGTAGAGGCTAGTAGCAATTGTTCATCAGGGAATGCATCCTGGATTTTGCTGTTGGAAGTCTTTTCTTGTTCATTCTCAAGCCGAAAGAGATGGTCCGCCACTTGATTTTCTTTTCCCTTCATGTCTCGAATTTCCATATCAAACTCTTGCAGCAGCAGAATCCAATGAATCAAGCGAGGCTTTGCATCCTTCTATGCAAACATGTACCTCAATGCAGAATGATATGTGCAGACTATTACCTTTGTTCCAATTAGGTATGGTCGGAACTTATCGAATGCGAACACTACTGCCAATAACTCTTTCTATGTAATGGTGTAGTTGGTTTGGGCATGATTCAGTGTTTTGCTGGCGTAGTAGATTACATGGAAGATTTTGTCTCTGTGCTGTCCTAGGGCGGCGCCGCCGATAGTATCGCTAGCATCACACATTAGCTCAAAGGGTTGGCTCCAATTAGGTGGAACTACAACAAGTGTTGTCACTAGCTTCTCCTTTAAGGTGTTAAATGCTTCCACGCATGCCTAATTGAAGTTGAATGGTGTATCCTATTCCAACAATGTACACAGTGGTTTAGATATTTTAGAAAAGTTCTCAATGAATCGACGATAAAAACCTCCATGTCCTCGGAAACTTTGGATGCCCTTGACAGCGGTCGGTGGCGGTAAGTTGGCAATCACTTCGATCTTGGATTTTTCTACTTCTTTTCCCTATGTAGAAATTTTATGCCCCAAGACTATGCCTTCATCGACCATAAAGTGGCATTTTCCCAATTGAGTTTCAGGTCTATTTCCTCGCATCTTATGAGTACTTTCTCGAGCTTGCCGAGGCAGCTGTCAAAGCTGCTGCCGAAAATAGACAAGTTTTCCATAAATATATCCATGAAGTCTTCTATCATATCAGAGAAAATAGTCATCATGTAGCGCTGGAATGTGACAGGGGCGTTGCATAATCCGAATGACATTCTTCGAAAGGCATAAATACCATATGGGCATGTGAATGTTGATTTGGCCTGGTCCTCCGGTTCGATGGCAATCTGGTTATAACCTGAATATCCATCCAAAAAACAGTAGAAAGGTTTGCCAACAATGCGGTCAAGCATTTGATCAATAAAAGGTAACGGAAAATGATCATTTTTTGTTGCTTTATTTAACTTGCGGTAATCCATGCATATTTTCCAACCAGTTACTGTTCTAGTTGGAATTAACTTGTTATTGTCATTGCTTACCACAATTATGCCACCTTTCTTTGGTACACATCGTACCGGGCATACCCATTCACCGACAGAGATAGGGTATATGATACTACCGTCCAACCATTTGATGATCTCCTTTTTAACAGCTTCTCTCATGGCATCATTTAGTCTCCTCTGGGCATCCACAGATGGCTTTTGGTCCTACTTGAGCTGTATTTTGGGCATGCAAATGGCCAGGCTTATTCCATTTATATATGCACTAGTCCAACCTATTTCCTTCTTGTGCTGCCGCAACAGTGCCATCAGTTTCTGTTCCTGTGTAGGCTGCAACTTGGAGGAAATTATTACTGGCGGTGTATCATTCGGTCCCAACTAAACATGCTTAAGTTGTACAAGTAAGGCTATTAATTCAAGAGTGGGAGGTTGTTCGATAGATGGTTTAAACATTTCCCCCCTTTTCTGTGTAATTCAATGATTCGAAGTACTTACCTGGCCTATTTGCTATCCAGTATGCTTCTTCTTGCTCTGTCCACTCCCTGCATTGATCATATTCTGGGCAGGCATCTAAATGGACGCCGAGACAGCTGTCGAGGTTGTTGCCCGGGCAGTCGTACTGTAGGCAGGGAAGACATTCAACTTTACTTGCTGATCGTTGACCCTCATTGTAAGTTCACCTTTTTCCACATCAATCAGTGTTCTGTCCGTAGCTAGGAATGGTCGTCCTAGGATTTTCAGTGCCTTTTCATCTGCTTCACAGTCTAGTACCAGAAAGTTGGCAGGGAAAATGAATTTGTCCACCTTCTCTAAGATGTCTTCAATTTTTCCTTCCGGTTGTACAAATGTTTTGTCGGCCAGTTGTAGCATTACTGTTGTTGGGCGGGCGTCTCCTACTCCTAGTTTTTGGAAAATAGATTTGGAAATTATGTTGATGCTTGGCGCTAAGACACATAGGGCTCGTATGGAGTGGTTGTTGCCTCTTTTACAGGGAATTATGGAGCTGCTCGGATCTTTCTATTTCGTTGGTGCCTTATTGTGCAACATTGCCATGCATCCTTCGGTCACTGCCACTGTGTCAAATTCCCCGATCCTTGTTCTTTTGAATACCATATCCTTTAGGAACTTGGCATAGCTGGGCATCTGTTTGATCAACTCTAGCAGTGGAAGATTGATTTTAACTTGCTTCAGAACATCCATGAATTTTTTAAACTGCATATCTTGTTTTTGTTTTTTTCAATCTTTGTGGGAATGGTGGTGGAGGTTCCGTGTCAATAGTTTTTGCTTTGATGGGAATCTTATCATGGGAAGAAGTAACTGGTCCAGAATTTGTCTGTTCATTCATAGTGTCATTTGTCGGTTCTTTTTCTTGTTCCACGTTGCTTTCTTCAGGTGCTGTCGTGGCAGGTTGCTCGACGACTTGAACGAGTTTGGCAAGTGTTTTTTTTCGTGTTGTAGGCATGGATGACCCTAGTAGTGTTATCCTATTTCTGGTTGTTATAGCTTTGCACTGCTCATGAAACCTTCCATTTCGTGGTTTCAGTATCACTAGGTAATCCACCCATTAGCCTAGAGTTGATAATCTGAGCAAACCTTCCGAACTGGGCCTCTAGATTCTTTATCATTGCCTCTTGGTTGTTCATCCTACTTTCAGTCCTATCCATGAAAGATTCAGTTTTGTCAATAAATTTATTCGTATTATTAATAAAATCATTAGTACGATATATGAAAGTATGTAGGGTAGATTCTTATGAAGGAGTGTTCATATTCTGTTGTTATTGAGGCAGTTGTCGTGATGGGCACTGCTGGGAATTTCCCTATTGTTGTTGTGGGTTGGCAGTAGTTTTAGGATTGCTCTAGGATAAGTTTGGATGATTTTTCCATCTAGGTTTGTACATGTTCGTGGCGGGCCTGCTCTTCCTCTCATAACCTCCCATAAAATTTGCAGAGCAGTACATTCAGAGGAATCGTTGTTTCCCCCACACTCATTACGAAATGGCTCCACAATCTTGGCCTCATAGACTTTCCCAGTGTGTTTCACTATGTTCATGACTAGCTCTATCAGCTTGTCGAGGCAGGCATTGACAGATTCTGACGCTTCTACCTTGTTCACGGCGGCTGGCCGCTTAACGCCTCTTCGGCGGGCTGTTGGGTACTTGTAGTCATTCTTGGCGGCTTGGTTCAAAATCTACAGTGCCTCCTCTAGTGGTTTTTTGAGGATGATTCCATTGGTTGAGGCATCAATCATCATCTATGTTGGATAGTTCACCCCTATGTAGGACTCTGTGTATTTTGAATGTCTGCATATGCCTAGGAATCCTCTTAACTGTTGTCGAACATCTTCTCTGGCAGTCCAACCAAATTTCCCTAATGTGTTGATCATGTTGAACATCACGGGCTTCAGCTATAAGTGATCCCCCTCAATCTCAGGTTCTTTTACTGTCGGATCGAACCCTCTGAAGTCATGTTCTAAGTAATCCCTGGTGGTTCGAACGTACTGTGACTGCTTGGGCGGAATAGGGGTGGCTGCCTTAGTGGAACTTGCTGGTCTTTGGACGGCGGGTCTTACTGCCCATCACTGTCGTTCTGGGCATTGTAGGCAAGGTTGTCGTTTTTCCATGTTTACCTTTGCTTTTCTTTCTTCTTTAGCATTCCCTAGGGTTGTTCTCAGTTCCTTTTTGAGTTCTCTTGCCCTTCGTTTGATATCATCATAATAAACGATTTCTCCCTTTGGATTAGCCCTGGTCATGCACTAGCGAAGGAAACCATAAAAT
Source organism: Hibiscus trionum (assembly GCA_030270665.1). Classification (NCBI taxonomy): domain Eukaryota; kingdom Viridiplantae; phylum Streptophyta; class Magnoliopsida; order Malvales; family Malvaceae; genus Hibiscus; species Hibiscus trionum. The sequence continues at coordinate 17,257,178 of BSYR01000010.1, forward strand.
TATTATTTTCTGATTGAAAATAAAAACTAAAATAAAATAAAGTGCATAAATTAAAGAACAAATTTCACTGTCACCAATCCCATCAACGACGCCGAAAATTTGTAGAGCGTTTTAGTGTTCACTAAATATGAGCACAAGTGCACACTCCTATCAAGTTATAGTATAAAAGATATCGTCTCCCACATGGATTGGATAGCTTGATTCGACTCGTAGTTCCTGCACACGAAAAACTAAATGCACAATTAAGTTGGTTGTTTGAAAAGGAAAGTAAAATAAAAACAATAGTAATTAAAAGGGAAGAAATCAAGTTGATAGAATGGGTCGGGTTATACTGTTGTTTAGAGTGAAACTGTGATGAATAGGACAAGTCGTTTTGCGCTGCCAAACTCTGTTGCCTCGGCGGGGGATGGTAGTTAGGATATTGAGACGCTCGCACTGCCTCAGCAGGGGAATGGGTCTGTTTCTCGGCGGCAAACTGGGCAGAACTCTTCGAAAGTGATCCCGCTTTTGTCTAAGTCAAAATGATGTTGATGCCCACTATAAATATAACCAGTCGTGGCATGAGTCATGCAAATACAACAATGTTGATTCATCCACTTTTAGCCACCTTAAACCCTAACCTATGTCTAGACTTGATTGATCTCACAGTCTATAGATGAAATCGTACTTACTCATTTCGTAAGTTCGACTCTCTCGATATCGAACAAATGGATAGTAATCAACTAATCTTTCGCCTTAATTGAAAACTATGAAGAACATGGAATAAGTAAATCTTGAAGTTTTATTGCAAAAACAAACTTAAAATCCTAAACAATCGTTCTCACACTAATTACAACAAACCCAAACCCAAGGAGAAATTTAGAACATGATGACGGCAAGAAAACTTAAATTATGCCCGAGGAAAACCTAAGTTGTTTTGAAGTACAATTACATTGAGTATATATAGGAATTAGCTAGGTCTAGTCCTTCTTGAAGTAAAAGTCTTCAAAGTAACTTTTGTATTAAATGCAACTTTAAACTCTGAATTCTTTGAGTTGAATGTGGACTTTATCTTGTTGCCTTGCTCCACAAGTAATCTCAAACTCCTCCATCGGCGGCTCTGCATGCTGCTATAGTCATATGAACATTGAGTGGACGACATCGATAGATTCAGGATTTTCTACTCTACAGATCGTACTCCAGTTCTCCAACTCCATAGTCTGTTGTCTTGGGCGGCAAGTAGGGCGGCGGTAGCTACTCAGCAACTGTTTTCTCTGTCTGGAACTACATCAGTACAGCTCCTTGGTCCGCTGCCTCAGCAACATGTCCTTAGCTTCTATTTCCCTCACCTTTTCCTCACCATGTCCTCAGCAACATGTCCACAGCTCCTTGGTCCGCTGCCTCAGCAACATGTCCTAATTATGCCTAAAATGTGCTTCAAAACAGCAATAATACGTGATGGAATGTGCATGAAATATAGAACTTATGGACACTTTACAGTAAACCTTCCCAGTTTACTTCAATATTCCTTGTGTGATCCGTTCGATTCGGTCTATCGGCCAGGTGGGGTTGACGGGGTTACATTTGGTGGTATCAAAGCCAGGTTACGAAAGATTGGGATAATGGTAAGTGGTTGGTAAGTGATTTTGATGTGAATATGTTTTATTGGTAATGTTTGTTTTGACCGGTGAATGTTTTAAGCATGGTAATTTTGATTATGTGATGGTGATGATATATATGATGATTGAAAATGAATGTGAGTTGTTATGTGATGATTGATTGGGCTGAATCTTGATGCTTGAGTTGCATGATGGTTGTGACGTGCGTGTGGTATGCTTTACGCTATGCTGAGGGAAATTGGAATGCACATTGCCTTATTACATAGTGAAATGTTTTTTGAATTTGATTTGAATTCTTGGATCCTTGTTAGAAGCTGGCATGATCTCTTTTTTTGTTTTATATCCATGCCTTAATGTTAATAGCACAATGGTATCGTAGAGAGAATTACGATCTGGGTTGGTTCCTCCTGTTAATGGGCAACGTAATCAGGAGAACGAGGTTCTGCCTCATGCGAACATACCTCCTCCAAAGCCGCCACCACCTGGGGATAACACCTTTAGTACAGGCGATGACGAGAGCATTCGAGGCTATTGTTGTTGGAGTGCATGTTCAAGCGCATGCTACTGGGCAATTGGGTTTGCCCTTGGAGCACTTGAGAAGTTTAGGAGGAGTAGAATTTCGTGGTTTATCTCTTGAGGCATTCGAGGCGTGGATGGCCAACATGATTCGGATATTGGATCAGATGGGGTGCAATGATGCGCAGAAGTTGGGTAGTGCGGTGTCAATGTTGCATGGTGACGCATATACATGGTGGACGACTGTGAGAAGAGGTGGATTGCACATTCTTTCAGTCTGGCTTCAAATGGAAGTATCTTGGAGTTAGATACTTAGATGACAAGAAACAGGAGTTCATGTCCCTAGTGCAAGGGAACATGACAATGGATAAGTACGAGGTCTAGTTCGTACGATTGAGCCAATATGCTTCAGAGTTGGTGTCGAGTGATAGGAATCGTTGTGACTGCTTCTGGTATGGCCTGATGCAGGACATGAAGATGTTTATGCTCATGTCTGATTATACAGACTTTGATGTGTTGGTGACATGGGCCAAGGACATAGAACATAGCTTGTGTTTGTCATCTCGCATGGGTGGATCTATCTCAGGCAAGAGAGCTGCTGATGCTAGCCGTAGTGGTGGGCAAAACAAGAGGAACCGTGACCGTAAATATCAGCTTGTGGCGAGGCGAGGTAACTTTGGGCGAGGTGCACCAGCTCTGGGTAACAGGCCGAGGTTTGAACAGAACACAGGTTGGCCGTGTGGTTCGCGTGAGCACTTGAGGCAAGATTGTCTCCGTGCGGCTTGTGAGGTGTAGGCTTTGGTGGCTAGGGCAAATTCTTGTTGGAACTGCGGATCTGCTGATCACATAAGACGTGAGTGTCCATTGTTAGCAGGAGGTGGTCATGGTCCTGCACCAGTTGTTGCACCGTAGGGAGGTCGTGAGGGCGGCCATGGTAACTTCTAAAGGAGATAGGATGTGCAGAGAGGTGTGGCCCATGTCGTTGCGGTTCAGCCATAGGGAGGTGGTCCTCCGAGGGTGTATGCACATCCGGAGGGACGTAACGACACCGACGTGATTGCAGGTACCTTTACCTTGCAATCATTGTCTTTGTTAGCATTGATTGATTCTGGATCTACGCATTCAAACATCTTTAGTGAGCATGCACATTTGCTTGATATTCATGTTGAGATGCTAGATGTAGGGATGCAAGTAACAAGTTCTTCTGGTCAGACTGTTATTACAAGAAAATTGTATAGGAGATATCCATTATCTGTTCAAGGCCATGTATTTTTAGTTGATTTGATGGAATTACCTTTTTATGGTTTTGATGTGATACTTGGAATGGATTGGTTGGTTGAGCATCGAGCTATGGTAGATTTTGAGGTTAAGCGAGATACTTTGAAGCTTGCGGATGATTACAAGGTGGTAGTCGTAGGCGAGAACGTGATGTTCTAGTGTAATGCAATTTCGGCTCTTGAAGTGAGTCGGATGATGGAGTTGGGTTGCGAAGCTTTCTTGGCGCATGTGATGAATCCTGGTACGAAGGAAGTACGGGTGCAATACTTACGAACAATACGTGAGTTTCTGGAGGAGTTGCCTAGGTTGCCACCAAACCGAGAGGTTGAGTATGGAATTGAGTTATATGAGAATACGACTCCGGTGTCCATTTCTCCTTATCGCATGGCACCTAAGGAGTTGAAGGAGTTGAAGACGCAACTTCAGAGTTGCTTGACCGAGGGTTCATAAGGCAAAGTGTTTCACCTTGGGGTGCGCCAGTCTTGTTTGTAAAGAAGAAGGATGGTACAATACGTATGTGCATAGATTATCGGTAACTAAACAAGTTGACGATTAAGAACAAGTACCCTTTTCCGAGGATCGATGATTTGTTTGACCAATTTCATGCTGCTTCAGTGTTTTTGAAGATTGATTTTAGGTCAGAGTATTACCAACTAAAGGTTAAGGAAGTGGATGTGCCTAAGAGAGCTTTTTGGACTAGGTATGGCCATTATGAGTTTTTGGTGATGCCATTTGGGTTAACAAATGCACCGGCTATATTCATGGATATGATGAATAGGGTGTTTCACGAGTTTCTAGATCAGTTTGTGGTAGTGTTTATTGATGATATTCTCGTGTACTCGCGTACCGAGGAGGATAATGATAAGCATTTGAGGATTGTGTTGCAAGTGCTTCTAGAGAATCAGCTGTATGCTAAGCTGAGCAAGTGTGAGTTTTGGCTCATGAAAGTGGTTTTTCATGGACATGTGATGTCAGCCGAAGGTGTTCGGGTCGATTCACGCAAAGTCGATACGGTGATGAGTTGGAAAACGCCTAAATTGGTGACAGAGCTGAGAAGTTTCGTTGGGTTGGCTAGATATTATCGAAGGTTTGTGGAGGGTTTTTCTAATATTGTTGCACCTTTGACCAAGTTGTTGCAAAAGAAAGTACGCTTTGAGTGGACGGATGTTAGGCAACCAGCTTTCGAGAAGTTAAAGAAAGATTTGACGCAAGATCATGTTTTGATTCAACCAGAATCGGATAAGGAGTTTGTAGTTTATAGTGATGCCTCGTATGTTGAGTTGGGTTGTGTGTTGACGCAAGGTGGGAAGGTTGTAGCTTATGCATCTAGACAGTTGAAGGTGCATGAGCGCAACTATCCTACACATGATCTAGATCTAGCTGCGGTGGTGTTTGCATTGAAGATTTGGATACACTACCTTTATGGTGAAAAGTGTGTGGTTTACACCGACCATAAGTGTTTGAAGTATCTTATGTCTCAGAAGGAGTTAAATCTTAAGCAACAAAGATGGCTGGAATTGCTTAGGGATTACGATCTGACCATTGAGTATCATCTTGGAAAGGCCAATGTTGTGGCCGATTCTTTGAGTAGAAAGGTAGCTGTTGAGCTGAGAGCGATGTTTGCTCGGTTGAGTTTATCACATGTTGGTGGCTTCATAGCCGAGTTGCAGGAGAAACCTTCCTTGATTCAGTTGATCAAGGAGAAACAGTTGCTTGATGATTCGTTGGTGCCTCATGTTCAGCATATAGCTTATGGTAATGCAACAGACTTCTGTTTCAATGATAATGGGGTCTGTGTTTCAAAAGTCAAATAGTTGTGCTGGAAGATGTTGAATTGAGGCGCACTATTTTGACTGAAGCTCATAGCAGTCCTTTTTCTATGCATCATGGTAGTACTAAGATGTACTGTGGTTTGAAGGATGAGTACTATTGGGTAGGGTTGAAAAATGATGTTGCTGATTTTGTAAGCAATTGTATGGTTTTTCCAGCGTGTGAAGGCAGAGCATCAGTTTCCTTCTGGTCTGTTACAACCTTTGAGGATACTAGAGTGGAAATGGGAAAGGATTACGATGGATTTTATGTCCGGGCTGCATTTGACATAATCTAAGAAGAACTCCGTATGGGTGATTGTGGATCGTCTTACGAAGTGTGCACATTTCTTTGTTGTGCATACTACGTATACGTTGGATAAGTTGGCAGAGTTGTATATTGCTGAGATTGTGCATTTGTATGGTGTGCCTAAGTCTTTAGTGTCGGATAGGGATATGAGGTTTATAGCAAGGTTTTGGGAATGTTTACATCAGGCGTTGGGTACGCGGTTGAATTTCAGCACTTCATATCATCCTCAGACAGATGGACAGTCGGAGCGAATTATCCAGGTGATGGAGGACATGTTGTGATGTTGTGTGATTGATTTCCATGGTTCTTGGGAAAACATCTGCCTTTGGTTGAGTTTGCAGACAATAACAACTTTCATGCGAGTATGCAAATGGCTTCGTATAAGGCCTTGTATGGAAGAAAGTGTTAAACGCCTCTTTGTTGGGCTGAGGCGGGAAAAAAGCTGATTTCCTTGCCATATATGCTTAATAGAACAACTGAGAAAGTGAAGCTCACGTGTGAGCAGTTGAAGGCTGCATCGGATCATCAAAAATCTTACCCGAATTTAAAGTGTAGAGAGATTTAGTTTGCAGTTGGAGATTGCTTGTTCCTTAAGGTATCGCCTAGGAAGAAGGTGATGAGGTTCGGACGCAAGGGGAAGCTTAGTCTGACGTTTATTGGAGCTTATGTGGTTGTGGAGCGAGTTGGTCTTGTGGCTTATCAGTTGAGGTTACCTGCCGAGTTGGGAAGGATCCATCTTATGTTTCATGTTTCTATGTTACAGAGCTATAGATCAGATCCATCTCATGTGATGCCAGTTGAGGAAATTGAGTTGAACCTGAATTTATAATATGATGAGGAACCGATGAGGATCCTAGATTCGAGTAGCAATGTTCTTCGTGGAAAAATGATTGAACTTGTGAAGGTGTTGTGGCGACACCGAGGTGTTGAGGAGGCCACGTGGGAAAGCAAAGTGGACATGTTGGGGCAGTTATCGCATCTTTTTCCTACAAGTAAAAATTTCAAGGACGAAATTTCCTAAGTGGGGGAGAGTTGTAATGCCCCAATTTTTGGCCTTGGTGTTTTACGAGTTGGGTTAGGCCAGTGGAACCAGAAATCAGTTGTTCGAATCATTAAAGGGTGAATTAGGGAAATCAAGGTTCGGGATGGGTTAAAAATACGATAAAAATTCCTGAAATCCTATAAAATGATAATTAAGAGGTTGGTTAAATCAATTTTACAAAACACGGCATTGAAAGTATACATTTCGGGCAGTGACCAAATATAAAGTTTTAAAGTAGTGGAAAAAGTGTGTTTTTCAAAAATAGTCAAGATCTTAGAATATTTAGGGAGCTAATTGGCAATTAAGCTATTTCTCTAATTTGACATGTGTTTTAAATGGTTTATCAAATATTAAAATGACTTTAATTAATTTAATTAAAGAGTTGGTTAATTTGTTAAAAGATTTTTTACGATCATTTTCATTCTCTTGCTTTCACTTCAGCCAAACACTCTCCATTTGCACTCAAATTCCAAATTTTCTTCACTCTCAAATTCTCTCTTGATTTCCAACTTCATCTTTGTGATTTCTTTCAAAATTCTTAAAGATTCTTGAAAGCTAAACTTGTCAAATTAGAAGAGAAGCAAGGATTGGAGGTAAATTTCATGCCAACCCTCCAATAAAGGTTCTTTAATGAAATTCAAAAGATTTATTACTCTTTAATGTAACCCCCTTAGCCCAGTCTAGACGGTTGACCCGAACCGAGGTGATTACACGGGGGAAACCGAAGCCAACTCGTTAAAGCCGACTCCGATTGACGACCCTTTTTTAATCTTTTCAAATTGTACTTTAAGTCCTATGTGATCACCAAGAAGCATAGGAAGAAATGACACAACGGTCAGATTTCGTTTAGGGGAATAATTGCACAAACTAGACATTTAGGGACCAAAATGTAATTTCTGCAAATCACAAAGACTTCTTTAATTTTAAGGTTACCTTTATTCAATTAATTATATTTCATGTTTCTCTGTCAATTTTCATCACAATCTAATCATCCAATCACATCCACTTGCATACATGAAGATCAGAGACTAAAATGCAACATTGTAAAACTTTAAAAGATGCCATTAACAGAATTAACGGTCGTGTATCGGTACGCCTAGGGTCCGTATCGATACGCGAGAAGGCAGTGATCAAAGCCGTAGAAAGTGTATCGATACGCTCCCCCGCGAATCGGTGCACCCTTCAAACCCGTATCGAAACCCTCCCCAACCGTACTGAAACCCCTATGCAGAAAAGCATACATTTGGCTTATGCGTATCGATACGCAAGCCCGATTATCGATACGCATACCAGAGCTGTTCAAAATCAGCCCCAAAATCGTATCAAACTACAACATAACATCATCAAATCATATGGACATGCTTATGGCATCCACTCAATCATAAAAACATGCAATTCCAAGAACATGGTAAAATTTGGTTGATTAACACAAGAATAGCAAGGCATGTGATGAATCATGCTTAATCCACAAACCAAAAGCATACCAAAAGGTATGATATAGCATCAAAACCAATATAAAGGCCTTCTACAAACCAAGTAAACCATATAACATTTGCATCAACAACAGGGAGTCCAAAACACACCTCACAAAACAAACCATTAAAATCTCATTGCCATATATCATTACTAAAGTAAAAGTATAACACAATACTTGAGCTAATCTATTCCTTGGATCCTCTCAAGCCTCCTTCCTGCCCGAAGTATCTCAATTATTTGCATTGTTGGTAAAAGAGAGCGTAAGCACGATAGCTTAGTGAGGCATGCTATAAAAACACCAACACAACAATGCAAGCTTTTAAATCTCTATCTTGAAAAGCATTTCTAAACCATGCTCTTTCTATCTCATGCTTGAAAACCATTTCAAAGCAAATCACCAATTGAAAATCACATGTACCATCGATTTATCTATCTCGTGCATTCAATCAAGTTCATTCTCATATATTAGCATTTCATATTCTACCTTTAAACAGATATGCGGATAGCTTGACTTGAGGTCAAGTCCTACCCCGGTGGGATCTCGCCATCGGACTCTCATGACGGTGTCTATCTTCGCCACAAAGCTTGGGTGTTTCACCAAGACCTAACCCGGTGACATATCACATCATCAGACTCTCACTTTGGATCGGGATTTCACTACCCCCATTGCCTAACTCCAAAGAGCACATACGAATTTTTAGTTTATAGTCCACTTTACATCTTATTGGTCGACCAATTATATCCGGTAATCTTCTCATCATTTATGCCAATATACTACATTAAAAATCATCATTTTACCTACTGTTTTGATGCAACATTTCTAAAATCAATCTCATCCCATTTCAAGATCACAATTCATGCATAGCATTTAATCAAAATCTCAAAACTCTTTGCAATGTCATTCTATCTCATGGGATCAATATGTAACATCATTTCCTGTTATAAATCATGCATAAAATAATAGGAATTTGTTATCTCAAATCAAGAGCATGTCAAAAGCATTTAGGGGCCTCAACCACTTTTCGAGAGCAAATCTAAAGATACTTATTTCCGGACTTATGACGGTGTTTCAAACAAATCCTAAATCCCCAAACCTTGTTTCCTTGTCCCTCAAGGACTTCTAAAACCATTTGCACTAATCGATAACTTCTAAATCCCCAAACCTTGTTTCCTTGTCCCTCAAGTACTTCTAAAACAAATCCTTAATCCGGCACTTCTGGATCAACACCAAATGCGCCCGACGAAGTCTCCCCTGTTCATTACACCAAATGTAACCCCCTTAGCCCGGTCTAGACGGTTGACCCGAACTACGAAGATTACACGGGGAAAACCAAAGTCAACCCAAAAGTCAACCTTGGTTAACGACCCTTTTTTTTACTTTTAAACTTGTCTAGATGCACATTAATCCTAGGCATGCTCTTGAGATAAGCATACACAAAAATCACAGCAATCGGAAAACAATAAGGGACTCAATTGCACAACATACGAATTTAGGGACCAATTTGTAAATTCTGGAAATTAAGAAGACTTTACCAATTTTTAAGTTATCATTATGAAATTAGTCATGTTTCATGCCTCTCTGCCAAATTTCATCTCAAACGGACATCTCAAACTCAATCAATTGCACATACAAAAATCAGGACTAAAATGTAAAGCTTGCAAACCTCAAAACCATTCAAATCAGTGCCCAACGGTCAAGTGTTTCGAAACGGGTATAGACCGTTTAGAAACATAGCTTGGCAGTAGCCAAAGTGTTTCGAAACACCTCTACCCGTTTCGAAACGCCCAGGCCAAAACATGCCCCTGTTTCGAAACAGGCAAGGGTGTTTCGAAACACCATGCCCAGAAACAACAAATAAGCCTGTTTTAACACATCTAATCACCATCATACATACTCTAAATCAATCCTCAACAAATCAACAACATGCCAAGCATCATAACTACCAAATTGCATTAAAATCTAGATACAAAACAACCCCTAGGTGCACCAACTCTTTCAACACAACCAACACTTAATCATGCTTTTAAAACAAGAAGCATAGCATAACGACTTATGAATAAGAAGATTCAAATGTTGCAAAGCGATAAACAACAAGATTCAAACCACAAACCAAATATGGTCAACATACTCAATCTCATTACATATCAATATAAAAGACTCTCCCCCCATTGCCTTTATTATCTATAGCTATTAACCGAGACATACTTCTAAAGTGGAGCTCTCCTTGAATCCCTTGCTTCTTGCTGTCCCAACTTCACTTATCTGCATTGATGGACAAAAAAGAGCGTAAGCACATAATGCTTAGTGAGGAATGCTCAAAACCAAAACACCATCAATGCAGCGAATCATAAAACCCTTTCTAAAAGTAGATGTAAATAAATAAACCAAAGCATTGGTTAAAAAACCTCTTTTGAAACATCATGCTTTAAACCATGCCTTGCTCAACATGAAAACCAACCTTTAGCTTAGAAAAGCTAAACAATTTACCCCAAAACACATTCTTGCAAAAACCATTATTTAAACCTTTCCATGCATAAACACCACATGCAAGGTTAAACTCAAATTCCTTGGAAAACACTTCCACTTCACAACATACTATCCATATGCTTGATGGCCATTTCAAAGCAAAACCTTTCGAAAACCATTGGTTCCTTCTAACTATCTCATGCATTCAACAAATGCAAAACACATGAACTACCAAAAACAACATTGCACTACATACATTTTAAAACAAGTACTCACAAGACTTCAATGCACTAAAGAGATTCCATGCACATATGCACCATTCTCAATAGAAGATAAACACTTGTTCAAGCTTAACAAGTAATACATGCATTCTTAGAACATTACACACTTCCCATGCAACCTTGCATCATTTCAAGCATCTCATGCTTCATTACATTCAAGAACATTATATTGGCTTCCAAGTGATAATTCACAAACCATCACAACACAAGACACAATCGGATACGCGGATTACAAGCGTTGTCCCACACGCTTCATACACAAAACCGAACAACACAAGGTGGAGTTTACCGGTACAATCACAACCCCTCAACACCCGTGATGGAGTTTAACGGTACAATCACAACCCCTCAACATCACTCATCGGAAGTTGTATAACTCACTAGCGAGAGTCGGGACACATCACAAGGCTTACACATGGAAGCTACCACAACCATTGTAATCACCTTAACCAAGCTCACACACGGGAGCAACCCTCCACCGTTGTGACGCTTAACAAAGTCCACCCACGAGAGCCATCCTCCATCGTGGTGACATTTAACAAGGTTCACCCACGAGAGCCATCCTCCATCGTGGTGGCACTTAACCAAGCCCACCCACGAGAGCCATCCTCCATCGTGGTGGCACTTAACAAAGCCTACCCACGAGAGCCATCCTCCATCGTGGTGACACCAACTCTCTCAATCACTAGGATACTTGGATGGAGTTTACGGTACCGTTACAACCCCTCGACATCCAAGGCGTCTCAGTTCACGGTGCACCCAATCCTATAGTCGGCTAACTATATCCGATTAAAGTAACCAACAACCTCTTACATCACTTGCCAATACCATCAATTACCATAATCAATTCACTGTTTTAAAGCATTAAACAAAGCCATTAAACAACATGCAACACTATGCATCAATTCCACAATTCCAAAGTACAAAACCAAGGATCTCTTACCTTGAGCATCCTTCAACACATGACTTTCAAAACCAGCATTAAACCATGCTAAAACATGCTTTCAAAGCAGAATTTAAACATGCAAATTAAATGTATGCATCCAACCATCTCATGGTTCATTCAAGAGAAAGAGTTTTTCTGAAAACTTACTCTTGAGCTTAGTTAAGTTTCTTAGACTTAAACTAAGCTCCTATAACCTTCAAACAGTGGTTTCAAAGCTGAAAACCCAACTTCACTCACCGATACACAAAACTACGCTAGCCGTTAAGCCTTCCAAGCATCCGAACCCTCCAACGCTACCTCTATTGCTTCTGGATCATTCTCCCATGTTTAAAACACATAACAATAGAGGATTAATGCATCTTCATGCATTAAAAATACCAGCAATACAACTCAACTCGCTGCTCTACATAAATCCAACATTTCGGCTACCAAACACAACCGAAATCACCTCCAAACTCTTCCAAAACTTAACCCAGCCAAGATCCATCACTTCTAACCATTATCAAACATCAATTAACATCCAAAATGATCCCAAACACGTCCTTATACCTCCAGCATTAACAGAACACCAAAATCACCCCAAAAACCACCATTTTCACAAGTAAAAACTTAGGAAAATCAACCTATTTGGGATTGCATTGATTAAACCTCAATTACACATCATTTAGACATCCAAAATACATCAAAAAGACATCTCAAAATAGAGCCCAATCATCCAATACGAATTTCTTCAAAATTAAATCCAAATCTTTAATTTTAAGCCAAAATCAAGATCACAACATTAAAACCTTTAATAAAACTCAATTTAAGGATTGAGGACTTGGGAATTTCAGTAAAGAACTTAGTATTTAGAGGAGAAGGACGTTCATACCTCTAAATGTGGATTTCTCCTTGTTTAGAGCCAAAATCCTTGAAAATTCATTAAGTAAATGGTGAGGATTTGATGTAGAAATGATTAGGAATCATTTGGGGATTGAAAACTCTTCTTTAGGTGTGAAAATCAAAAGGAAAGTTGCTGTGGAAATGTGTTTGGCTGAGGGAATTTTGAGAGAAAATGAAATAGGAAAATTTTGGTAAAAGTTAGTTATGAAACTAAAATATCACTTTCCCCTCTTTTCTTTTTATTAATTAAACACTAAACGAGTCTTAAAAATCAAGAAAAATCTGGAGAAATCCTCCCTTGGGTAAATTAGCTCCTTAAAGATTCAAAGTTTCAATCCTTTTAAAACAGTCACGAACTTTTCAAAAATTACATTTTAGTCACTAACTCGAAATGTCATATTTCCAAACCTCATTTTGTAAAATTGATTTCACCACTCTCTTATATATATTAAAAGAGGATTTTTGGATTTTTTCCATATTTTTAATGCATCCCGAACAAAGCTTTCCCTAAAACCACCTTTTATGTTCAAACCGAAAATTCGACCGGTCCGGTTCAAACCCAAAACTTCCAAGCCCAAAATTGGGGTGTTACACCAAATGAAGCCACTCATTCTAACTCGCTGCTCTACTCAAAACTAGCATTTTGGCTAACCGAAATCACCTTCAAACTTTCTCAAATCAAAGCCCAGCCAAGATCTGTCAATTCTAACCCTTTCTAAACTTCAATCAACATAAAAAATCAACATAAACACAACCTTATACCTCCAGCAATAACAGATTACCATAAACACCTCAAAAACCACAAATCTAGCTTTTCAAACTTAGGAACCCAAACCTATTCGGGATTTAATTGTTAAAACCTCATTCTCAACACCAAATATCATCCAAAATATATTAGAAATCAACCTCAAAGCAGAGCTTAACATAGAAATACGAAATCACCAAGATCCCATAAGAAATCTTGAATTTAGCAACTATTTCTTGTTTATAATATTAAAACAACTCAAAAACCATTAACAAAGGATTGATAACTTGGGAATTTCAGTAAAGAACTGATCATTAGAGGAGAAGGACGAAGCTTACCTCTAATGGTTGATCTCTCTTCAATTTGGGCAAGTTTTCTTGAAAATCCAAAACAAGAATCAAAAGGATTTGATGAAACAAATATAGGAAATCCTTTGGAAGATAAAATCCCAGCAAACAAGATGAAAATCAGAGGAGAGAAAGTGTTTGGCTAATTGAAAGTTTAGAGAAAAGGGAAACGAGAAAACTGTCGTGAAATTAGTTATGAAAAGTCAACTTTGGTTTCCTTTTTAATTCCCTTTTATTTCTTTAATAAAACAATTAGTAAAAGCTCCAAAATTAAAGAGAAATCTGATGAATACAAATGGTAACATTAGCTTCTTAAAGATTCAAAGTTTAAATCCTTTACAAAACAGTCACTAGTCAACTTTTGCAAAAACTGCATTTTGGTCACTATACAAAAATGTAATATTTCCAATCTAATTTTGTAAAATTGTTTCTACCACAATCATTTATATAATAAATGAGGATTTTTTGGTATTTTTCCATATTTTTAAAACATCCCGAACTAGTTGTTCCCTAAACCAACCTCAAAGGTTAGAACCATCCTCGACCGGCCCGATTCAACATCTAAAACATCTTGGCCCAAAACCAGGGGGTTACAACTCTCCCCCACTTAAGAAATTTTGTCCTCGAAATTTACATAGTGGAAAAAGGTAAGGAAATTGCTTCTTCACGTCCTCCTTTCTTTCCCACTTGGCTTCCTCAACGCCACAATGTCTCCACAAGACCTTGACCAACTCGATGGTCTTACCCCGGAGAACCTTGCTATCCGTATCCAAAATATCAACGGGTTCCTCATCATATGTTAAGTTTCGATTCAGCTCAACCTCTTCTACAGGCATAACATGCGACGAATCTAATCTATACCTCCGAAGCATGGATACATGGAACACATTCTGTATCTTTTCTAACTCTGAAGGCAGTCTCAATTTGTAAGCAACATGACCCACACATTCTATCACCTTATATGGTCCAATGAACCTCATACTAAAGTTCCCCTTCCGGCCAAACATCATCAACTTCTATCAAGGTGAGACTTTCAGAAACACATGTTCGCCAGCTGCGAACTCTATCTCCTTACGCTTCGAATCCGCGTAAGAATTTTGTCGGTCCGATGCTGCCTTCAAACGCTCACAAATGAGCTTCACCTTCTCGGTGGTTCCTTTCAATAAAGCTGGCATCGAAATCAACTTTTGCCCTGTTTCAGCCCAACAAAGGGGAGTTCTACACTTTCTCCCGTATAAAGCCTCTTACGGTGCCATTAGAATAATTGCATGGTAACTATTATTATAAGCAAACTCAACCAAAGGCAGGTGCTTTTCCCAAGAACCTTGAAACTCAATAATTCAGCACCTCAATATATCCTCAAGCACTTGGATAACACGCTCTGACTGCCCATCCATCTACGGATTATAAGAAGTACTAAAATTCAACCGCGTACCCAGGGCCTGATGCAAACATACCCAAAAACTCGACATGAACCTTGGTTCTCTATACGATACTATAGATTTTGTCACCCCACGCAAACGCACAATGTCAGCAATATACAGCTCAGCTAGCTTCTCCAAGGTATATGTAGTATGCACGGACAAGAAATGTGCACACTTCGTAAGGCGATCCATAATCACCCAAACCGAATTTTTCTTCGATGGTGACAACGGCAAACTAGACATGAAGTCCATGGTATTCCTTTCCCACTTCCATTCTGGGATTCTCAACGGCTGCAGTAACCCAGAAGGAACCCGATGTTCAGCCTTAACCCACAGACAAACCATAAATTTGCTAACGAATTCGGTAACATCTTTCTTCAATCCCACCCAATAGTACTCGTCTTTCAAATCACGGTACATTTTCGTACTACCAGGGTGCATATCAAAATGACTACTGTGAGCTTCAGTCAAAATAATGCACCTCAACTCCACATCAATCGGCACCACTATCTGACTCCTAAAACATAAAACACCACCATCACTGAAACTGATGTCTGAAAGCATACCTTCGGCAATATCCTGAACATGAGGTACAAGAGAATCGTCAAGCAACTGCTTATCCTTGATTAACTGAACCAAAGATGGGTTCACTTGCAACTCAGCATCAATGCCACAATCTCGCGATATGCTCAAGCAAGCAAACATTGCCCTCATCTCCACTGCCACTTTCCTGCTCAAAGCATCAGCCACAACATTGGCCTTTCCCGGATGATACTCGATCGTTAGATCATAATCCTTAAACAACTCCATCCAACATCATTGCCTAAGATTCAACTCCTTCTAAGATATAAGATACTTCCTTTAGCTTCTCAAAAGCTTGTTGTCTTGCTTCCGTCCACTCAAACTTAACATCCTTCTACAATAACTTCGTCAAAGGAGCATCAATCGTGGAAAATCCCTCTACAAACCTTCGATAGTAACCCGCAAAACCAAGGAAACTACGAACTTCATGAACATACCTAGGAGGCTTCCAATTCACCACCGCTTCAATCTTCTGAGGATCAACACGAATCCCCCTAGCCAAAACCACATGACCAAGGAAAACCTCCTTCAACAAATACCCACACTTACTCAGCTTGACATAAAGCTGATTCTCTAGCAACACTTGCAAAACAATTCTCAAATGTTCCTCGTGCTCCTCCTAAGTACGAGAGTACACAAGGATGTCATCGATGAACACCACAACGAACTTATCCAAGAACTCATGAAACACCCTGTTCTTTAAATCCATGAATGTCGCATGAGCATTCGTCAAACCAAAAGGCATCACTAGAAATTCATAATGCTCATACCTTGTTTGGAAAGTAGTTTTTGACACATCCACATCCTTAACCTTCAATTGATAGTATCCAGACCATAAATCAATCTTTGAGAACACAGTGGCTCCACGAAACTGATCAAAAAGATAATCTATCCTTGGCAGAGGATACTTATTCTTAACAGTCAACTTGTTCAGCTGACGATAATCAATGCACATTCTCATTAGGCCATCTTTCTTCTTTACAAACAAGATCGCTGCACCCCAAGGTGACACACTAGGCCGAATAAAGCCTCGGTCAAGCAACTCTTGAAGTTGGGTCTTCAGCTCCTTCAACTCCTTAGGTGCCATTCGATAGGGAGCGATGGACACTAGAGTTGTGTTCTAATACAACTCAATTCCAAACTTGACCTCCCGACTAGGCAGCAAACCAGGTAACGCCTCCTGAAACACCCCAAGGAATTTACACACAATCCTTATATCTTGAACCCGAACATCCTTCATACTAGGGTTCATTACAAAAGCTAAATAAGCTTTACATCCTTGACGCAACAACCGACTCGCTTCAAGTGTCGAAACCACATTAGATAAAAACTTTACATTCTCTCCCACCACCACAACTTCATAATCATTGGCTAGTTTTAGCGAAACTCGCTTATTCTCAAAATCCACAAGAACCCTATGCTCAACTAGCCAATCCATACCAAGGATTACATCGAATTCATAGAAAGCCAATTCCATAAGATCCACCAAGAACACATGTTCTTACAGCTTTAAGGGACACCTCTTATACAACTTCCTCGTTACAATCGTTTCACCGAAAGAACTAGTCTCACGCACACCAACATTCAAAGACTCAACAGGCAAACCAAGACTTTGAGCATGCTCGCGCAATATGTATGAATGTGTAGATCCATAATCAATCAGAGAAAGTAATGACAAAGACTGCAGAGTAAAGGTACCTGCGATAACATCAGTGTCATTCCACCCTTCACGATGGGCATACACTCTGGCCTGTCCACCTCCTTCGGGCAACATTCCTCGTACCATCAACTCAACGCTGGAAATTGCCACGACCACGCCCACGACCCATATGTGGCTCAGCTGCTCTCACTGGAGCATGTCCCTCTCTCATCGACTGAGGACAATCTCGTTTCAGCTGCCCACTGGAACCACATTTCAAACATGTAACACTATTTCCCCAGCATTCTCCTGTGTGCCTCCTGCCACACCGATTACATTCAGGGGTGCGAATGAAAGCATTCGGCCCTTGCGGACCTCTCCCTGAGTTACCTCCCCCACGTATAGCATCCACATGAGACCTTCGATCCCTCGACCTCTTAAAATGATCACTTCCAGCATTAGAACCCGCAGTTCGCTTCCCTGAGCTAGACCCCCTACTTGACTTGCCAGACCAACGTTCAGCTCAATTTCCTTGGCTCGAGTGACTAGGACATAAAAATCGGTGTAATCTGATTCAAGCATATATGTCTTCACATCAGTCACCAACCCATATCTGAAACGCTCGCATCTCTTCCGTTCATCAGTGATCAATTCCGGTGAATACTGCTAAGGCGTAAAAACTGCACCTCATATTCCGCCACTGACATGCTACCTTGCATTAGGGATATGAATTCTATCTTCTTCTCGTCCAAATAACGGACACCCAGATATTTCCTCTTGAACGCATTCAAAAAGAACGTCCAAGTCACCTCTCCATCCTCCAACCCAACTATAGTGGCAGTCCACCACGTAAAGGCATCACCATGAAACAAAGATACAATGCACCCAACTTATGGACATCATTACAGTTCATCTGTCCAAGAATCCACTTGGTGCTCTCCAACCAAGATTCGGAACTCTCAGAGGTCAGCCCCCTAAACTCAGTCCCACCGAGATTGCGGAGTCACTCTAACGACAAACTCGCACCAACACCAGCCTGAGGTGTAGCCACATGAGCACCAGCTACCGCTGCCTGAAAGGCTCCAGCAATAGCCTGAATCAACACGGTCATATCAGGAGCAGCTTGCCCTCGTGCTCCCTCGGGTTCAGCAACCCCTATTCCAGCTCTAGCAGCACTAGCACCTGCTCTACCACCATCGGGTGGTGCACCAGGAGGAGGCGGTAGATTCTCAACATGCTCTTCCGTCTCCTTCATCTCACTCTCAGCCGCATTACGCATATTAATTCTAAGCTCTCTACGTGGCCCAATTCAAAACAGTGCAACTAGAAAAATGTAATAAAACTCAATTAGGCAATATAAGGAAAGAAATCCAAGCTGCTCAAGTTTATTTTCAAAACAATTCTTTCAAATAGTAATGATATGGCAATGAGTTCCCCATCTATACCCCAAACATAGCATAACAACACAATTTCATCTCAAGCAATCAACTTGCATGCGTTTCATCTCTTAAATGCTCAAACATTGCACAATTATGCAACATGCTTCCACAAAGTTCATATCTACTCACACTTACACTTACCAACAACTTACTAACGCTTTAATTATCCGCAAACCTAGCTCTGATACCAAACAATGTAACCCCCTTGGCCCAGTCTAGACGGTTGACCCGAACCGAGGTGATTACACGGGGAAAACTGAAGACAACTCGTTAAAGCCGACTCCGATTGACGACCCATTTTTTTTACCTTTTCTAAATGCAATTTAAGTCATATGTGATCACCAAGAATCATATAAAGAAACAGCACAGTGATCAGATTTCATTTAGAGGTTTAATTACACAAACTAGACATTTAGGGACCAAAATGTAATTTGTGCAAATTACAAGGATTTCTATGATTTTAAGGTTACCTTTATTCAATTAATCATATTTCATGCTTCTCGGACAATTTTCATCACAATCTAATCATCCAATCACATCCAATTGCAAACATGAAGATTAGGGGCTAAAATGCAACATTTTCAAACTTTAAAAGATGTCATTAACAGAATTAACGGTCGTGTAACGGTACGCCTAGGGTCTGTATCGATACGCGAGAAGGCAGTGACCAAAGTCATAGAAAGTGTATCGATATGCTCCCCCGCGTATCGGTGCACCCTTCAAACTCGTATCGAAACGCATACCAAAAGCATACCAAAAGGTATGATAAAGCATCAAAACCAATATAAAGGCATTCTACAAACCAAATAAACATATAACACTTGCATTAACAACAGGGAGTCCGAAACACACCTCCCAAAACAAACCATTAAAATCCCACTACTATATATCATTACTAAAGTAAAAGTATAACACCATACTTGAGCTTATCTATTCCTTGGATCCTCTTAAGCCTCCTCGCTACCCGAAATATCTCAATTATCTACATTCTTGGTAAAAGAGAGCGTAAGCACGATAGCTTAGTGATGCATGCTCTAAAAACACCAACACAACAATGCAAACTTTTAAATCTCTATCTTGAAAACCATTTCTAAACCATGCTCTTCCTCTCTCATGCTTTAAAATCATTTCAAAGCAAATCACCATTTGAAAATCACATGTACCACCTATCTATCTATCTCATGCATTCAACCAATGCAAATCTCATAGCAAAGCCACACATGCTTGATATTTAAAAGCATTTCATAAATCTCAAAATCTCATATGCGTTTCTCATAGCATAAGATCATTTCCACATTGGTACATGTGAATCAGGTTCATTCTCATATATTAGCATTTCATAGTCTATCTTTACACGGATATGCAGGTAGCTTGACTCGAGGTCAAGTCCTACCCCGGTGGGATCTCGCAACTAGACTCTCATGGCGGTGTCTATCTTCGCCACAAAGCTTGGGTGTTTCACCAAGACCTACCCCGATGATATCTCACATCATCAGACTCTCACTTTGGATCGAGTTGGCACTACCCCTATTGCCCGACCCCAAAGAGCACGTACAAATTTTTAGTTTATAGTGCACTTTACATCATATTGGTCGACCAATTATATCCATTAATCTTCTCATCATTTATGCCAGTATATTACATTGAAAATCATCATCTCACCTACTGTTTTGATGCAACATTTCTAAAATCAATCTCATCCCATTTCAAAACCATAATTCATGCATATCATTTAATCAAAACCTCAAAACTCTTTGCAATGTCATTCTATCTCATGGGATCAATATGTAACATCATTTCAGATTATAAATCATGCATAAAACAGTAGGAATTTGTCTATCTCAAATCAAGAGCATGTCAAAAGCATTTAGGGGCATCAACAACTTTTCGAGAGCAAATCTAAACATACTTACTTCCGGACATAGAATGGTGTTTCAAACCAATCCTAAATCCCCAAACCTTGTTTCCTTATCCCTCAAGGACTTCTAAAACCATTTGCACTCACCGATAACGTTTCGCTTGCTTGCCGAAATGATTTCTAGGCTTTCGACACTTCCGAATCAACACCAAATGCGCCCGATGAAGTATCGCCTTTTCGTTACACATAAGAGCAGAGGATTAATGCATCATCATGCATTAAAATCACCAGCCACTCATTCTAACTCGCTTCTCTACTTAAAACTAGCATTTCGGCTATCCGAAATAACCAAAATCGCCTTCAAACTTTCTCAAATCAAAAACCATGCCAAGACCTATCAATTCTAACCCTTTCTAAACTTCAATCAACGTCAAAAATCACCATAAACACAACCTTATACCTCCAGCAATAACAAATTACCATAAACACCTCAAAAAACCACAAATCTAGCATCTCAAACTTAGGAACCCAAACCTATTCGGGATTTATTTGTTAAAAACTTATTCTCAACATTAAATATCATCCAAAATATATTAGAAATCAACCTCAAAACAGAGCTTAACATAGAAATACAAAATCAACAAGATCTCATCAAGAATCTTGAATTTAGCAACTATTTCTTGTTTATAACATTAAAACAACTCAAAAACCATTAACAAAGGATTGATAACTTGGGAATTTCAGTAAAGAACTGATCATTAGAGGAGAAGGACGGATATTATCTCTAATGGTTGACCTCTCTTCAATTTGGACAAGTTTTCTTGAAAATCCAAAGCAAGAATCAAAAGGATTTGATGAAACAAAGATAGGAAATCCTTTGGAAGATAAAATCCCAGCAAACAAGATGAAAATCAGATGAGAGAAAAGTGTTTGGCTGATTGGAAGTTGAGAGAAAAAAGAAAAGAGAAAACTATCGTGAAAATAGTTATGAAAAGTCAACTTTGATTTCCTTTTTAAATCCTTTTTATTTCTTTAATAAAATCATTATTAAAAGCTCCTAAATTAAAGAGAAATCTGATGAAAACGAATGGTAAGATTAGCTCCTTAAAGATTCAAAGTTTAAATCCTTTACAAAACAATCACTAGTCAACTTTTGCAAAAACTGCATTTTGGTCACTATACTGTAATGTAATATTTCCAAATATCATTTTGTAAAATTGTTTCTACCACAATCATTTATATAATAAATGAGGATTTTTAGGTGTTTTTCCATATTTTTAAAACATCCCGAACTAGGAGTTCCCTAAACCAACCTCAAAGGTTCGAACCGTCCCCGACCGGCCTGATTCAACATCTAAAATATCTAGGCCCAAAACCAGGGCGTTACATTAAACTTGTTTTTGATTGAGGTTTTGTTATGGATTTTATAAAAGGATGAAATATTGGTAGAAAAATGAATTTAATGTGATTTTCGGAGTTTGTTGATTTGATTTGTTTGAGATAGTTTCTAATTGAGTTTTGAAAGGTTTATGATGATTAAATATATCCTAAATAATATTAATCCCGAAATCCTTGAGATTCTTTGTTTTTAAGGTGCTTTTGGTTGGGTTTTTGGGGTGTATTGTGGAATCTGAGTTGCTGGAGGTATAAGGTTGATTTCAGGCTTTTTGGATGTGGATTTATGCTTAAAATGTGTTGGTTGATGGGTGGGCTGAGTTTAGAGATCAATCGAATGGGTTTTCAGTTTTTTCGATTGGGTAAATTGGTGCTTTAGAGCGGGGCTGTGGGTTTTCTTTTGAGGTCTGGAGTTTGAATGCATTATGATGCATCGAATCTTTGTTTTTAATGTGTTGAAAATAGGGGATCATGTTCCAGAATCAAACGAAGTGGTTTTGGAGACTTCAGACGATTGATTTGTGCGTTGGCAAGTGTGGTTTCACAAGTCGGTGAGTGGAAACTGATTTTCCAGCGTCAGAACGTCTTAGAAAAGGTTTTGTTAACTTAGTAAGTGCTTGAAACGCTTTAATAAGTTCGAAAGTAAGTAAAGTGAAATTCTCTCCCGGATTGTGCTAGTTTGAGCCTTTGGTTGCAATTGGTTTTAATTGCATTTACCTACTGTTTTAAAGCATGTATTGGATATATGAAATGTGGATGATGATGACATATGGTTTAAGGATGCACTACGTAATTGATCCCTGTATGTATGTGTAGATGCATGAGTTTTGAAGCATGGTTTAATGCTTGTAATATGGCTTATAACGAATGCTTTGGAAAAACAGTGAGGTATGCTTGAAATATGGATTATATTGGCAAGTGATGTTGTATAAAGTGTTTTATAAATGAAATCGGATATAGTTAGCCGGCTATAGGATTGAGTGCACTATAAACAAGTCGCCTTGGATGTTGAGGGGTTGTGATTGTACTGAAAACTCCATCCAAGTACCCTAACAATTGAGGATTGTTTAAGGTTGCAACGGTTGAGGGTAGCTCCCGGGTGCGAACCTTGTGTGTGTCATGTCTCTCGTTAGTGGGCTATACATCTACCGATGAGTGGTGTTGAGGGGTTGCGATTGTATCGAATACTCCACCACGGGTGTCACAACGATGGAGGGTTGCTCTCGTGTGTGAGCCTTGAGATGTCGGTAGAGTGTATGAGGGTTTGGGACAACCCTTGGTAATCTGTGTATCCGATATGTTTTTGAGTATGTTGTTAATCACTTGTGAGCCAATATAATGGAATGAAATCTTATGGAAATGATGTTGCTGCACATTATGAAAAATGCGTGTAGTATCTAAAGCTTAGCATAATGGTGTTTATGCTTGGAAGGCTTGATGTTTGAGTAGGAATGGTTTAATTGCTGGAAATTATGTGATTCATGGTGCATGGTGTTTAGCATGCTGAATTAATTGTAAAAGTGCATGGTATATCAAAGAAGGGATCTTTCCAAGAAAATTCTTGAAAAGAGTGAAAATTGTTTATACATTGATGATGTTTTTGGTTTTGAGCATTCCTCACTAAGCTTGTATGCTTATGCTCTCTTTGTTAATCAATGGAGATAATTAGGTGTTGAAGGCAACAACTACAAGGGATCTTTCCAAGAAAATTCTTTCAAAGTATATTTAGGTTTTGAACTAGTGTAATAAGGGCAATGGGGGTGTCCAATGCTCTAAATGTTGCTTGTTTGGTATTTTCTAATTTGGTGCAAGTTTGATATGCAAATTTGGTTATGTAAATGGCCTTTAAGTGTTGGTTTATGCTTGGAAAAGAGATTTGACCTTTTAGTGCTTATTTCTCTTAGAAAGCATGCCTTTAGTTCTTGTTGATATTGATAATGATGCTTTGATGATGTCTTTGCCATGTACTCTTGATTGTTTACGTGTATTTGAGTTGCAAATATGTTTGTGTATATTTCAGAGTAGTTTCGATTGATTGCGATCGAGTTAAATCAACAAAATTAAACATTGTAGGCCCAGGTGTTTCGAAACTCCCTTGCATGTTTCGAAACGAAGGCTTGAAAATGCCTTGGGGTTTCAAAACGGTGAGGCTTGTTTCGATACATTTTGTCTATGTGAAACCCTGTTCAGAAACGTGTTTAAGATGGTTTTGAAACGATCCCGCGTTTCAAAACGTGTATAATTGTTTTGATACGCCCATTCAGATACGAGGCTCGCTGTTCCTAAACGAGTGGCTGTTATTTCAGTTTTTGGAATATTTTGAGTTTCTATTTTTATGCGTTTTGGTCTCTGTTAGTCATGTATGCAATTAAACGAGTTGTAATGGTCATCTTGCGCTAAGTTTTTAAAGAGAATCATGTAATGAACTTAATTAAAGGATGGAAATCCGAATTTGGTAAAAACCCTTACAAATTGTCAAATTTACAAAATAGTCCCTAAACCCGAAATTGGTGTTAATCGATGAGTGCTCGTGATGTTTTTCAACATGCTGCTTGTTGATCACTTATGAATGTAACTTGCATCTAGACAAGATAAAAAAGGAAAAAAATGCGGTCGTTTATTGAGGTAAACCTTCCAGGTTTACTTCAGTATTCCCTGTGTGATCTGTTCGGTTCGGTCTATCGGCCACGCCGGGTCGAGGGGTTACAATTTGTCCTCTTGGGCGGCACCTTATTATGCATCATTGCCATGTATTCTTCAGTGACAGCTACCGTCTCGAATTCCACAATTCTCCTTCTCTTGGAAACCATATCCTTCATATACTTCGCATAGTTTGGCATATTTTGTATGGCTTCCACGAGTGGGATGTTGATGTGCACTTGCTTTAGAATATCAAGAAATTTCTTGAATTGGTGCTCTTTCTTTTGTTGTTTAAGACTTTGGGGGAAGGGCAACGGTAGACGGATGTCCTGAATGCGTTCTTTGCAGGGAACTCTGATCTGTGGGGGTTTAAGATCAATTGTCTTTGGGCTGTCGTCATCTGCCTGGGCATCAGTTTGTTTTGCTGCCCCAGTCGGTTGTTCATGTGCTGCTGCGCCAGGAAATTCTGGTTGCTTTTCCTTTGGCTACTCAACTCTGAGATCACCCAATTGTTTCCCAATTCTTGTAGTTATCGCTTTGCACTGCTCATAGATGGGTTTGGCTGCGACCTTTGTGTTGCTGGATGAAGCACCCATTGTCTTATTTCTTATGATCTCAGTGAATTGCCCAAACAGAGTGTCCAAGTTCTTTATTACAGCCTCCTAGTTGTTCATCCACATCTCCATCTTGTCCATAAAAGACTGAGTCCTATCAATAAATTTATTAGTACGAACAATAAAATCACTAGTGCGATACATAAAAGTATGTAAAGTAGATTCTAGTGAATTGTTGTTTGTATTTTGTTGCTGCAGAGGCGGTTGCCATGACAAGTTCTGTTGGTATCCTCCTGGTTGCTAAGTTGGATTTGCAGCTGTGTTGGGGATACTCTAGGAGAAGTTTGGATGCTTTTTCCAACCTGGGTTGTATGTGTTGGTGTTGGGTCTGTTGTTCCTCTTATAAGTTCCCATGAAGTTGGCAGATTCACTACACTCAGAGGAATCGTGGTTGCCCCCACACTCATCACAAAATGGCTCCACAGCCTTAGCCTCATATGTTTTTCCTTTGGCCATGTTCATTGCCAGCTGTGTTAGTTTATCCAGGCAGGCATTAACATATTTAGTTGCCTCTACTTCATTGACAATAGTTGGCTGCCTTATGCCGTCGCGACGAGCTGTAGGGAACTTTTAGTCGTTCTTTTCAATTCTGTTCAGAATCTGTAGTGCCTCCTCAGGTGGTCTATCCAAGATGATTCTGTTGGCTGAGGTGTCGAGCATCATTCATGTCGTTTGATTTACTTCATTGTAGAACATCGAGACTTGAGTCTAGGATGGTAAACCATGAAGCGGGAAGTTGTTTAGTATTTGTTGGTATCTCTCCCAAGCTTCATACATTAGTTAGTTATCCCATTGGCGAAAGGTAGTGATCTCATTTCTAAATCTGTCGGTGACGTTAAAAGGACTGAAACGATCTAGGAAATCCTTGAACAACTCTTTCCAAGTGTTGAATGATCTCGTCGGTTGGTTGTTTAGCCACTGTTTTGCCCTATTCATTAGTAAATAGGGAAATAATCTCAGTTTCAGCACATCTTGATGGACTCCATGTATCTTGAAAGCTCTGTAAATATCTAGGAATCCCCTCAAATGCCGTTGAGCATCTTCCATGATAGTTCCTCCAAATTGCCCTAGTGTGTTTATTATGTTGAACATCACGGGAATTAACTCAAAGTGACCGGCTTCAATTTCAGGCTCTGCCACAGTTGGACCAAATCCTCTGAAATCGTGCTCCAAGTAATCCCTGGGGGTGCGCACATACTGTGGCTGCCTGGGCGGAACTGGTGGCTGCTGCCTAGGTGGCGGATCATGCTGCCCATCCCTGCCGTTGCGTGCATTGTTGGCAGGGTTGTCATCTTGGCCGTTAACCATTGTTTCCTCTACTTTTCCTTTTTCTTTAGCTTCTTCGAGGGCTTCTCTTGCTTCCTTATTTAGCTTTCTTGCTCGTCGTTCGATCTCGTCTATGAAAACAATTTCGCCCGATGGGTTTGCTCTAGTCATACACTAGACAAGAAAATTGTAAAATTCTCTTATTATTATTTTTTTAAATATAAAGGAAAAATAAAAACTAAAATAAATGCAAAAAAATAAAGGTGTAGAAAAAATAAATAACAAATTTAATGTTGTCAATCCCCAACAACGGCGCCAAAAACTTGTAGAGCGGTAGGGTGTTCTCTAAATATGAGCGCAAGTGCACACTCTTGTCAAGTTATAGTATAAAAGAAATCTTCCCCCACAAGGATTGGACAATTAATTCGAATCACAACTCATGCACATAGAAAGTTAAACGCACAAGTAAATTTTAGTTTGTAGAAGAAAAGTAAATAAACTCAAGTAATTGATAGAAGAGATTAGGGTGATAGATTGGGTAAGGTTATGCTGCTTAGTATAGTGAAACTGTGTTGAATAGGTTAAGTTTTTTTTGCGCTGCCAGACTTTGCTGCCTCGGCGGAAGATGGCAGATTGGTGCTTTGCGCTTTCGCTGCCTTGGCAGGTGTAACAGACGATTGGCTCGGCGGCAAACTCGACAGTCCTTTAAGGCTCGGCAGAACGCTTCGATAATGATCCTTCTTATGTCTAAGTCAAAAGACTTTTGTTACCGACTGCAGATGATACCCGTTGGCGTGAATCTTACAATGAACAACAACCTTTGGTTTGTCCCCTTTTAGCTCCCTTAAAACCTAACCTATGTCTAGGCTGGATTGATCAACACCTAGTATTGATGAGATCGTGCTTACTTTTTTCATGAGTTTGACTCTCTCGATACTAAACAAATAGATTGCTCACAATCGATCTTTCGAACTCAATTGAAAACAATGAAGAGCATGAAATAAGCAAAACCTTGAATTTATTGCAAAAAACAAACCTAAAACTTAAACAACCGTTCTCACAACTTCTTTACAACATAAACCATACCCTAGAGAATTTAGAACGTAGTGGCGGCAAGAAAACACAAGAGAAACCTAACTATGTTGACTATGAGTTGTCTAAAATACAAGGTATGGTTAGGTATATATAGAGCATTGGCCTAGGTTATGTCCTCTTTGGAGTAGAAGTCTTCCTCATCATAAAGTAGCTTTTACATTGAATGCATTCTTTAAATTCTGACTTCTTTGACTTGAAGTTGGACTCCTTGTGACACAAGTAACCTTAATTCGCCTTGGACAATTTCCCTTTGGGCGGATCTGTCCATTGTTTTCGACATCAATAAATTGTGTGGATGGGCTCATTGGACTCAGAAAATTATGCTCTTCCAATCACACTCCAATTCACCAAATCCTTAGGTTGCTTCTCTGGGTAGCAGATATGGCGGCGACATCTTTTCTCTCTATGTTGAGATGCTTCAGTACAGTTCCTTGGCTTGCTACCTTAGCATCAGCTCCTCATCTACTCTTTCCTTCTGCCAGCTTCTAGTACTTGAAACTAAAACTAAACTAAAACAATATCTTTTCTCACCAAATCAAAGATATTCAACATAAACAGGGTAATGTAAAGAATATTGGAAATAATGCATGCATGCACCTAAATATGCCTAAAATGTACTTAAGAACATCAATACTATGAGATGTAATGCATACAAAATACAGGACTTATGAGCACTTTACAAAATCCTGCAAAGCATAAAATACACCAAAAGAGTACCTCTTTTTCCACTAAATAGTCAAAACATATGGGTAAAGTAGAATAATCCTGAGATTACTGTGATTGATGTAAAAAAGCAACAATACAACTAAAAAGAGTGAAGTTTTAGCAATAATCGTCATAAAAAAGGGGTGAAAATGTCGGACTTTTCCACACTTAAAAATTGGCATTCAAATGAAACAGATGGTTGTTACCCATCCTATAACAGATGGTGTGGCTACTCCCACCATAAAAATAACTCGGATATGTGGATACACCTTATGGCGTCGCTGCTCCCACCATAAGAAAGGGCATAACAGTTGGTGTGGCTGCTCCCACCAAAGTGTTCATAAGGTATGGCTACTCCCACCTTAATGCTCATAAAGTGTGGTTGTTCCCACTTTACAGCTCACATGATGCTGCTGCACTCATTATGTTTTATCAAACGTACATATGAATTTTGCTTACATTCTATAGTGCACTCTCATCCTATTGGTCGACGAATTATATCCGGTTACAATAAGCATCATCACTTGCCAATATAGTCCTTAAAACCATGTTACCTTATTGTTTTCAATGCATAAAATCAAACCATATCTCATCACATTTTAAAGCATACTCAATGCATAGCATTTTCTCAACAAGACATAGTCTTTTCAAACACTGCAAGTAATTGTTGAACCCGAAAAATAGGACTAGATCACATCCTGATATTTGTTGGTAGAACTATGCTAAGCATGGTTGCCAAACGGCGACGGCAGATGACGTCAGCCCTAGCATCTGGTCATCTTATCACCTTATCAGCCTATCACTTCAAATTTGGATAAAAATGATCACAAGCCTCATCCCTTGCGTATTCAAATTTCAAAAGTAAAGGCTTATCATAGTATTCCTTGCACGTCTATTTAAAGATTGATCGAGCAAGCAATTGAGGATGATCTTTTTGTGGAGAGATGATCGAAGACTGGCTGCACCAATGAGACATGGATTGACCCACTTGACCGAGAGCCTGGATCTTGAAGGGATGTATCGAGAGAACCTTTCTTACCCATCCTCTTTGTCTAGTTATTTTAATTTCTTTTTAATGATGATGTGTTTGAAAAACGTTGAAGGTTTTTTGGTTGACTGTAAAACCCCTTTCTCGGCATTATCGAGAATCGGGTCGAAAACTGATACCGATAAACAGTATTGTGATTCGTACAATAAAATTTCAACTTATGATCCATACTTGAACAATGTTATACAAAAATACATTACGAAAATGCATCTAAGTCCAATTAATCCATTACGAAACAATAACTAATCATTTATGATCAATTCTTAATTATTACAAGTTTTAGGGTCTATAGTGTAAATTTAATAAATTAGAGGTCCATCGATGCAATTGATTACACCTTAATGAAATTCATCACAATAACAACAAGCCTGTAAAATATCATGCAATTTGGATTTTATTTACTCATCTAATTAATTTGTCCTAAATTCAGTGATCAATTTGTGAACATTGAAAACTTCAAGATTATGCCTTCTTAACCAATTTAACTAACCACGTATCGAAACACTTTGATGCTATTTCGATATGGGCAATCTGTGTATCGGCACGAGTTGACTTTCATTGACTTTTACTTTGGCCCGTTTCGATACTGGTTAGACCCATATCGAAACAGAGCATTCTAGTAGAAAAATGTTTCGATACAACTCTAAACTGTAACGATGCGCCATGTTCCTTAGGTTCAAATATGATTAACCGTATCGATACGCCATTACTCCGTATCAATACGACCTGACCTGTAATGATAGATTTTTGCTGGTTTTTACTCGAATTGACCTACCAAACGATGTTCAAATGATATGAAACTTTACACACAATATTTCAATGCTATAAACTAGTGGAATGTCAAATTTCACAATCAAACGAATACATTTACTAGGTTTTTACTTATGTGAGCCAATTATGCCATTTTTACCCACTTGTAGCCAATCCAAAAGTCATTTTAGGGCCTTTAACATATTTTCAACTAATACACATAATAGACATAACAAAATAGGCACAAGAAACTACTTCAACTACTTTGCCACCTTCCTAGGAGTTCATAAGGTCAATATACTTTACTTTGGCTTGTAGTGACTTGTCTTGCTGCAACTTATCCGATCTTCTGCGATGATCGATTCCTTAACCTGAAATGCATGATATGAGACACGTTAGACATACATAGTCTAGTGAGATAGTCATAAAAAATGTAAATATCAATGAATATTGTATGTACATATCCTCATGCTTATCAATATTAATGTCATGTTTCAATATGCAACGTGATAAGTGCCTAAAAGTTCTATATTTTTACCCTTTTACATGGCAATTATTGCTCAACCTACACCCAATTGAACTGCATTATGGCCCTTTATGCATTAATTATATTGTTTTTATTCTTGATCCTTACATTTGATTTATTTAATGAAAAAAGGTAATGTTTTGATGCATTTCGGTACTTGTGAAGATTTACTCACTGCCAGTGTAACCCCCTTAGCCCGACCTAGACGC
Source organism: Hibiscus trionum (assembly GCA_030270665.1). Lineage (NCBI taxonomy): Eukaryota > Viridiplantae > Streptophyta > Magnoliopsida > Malvales > Malvaceae > Hibiscus > Hibiscus trionum. The sequence goes on from BSYR01000010.1 coordinate 17,288,064, forward strand.
TCGACCCGAACTACGAAGATTATATGGGAAAACCAAAGTCAACCCAGAAGTCAACCTTGATTAACGACCCTTTTTTATTTTAATCTTGTCTAGATGCATGTTAAGCCTATGTCAATACTCAAGAAACATGGAAGAGAGAGGCACATCGATCGGATAACATTTAGGGACTCAATTGCTTAAATTACGCGTTTAGGGACCAAAATGTAATTTTTAGAAATTAGAAGGACTTAACTAATTTTAGGTTTACCAATATTAAATTAATCATGTTACATGCTGCTTTGCAAAGTTTCAGCTTAAAAAGACATCCCAAGCTCAAGCAATTGCATCCACAACATTTAGGACTAAAATGTAAAGTATGGAAACTTAAAACAATTCAAATCAGCATCCAACGGTCAACTGTATCGGAACGCTTACCCACCGTACCGAAACGCCCGTATCGAAACGGTGTTGACCGTTTCGGTACTCGGGTATGTTCCGAGACCAGTATCGAAAAAGGCTTCACCAATAGCCAAACTGTTTCGAAACAGCTTCACCCGTTCCGAACCACCAAGGCCATTACAGGGCCCCGTTTCGGAACAGGCGAGGGTGTTTCGATACACCTTGCCCAGTGACAGCAGAAATTGCTGGTTTTTGACATTTCAGGCCATTCAAACACACTTCAATGATCATTAAAACATACCAGCAACTCATTTAGCCACTAAGGAACATATTTAAGATCCCCTAAACTAGAGCATGGCATTCAACACAGATGCACACAATCTAGAGGCATGCTCCCTAGTCTCAAAACCAGTATAAGAAACCAAACCTCAAACCAACCATTTAGGATCATTTACAACCCTTAAATGCCAACATAAACCCTCCACAAACTTAGGGAGTTCAACCATATCTCCCAAATACAACCTTGGTTTCCCATTGCCTTATATCAAAACTAAAGTGTATAAAAACATAACCATACATGAGCTTCAATGACAGGCGAGGGTGTTTCGATACACCTTGCCCAGTGACAGCAGAAATTGCTGGTTTTTGACATTTCAGGCCATTCAAACACACTTCAATGAGCATCAAAACATACCAGCAACTCATTTAGCCACTAAGGAACATATTTAAGATCCCCTAAACTAGAGCATGACATTCAAAACAAATGCACACAATCTAGAGGCATGCTCCCTAGTCTCAAAACCAGTATAAGAAACCAAACCTCAAAACCAACCATTTAGGATCATTTACAACCCTTAAATGCCAACATAAACCCTCCACAAACTTAGGGAGTTCAACCATATCTCCCAAATACAACCTTGGTTTCCCATTTCCTTATATCAAAACTAAAGTGTATAAAAACATCACCATACATGAGCTTTGCACTTCCTTGGATGTTCTTATCCGTCTTGATGCCCGAAAACACCTCAATTATCTGCATTATTGGTAAAAGAGAGTGTAAGCACAATTGCTTAGTGAGACATGCTCTGAAGAAAACCAACACAATAATGCATTTCTCGAAATCACTTTCTCAAAACCTTTTTCTACAACATGCTCATTCTATCTCATGCTTGAAAACCATTCAAGCAACTTCTCATTGAAAACAAATCTACCTCAATTCTATCTCATGCATTTAAACCAATGCAAATCTCATGGCAAAGCCAAACTCATGCTTGTAAAACCAAAGCATTTCATATACAAATCTCATATGCATTTCTCATAGCATAAATCAACTCATCAAAGGTACATGTGAATCAAAAACAATTTCATATTTTATATTGGCATTTCACATCTCATTATTACTCGAATATGCGGACAACTCACTAGACACTTCCGGTGGCATCTACCATCATCGTACTCACTCGTCTAGTAACATAATTTACGGTGGCATCTACCATCACCGTACTCACATGGCAGTATCTCTCATCGCCACAAAGCTTGGGTATTTCACCAAGTCCTACCCGATGGAATGCCCATCATCGGTTCTCTCCCTTTGGATTAAACCAAAGAGTACGTACGAATTTTTAGTTTATAGTGCACTCTCATCCTATTGATCGATCAATTATACTCGGTAAGTATCTCAACATCTATGCCAATATATTATGTCAAAACATCATCTCACCTACTGTTTTTCAAGCAACAATTCTCAAATCATTCTCATCTTATTTTAAAACCATAACATTTGCCATGCTTTAAACAAAGTTCAAATCTCAACCATGAAACATGTTATTTCATGAAATCATTTCAAGCATCATCCCATTCTACAAATCATGCATAAAAATAGTAGGAATTTATCTATCTAAAACCATGAGCATGTAAAAGCATTTTAGGGGAAACCACCACATTTAAGAGAGCAATCTAGCAAATACTTAATTCCGGACTTAGGAAGGTGTTTCAAACCTTTCCTAAATCCCCAAACTTTGATTCTTTGTCCCTCAAGGACTTCCAAAACCATACGCACTCACCGATTACGTTTTGCGTGCTTGCCGAAACGCTATTTAGGCTCCCGGATCAACACCAAAGGCGTCTGACGATGTCTCCCTTGTTTTTAACACATAAGAGCAGAGGATTAATGCATCATCATACATTGAAATCATCAGCCACACTCCTAAACTCGCTGCTCTACTCACAAACCACTTTTCGACTACCATATACAACCGAAATCATCTCCAAACTCTTCCAAAACAAAGACAAGCCAAGATCTACCACTTCTAATCATTTCTAAACATCAATCAACAACAAAAATCACCACAAACTCGTCCTTATACATCCAGCTATGACAAAACACCAAAACCACACCAAAAACCATCATTCTAGGATGCAAAACATAGGAACCAAAGCCTATTCAGGATTTGTTTGATAAAACCTCATTTATAACATCAATTAACATCCAAAATAAATTAGAAAACAACCTCAAAACAGAGCCTAACCATCAACCACGAAAATCACCAAGATCTCTTCAAAAACCTTGAGTTTTAAGACAATTTATTGTTTCTAACATTAAAACAACTCAAAATTCATTAACAAAGGATTGATAACTTGGGAATTTCAGTAAAAAAACTGATCATTAGAGGAGAAGGACGAATCTTACCTCTAATGGTTGATTTCTCCTTGATTTGGGCAAGTTTTCTTGAAAATCCAATGTAGAAACAAGAGGTTTTGATGAGGAGAAGATTAGGAATCAAAAAGGAATTAAAATCCAATCAAAAGGGATGAAAATAAGTAGCCAATTGATTGAGAAAGAGTGTTTGGCTGAAAAGAATTTGAGAGAAAATAGGATGAGAGAAAATTGACGTAAAGTAGTTATGATAAGTCAAAGGTAGTTTCCTTTTAATTAATCCTTGTTTTCCTTTAATTAAAACATTAATAAAATCACCCAAATTAAGAAGAAATCTGATTAAAACACTTTGGTAAAATTAGCTCCTTAAAGATTCAAAGTTTCAATCCTTTACAAAACAGTCAATATTTAACTTTTGCAAAAACTACGATTTGGTCACTACACCGAAATGTAGTATTTCAAAACCTTATTTTGTAAAATTGATTTCACCATAATCATTCATATATTAAATGAGGATTTTTAGATATTTTTCCATATTTTTAAAGCATCCTGAACTAGGTGTTCCCTAAAACTCCCTTTAAGATTCGAACCGTTTTCTAACCGGTCTGATTCGGACTCTAAAACATCTAGGCCCAAATTTGGGATGTTACAACTCTCCCCCACTTAAGAAATTTCGTCCTCGAAATTTACCTGGAGGAAAAAGGTAAGGAAATTTCTTCTTCATGTCTTCCTTCCTTTCCCACGTGGCTTCCTCAACACCACGATGTCTTCACAACACCTTAACCAGCTTAATGGTCTTGCCACAGAGAACCTTACTGTCCGAATCCAAAATCTCAACAGGTTCCTCATCATATGTCAAGTCTGGATTCAACTCAACTTCCTCCACGGGCATAACATGCGAAGAATCCGATCTATACCTCTGAAGCATGGATACATGAAACACATTATGTATCTTTCTAACTCTTGTGGTAGCCTCAGCTTATAAGCAACTTGACCCACACGTTCTATCACCTCATATGGTCCAATGTACCTCGAGCTCAGCTTGCCCTTCCAGCCAAATCTCATCACCTTCTTCCAAGGTGAAACTTTCAAGAACACGGTCACCCACCGCAAATTCTATCTCCTTACGCTTGAAATCAACGTAAGACTTTTGCCGATCCGATGCATCCTTCAACCGCTCACAAATGCGCTTCACCTTCTCGGTGGTTCCTTTCAATAAAGTCGGCATCGAGACGAACTTTTGTCCCGTTTCAGCCCAGCAAAGAGGAGTTCTGCACTTCCTCCCGTACAAAGCTTCATAAGGTGCCATTTGAATACTTGCTTGGTAACTATTATTATAAGCAAACTCCACCAAAGGCTAGTGCTTCTCCCAAGAGCCTTGAAACTCAATAACACAGCACCTCAACATATCCTCAAGCACTTGGATAACACGCTCCGACTGTCCATCCGTCTGCGGATGATAAGAAGTACTGAAATTCAACCGCGTACCCAATGCTTGATGTAAACACTCCCAAAACCTTGCAGTGAACCTCGGATCTCTATCCGACACTATAGATTTTGGTACGCCATGCAAACGTACAATCTCAACAATGTACAACTCTGCAAGTTTATCAAAGGTGTACGTAGTATGCATAGGTAAGAAATGTGCACACTTCGTAAGGCGATCCACAATCACCCAAACAGAATTCTTCTTTGATGGTGATAGAGGCAAACCAGACACAAAGTCCATGGTAATCCTCTCCTATTTCCATTCAGGGGTCCTCAATGGCTGCAACAACCCCAAAGGAAACTGATGCTCAGCCTTAAGCCGCTGACAAACCATGCACTTGCTCACATACTCAGCGACATCTTTCTTCAAACCAACCCAATAGTACTCATCCTTCAGATCACGGTACATCTTTGTAATACCAGGGTGCATCGCAAAAGGACTACTATGAGCTTCGGTCAGAATAGTGCGCCTCAACTCAACATCATTCGGCACCACTATCTGACTTCCAAAACATAGAACACCATCATCATTAAAAACAGAAATTCGATGGCCTATCCTCAGCAATATCCTGAACATGTGGCACCAAAGAATCATCCAACTGCTGCTTGTCCTTTATCAACTGGATTAAAGATGGTTTCACTTGCAATTCAACAACGAGACCACCATCTCGCGAAATGCTCAAGCTAGCAAACATCGCCCTTAACTCCACCGCCACTTTCCTGCTCAAAGCATCAGCCACAACATTGGCCTTCAACAGATGATACTCGATCGTTAGATCGTAATCCTTAAGCAACTCCACCCATCGTCGTTGCCTAAGATTCAACTCTTTCTGAGACATCAAATACTTCAAACTCTTGTGATCCGTGTACACAGTACACTTCTCACCATAAAGATAATGTCTCCAGATCTTCAGAGCAAAAACCACCGAAGCTAACTCAATATCATGCGTAGGATAATTGCGCTCATGCACTTTCAATTGTCGCGATGCATAAGCCACCACCTTACCCTCTTGCATTAACACACACCACAAACCCTTTCCCTAATTCAGGTTGAACCAAGATAGGAGCTTGCGTCAAATCTGCTTTAAGCTTCTCAAAAGCTTGTTGTCTCGCTTCCGTCCACTCACACTTAACATCCTTTTGCAACAACTTCGTTAAAGGGGCAGCAATCTTAAAAAATCCATCCACAAAGCTCCGGTAGTATCCTGCCAACCCAAGAAAACTACAGACTTCATGAACAGACTTAGAACGCTTCCAATTCGTCACCGCCTCAACTTTCTGGGGATCAACTCGAATCCCTTCAGCCGAAACCACATGACCAAGAAAAACAACTTCCTTTAGCCAAAACTCACATTTGCTCAGCTTAGCATAAAGCTGATTTTCCAACATCGCTTGCAAAACAATCCTCAAGTGACCTTTATGCTCCTCCTCAGTATGAGAGTACACAAGGATACCGTCGATGAACACCACAACGAACTTATCCAAGAATTCATGGAACACCCTATTCATCATATCCATGAAAGCGACATGAGCATTCGTTAAGCCAAACGACATCACAAGGAACTTATAATGCCCATACCTCGTTCTAAAGGATGTTTTCGGCACATCCACATCCTTCACCTTTAACTGATAGTACCCTGACCTCATATCAATCTTTGAAAACACAGCTGCTCCCCGAAACTAATCAAAAAGATCATCAATCCTATGAAAAGGATACTTGTTCTTGACGGTCAACTTATTCAGTTGATGATAGTCGATGCACATTCTCATCGTGTCATCCTTCTTTTTCACAAACAACACCAGTGCACTGCAAGGTGACACACTAGGCTGAATGAAGCCACGGTTAAGCAACTCCTGAAGTTGCGTCTTCAACTCCATCAACTCTTTGGGTGCCATGCGATAGGGAGCAATGGACAGCGGAGTTGTGTTCTCATACAACTCAATTCCAAACTCAACCTCCTGACTAGGCGGAAAACCAGGTAATTCCTCCGGGAACACTCCAGGGAACTCACACACGGTCTTTATATCCTGAACGCTCACCTCATTTGAACTAGGAATCATAACAAAGGCTATGTAAGCTTCACATCCTTGCCGCAACATCCGGCTCGCTTCCAACGTAGACAATACATTGGCAAGAAACTTCACATTTTCTCCCACCACCACCACCTCATAATCATCCGCAAGTTTCAACGAAACTCGCTTGCTTTCGAAATCCACCACGGCTCTATGTTCAACAAGCCAATCCATGCCAAGGATTACATCAAAACCATAGAATGGCAATTCCATGAGATCAACAAGAAAAACATGATCTTGAACCTTTAAGGGACATCTCATATACAACCTCCTTGTTACAATCGTCTCACCAAAGGAACTAGTCACACGCATACCAACATCCAAAGACTTAACAGGAAAGCCAAGCATTTGAGCATGTTCACGCAATATATACGAGTGTGTAGATCCAGAATCAATCAAAGAAAGTAATGACAAGGATTGCAAAGTAAAGGTACCTACGATCACGTCTGTGTCATTCCTTCCCTCACGGTGGGCATACACTGGAGCCTGACCACCACCCTCAGGTTGGACAGCCACAACATGCGCCACGTTCCTTCCACCATATCCCTACGCTGAAAATTACCATGGCCGCGCCCACGACCTCTCTGTGGCTCAGCTTCTCTCACCAGAGCATGTCCCTCTCTCAGTGGCTGAGGACAATCTTTCTTCATATGCCCTCGGTTTCCACAGTTCCAGCATGTCCCAAGGTTACCCCAACACTCACCACCGTGTCTCCTACCACAACGGTTACACTCAAGAGTCCTCAAGAAAGCATTAGGTCCTTGCTGACCTCTACCAGGGTTACCACCCCCACGTCTAGCATCATGGTGCGGCTTCTTATTCTTATGCCTCTTGTTGCAATCTCTACTATAATCACGTTCTGTAGCTCGCTTTCCAGAGCTAGATCCACTCGCTCGGCTTGCCATTCCAAGGTTCAATTCAATGTCCTTGGCTATAGTGACCAAGATATCGAAATCTTTTTAATCAACTGCAAGCATATAGGTCTTAACATCCGCTACCAACCTATAACAGAACCATTCGCACCTTTCCCTCTCGTTAGGAAATAGCTCAGGTGCATACTGGCTAAGGTGAACAAACTGAATCTCATATTCAGCCACAGACATGTTCCCTTGCATAAGAGACATAAACTCTCTCTTCTTCTCGTCAAGGTAGCGAACTCCCATATATTTTCTCTTGAACGCATTCAAGAAGAATGTCCAAGTCATCTCATCATCATCCATTTCGGAGATAGTGGTCGTCCACCACGTATAAGCATCACCATGCAGTAGTGACACAATGCATCTCAGTTTCTGCAGATTGTTGCAGTTCAACTGACCAAGAATCATATTGGTGCTCTCCAACCAAGACTCAGATCCCTCTGGTGACAAACCTCTGAACTCAGTTCCACCCAGACTGCGGAGACGCTCCAACGTCAATCTCACATTAGCACCTTCCTGAGGTGCAGCTCCATGAGCTCCAGCTACGACCGCCTGGAAAGCTCCAGCAATAGCCTGTATCAACGTGGTCATGTCAGGAGCAGCTTGCCCCTGAACACCCTCCGGTCCAGCAACCCCAGCAGCAACTCCAGCAGCACCAGCCTGGCTCCACCACCACCACCAGATGGTCCACCAGGGGGAGGAGGAGGTAAATCCTAAGCATTCTCTACGTTTTCATTCTCAGTTGTAGATCTAGTATTGATTCTCAGCTCTCTACGTGGCCCCATAATAAAAACAATGCACTGACAAAATGCAATAAACGCAATTAGGCATAATAAGGTAAGTAATCCAACCACACTCCAAACATAGCATAGCACAACATAATCACCTCAATTGAATCATACATCACTATTCATACATCACACTTTCACCGAAAAACCACCATCATGCATAATCACATACAACAACCACATACCAAGCCCCAATTATTCGATAACCTGGCTATGATACCAACAAATGTAACCCCCTTAGCCCGGCCTATACGCTCGACCCGAACTACGAAGATTACACGGGGAAAACCTAAGTCAACCCGGATGTCAACCTTGATTAACGACCCTTTTCTATTTTAATATTGTCTAGATGCACGTTAAGCCTATGTGAATACTCATGAAACATGGAAGAGAGAGGCACATCGATCGGATAACAATTAGGGACTCAATTGCTTAAATTATGCATTTAGGAACCAAAATGTAATTTTTGGAAATTAGAAGGACTTAACTTAGTTTAGGTTTGCCAATCTGAAATTAACCATGTTACATGCTTCTTTGCCAAGTTTCAGCTTAAAAAGACATCCCAAGCTCAATCAATTGCATCCACAACATTTAGGACTAAAATGTAAAGCATGGAAATTTAAAACAATTCAAATCAACATCTAACGGTCAACTGTATCGGAATGCTTACCCACCGTACCGAAACGCCCGTACCGAAACGGTGTTGACCGTTTCGGTACTCAGGTATGTTCCAAGACCAGTATCGATACAGGCTTCACAAGTAGCCAAACTGTTTCGAAATAGCTTCACCCGTTCTGAACCACCAAAGCTATTACAGGGCCCTGTTTCAGAACAGGCGAGGGTGTTTCATACACCTTGCCCAGTAACAGCAGAAATTGCTGGTTTTTGATATTTCAGGCCATTCAAACACACTTCAATGAGCATTAAAACATACCAGCAACTCATTTAGCCACTAAGGAACATATTTAAGATCCCCTAAACTAGAGCATGTCATTCAACACAAAAGCACACAATCTAGAGGCATGCTCCCTAGTCTCAAAACCAGTATAAGCAACCAAAACTCAAACCAACCATTTAGGATCATTTACAACCCTTATATGCCAACATAAACCCTCCACAAACTTAGAGAGTTCAACCGTATCTCCCAAATATAACCTTGGTTTCCCATTGCCATATATCAAAACTAAAGTGTATAAAAAACATCACCATACATGAGCTTTGCACTTCCTTGGATGTTCTTATCCTTCTCGATGGTCGAAAACACCTTAATTATCTGCATTATTGGTAAAAGAGAGCGTGAGCACAATTGCTTAGTGAGGCATGCTCTAAAGAAAACCAACAGAATAATACATTTCTCGAAAACACTTTCTCAAAACCTTTTTCTACAACATGATCATTCTATCTCATGCTTGAAAACCATTCAAGCAACTTCTTATTGAAAACACATGTACCTCAATTCTATCTCATGTATTTAAACCAATGCAAATCTCATGGCAAAGCCAAACTCATGCTTGTAAAACCAAAGCATTACATATAAAAATCTCATATGCATTTCTCATAGCATAAATCATCTCATCAAAGGTACATGTGAATCAAAAACAATTTCATATTTTATATTGGCATTTCACATCTCATTATTACTCGGATATGCGGACAACTCACTAGACACTTCCGGTGGCATCTACCATCACCGTACTCACTCGTCTAGTAACATAATTTCCGGTGGCATCTACCATCACCGTACTCACATGGCGGTATCTCTCATCGCCACAAAGCTTGGGTATTTCACCAAGTCCTACCCGATGGAATTCCCATCATCAGTTCTCTCCCTTTGGATTAAACCAAAGAGCACGTACGAATTTTTAGTTTATACTGCACTCTCATCCTATTGATCGATCAATTATATCCGGTAAGTATCTCAACATCTATGCCAATATATTATGTCAAAACATCATCTCACCTATTGTTTTTCATGCAACAATTCTCAAATCATTCTAATCTCATTTCAAAACCATAACATTTGCCATGCTTTAAACAAAGCTCAAATCTCAACCATGTAACATGTTATTTCATGAAATCATTTCAAGCATCATCCCATGCTACAAATCATGCATAAAAATAGTAGGAATTTATCTATCTCAAACCATGAGCATGTAAAAGCAATTTAGGGGCAACCACCACATTTAAGAGTGCAATCTAGCCAATACTTACTTCCGGACATAGGAAGGTGTTTCAAACCTTTCCTAAATCCCCGAACCTGGATTCTTTGTCCCTGAAGGACTTCTAAAACCATACGCACTCACCGATTACATTTCGTGTGCTTGCCGAAACGCTATCTAGTCTCCCGGATCCACACCAAAGGCGTCCGACGATGTCTCCCCTGTTTTTAACACATAAGAGCAGAGGATTAATGCATCATCATGCATTGAAATCATCAGCCACACACCTAACCTCGCTGCTCTACTCACAAACCCCTTATCGGCTACCAAACACAACCGAAATCATCTCCAAACTGTTCCAAAACAAAGCCCAGCAAAGATCTCCCACTTCTAATCATTTCTAAACATCAATCAACAACAAAAATCACCACAAACTCGTCCTTATACCTCCAGCTATGACAGAACACCAAAACCACACCAAAAACCATCATTCTAGCATGCAAAACTTAGGAACCCAAGCCTATTTGGGATTTATTTGATAAAATCTCATTTATAACATCAATTAACATCCAAAATACATTAGAAAACAATCTCAAAATAGAGCCTAACCGTCAACCACGAAAATCACCAAGATCTCTTCAAAAACCTTGAGTTTTAAGACAATTTCTTATTTCTAACATTAAAGCAACTCAAAAATCATTAACAAAGGATTGATAACTTGGGAATTTCAGTAAAGAACTGATCATTAGAGGAGAAGGACGAAGCTTACCTCTAATGGTTGATTTCTCCTTGATTTGGGCAAGTTTTCTTGAAAATCCAGTGTAGAAACAAGAGGTTTTGATGAGGAGAAGATTAGGAATCAAAAAAGAATTAAAATCCAATCAAAAGGGATGAAAATCATTAGCCAATTGATGGAGAAAGAGTGTTTGGCTGAAAAGAATTTGAGAAAAAATAGGATGAGAGAAAATTGACGTAAAGTAGTTATGATAAGTCAAAGGTGGTTTTCCTTTTAATTAATCCTTGTTTTCATTTAATTAAAACATTAATAAAATCACCCAAATTAAGAAAAATATGATTAAAATTTTTTTGGTAAAATTAGCTCCTTAAAGATTCAAAGTTTCAGTCCTTTACAAAACAACCACTATTTAACTTTTGCAGAAACTGCGATTTGGTCACTACAACGAAATGTATTATTTCCAAACCTTATTTTGTAAAATTGATTTCACCATAATCATTCATATATTAAATGAGGATTTTTAGATATTTTTCCATATTTTTAAAGCATCCCGAACTAGGTGTTCCCTAAAACTCCCTTTAAGATTCGAACCGTTGTCTGACCGGTCCGATTCGGACTCTATAACATCTAGGCCCAAATTTGGGGTGTTACAGCCAGGGCAAGTGATGCCCTGGAAAGTGATGGTGTGGCAGCAGGTGATGCCAGAGCATGTGATGTTGTGCCAGTAGGTGATGCCAGGGTATGTGATGTCGTGCCGGCAGGTGATGCCGCATCATTTCATTGCCAAGCCATGCCTGGCATTTCTTTGCCAAGCCATTACGACGACATTGCATTACCAAGCCATGCCGAGCCATTTTCCATTGCATTTCATTGCCAAGCCATGCCGCTTCATTTTATTGCCAAGCTATGTCGCGCCACTACCTCTGCATTTCATTGCCAAGCCAAGTCGAGCCAAATATGATAGCTTCTACTAAAGGAAGCTGATTTATAAAGATCAAGCCTTGCAGATTAGATCCAATTTCAGACCCATGCCGAGGCAGTAGAATTCTATGCCACGGAAATTCATTGTCGAGCCAATACCGCGGGATTGTACAACCCAACTTGCCGACGCGCAAAATATGCAAAGTGGTAGTCGATTTGAAGAGCATAAAATGCTGAATTTTTCTACACACTTTGCATGGCGATCGAAGCAGGGGAAGATGACAAAAGCATGGAAGGAAGGTTAAAGATGGAATTCAGCCAAAGAGGATTAAATGCATTATTCACCTCTGTAATGAAGACAAGTCCAACTCCAACTTAACTTCCTATCCAAGGACTTTGCCCTACACCTACTCATATATAAAGGACCATTCGGTCAAGAGGAGAGATGTCGAATATTTAGAGTTTGAGAGGCTTAACATGTTCTAGTTCTTAGACTAGGGTTATTTTGTTTAGTAATTGTGGGAGAACATATTTATTTTGTTTAAGTTTTTAATGCAATAAAAGTTAAGGTTTTCTTATTCTTGGTTTTAATCATTCTTGCATTCTACTCTGGAGAAGGTTTGTCAGGTTATCTATTGGTTCAATATCGGGAGAGTTGAACTAACGAAACGTATAAGCACGATTATCACCCCACGTGGTGTTAGCTAACTCGGCCTAGGGATAAGTTAAAAGTTTCAGCGTAAACATCCTTGGTGTTTGTCTTTGGTTCACGTCGAGATGTATCATCAAGGTTCATTCATCAACCAGTGTTCTGAGCTTAGGGATAAGGAGGGACCATTAAAAAACGCTTTCCCAAACCTTAACAGCATCTGCGAAGAGCAAGGATTGCCGCGGCAGAAACTTCAACCATTTCGGTTGCGGCAAGGACGTCATTATGTTCGTTGCATGCAAAGATGGAGACAAGTCAATTGAATTCCACACTACAACGTAAGTTATCACTTATATGTGTTTTTACTTAGATAAAACTCTTCCAATAAACTTATTTGTGTTTTTACTTTATCTATTTTGCAGTGCGAGAAGATAGGACCAAAAGATGAGTACCTATCCCTGTGGAGACGATACTCGATATACTTATCACTTTATTACTTGCGACGTGTATACTTGCCCAAATGGTGCATCACTGTACACGCAACACAATGTTTACACATCAAATTCATTATTAACCCTTGGATTGAACAAAGATAGTGGATACGCAAATTCCTATACATCGCCAAATCAATGAATGGTTTAATCCCTCCGCCTCGCCAATATGACCAATACAAAAAAACATCCCTCCGCCTTGCCAAATCAATATAGGTCGTAGCCTTAGGACCGTAGTCCACCCGTACACTGATAATTTTGTATCCAATATGGCCAATACCAAAAAACATCCCTCCGCCTCGCCTCACCGAATCAATATATGATATGCCAATTGTATCCAATGTCAATTCAATTCCAAGGTTTCAATTGCAATATCCATACTTAATATTCGATGATAATTTTTTAACCAATGACTTTAATATTATCAATAGCGAACATGTCTCATTATCTATATTTCTTGGTTTCAAAGTCAATGTTAATACCAATATCCGATGATTTATTTACAGTATTTCAAAAACAATAACTATATATCTATGGCAATGCATGATGATGATGCCAATAACTATGTCTAATGTTCAATACCAAACTTATCGATGCTTACCAATGGATCCGTTCAACAATATGATGCAACTTCCTTAAGGGTAATGTTAGATATAAAATCCAAATCAATAATAAAAGATTCGAGAAGGCCCTTCGCCTAATCTCGATACTTCGACTACAGTCACCTTGATATTCGATGCTCTTACGACTCTCGGATGACCACGCCCTTGTTTCTAGCTTTCGATGGAGATGTCAAAACCTCTCTCTCCACTTCTTGAGCTAGAAAATCAATAGGGAGATTATTAGGATCGATAATACGATATCAAAATCAATATAAAGATATCAAAATTGATATTTGAATTCAATATAAACAACAATGATGAAATATCCATGGATGGTCAAAACCCTAGCTTGAGATTCAGGTCGATACATCCATTGAATCCAATAATTGATTGAGGAATATAGCTTACCAGATCGATAGCAATGATTTGATAACAATAAAATGAAGGAAAAGCAAAGGTTAAAGCTAGCTCCAATTGAGGTGCTTGCTTAGGTAGGAGACGATGGAAATGAAGAGATAGAGAGGTGCTTGCTTGACTTAAAATCGAGTAAGTTCCTATCTCTATTCTATTACTTTCTTTTATTTCTTTCTATCTTGTAACCCCCTTGACATGGCCTAGGCGATAGACCGAACCGAACAGGTCACATAGGGAATATTGAAGTAAACCGGGAAGGTTTACCGCAATAAATAACCTTATTTTTATCTTGTCTAGATGCTCGTTAGAACCCTAAGTGTTTATCATTGTAGCAGAATGTTCGTAAATCGATCAAACACCATTTACATTCAGTTACGGCTTTTAGGGACCAAATTGTAATTTTTGTGATTTATATGAACTTAAGCTATTTTTTGGGTTACCATCCTTTAATAAGTCTCATTACATGCATCTCAGTCAAAACTCAGCTCAAAATAATCAATCATGCTCACTTAATTGCATCCACAACATTCAGGGACTAAAGTGTAAGAAAAAAACATTCAAACATGCTTTCAACTGCCATAACGACCATCGTACCGATACCCTTGAAGAGGGTATCGATACGCCCTCGACAAGAGAAACATTCGCACTCGGCAAGATAGAGGTCGTATTGATACCCTTCGAGCCCGTATCGGGACGCCCAAAACCGGTAACTAAATTTAGTATCAATATGACCCCGCGTATCGGTACCCCCTTCCCATTTTGCAAGACTGTATCGATAGACTAAGAAGGGTATCGATACCCTACAGTCTACAACTACACAAATTCTTGGTTTTACCTATTTAAACACACTCATAAGCAATCCAACGTACTTTCAAACACAACCAATGAATCTAAACAATATTCCTTCAGCATACATAGCAGTTTCAACAACAAGACATGGCAATTATCATTAAGGTATTCTAGAGGCATGCTTCCTACGAAATCAATGCATCCAAAAGTCAAATCTCAAATCAAGGCTTAAATCATCATATAAAGGTCTTTTACAAGCTCAAAACCAATAACCAAACCTGCACATGAAGGGAGTTCATACACATCTCCCAAATAGACCATGGTACCCTCAATGCCCATATTACTCTAGTCCATAAAACGAAAAATTCATTCAAAATTGAAGTTTCCTTAGATGCCCTTGCAAGTTGCTGCCTCCAATCACTTAATTATCTGCATTGATGGACAAAAGAGAGCATAAGCATACACGCTTAGTGAGAAGTGCTCAAAAACCAAAATGCCATCAATGCATAAAACCATTTTCCATCATTTGAAAACCATCACGCCCTCTTTGAAAACCACGCACTTCCTTAACGAAAATCAACATGTTAAACAACATACAATATGTATTAAATACTTCAACAACAATTCCATTTGCTAACACTCAACTTCATCCTTTCCATGCATAGTTACCATATGCAATGCTTAAAGAGTAAAACATGCATTTTTCATGATATGCACCAATATTCATTTCATAGCAATTTATCAATTATATTGGCTCACAAGTGATCATCAACATTCTCATTTCTTAAAGCATATCGGATACACGGATTCCCATGTGTTGTCTAAAGGCTTCATACATTCTCACCAACACCTCAAGGTTCACACACGGGAGCTACACTCCACCTTTGTGACACCTATGGTCGAGTATTCGGTGCCTTACAACCCCTCAATACCACTCATCGGTAGATGTATAACCCCACTAAAGAGAGACGAGACAAAACTCAATTTCCTCAATCGTTAGGGTACTTGGATGGAGTTTTTGGTACATTCACAACCCCTCAACATCCATTGCGACTTGTTTATAGTGCACTCAATCATATAGCCGGCTAACTATATCCGATTTTATTATTAAACTACTTTTCACAACATTATTTGCCAATATAATTCTCATTTAGCACAAACCTCAATGTTTTCAAAGCATTAACAAAAAGCCATATTCCAAGCATTTAATCGTGCTCCATCAAACATGTATAAGCATATACTTTCAAGGAACACTTACCATGTGCACCCTTCATCAATATGGCATCATAAACAGTAAATCTCTTACTTAAAATCATGTTTAAAACAATAGGTAAACATATATAAAAATCAAGTGCATCAACAAGCTCATAATAGCACAATCTGAGGGAGAAAATCACTTTACTTACTTCCGAACTTAGTAAAGCATTTCAAGCTTACCCTAAGTTCCCAAAACCACATTCTATGTGTTTCGAACCTGGAAAATTCATTTCCACTCACCAATTCCCGAAACCAAGATTCGCCGACGTGAATTTAAGCGTCTAAAGCCCTCGAATCTTCACCGATTGTTTCCAAAGTAATCTCGCATGTTTATACCACACAAGAACAGAGGATCAATGCATCATAATGCATTAAAATCAAGAGAAACTCAAACAATGTCGTTGCTCTACCCAAAACACCTATAAAACCCATCGAGAACAACAGAAAACTCAATCGATCTTACTCAAAACTTAACCCAGCCACAATCAATCACTTCCATTCACTTTTAACCATCAATAAACATCCAAAAACACCTTAATTACATCTTATAATGGCCAGCAACACCAGATTCACATTTCCAACCCAAAAACACATAACTAACAACCTAAACTTTTAGAGACCGAACCTAATCTGGGATTATTATGATTTTGATGAAATCTTTAAGTAAACTCAATGATAAATGATAGGAGAATCAAAGACCTCTTTTGCTATTCAAAAAGTATTAGAGAAGATGGAAATATCTCTAGTTTTTTGAAAAGAAAGAGTGTTTCGGTGATAGAAAAATGAGAGAAGCTAGTTACGTAAACTCTTCTTTTGTTTAATTAAAATCCCCTTTTTAATTTGAAACCCTTTTTAAAATCTTTTTAATAGAATAATTAAAATGGTCAATTTGAGAGAAAAGTTCCACAAAAAGATATAAGCTCCCTAAATATTCTAACTCTTGTCCTCTTTTAATTTTAGTCCATAAAATCCAACTTTGCACATTTTGCAAAATGGTCACTTTCTGAAATCTCGACTTTCCAAGACTCATTTTCTAAAATTGATTTTACCAACCTTCAATATATATATTTAAAAGATTTTAGCAATTTTTCTCATAATTTTATCCCATCCCATACTACGTTTTCCCTGAACAACTCCTTAAAGCTCGGATCTCTAATTCTAGGTTGGAATAACCCAAACTAATGCCTAAAACATCTAGGCCCAAAACCGGGGCGTTACAACTCTCCCCCACTTAGGAAATTTCATCCTCGAAATTTTACATGAAGGAAAAAGGTGCAGAAACTGCCTTAACATGTCTTCCTTCTTTTTCCACGTGGCCTCTTCAACTCCTCGATGCCGCCACAGCAGCTTCACAAGTTCAATCGTCTTATCACAAAGAACTTTGCTACTAGAATCAAGAATCCCCACTAGTTCCTCATCATAAGACATGTACAGATTCAACTCAAACTCTTCGACAGGCATAACATGAGACGGGTCCGATCTATACCTTCACAACATTCAAACATGAAACACAACATGGATTTTCTCCAACTCGGGAGGCAACCTCAACCTATATGCAACAGGACCAAAACGCTCCACAACCTCATAAGGTCCAATAAACCGTGGACTAAGCTTACCCTTACGTCTAAATCTCATCACCTTCTTCCAAGGTGATACCTTCAAGGACACGCGATCTCCAACCGCAAACTCAATCTCCTTACGCTTTACATGCACGTAGGACTTTTGATGATCCTATGCAACCTTCAACCGCTCACATATGAGTTTCACTTCCTCAGTTGTTCCTTTAAGCGAATCTGGCAAGGGTACCAACTTTTTCTTTACCTCTGCCTAACAAAGAGGTGTTCTACACTTTCTCCCATACAAAGCTTTATACGGGGCCATTTGAATACTCGCCTGAAAGTTATTATTTTAGGCAAACTCCACTAAAGGCAACTGCTTCTCCCAAGATCCTTGGAAATCTATAACACAACATCTCAACAAATCTACAAGCATTTGGATAACTCGTTCTGGCTGTCCATCTGTTTGAGGATGATATGAGGTGCTGAAATTCAAACGCGTATGCAACACTTGGAGTAAACACTCCCAAAACCTTGTTGTAAACCTCAAATCCCTATCCGACACTATAGATTTAGGTACACCATGCAAATGCAAAATCTCAGTAATATATAAGTCTTCTAGCTTATCCAACGTATATGTAGTATGCGCAGCTATGAAATGTGCACACTTAGTAAGAAGATCTACAATCACCCAAATAGGGTTCTTCTTTGATGGGGTCAAAGGAAAACCGGAAACAAAATCCATCGTAATCCTTTCCCACTTGATTTTCGTATCCTTAAAGGTTGCAACAAACCGAATGGAAACTGGTGCTAAGCTTTCACACGCTGACAAACCATACACTTGCTCACAAAATCAGCAACATCCTTTTTCAACCCCACCCAATAATACTCATCTTTCAATCCTCGATACATCTTTTTACTACTAGGATGCATAACAAAAGGACTGCTATGAGTTTCAGTCAAAATAGTGCACCGGAACTCAACATCCTCCGACACAGGTATTCGAATTTTAAAGAACAAAGTACCTTCATCATTGAAACAGAAATCCGTTGAATTACCATCAAATATATCCTGAACACGAGGCACCAAAGAATCATCAAGAAATTGCTTCTCCTTAATTAATTGAATTAAGGAAGGTTTCACTTGTAACTCGGCTATCAACCCACCATCTCGTGATAAACTCAACTAAGCAAACACGTCTCTCAACTCAACAGCCAAGCTTGCTGCAGTTTTGTTCGCTTTGAAGATTTGGAGGCGTTACCTTTACGGTGAGAAGTGTGTGGTTTACACGGATCATAAGAGTTTGAAGTATTTAATGTCCCAAAAAGAGTTGAATCTTAGGCAACGAAGATGGTTGGAGTTGCTTAAAGATTATGATATGACGATAGAGTACCATCCTGGAAAGCTCAATATTGTGGCTGATGCTTTGAATAGGAAAGTGGATAGTTTGTGTTGCCTTTCCATTCATTATGTTCTTAATGCTATTAAGTTAAGGTTTGTTTATTCTTGGCTTTCATCATTCTTGCATACTTGTCGAGAGAGAGTTTGTGAGACTATCCATTTATTCAATAGTTGAATTCACAAAATGATTAAGTACGGTTTTCATCCCACGTGGTGTTAGCTAACTCGTCCTAGAGATAGATTAAGAGTTTCAACGGCTAAGAGAAGCGTGTGATTGGTTGATGTTTGCCTTTGGTTTACGCTGAGAGGTATGGTTAAAGTTTATCCATCAACAGTGTTCGGAAACTTAGAGATAAGAAGGAGCCATTGAAGGACATTTTGTCGAGCCTTAACATCATCTGCCCAAGAGCAAGAGATTGTCGCGGAAGAGATTCAACCTTTGCGACCGCGACAAGGGCATCAATTACTGTCATGGCAGTTTTGTGTTGCTGCATTTAAGAATAGATAGAAGTCAATAGGATTCCACACTACGACGCATTCTAATCTGACCCATTCTCTCAACTTAATTTTCTCTCTACTTTTATTTCTAGATTATTTTAGTTTTAGTATTTTTAGATTACTCAACAACCCAACTTATTTTTGTTTTTACTTTATTTATTTTTTGTAGTATTTTTATGTTTCTAACATGCATACATCATACATAAACATTATTCCTCAAACATATGCAGGATATTTAGCATCATAGCGTGACTAATTGCCTCAAGGGAAATCTAAAGGCAAGCAACCTAGCAAATAAGCCACTCAAAAGTCAAAACGCAATCCAAAACTACAAACACCATTTAATGGCCTTTTACAAGTATAAGAGGATATAGCAAACATGCTCAAAAGGGTGTTCATACACATCACCCAAACAAAACATGAAATCTCCCATTGCTCTTATTACTCTAGTTCATAACTGAAACATACTTTCAAAGTGAAGTCTCTTAGGATTCCCTAGCAAGTTTCTGCCTCCAAACACTTAGTTATCTACATTGATGAGCAAAAGAGAGCATAAGCATACAAGCTTAGTTAGGAATGCTCAAAAACCAAAAACACCATCAATGCTTAAAACCGTTTTAACACTTTTGAAAACCATCATGCCCTCTTTGGAATCCATGCACTTCGTCAATAAAATCGGCATGTTATACACCATGCAACAAGTCTCAAATACTTCACCAACAAAATCCATTTTCTAACACATAACGCAAGCTTTCAATGCATATCTACCAATATGCAAAGCTTAAAAGTAGAACAAGCATATTTAATGTTATGCATCCATAAATATTTCTATTGCAATTAATTAATTATATTGGCTCACAAGTGATCAACACCATTCTCATTTCTCAAAAAGTATCGGATACACAGATTCCCAATTGTTGTCCCAACACTTTAGACATTCTAACCGACATTTAAAGGTTCACACACGGGAGCTACCATCCACCGCTATGACACCCGTGTTGGAGTATTCGGTACCTTACAACCCTTCAACACCACTCATCGGTAGATGTATAACCCCACTAACGAGAGACGGGGCACAACTCAATTTCCTCAATCATTAGGGTACTTGGATGGAGTTTTCGATACAATCACAACCCTCAACATCCAAGGCAACTTGTTTATAGTGCACTCAATCTTATAGCCGGCTAACTATATCCAATTTCATTTTCAAAACACTTTACACAACATCACTAGCCAATATAATTCTATTTTAATACAAACCTCGTTGTTTTTCAAAGCATTCACAATAAGTCAGATTCCAAGCATTAAACCATTCTTCATAAAACATGTATAAACACATACATACAAGGATCACTTAACTAGTGCATCCTTTGACAATATGGCATCATCAACAGAAAATTATATACTCAGATCATGCTTTAAAACAGTAAGTAAACACATATAAACTCAAGTGCATCCATAAGCTCATAATAGCACAATCCGAGGGAGAAAATCACTTTACTTACTTCCGAATTTAGTAAATCGTTTCAAGCTTACACTAAGTTTCCAAAACCAATCATAAGATGTTTCAAAGCTAGAAATCCCATTTCCACTAACCGATTCACGAAACCTCAAATGTCGATGCTAAAATCAAGCGTGTGAAGTCCCTGAAACTTAGCCAAATGCTTCCAAAGAATCCCCATGTTTATACCACACAAGAATAAAGGTTTCATGTATCTCAATGCATTAAAATCACCAGCAAACACTATAAACCCACAGCTCTGGCCAAAGGCACCAAAATACCCATCCAAAACAACAGAAATCACCTTCGATTGATCACTAAACACAACCCAGCCATCAAGAAAAATTACCATTACATTTTAAACATAAATCAACATCCAAAAACAACATAATATCATCCTTATACCTCTAGCAACTCAAAATTCACATTTCCAAGCCATCTCAATAATCTTCCAAAACATGATTAGAGCCATCTAATCTGAACCAAAACAAAGGAAGTACGAAAATTACATTTTAATTCATCTTTTAGCAAGATTTCTGTAGTTTTTACAAATCGACATTAAAAACCTCAATTAAGAACACGAATCAAGAGTCAAATACTTTAAAATTTCATTTAAGAACCTTGATTAGAGGATTAGCATGAATTTACCTCCAATCCTTGCTTTTCTTCCAATTGACAAGTTTTCAACTCATGAAGCTTAAAGGAAATCTTGTAAATCTTTGAGAAAAATCTTTGGAAAAGAGTTCTAAATCAAAAGAGCTAAACAATAAAAAGGAATTCTGGAAATTGAGAGAAAATAGTGAATGATTGGCTGAAGAGAAAAGGAGAAATAGAAAAGTTACATCAAAAATGGTTTTACAAAATAACTACCTCTTTATTTTAATAAAACCTCCATCTTCAACTTTTAATTAAACATTCTAATCACATGCCAATTAAAAGAAAAGGCTAAATTGCCTCTAAGCTCCCTAAAGATTCTATGAATTTGACTCTCCTTTAAAAATTGCACTTTTTATATAGTTTTATATCTTTACATTTCAGTCACTACCCAAAATGTTCACGTCCCAAAATCCATTTTGTAAAATTGATTTTACCAAACTCGTATTTATGATTTTAGATGATTTTTACCATATTTTTACCTTATCCAGAATCATGATTTCCCTGAACCGATTCTAAAAGCTCGAATCTCTAACTCTAGGTTCGACCAACTTAAATCGTTGCCTAAAACATCAGGCCCAAAATCGGGGCGATACAATACTCAATATATTTATCATTATATTACTTGAGACGTGTACATTTGCACTATTGCGGGGCACTTTTACGCGAGCATCAAGTTTTTGGCGCCATTGCCGGTGATTGGAAACTTTTGCTTTTATTTTCCTGCAATCTTTTATTTTTCTTTATTTATCATTGATTATTTATTTTAGTACTAATAAAACTTGGATTTGTTTCGGTGCATAACCAGAGAACACAACTGCAATACAAAAACCTGAAGGCCGAGGTACCTTGCGAGACTTAGATCCAGAAATAGAATGCTCTTACTTAAGGCTTAGACGAGAGAATGCAACAGCAATGCAAGAACCTGAAGGCCGATGACGAGGCTGAGGCAACAACTAAGGTGCACTGGCACATAATGTCATCGGGCACCCACCTACCAACGGGCTACCACTTGCCGATGGGCAGCAGAATATCCCGGTAGGAAGTGGAGAAAATCTGTGAGTTTCATTCGGACCAGTACGTCACCCAACTATTCGAGACTACCTTGAAGAGGATCTAAATGGACTAAACCCTGGAGTTGTTGCACCAGAAATCTAGGCCGCCCACTTTGAACATAAGCTCGTGATGTTCAACATGATAAATACTATAGGGCAATTGGGTGGCTCAGCAACTGAAGATGCCAGACGTCACCTCAAGTCCTTCCTCCAGATTTGTAACTCGTTTAAAATATAGGGAGTACATGAGGATATTTTAAGATTAAAATTGTTCCCTATATTCACTGAAGGATAGGGCAAAAACATGGATCAATAGTTTTCCAGTAGGATTAATTGGATCCTGGAGTGATTTATGTCGTGATTTCTTAGCACGTTTTAATCCTAAAAATTTAAATGACAAATTGCGTAATGAAATCACTTCTTTTCGAAAAGCTGATAATAAATCCATAAATGAGGTTTGGGAGCGATAAAAAGAGCTATTACACAAATGCCCCTTGCACGGACTCCCACTATCGACCGAGATCAATATGTTCTATAATGTGGTTAAGAGGGCAACTAGGATGATGCTTAATGCCTCGACAAATGGAATACTCCTAGACAAGGAATTTGAAGAAGCCATGGATATTCTGAACAGAACGGCCAAGAACGACTACCAGCTCCAACAACAAGACGAGGAGGAATCCACAGCCAACCCACAGTAAACGAAATAGGGACCTCGAACTCAAATTGCCACCTTGACAAAGCTAGTCCTGAACATGCAATCCCAAACAATCACCAAGAAGTCAATGTAATGGATTTATTTTGGGAAAATTGTGGAGGTAGCCATGTCTCTTCTGAATGCCCGCAGAACCCATAGTCGGTCTGCTATGTTGGAAACTTCAATAGGAACAACAACCAGATGTCCAACAACTACAATCCAGCCTGGAAAAAGCACCCCATCTTCACTTGGAGCAACCCCAATAATGCACTTATTCCACAAAATATGAATGCTCCAGTCCCGGGATTCCAACAAAACATGCCTCGGTAGAACATGCCGCAGCAGCAACCCATGTATGGTTAACACTGACAAGTTCCTTGGAAGACACTCTTCATGTTTTTATGATCCAAACTAGTGCATATATGGCTAACGCTAACAAGTTCATAAAAAAGACTGAAATTTTTATGGACATGACTGAAATGAGGCTGCAGAACAACGAGACAACGTTGAAATCCCTGGAAACACATGTGGGGCATATCGCACAGATTCTGAACACTAGGCCAGTTTGAGGCTTTCCCAGTGACACCGAAGCCGCTAAGGGGACATCGTACAAACAGTGCAATGTCGTAACCACCAAGAGTGGTGTCCAACTACAGGGTCCTCAAAACAAGCAGACATCACGAGTGAAATCAGAGGAGTCAACTGCCACAACACAGTTCAAAGACAATTGGGCCAAGACATCAAACAAAAAGAATATTGTGCCAGGAGAACCTGTGGCAGTACCCATGACAGAACCCAGAGACAGCACAACAGCTCCACCATTCCCACAAAGGCTAAAACAACAAAAGCAAGAGGACCAGTTTAAGTTCATGGACATCCTAAAATAGGTACACCTTAATCTACCTTTGGTGGAGGAAATTAAGGAAATCCCAAACTATGCCAAATTCCTAAGGGACATCGTCTCAAAATGGAAAAGGTTTGGGGAATTCAAAACGGTGGCCGTAACGGAGGAATGCATGGCCGCATTACACAATCGAGCTCAACCTAAGCTAAAGGATCCCAAAAGCTTCTCATACCATGTGCAATCGAGAATCATTACGAGGGGAGGGAACTCTGTGATCTAAGGGAAAGCATAAATATTAGGCCCAAGTCAGTATTCAAAAAATTGAGGATTGGGACGGCCACACCGGCAATGATAATGCTACAGGTTGCTGATGGATCTCATGTGCAACCTGAAGAGAAAATTGAGGACATACTGGTAAAACTCAATAAATTTATTTTCCCTACTGACTCCCTCATTCTAGACTACGATGCGGATGAAAGTGCCCCACTCATTCTGGGACCGCCATTCCTTGCTACCGGGAGGACAATAATCAATGTTGAGTAAGGAGAGCTGATAGTTCGAATCAACAACAAGCATGTAAAACTCCACGCTCTAAACATGAGGAAGCATGCCCATGATTCAGACAGATGAAAAGCACTCCAAGTCCACAAGGAATCCAGACCTCCACAAAGAACCAATTTGTTCCGGCATAGAAGCTGCAAAATGCCGCGACAAACATGTTGAACCCTGCCAGGACAACTATCACGACACACTAACGGGAGATCCTGGACACCAGCTGCTACCTCACAACAGTTCACATGTGATGAGAAATAAACACTTTAGGAGATGCATCTACATGCACACCTTTAGTTCTCTAATATTTTTTCACAAATTTTTTCATTTTATTTTTAATTTTTAGTTGTTAGTTTTCAATTTCATTTATTTTTCATTTTATACATTTTAGGAATAATATTTTATTTTATTGTTTATTTTAGGACGAAGATCAAGAATGGAAGAGGAGATGAACAAACGGCTAGGAGAAAGAACCGTTAGCTGTCGCGGCATTTTCCGCCCAACGAACCGCAAGTGCTACAACAACTAGTTTATAACGGACAAGAACCACAAGGGGCAGAAAACGACTCATAACGGCTAGAAGTGTCGTGACCGAGATTTGCGCTCCAACAACATTATATGCCGAACCACTATATAAAGGCCACTATTCTCCATTATTCATCACTTTAAGATTCTCTTCTACTGCCATGGAATCTCCAAATATTATTATTTTCTATTACTCTCAAACATCTACTCTCAACTCTTCTCAAATTTTAGATGGCACTCCGAGGGGAAAGCTCTAGCACTACCGCGGCACAGACTTATACCCTCTTTGCACCACTGGAGTCGAATATCGATTCAATAAATACTTCATCTCTCGTCAAGTGTGGGAAGAACAAGGCTTCAAAGTTTCCGACGAACCCAATTACGACATCAACCACTATCTGTTCAACAAGATCAATTATCAGAAGTGGCAAATATTATGGCTTCAACCTGCCTTGGCCAACATCACCATAGTCCGATAATTTTATGCCCACAAGACTAGTGATGATACCCTCTTCGTGCATGTAAGAGGGAAGGAAATTAGAGTTGATGCAGAGGCCATAAAAAACTTTTATGGCTTACACATTGAAAGGGATGACACACGGAGTCTTGGAAGCACTCACGGAAGAAGATTACTAACTAATTAAAGAGGAGCTTTTTTATGTCGGCACGACATGGGAGGCGGGGGCACACCGAGGGTTGGTCCAAAGGCGAAGCCTCAGACCAAAAGGGAAGCATTGGAACAAATTCATCTGCCACCACCTCATGTCGACCTCCAACAACACTGCCATTGATCGACCCAGGCTCGCTCTAATCCATTCTATTATGCATAATCGAAAAATTAATGTTGGTAATCTTATATGTCAGGAAATCTACATATACGTTGAGAAGGACAAGGGGTCGTTTTACATATCATCGCTAATCATCGGTTTGTGCACGGGAAAGAAGGTTCTCGTTGATGAACCGACGAATACATGTCGCACAGAAAGGGATGGGATCGGGAAGCCTACCACAGGCCGATGAACATCACCGAAGCCGATCCTATCAAGGCCACGCTAATCCAAGGCATTTCCGGGGTAGCAGCCTCGGTAACCATCCCAGAAATGCCCCGGCCGCATGCTCCAGCCTCGGCAGACTTTCAGCAAATTTTGCAAAATCTTGTGGAAATGGTTCAACACCAACAATTGTTCGTGGCAAACACGAGGTACTTCCATGCCTCAATTATCTAGCTGATCCAGAGGAAGTTCCCATACCATATGGTCTAGTTTCCTCCCTTCCCTGCCCTCTTCACTGCCATTGTCGCCCCTGAGCACATAGAAGAAGCAACCTCTGCCGACCCCACTGCCCATGCATCCCAAGTACCCACTATCGTGGCCTCTGACACCCCTTCTGCCACGACACGCAAAGGCAAGCACAAGGTTGGCTTGGATACACATGCCGAATCTCCATACCATACTACCTCCATTTGGTTCAACCTCAATCATTATGTCGGTCGAGTCTTTAAAGAACTAAAACGCAAGGCAGCGACCATGGATAAAATCTACACCGACTCAGCGGACGAGGAGGTCACTGCTCCGAGAGCAAAACCCACCACACCCTCATGCATCCAGCCACCCCGTGAATCCAAAAGAATCAAGCACACATCATCTAAACCAAAGAGGCTGATCTTACAGAGCGAAAGTGACGAGGAAGATGAATCTTCCAAATCACCATCCATTTAAATTCCTCTTCTTTACGCCCTTTATTTTTAATGCCCTTATATTTTGTGTGCTAATTTTTTCTATTTTAATTTATGAAATGTAAGCATTGAGGGCAATGCTTGATTCGAGTTTGGGGGTGTAGGTTCAGTTGCCAAGACAAGGCCATGCCGCGACATTATAATATAATTGCCATGCAGTTATGTTCTTTTACTTGTTCAAAATTTTTTTACTACATTGCCTTAACCAAATTTAGCTTATGCCTCAGCAGTACTTCCTGTCAATTGCCTTAGTTTAGTTTTAAATTAAATCTTCTTTCTTGGCAATAAAACTCTCTCTCCTCACCATTGTTTAGAAGTGTTAAGAGCTTTTAATTTTATGATGCTTGAGGAAGATAACTTAGGATTGCACTATGAGATTACAACTTTAAAACACCTTTGTGACTTGTAAGATTTAAGGAATTCTAGTACACTTAGGGCATAGACTTGCTTCGAAAGAAAATTTTGGGAAAAAATTTAGAGGTGCCTAACACTGGCTCTAGCTTAAGAAAGCCCTAGAGGTGCCCGAAACCGGCTCTAGGCTAATCACTAGAGGTGCTCGAAATTGGCTCTAATAGGTTAGGATGCTCAAAACAAAAACAGAAAGAAAAAGAGAAGTAAAGAATTTACCCAAGTTAAGTAGGTTAATGCTTAAGTGTTTTCTTAAAATCCTTATAATCATCTCGTTCACAATGCATGCACACACTCATAAATCTTATAGTTTGATTCCAGGGAATTCCTAAGGCATCAAAAGACTTAAGGGACGAGCATTCTTTGCCATGGTTTGGAGAGAGAATAAAAAGTAAGACCAAGGAGTCAGTTTATAAAAATTAAGGTTTGGCAATTGATGGTTTGCATTGCTTGAGGACAAGCAATAGTTCGAGTTTGGGTTTGTGATAAGTGCGCAAATGTCCTATATTTTTACCTTTTTAAATTGCAATTATCACTCAACCTACACCTATTTGAGCAGCATTACGACCCTTCATGCATTGGTTTCATCATTTATGCCTTTGATCTTTATATTTTGTTTATTCTATGAAGAAGGTACTATTTGATGTATGTTTGGTGCTTTTGTAGATTTTCACAATACCAGGGCAAGAGATGTCGTGACAGCACTAGAGGAAAAAGAAGAATGAGGCAGAGCTGAATAGTAGCAGACCCTGATCGAGCCAGTCACAACCGATAGCTTCTACTAAGGGAACCTGATGAAGCCTTTCGAAGTAGAACTAGTCACAAGACCCGTGCTGAGGCAGTAGAATGCAATGTCGGGACCGTGTACTACTCAACCTGCCGGAGGGAAAAATAGGCAAAGTGGTAGTCGATTTGTAGAGCTTTAAATGCCAGATTTTTCTACACACTTTGCGTCGCAATTGGAGCTCGAGAAGAGGACAAAAACAAGGAAGGAAGGATAAAGTTTGACATTTGGCCAAAAGTGAATAATGTATTAAATTAAAGAGATTTACCTCTTTAATAAAGTTAAGTCCAAGTCCAGCTTAACTTCCTCTCTAAGAAGGATTTGTGCCTACATCTTCCCTATATAAGGAGGCTTTTCGTCATCATCAAGGAGTATAATTCGAGAGAAATGAGAGTTAGGGTTTAGTTTTTGTTTTCTTTTCATTCATTATGTTCTAAATATCCTTAGGGTTAGGATTAGTTTGTTTAGTAGTTTTGTGAAGACTTTTGTACTTTTTTATGTTCTTAATGCAATTAAGTTAAGGTTTGCTTATTCTTGGATTTAATCATTCTTGCATACTTGCCGAAAGAGAGATTGCGAGATTATCCATTTATTCAATAGTTGAATTCATGAAACGATTAAGCACGATTTTCATCCCACGTGGTGTTAACTAACTGGTCCTAGAGAAACGTTAATAGTTTTCGTGGCTAAGAGAAGCGTGTGATTGGTTCGTGTTTGTCTTTGGTTTACACCGAGAGGTATGGTAAAGGTTCATCCATCAACATTGTCCCGAGATTAGAGATAAGAAAGAGCCATTCAAGGACGCTTTGACGAGCCTTAACAACATCTGCCCAAGAGCAAGAGATTGTCGCGGTAGAGATTCAACCTTTGTGGCCGCAGTAGGGAATTCGGTTACTATTATGGAAATTTTATGTTACTGCATTCAAGAACAGAGACAAGTCAATAGGATTCCATACTGCGGCGCATTCAAATCCGACCCATTCTCGCAACTTGACTTTTTCTCTACTTTTATTTCTGGCTTATTTAAGTTTTAGTTTTTTAGATTACTCAACAACCCAACTTATTTGTGATGTTTACTTTATTTATCTTGCAGTGCGAGGAAGTAGGATCAAAAGGCTAGCTCAATCCTTGTGGAAACGATACTGGATATACTTATCATTATATTACTTGAGACGTGTACACTTGCACTATTGCGGGGCACTTTTACGCGAGGATCACTCGTACCTTGTACGAAAAGCTGTCTTAGGCACATCTATATCCTTGACCTTCAGTTGATAATACCCAGACCTCAAATCAATCTTAGAAAACACTGAAGCACCTCGGAACTGGTCAAACAAATCACCATCCTTGGCAAAGGGTACTTGTTCTTAATCACTAATATGTTCAGTTGTTGATAATCTATACACATACGCATCATGCCATCTTTCTTCTTTACAAACAAGACTGATGCACCCCAATGTGAAACACTTGGCCTTATGAACCCCGATCTAGCAAATCTTGAGGTTGTGTTTTCAACTCCTTAGGTGTCATCCAATGAAAGCAATAGACACTTGAGTCGTATTTTCATACAACTCAATGCCAAACTCAACTTCTCTGTTTGGTGGTAAACCGGGCAACTCTTCTAGAAAGACACTAGGAAACTCACATAATGTTCGTATGTCTTGTACTCGCACCTCCTTTGTACCGGGGTTCATTACAAAAGCTAGGAAAGCTTCACAACCCAACTTCATCATATGACTCGCTTCAAGGGCCGATAGGTATTGGACGAGATTTTCACATTCTCGCCCACGATTACCACTTCGTAATCATCAGCAAGTTTCAAGGTAACTTGCATAACATCAAAATCGACCACAACCCTATGTTCAGTTAACCAATCCATTCCAATTATTACACCAAAACCATAGAAAGGTAACTCCATCAAATCAACTGAAAACACATGGCCTTGAATAGATAAAGGACATCTTCTATACAACTTTCTTGTAACAACAATTTCACCTAAAGAGCTAATTACTTACATTCCAACATCTAGCATCTCAACAGGAATATCAAGCAAATATGCATGCTCACTCAAGATGCATGAATGCATAGATCCAGAATCAATTAAAGCTAACAATGACAAGGATTGCAAATTGAAAGTACCTGCAATTATATCGATGTCATTACGTCTCTCACAATGTGCATACACCCTCGCAGGACCACCACACTCGGGTTGAATAGCCACAACATGTGCCACACCTCTCTGTCTGTCCTCCCTACGCTGGCAATTACCACGACCTCGCCCACAACCTCATTGTGGTGCAACAACAGTTGCCCGACCCTGACCACCTCCAACTAACAAGAGACAATCATGCCTCAAGTGATCAGCTGATCCACAGTTCAAACAAGAACTAATCGTCCCAACTGTTGGAGCCTACATTTCTCGAGCCAGACGAGGACAATCTTGCCTCAAATGATCTCGTGATACACATGTTCAACAAGTATTTTGTTCAAATCTCACTCTATTACCTTGAACTGGCGCACCTCGCCCTAAATTACCTCGCCTCGCCTCGCCTCAGGCCGATACCTGCGATCATGGTTCCTCTTATATTGTCCACCACTAGGACCATAATCTGCAGCTCTCTTACACGAGCTAGAACCACCCACGCGAGAGGTCAAGCCCAAACTTTGCTCGATATCCTTGGCTCGCGTCACCAGCACATCAAAATCGGTATAGTCGGAAGCTAGCATGAAACTCTTCACTTCCTGCACCAAGCCATAATGGAAGCGATCACATCGATGTCTATCACTCGGCACCAACTCCGGAGCATACTGGCTCAAACGCACGAACTAGACTTCATACTCAACCACTATCATGTTACCTTGCACCAAGGACATGAACTCACACTTCTTGTCGTCCAAGTATATAACCCCTAGATAATTCTTCTTAAAGGTAACTTGGAAGAACCCCAAATTCACCTCATTGGGCTCCATAGATGTAGTCACAATCGTCCACCCATTGTATGCATCCCAATGCAACAAGGAAACAAGACATTCTAGCTTTGCGTGCATCATTGCACCCCATTTGATCCAAAATCCGGATCGTACTAGCGATCCAAGCCTTAGATGCTTCAGGAGAAAATCCACGATACTCAATGCCTCCTAAACTTCGCAAGTGTTCTAACGGAAAACCCAATTGCCCAGCAACAGAGGCTTGCACTTGCACTTGCACTCCAGCAACAACAGCCTAGAATGCCCAGTCATCACCTGTACAAAAGGCGTCAAATCACCCAACACCGAACCAACTTGCCCGTGTTGTACTTGCTCCTCACCCCTAGGTGGAGGTGGTGGAGGAGGTAAATCCCCATCAGGAAGAACCTTGTTCTCCTTATTCCTTTCCTCACTAGCAGGAGCTACTGTACTCGAACATAGCTCTCTCCTTGGTCTCATTGATGTATTATAATTAAGGCATGAAAATAAAACAAAACAATAAATCATGTCAACTTCTAATAAGGATCTAAGACTTTGAATTCAATTTAAAAATACTTTACGATAGTAAAAAGGCAATGGGCATCCCAATTTCCCCCAAATCATGTCACAACCATCGTGCATCACAATCAATACGATTCAGCCCACAACATCATCATATATAACAATTCATATTTACATCTCAATCATCATACATGGCATTACTATCATTTGATTAACATTAAGATGCTTATAACATTAATTGTGCAAAGCAAATATCACCAACCATTTAAAATCACATCACATTGACTTACATTTAACTTACTAGCATCCCATTCTTTTGAAACCTGGCTCTGATACCACCAAATGGAACCCCCTCGACCCGGTCTAGGAGATAGACTGAATCGAACGAGTCACATGGGGAATATTGAAGTAAACCGGGAAGGTTTACCTTAATAAACAACCTTAATTTTTTATCTTGCCTAGATGCTCGTTAGAACCCTAAGTGTTTATCATTGCATCGGAACGTTCGTAACTCGATCAAACATCATTTACATTCAATTATAGCTTTTAGGGACCAAATTGTATTTTTTGCGATTTATAGGGACTTAAGCCATTTTGTGTTTACCATCCTTTAATGTGTCTCATTACATGCATCTCAGTCAAAACACAACTCAAAATAATTATTCATGCTCAAATAATTACGTCTACAACATTCAGGGACTAAAACGTAAGAAAAACAGAACATTCAAACATGCTTTCAACTACCATAACGACCATCGTACCGATACTGTTGAGAAGGGTATCGATACGCCGTCGACTGGAGCAACATTCACACTCGACAAGACAAAGGTCGTACCGATACCCTTCGAGCCTGTTTCGGTACACCCAAAACCAGTAGCTAAATTCAGTATCGATACGCCCCCACGTATCGGTACCCCCTTCCCATTTTACAAGACCGTACCAATACACTAAGAAGGGTATCAATACTTTGCAGTCCGCAACTACAAAAATTTCTGGTTTTACCTATTTAAACCCATTCATAAGCAATCCAACATACTTCCAAACACAACCAATGAATCTAAACAACAGTTCTTAAGCATACATAATAGTTTCAACAACAAGACGTGGCAATTATCATTAAGGTATTCTAGAGGCATGCTTCCTAAGAAATCAAAGCATCCAAAAGTCAAATCTCAAATCAAGGCTTAAACCATCATATAGAGGCCATTTACAAGCTCAAAGCCAAAAACCAAACATGCACATAATGGGAGTTAATACACCACTCCCAAATAAACCATGGTACCCCTATTTCCCTTACTACTATAGTCCATAAAAGGAAACATACATTCAAAAGTGAAGTCTCATTAGATCGCCTTGTAAGTTGCTGCCTCCAAGAACTTAATTATCTACATTGATGGACAAAAGAGAGCATAAACATACAAGCTTAGTGAGGAGTGCTCAAAAACAAAAACACCATCAATGCATAAAAGAATTTTGCATCATTTGAAAACCATCATGCCCTATTTGAAAACCATGCACTTCCTTAACGAAAAGCAACATGTTAACGTCATACAACAAGTATTAAATACTTCAACAGCAAATCCATTTGCTAACACTCAACTTAAGCCTTTCCATGCATAGTTACCATATGCAAAGCTTAAAGTGTAAAACATGCATTTTAATGATATGCACCCATATTAATTTCATAGCAATTTATCAATTATATTGGCTCACAAGTGATCATAAAAATTCTCATTTCTTAAAGCATATCGGATACATGGTGTAACACCCCCAATTTAGGGCTTAGAAGTTTAGGGTTTGAATCGGACCGGCCTGAGAAACGGTTCGAATATAAAAGGGAGTTTTAGGGAAAGCCTAGTTCGGGATGTTTTAAAAAATATAGAAAAATATCTAAAAATCCTCTTTTAATATACAAAGGTGATTGGTGAAATCAATTTTACAGAATAAGGTTTGGAAATACTACATTTCGGTGTAGTGACCAAATTGCGATTTTTGCAAAGTTTAGTAATGACTGTTTTGTAAAGGATTGAAACTTTGAATCTTTAAGGAGCTAATTTACCCAAAATGTTATTCTCCAGATTTTTCCTTAATTTGGGTGATTTAATTAATGTTTTAATTAAATAAAAGAAAGGTGAAAACTACTTTTTAAATTTCATAACTACTTTTCCTAATTTTCTCTCATTCCTTTTTTCTCAAAATGCCATCATCCAAACACATTTTCTCCAGAAAAATTCACATTGATCTTCACTTCAATTGATGAGATTTCCATCATCTTTTGGTTCCTAATCAATCTTGCATCAAATCCTTTTGATTTCCACATTGCATTTTCATGGAATTTTGTCCAAATAAAGGAGAAATCATCATTTAGAGGTAAGATTATTCTTCTACTCTAAATACTCAGTTCTTTACTAAAATTCCCAAGTTTTCAATCCTTTATTAATGATTTATGAATGGTTTTAATGTTAGAAACAAGATTTTGGCTTAAAACTCAAGATTTTGGAAGAGATCTTGAGGATTTTCGTTGAAATTGGTTGGGCTCTATTTTGAGATAGTTTTCTAATGTATTTTGGATGTTAAATTATGTTAGAAAAGAGGTTTTATCAATCCAATCTCGAATAGGTTGTGATTCTTGAGTTATTGCTTGTGAAAATGGTGGTTTTTGAGGTGATTTTGGTGTTCTGTTATAGTTGGAGGTATAAGGACGACTTTAGGGTTGTTTTTGATGTTAATTGATGTTTAGAAATGGTTAGAAGTGATAGATCTTGGCTGGGCTTTGCTTTGAAAGAGTTTGGAGGTGATTTCAGTTGTTTTTGGAAGCCGAAATGAGGTTCTTGTGTAGAGCAGCAAGTTTAGGATGTATTGCTGGTGATTTTAATGCATGGTGATGCATTAATCCTCTGTTGTTATGTGTTAAAAACAGGGGAGAATGATCCGGAAGCAATAGAGGTGGTGTTGGAGGTTTCGGACGCTTGGGAGGCTTGTCGGCTAGCATAGTTTTGTGTATCGGTGAGTGGAGTTGGTTTTCCAGCTTTGAAATGATTATTTGGAGGTTTTGGGAGCTTATTTTAAGTCTAAACAACTTAGCTAAGCTCAAGAGTAAGTTTTCGAAAAAACTCCCTCGGATGTGCTAAGTTATGGTTTGATGCATTAGTTGTGAAATGCATGTTTAATTTCTGTTTTGAAAGCATGTTTTAGCATGATTAATGCTGGTGTTGAAAGCCATGTATTGAAGGATGCTCAAGGTAATAGATCCTTGGTTTGGCATGTTATTAATTTGGTTATGTTGCATGGAGATGCATGATGATAAGCGGCTTTGATTAATGCTTAAAATAGTGAATTGATGATGGTATTTGATGTATATTGGCAAGTGATGTAATGGTTTTTAAGTACTTGAATCGGATATAGTTAGCCGACTATAGGATTGTGTGCACCGTAAGTAAAGTCGCCTTGGATGTTGAGGGGTTTTGATTGTACCGTAAACTCCATCCAAGTACACTAGCGATTGAAGAAATTAGCGTCACCACGATGGAGGATGGCTCTCGTGGGTGGACTTTGTTAAGCATCACAATGGTGGAGGGTTGCTCCCGTGTGTGAGCTTGGATAAGGTGATTACAATGGTTGAGGTAGCTCTCATGTGTAATCCTTGTGTTGTGTCTCGGCTCGCGCTAGTGGGTTATTCAACTACCGATGAGTGATGTTGAGGGGTTGTGATTGTACCGTTAAACTCCATCACGAGTGTTGAGGGGTTGTGATTGTACCGATAAACTCCACCTTGTAACGCCGGTAGTGTGTATCTAGCCTGTGGGGCAACACTTGTAATCTGCGTATCCGATTGTGTCTTGTGTCGAAATGGTTATGAATTATCACTTGAAGCCAATATAATGTATTTGATTGTAACGAAGCGTGAGATGCTTGGAAATGTTGCAAGGTAGCATGAGAAAGTGATGAGCATGTGGTTTAAAAGTTTTGTTGAAGTATTTTCTAAAAATGCCAATATATGAGAAAGAAATATGTCACATGTACCAATGCTTGAGATGTTGTATGTTTTGAGAAATGCATATGAGATGATAATTTTATGAAATGCTTTTATATATCAAGCATATGTGGCCTTGCCATGAGATTTGCATAGGTTGTATGCATGTGTTAGCTAGATGGTACATGTGGTTTTCAAAATAAAGATTTGCTTATGCAAATGGGGTTTTGTGTTTATGAAATGCTTTTGAGTAACGAGCATGTATGGCTTTGCCATGAGTTTTGCATATGTTGAATGCATGGGATAGATAGAAGGAACATATGGTTTCCAAAAGGTATTTTGCTTTGAAATGATCATCAAGCATGAGAAGAGTATAGTGAGAAGTGGAAGTGTTTTCCAAGGAAATTGGTTTAAACTTTGCATGAAGTGATTGTGCATTGGAAGGTTTAAATGGTAGTAATTGCAAAGATGTTGTTTGGGGTGAGTTGTTTGGTGTTTCAAAGTTAAATGTTGGTTTTCTTGTTGAGCAATGCATGTTTTAAAGCAATGGTTTTTCAAAGGAGATTTCCAATCAATACTTTGGGTTTTTGAGTTGTGATTACATTTTAAGATGGTTTTATGATCCTCTGCATTGATGGTGTTTTGGTTTTGAGCATTCCTCACTAAGCATTATGTGCTTACGCTTATTTTTGTCCATCAATGCAGATATTTGAAGTTGGGACAGCAAGAAGCAGGGGATTCAAGAAGAGCTCCACTTGAGAAGTATGTTTTGGTTTATAGTTATAGATAATAAAGGCAATGGGGGGGGGGGGGAAGTCTTATATGTTGATGTGTAATGAGATTGTTCATTTTGAGCATGTTCGGTTTATGGTTCGATACTTGTTGGTGATTGTTTTGTGATGATTGGATCATCTTCATATTCGGTGTAGCTATGTTCTTTGTTTAAAAGCAAGATCATGTGTTGAGCGTAGTAATTGAGTAGGTGTGCTTAAAACTTGTAATGTATTTAGTTTCTGTTGCAATATGATGGCTTAAATGATTGGCATGTAACGCCCCGGTTTTGGGCTTAGAAGTTTTGGGCGTTGACCGGTTTGGTCAAAGTGTTGTTCGAATCTAAAGAGGTGAAATTAGGAAAGCCTAGTTCGGGTTGCATTAAAAATATGGAAAAATGTTCTAAAATCATCTTTTAATATAATTAAGTGAACTGTGAAATCAATTTTTGAAAAATGGGTTTTGGAAGAGTGACATTTTGGCTAGTGACCAAAATGTAATTTTTGAAAGTTTTGTGATTGTTTTATAAAGAGTTGAAACTTTGAATCTTTAAGGAGCTATTATTCCAAAAGTAGTTTCTCCAGATTTTTCTAAGATATTTTGAGATTTATTCTGATTTTAAAACATATCAAAAGTGGAGGGAAAGGCCATTTGGCTATTTTCTTAACTAACTTCTCTATTTTCTTTCTCTCATTTTCTCTCAATCCAAACACTTGTTTTCCAGAGAGTTGTTTCTGATTTTCTCACCTAAAATCCTCCTTTCAACATTCTTTTGATTCCTAATCAACATATCTTCAAAACCTCATCATTTGCTAGTTGATTCAACAAGGTTTTTGATTCCAAAAAGTGGAGAAACACAAGTTTGGAGGTAAGAACGTCCTTCTCCTCTAAACTATCAGTTCTTTACTGAAATTCTCAAGTTCTCAACTCTTAATTGAAGTTTTATTAAAGGATTTTAAGTGGTGAAATGGATCTTGGCTTATAATGCAAGATTTGGTGATTTTTGGTGATTTTCGTTAGATATGATTAATCTGTGATTTGAGGTGTGTTTTTGATGTTAAATGAACTCTAAATTGATAAGGAAATGAGTTTTGATTAATGCAATCCCGGATAGGTTGTGTTTCCTAAGTTTAGCTTGTGATTCTTGGATGTTTTTGTGGTGATCTTGTGGATCTGATGTTGCTGGAGGTATAAGGATGTTTATAGGTTGTTTTTAGATGTTAGATGGTGTTAATGGATGTTAGGTTTTGCTGGTTTATGGCTGGGCTTTGTTGAGAAGTGGTTTTGATGCCATTTCGGTTGTGTTTGGTGGCCGAAATTTGAGTGTGATTGAGAGCAGCGAGTTTGAGTGCTTTCATTGAAGCTTTTGATGCATGATGATGCATTAAATCTCTGCTTTAATGTGTTTGATCAGGGGAGGCATCTTTGGATCCAAGTGGTGGTGATCCGGAGGCTTGATTTGGTGTTTCGGCAAGAGGCGAAGTGGAATCGGTGAGTGAAATTGGGTTTTCGGCTTTGAAACCAATGTCTTGGGAGCTTAGTTTAAGTCTAAACAACTTTGCTAAGCTCGAGTGTAAGTTTTCGGAAATTCTCTCTAGTGGTGGCCATGATTTTGTTGTGATGCAATGTGGTTATTTGCATGTTTTGATTACTGTTTTGAAAGCATGATTTAGCATGGTATTTGCTGTTTTGATAAGCCATATGTTAAAGGAAGCTCAAGGTAAGAGTTCCTTGTTTTTGAACATTGATTAAATGTGGTTTGATGCTTTTAAGTGCATGATGAATATGGCTTGGTTTAATGCTTTAAAACAGTGGATTAATTGATGAAAATGATGTATATTGGCAAATGATGTTTTGAAAAGGTTGAGGTCACTAAGGTGGTTAAAAGTCCTTGAGTGAGCCTTGTTACTTAAGAACATCAAGGTGGTTAAAAGTCCTTGGATGATTCTTGCTACGGACACAAAGGTGTTTAAAAGTCCTTGTGTGGTCCTTTCTATGGTGTTTAAAAGTCCATAGGCCAAGGTGTTTAAAAGTCCTTGGGCTCAAGGTGTTTAAAAGTCCTTGAGGTGATTCAATTCATGGTGTTTAAAAGTCCATGGCCAAGGTGTTTAAAAGTCCTTGGGGTCAAGGTGTTTAAAAGTCCTTGAGGTGATCTAATTCATGGTGTTTAAAAGTCCATGGCCAAGGTGTTTAAAAGTCCTTGGGGTCCAAGGTGTTTAAAAGTCCTTGGGGTGAAAGTTGATGAACTTGTTTTCCAAGAAATGAAATGTATCACTTGTGGCCAATATGACATGTAATGAAATGAAGCATGAGATGCTTGTTTTAAGTATGCTTTTGAGCATGTGTAAATGATGATTTGAAGCATGATTTATAAATGTTTTGTTAATGCATTATTGAATGGTTTTACGAGCATTCCTCACTAAGCTTTTGCTTACGCTCTCTTCCGTTTTCTTAATTCAATAATGCAGAGCATTAGAGTACTTGAGGGCATCAAGGAGGGCAAGCATCCAAGTGGAAACAAAGCTCTAAGTATGGAAGGTTTTCTAAGTACATTTTAGCTTTTGGTAATTTGGCAATGGGGGACCTATGTGTATGTTTTGGGAGATGTTTTGAACTCCCTAAGTATGTTGAATGTTGTTGAGAATGCTGGTTTTTGTGGTTGGCCTTTTTATTCTTGAATTGGAAGTTTATGCTTGAACGGCTTACTTGTGTAGGAAGCATGCCTATAGATTTGGGGCTTTTCATATTTGTGGATGTTTTGATGAATTGTTGATGCAAGTATGTCTCATATATGTTGAATTGCATGTTGGCAAAGTTTGGTGGCATTTGGAGCATGATTGGTTGGTCAATTGCATGTTTAAGTATGCATTTTTAGGCAATCTGTGCAGGGTGTTTCGGAACAGCACCTACCGTTTCGGAACGGGTGCCTTAATTGTGCCCAGGCGTCCGAAACGGGAGGGGTCGTTCCGAAACGGTAAGGCCACTGCCAGACCCCCGTTTCGGTACGCGTTGCGGAACGGCCCCGAGTTTCGAAACGGGCTATGCCTATTTCGGAACGGGTGACCGTTGGGGGCTGACATTGGCAGTTATATGTTTTGGAATGTTTGTGTTTTGGTCCTGAAACTTGTTTGTGCAATTGTATGAGTTTGGGAAGTCCTTTTGAGCTGAAATTTTACAGAGAAGCATGAAACATGATTAATTTCAAGATGGTAACTTCAATTTGGGTTAAGTCCTTATAATTATCAGAATTTACAATTTGGTCCCTAAAGTTGTATTTTGTTCAATTGAGTCCCTGTTTGATCTCTGATGTTTATGATCTTTGAGTATGCTGTTGTATGATCATATCTAAGGATTAATTTACATCTAGACAAGTTTTAAAAGGAAAAAAAAGGGTCGTTAATCAAGGTTGACTTTCGGGTTGACTTTGGTTTTCCCCGTGTGACTTTCTTAATTCGGGTCAACCGTCTAGGCCGGGTTAAGGGGGTTACATGGCATGTTGTTGATATGTTGTGGAATGGTTTAAAGTGTGTTTGATGGTGTTTGGATGTGTAAAACCAAATTTTTCTGCTGTTTCTCGGCATGGTGTATCGAAACACCCTTAGATGTTTCGAAACGGGTGCCTGGAATGGCTTGGGCGTTTCGGAACGGCTAGAAGTGTTTCGAAACACTTTGGCTACTGGAATGCCCTGTTTCGGAACTAGTTTCGAAATGGGTGGGTGTTTTGACCTGGTGTTTCGAAATACCCCTGGCTGTTTCGAAACGGGTGACCGTTGGACACAGATTTGAATTGCTTGAAGTTTGCATGCTTTACATTTTAGTCCTGATTTTTGTAATGGCAATTGTTTGAGCTTGAGATGTCTTTTTAAGCTGAAATTTGGTAGAGAGCCTTGTAATATGATTAATTAAGGTTCGGTAAAGCTAAAATCTACAAAGTTCTTATATTTTCCAAAATTTACATTTTGGTCCGTAAATGTGCATTTCTTGCAATTAAGTCCTTAAACGTTTTTCGATCGCTGTGTTTTTCTCTTCCAAGGTTCTTGGGCATTCACATAGGATTAATACATTTTGGTCCGTAAATGTGCATTTCTTGCAATTAAGTCCTTAAACGTTTTCCGATCGCTGTGTTTTTCTCTTCCAAGGTTCTTGGGCATTCACATAGGCTTAATACGCATCTAGAAAAGATAAAAGAAAAAAGGGTCGTTAATCAAGGTTGACTATCGGGTTGACTTTGGTTTTCCCCGTGTGATCTTTGTAGTTCGGGTCTAACACCTAGGTCGGGCTAAGAGGGTTACATTTGTTGGTATCAGAGCTAAGTTGTGAACTTTTGGGGCAACGGTAAGGTTGTGGTAAGTTGTTATGGTAAGTGTTGGATGTTTAATCTAATATGTGGTTGAATGTTGGTGGGAAAATATGACTTTGAGTGAATTGTTGATGTTTTTATCAAGCTTTTTGGTTATGAATCTTCTGTGGGCTAGTGTGAGCATGTATTGGTGGTATGTTGATGTTGTAAATTGATTTTGAGTAATGAAAATGTGATGGGTATGATATGTTGATATTATGCTGTTGAGAGTGAATGTTGTTTTGATGAGGGCATGGTTGAAGGTTGCTGGTGGATATGCTCGATGTTTGTGATATCAATGTCTCTATTGATTATTATGTCATGTAAAAAGGGAAAACTCAGGATACCCGTTGTCTTATTATTATAGTTATGTGTTAGTTTGGAGTTGGAGTCTTGAATCCTTGCTCGAAGCTGGTCTGATTGTTTTGTTTGTTTTGTTATTGTTGCTTTGTTAATAATAGCACAATGGGATCAATGAGAGAATGGCAATTGGGTACGATGGTTGCTGCTTTAGAGCAGGTTGTTAAGGGGTGGAATTCACCTTTTGGTGGAGGTGTTTCATTTCAGTCGTCTGTGCTTGGAGTTGAGGTGGTAAAACAGAATGAGAGAGTTGGTTCTCTGATGAAGGATTTGTCATCTGTGGGACATGAGAGTTTGTTGAAGCAGCGTTTGCATGGTTTGGGGCTGTGGAGTATCATGGTTCGACACCTGAGGCGTTCGAGGCTTGGTTAACCAATATAATCCCGATTTTGGATCGGGAAGGGTGTGATAACGCCTGTAAGTTGGGAAGTGTTGTCTTGTTATTGTTGGAGGATGCTTATTCTTGGTGGACATCTGTAGCGGTGGCAACGAATATCCACAATATAGATTGGGAGTTCTTTGTGTCTGCCTTTAATAGAAGATACCTGGGAGATAGGTTTCCAGGGGTTAAGCAACGTGGGAGTGTGGGTTCAGTTTGTGATGGTGAGGAGAATGCAAACAAAAGAGCTGTGAGTATTGATCCTGAGAGTGGTCAGTGTAAGAGGTTACGCGATGGTAGGGTTCGTCTGAACCAAGGTTCTGGTGGTGGTGTTGATGTGGGTTTAATGCAATATGACCAAGGAGTGGTAGCTCGGTTGCCGATGTGTGACCGTTGTGGAAGGCGTCACGTTGGAGTTTGTTGGGGTGTGGGAGTTTGTTGGAACTGTGGTTCTAGGGAGCATGTGAAGCGGGATTGTCCTAAAGTGGTGAGATCAGCTTCAGTGCGTGCAAAAGGGTCTCGGAAGGGTCGTGAGTGCGACCGAGACAGAGTTCGGAGGCGGGAAGAAAGGCAAGGAGGTGTGAGGTGTTTGGAGGATGGATCTTGTTGGAATTATGGGTCTGTTGGACATTTGAGATGGAATTGTCTAGAGTTAGCTCGGAGTAGTCAGGGTTCGTTGCAGCAAGGAGTCGGTGATGACCTTAAGGTGTTGGTTGATGTTGCAGTAGGACGGCCAAAGAATAGTGGATCTGCAGGGAAGGGAGTTTGTCTGTTGGAACTCAGGGCGATGAGGTGGTTATAGGTAATTTTTCTAAGTAATCTTTGCCCCAATAATCTTTGTTTGGTTCCGGTTTGGATTTCTTTGTGTAGTGAGTAGAGTCTTATAAGTAGCGAGTTTGTGTAACACCCCAATTTTGGGCTTGGAAGTTTAGGGTCTGAACCGGACTGGTCTAATTTTCGGTTCAAATATAAAAAGGTGGTTTTAGGGAAATCCTAGTTCGGGTTGCATTAAAAATATGAAAAAATATCTAAAAAATCCTCTTTTAATATATATAAGAGAGTGGTGAAATCGATTTTACAAAATGAGGTTTGTAAGTGTGACATTTCGAAATAGTGACTAAAATGTAATTTTTGAAAAGATCAGTGGTGACTGTTTTGTAAGGATTAAAACTTTGAATCTTTAAGGAGCTAATTTACCCAAGGAAGGATTTCTCCATATTTTTCTTAATTTTAATGATTTTGTTGATGTTTAATTAATTAAAAGAAGTGAGGGAAACCATATTTAGCTTTTCATAACTAACTTTCTTAAAAACTTTCTCATCTTATTTTCTCTCAAAATTCCCTCAGCCAAACACATTTCCACAGCCACATTTCTTTTGATTTTCACACTAAATGATATGGTTTCAATCATCACTTGATTCTTAATCCTTTCTACATCAAATCCTCTTCATTTGCTTATTGAATTTTCAAGGATTTTGGCTCTCAACAAGGAGAAATCTAAATTTAGAGGTAAGGATGTCCTTCTCCTCTAAATACTCAGTTCTTTACTGAAATTTCCATGTTCTCAATCCTTAAATTAAGTTTTATAAAAGGTTTTAATGTTGTGATCTTGATTTTGGCTTAAAACTCAAGATTTGGATTTAATCTTGAAGAAATTCGTGATGAATGTTTGGGCTCTGTTTTGAGATGTCTTTTTAATGTATTGTGGATGTTTAATGATGTGTAATTGAGGTTTAATCAATGCAATCCCGAATAGGTTGATTTTCCTAAGTTTTTACTTGTGAAAATATTGGTTTTTTGGGGTGATCTTGGTGTTCTGTTATAGCTGGAGGTATAAGGACGAGTTTAGGATCTTTTTGGATGTTAATTGATGTTTAAGAATGTTTAGAAGTGATGGATCTTGGCTGGGTAATGTTGTGGATGAGTTTGGATGTGATTTCGGTTGT
Source organism: Hibiscus trionum (assembly GCA_030270665.1). Classification (NCBI taxonomy): domain Eukaryota; kingdom Viridiplantae; phylum Streptophyta; class Magnoliopsida; order Malvales; family Malvaceae; genus Hibiscus; species Hibiscus trionum. Next base: position 17,331,828 of record BSYR01000010.1, read on the forward strand.
GTTTGGTAGCCGAAATGTTAGATTTGATGAGATCAGTGAGTTTAGGTGTAATGGCTGAAGATTTTAATGCATGATGATGCATTGATCCTCTGCTTTGATGTGTTTAAAACATGGGAGACATCTTCGGGTCCTTGTGGTGTTGATCCGGAGGCTTGAACGACGTTTCGGCAAGCTTTCGAAACGGAATTGGTGAGTGAAGTTGGGTTTTCAGCTTTGAAACCAATGTTTGAAGGTTTTGGGAGTTTAGTTTGAGTGTAAGCAACTTAACTAAGGTCAAGAGTAAGTTTTCGGAGAAACTCTCTCTTTGATGAACCATGAGATGGTTGGATGCAATGTATGTAATTTGCATGTTTAAATTTTGTTTTTGAAAGCATGTTTTAGCATGATTAATGCTGGTTTTGAGAGCCATGTGTTGAAGGATGCTCAATGTAAGAGATCCTTGGTTTGATATTGATAAATGTGGTTTTGATGCATAGTGATGCATAATGGTTTAATGGCTTTGATTAAATGCTTTAAAACAGTGGATTGTTGATGATAATTTATGTATATTGGCAAGTGATGTGTTGGTTTTAAAGTACTTGAATCAGATATAGGTAGCCGGCTATAGGATTGGGTGCACCGTGAATAAAGTCGCCTTGGATGTTGAGGGGTTGTAATGGTATTGTAAACTCCATCCAAGTACACTAACGAGATGTCTAAGATCATAATGGTGATTAAAAGGCCATGTGAGGATCTTGTGTTGTGTGTCTCGTGTTCTCGTTAGTGATGTTATACAACTACCGATGAGTGATGTGGAGGGGTTGTAATTATACCGTTAAACTCCATCACGGGTGTTGAGGGGTTGTGATTGTAACGGTAAACTCCACCTAGTGTGTTCGGTAGTGTGTATGAAGCGTATTGGACAACGCTTGTAATCCGCGTATCCGATTGTGTTTTATGTTGAAAATGGTTATGGATTATCACTTGGAAGCCAATATGACATGTTGATGTTAATGAAGCATGAGATGCTTGTTGTGTATGCATTGTTGCATGAGAAATGATGTTTATGAATGAAAAGGACTTTTGAAAGGTGTTTTATACAATGCATTATTGTGTTGCTTCTTTAGAGCATGCCTCACTAAGCAAACGTGCTTACGCTCTCTCTCTTGAACCAATAATTCAGAGAATTGAAGTGCTTAAAGTGCAGCAAGGAGGCTAAGAATCCAAGGGAAAGCTAAGCTCATGTATGGTGACCTTTTTTCACAACATTGTTAGTTTTTGATATTTTGGCAATGGGGACCTAGGTTGTGTTTTTGGGAGATGTTTTGGACTCTCTAAGTGTGCCATGATGCGTATGATGTTTTGGACTTGTAAATGGCCATTTGGTGTTTGCTTTGATGATTTGATAATTGGTTGGTATTGTTTATTAGGATGCATGCCTATAGATTTGTGGATTTTCCTAATTGATGCCATGAATGTGTTTTGATGATGCAAACATGTACCTTGTATGTATGTTGACTTGTGGGCATGATTAGGAGGTCATTAGAATGTGTTTGAGTGGTTAATTGAGTGTTAAACCAGCAAATTCTGCACTTTTTGGGCAGTCCGTATCGGAACGGGTACTAACGTTTCGAAACGGGGGCATGTAATGGCCTTCATGTTTCGAAACGGGTAGAGGTCGTTTCGAAACGAATTGGCCACTGCCAAGCCCTGTTTCGATATAGGTATCGAAATGAACCCGCGTTTCGGAACGGTCAACTCCCGTTCCGAAACAGATGACCGTTGGGCACTGATTTGAATGGTTTTGTGGTTTGCAAGTTTTACGTTTTAGTCCCGAATTTTGTATATGCAATTGTTTGAGTTTGGGATTTCCGTTTGGGGTGGAATTTGACAGGAAAGCATGTAATATGACTAATTTCATAATGGTAACTTAAAAATCAGTTAAGTCATCTTAATTTCCAGAATTTACATTTTGGTCACTAATAGTTGCAAATTGTGCAAGTGAGTCCCTTAACGTTTTCCGATCGCTGTGCTTTTCAAGTATGCTCTTCTCAAGGTTACGCTTAGGATTAATATGCATCTGGACAAGATTAAAAAGAAAAAAAGGTTGTTAATCAAGGTTGACTTTTGGGTTGACTTTGGTTTTCCCCGTGTAATCTTTGTAGTTCGGGTCAACCGTCTAGGCCGGGCTAAGGGGGTTACATTTGGTGGTATCAGAGCTGAGTTTTCGAGTATACGAGGATGGTTGTGTGGGTGATGTATGCATGATTGCATGATATGCTTTTTATGTGAAAGTATGATGTATGAATTGTAAAGTATGTTGCAATTGTGATGCTATGCTATGTTGAAGCATGTTAGAGGGACCCATTGCTATATCAAAACTAATGAAATGAATTGGTTTTGAAAAAAGAGCTTGAGTGCTTGGATTACTTACCTTGTTGGGCCTAATTATGTTTATTGCATTTGTGTTAGTGCATTGTTCTAGTGAATGGGACCTCGTAGAGAGACGAGGATTAATACGCGAGCTATGGCTCAGAACGAGAATGAGGAGAATGTCGATAATTTTGTGGATTTACCTCCTCCTCCTGGTAGTGGACCGCCCAGTGGTGGTGGTGCTGGAGGTGATGGAGCTGGTGTTGGTGCTGGTGCTGGGGTCGCTGGACCTGAAGCTGGGCAGGGGCAAGCTGCACCTGACATGACAGTGTTGATACAAGCTATTGCTGCAGCCTTTCAGGCGGCTGTAGCTGGAGCTCATAGAGCTGGGCATCAGGGTGATGCTGGTGCTAGACTACCTTTAGAACGTTTGCGCAGTCTGGGAGGGACTGAGTTCAGAGGTTTGTCGGCTGAGGGTTCGGAATCTTGGTTGGAAAGTACAAAGAGAATATTGGGACAAATGAACTGCAATGATGTGCAGAAGTTAGGATGTGTGGTATCGCTGTTACATGATGATGTGTATACCTGGTGGACGACCGTTGTCTCTGGAATGGAGGAAGCTGATGTGACTTGGACGTTCTTTCTGAACGCGTTCAAGCGGAGGTATCTAGGTGTGCGATACATGGATGAAAAGAAAAGAGAGTTCACGTCTCTGACACAAGGAAGTATGACAGTGGCTGAGTACGAGATCCAGTTTGTCCGTCTCAGTCAGTACGCACCTGAGATTATCCCTGATGAGCGGGAGAGGTGTGAACGTTTCCGTTATTGTTTGGTGACAGATGTAAAGACCTATATGCTTGCAGCTGAGTACACTAATTTTGATGTGCTGGTTAGTAGGGCGAAGGATATTGAGCAGAACCTGGGTTTGTCTTCCAGGAGTACTGGTTCTGGCTCGGGCAAGCGAGCTGCTGAGTATAGTTCCGGTGGTGGACGGAACAAGAGAGGACGAGATAGAAGGTATCAGTCTTCTACTAGGCGTGGTGGTGGAGGGCATGGTGCGCCTGTACAGGGAGACAGGGCGAGAGCTGATCAGAACACATGCTGGGCGTGTGGATCGCGTGGCCATTTGAGGCGTGATTGTCCTCCGGCAGCGAGATAGGTGCAGGCTCCTGTGGAGGTGACTGGTAATTCATGCTGGAATTGTGGTTCGGCAGACCACATGAACATGGAGTGTCCTTTGTTGGCCGGTGGTGGTCAGGGACGTGCTCCTAGAGTTGTTGCACCACAAAGAGGTCGTGGGTGCGGCCATGGTAACTTTCAGCGTTGAGAGGATGGTGGAAGGAATGTGGCGCATATGGTGGCTGTCCAACCTGAGGGTGGAGGATAGGCTCGAGTGTATGCGCAGCGAGAGGGGAAGAATGACACGGATGTGATCGCAGGTACCTTCACTTTACAATCCTTGTCATTACTTTCCTTGATTGATTCTGGATCTACACACTCATACATATTGCGTGAACATGCTCAATTGCTTGGTTTGCCGGTTGAGTCTTTGGATGTTGGTATGCGTGTAACTAGTTCCTTTGGTGAGACCGTTGTGACACGGAAGTTGTATAGAAGGTGTCCCTTGGTTGTGCAAAACCATGTTTTTCATGTTGATCTTATGGAATTGCCTTTCTATGGTTTTGATGTAATCCTGGGTATGGATTGGCTTGTTGAACATCGAGCTGTAGTGGATTTTGAGAACTAGCGAGTTTCGTTGAAGCATACGGATGATTATGAGGTAGTGGTGGTTGGTGAGAATGTGAAGTTTCTTGCCAATGTGGTGTCTACATTGGAGGCGAGCCGAATGCTGCGGCAAGGTTGTGAAGCCTACCTAGCCTTTGTGATGAATCCTAGCTCTAAGGAGTTGCGAGTGCAAGATATCAGGACTGTGCGAGAGTTTCCTGGTGTGTTTCCGGAGGAGTTGCCTGGATTGCCTCCTAATTGAGAGGTGGAGTTTGGCATTGAGCTGTATGAGCATACAACTCCAGTTTCCATTACTCCTTATCGAATGGCACCTAAGGAGTTGAAAGAGCTAAAGACGCAACTTCAGGAGTTGCTTGATCGTGGTTTCATTCGGCCGAGTGTGTCGCCTTGGGGTGCACCGGTATTGTTTGTGAAGAAAAAAGGATGGCACTATGAGAATGTGCATAGATTACCGTCAGCTGAACAAGTTGACTATCAAGAATCGGTAACCATTGCCGAGGATTGATGATCTTTTTGATCAATTTCGGGGAGCGGCTGTGTTCTCTAAGATTGACTTAAGGTCAGGGTATTACCAGTTGAAGGTGAAGGATGTGGATGTGCCAAAGACAGCCTTCAGAACGAGGTATGAGCATTATGAGTTCCTTGTGATGCCGTTTGGGTTGACAAATGCTCCTGCAGCGTTCATGGACATGATGAATAGAGTGTTCCATGAATATTTGGACAAGTTTGTGGTGGTGTTCATTGATGATATCCTCGTGTACTCTCGTACTGAGGAGGAGCATGAGGGGCATTTGAGGATTGTGTTGCAGGCTTTGTTGGAGAATCAACTTTATGCTAAGTTAAGCAAGTGTGAGTTCTGGCTTAGGGAAGTTGTGTTCCTTGGTCATGTGGTTTCTGCTGAGGGGATTCGTGTTGATCCTCAGAAGATTGAGGCGGTGATGAATTGGAAGCCTCCTAAGTCTGTTCATGAAGTCCGTAGTTTCCTTGGTTTGGCAGGATACTACCGGAGGTTCGTGGATGGATTTTCAAAGATTGATGCACCTTTGACAAAGTTGTTGCAGAAGGATGTCAAGTACGAATGGACGGAAGTGAGACAACAGGCTTTTGAGAAGTTGAAGGCAGCTTTGACGCAAGCTCCTCTCTTGGTTCAGTCTAAATCAGGGAAAGAGTTTGTGGTGTATAGTGACGCATCCTGCGTTGGCTTGGGATGTGTGTTGATCCAAGAGGGTAAGGTGGTGGCTTATGCATCGCGCCAGTTAAAGGTGCATGAGCGCAATTATCCTACGCATGACATTGAATTGGTTGCGGTGGTTTTTGCCTTGAAAATTTGGAGACATTACCTGTATGGTGAGAAGTGTACCGTGTACACGGATCACAAGAGTTTGAAGTATTTGATGTCTAAGAAAGAGTTGAATCTTAGGCAACGATGTTGGGTGGAGTTGCTTAAAGATTACAATCTGACGATCGAGTATCATCCGAGAAAAGATAATGTGGTAGCGGATGCCTTGAGTAGGAAGGTGGCAGTGGAGTTGAGGGCTATGTTTGCCAGCTTGAGTATTTTGCATGATGGCGGTCTTGTGGCTGAGTTGCAGGTAAAACCATCCTTGGTTCAGTTGATAAAGGATAGGCAACTGTTGGATGATTCCTTGGTGCCACATATTCAGGATATTGCTGAGGATAGGCCATCGGATTTCTGCTTTAATGATGATGGAGTTTTATGTTTTGGTAGTCGGATAGTAGTGCCCAATGATGCTGAATTGAGGCGTGCTATTCTGACTGAAGCTCATAGTAGTCCTTTTGCTATGCACCCTGGTAGTACTAAGATGTGTCGTGATCTTCGTGATGATTATGTTAGCAAGTGTATGGTTTGTCAGCAAGTTAAGGTTGAGCATCAGTTTCCTTCTGGGTTGTTGCAACCGTTGAGGATTCCTGAGTGGAAGTGGGAAAGGATTACCATGGACTTTGTGTCTGGTTTACCTTTGTCGCCATCGAAGAAGAATTCGGTGTGGGTGATTGTGGATCGCCTTACGAAGTGTGCGCATTTCTTGCCTGTGCATACTACGTACACTTTGGAAATGCTTGCAGAGCTGTACATTGCTGAGATTGTGCGGATGCATGGTGTGCCAAAGTCGATCGTGTCGGATAGAGATCCGAGGTTTACATCGCATTTCTGGGAGTATTTACATCAGGCTTTGGGTACACGGCTGAATTTCAGTACTTCCTATCATCCACAGTCGGATGGACAGTCTGAGCGTGTTATCCAAGTGCTGGAGGATATGTTGAGGTGCTGTGTGATTGAGTTTCAGGGCTCTTGGGAGAAGCATTTGCCGTTGGTGGAGTTTGCTTATAACAATAGCTACCAGGCAAGTATTCAAATGGCACCGTACGAAGCGTTGTACGGGAGGAAGTGTAGGACTCCTCTTTGTTAGGCTGAAACAGGTCAGAAGTTGGTTTCAATGCCAGCTTTGTGGAAAGGAACCACCGAGAAGGTGAAGCTCATTTGTGAGCGATTGAAGGCAGCTTCTGATCGACAGAAGTCTTACGCAGATTTAAAGCATAAGGAGATTGAGTTTGCGGTAGGTGACTGTGTGTTTTTGAAAGTTTTGCCTTGGAAAAAGGTGATGAGGTTTGGTCGAAAGGGTAAGTTGAGCCCTCGGTACATTGGACCATACGAGGTGATTGAACGTGTTGGTCCTGTTGCATACAAGTTGAGGTTGCCGCAAGAGTTGGAAAAGATTCATGATGTGTTTCATGTCTCTGTCCTCCGGAGGTATAGATCGGATCCTTCAGATGTTATGCCTGTGGAGGAAGTGGAGTTGAATCCGGACTTGACCTATGATGAGGAACCGGTGGAAATTCTGGATTCGGACAACAAAGTACTTCGAGGTGAAACCATTGAGTTGGTAAAGGTGTTGTGGAAGCATCGTGGTGCTGAGGAAGCCACGTGGGAAAGAAAGGATGACATGGAGAAGCAGTTTCCATACCTTTTTCCTCCAGGTAAATTTCGGGGACGAAATTTCTTAACGGGGGGAGAGTTGTAACACCCCAATTTTGGGCTTGGAAGTTTAGGGTCTGAACCGGATCGGTCTGATTTTCGGTTAGAATATAAAAAGGTGGTTTTAGAGAAAGCCTAGTTCGGGTTGCATTAAAAATATGGAAAATATCTAAAAATCATCTTTTAATATATATAAGAGAGTGGTGAAATCAATTTTACAAAATGAGGTTTGGAAGTGTGACATTTTGAAATAGTGACTAAAATGTAATTTTTGAAAAGTTCAGTGGTGACTGTTTTGTAAGGATTGAAACTTTGAATCTTTAAGGACCTAATTTACCCAAGGAAGGATTTCTCCAGATTTTTCTTAATTTTAATGATTTTGTTAATGTTTAATTAATTAAAAGAAGTGAGGGAAACCATATTTAGCTTTTCATAACTAACTTTCTTAAAAACTTTCTCATCTTATTTTCTCTCAAAATTCCCTCAGCCAAACACATTTCCACAGCAACATTTCTTTTGATTTTCACACTAAATGATGAGGTTTCAATCACCACTTGATTCCTAATCCTTTCTATATCAAATCCTCTTCATCTGCTTATTGAATTTTCAAGGATTTTGGCTCTAAACAAGGAGAAATCTACATTTAGAGGTAAGGATGTCCTTCTCCTCTAAATACTCAGTTCTTTACTGAAATTCCCAAGTTCTCAATCCTTAAATTAAGTTTTATAAAAGGTTTTAATGTTGTGATCTTGATTTTGGCTTAAAACTCAAGATTTGGATTTAATCTTGAAGAAATTCGTGATGAATGTTTGGGCTCTGTTTTGAGATGTCTTTTTAATGTATTGTGGATGTTTAATGATGTGTGTAATTGAGGTTTAATCAATGCAATCCCGAATAGATTGATTTTCCTAAGTTTTTACTTGTGAAAATGGTGGTTTTTGGGGTGATCTTGGTGTTCTGTTATAGCTGGAGGTATAAGGACGAGTTTAGGATCTTTTTGGATGTTAATTGATTTTAAGAATGTTTAGAAGTGATGGATCTTGGCTGGGTAATGTTGTGGAAGAGTTTGGATGTGATTTCGGTTGTGTTTGGTAGCCGAAATGTTAGATTTGATGAGAGCAGTGAGTTTAGGTGTAATGGCTGAAGATTTTAATGCATGATGATGCATTGATCCTCTGCTTTGATGTGTTTAAAACAAGGGAGACATCTTCGGGTCCTTGTGGTGTTGATCTGGAGGCTTGAACAGCGTTTCGACAAGCTTGCGAAACGGAATTGGTGACTGAAGTTGGGTTTTTTGCTTTGAAACCAATGTTTGAAGGTTTTGGGAGCTTAGTTTGAGTCTAAGCAACTTAACTAAGCTCAAAAGTAAGTTTTCGTAGAAACTCTCTCTTTGATGAACCATGAGATGGTTGGATGCAATGTATGTAATTTGCATGTTTAAATTCTGTTTTTGAAAGTATGTTTTAGCATGATTAATGCTGGTTTTGAAAGCCATGTGTTGAAGGATGCTCAAGGTAAGAGATCCTTGGTTTGATATTGATAAATGTGGTTTTGATTCATAGTGATGCATGATGGTTTAATGGCTTTGATTAAATGCTTTAAAACAGTGGATTGTTAATGATAATTGATATATATTGGCAAGTGATGTGTTGGTTTTATAGTACTTGAATCGGATATAGTTAGCCGGCTATAGGACTGGGTGCACCGTGAATAAAGTTGCCTTGGATGTTGAGGGGTTGTAATGGTACCCTAAACTCCATCGAAGTACACTAATGAGATGTCTAAGATCATAATGGTGATTAAAAGGCCATGTGAGGATCTTGTGTTGTGTGTCCCGTGTTCTCGTTAGTGATGTTATACAACTACCGATGAGTGATGTGGAGGGGTAGTAATTGTACCGTTAAAATCCATCACGGGTGTTGAGGGGTTGTGATTGTACCGGTAAACTCCACCTTGTGTGTTCGGTAGTGTGTATGAAGCGTATGGGACAACGCTTGTAATCTACGTATCCGATTGTGTTTTATGTTGAAAATGGTTATGGATTATCACTTGGAAGCCAATATGACATGTTGATGTTAATCAAGCATGAGATGCTTGTTGTGTATACATTGTTTCATGAGAAATGATGTTTATGAATGAAAAGGCCTTTTGAAAGGTGTTTTATAAAATGCATTATTGTGTTGCTTCTTTGGAGCATGCCTCACTAAGCAAATGTGCTTACGCTCTCTCTCTTGAACCAATAATGCAGAGAATTGAAGTGCTTAAAGGGCAGCAAGGAGGCTAAGAATCCAAGGGAAAGCAAAGCTCATGTATGGTGACCTTTTTCACAACATTGTTAGTTTTTGATATTTTGGCAATGGGGACCTAGGTTGTGTTTTTGGGAGATGTTTTGGACTCCCTAAGTGTGCCATGATGCCTATGATGTTTTGGACTTGTAAATGGCTATTTGGTGTTTTCTTTGATGATTTGATAATTGGTTGGTTTTGTTAATTAGGATGCATGCCTATAGATTTGTGGATTTTCCTAATTGATGCCATGAATGTGTTTTGATGATGCAAACATGTACCTTGTATGTATGTTGACTTCTGGGCATGATTAGGAGGTCATTAGAATGTGTTTGAGTGGTTAATTGAGTGTTAAACCAGCAAATTCTGCACTTTCTGGGCAGTCCGTATCGGAACGGGTACTAACGTTTCGAAACGGGGGCCTGTAATGGCCTTCGTGTTTCGGAACGGGTAGAGGCCGTTCCAAAACGAATTGGCCACTGCCAAGCCCTGTTTCGATACAAGTCTCGAAACGAACCCGCGTTTCAGAACGGTCAACTCCCGTTCCGAAACAGATGACCGTTGGGCACTGATTTGAATGGTTTTGTGGTTTGCAAGTTTTACGTTTTAGTCCCGAATTTTGTATATGCAATTGTTTGAGTTTGGGATGTCCGTTTGGGGTGGAATTTGACAGGAAAGCATGTAATATGACTAATTTCATAATGGTAACTTAAAAATCAGTTAAGTCCTCTTAATTTCTAGAATTTACATTTTGGTCCCTAATATTTGTAAATTGTGCAAGTGAATCCTTTAACGTTTTCTGATCGCTGTGCTTTTCAAGTATGCTCTTCTCAAGGTTATTCTTAGGATTAATATGCATCTAGACAAGATTAAAAAGAAAAAAAGGGTCGTTAATCAAGGTTGACTTTTGGGTTGACTTTGGTTTTCCCCGTGTAATCTTCGTAGTTCGGGTCAACCGTCTAGGCCGGGCTAAGGGGGTTACAGTTTGGGTGGTAGCTGGGGCTGGAAAAGTTGGAAATGAGGTAAGAGGTTGTTCTTAGATGGATTCTGGGGATGTCATTGGTAAGTGTGAACCGATATACAAACACAATTAAAATCATTTGATTATATATATATATATATATATATATATATATATGTTGGTACATGCGTACATGTGACATGACATTAGAGGTTTTGCATACATATGCACAAGCATTGATAGGGCATGTTGGAGATCATGCATACGAACGTTCACACTTGCTAATATCTAATTGGGTCCGATAGTGTTGTGGTAGGATTAGGTTGATTGGTGGGTTTAAAGTGTTGTTTTGGTGCTAGATGAATGCTAGAAGTAGTAGAAGATAGTAGATATGTTGTCAGTCGTAGTGGGTGTGATCTAGCATGGTGGCGGAAGGAATGTGATTAGGTGCTTAGAGATTTTAGCGGTGTAGTGATAAGGAGGTGATCATTTGGAGTTAGAATCATTTGAGGTGGTTTGGAATAATAGATAAGTGTTGTAGTTTCTCTGTGATGGGTGTTTGTTGTAGGATAGTGGATGTGTTTCTGTAGTGTGGAGGTTATGTTGAGAGCTGTGGATAAGGTTTGGCTTGGGATGAGTAGAGGTTTCATGGTCTCATTATGTTTGCATGTGGATGGTGTGGGTGGTATCCAGGTAAGGTTAGTGTTATAGTTTAAGTTTGATGTGGAAAGGCAATGTAAGTTCAAGGGCCATTGTTGGGTGGTCGGGGTTTTGTGAGAAGGTGGTTGGTTAGTCGGGTACAAATAAATCTTTCCTATGTTAGTTGGGGGTAAGTGGAACAGCTGGTGGAGTTAAGGTTGGAGTCTTGTGACGTGGATTTCGGATGTTGTGTGAGTAGTTTTGATGAGTTGTTGTGGTAGTGGTAGAGGCGGATGTGAGGGAATGTTATCAATACATTGAGTGGTTTGGGTAAGCAGTTGTTGCTTAAGAAATTTGTGCTTGTTGTGATAATATTTGGAAGGAGTTGAGTGGTTTTGCAAGGGGTTTTTGGAGGCAGTGAAGGTTGTGGGTTACATAGTGGCTGAAAAATGGATGGGTTGATGTCACCGAGTGTGTGAGTTTGTTGAAGGAGTTATGAGGTGAGGCGGAGTATGTTGTGAAGGCTTAAGGAGTTCTTCGTGTTGTTGAGGGTCCTGCACAGTTTGAATGTGTGAAAAGCTAAGTTGAGGTTAGTAACTGTGTGTGTCAGAAGTCTTGCACCGTGAGTGGTGGTGTTGGATTTGGGAATAGTGTAAGTTTGATTTGAGGATGTTTCAGTGGTGGTTAAGTCTCCAGTGTTACATTGTGTGTTGCTTTGAGAAGTTTGGTATCGTGCTCTTTTCGCAGGTTGAAATTTCGAGGACGAAATTTCCTAAGAGGGGGAGAGTTGTAACACCCCAATTTTGGGCTTAAAAGTTTAGGGTTTGAACCGGACCGGATTGAGAAACAGTTCGAATATAAAAGGGAGTTTTAGAGAAAGCCTAGTTCGGGATGTTTTAAAAATATAGAAAAATATCTAAAAATCCTCTTTTAATATATAAAGGTGATTGGTGAAATCAATTTTACAGAATAAGGTTTGGAAATAGTTCATTTCGGTGTAGTGACCAAATTGCGATTTTTGCAAAGTTTAGTAGTTACTGTTTTGTAAAGGATTGAAACTTTGAATCTTTAAGGAGCTAATTTACCCAAAATGTTTTTCTCCAGATTTTTCCTTAATTTGGGTGATTTAATTAATGTTTTAATTAAATAAAAGAAAGCTGAAAACTATTTTTTAACTTTCTTAACTACTTTTCCTAATTTTCTCTCATTCCTTTTTCTCTCAAAATCCCATCATCCAAACACATTTTCTCCAGAAAAATTCATATTGATCTTCACTTTAATTGATGAGATTTCCATCATCTTTTGGTTCCTAATCAATCTTGCATCAAATCCTTTTGATTTACACATTGCATTTTCATGGAATTTTGCCTAAATCAAGGAGAAATCATCATTTAGAGGTAAGATTGTTCTTCTCCTCTAAATACTCAGTTCTTTACTGTAATTCCCAAGTTGTCAATCCTTTGATAAAGATTTATGAATGGTTTTAATGTTAGAAACAAGATTTTGGCTTAAAACTCAAGATTTTGGAAGAGATCTTGAGGATTTTCGTTGAAATTGGTTCGAATCTGTTTTGAGATGGTTTTCTAATGTATTTTGGACGTTAAATGATGTTAGAAAAGAGGTTTTATCAATCCAATCCCGAATAGGTTGTGATTCTTGAGTTTTTGCTTGTGAAAATGGTGGTTTTTGGGGTGATTTTGGTGTTCTGTTATAGCTGGAGGTATAAGGACGAGTTTAAGGTTGTTTTTGATGTTAATTGATGTTTAGAAATGGTTAGAAGTGATAGATCTTGGCTGGGCTTTGCTTTGAAAGAGTTTGGAGGTGATTTCGGTTGTTTTTGGAAGCCGAAATGAGGTTCTTGTGTAGAGCAACGAGTTTAGGATGTATTGCTGGTGATTTTAATGCATGGTGATACATTAATCCTATGTTGTTATGTGTTAATAACAGGGGAGAACGATCCGGAAGCAATAGAGGTGGCGTTGGAGGTTTCGGACGCTTGGGAGGCTTGTCGGCTAGCATAGTTTTGTGTATCGGTGAGTGGAGTTGGTTTTCCAGCTTTGAAATGATTATTTGGAGATTTTGGGAGCTTATTTTAAGTCTAAACAACTTAGCTAAGCTCAAGAGTAAGTTTTCGAAAAAACTCCCTCGGATGTGCTAAGTTATGGTTTGATGCATTAGTTGTGAAATGCATGTTTAATTTATGTTTTGAAAGCATGTTTTAGCATGATTAATGCTGGTGTTGAAAGCCGTGTATTGAAGGATGCTCAAGGTAAGAGATCCTTGGTTTGGCATGTTATTAATTTGGTTATGTTGCATGGAGATGCATGATGATAAGTGGTTTTGATTAATGCTTAAAACAGTGAATTGATGATGGTATTTGATGTATATTGGCAAGTGATGTGATGGTTTTTAAGTACTTGAATCAGATATAGTTAGCTGGCTATAGGATTGGGTGCACCATAAGTAAAGTCGCCTTGGATGTCGAGGGGTTGTGATTGTACCGTAAACTCCATCCAAGTACACTAGCGATTGAGGAAATTGGCGTCACCACAATGGAGGATGGCTCTCGTGGGTGGACTTTGTTAAGCGTCACAACGGTGGAGGGTTGCTCCCGTGTGGGAGCATGGTTAAGGTGATTACAATGGTTGAGGTAGCTCCCATGTGTAAGCCTTCTGTTGTGTCCCAGCTCTCGCTAGTGGTTTATACAACTACCGATGAGTGATGTTGAGGGGTTGTGATTGTACCATTAAACTCCATCATGGGTTTTGAGGGGTTGTGATTGTACCGATAAACTCCACCTTGTAACGCCGGTAGTGTGTATGAAGCGTGTGGGACAACGCTTGTAATCCGCATATCCGATTGTGTCTTGTGTCGAAATGGTTATGAATTATCACTTGAAGCCAATATAATATATTTGATTGTAACGAAGCGTGAGATTCTTGGAAATGTAGCAAGGTAGCATGAGAAAGTGATGAGCATGTGGTTTAAAAGTTTTGTTGAAGTATTTTCTAAAAATGCCAATATATGAGAAAGAAATGTGTATGTTTTGAGAAATGCATATGAGATGATAATTTTATGAAATGCTTTTATATATCAAGCATATGTGGCCTTGCCATGAGATTTGCATAGGTTGTATGCATGTGTTAGCTAGATGGTACATGTGGTTTTCAAAATGGAGATTTGCTTATGCAAATGGGTTTTTGTGTTTATGAAATGCTTTTGAGTAACGAGCATGTATGGCTTTGCCATGAGTTTTGCATATGTTGAATGCATGGGATAGATAGAAGGAACATATGGTTTCCAAAAGGTAATTTGCTTTGAAATGATCATCGAGCATGAGAAGAGTATAGTGAGAAGTGGAAGTGTTTTCCAAGGAAATTGGTTTAAACTTTGCATGAAGTGATTGTGCATTGGAAGGTTTAAATGGTAGTAATTGCAAAGATGTTGTTTGGGGTGAGTTGTTTGGTGTTTCAAAGTTAAATGTTGGTTTTCTTGTTGAGCAATGCATGTTTTAAAGCAATGGTTTTTCGAAGGAGATTTCCAATCAATACTTTGGGTTTTTGAGTTCTGATTACATTTTAAGATGGTTTTATGATCCGCTGCATTGATGGTGTTTTGGTTTTGAGCATTCCTCACTAAGCATTATGTGCTTACGCTCCTTTTTGTCCATCAATGCAGATATTTGAAGTTGGGACATCAAGAAGCAAGTGATTCAAGAAGAGCTCCACTTGAGAAGTATGTTTTGGTTTATAGCTATAGATAATAAAGGCAATGGGGGGGAAAGTCTTATATGTTGATGTGTAATGAGATTGTTCATTTTGAGCATGTTCGGTGTATGGTTCGATACTTGTTGGTGATTGTTTTGTTATTATTGGATTTTCATCTTCATATTCGGTGTAGCTATGTTCTTTGATTAAAAGCAAGATCATGTGTTGAGCGTAGTAATTGAGTAGGTGTGCTTAAAACTTGTAATGTATCTAGTTTCTGTTGCAATATGATGGCTTAAATGCATGGCATGTTGTTGATATGTTGTGGAATGGTTTAAAGTGTGTTTGATGGTGTTTCGATGTGTAAAACCAGATTTTTCTGCTGTTTCTGGGCAGGGTGTATCGAAACACCCTTAGCTGTTTCGAAACGGGTGCCTGAAATGGTTTGGGCGTTTCAGAACGGCTTGAAGTGTTTCGAAACACTTTGGCTACTGGAATGCCCTATTTCGGAACTAGTTTCGAAACGGGTGACCGTTGGACACAGATTTGAATTGCTTGAAGTATGCATGCTTTACATTTTAATCCTGATTTTTGTAATGGCAATTGTTTGAGCTTGAGATGTCTTTTTAAGCTGAAATTTGGCAGAGAGCCTTGTAATATGATTAATTAAGGTTCGGTAAAGCTAAAATCCACAAAGTCCTTATATTTTCCAAAATATGTATTTCTCGCAATTAAGTCCTTAAACGTTTTCCGATCGCTGTGTTTTTCTCTTCCAAGGTTCTTGAGCATTCGCATATGCTTAATACGCATCTAGAAAAGATAAAAGACAAAAAAGGGTCGTTAATCAAGGTTGACTCTCGGGTTGACTTTGGTTTTCCCCGTGTGATCTTCGTAGTTCGGGTCTAACACCTAGGCCGGGCTAAGGGGGTTACACATGGATTCTCAAGTGTTGTCCCAATACTTACATTCTCACCAGAACCTCAAGGTTCAGACATGTGAGCTAACCTCCACAGTTGTGACACCTGTGGTGGAGTATTCGGTACCTTACAACCCCTCAACAATAATCATCGGTAGATGTATAACCACACTAACAAGAGACGGGACACAACACAATTCCAAATCTGTAGGGTACTTGGATGGAGATTTCGGTACATTCACAACCCCTCAACATCCAAGGCGACTTCTTTATAGTGCACTCAATCCTATAGCCGACTAACTATATCCGATTTCATTTATAAACCACTTTTCACAACACCACTTGCCAATATAATTCTCATTTAGCACAAACCTCATTGTTTTTAAGGCATTAACAAAAAGTCATATTCCAAGCATTAAACCATGCTTAATCAAACATGTATAAGCATATACATTCAAGGATCACTTACCATGTGCACCCTTCATCTATATGACATAATAAACAATAAATCTCTTGCGTAAAATCATGCTTAAAACAGTAGGTAAACACATATAAAAATCAAGTGCATCAACAAGCTCATAATAGTACAATCTGAGGGAGAAAATCACTTTACTTACTTCCGAACTTAGTAAAGCATTTCAAGCTTACACTAAGTTCCCAAAACAACCTTCTAAATGTTTTAAGGCAGGAAAATTCATTTCCACTCACCAACTTGTGAAGCCAAGATTTGTCGACACGAATTTAAGCGCCAGACGCCCCCGGGTCTTCACCGATTGTTTCCGAAGTAATCTCCCCTATTTACACCACACAAGAATAGAGGATCAATGTATCATAAAGCATTAAAATCACAGGCAACTCAAACAATATCTCTGCTCTTCCCAAAACACCCAAAATACACATCCAAAACAACCGAAAACTCAATCGATCTTACTCAAAACCTAACCCATCCACAATCCATCACTTCCTTTCACTTTTAACCATCAATCAACATCCAAAAACACCCTAATTACATCTAATAACGCCTACCAACACCAGATTCACATTTCCAACCAAAAACCCATAACTAACAACCTAAACTTTTAGAGATCCAACCTAATCCATGATTATTATGATTGAGCCATTATTTAAACATCATTTAGTATAAAAAAACTTTAAAATCAATCTAAAATCAACTAAAACAGTGCCATAACGAAAATTCTTGGAAAATCACCAATTAAAGACATTTTTAGCCAATTTTCCATTAATCAACTATAAAATAGTTAATGAATATATTTAGGACGCACAAGACTTGAGTGTTTCATTAAAGATCATTGATTAGAGGAGTTAAATGAAATATTACCTCTAACCTTGCCCTTTCTCCTCAAATGACAAGATATTGATAAAATCTTCAAGTAAACTCAATGACAAATGATAGGAGAATGAAAGAACTCTTTTGTTATTTAAAAAGGATTAGAAAAGATGGTAATCTCTCTGGTTTTTAGAAAATAAAGAGTGTTTAGCTGAGTGCAAAATAAGAGAAGTTAGTTACATAAACTCTTCTTTTGTTTAATTGAATTCCCCTTTTAATTTGAAACCCTTTTTAAAAATATTTTTATTAGAATAATTAAAATGGTCAATTTGAGAGAAAAAGTCTACAAAAAGTGTAACACCCCAAAATCCGGCCTTGTCGAAATTCATTTCCGATGATCAGAAATTTCCACATTGATGAAGCTTAAAGATTTCACCGACTAGTTAATTATTGTTATCAAACCCTAAATAGGCTTTAAACATCAAATTTGAATTCTAATAAGTAATATTAACCTTTTAGTGGCTAAAATGGAAGAATTATAAGTTGGAGGGTAAATGTATGAAAAATGAGGGGCTAACCATGCGAATAGCCCACTTTGAATTAAAATCTCCACCACGTGATGTCATCAGATAACTTTCCTTCAAGTGAAGGAAAGCTTGGAATTGAAAATAGGAAGCTAAAGATATTAAGAAGCTTATCCGAGACTATCTTTAAGCTAACACCTCTTACTCTTTTCATTATCTTCTTCACCTAAGCACACACCTCCATTGGTGGAAATCAAGCTTGTTATTTATTCACTTTAACGATATCGAAACGTTATTATTCGTCGGGTAAGATATATTCTTCATTCAATTGATGGATTCCATGGATATTTTCAGTGTAATCTACGCAAGGGTTTTGACTAACCATGGATATCTTCTTGTTACCATCTTTATTAAAGTTGGATCTTGATTTCGATATTCCTATGTTGATTTTGATGTTGAAATATCAATTATAATAAGTTTCTATTAATCTTTCTAGCTGAAGAAGGGGAGAAAGAAGTATCACCATCTCTGTCACAAGCTAGGAATAAAAGAATCGCTATCCGAGAGCCTTGAAGCTTCAGATTGTGAAGGTGAGTGTAGTTGGAGTCTCAGGTTTAGGTGAAAGGCCTTTCCGGATCATTATTTGTTATGTTAGATCATTTCGCTAATATTGTTAATGAAGAGAATGCATTGGATGTTAAATCGGACACTTTTGTAAGTGTCGGTAAGTTACCCTTGACATGGATTATGGTCATTGTACATTGTCATTGATATAAGTATTATTATGAGATCATTGCATTGAATCATCGGACATGGAAATTGACAACAATCCTTAAAATATTGATGTTGAAATATATGTATATCAAACATTGATTACATTGAAATTATGGAACATTGGTATATCATTGATCTTTGAAATGAACAAGTATATTGTGACCTTGGATTGGAATGGACTCGGGATACAATTGGCATGCCATAGAATTCATGAGCTCAGTGTACGGATGGACTACGGTCCTAAGGCTACGGCCTATATTGATTTGGTGAGGCGGACAAATGTGTATTGTTATTGGTCACTTTGGCGAGGCAGAGGGATTAGACCATTCATTGATCTGGCGAGGCGTAGGAATTCACGTATCCAAAATCTTAATTAAATCTAAGGAATTGTGAATGAAAAAGAACATGTTTATTACTTTATGCATTGATATATGGCATTGGTCATGTTAATATGAATTTAAATATCATGGTAGCTATGGCACTCTATCATTTATGTTGTTAGTGACTACCTCACTAGGGAAAGTGGGCCTAATGTGTCTTTCCTCATGTATTTTCAAGTTAAAGAATTGTTCGTTGGAAGATCAGATCTGCCACAAGAACAAGTCACTATTAAGATACAAGTAATGTATTTACGTTTTCGAACTAGAGTTTAGTCGATTCTAGGACTAAACCAAGTCTATCGCATTGTTATTGTGTTACTTTGCCACCCATGAGTTTTATTTCGTGTATATTGTGACTTGTCGACTAATCCGATCTTTCATATAGATATGCCTGCGACATATGAAGCTCATTTAGATGAGCAAACTACTGGCTCCTCGACACATGGCGAGGAGGTTAGGGGAGGAAATCCTTCAAATCCACCACAACCACAAGACCCTCATGTACAGGGTGCTGAGCCTGCTGCACCTACTGCTCAGGCTGAATGTTATCAAAATATAGCCAATGTGTTTAAGTAGTTTATGACTGCAATGCAAGCGATACCACCAGTTCAACCTACCCCTCCTATTGCTCGGTACGTCCGAGCCCCTGTGGGAAAACTGGCTTCACTCCGAGCTTATTCTTTCACTAGAAAGGATGATGACAACCCTAAAATAGCTGAATACTAGTTGGATAACACTCTACGCATCTTGAATAAATAGCTGCAGTGTTTCAACGAACACAAGCTATAATGTGCTATTGCTTTGTTGACGGATGAAGTTCTGATGTGGTTGGAGACTACCATTCTTATAGTTCCTGAAGAATCGGTCACTTGGGAATTCTTTCTCAAGGAATTCCGAAACAAGTACATCAGTGAGTACTATCTCGCGGAAAGACGGAGCACTTTTCTTCATTTGAGACAAGGTGGGAGTCCAATCAAGCAGTACATCCATGATTTCTGTAAGTATTGCCGATATAGAGCCGAGTTTATAAAGAAAGTAGAATACAAGTGCCGAATGTTTATTGATGGGTTGAGCGATGAGCTGCGACCTATGTTTATTGCCCTGTGTATCACCAATTACAGGATTTGGTGAACCGAGTTAAAGCAACAGAAGTAATGCATAGAGCTCAGAGAGGAATTATGTCTAACCGATCTGAGAAGAGAACATGGAGCGACTCTCGACCTCCCAAATGGAATAAAAAGGGCAGGAATCAACCTTTCAAAAAAAGGGCATGTATCAGGGTTCGAAGCAAACTTCTTTCTCACAACCTTCCCACTCAAGGAACATTGAGAGACCACAGACTATCACCCAGTCCTGGTCTAAGGCGGCCTCAGTGGAGAGTACTGGAGGTTCGAATCGGAGTGTTTAGCATCCAGTCTGTAACTTCTGTTAGAAACGGCACCCAGCAGGGCAATGTCGCAAGCAGACGGGGGCATGTTTCTTCTATGGCGAACAAGGACATTTTATCAGGGATTGTCCACAGAATCCCTCTAAGTCAGTAGTTGTACACGGATATATCTCTTTACCTGCTCAGTCCTTTCGGAGGAAAGGGCCAAGGCAAGAACCATCGAGAACTTCAGGTAGGCCAGGCAGGTCCGAAAAGCAAGGCAATAAGCAAGAATCGAAGGCCTCTGTTCAGCTATATCACGCAAGAAGCCGCGAGGAAGATGACAAGCATGATGTTATAGCAGGTACCGTTATGATATATGCACACTCATTGTATGTATTGATTGACCCTGGATCTACACATTCTTTTATAAGCATGGAATTGGTTAAAAGACATAGGATGTATAGTGAACCTTTAGCAACGAAGGTCTCTGTGACAAATCCATTAGGTGATTGTGTCTTTCTAGGTCTTGTATGTAAGAAGTGCCCAATCATGATTCAAGGAATTTCATTCACTGCGGACTTCCTAGTTTTACCAATCCATGAGTTTGATGTGATCCTAGGCATGGATTGGCTTAGTAACCATCAAGCGTGGGTAGACTGCAATAAGCGGAAATTGTATCTTCGAGGCCTTGGCAAGGAAAGGATAATGTTGATGGAATCTCATAACTTCATGTCGTGTGCATTGTCCACCAAATCCAAGAATGAACCTTAGATTTATGACATTGATATGGTAAATGAATTCCCAGATGTTTTCCCTGACGAGCTTCCAGGATTGCCCCCAACCCGTGAAGTGGAATTTTGTATTGAGGTGCAACCTGGGACTGCTCCAGTTTCCATTACACCATATCGAATGGCGACTGTGGAGTTGAAGGAGTTAAAAGCTCAAATTCATGACCTTATGAACAAGGGTTTTATCCGACCGAGCTCTTCACCTTGGGGAGCTACGGTCCTTTTTGTCAAGAAGAAGGATTGTTCGATGTGTTTGTGCATTGATTATAGACAACTGAACAAAGTCACCATTAAGAATAAGTGTCCTTTGCCTAGAATAGACGACCTGTTCAATCAATTAAAAGATATGGACGTTACGAATTCTTAGTAATGCCTTTCGGATTAACGAATGCACCGACAGCTTTCATGGATTTAATGAATCGAGTATTCAGACCCTATCTTGATAAATTCGTTGTGGTGTTCATAGATGATATCTTAATTTATTCCAATAATGAATCGGAACACCGAGACCACCTTCGTTTTGTACTCCAAACTTTGAGAGAGAAACGGTTGTACACGAAGTTTTCTAAGTGTGAATTCTGGCTCACTGAAGAGGCCATTCTGGGGCATGTTGTATCAGCTTTGGGAATTCAGGTAGATTCGAAGAAAATTGAAGAGGGATGTTAGACAACAAGCTTTTGAGAGGTTGAAGGAAGCTTTGACGCAAGCTCTTATCTTGATTCAACCTGAATCGGGTAAGGATTTTGTAGTTTATAGTGATGCATCATATGTTGGTTTGGGTTGCGTGTGGATGCAAGGTGGGAAAGTTGTGGCTTATACATCTAGGCAATTGAAGATGCACAAGCACAACTATCTTCCTCATGATCTTGAGCTTGTTGCGGTTGTTTTTTTCTTTGAAAATTTGGAGGCATTACCTTTATAGTGAGAAATGTGTAGTTTATACGGATCATAAGAGTTTGAAGTATTTGATGACACAAAAGGACTTGAATCTTAGGCAACATATATGGTTGGAGTTGCTTAAAGATTATGATTTGACGATCGAGTATCATCTAGGAAAGCTAATCTTGTGGCTGATGCTTTAATTAGGAAGGTTGCAGTTGAGTTGAGAGCCATGTTTACACGGTTGAGTGTGACACGAGATGGGGGATTGTTGGCCGCGTTGCAAGTTAATACATTTTTGTTGCAGTTGATAAAGGAAAAGCAACCTTGTGATGATGAATTAGTACCTTATTTTAAGGATATTACGGATGGGAATCTGACTAATTTCCGGTTTGATGATGATGGAGTGCTCTATTTCAAGGATAAGATAGTTGTACCTAACGATGATGAGTTGAGGCGAACTATCTTGACTGAAGCACATAGTAGTCCTTTTTCTATGCATCTCGGTAGTACAAAGATGCATCGAGGCTTCAAAGAAGAATACTATTAGGTTGGTTTAAAGAAAGATGTGGCTAATTTTGTTGCCAAGTGCAAGGTGTGTCAGCGTGTCTAGGATGAACATCAGTTTCCTTCTAGGTTGTTGCAACCTTTGAGGATACCGAAATGGAAGTAGGAGAGAATCAACATGGATTTGGTGTCGGAGCTACCGTTGACACCATTTAAAAAGGATTCCATTTGGGTGATTGTTTATCGGTTTACAAAGTGTGCACATTTTTTCCTTGTGCATACGACGTATACTATGGATAAGTTGGAGGATTTATACATTGCTGAGATGATGTGATTGCACGAAGTGCCCAAGTCTATAGTTTCGAATAGAGATTTGTGGTTCATAGCGAGGTTTTGGGAGCACGTGCATCGAGATTTGGGTACTTAGGTGCATTTTAGCACTTCGTGTCATCCTCAGTTGGATGGTCAATTGGAAAGTGTCATTAAGATTTTGGATGATATGTTGAGATGTTGTGTTATTGAGTTCCAATGAACTTGGGAAAAACAATTGCTATTGGTAGAGTTTGCGTATAATAACAATTATCAAGCAAGTATACAAATGGCACCATATGAGGCTTTATATACTAGAAGGTGTCGTACGCCTTTGTGTTGGGCTGAGGTGGGTGAGAAAGTGAAGCTCATTTGTGATCGTTCGAATGCCGGTTCGGATCGTTAGAAATCCTATGTGGATTTGAAGCATAGGGAGATTGAATTTGTGGTTGGTGATCGCGTGTTTTTGAAAGTGTCACCTTGGAAGAAGGTGATGAGGTTTAGACGTAAATGTAAGCTTAGTCCAAGGTTTATTGGGCCATATGAAGTTTTAGAGTGTGTAGGTCCTGTTGCTTATCGGTTGAGGTTACCTTTCGAGTTGGAGAAAATTCATGATGTGTTTCATGTGTCGATGTTGTGGAGGTATAGGTCGGATCCATCGCATGTTATGCCAATTGAGGAGATTGAGTTGTGACCGAATTTTTCTTATGATGAGGAACTTGTTGAGATTCTTGATTCTAGTAGTAATGTTCTTCTTGGTAAGAAGATTGAACTTGTGAAGGTGTTGTGGCGACATCGAGGAGTTGAGGAGGCCACGTGGGAAAGCAAATCGGTAAGGTTGAAACAATTTCTGCAGCTTTTTCCTCCAGGTAAAATTTCGAGGTTGAAATTTCCTAAGAGGGGAGAGTTGTAACACCCCGGTTTTGGGCCTAGGAGTTTCTAAGTTGGTTTCGGGGTCCGGTGAGCCTATACTAAAGATTCGGGTTCGTTCGGGAGTGGTTAAAGGAAAACAAGGTTTGGGATGTGATAAACTTATGAGAAAAATTCCTAAAATCCTCTTAAAATATATAAAAGAGACTGATGAAGTCAATTTTTGAAAATGACTTTTGGATGATGGAAATTTCGGCTTAGTGACTAATTTATAAAAATGTAAAAAATTAATTTTAAAGGACTGTTTTGAAAGAGGGTCAAAACATAAAATCTTTAGGGATCTAATTCAAAATTAATATATAACGCCCCAATTTTGGGCCTAGGTGTTAGTCGTGTTTGGTTAGGCGGTTCGTTTGAACCTGTTTAGCGGTCTAGTCTAGTTTCGTGAAATAATTAAATTGAATGGTTTTTGGTCGGATAAAAGTATGGGAAATTTTCCTAAAATCGTAATTATATATATGATTAATTTTGGTAAAGGTAATTTAAAGAAAATAATTTTGGAAATCGGACATTTTGGTTTAGTGACCATAATGTAAAAATGGTAAAGTTTGATTTAATGTTAAAAACGTAAAAGGCCACTGCTTTGAATCTTTAAGGAGTAATACCAATGGCTAATAGGGACTTTTCCACCTATTTTACAATTTTAATTAAATAATTATAATAAAAAATATCGAGGGAATTGAAACAATTTTTCATTTTCTCACAAATTGGATTTGATGATAGTTTTCTTCTCTCACTTTTCTCTCAAAATCCCTTCATCCAAACAACAAGATTTTCAAGGTAAACTCTAAATTTGATTTGTATTTCAAGGATGTAACACCCCAAAAATTTCCCAATTTTAAAACCCTAAATTTTAGGAATTTAAGATAAAAACCCTAAATTAATTTTAATAATTTGAATTTGGGAACATAATTGTTGTTAAAGGATTAAATTGAGTTTATTTAAAATTTTAGGGCCATTATATAAATTAAGTAAAGCTTGGATGCTATTATGCAAACCCCTAAATAGTGGGATGGCTTATAGTGCAATTTACCCATGAAATTGGTTATTTAAATATCACCAGCACTAAAACTTGTTTTCAAATCAATAGTTGCACGTCGTTATCTCCCTCTCTATCGACATCTTCTTTTTTTATGTTTCTTATTTCAATCGAACTTTGGTGTGTCTCTAGCATCCCACAACCTTAATTTTTGAAGGATTTCGATATAAGATCTGATGCAGTTTAAATATGTGTTTTAGACGACATTGATTTTGAAGAAGACGAACTACCACCTCTTTCGTATGTTCGATCTAACCATGCACGTACCACAAGGACTACACATGAGTATTCTTTTAGATTCTGATGTAAAATTTTATATCATAGGTTCCGATTCAACTAGATCCGAACGTGAGAGGCGTTCGTCTCGACGTTAGAGCTATTTCTGATTAAGGTGTGTTTTCTTCCGCTGCTATAATTAAATTACATGTATTTTTCTATGTGACGGTGTTTTACCCTTTATGTGATTATTTATATGTATTATGATTTTTATGGTTGATATCACGTGCATACGTTTTCAGAATATATTTTTACTACAATTTATGAAACCATGATTTATGGACTACGATTTATGAACTATTATTTATGGACTTATGGACTATGATTTATGAATTCTGTTTACGGAATATCGGATTTATGGAACTTTTTTATGAAATTTTATTTCTAATCATTGTATCATTGTATGAGCATGGGTTGGGATTTGTTCGGGGATGTTCAATGGTTTCACCCTCCAGGCTGGATTCCACTTCAGATTGACGGTTTAGTGAGGAGTTCTGGGGAAGTTTCCTCTTTGCGGTTGTAGTTGGCTACATTGCATTGCGCTTGTGATTTATGTGTTATGCTTTAAAGAATTTTAAAAAATATTACTATGTTTTTACGACTACGATTTTCTTGCACTTTAGAGATACACTGAGCTCTTTAGCTTACCCCCATAGTTTTCCTTTTTCAGATATCCTAGACTCTAGGTGACATGGTATTCATAGGATCTATTTATTTTATCGAATCTATTTTATCTTCAGTATGGACATACTTTATTTTCGTGAATATTGAATTATTAAGAATTGTAGAACGTGGCAATCGATCGAATAAAACCAAGAGGGGGGTGAATTGGATTTTTGAAAGTTGCGGCGGAAGCTAATTGCAAAGATAAAAATTGCAAAGCGATTTAGAGTGGTTCGACTTTCTAACCAAAGTCTACATCCACTACCTTAGCGTCCACACTAAGGATTTCCCACAAATTCACTAATTTGTCTTTCCTTTAAGGACAAGGAGTAACCTTACACACTTCAATAGACTTATACCCCAAAGTCTATTGAATCCTATCCCAAAGTTGGATACAAATGAGCAAACTAGAAAATCCTCACTAGGAATGTGTTTGCAAAGTTTAAGCTCTCTCACACACCCGAATAAACACTAGCTCAAGAATTACAACGAAGAACACTCTAGTGTTTTTCAAGAAAGATTGAAAAATAAGCACAAAATGATTTCTTGGAAGCTTGAATGTTTGTATTTGCTTTCTTAATGTTTCTTGATGATCCAATGCTGCATTTATAGTGTTGTTTGAGCATCTAGCCGTTAGGAGCCTTTGGGGGGTCTTTGGAGCCGTTGGGGATGTTTATTATTGACTTTAAAAAGCTCCCCTGCACTTAAGTTTCGAAACCTTTACCAAGGGTTTCGAAACTTTATAAATAGATTTGAATATTATGACCGTTACAGGCCAAAAGTTTCGAAACCTTCATAAGGTTTCGAAACCTTTACCCAGGTTTCAAAAACAGAGTGCTTCTGCCCAGTATAGTTTCGAAACTTTTAGATAGTTTCGAAACTTTCCTTCCAAAATGTATATTTTGGGCATTTGTTGACTTTTAAAAATGTAGTTCGATATACGTATTGAATCGAACTTTTTCAAAGCATTTTGTCAAGTTAAAATCGAGTTTTTGACAAATTTATTTCTTTAAAATTACTTTACAAATTTAGTCCTTTAAAAATTTCTTTTAAGTTATATCAAAATCAAAATAAGTTCAACAATCTCCCCCTTTTTGATATAACAAAACATTTTTATAAAAATTTGTTTTTGAAATAATTTGTTTAATATTTCAAATCTTTTTCATAAGCTCCCCCTTAATAAATGTCTTCATGAAAAATTTTAAAATTGTAATTTTAAAGACATATGAAATATTTGGATAAAAACTTTGATAAAAACAAATTTGCTCCTCTTAATCTTCTCCCCCTTTTTGTTATAGCAAAAAGGATAAATGGCTACACAAGCAACAAAAACGTTAATAGATCAATATAATTCAATAGCATATCATCCATAAAGCATATCATTCATGAAGCATATCATCCAAGATTTATAATCCAACAAAATAAAATTCATAGAAATATTCAATCAAAGAGCATAATATGTCTTAAAAACAAAGACTAAAGCGTAAATCAAAATAAGTCTAAAAATGTACCAATAACATCATAAAGTCATATAGAATGCAAATATGAACTAAACATCATCCTGAGGCATCTGTGGAAAAAAGTGAGTGTGGACATCGTGCATGTCATGCTCCAACGATGTAACTCGATCATCTATGCCACGAACGCGATCATCTATGCCACGAAGGTGAGCATCTAAGCTATCAAAACGCGTGACCATAGTCGCATATATACTCTCTAATGTAACCGGTGCCGGTGCCGGAGCTAGTGGATCCTCATCATCATCAAAGTCCTCTCCTCTATGAACCCAACCGTGATCTCCATGATACCATTGGGCTTTGTGACAAGATTTAATGTCAATAAAGCTCTTGTTCTTAACATGTGAATCTAAGGAAGTGTCAATATTGAGCTTCCTAAAAATATGGCTAAGAACATTCCCATAAGAGAGAGAGAATGAGGTGGGATTATGAATGATTTTGATGAGGTTGAGGAAAATGATGGTAGCAATATCGGGACGAGTCCTATCACGATATTGGCGTAGCCACCAATAATCACAAGCTCGCATACTAGTGGCTTTTCCGCCGGAGGGACGGAAGAACCAAGTAGTAAGGAGTAAAAAGAGGCGCTCCTCGAGAGGAAGGTGCGTAGGACTACCATCCGGGAAAGCGGGAATGTTATGAGCTACATTTTCATCTGAACTACCATCTAAAGGAACACCTAAATGATCAGCTATGATTTGAGGTGTTATATTGAATTCGGTACCCATAAGGTAAGAACGGATACCTATGATGGTGTTTCGATCCCTAGGTGATCGGATGAAAGAGGCATTGGCAAAAAAGGCACGAACTAATTTGTGATGGGTGTAGGGAGGAATGTTTAAATAATCGAGCCATTTCCAATCGGCAAATAGTTCAAAGAGATCAAAATTAAAATCTGGAGAAGTAAGAAAATCAAAATCAATAGTTCTTTCTTCTCTAACTTTTTTATTTTCATATATACTTTGATATTTATCTAGGTTATCCGAATCCCTAAAGCAACGATCCTCAAATTGAGGATTAGGATTAGAACCGGAATTTTGACCGATTTCATTGCGTTGACGTTTAGCTCTAGGAGGATTTGTTCTAGGAAGGATAACTCTAGGAGGCATGTTTTTAGGCAAAAAAAAAATTTGGTTTGGGAATATTATCAAACACTTTGTGGGCAAGAGTTTAAAGGTGTTTAAACAAAAGTTCTAACAAGATTGGGTGATACCTCCTGCAAAAACACAACATATATAACAATAAAATCAACCCACATTGTTCTAAAATTCTCTAGAACTAAATTCCTTAAAAAAATTTTTATAACCCCAAAAAAAAAAATTCTCAAAAACTTTAAGAAATAGAAGTTTTAAAGAAAAATTACCTCAAAAGTTGATGATAAAGATAATGAAAGCCCAAAGGATTGATGAAAGCTTGAAGATTTGAGCAAAGGTTTTGAGGATTTTTGAGAGAATTTGGGTTGTTAGCCGTTTAGGTTTGATAGAAAATAGGTTTGGGAGAAAAAATTGATTTATAAGCATAAAAACCCGTCCGAACTCGGCCTGTTTTAATGAAGGTTTCGAAACTTTGGGAAAGTTTCGAAACTTTCAGCCTAAAGTTTCGAAACTTTGGTTAAAAGTTTCGAAACTTTTGCCTCCAGTAGCAAAAGTTTATTCTGGGCACCTAAATGTTTCAAAACTTTGCTAAAGTTTCGAAACTATCCATCCAAGGTTTCGAAACTTTGTATAAGTTTCGAAACTTTGTCCTGTAATGACTTAGAAATTTTCAGATTTTGCCTCAAAATTGTTTCTAAAAGCATTCTAATATTATTATGATAATTATCAACATTAAAGACCATATTTGAACTAAAATCAAAGAATTTTACGCTTATAGTTGGATTTAAAAGTGACTATCTTAATTAAGGTCACAAAAAAAATTTAAACAATTAAGTACATAATATTGCTAATATTTAAGGCCTAAATACAAACAATTAACACATAAGGCCAAATATTGAGCAAACATGCAAAACATAACTCCCCCTCACTGAAAGCATTCATACAACATATGGGGAAACATGTTTCAACACAAAATATTCATATAAATTAACATGTAAGAGTAAATTTTGCATAAAAAGTTACCACTTGAACCAAGATATGTCGATTGAGCTTCTTCAAGTGTCCTTCCATTTTGTGTGTCTTAGAGCTTTCAAGTTTCTTCAAATTTGCATATCATGGCTCCAACACACCTACAAAAGGGAACTATGTATGTTTTGGTACCCAAACTCTTTTGGGTCCATAAGAGTTAGTTCCTAGTATTTTAGTCCCTTTGGGTATCCATTTAGACAAAAGATCAAAATCTTTATTAGCAATGAGTCCTTTTGGAACCCAAATGCTCCTAATTTTTTTTCGATTAGGTGATCTTTGTCTATACCCATGATAGTTCTTTCTAACATAGTTGGGTCTTGAATTTTCACATTTTTCAACTAATTTTGTCCCAACTTTGTTGAAAGAAGCTTTAAGATCATCAAGTTCCTTTTGATGATCTTCATGGACCTTTGAAAGTAAGTTTTGCAAGTCTTGATTTTTCTTTTCAAAATCATTTATTTGGACTTGCATTTCTTCGAACTTGCTTTCAAATTCCTTATTAGTCTTAGAGAGAGAGTCATTTTCATTTTTCAATTTTGAAGTAATTTTTCTATTTTTCAAAATCAACTTCTCATACTCTAAGGCTAATTCATTATAAACCTCTTGCAATTCATCAAAAGTATAATCAAATGAATAAGATGAATTAGAGGTTACCATTGAGTCATCCTCGATAGCCATAAGACACAAGTTGGCTACTTCATCCTCGTCCTCGTCGGAAGAGTCATCGCTCCAAGTAGCTACGTGAGCCTTGTGCTTCTTCCTCTCGTAGCTATTTTTCTTTAGTTGAGGACAATCGATCCTGATATGTCCCGGTTTGTTGCACTCATAGCAAGTTAGAGGATCTCTCCCTTTGTTGCTTTTGAAGCCCTCTTCTCTTTGGAATCTCCTTCCTTTGTTAGTCAACATGAAGTTTTTGAATCTTTTGGCAAACATAGCCATTTCTTTTTCTTCATCTTCTTCACTAGAATCATCATCCTTTTTGGATGCTTTAAGGGCAAGACCAACTTTCTTTTTCTCCACTTCCTTCTTCTTTTCTTCCTTGCCCGTTGACATCATCTCGTGAGTAAGCAAGGAACCAATAAGCTCATCCAATTTGAGAACTTTGAGGTCCTTTGCTTCTATTATGGCGGTTTTCTTTGAATCCCATGAATCGGGAAGAGAGTAGATCATCTTCCTCACAAGTTTGTCCTCGGGGATTACTTCGCCATAACCTTTCAAACCATTTACGATCATGGAGAATCGATCGGACATGGTTTTGATGTCTTCCTCGGGGTCCATCTTGAAGTTCTCATAACTTAGATTGAGGAGCCCGATTTTGGTCTCCTTCACTTGATTTGTACCTTCATGTGTAACTTCAAGTTTGTCCCAAATTTCTTTTGCATTGGAACAAGATGACACCCTTCCATACTCGTCCGGGCCAAGGGCACAAAAGATGAGATGCATAGCTTTTGCATTTGTTGAGAATCCCTTGTCTTCTTCAACACTCCATGTTTCAATATTGCTCGTTGGTGCTATGTATCCTCTCATGATGATTTTCCAAGCTTCAAGATCATAAGCTTGGATGAAGAGCTTCATGCGGTTTTTCCAATACGCATAATTTACTCCATTGAAGAAAGGCGGTTTGTTGGTGGGTTGAGAATCTCCCCAAACAACAATATTGGAGGTGGATGCCATGGATGACTTTGTGGATGATTGCACACTTCTTGGATCTTTTTCAAGAGGTTGTAAGACCTTCTAATGAACCAAGCTCTGATGCCAATTGTTGAACGTGGCAATCGATCGAATAAAACCAAGAGGGGGGGGGGGGTGAATTGGATTTTTGAAAGTTGCGGCGGAAGCTAATTGCAAAGATAAAAATTGCAAAGCGATTTAGAGTGGTTCGACTTTCTAACCAAAGTCTACATCCACTACCTTAGCGTCCACACTAAGGATTTCCCACAAATTCACTAATTTGTCTTTCCTTTAAGGACAAGGAGTAACCTTACACACTTCAATAGACTTATACCCCAAAGTCTATTGAATCCTATCCCAAAGTTGGATACAAATGAGTAAACTAGAAAATCCTCACTAGGAATGTGTTTGCAAAGTTTAAGCTCTCTCACACACCCGAATAAACACTAGCTCAAGAATTACAGCGAAGAACACTCTAGTGTTTTTCAAGAAAGATTGAAAAATAAGCACAAAATGATTTCTTGGAGGCTTGAATGTTTGTATTTGCTTTCTTAATGTTTCTTGATGATCCAATGCTGCATTTATAGTGTTGTTTGAGCATCTAGCCGTTAGGAGCCTTTGGGGGGTCTTTGGAGCCGTTGGGGATGTTTATTATTGACTTTAAAAAGCTCCCCTACACTTAAGTTTCGAAACCTTTACCAAGGGTTTCGAAACTTTATAAATAGATTTGAATATTATGACCGTTACAGGCCAAAAGTTTCGAAACCTTCATAAGGTTTCGAAACTTTCAGGCCAAGGTTTCGAAACCTTATGAAGGTTTCGAAACCTTTACCCAGGTTTCAAAAACAGAGTGCTTCTGCCCAGTATAGTTTCGAAACTTTTAGATAGTTTCGAAACTTTCCTTCCAAAATGTATATTTTGGGCATTTGTTGACTTTTAAAAATGTAGTTCGATATACGTATTGAATCGAACTTTTTCAAAGCATTTTGTCAAGTTAAAATCGAGTTTTTGACAAATTTATTTCTTTAAAATTACTTTACAAATTTAGTCCTTTAAAAATTTCTTTTAAGTTATATCAAAATCAAAATAAGTTCAACAAGAATATTATGGGATTTTGATGTAATTTCATATTTGGGGCTTATTATTTTTACCATGCATTTTCAGACATTAAAATTGAGAGTTTTCTTTAAATTATAAGATTATTATTTTAACGTTTGGATTTTATAAATATTGAGACACTTTATATTAAATTTGAGAGTTTTATTTAAATCAATGTTCGGGTCAGGTTAGGCTGGTGGAATATTGATTTCCCTAAACCACCTTTTAACGACTCGAACAACTGACTACCGGTTCCACCAGCCTAACCCGACACGCAAAACATCTACGCTCAAAATTGGGGCGTTATAGAGGCATCAGGACTTCCTGAGGTAGTGTTGTCGGTCATTGTCGAGGTAATGTTACCGGGCATTGCCGAGGCTTGTGGTATTGACGTGGCATTCTCAGTACTCTTCTCAGCCTCATTAAGTGTTGTTGCGACATTTTTTTGTTCAGGCTCCTCAATCTTTAACGGGGCAATTTGCTACATAGATGATCAGTGCTTAAAAGTTCTATATTTTACCCATCATTTATCCTTATTTTTGCTGCACTCAAGCATGTTTAACTGCATTTTAGGTTAAGTTTTGCATAAATATCACATTTAGATAAAACTGCGCAGATACTGCTAAATTTGGTTACTTTTGCAGGTATCTGCCGTGGCAGCAGTCGTGACAGCACCCAGGGCAGCAATCGTGGCAGGCGCTGGGCAGCGATGCAGAAAATCTGGAATGAGCAGTCAAGGAGGACGTTGCTGCCATGGTTGCCACCGTAGCAGACGGTGAAGGCAGGCGAAGGGCAGAGAAGCAGAAGAGCTGAACTGGACAAGCAGACAAAGAGGACGATGCTGCCATGGAGCTGCCGTGACAGCATGGGGACAACAGTTTTACGGAGAGGAAAAGCAAAGTGGACCTCGATAGATAGAAAAAATTATGCTCGTCTGTCGTGTGAAAACCATATATTTTTCCAAGCCCCGGATCAAAAGATATGTCAAGCCAAAGCTCAAGGAGAGGAAATCCCATGAAACAAGGAGGCGGCTGGAAAGTATATTCCTTGAAGATTTAGTCTTTATTAGAATCATACTTTTAATTAAAGTTGTAATCCTTGTTAAATTAGATAACTTGAGCCCAAAGCTTATATAAGGGCATGTATTTTAACCTAGGGCAGATCTCAACCTCCACATCCCATAACCCATAGCCGATTTCCCTTTAAACCGACAACCAAAAACCCTCTGCCGTCTACCCGTCGTCTACCCGCCGTCGACATGTTCTAAAACCCCCCCTAGGGCCACGGGTTGATTTGTAAAGTAGTTGCAAGGGTTGTTTTGTTTTAGGAATTTTCAGTTCAATAAAATAAACTTCAAATTCTCTTATTTTGGTTATTAATATCTTGCAAGAGAATCGGGAGAGCATTGTGAGGTTATCTATTTTCTTAGCATCGGGAGAGTTAAGTATACGAAAGAAATAAGAGCAAGTTCTCTAGTTTATAGTTGAACTATCTCGTGCCTAGGGATAGGGCGAGGTTAAGTGGCTAAAGAAGAATCCATACACATCGGTGTTCATCCTTCGATTCACGCCGGGAGGTATCATCAAGACGTGATCATCGACAGACTTGGACCTAGGGATAGGCCAAGGCAGATCTGGGATTCTTGCCAAACTTGAAAGTACTGAGTTGGTGTGTTTGCTGCCGCGACGACCAACGGACAGCTGCCGCGACAGGTGCTGCCAGCGACAGGCGCGACGACAGAACTGGAGTTCCTAAGCAATACAATATCTGCACTACTGAGCAATTCAATACCATCTCATTCTCTCTATCTTGATTTTTCTACTTTTATTTTCCAGTATTCTTTATTATTTTCGTGACAATATCTTAATCTATTCTTTTCCCCTTGTGCAGATAGCGAAGGAAAGGGTTAGCCCAGTCCCTGTGGAGACGATATCCGATACTCTAGTATCACTTTATTACTTGCGACGTGTACACTTGCACTCAATTGCGATAGACACTTTTACACGCAACAAGTTTTTGGTGCCGTTGCCGGGGACTGGCAACACACTCTTACCCTAGCTTCTACACTTTTCTTTTTTTTTCTTTTTCTTTTTTATTTTTTTCTTTTTCTATAAAAAAAATCAGGTGAAATACAGGTTTAAGGAGCATCAACATGCCAGGAAAAACCATTCGAGAGCTGATGTGGGAAAGTTCTTGCAATTACCGTAAAGGTAATCATGCATTCGAAAGTCGTCCCTATTTTTCCGGTGAATATATGGACAACCAACGAGGGAACCAACAAGAACAAGATATGCCGCCACGACAGCAACAGGGGCAGCAAATGTCGATGCCGCAGCAGCAAAATTTTTTATGGTACGATCAAAACCCACAAATTTTTTTATACCATAACAGTTTTGCTGCAGAACCCGACCTGCCCTGGCAATGTCATCATCCTCAAGAGCAGTCAAAATCCTTAGAAGACACACTGCAAGCCTTCTTGGCAATCACTCAAAAAGTGTCAGCCTCTACGAACGCAAGTATCGCCAAGATGGATGAACTCTTGAGCAGACCAGTCCTCATTCATGCCACAGATGAACCTGAAATCCTGAGGCAAGACGACGAGGATGCCCATGTGAAGGAATACCCAACATATGATGAGTCTGAGCAACAACCTGCCATGGCAATGACCGAGGAGCCGGAATGGAGCAACACCGCGACAATGCTAAGTGAAATTCAAGAGAATGTCACGGCAGCAACAACTTTTGAGGCAGAAACTCTAGTCAAAGCGGAAACTGCCGCCTCGACAGAAACTGTCGCCTCGACAGCAACTGCCGCCTCGACAGCAACTTCCACCTTGGCAGCAACTGCCGCCTCGACCGCAACTGATGCTGAAGCAGCAACCACATCAGAGGCAAATTCTCAACCCACTACCTCGATTATGCCTGACCAAGATTGCACACATCCATCCCTGTCATGGCACTCGTACGACCACCTAGAAGAGCTACCCACTGACAATGCCTCGCCGATGGAATATGAGCAGGTAATAAACGAACCTTTTGAATTCTTTGAAAACTCACAAATTTCATTGCAGGTATTAGAGGAACCAAAGCCGGTGGACATAGAATCATCAAAGTCTCTATTGACGGAGATCTACGAGTGGTCAACAAAATTTAGTATAGAGAGTGATGGCACTTACCAATGTCCCATTGACCTGCAAAGTAACCTGACAACGAACTGTCAAAATAACTGGCTGCCGCAGCAGCAGACACGACAGCAAGGGCTACATTCAACCACAACAACATTCAACGAAAACAAGGTAAGTTTGTGGCCGAATGTCAATTTGATTTTTTCTAATCATATATTCATGCCCTCAGAAACATTACCAAGAAGGGAGGACTTCATGGACTACAAAGGGAAGAGAAAG
This sequence comes from Hibiscus trionum, assembly GCA_030270665.1. Lineage (NCBI taxonomy): Eukaryota > Viridiplantae > Streptophyta > Magnoliopsida > Malvales > Malvaceae > Hibiscus > Hibiscus trionum. The sequence continues at coordinate 17,366,967 of BSYR01000010.1, forward strand.
AAAGGAGCCTCCACCATGAGAATAATCACCAGATGGAGGGTACGGATGGACTTCAAGAAGTACCGGAAACGACCCCTCAAGCATCAATAGAACAGGGAGTAGTTACTTTAGGAGATGCCCCTCAAGGCACTCCTAATTTAACTTATTTTATTTTTATTTTATCTTTATTATTTTAGGAATTAGAAATTTGATATTAGTTTTTAGTTTGTTTTTGTTATTTGGTAAACAAAGAAAAACCCTTGCAATGACGATACAAGCAACCCGAGGAAGCTCTGCCTCCACCCCTGCCGCGGCAGCACTCATACTCTCAGGGCAGCATTCACAGCTCCTCCGACAAAGTCCAAAGAGACTGCCCGCCGACAGCTCCTCTTCCAAAGCTCCAGCAGCAGCGACGACAGCCACACAACTTAAGTTTTCTTTTTCTTTTTCTCTGTCGCCTGCTATATATATTATCTTTTTGTGATGTTTGACTTTTTTGTCATCTTTTTCTTTTTGTTTTTCATCTTTTGTGTCATGCATTGAGGACAATGCAACCCTTGAGTTTGGGGGTAGGCAGTCCTCCTAATTATTAATATAATATTGCATTTAGTTTTAATTGTGTCGCATTTATTTTATGCAAAAAAAACTGAAAATATTGGAAATTTTGGTTGAAAACTTAAAACTGAACTTACCTGTCGTGACAGCTCTGTCGTGGCAGCAACTTTAGGATAGTCTTTAGGAGAAGTTTAGAGCCTTTCTATAGTTCTGAAAACTTAAACACCATTGTGACTGTTATAATGCTTAGACTTCTTTTAGCCAAACTAGAATAGAAAACTTAGCACTTAGAGTAGAAAAGAGACTAGAATCTCAGGAAACCTAGAGGTGCCTACCACTGGCTATAGGCAGATAACCAGAGAAAAACTTCTAGAGGTGCCTATCACCGGCTCTAGACAGTTAACTAGAGGTGCCTGAAATACTGGCTCTAGTAGAAAAGAGAAGAAATTAGAAAAAAGGGAAATAACTAGAGGTGCCCGATTCTGGCTCTAGTAAGAAAAAGAAAGAAAACAGTCTCGTAAGAAAAACTCTAAACAAGCTAAAGAATAATATTCTAGTGAAACTAAGAGAGTCTTGGCATATAACTGTTCACAAGCATGCACACACTGCACGAGGGCTATAGAGAGATTCCGGACAGATCCTAGATTATCCGACAGGGTGCTGCCGTCACAGGGAACGAACGACGGGTAAGGGAAAGTTCACTGTTTGAAAGCCAAAACAAAAATATTTCATTTTTCTTTTAGGTCTGAATTGCTTGAGGACAAGCAAAGATTTGAGTTTGGGGGTGTGATCAATGCTTAAAAGTTCTATATTTTACCCATCATTTATCCTTATTTTTGCTGCACTCAAGCATGTTTAACTGCATTTTAGGTTAAGTTTTGCATAAATATCACATTTAGATAAAACTGCGCAGATACTGCTAAATTTGGTTACTTTTGCAGGTATCTGCCGTGGCAGCAGTCGTGATAGCACCCAGGGCAGCAATCGTGGCAGGCGCTGGGCAGCGATGCAGAAAATCTGGAATGAGCAGTCAAGGAGGACGTTGCTTCCATGGTTGCCACCGTAGCAGACGGTGAAGGCGGGCGAAGGGCAGAGAAGTAGAAGAGCTGAACTGGACAAGAAGACAAAGAGGACGATGTTGCCATGGAGCTACCGTGGCAGCATGGGGACAACAGTTTTACGGAGAGGAAAAGCAAAGTGGACCTCGATAGATAGAGAAAATTATGCTCGTCTGTCGTGTGAAAACCATATATTTTTCCAAGCCCCGGATCAAAAGATATGTCAAGCCAAAGCTCAAGGAGAGGAAATCCCATGAAACAAGGAGGCGGCTGGAAAGTATATTCCTTGAAGATTTAGTCTTTATTAGAATCATACTTTTAATTAAAGTTGTAATCCTTGTTAAATTAGATAACTCGAGCCCAAAGCTTATATAAGGGCATGTATTTTAACCTAGGGCAGATCTCAACCTCCACATCCCATAACCCATAGCCGATTTCCCTTTAAACCGACAACCAAAAACCCTCCGCCGTCTACCCGTCGTCTACCCGCCGTCGACATGTTCTAAAACCCCCTAGGGCCACGGGTTGATTTGTAAAGTAGTTGCAAGGGTTGTTTTGTTTTAGGAATTTTCAGTTCAATAAAATAAACTTCAAATTCTCTTATTTTGGTTATTAATATCTTGCAAGAGAATCGGGAGAGCATTGTGAGGTTATCTATTTTCTTAGCATCGGGAGAGTTAAGTATACGAAAGAAATAAGAGCAAGTTCTCTAGTTTATAGTTGAACTATCTCGTGCCTAGGGATAGGGCGAGGTTAAGTGGCTAAAGAAGAATCCATACACATCGGTGTTCATCCTTCGATTCACGCCGGGAGGTATCATCAAGACGTGATCATCGACAGACTTGGACCTAGGGATAGGCCAAGGCAGATCTGGGATTCTTGCCAAACTTGAAAGTACTGAGTTGGTGTGTTTGCTGCCGCGACGACCAACGGACAGCTGCCGCGACAGGTGCTGCCAGCGACAGGCGCGACGACAGAACTGGAGTTCCTAAGCAATACAATATCTGCACTACTGAGCAATTCAATACCATCCCATTCTCTCTATCTTGATTTTTCTACTTTTATTTTCCAGTATTCATTATTATTTTCGTGACAATATCTTAATCTATTCTTTTCCCCTTGTGCAGATAGCGAAGGAAAGGGTTAGCCCAGTCCCTGTGGAGACGATATCCGATACTTTAGTATCACTTTATTACTTGCGACGTGTACACTTGCACTCAATTGCGATAGACACTTTTACACGCAACAATAGACTCATCATGTGTTGGGTAGTCTTTCTCATTGGCATCCTCTCGACTTGGGGGTTATAGTTGTTCCCCATGCATTGGGAAGCTCTCTTCGCTGCTTTTTGTCCTCTTGCCTTGGGACTTTAGTATCCCTAGGAATGTTGTTGGGGCATGTTATCCATGGTATATGTGGATTTCCTTAATCAATCTTCTGATTCTCTCACGAGTACATTCATCCTGGATATACACGCATCCATGGAATTTAATAGCTCTTGACGAGGACTACATTGCCATGACATATATGTTGTCGTGGCACTTGGGTGCTGATAAGGACTACATTGCCAAGGCATGTATGTTTCTGCGACATCTGTTGCTGCGGCAAAATTATTATGGTAAAAAAAATTCGAGGTTTTTGATCATAACATGAAGGATTTTGTTGCTGGTTGCATCTATGGTTTTCCATGTACTCTTGTGCACCGAAAAGGTGATGGCAATTTTCAAACACATGCTGTTCACCACAAATAGCACAAGAGTTTTCCACGGTATAGGTTCTTTCAGCTTTTCTCGGCTGATTCTTATCTTCCAACATCAACTCTCGAATAGGTTTACTTTTATTTCCCCATATATTGATGTCCCTTAATTTGTAGCGCACCTGTTTTTTTAATAAAACAAGCAAAAAACAATAGTTAGTTAAACTAAAAAGTAAAAAATGCAATAACAAAAACAACAAACACCAATTGTCAATCCCGGCAACGACACCAAAAAACGTGTTGCGTGTAATAAGTGCTACGTAATTGTGCAAGTATATATGTCGCAAGTAACAAAGTGATATGAGTATCGAGTATTATCTCCACAGGGATTGGTTTGGGCCACTCTGCTTAAGTTACTGCACTATGAAAATAAAAACATAAATATGTGATATTTAGTTTTCTAACTAATGAATAAACTCAAGAACAATTAATAGGAAAAATCTTAGAGAAGAGGAAATGTTCTTATTTGTTACTTGATGAGGTGTGTTGGGCTTAGCAAACCCTCAAGCAAGGGAAACCCTTTTATTGGTTGTTAGAGAGGTGATAAATAATTAATAATCCCCTAATCCTCTATAAATAAGAAAAGAATGAAGATGAGTATGGCTTCTTGATTTCCTACCGAGCATAAACTCTTCTTTAGAAAACAAGCAAGCTCCTCCATTTCTATCTTCAACCTCAAGCTTTATGCAAGCCCCTCCATTGAATACAAAACCAAAGCTTTCTCTTCCTTCGTATGAGAGTCTTGTTTAATCCATTCAAATATGAGTAGGAGGATTTAAGCATCGAACGAGGTATTATCAACCATAAAGTCTTAACCGAGAAAGGTGAGTGTAGTCGGTGTCTCGAGAGTGGCTAGGTGCCATCTCGAATCATTGGTTATCGATTTATTAACCATTGATTTCCAAGGGTTTTGCATGAAGCATTATTATAGTCATATTGGTAAGTATTTGGTAAGTATTGCATCGACTCATTGTTCGTAGCATTGCTATCACTATCATGGAAATCATTGAAGCATCGACATGTTAGAATCATTGACGTGAATTACTATTATTGCTTATTGACATGGAAATCGTGATCGTTGAGTTATTGATATGTCATTATTGCTATTGGATTATTGATATCGATGTTGATGTGGAATTATTGTTAAGGAATCATGCATACTAAACTATTGTTATTGGACCTTGGATTCGAAGTATTGGAAATAATTGGCATGCCATAGAATTCATGAGCTCAGTGCACGGGTGGACTACGGTCCTAGGGCTACGGCCTATATTGATTTGGTGAGGCGGAGGGATGTATTGAGTTTGGTCTTATTGGCGATGTCAATGTGATTAACCATTTATTGATTTGGCGAGGAGGTGGAATACGTGTATCCATATACCATGAATCGATCCAAGGGAACTATTGATTATTGATATTGTTGCTATGATATCATGATATTGACTATTGATGATATGACATTATGCTTCGTTATGAATAAGTAGCATACTATGTTATTGCATACTTAGTATTATGATTTTCTTAAAAGCATGTACATGGCATATTATGTTCATTCATTGTTTATGACTACCTCAATAGGCAAATTATGCCTAATGCATTCCATTGCATCCATTTCAGGATAGACAAGTTTTAGGATCGAGATCAAAGGAGTTGAAGCGTTGCACAAGTCACAATCAAACTCTAAGTAATGTATATTGACCCTTTGAAGTCCTAGTTGGTGGGAAAGTCTATGTTTAAGTCTTTTAAGTCTCTTTTGAGGTGTCCATGTTGTGGTTGAGTGCTACTGGTATGATATGTTAAAGTTGAGTCTTTATGGGATATGAAATGACCTTAAAATGTATGTTTGGGATCTAAATGATAAAAACTAGGTAAATGCATTTATATGATCACGAATTTTGGCATGGTAGTAGTTTAGATCATTGAAATGTTGTGTGTAAAATTTCATTGCATTTGGACATTTTTCAACATGTTAAATTAAAGAAAAACCAACAAGAATCGGTCATTACAGGTCAGGCCTATCGAAACGGGTGATGACGTTTCGAAACGGGTAAGCATAATTGAACCTTAGTCAATACTATGTACCGAAACGAGTAGGGATGTTCTAAAACATTTTGTCACTGGAGACCTTTGTTTCGATACGGGTTTACAACGTATCGAAACGAGTCAAAATCTAAGTCAAGGGTAGTCAACCCATACCGATACGGGTGCTCCTGTATCGATACAGTCTAAGAAGGAAAGTTAACAAGATTAACCTTTTTCCTCCCATATCGAAACGACCCTGAGCGTTTCGATACAAGGTTAGTTAAAAGTGGTTCTTTTATGAATGAAATGAATTAATACATATATTGGAATGTTTGTCTGTGAAATTTACTAAATGTTATTTAAAAGTTGAAATTTTATCGCACCGAACACCGCAATGTTCATTGGTAACACGTTCCGGCCTGGTTCTCTACCAGGCCGGGAAGGGGGTGTTACATTTGTGGTATCAAAGCTAGAGTTCAGTCAGTTCTGGACTAAACCTATGTGTGTTTGTATTGTTTGTTATGTTACTTTGCCACCTAAAAGTTATTCTGTTGAGTATTGTAACTTGTCAACTAATTTGATCTATTTTTATATAGATATGTCTCAAAGTAATGAAGCTTGTGATAATGAGTTTTCTTCTAACTCCTCGACTCATGGCGAGGAGGTACGAGGAGGAAATCCCCCGAATCCACAAAACTCTCATGTTCGGGGTGTGGAGAATGAAGTACCTACGGCTCAGGCAGAGTGTTATCGGAACATGGCTGATATGTTTCAGCAATTTATGAATGTGATAAAGACTAATCAAGTTGTACAACCTACGCCACCTGTTGCTCAACCTCTTCGAGCTCCTATCGATAAGTTATCTCAATATCGAGCCTACACCTTTACTAGTCAGGATGATGATGATCCTGAAATTGCCGAGTATTGGTTAGACAATACCTTAAGAATTTTGAATAAACAATTACGGTGTTCGGATGAACATTAGCTTGAATGCGCTCTTGCATTGCTTGCTGATGAAGCTTTACTATGGTGGGAGACTACCATTCTTACCGTCTTTAAAGATACCGTAAATTGGGAATTCTTCCTGAAAGAGTTTCGTAAGAAGTATATAAGCGAATTCTATCTTACCGAAAGGTGAAGCATCTTCCTTCATCTTAAACAAGGTGGACGGCCGATCGAACAATACATCCACGACTTTTTCCAGTATTGTAGATATGGCGCTGAGTTTATGAAGAAAGAGGAAGAAAAGTGTCAAATGTTCATTGTTGGACTTAACGATGAGTTACGTACCATGTTCACAACATTGCGTATCACCAATTTCCAAGATCTTGTAAACAAAGTTAAAGCTACAGAAGAAGCATAGAGAGGTCAGAGAGCTAGTGGATCCAACAAGTCTGAAAAGAGAAATCGAGATGAGTCTCAGTTCTCATGATCTTCTAAGAAATGGAAGCATCACAGCTCAGAACAAAATGGGTATTCGCAACCTTCCCAGTTTGAATATGTTGCCAACTCCTAAGTTGTATCTCGTTCTCCATCGGGTATCAATCCCATTGAAAGTAATGCTGGTTCTAGACAAGGGACAAAAATTTCCAAGTGTAATTTTTGTCAACGACGACACGAAGGGCAATGCCGTAAGAAATCCAGTGCCAGTTTCTTTTGTGGAGAGATGGGTCATCTCATTTGAGAATGTTCGGAGAACCCTAACAAGCTGGTGTTTGTATCGACCAATCTGTCCCCTGCTCAATCTTTTCGATGCAAGGGAGCAAGACAAGGATCCTTTGGAAATCCGGGAGGATCGAGATCGTCGAAAGTAACAAGTAAACCCGAGTCTAAAGCTTCAGCACGGATATTTCACATCCAGGGCAAGGACTCAGAAATCGATCACGACACCATCTCATGTAAGAAATTTGACCTTAATGTTTAAGTTATATTGATAAGAAATTCCTGTTGAAGCAAATCTTAGATAAGAACTCATCTGTAAAGTAAAGAACTTGGACTGAGCGTATCGGTACGAGAAGGATACGTATCGAAATGACCCAGGTAAAGGCGTATCGATACGAATATAGGTGTATCGAAACGGTTTAACGGTCTTAACCGAATTCTGGGCTTTTGCCTAGCCGTATCGATACGGTTTGGAGTGTATCGATACGAGTACCCATTTTTTATATGATTATGGATAAGACTGGAAAGAAATTAGGGGATGATGACTCATCTATGTGCTTGTCACCCAATTGATATAAAACCATCAGAAACATGGTAAGGTGTCGCGTAGATATGAAGAGGTGAAGAGATAAACTTTGAAAAGCCTTAAAAATATTTTGATTGGTTCATAGAAAGGTGGGTATGAGACAAACTTTTTATTCGTATAAATTGATAGACTCTCTAAGCTATACCAATGCCATAAACCCATCTTCGTTCCAAGAGATCAAAATAAGCATTCTTCCTGAAAATACCACAGTTTCCAAGTAATGTCTAATCTAGTCAAGAAACCAATTAAACCGGAACAAGAAAGACTTCCTTGTAGTTTTTTCCAAGGCGAAAATCCAATAGAGCAGTGCCATAGGAGAACTGGAACTTGTTTTAATTGTGGTAAGACAACTCATCTCATTCGAGATTGCCCTAAGAAATCTTACAAGAAGCATCGACATGTAAGTGCAAAACGAACTTGGCCGGAAGGATTAGGAAAGATGAATTCTTCATCCCCGGAAGATTCTGATCCTGAAGAGTGCACTGATGAGCAACCCGAAGCTGCATGTAAGAATTCGAGGACGAATTCTTTTCTAAGGGGGGAACAGTTGTAACACCCCAAAAGCTAGCCTAGTCAGATTAGGGTTCCGGAGGCCAGAAATCCACCAGAAAATTTTGGTTAATTGCATTGATATTGCATGAGATATAAATTGTATATATCCGTGGCAAAGAACCCTTTGGAAAATCACAAATAGAGCTTTTAAGGTCAGCGTTCCAATACGGATTAGGGGCGTATCGAAACGACAGAGCAAGGGCGTATCGGAACGATTATGGGCGTATCGATACGGTATAACATTTTTAACTACTTGTTTGGACTTTTGCTTACCCGTATCGATACGACCTCGCGTGTATCGATGCAGTACGCTGTAGAAAACAGGGTAGGTGCTACCAAAGTTAAAATTTGCGGCCCTTGGTGAGTCACCTACTTGCTTGGCATCTCCTCACATGTTTTTAAGCTGAGTAAGTGACTTTTTGTCAGCAATTATAATGTGAATTGATGAGAATAAGTAAATAGGAAAAATCATAGAGAAGAGGAAATGTTCTTATTGGTTACTTGATGAGGTGTGTTGGGCTTAGCAAACCCTCAAGCAAGGGAAACCCTTTTATTGGTTGTTAGAGAGGTGATAAATAATTAATAATTCCCTAATCCTCTATAAATAAGAAAAGAATGAAGAGGAGCATGCCTTTTTGATTTCCTACCGAGGCTAAACTCTTCTTTAGAAAACGATCAAGCTCTCCCATTTCCATCTTCAACTTCAAGCTTTAAGCAAGTACCTCCATTGAAGACAAAACCAAAGCTTTTTCTTCCTTCGTTTGAGAGACATGTTTAATCCATTCAAATATGAGAAGGATGATTTAAGCATCGAACGAGGTATTATCAACCATAAAGCCTTAACCGAGCAAGGTGAGTGTAGTCAGAGTCTTGAGAGTGGCTAGGTGCCATCTCGAATCATTGCTTATCGATTTATTAACCATTAATTTCTAAGTGTTTTGCATGAAGCATTATTATAGTCATATTGGTAAGTATTGCATCAACTCATTGTTCATAGCATTGTTATCACTATCACAGAAATCATTGAAGCATCGACATGTAAGAATCATTGACATGAATTACTGTTATTGCTTATTGACATGGAAATCATGATTGCTGAGTTATTGATATCTCATTATTGCTATTGGATTATTGATGTGGAAATATTGTTAAAGAATCATGCATACTGAACTATTGTTATTGAACCTTGGATTCGAAGTATTGGATACAATTGGCATGCCATAGAATTCATGAGCTCAGTGTACGGGTGGACTACGGTCTTAGGGCTACGGCCTATATTTATTTGGCGAGGTGGAGGGATGTATTGAGTTTGGTCTTATTGGCGATGTTAGTGGGATTAACCATTTATTGATTTGGCGAGGAGGTGGAATTCGTGTATCCATATACCATGAATCGATCCAATGGAACTATTGATTATTGATATTGTTGCTATGATATCATGATATTGACTATTGATGATATGAAATTATGCTTCGTTATGAATAAGTAGCTTACTATGTTATTGCATACTTAGTATTATGATTTTCTTGAAAGCATGTACATGGCACATTATGTTCATTCATTGTTTATGACTACCTCACTAGGAAAAGTATGCCTAATGCATTCCATTGCATCTATTTAAGGATAAACAAGTTTTGGGATCTAGATCGGAGAAGTTGAAGCGTTGCACAAGTCACAATCAAACTCTATGTAATGTATATTGACCCTTTGAACTCCTAGTTGATGACAAAGTCTATGTATAAGTCTATTAAGTCTCTTTTGAGGTGTCCATGTTGTGGTTGAGTTCTAAAGGTATGATATGTTAAAGTTGAGTCTTTCTGGGATATGAAATGACCTTAAAATGTATGTTTGGGCAATAATGGTAAAAACTGGGTAAATGCATTTATATGATCGCGAAATTTGGCATGATAATAGTTTATACCATTGAAATGTTGTGTGCAAAATTTCATTGCATTTGGACATTGTTCAACATGTTAAATTGAAGAAAAACCAGCAAGAATCTGTCATTACAGGTCAGGCCGTATCGAAACGGGTGATGACGTTTCGAAACGTGTAAGCATAATTGAACCTTAGTAAATAGGGTATACTGAAACAGGTAGGGATGTTCTGAAACATTTTTTCATTAGAGACTTCTTTTTCGATACGTGTTCACAAAGTATCGAAAACAAGTCTAAGTCTAAGTCAAGGCTAGTCAACCTGTACCAATATGAGTGCTCCTGTATCGATACAATCTAAAAAGGAAAGTCAACAAGATTAACCTCTGTCCTCTCGTATCGAAACGGCTCTGAGTGTTTCGATACAAGGTTAGTTAAAATTGGTTCTTTTATGAATGAAATGAATTAATACGTATATTGGAATGTTTGTGTGTGAAATTGACTAAATGTTATTTAAAAGTTTAAATTTTATCGCACCGAACACCGTACTGTTCATCGGTAACACGTTCCGACCCGGTTCTGTACCAGGCCGGGAAGTGGGTGTTACATCATGTTATAGGTTATTCTACTAATAACCCACTTTCTTTATCCTTTAACTTCTCAAAGTCGTTTCATATTTTAGGTTACAACCTCTTTTTGCACTATATTTATGGTTACACTACACTCGCACCATATTTTAGGTTACAACCTATCTTTACACCATATTTCAGGTTACACTATACTCGCACCAAAAATTAGGTTACACAATATTTCATGTTACACTATACTCGCACCACATTTTAGGTTACAACCTATTTTTGCACCACATTTCAGGTTACAACCTATTTTGCCCTACATTTCATGTTACAACCTATTTTTACCTTCTTTATTAACTAACTTAGGGATTTTCAACTAGGGTATTTTTAGGGTGTCACAAGAGTGGTGGACCAGCTCGATTCTATTCTCACCGTGAGGGCCGGAATGACACAAATGTGATCGCAGGTACCTTCTCCTTGCAATCCTTGCCATTTGTTTGTGTTGATAGATTCTGGTTCTACACATTCATACATTTTGCATGAGCATGCTCGGTTGCTTGATGTGCCATTAGAATTTCTTGATATGGGTATGCAAGTTACGAGTTAGTTTGGTGAAATTGTAGTTGTTATGAAGTTTTATAGAAGGTTTCCTTTGATGATTTAAGGACATGTGTTTCCTGTTGATGTAATGGAGTTACCTTTCTATGGTTTCAATGTTATTCTTGGGTTGGATTGGTTGTCGAAACATAAGGCTATGGTTAATTGTGAGACCAACCATGTTTCTTTAAAGTTTGCCGATGATTTTGAAGTTGTGGTGGTGGGTGAGAACATTAAGTTCTTGTCCAATGCTTTTTCGGCGGTGGAAGCTCACAAGTTGATGAAAGGGGGTTGCCAAGCTTATTTGGCATATTTGTTGAACCCAAATATGAAGGAAGCACGTTCGCAAGATATTCGAACAGTTTGTGATTTTCTGGGGGTGTTTCCGAAAGAGTTACATGGGTTGCCACCAGATATAGAGGTTGAGTTCTGTATAGAGATGTTTGTGGATACAGCTCTGGTATCCATTTCTCCTTATCGAATGTCACCAAAGGAGTTAAAGGAATTAAAGATGCAGCTTCAATAGTTGCTAGATTGTGGTTTTATTAGGCCAAGTATCTCGTCTCAAGGAGCTCCAGTTTTGTATGTTAAGAAGTAGGATGGGACGATGCAAATGTGTGTAGACTATCAACAATTGAATAAGTTGACGATAAAGAACAAGTACCCTTTACCTCAGATTGATTATCTTTTTGATCAGTTTCGTGGTGCTGATGTGTTTTCGAAGATTGATCTAAGGACGAGGTATTATCAGCTTAAACTGAAGGATAAGGATGTACCAAAGATGGATTTCCGTACGATGTACGAGCATTATAAGTTCCTAGTGATGCCTTTTGGTTTGACCAATGCACTAGCTACGTTCATGGATATGATGAACTAGGTGTTCCACGAGTACCTTGATCAGTTTGTGGTGGTGTTCATCGATCATATCCTAGTGTACTCTCATACCGAAGAGGATCACAATAGACATTTGAGGATAGTGTTGTAGACTTTTTTGGATAACCAGCTATATGCAATGTTAAGTAAATGTGAGTTATGGATTAGGGAGGTAGTGTTTCTTGGTCATGTGGTGTCAGCTGAGGGTATCAGTGCGGATCCTCAAAAGATTGAGGAAGTTGTGGGCTGGAAATAACCAAAATTAGTGACAAAGGTTCGTAGTTTTCTAGGCTTGGTTGTGTATTATCGTCAGTTTGAGGATGGGTTTTCTAAGATAGCTGCTATGTGGACGAAGTTGCTTAAGAAAGATATTAAGTTTGAATAGACGGAGGCGAGGTACCAAGCTTTTCAAAAAGTTGAAGGAAGTTTTGGTACAAGCTCTGTTCTTGATTCAACCTGAATCAGGAAAAGGGTTTGTGGTGTATAGTGATGCATCCTATGTGGGTTTAGGATGTGTGCTGATGCATGAGGATATATTGGTTACTTATGCATGGTGGCAATTGAAGGTGCATGAGCGTAATTATCCTACTTCCGATCTTGAGCTTGCGGTTGTGGTGTTTGGTCTAAAGATATAAAGGCATTTTATTTACGGTGAGAGATGTACTATGTACACGGATCATAAGAGTCTCAAGTATCTTATGTCTTAGAGGTACAAGCTCGTTTGATTTTGTCTCGTGATGCTAGTTTAGTGGTCGAGCTTCGGGTGAAAGCATCTTTGGTTGAGTTGATCAAGTAAAAGTAGTTGCTTGATGATTCCTTGGTTCCGCATGTTACGGACATTGCGGAGAGTAATCCTATGGATTACAGTTTCAATGACGGTGGTGTTTTGTGTTTTCAGGGTCATGTAGTTGTGCCAGAGGAGGTTGAGTTGAGGCGCACTATCTTGAGGGAAGCGCACAATAGTCCTTTTGCCAGGAATCTTGGTAGTACTAAGATGTACCGGGGTTTGCAAGATGAGTACTACTCGGTGGTCTTGAAAAAGGATGTGGAAGAGTTTGTTAGCAAGTGTTTGGTGTGTTAGCGTGTGAAAGCTGAACATCAATTTCCATTCTGTTTGGTGCAGCCTTTGAGTATTCAGAAGTGGAATGGGAGAGGATCAAGATGGATTTTGTGGAAGGTTTTCCTTTGACACCGTCAAAGAAGAATTTCGTGTGTGTGATCATGGATAGGTTGACAAAGTGTGCACATTTCTTTCTCGTGCATATTACGTTTACACTGGATAGGTTGGTAGAGATTTATATTGCCGAAGTTGTGCGGTTACATGGTGTTCATAAGTCTATAGTTTCAAATATGGATCTGCGGTTCACATCGAGGTTCTGGGAGTGTTTGTATCGAGCCTTGGGCACGAGGTTGAGTTTTTGCATGACCTATCATCCTTGGACGGATGGTCAGTCGGAGCGGGTTATCCAGGTATTGTGTGATTGATTTCCAAGGTTCGTGGGACAAGTTGTTGCCGTTGGTGGAGTTCGCTAACAACAATATCTATCAGGCAAGCATAAAAATGGCACCATATGAGACTTTTTATGGACGAAAGTGTCATTGTAACGCCCTAGTTTTGGGCCTAGGTGTTTTGGACATCGAATCAGACCGGTCGGAAACAGTTCGAACCGTATTAGGAGGTTTAGGGAAATCAAGGATTGGGAAAGGATAAATATATGGTAAATTTTGCTAAAATCCTCTAAAATCTCGTTTAAGGGGTTGGTCAAATCAATTTTACAAAATAAGCTTTGGAAGTGGTACATTTTGGGTAGTGACCAAAATGTAAATTTTCAAAACTATGGGTAATTTTCAAAGCGGAGTAAAAAATCTTAGAATCTTTAGGGAGCTGTGGTGTAATTACACCTTCCTTAAATTGACATGTGTTTTAAAAGGATTTTTAGATGATTAAAATAAAAAAGGATTTTGTTTAATTAAATTGTTAAAATTGAAAAATGAGAAGTTTTTAACGTAACTAACTTCGATTTCAGCAAAACCATTTTCTCAGCTCTTTTCTCTATATTTCTTTTCTCCCAAACACTCTCTCTTTGATTTCTAAACTACTTTCAAGAGTGCTCTTCAAATTCTTTAAGAATTGTTAAGGAAAAAATTGTCAATCATTGAGGAAGGCAAGGATTGGAGGTAAATCCCGTTCTCAACCTTCAATCTAGGTTCTTTATTGAAATTACCAAGATCTTTGACTTCTAAATGTTGTTTTTGCCTAAGTTTTGATAATAGTTTTGATTTAAGATCAAAATCTTGCAAAATTAAGATTTAAATCTTGATTTCCATATTGGTATTGATGAGCTTTGTTTTGGATTGATTGTAATTGGGTTTTGAGTTGATTATTATGTTGCAAAAGTGCTTTGAGGATATAAATCTCGAAATCCTTTAGATCCTTAGTTTCTTGATGGTTTTAGTTGGGTTATTGAGGTGAAATGGTGAAGCTATGCTTGTTGGAAGTAAAATGAAGGGTTTAGGTTGTCTTTATATGTGTTTTGATGTTTAATAATGGTTGAAAGTGATGTATGTTGGCTGGGCTTGGTTTAGAAAGCAATCAATTGAGTTTTTGGTTGTTTCGGATGGGTAAATTGGTGTAGTTTTGGTGAGCAACGAGTTTCTGTTTAGTTGCTGGTGTTGAAATGAATTTTAATGCATTAGGATCTCTGTTTTGATGCTCTAAAAACAGGGGATCTTGATCCGGAAGCAAACGAAGCATCTTTGGAGGCTTCGGAAGGGTGATTTTCGTGTCAGTGAGCGAGGTTTCGCGTATCTATGAGTGGAAATGGATTTTCCAGCTTTGTAATGCTTTGAGCGTGGTCTTGGGAGCTTAGTGTAACTTTGAAACATTCATCTAAGATCAAGAGCAAGTGATTTGAAAGTCTCTCTCGGAATGTGCTATGTTTTTGTTGGAAAATGCACTTGAACTAAATGTTGTTTAATTTACTGTTTTAAAGCATGTTTTGAGCATTTATAATGCTAGTCTTTAATGCCATGTTGTTAAGGATGCACTTGGTAGGTGATCCTTGGATTTATGAGATGTATGCTTTTGAGTTAAAGCATGTTTATGCTTGTGAAAATGGCATTGTGATTTATGCTTGTAAAACAATGGAATAATGATGTTAAATGATTATATTGGTAAGTAATGGAAATGGTTTGTGGTTACTTTAATCGAATATAGTTAGCCGGCTATAGGATTGGGTGCACCATGAATAAAGTCGCCTTGGATGTCGAGGGGTTGTGATTGTACCGTATACTCCATCCAAGTACCCCAACGATTGAGGCTAAGATCACAATGGTGGATGGTTAAATTCCGTGTGTGGATCTTGTTATTTGTGTTCCGTGCTCTCGTTAGTGGAACTATACAACTACCGATTAGTGGTGTTGAGGGGTTGTGATTGTACCGTTAAACTCTACCATGGGTGTCACAACGATTGATGGCCTAATCTCGTGTGTGAGCCTTGTGTAGTCCGGTATTGTGTATGAAGCTTGTGGAACAACTCTTATAATCCGCATATCTGATTGTGTCATTTGTGTTGGTTTTAATATGGTTTGACATTGATCACTTGCGAGCCAATATAATGTTGATGATTAATGATTAAGCATGAAATGCTTGGGATTTATGCTAGAATGCATGTGATGCTTGGTTTAAGCATGAGCAAAGGATTTTGATGTTGTTTTAATGGTGCTATGAGCATGTGGTTTAAAAAGTGCATTGATTCTTTAAGAGAGCATGTTTTAAAAGAAGGCATGTGATTGCAAATGATGATAACTTGGTTTTGTAAAATGCATTGATGAATGTTTGGTTTCAGCGATCCTCAATAAGCTTTATGCTTACGCTTGTTTGTTTTATCAATGCAGAGAATTAAGCAATTGAGGCAGCAAGAAAGCAAGTGGAATCCAAGCATTTTTTACTAAGCAATGTATGTGGTTTTACCTTAGTGTAATAAGATGCAATGGGTGGTATTTCAACTCTTGGTTACTTTGGTGATGTTAAACACCTTGAGCATGTTTGGTTTGCTTATTCGTATTTGTAAATGGCCTTTCAGAGTTGGTTTGAGCTTTAATATGGTTTATAGCCTTTTTGTTGTTTTGTCATTTAGAAAGTATGCTGATAGTCCTATAGCTTGCAAAAAAGATGCTATGATATAGCTTGTGCTTCATATGGGATGCCCTTGATGTTTATCCATGTTGTATGTGTGTTGGGACAAGTGTCGGAAAGGTTCCGGAGATGAAAACTTGATTAAAACCTGCAATTTGGAAAGTTGCATGCCTAGGCGTTTTAGAATGTTCTTATCTGTTTCAGAACGGAGGCCTGTAATGACCATGGTGTCTCTGAACAGGAAGGCACGTTCCGAAACATTTTGCCACTGTGGACCAACATATCAAAACGGGTTTCTTGAGGTTTCGAAACGCCCCCACATATCGAAACGGCCATTCTTGTTTCGAAAGGGCCTTTCCGATACAGGGTTCTTTGTTCCGAAACACCTGACCGTTGGATGTTGATATTTGAAATGTTCTGAGTTTATGTTTCTTACGTTTTGGTCCATCTGTAATGATTGTTTAATTAGTTTAGTTTGGATGGTCCTTTTGAGATGAGTTTTGACATACTGTCATGTTATATGGCTAATTTTTTGCTTGGTAACGTTAAAATCTGGATAGTCCTTGTAATTCCTGAAATTTAGAAATTACTCCCTAAAAGTCAAATGAACACAATTGAACCCTTAATTGAACTCTGATCGTTGTGCCGTTTTCACCTAATCTCTTTTCTAATCATATAGGTTAATATTGTGGATCTAGAAAAGATAAAATAAAAAATATTAAGGGTCGTTAATTGGGGTTGACTTTTATGAGTTGACTTTGGTTTTCCCCTTGTAATCTTCTTAGTCCGGGTCGGGCGTCTAGGTCGGGCTAAAGGGGTTACATTTTTTGGTATCAGAGCCATGTTTCGAAAGATTTGGGGATGATGGTAAGTGAAATTGGTATGTTTTAATGCTTGGTGGTTTGAAAAAGTATGTTTTGATTGAATGATTGGAGCTTATGCTATGCTTGATTGTTATAAATTATATGTGCGATAAGTAGGAGTGTATGTTGATAATGTGATAGAAATGTAAGCTGATTTCAGATGGTGCAAAACATGTTGATTATGAGATGCTATTGTATGTTATGTTATGCTCGAGGAAAATCAAGGTGCACATTGCCTTCTTACACTAGTTAAATGTTTTTGTGAACTTGGATCCTTGCTTGAGGCTGGCCTAAATCATAGTTGTTTTGTTTTTGATGTTATGCCTTGTTAAAAATAGCACAATGGGTGCGAGGAAAGAGCTTAGATCGAACACAATTGTGCCTGCGGCTGAGAAGGGCAATCAGGGTAATTACAGGGTTGAGAACCCAGCTGATGAGACTTTACCTCCGCCACCACCGCCTGGAAGTGGAGAGCTGGAGCAACAAGGACAAGCTGGTCTAGTCTTGGGTGATCTAACACCATTGGTTCAGACGATCACAGGAGCGTTTCAGGCTGTGGTAGCTGGAGCGCATGTTCAGGCCCCTGCAGCTGAGCCGACGGGTTTGCCTTTGGAAAGCCTGAGGAGTTTAAGAGTTGTGGAGTTCTTTGATATGTCTCATGAGGCGTCGGAAGCCTGGTTAGCCAGCGCGATCCGTATCATGGATCAGATGGGATGTAATGATGTGGGCAAGCTGGGATGCGCATTTTCTTTGTTCCCGGGTGACGCTTATAGTTGGTTCACGACTATCACTGCTAGTATGGAGCCCAAAGAAGTAGATTGGGAGTTCTTTCGAGGTGCCTTTAAGATGAAGAATCTTGGTGTGAGATACTTGGATGAGAAGAAGCGCAAATTCATGTCGCTTGTTTAGGGAAATCTCTCGGTGGCTAAGTACGAGGTTCAGTTCATACGATTGAGTCAGTACGCCCCTAAGTTGATGTTGTGTGAGAAGCATCATTGTGATCACTTTCGATATTGGCTGCTGCATGAAGTGAAGACTTATATATTGGCTACAGACTATAAGATTTTGATGTGCTTGTATGTCGAGCTATGGACATCGAGCAGAACTTGGGTCTGTCATCTCGTGGAGGTGGTTCTAGCTCTGGTAAAAGAGCATATGAGTGTAGTTTTGGTGGTGGACGGAACAAGAGAGGTCGAGATAGGAGATATCAGCCTCCT
The DNA here is from genome assembly GCA_030270665.1 of Hibiscus trionum. Classification (NCBI taxonomy): domain Eukaryota; kingdom Viridiplantae; phylum Streptophyta; class Magnoliopsida; order Malvales; family Malvaceae; genus Hibiscus; species Hibiscus trionum. Next base: position 17,385,274 of record BSYR01000010.1, read on the forward strand.
AGTAGGCGAGGTAATGTTGAACATGGTGCACCGGCTCAGGGAGACATGATGAGGGCGGAACAAAACATGTACTGGACGTGTGGTTCTCAGGGTCATTTGCGGCGAGACTGTCCTCGTGCGGCTAGGGAGGCACATGCTCCTGTTGTGGTGGAAGAGAAATCTTGCTGGAACTGCGGTTCAACAGACCATTTGAGGCGTGAGTGTCCTCTATTAGCTGGTGGAGGCCAGGGACGTGCAACTGTTGTGGTTGTACCTCAGAGAGGCCGTGGGCGCGGCCGAGGGAACTTCCAGAGGAGAGATGAGAGGCAGCAAGGCATTGCTCAAGTTTTAGCAGTTCGGCTTGAGGGAGGCGGTCCTATGAGGGTCTATCTCAGCGCGAGGAGCGCAACGATACCGATGTCATCGCATGTACCTTTGTTCTAAAGTCTTTATCATTGTTGACTTTGATTGATTATGGATCCACACATTCTTATATCTTGAGTGAGCATGCGCATTTGCTTGATATACCTGTTGAGTTGCTTGAGGTTAGAATGCAAGTGACTAGTTCTTTTGGTGAAACTGTAGTCACTAGCAATTTGTATCGGAGGTGCCCCTATCTGTTTAGGGCCATGTTTTTCTTGTGGATTTGATGGAGTTACCCTTTTATGGTTTTGTTGTGATCCTTGGTATGGGTTTGCTCTCTGAGTATAGGGCGATGGTTGACTTTGATGTTACGCGAGTCACCTTAAAGCTTGTCGATGATTACGAGATTGTGATAGTAGGCGAGAATGTGAAATTCTTGTCGAATGTGGTTTCGGCTTTGGAAGCAAACTGTATGCTAAGGTTTGGATATGAGGCTTACCTTGCGTATGTAATGAATCCTGGTACAAAGGATGTACATGTGCAGGACATCGGAACCGTTTGCGATTTTCCCTGCGTCTTTCTGGAAGAATTGCCTAGGGCCGCCAAACAGAGAAGTTGAGTTTGGTATCGAGTTGTATGAGAATACGACTCCGGTGTCCTTTTTTCCTTATCGCATGGCCCCTAAAGAGCTGAAAGAGTTGAAGATGCAATTTCAAGAGTTGTTGGATCGAGGGTTCATCCGGCTGAGTGTGTCACTTTGAGGTGTGCTGGTGTTGTTTGTAAAGAAGAAAGATGGGACAATGCAGATGTGTATAGATTGTCGGCAGATGAACAAGTTGACGATCAAGAACAAATACCCTTTGCCAAGGATTGATGATCTCTTTGATCAGTTTTGAGGAGACTCAATGTTTTCTAAGATAGACTTGAGGTCAGGATATTACCAATTGAATGTAAAGGATGTGGACTTACCTAAGACGGCGTTTTGGACAAGGTACGAACATTATGAGTTCTTAGTAACGTCGTTTGGTTTGACCAACGCGCCTGTTACTTTCATGGACATGATGAATCATGTGTTCTATGAGTTTTTGGATCATTTTGTAGTGGTGTTCATTGATGATATGCTTGTGTACTTTCGTACCGAGGAGGATCATGATAGACACTTGAGGATAGTTTTGCAAGCGTTGTTGGAGAACCAGTTGTCAACCTAAGTAAATGTGAGTTTTGGCTTAAAGAGGTGGTCTTCCTTGGGCATTTTGTATCGGCTGAGGGTATTCGCGTTGATCCGCATAAAGTAGAGGCTGTGATGAGTTGGAAGGTGCCTAAGTCGGTGACAGAGGTACGAAGTTTTCTTTGTTTAGCTGGTTATTACCGTAGGTTCGTCGAGGGTTTCTCGAAGATTGTTGCACCTTTCACCAAGTTGTTGCAGAAGAATGTTTGATTTGAGTGGACAGATGCGAGGCAGCAAGCTTTTGAGAAGCTGAAGGAAGCTTTGACGCAAGCTCATGTCCTGATACAACCTGAGTCTGGTAAGGAGTTTGTGGTCTATAGTGATGCCTACATTGTTGGTTTAGGCTGTGTGTTGATGCCTGAGGGTAAGGTAGTAGCCTATGCATCTAGGCAGTTGAAGGTGCATGAGTGTAACTACCCTACTCACGATGTTGAGCTTGCGGCTGTTGTTTTTGCCTTGGAGATTTGGAGGCATTATCTGTATGGTGAGAAGTGAGTGGTGTTCACGGATCATAAGTGCTTGATGTATCTTATGTCTAAGAGGGAGTTGAATCTTAGACAACGTCGTTGGGTTGAGTTGCTTAAAGATTATGATCTTTCGATCGAGTATCACCCGGGGAAGGTCAATATTGTGGCCGATGCTTTGAGCATGATAGTGGTTGTGGAGTTTAGGGCGATATTTGCTCGCTTGAGCATATCACGAGATGGTGGTCTTGTTACTCAATGGCAGGTGAAACCATCACTGATTCAGTTGATCAAGGATAACCAGTTGCTTGATGATTCTCTTGTTCCCCATGTTCAGGACATTGCAGAGGGTAAGCCTTCAGATTTCAGTTTTAATGATGATGGTGTTCTGTGTTTTGGCAGTCGAATACTGGTGCCAGATGATGTTGAGTTGAGGTGCACTATTCTGACTGAAGCTCATAACATTCCTTTCGCTATGCACTCTGGTAGTACAAAGATGTATCATGATATGAAGGATGAGTACTACCGGGTGGGGTTAAAAAAGGATGTTGCCGAGTTCATTGGCAAGTGCATGGTGTGCTAGCGAGTAAAGGCTGAACTTCAGGTTCCCTCTGGGTTATTGCAACCTTTGAGAATTCCAGAATGGAAGTGGGAAAGGATTACCATGGATTTTTTATCTGGTTTTCCGTTGTCACCATCAAAGAAAAATTTAGTTTGGGTGATTGTCGATCGCCTCACGAAGTGTGCACATTTCTTGCATGTGCATACTACGTATACCTTGGATAAGTTGACAGAGCTGTATATTGCTGAGATTGTGCGGTTGCATAGTGTGCCAAAGTCTATAGTGTCGGATAGGGATCCGAGGTTTACATCGCGTTTTTGGGAATGTTTGCATCAAGCCTTGGGTACACGGTTGAATTTCAGTACTTCTTATCATCCTGAGATGGATGGACAGTTGGAACGTGTTATCCAAGTGCTTGAGGACATGTTGACATGATGCGTTATTGATTTTCAGGGATCATGGGAGAAGCACTTGCCTTTGGTTGAGTTTGCTAACAACAATAATTACCAGGGAAGCATTCAAATATCTCCATACGAGGCTTTATATGGTAGAAAATGCAGAACTCCTCTTTGTTGGGCAGAGGCGGGGCAGAAAATGATTTCAATGCCGGCTATGTTGAAATGAACCACCGAGAAGGTGAAGCTCATTTGTGAGCGTTTGAAGGCAACATCAGATCGACAAAAGTCATACGCAGATCTGAAGTGTAAGGAGATTGAGTTCGCAGTTGGTGAACTTGTGTTCTTGAAGGTATCACCTTGGAATAAGATGATGAGATTTGGGCGTAAGGGTAAGCTTAGCCCGAGGTTTATTGGACCATATGAGGTTGTGGAGCGTATTGGTCCTCTAGCATATCAATTGAGGTTTCCTCCCGAGCTGGAAAAGATTCATGATGTGTTTCATGTCTCGATGTTGCGGAGGTACAAATCGGATCCTTCGCATGTGATGCTTGTAGAGGAGATAGCGTTGAATCTGAATCTGTCTTATGATGAGGAACCAGTGCGGATTCTGGATGTGAGTAGCAAAGTTCTTCGTGGCAAGACGATAGAGCTTGTGAAGGTGTTGTGGCAACATCGAGGAGTTGAGAAGGCCACTTGGTAAAGCAAGGCGGACATGCTGAAGAAGTTTCCGCACCTTTTTGCTTCAGGTAAAATTTTGAGGACAAAATTTCCTAAATGGGGGAGTGTTGTAACGCCCTAGTTTTGGGCCTAGGGGTTTTAGACATCGGATCTGACCGGTCGGAAACGATTCGAATCTTATTAGGTGGTTTACGGAAATAAAGGATCAGGAAAGGATAAAAATATGGTAAAATTTGCTAAAATCCTCTAAAATCATGTTTAAGGGGTTGGTAAAATCAATTTTACAAAATAAGCTTTGGAAGTTGTACATTTTAGGTAGTGACCAAAATGTAAAGTTTCAAAACTGTGGAAAAATGTAGTTTTCAAAGAGGAGTAAAAAATCTTAGAATCATTAGGGAGCTATGGTGCAATTACACCTTCCTTAAATTGACATGTGTTTTAAAAGGATTTTTAGATGATTAAAACAAAAAATGATTTTGTTTAATTAAATTGTTGAAATAGAAAAATGAGAAGTTTTTTACGTAACTACCTTCCATTTTAGCAAAACCATTTTCTCAGCTATTTTCTTCAGATTTCTTTTCTCCCAAGCACTCTCTCTTTGATTTCTAAACTACTTTCAAGATTTCTTTTCAAATTCTTCAAGAATTGTTAAGGAAAAACTTGTCAATCATTGAGAAAGGCAAGGATTAGAGGTAAATCCCATTCTCAACCTTGATTCTAGGTTCTTTATTGAAATTTCCAAGATCCTTGACTTCTAAATGTTGTTTTTGGCTGAGTTTTGATAATAGTTTTGATTTAAGATCAAAATCTTGCAAAATTATGATTTATATCTTGATTTTTAGATTGGTATTACTGAGCTCTGTTTTGGATTGATTGTAATTGGGCTTTGAGTTGATTATTATGTTGAAAAAATGCTTTGATGATATAAATCCCAAATCCTTTAGATCATTGAGTTTCTTAATGGTTTTAGTTGGGTTTTTTAGGTGAAATGGTGAAGCTATGATTGGTGGAGGTATAAGGAAGGGTTTAGGTTTTCTTTAGATGTGTTTTGAAGTTTCATAATGGTTGAAAGTGATGTATGTTGGCTGGGATTGGTTTAGGAAGCAATCGATTGAAGTTTCGGTTGTTTCAGATGGGTAAATTGTTGTAGTTTAGGTGAGAAACGAGTTTGTGTTTAGTTGCTGGTGTTGATATGCATTTAAATGCATTTGGATCTCTGTTTTGATGCTCTAAAAACAAGGGATCTTGATCCGAAAGAAAACGAAGCATCTTGGAGGCTTCGAAATGGTGATTTTCGTGTCGGTGAGCGAGGTTTCGCGTATCGGTGAGTGGAAATTGATTTTCCAGCTATGTAACGCTTTGAGCGTGGTCTTGGGAGCTTAGTGTTAGTTTGAAACACTTATCTAAGCTCAAGAGTAAGTGATTCAAAAGTCTCTCTCGGAATGTGCTATGTTTTTGTTAGAAAATGCACTTGAATTAAATGTGGTTTAATTTACTGTTTAAAGCATGTTTTGAGCATTGATAATGCTATTGTTTAATGCCATGTTGTTAAGGATGCACTTGGTAGTTGATCCTTGGATTTATGAGATGTATGCATTTGAGTTTAAGCATGCTTATGTTTGTGAAAATGGCATTGTGATTTATGCTTGTAAAACAATGTAATAATGATGTTAAACGATATTATTGGAAATGGTTTGTGGTAAATTTAATCGGATATAGTTAGCCGGCTATAGAATTGGGTGTACCGTGAATAAAGTCGCCTTGGATGTCTAGGGGTTGTGATTGTACAGTATACTCCATCCAACTACCCTAGCGATCGAGGCTAAGATCACAACGGTGGATGGTTTAATTCTGTGTGAGGGTCTTGTGGTTTGTGTCTCGTGCTCTCGTTAGTGGAACTATACAACTATCGGTTATTGGTGTTGAGGGGTTGTGATTGTACCTTTAAAATCCACCACGGGTGTCACAACGGTTGATGGTCTAATCCCGTGAGTGAGCCTTGTGTAGTCCGGTAGTGTGTATGATGTGTGTGGGACAACTCTTGTAATCCGCATATCCGATTGTGTCATTCGTGTTGGTTTTAATATGGTTTGAGATTGATCACTTGCGAGCTAATATAATGTTGGTGATTAATGATTAAGCATGAAATGCTTGGGATTTATGCTAGAAAGCATGTGATGCTTGATTTAAGCATGAACAAAGGATTTTGCTGTTGTTTTAATAGTGCTATGAGCATGTGGTTTAAAAAGTGCATTGATGCTTTAAGAGAGCATGTTTTAAAAGAAGGCATGTGTTTTAAAATGATGGTAACTTGGTTTTATAAAATACATTGATGAATGTTTGGTTCTAGTGATCCTCACTACGCTTTATGCTTACACTCGTTTATTTCATCAATGCAGAGAATTAAGCAATTGAGGCAGCAAGAAAGCAAGTGGAATCCAAGCATTTTTGACAAAGCAATGCATGTGGTTTTACCTTAGTGTAATAAGAGGCAATGGGTGGGATTTCAACTCTTGGTTACTTTGGTAATGTTAAACACCTTGAGCATGTTTTGTTTGCTTATTCGGATTTGTAAATGGCCTTTCAGAGTTGGTTTGAGCTTGAATATGGTTTATAGCCTTTTTTTTGTTTTGGCATCTAGGAAGCTTGCCTATAGTCATATAGCTTGCAAGAATGATGTTATGATATAGCTTGTGCTTCGTATGGGTGGTCCTTGATGTTTATCCATGTTGTATGTGTGTTGGGACAAGTGTCAGAATGGTTTCGGAGATGAAAACTTGATTAAAACCAGCAATTTGGAAAGTTGCAGGCCCAGACGTTTCGAAACACCCTTATATGTTCCGGAACGGAGGCCTGTAATGAACATGGTGTCTCGGAACAAGAAGGTACATTCCAGAACTTTTCGCCATTGTGAACCAACGTATCGAAACGAGTTTCTTGAGGTTTCAGAACGCCCCCGCGTATCGAAACGACCATTCTTGTTTCGAAAGGGCCGTTCCGATACAGGGTTCTTTGTTCCGAAACACTTGACCGTTGGATGCTGATATTTGAAATGTTCTGAGTTTCTGTTTCTTACGTTTTTGTCTCTAAGTAATGATTGTTCAATTGGTTGAGTTTGAATGGTCCTTTTGAGATGCGTTTTGACATACTTGCATGTTATGTGACTAATTTTGGACTGGTAACTTTAAAATCTAGATAGTCCTTGTAATTCTTGAAATTTACAAATTAGTCCCTAAAAGTCAAATGAACGCTATTGAACCCTTAATAGAACTTCGATCGCTGTGTCGTTTTCGCCTAATCGCTTTGCTAATCATATAGGATAATAATGTGCATCTAGAAAAGATAAAAGAAAATAAGTAAAGGGTCGTTAATCAGGGTTGACTTTTATGAGTTGACTTCGATTTTCCCTCTGTAATCTTCTTAGTTCGGGTCGGGTGTCTAGGCTGGGCTAAGGAGGTTACATTCGTACACTCGTGTGTTGGGTAGAAGCGGGGAAAATTTAGTTTCTTTGTCGAACATGCTAAAGGGTACCACCGATAAGGTGAAGCTGATCTGTGATCGTCTCAAGGAGGCGTCAGCTCAACATAAATCTTACGCGGATTTAAAGTGAAAGAAAGTGGAGTTTGAGGTTTGTGAGAAGGTCTTTTTGAAATTTTCGCCTTGGAAGAAGGTGATGAGGTTCAGGCGAAAGGGCAAGTTGAGCCTGAGGATTATTGGACCTTATGAGGTGCTTTAGAGGATTGGCCCTACTGCGTATAGATTGTGGTTACCGCCGGAGTTGGAGAAGATACATGATGTTTTCCATGACTCTATGCTTAGGAGGTATCGTTTGGATCCTTCGCTTGTGTTGTCGGTTGAGGAAGTGGAGTTGATTCCGGATTTATCTTATGATGATGAACTGCTGAAGGTGCTTTAGAGACACAGAGGTGTCGAAGAAGCGACATGGGAAAGGAATGAGGATATGAAAAAGCATATTCCCTATCTCTTTCCACCAGGTAAATTTCAAGGATGAAATTTCATAAGTGGGGGAGAGTTGTAATGCCCCGGTTTTTGGCATAGATTTTAGCAAGGTTTGGTTAGGCAGTTCGGTTCGAACTCGTTTAGCGGTCTAGTCTAATTTCGGGAAGTAATTAAATTGAAAGATTTTTGGTCAGATAAAAGTATGGGAAATTTTCCTAAAATCATAATTATATATATGATTACTTTTAGTAAAGGTAATTTAAAGAAAACAATTTTGGAAATTGGACATTTTTGTTTAGTAACCAAAATGTAAAAATGGTAAAGTTTGATTTAAAGGTAAAAACGTAAAAGGCTAATGCTTTGAATCTTTAAGGAGAAATGCCAAGGGCTAATAGAGAATTTTCCTTCTATTTTACAATTTTAATTAAATAATTATAATAAAAAAGATGGAGGGAAGTTGAAACGGTTTTTCATTTTCTCACAAATTGGATTTGACGATAGATTTCTTCTCTCACTTTTCTCTCAAAATCCCTTCATCCAAAGAGCAAGATTTTCAAGGTAAACTCTAAATTTGATATGGATTTCAAGGATTTATCTATTTCCTATTGATTCTTTAATAAATATATTGTTTTCTCTTTGGTTTTCTTTTCAAAAATGGAGGAAGAGCTCATCATTAGAGGTAGGTTCGTTCTTCTCCTCTAATGACATGTTCTTTATTGAAATTCCTAAGTATTTAGTCTTTTACATATAGATTTTAATGGGTTTTTATATATTAATTGATGAAATTGTGTTTAATTAAGGTTTCTTGAGGTTTTATGGTGGATCTTTGGATTTGATGTTAATTGTTGAGTTAATGATTGATTATTAACATGTTGTTAAAGGTTAAGAATGTTAACTTGATGGATTTTGTTAAGTAATCCCAAAACTACTTAGATTGCTAGTTGTTAGTGTTGAAATATTGGGTTTTGTGGGCTGTTGTTGTGCTTTCTTGATAGCTGTAGGTCTATTGAGGTTGGGGAAGTGTTTTAGTTTGTAAATGAATGGGGATTGATGGTTGATTTTGCTGGGTAAAGATTGCGAACGGTTTAGAGTGGTTTTGGTGATGTTTTCAGGTTGTATCGGGTTTTAATTGCCTGGCGAATGTTGGAGTTGAGTGAGGTTTCTGTTGCTGGAGGCTTTGATGCAAGATTTTGCATTAATCCTTTTTTCCCTAGTTAGAAGCAAGGCAAGACGTTGCTTGATCGTTAGAAGGCATTTTTGGAGTTTCGGAAGCTTGGAATAGCTTCGACAAGAGAGGCGAAATTGTATCGGTGAGTGCTTGTGGTTTGAACGTTTTCATAAGCTTGGAAACAAGGTTTTGGGAGGTTACTGTAAGCTTGAAATGCTTATCTAATCTAGGAAGTAAGTATGGTTACGAAAGCTCTCGGTTTTCAGTTTAAAGTTCATGTGGATTATCAAACTTATGTTTTGGATTTATATTTTATTACTCACTGTTATGCATGTTTTATAAGCATGGTTTTGCTGAATTTTATCCCATGAAATGATTTGATTATGTTTCGAGAGGTTATATTCTTGATGATATATATTATGCTTTATTGAGGCATGATTTGAGATGGGATATGTGATGATTTTATTAATGCATTGAAAGAAGTGAGTTAACATGGATTTAAATGGTATATTGGCCGAGTGATGATATTTCTAATATCAGATATGTTGGTCGACCAATAGGATGTAAAGTGCACTATAATATATAAAATTCATGCGTGAGATAAATTCTTCAGTTTCACAATAGATGTAGTGCTATTGTGATGCGAGTGATAGGGGTAGTGTTATCTCCAACGAGCAATGTGGGTAGTGCCATTCTGGCCGAAGTGAGATTATGGTGAGGGTTGATTTCACCATGTGACTTTGTAACCCCTTTAACCCGGCCTAGACGGTTGACCCGAATTAAGAAAGTCACACGGGGAAAACCAAAGTCAACCCGAAAGTCAACCTTGATTAACGACCCTTTTTTTTTTCTTTTTAAAACTTGTCTAGATGCAAATTAATCCTTAGATATGATCATTCAACAGCATACTCAAAGATCATAAACATCAGAGATCTAACAGGGACCCAATTAAACAATTTACAACTTTAGGGACCAAATTGTAAATTCTGATAATTAAAAGGACTTAACCCAAATTGAAGTTACCATCTTGAAATTAATCATGTTTCATGCTTCTCTGTAAAATTTCAGCTCAAAAGGACTTCCCAAACTCATACAATTGCACAAACAAGTTTCAGGACCAAAACGCGAACATTCCAAAACATATAACTGCCAATGTCAGCCCCCAACGGTCACCCGTTCCGAAACAGGCATAGCCCGTTTCGAAACTCGGGGCCGTTCCGCAACGCGTACCGAAACGGGGGTCTGGCAGTAGCCTTTCCGTTTCGGAACGGCCCCTCCCGTTTCGGATGCCTGGGCACAATTAAGGCACTCGTTCCGAAACGGTAGGTGCTGTTCCGAAACACCCTGCACAAATTGCCTCAAAAAGCATTGTTAAACATGCAATTAAACATCCAATCATGCACCAAACGCCACCAAACTTTACCAGCATGCAATTAAACATAGGAGGGACATATAAGCATCATCAATTCAGCAAAACAACATCATAAGCAAAAAGCCCCAAATCTATAGGCATGCTTCCTACACAAGTAAGCCATTCAAGCATAAACTTCCAAAACAAGCATATAAAGGCCAACCACAAAAACCAGCATTCTCAACAACATTCAACATACTTAGGGAGTTCAAAACATCTCCTAAAACATATACATTGGTCCCCCATTGCCAAATTACCAAAAGCTAAAATGTACTTAGAAAACCTTCCATACTTAGAGCTTTGTTTCCACTTGGATGCTTGCCCTCCTTGCTGCCCTCAAGTACTCTAATGTTCTGCATTATTGAATTAAGAAAACGGAAGAGAGCGTAAGCAAAAGCTTAGTGAGGAATGCTCGTAAAACCATTCAATAATGCATTTATAAAACTATTATAAATCATGCTTCAAATCATCATTTACACATGCTCAAAAGCATACTTTAACAAGCATCTCATGCTTCATTTCATTACATGTCATATTGGCCACAAGTGATACAATTCATTTCTTTGAAAACAAGTTCATCAACTTTCACCCCAAGGACTTTTAAACACCTTGGACCCCAAGGACTTTTAAACACCTTGGCCATGGACTTTTAAACACCATGATATAAGTTACCTCAAGGACTTTTAAACACCTTGACCCCAAGGACTTTTAAACACCTTGGCCATGGACTTTTAAACACCATGATATAAGTTACCTCAAGGACTTTTAAACACCTTGACCCCAAGGACTTTTAAACACCTTGGCCTATGGACTTTTAAACACCATAGAAAGGACCACACAAGGACTTTTAAACACCTTTGTGTCCGTAACAAGAATCATCCAAGGACTTTTAACCACCTTGATGTTCTTAAGTAACAAGGCTCACTCAAGGACTTTTAACCACCTTAGTGACCTCAACCTTTTCAAAACATCACTTGCCAATATACATCATTTATCATCAATATTTCACTGTTTTAAAGCATTTAACCAAGCCATAAACATCATGCATTTTAAAGCATCAAACTACATTTAAACAATGTCCAAAAACAAGGAACTCTTACATTGAGCTTCCTTCAACATATGGCTTACAAAAACAGCATTAACCATGCTAAATCATGCTTTCAAAACAGAATTTAAAACATGCAATAAACCACATTGCACAACAACCAAATTATGGCCACCACTAGAGAGTATTTCCGAAAACTTACACTTGAGCTTAGCAAAGTTGTTTAGACTTAAACTAAGCTCCCAAGACATTGGTTTCAAAGCCGAAAACCCAATTTCACTCACCGATTCCACTTCGCCTCTTGCCGAAGCACCAAATCAAGCCTCCGGATCACCACCACTTGGATCCAAAGATGCCTCCCCTGATTAAACACATTAAAGCAGAGATTTAATGCATCATCATGCATCAAAAGCTTCAATGAAAGCACTCAAACTCGCTGCTCTCATTCACACTCCAATTTCGGCCACCAAACACAACCAAAATTGCATCAAAACCACTTCTCAACAAAGCCCAGCCATAAACCAGAAAAACCTAACATCCATTAACACCATCTAACATCTAAAAACAACCTATACACATCCTTATACCTCCAGCAACATCAGATCCACAAGATCACCACAAAAACATCCAAGAATCACAAGCTAAACTTAGGAAACACAACCTATCCGGGATTGCATTAATCAAAACTCATTTCCTTATCAATTTAGAGTTCATTTAACATCAAAAATACACCTCAAATCACAGATTAATCATATCTAACGAAAATCATCAAAAATCACCAAATCTTGCATAATAAGCCAAGATCCATTTCACCACTTAAAATCCTTTAATAAAACTTCAATTAAGAGTTGAGAACTTGGGAATTTCAGTAAAGAACTGATAGTTTAGAGGAGAAGGACGTTCTTACCTCCAAACTTGTGTTTCTCCACTTTTTGGAATCAAAAACCTTGTTGAATCAACTAGCAAATGATGAGGTTTTGAAGATATGTTGATTAGGAATCAAAAGAATGTTGAAAGGAGGATTTTAGGTGAGAAAATCAGAAACAACTCTCTGGAAAACAAGTGTTTGGATTGAGAGAAAATGAGAGAAAGAAAATAGAAAAGTTAGTTAAGAAAATAGCCAAATGGCCTTTCCCTCCACTTTTGATATGTTTTAAAATCAGAATAAATCTCAAAATATCTTAGAAAAATCTGGAGAAACTACTTTTGGAATAATAGCTCCTTAAAGATTCAAAGTTTCAACTCTTTATAAAACAGTCACCAAACTTTCAAAAATTACATTTTGGTCACTAACCAAAATGTCACTCTTCCAAAACCCATTTTTCAAAATTGATTTCACAGTTCACTTAATTATATTAAAAGATGATTTTAGAACATTTTTCCATATTTTTAATGCAACCCGAACTAGGCTTTCCTAATTTCACCTCTTTAGATTCGAACAGCACTTTGACCAAACCGGTCAACGCCCAAAACTTCTAAGCCCAAAACCGGGGCGTTACAGACTTGATAGGGGTTGATTCTTTCAACTGCTTGGCGGGGGTTGTGTAACCTCCTTAGCACGGCCTAAACGCCCGACCCGAACTAAGAAGATTACACAAAGAAAATCGAAGTCAACTCGTTCAAGTCAACCTCGATTAACGACCCTTTATATCTTCTCTAGATGCACATTATTATCCTATATGATCAGCAAAACGATTAGGTGAAAACGACACAACGATCGGAGTTCGATGAGGGTTTCAATTGCATATTTTTGGCTTTTAGGGACTAAATTGTAATTTATAATATTTTCAGGGACTTTTCAGATTTTAAAGCTACCAATCCTTGAATAGTCATGTAACAAACCAATAGGTCAAATTTCACCTTAAATGGATCATCCAAACTCACCCAATTGAACACACAACCTCCAGGAACCAAAATGCAACATTTCAGAACTTAAAAAAAGATTCCATTCACTGAATTTAACAAACCTGTATCGGTACGCCTTAGCCTGTATCGATACGCAAATTGGCAGTAGCCAAAGTTGACAAATGGGTATCGATACGCTCAAGCCTGTATTGATACGGCCTTCAAACTTTTTGCCTAGGTGTATCGATACGCAGACAATTCGTATCGGTACACCTAAGCTACAAAGCCTGAATTTAACCTTAGTGTATCGATACTCTTCCCCAAGTATCGATACGCATACCAGATTTTCACATTCAACATCCATTTAAGCACATTTATCAACATCTAATCATTCTTAGAACATACATACATGTTATAAAAAACTTACCAACACATTTGCATCATCAAATATTCATCATATAAGCACCAAGCATGGCAAAACAAGGTGAGGCTTAACCACACAAGTATGCTTTAGAAATATAAACCATATCATAGCCAAAACACTAAAAGCAAGACCATAAACCAAATAGAGACCATTTACAAGTCCAAAAACATAAACCAAACATGCCCAAGGTCTTTAACACCACCAACAAAATCAAGAGTAGAAATCCCACCCATTGCCTCTTATTACACTAAAGTAAATTCACATACATTACTTAGCCAAATACTTGGATTTCCCCTTGCTTTCTTGCTGCCTCTAATGCTCAATTCTCTGCATTGACGAAACAAATTAGCGTAAGCATAAAGCTTAGCGAGGACAGCTAAAAACCAAACATTCATCAATGCAATTTGTAAAACCAAAACATCATCATTGGACAACATATGCCTTCCTTTAAAACATGCTCATTAAAAGCATCAATGCACTTTTAAAACCACATGTTCATAGCATCCTTAGAATAACAGCAAAATCCTTTGCTCATGCTTAAACCAAGCATCACATGCATTCTAGCATAGTTCCCAAGCATCACATACTTAATTAATTTCTCAACGTCATTATATTGGCTCGCAAGTGTTCATTAACAAACCATCTTAAAACCAACACAAATAACAATCGGATACGCAGATTAGAAGCGTTGTCCCACACGCTTCATACACACTACTGTACTACACAAGGCTTACACACGGGATTAGACCATCAATCGTTGTTACACCCGTGGTGGAGTTTAACAGTACAATCACAACCCCTCAACACCACTCATCGGTAGTTGTATAATTCTACTAATTATAGCACGTGACATATACCACGAGATCCACAAACGGGATTAAACCATCCAACGTTGTGATCTTAGCCTCAATCATTAGGGTACTTGGATGGAGTATACGGTATGATTACAACCCCTCGACATCCAAGGTGACTTTATTCACAGTGCACCCAACCCTATAGCTGGCTAACTATATCAGATATAAGTAACAAAAAACCATTTCCATAACTTGCCAATATAATCATTTAACATCATTTCCATTGTTTTACAAGTATAACACACAATGCCATTTTCACAAGCATAAACATGCTTAAACCTAATGCATTAATCATACAAATCCAAGGATCACTTACCATGTGCATCCTTAACAAAATGGCATTAAAACCAGCATCATCAATGCTAAAAAATGCTTTAAAATAGTAATTAAAACCACATTTGATTCAAGTGCATTTCAATCAAAAACATAGCACATTCTGAGAGAGACTTTTGATTTACTTACTCTTGAGCTTAGCTAAGTGTTTCAAACACACACTAAGATCCCAAAACCACGCTCAAAGCATTACAAAGCTGGAAATTCAATTTCCACTCACCGATACGCGAAACCTCGCTTGATGACGTGAAGATCACCCTTCTAAAGCCTCCAACAAAGCTTCGTTTACTTCCGGATCGAGATCCCCTATTTTGAGGTTATCAAAACAGAGATCCAAATGCATTAAAATGCATTTCAACCCAGCAACTAAATACAAACTCGTTGCTCACCAAAACTACACCCATTTACACAACTGAAACAACCAAAAACTCAATCGATTGCTTCCTAAACCAAGCCCAGCCAACACACATCCCTTTCAACCATTATTAATCATCAAAACACATCTAAAAACAATCTAAACTCCTCCTTATACATCCAGCAAGCATAACATCATCATTTTACCTCAAAAACCAAACTAAAACCATCAAGAAAGTCAAGGATCTCAAGGATTTCGGGATCTAAATTATCTAATCGCCTTTGCAACAAAATAATCAACTCAAGACTCAATTAAAATCAATCTAAAACAGAGCTCATCAATAACATTCCGAAAATCAAGATTTGAACCATGATTTAGCAAGATTTTGATCTTAAATCAAAACTATAATAAAAACTCAGCCAAAAAAACAATTTGAAGTCAAAGATCTTAGGAATTTCAATAAAGAACCTAGATTGAAGGTTGAGAACGAGATTTACCTCCAATCCTTGCCTTCCTTAAAGTTTGACAAGTTTTTCCTTCACAAATCTTGAAGAACTTGAAGAGAATTCTTGGAAATGATTTAGAAATCAAAGAGAGAGTGTTTGTGAGAAAAGAATTATTGAGAAAGAGTTGAGAAAATGGTTTTGCTGAAAATGAAAGTGAGTTATGTGAAATGAAATCTCAATTTTCTATTTTACAAATTTAATTAAATACAAATCCTTTTTATTTTAATTATCCAAAAATTATTTTAAAACACATGTCAATTTAAGGAAGTTGTAATTGCACCATAGCTCCCTAAAGATTCTAAGATTTTTGACTCCACTTTTGAAATTGCATTTTCCACAGTTTTGAAACTTTACATTTTGGTTACCACCAAAAATGTATCACTTCCAAATCTTATTTTGTAAAATTGATTAGACCAATCCCTTAAACATGATTTTAGAGGATTTTAGCAATTTTTACCATATTTTTATCTTTTTCCCGATCCTTGATCTCCCTAAACAACCTAATACGATTCGAATCGTTTTCGACCGGTCCGATCCGATGTCCAAAACATCTAGGGCCAAAACCAGGGGGTTACAACTCTCCCCCACTTAGAAAATTTCATCCTCGAAATTTTACCTGAAGGAAAAAGGTGCGAAAATTGCTTCAACATATCCGCCTTGCTTTCCCAAGTGGCCTCCTCAACTCCTCGGTGTCGCCACAACACCTTCACAAGCTCTATCATCTTTCCACGGAGAACTTTGCTGCTCACATCCAGGATCCTCATCGGTTCCTCGTCATAAGACAGATCCGGATTCAACTCTATCTCCTCAACAAGCATCACACGCGAAGGATCCGATCTATACATCTACAACATCTACAACATCTAAACATGAAACACGTCATGAATCTTTTCCAACTAAGGAGGCAACCTCAACCGATAAGCCACAGGACCAATATGCTCCACAACCTCATATGGTCCAATAAACCTCAGGCTAAGCTTACCCTTACGCTCAAACCTCATCACCTTCTTCCAAGGCGATACTTTCAAAAAACACACGTTCGCCAACCGCGAACTCAATCTCCTTACGCTTCAGATCCGCGTAAGACTTTTTTCGATCTAATGCTGCCTTCAAACGCTCACAAATGAGCTTCACCTTCTCGGTGGTACCTTTCAACATAGCCGGCATCGAAATCAACTTATGCCCCGTTTCCGCCCAACAAAGAGGCGTTCTACACTTTCTCCCATACAAAGCCTCGTATGGAGCCATTTGAATGCTTACCTAATAACTATTGTTATACGCAAACTCAACCAACGACAGATGCTTCTCCCAAGAACCCTGAAAATCTATAACGCAACATCTCAACATATCCTCAAGCATCTGAATAACACGTTCTGACTGTCCATCCATCTGAGGATGATAAGAAGTACTAAAATTCAATTGTGTACCCAAGCCTTGATGCAACCATTCCCAAAATTGTGATGTAAACCTCATATCCCTATTCGATAATTTGGACTTTGATACACTATGCAACCGCACAATCTCAACAATATACAGTTCTGCCAGCTTGTCCAAGGCATACGTAGTATGCACAGGCAAGAAATGTGCACACTTCATAAGGCGACCAACAATCACCCAAACAGAAATCTTCTTCGATAGTGACAAAGGCAAACTAGACACTAAATCCATGGTAATCCTTTCCCATTTCCATTCTGGGATTCTCAAAGGTTGCAACAACCCAGAAGGAACCTGATGTTCAGCCTTCACTCGCTGACACACCATGTACTTGCTAACGAATTCGGCAACATCCTTTTTCAACTCCACCCAGTAGTACTCATCCTTCAAATCACGATACATCTTTGTACTACCAAGGTGAATAGTGAAAGGACTACTATGAGCTTCAGTCAGAATAGTGCGCCTCAACTCAACATCATGTGGCACCACTATTCGACTACCAAAACACAGAACACCATCATCTTTAAAATTGAAAATCGAAGGCTTATCATATGTAATATCCTGAACGTGCGTAACTGTAACCCCCTTAACCCGGCCTAGACGGTTGAACCGAATTAAGAAGTTTACACGGGGAAAACCAAAGTCAACCCGAAAGTCAACCTTGATTAACGACCCATTTTTTTCTTTTTAATCTTGTCTAGATGCTTATTAACCCTAGATATGTTCACAAGAACAGCATACACCAAGATCATACCAATCAGAGAACATTCAGGGACTCAAATGCACAAATTAAGGAATTAGGGACCAAATTGTAAATTCTGAGAATTACAGGGACTTAACCCAATTAAAAGTTACCAGTATAAAATTAGTCATGTTTCATGCTTCACTGCCAAATTTCAGCTCAAAAGGACATCTCGAACTCATCCAATTTGCATATACAAAGTTCAGGACCAAAACGCAAGGTTTTCAAAACATTTAACCAACAATTTCAGTGCCCAACGGTCGAGTGTTCCGAAACAGGGAGGACCTGTTCCGAAACGTGGGACCGTTCCGAAACTGGTACCGAAACAGGTGCTGGCAGTAGCCAAACCGTTCCGGAACAGTTCCTTCCGTTTCGGAACGCCCAGGCCATTTCAGGCCTCCGTTCCGATACGGTAGCACCTGTTCCGAAACAGGCTGCCCAGATTGTAGAATAATTGATGGTTTAACACACATTTGACCCATCAAACATGCTCCAAAGGCAACCAAATCACACCAGCAAGTCATTCAACATACAAGGGACATAATTGCATCAAAATCTAGATACAAGACCATCCCTAGGTGCATCAACTCATTCAAAATGTCCAACACTCAAACATGCTTTTAAACAAGAAGCATAACATAACAACTTAAGCATAAGGAGATTCAAACGTTGCAACATTAATCCACATGATTCAAAATCATAAACCAAACTTGTCCAACATACACAACCTCATTAAACATCAACATAAGAGATTCTTCCCCCATTGCCTTTATTATCTATAGCTATTAACCGAGACATACATCTCAAGTGGAGTTCTCCTTGAATCCCTTGCTTCTCGCTGTTCCAACTTCAAATATCTGCATTGATGGACAAAAAGGAGCGTAAGCACATAATGCTTAGTGAGGAATGCTCAAAACCAAAACACCATCAATGCAGCGAGTCATAAAACCACTTTTAAAAGCAAACTCGATTCGATAAGTCAAAGCAAAGTTTGAAAACCCTTTTCAACATCATGCTTTAAATCATGCATTGCTCAAACATGAAAACCCAACCCTTAGCTTAGAAAAGCTAAATACACCTTTTCAAAGCACAACTTGTAAAACCATCAATTTAACCATTCCATGCATGAACATCATATGCAAAGCTAAATTCAAATCCTTGGAAAACACTTCCACTTCACATCATAACCTTCTCATACTTGAATATCATTTTAAAGCAAGAAACCTTTAAAACCATTTACTCATTCTAACCAATACGTGCATTAAACAAATGCAACATATGAACCACATCATCAATATTTGCATCACATGCCTTTAAAAACAAGTCTTCGCAAGACTTCAATGCACTAAAGAGATTTCATGTACACATGCACCATTCTCAATAGATAATCAACATTTGATTAGACTAACAAGCAAACATGCATTCATAGTACATTACACACTTCTCATGCAACCATGCATCATTTCAAGCATCTCATGCTTCATTATATTCAAGAACATTATATTGGCTTCCAAGTGATAACCAAATCCACTTTTCAACACAACATCCAATCGGATACGCGGATCACAAGCGTTGTCCCCACGCTTCATACACACTACCAATCCCAAGGTCCCCAAATGGAATTTTAACCACCATTTGACCTTACCATACACAAGGTCCTCATATGGAATTTTAACCACCATATGACTTTAACATTCACAAGGTTCCCATATGGAATTTTAACCACCATATAACCTTAACATTCACAAGGTTCCCATATGGAATTTTAACCACCATATAACCTTAACATTATCCATTGGTAGTTGTATAACATCACTAACGAGATCCGGGACATACTCCACAAGATCCACACATGGACTTTACACCACCATTGTGATCTTAACAAGCACAAGGTCCTCAAATGGAATTTTAACCACCATTATAACCTTTGCTTACCCAAGGTCCTCGAATGGAATTTCAACCACCATTATGACCTTAACACAAGACCCACCCATGGAATTTTAACCACCATGTTGCTCTTAACCATCTCGTTAGTGTACTTGGATGGAGTTACCGGTTCACTCACAACCACTCCACATCCAAGGCGACTTTATTCACGGTGCACCCAATCCTATAGCCGGCTAACTATATCCGATTTAAGTAACCAAGAACCACTTACATCACTTGCCAATATAACCATCTTACCACATTAATCCATTGATTTACAAGCATAACCAAAATGCAAAAACCACCATTTACCCTCATTAATCCACTGTTTTTGAAGCATTACACAAAGCCATTAAACAACATGCAACACTATGCATCAATTCCACAACTCCAATGTACAAAACCAAGGATCTCTTACCTTGAGCATCCTTCACACATGACTTTCAAAACCAGCATTAAACCATGCTAAAATATGCTTTCAAAACAGAATTTAAAACATGCAAATCACATGCTTTGCATCAAACAATCACAATTGCTTTAAAACCAATTCACAACACAACCAAGAGGGAAAATCCATTTACTTACTCTTGAGCTTAGCAAAGTTGTTTAGACTTAAACTAAGCTCCCAAAACCTTCAAACCTTGGTTTAAAAGCTGAAAACCCAACTTCACTCACCGATACACAAAACAAGGCTAGCCAACAAGCCTTCCAAGCATCCGAAACCTTCCACACCACCTCTAATGCTCACGGATCAATCTCCCCTGTTTCAAGCACACAACAACAGAGGATTAATGCATCATTATGCATTAAAAACACCAGCCACACAACTCAACTCGCTGCTCTACACAAATCCAACATTTCGGCTACCAAACACAACCGAAATCACCTCTAAACACTTCCAAAACATAACCCAGCCAAGATCCATCACTTCTAACCATTTTTAAACATCAATTAACATCCAAAAAGAATCTAACCACGTCCTTATACCTCCAGCTATAACAGATCACCAAGATCACTCCAAAACAACCAAAAACTCAAGCAAAACTTAGGAAAATTAACCTATTCGGGATTGCATTGATAAAACCTCAATTTCTCATCAATTATACATTCATTCAACATCAAAAAGACACCTCAAATCACTGCTCAAACAGATCATACGAAATTTTACCAAAAATCAATCAAATCTTGCATTTAAAGCCAAGATCAAGATTAAAATTGTAAAACCTTTAATAAATCACAAATCAAAGATTGAGAACTTGGGAATTTCAGTAAAGAACTGAGAGTTTAGAGGAGAAGGACGTTCTTACCTCCAAACTTGAGTTTCTCCCTTTTTGGAACCAAATTCTTGAAAATCCACTTAGCAAATGCAAAGGTTTTGTTGAAGAGATGATTGAAGATCAAAAGAGAATTGAAATGAGTTATTTAGGTGACAAAATCAGAGGTAAAAGCTCTGGAGAAATATGTTTGGTTTGAGAGAAAAGATGAGAGAAAATGAAAATGGAAAATGTGGAAAAGTTAGTTAGAAACTTAGGAAAATATCTTCCCTCTCTTTTCCCTTATTTAAAATACATTAATTAAACCTTTAATATTTTAGAAAAATCTGGAGAAACTCCCATTGGGTAAATAGCTCCTTAAAGATTCAAAGTTTCAATCCTTTTTAAAACAGTCACACAGTTTTCAAAAATTACATTTTGGTCACTAACCCAAAATGTCACTCTTCCAAAACTCATTTTACAAAATTGATTTCACCAAACTCTTATATATAATAAAAGAGGATTTTAAGACATTTTTCCATATTTTTAATGCAACCCGAACTAGGCTTTCCTAAAAATCACCTTTTATATTCGAACCGCAACCCAACCGGTCCGGTCCAAAACCCAAAACTTCTAAGCCCAAAATTGGGGTGTTACAACTCTCCCCCTCTTAGGAAATTTCGTCCTCGAAATTTCAATTGGCGAAAAGAGCACAACCAAACTTCTCAAAGCAATACACAAGGCAACACAAGAGACTTAACCACCACTGAACACTCTCCTCACAAAACTCCACCCAAACTCAACCACCACATACTGCTCACGAATTCCAAAACACTCAAAGTTAACCACAACTTAACCTTTCACACTTCCGAACCGCACATAGCCCCAACAACAACCTGAAGAACCTCAAACTTTTACAGCATACTCCACCTTAACACACAACTCCCAAAACTTGTTCACACAGTGACACCAACCAATCCAGTTCTGCCACTATGTACCCACAACCTTCACTGCTTCTAAAACTCTTTGCAAACTCCCCAACCTCCTTCAAAGATTTTCCCAACAAGCAAAAATTCTTAAGCATCAACTGCTTACCCAACCCTCTCAACGTAATGCTGACATTCCTTCACATTCGCCGCTATCATTACCATAACGACTCACCAGGACTACTCATCCAATATCCAAAAGTCACATCACAAAACCCCAATCTAGACTCCGCTAGCCGTTCCATACACCACCAGCCGACTTCAGAAGGAATTTACTTATTCACAACCAGCCAACCACTTCTCACAAGAACCCGTCCAACCAACAATGGCCTTCGATCTTACATTGCCTTTCCACTTCAAGCTTTGACCACAACACTTACCCTACTAAAACATCGCCCAACCTACACATATATCTCTAGATTACGAAATTTCTATTCTCCCAGGCTAACCCTTTTCTACAACCCACAACAAAAACCCTCTTCTCAACTCCTCAAAGGTTGCTAAAAACCATCACCTATAAAAACAACCCTTCTACTACAATATCAATGCCAAGTTACCTCAGCACTCCGAGAACACATCCACTAACCTACAACATAACTTAACACCAAGGAACTACCACTACTACTGGCTATACTCATAAGGCGCCAAACACTTTCCTTCTACCAACATGCTATACCGCACCCACTACTACCAACAGCTTGCTTAATACCCTCCATTACTTCTAACATTCTCTTAGCACCAAAACAACCTCTAAAACCCATCATCCAACCTAACCCTATCACAACACTAACAGACTCGATTAGCTATTAGTGAGTGTGAACGTTCGTATGCATGGTCACCAATATGCCCTATCAATGCCTGATGTACATGTATGCAAAACCTCTAATGTCATGTCACATGTATGCATGGACCAGCACATATATAATATAGCATATAACAAATGATTTAACTGTACATGTATGTCAGTTCACACCCACCAATAACATCCTCAGAATCTGTCTAAGAACAACCTCCTAACTCACTTCTAACTTGTCTAACTCCATCATTCTAGCAACCATTATCCACAAGATACTCACTAAAACCCTCTTCACGCTAAAGTTGTTTTCAAAACATCAACAACTACTACCCCATCATGCTAGCGACAAGACCATACCCGCAACGCAAGGGAAACCAAACCAAAACCAAACTAAGATAACTAGGCAAAGGTTACTTAACAAGGTTACCTGAAAATACCTCACTACCCCGGAGCTTCAACAGTCGAGCTCTCTTCCTCGCAGAACCATCATTCTCCAGCCGCACCACTGTAGCATCAGCTAACACACTAAGGTCACCACCATCTCCTTGCGGCAAAGCTCCCTGGCTATCCCGAGCCAACTTCAAACAATTACGTCTCATATGCCCAACGGACCCACAATTCAGCAGATCCCATTTCCCAAACCCTTCACAACTTTCTGCTCTTCCTGCCACCTTCGAACTTCGTCTCGGCCGTGCCCACGACCCTTCAGAGACCCTTTTGCTACCACTGAAGCTGATCTCACCACATGAGGACAATCTCGCTTCACATGCTCTTTAGAACCACAGTTCCAACAGGCACCTGTGCCCCAACAACCTCCAACATGGCGCCTCCCACAACGGTCACACACCGGTAGCTGAGCTTCCACTCCTTGATCAAGCAGCACTTGCCCCAGATTTGCACTACCATCCAAGCTTCGATCCAAGCAAAACTTCCTATCACGTTGCCTTTCACGCTGACCGCTCCCGAAGTCAATACCCGCAACTCTCTTACTTAAACTTTTCTCACCTTCACCAACTGAAACCACACCCTCACATTGCTTAACCCTTGGGAATTTCTCTCCAAGATACCTTTCATAAAAGGCAGACACAAAGAAGTCCCAATCTATATCGTGGATGTGTGATGCCACCGCCACAGATGTCCACCAGGCACATGCGTCCTCCAGCATCAGTGAGACAACACTCCCCAGCTTACAGGCATAGTCACAACCTTCCTGATCCAAAATCAGAATTACACTGGCCAACCAGGCCTCAAACGTCTCAGGTGACGAACCATGATACTCCACAGCTCCCAAAACATGCAAACGCTGTTTCGACAAACCCACACATCCCACCGCCAGCACGTCTACAGACTTTACTTTTGCCACAGCCTGAGATGTTCCCAACACCTCTTGAACAACAGGTGATGAACTCTTCATCACAGAACCAACTTCTTCCTCCTGCCTTACTACCTCAACTCCAGGCACAGAAGGCTGAAACGAAACACCTCCATTAAAAGGTGAATTCCACGCCTTAACAACCTGCTCTAAAGCAGCAACCATCTCACCTAACTGCCATTCTTTCATCGATTTCACCATGCTATTAACAACAAACAATCACAACAAAACAAACAGATCAATTAGACCAGCTTTAAGCAAGGATTCAAACTCCAACTCCAAAATAACACAATAGCTATAATAATAAGGCAATGGGTATCCCGAATTCTCCCCTTTTACATGACATAACAGTCAACAAAAACATAAATATCACCACATCAAGCCTATCAAACAACATATTCGATCATGCTTTCATCAAACAACATCCACTCGCAACAGCATAATATCAACATATCATACCCATTACACTTTCATCATTCATAAAAAAAATCAGCTCACATCACCAGCATAACATCAGCACAAATCCACATTAGCTCAGCGAAGATTCATAACCAGAAAGCATGTTAAAAACATCAACAATTCGCTCAGAAACACGTGTTTCAACCGACTTTCATCCACACATTAGGATATACATCAAACACATATTACAACAATTTACCGTTTTCCCCAAGCATTCGCAACTCAGCTCTGATACCACCAAATGTAACCCCCTTAACCCGGCCCAGACGGTTGAACCGAATTAAGAAGTTTACACGGGGAAAACCAAAGTCAACCCGAAAGTCAACCTTGATTAACGACCCATTTTTTTCTTTTTAATCTTGTCTAGATGCTTATTAACCCTAGATATGTTCACAAGAACAGCATACACCAAGATCATACCAATCAGAGAACATTCAGGGACTCAAATGCACAAATTAAGGAATTAGGGACCAAATTGTAAATTCTGAGAATTACAGGGACTTAACCCAATTAAAAGTTACCAGTATGAAATTAGTCATGTTTCATGCTTTACTGCCAAATTTCAGCTCAAAAGGACATCTCGAACTCATCCAATTGCATATACAAAGTTCAGGACCAAAACACAAGGTTTTCAAAACATTTAACCAACAATTTCAGTGCCCAACGGTCGAGTGTTCCGAAACAGGGAGGACCTGTTCCGAAACGCGGGACCGTTCCGAAACTGGTACCGAAACAGGGCCTGGCAGTAGCCAAACCGTTCTGGAACTGTTCCTTCCGTTTCGGAACGCCCAGGCCATTTCAGGCCTCCGTTCCGATACGGTAGCACCTGTTCCGAAACAGGCTGCCCAGATTGCAGAATAATTGCTGGTTTAACACACATTTGACCCATCAAACATGCTCCAAAGGCAACAAAATCACACCAGCAAGTCATTCAACATACAAGGGACATAATTGCATCAAAATCTAGATACAAGACCATCCCTAGGTGCACCAACTCATTCAAAATGTCCAACACTCAAACATGCTTTTAAACAAGAAGCATAACATAACAACTTAAGCATAAGGAGATTCAAACGTTGCAACATTAATCCACATGATTCAAAATCATAAACCAAACTTGTCCAACATACACAACCTCATTAAACATCAACATAAGAGATTCTTCCCCCATTGCCTTTATTATCTATAGCTATTAACCGAGACATACATCTCAAGTGGAGTTCTCCTTGAATCCCTTGCTTCTCGCTGTTCCAACTTCAAATATCTGCATTGATGGACAAAAAGAAGCGTGAGCACATAATGCTTAGTGAGGAATGCTCAAAACCAAAACACCATCAATGCAACGAGTCATAAAACCACTTTTAAAAGCAAACTCGATTCGATAAGCCAAAGCAAATTTTGAAAACCCTTTTCAACATCATGCTTTAAATCATGCATTGCTCAAACATGAAAACCCAACCCTTAGCTTAGAAAAGCTAAATACACCTTTTCAAAGCACAACTTGTAAAACCATCAATTTAACCATTCCATGCATGAACATCATATGCAAAGCTAAATTCAAATCCTTGGAAAACACTTCCACTTCACATCATACCCTTCTCATACTTGAATATCATTTTAAAGCAAGAAACCTTTAAAACCATTTACTCATTCTAACCAATACGTGCATTAAACAAATGCAACATATGAACCACATCATCAATATTTGCATCACATGCCTTTAAAAACAAGTCTTCGCAAGACTTCAATGCACTAAAGAGATTTCATGTACACATGCACCATTCTCAATAGATAATCAACATTTGATTAGACTAACAAGCAAACATGCATTCATAGTACATTACACACTTCTCATGCAACCATGCATCATTTCAAGCATCTCATGCTTCATTATATTCAAGAACATTATATTGGCTTCCAAGTGATAACCAAATCCACTTTTCAACACAACATCCAATCGGATACGCGGATCACAAGCGTTGTCCCCACGTTTCATACACACTACAAATCCCAAGGTCCCCAAATGGAATTTTAACCACCATTTGACCTTACCATACACAAGGTCCTCATATGAAATTTTAACCACCATATGACTTTAACATTCACAAGGTTCCCATATGGAATTTTAACCACCATATAACCTTAACATTCACAAGGTTCCCATATGGAATTTTAACCACCATATAACCTTAACATTATCCATTGGTAGTTGTATAACATCACTAACGAGATCCGGGACATACTCCACAAGATCCACACATGGACTTTACACCACCATTGTGATCTTAACAAGCACAAGGTCCTCAAATGGAATTTTAACCACCATTATAACCTTTGCTTACCCAAGGTCCTCGAATGGAATTTCAACCACCATTATGACCTTAACACAAGACCCACCCATGGAATTTTAACCACCATGTTGCTCTTAACCATCTCGTTAGTGTACTTGGATGGAGTTACCGGTTCACTCACAACCACTCCACATCCAAGGCGACTTTATTCACGGTGCACCCAATCCTATAGCCGGCTAACTATATCCGATTTAAGTAACCAAGAACCACTTACATCACTTGCCAATATAACCATCTTACCACATTAATCCATTGATTTACAAGCATAACCAAAATGCAAAAACCACCATTTACCCTCATTAATCCACTGTTTTTGAAGCATTACACAAAGCCATTAAACAACATGCAACACTATGCATCAATTCCACAACTCCAATGTACAAAACCAAGGATTTCTTACCCTGATCATCCTTCACACATGACTTTCAAAACCAACATTAAACCATGCTAAAATATGCTTTCAAAACAAAATTTAAAACATGCAAATCACATGCTTTGCATCAAACAATCACAATTGCTTTAAAACCAATTCACAACACAACCAAGAGGGAAAATCCATTTACTTACTCTTGAGCTTAGCAAAGTTGTTTAGACTTAAACTAAGCTCCCAAAACCTTCAAACCTTGGTTTAAAAGCTGAAAACCCAACTTCACTCACCGATACACAAAACAAGGCTAGCCAACAAGCCTTCCAAGCATCCGAAACCTTCCACACCACCTCTAATGCTCACGGATCAATCTCCCATGTTTCAAGCACACAACAACAGAGGATTAATGCATCATTATGCATTAAAAACACCAGCCACACAACTCAACTCGCTGCTCTACACAAATCCAACATTTCGGCTACCAAACACAACCAAAATCACCTCCAAACACTTCTAACCATTTTTAAACATCAATTAACATCCAAAAAGAATCTAACCACGTCCTTATACCTCCAGCTATAACAGATCACCAAGATCACTCCAAAACAACCAAAAACTCAAGCAAAACTTAGGAAAATTAACCTATTCGGGATTGCATTGATAAAACCTCAATTTCTCATCAATTATACATTCATTCAACATCAAAAAGACACCTCAAATCACTGCTCAAACAGATCATACGAAATTTTACCAAAAATCAATCAAATCTTGCATTTAAAGCCAAGATCAAGATTAAAATTGTAAAACCTTTAATAAATCACAAATCAAGGATTGAGAACTTGGGAATTTCAGTAAAGAACTGAGAGTTTAGAGGAGAAGGACGTTCTTACCTCCAAACTTGAGTTTCTCCCTTTTTGGAACCAAATTCTTGAAAATCCACTTAGCAAATGCAAAGGTTTTGTTGAAGAGATGATTGAAGATCAAAAGAGAATTGAAATGAGTTATTTAGGTGACAAAATCAGAGGGAAAAGCTCTGGAGAAATATGTTTGGTTTGAGAGAAAAGATGAGAGAAAATGAAAATGGAAAATGTGGAAAAGTTAGTTAGAAACTTAGGAAAATATCTTCCCTCTCTTTTCCCTTATTTAAAATGCATTAATTAAACCTTTAATATTTTAGAAAAATCTGGAGAAACTCCCATTGGGTAAATAGCTCCTTAAAGATTCAAAGTTTCAATCCTTTTTAAAACAGTCACACAGTTTTCAAAAATTACATTTTGGTCACTAACCCAAAATGTCACTCTTCCAAACCTCATTTTACAAAATTGATTTCACCAAACTCTTATATATAATAAAAGAGGATTTTAAGACATTTTCCCATATTTTTAATGCAACCCGAACTAGGCTTTCCTAAAAATCACCTTTTATATTCGAACCGCAACCCAACCGGTCCGGTCCAAAACCCAAAACTTCTAAGCCCAAAATTGGGGTGTTACAGGAACAAGAGAATCATCAAACAACTGCTTCTCATTGATTAATTGGATCAAGGATGGTTTCACTTGCAATTCAACAACAAGACCACCATCACGTGATATACTCAAGCGAGCAAACATCGCTCTCAATTTCACATCCACTTTCCCGCTCAAAGCATCGACCACTACATTGGCCTTTCCCGGATGATACTCGATCGAGAGATCATAATGCTTAAGCAACTCCACTCAAAGACGTTGCCTAAGATTTAAATCCTTTTGAGACATAAGATACTTTAAACTCTTATGATCTATGAACACCACACACTTCTCACCATAGAGATAATGCCTCCAAATCCTCAAGGCAAACACAACAGCCGCCAGCTCAAGATCGTGAGTAGGGTAGTTACGCGCATGCACCTTCAATTGCCTAGATGCATTTGCTATTATCTTACCCTCATGCATCAACACACAGCTGAGACCAACAATGGACGCATCACTATAGACAAAAAACTCCTTACCAGACTTAGGCTGGATCAGGACATGAGCATGCGTCAAATCTTCCTTCAGCTTCTCAAAAGCTTGTTGCCTCGCATCTGTCCATTCAAAGAGAACATTCTTCTGCCACAACTTGGTCAAAGGTGTAGCTATTTTCGAGAAACCCTCGACAAACCTACGGTAATATCCAGCGAAGCCAAGAAAACTTCGTACCTCAGTCACCAACTTAGGCACCTTTCAACTCATCACAGCTTCTACTTTCTGCAGATCGACACGAATACCCTCAGATGATACAACATGTCCCAAGAAGACCACCTCCTTAAGCCAAAACTCACACTTACTCAGCTTAGCATACAACTGGTTCTCCAACAACACTAGCAAAATTATCCTTAAGTGTCTATCATGATCCTCCTCGGTACGAGAGTACACAAGGATATCATCGATGAACACCACCACAAACTGATCCAAGAACTCATGGAACACACGATTCATCATGTCCATGAAAGCAGTAGGTGCGTTGGTCAAACCAAAGGGCACCACTAGGAACTCATAATGCTTGTACCTTGTCCGAAACGTTGTCTTAGATACGTCCACATCCTTCGCCTTTAACTAGTAATACCATGACCTCAAGTCAATCTTAGAAAACTCTGAAGCTCCTCGAAACTGATCAAAGAGATCATCAATCCCTGCCAATGGATACTTATTCTTGATCATCAACTTGTTCAGCTGTCGATAATCTATACACATCCTCATCGTCCCATCTTTCTTCTTTACAAACAGCACCGGTGCACCCCAAGGCGACACACTCGGCCGGATAAACCCTCGATCAAGCAACCCCTGATGTTGCGTCTTCAACTCCTTTAGCTCTTTTGGTGCCATTCGTTAAGGAGCAATGGACACTGGAGTCGTATTCTCAAACAACTCGATACCAAACTCAACTTCCTTGTTTGGCGGCAACCCATGCAATTCTTCAGGAAAGACACCCGAAAAATCGCAAACAATTCTGATGTCCTATACACACACATCCTTTGTACCAGAATTCATCACATATGCAAGATAAGCCTCACAACCCATCCTTAGCATACGGCTTGCTTCCATTGCTGAAACCACATTAGACAAGAATTTCAAATTCTCGCCTACTATCACCCATGTCTGACATTACCTCGCCTAATAGGGGCTGATACCTCTTATCTCGGCCCCTCTTGTTCCATCCACCACCGGAACTAAACTCAGTTGCTCTCTTACTAGAGCTATAACCACCTCCACGAGATGACAAACCTAAGTTCTTCTCGATGTCCTTAGCTCGACATATAAGAACATCAAAATCTGTGTAGTCTGTAGCCAACATATAGGTCTTGACTTCCTGCACCAGCCAATATCGGAAGAGATCACAACGATGCCTGTCACTCGGCATCAACTCAGGGGCGTACTGGCTCAAACGTACGAACTGGACCTCGTACTCAGCCACCGAGAGATTTCGCTGAACAAGCGACACAAATTCGAGCTTCTTCTCATCCAAGTATCTCACACGCAGATACTTCCTCTTAAAGGCACTTCTGAAAAACACCCAATCTACCTTATTGGGTTCCATACCAGCAGTGACAGTCATCCACCAACTATAAGCATCATCCTGGAGCAATGAAACTGCGCATCCCAACTTGCGCATATCGCTAAAACCCATCTCATCTATAAT
Source organism: Hibiscus trionum (assembly GCA_030270665.1). Taxonomy (NCBI): domain Eukaryota; kingdom Viridiplantae; phylum Streptophyta; class Magnoliopsida; order Malvales; family Malvaceae; genus Hibiscus; species Hibiscus trionum. Next base: position 17,416,190 of record BSYR01000010.1, read on the forward strand.
ACAGATCGTGCTAGCTAACCAGGCTTCTGATGCCTTAGGAGACATACCATGGAATTCAACTACTCCCAAACTCCTCAGCCTTTCCAAAGGCAAACCCGCCTGCCCAAAGGCAGGTGCATGAACGTGCGCTCCGACTACCACAGCCTAAAACGCTCCTGTTATCGCCTCAATCAGTGGCACTAGATCACCCAAAACTGGACCAGCTTGTCCTTGTTGCTCCGGCTCTCCACCTCCAGGTGGTGGAGGAGGTAAAGTCTCATCAGCTGGGTTCTCAACCCCCAGATTACCCTGATTGCCCTCCTCAGCCGCAGGGACAATTGTATTTGACCTAAGCTCTCTCCTCAAACCCATTGTGCTTTTTTAACAAGGCATAACAACAAAAAACAAATCAAACCATGATTTAGGCCTGCTTCAATCAAGGATCCAAGTTTACAAAAACATTTAACTAGTGTAATAAGGCAATGGGCACCCCGATTTCCCTCAAGCATAACATTGCACACATTAGCACATCATATTCATCATACTTCACATCATTCAGAATCAGCACATATCCTTATCACATCATCAGTATACAATCATATCTAACTCAAATATGATTCATAACAATCAGGCATGGCATAAGCACCAACATTCAATCAAAAACTTGCTTTTTCAAATTACATGCCATTGAACTTTGCATCAAACATCAAAACTTACCAATTTCACTTACCATCATCGCCAATTCTTTCGTAACCAGGCTCTGATACCAACAAATGTAACCCCCTTAGCCTGGCCTATACGCTCGACCCAAACTAAGAAGATTACACGGGGAAAACCAAAGTCGACTCGTTAAAGTCAACCTCGATTAACGACCCTTTTATATCTTCTCTAGATGCACATTTGTATCCTATATGATCAGCAAAACAATTAGGCAAAAACAGCATATCGATCGGATTTCGATTAGGGGTTTAATTGCATATATTAGACTTTTAGGGACTAAATTATAATTTCTAAGATTTTCAAGGACTTTTCAAATTTTAAAGATACCAATCCTTGATTAGTCATGTAACAAGCCAATAGGTCAAATTTCACCTTAAATGGATCATCCAAACTCATCCAATTGAACATACAACATCTAGGGACCAAAATGCAACATTTCAGAACTTAAAAAAAGATTCCATCAACTAAATTTAACGAACCTGTATCGGTACACCTTAGCCTGTATCGATACGCAAAATGGAAGTAGCCAAAGTTGACAAATGGGTATTGATACGATCAAGCCCGTATTGATACGGCCTTCAAACTTTGGCCTAGGCGTATCGATACGCGGGCAATTCGTATCGGTACACCTAAGCTACAAAGCCTGAATTTAACCTTAGTGTATCGATACTCTTCCCCAAGTATCGATATGCATACCAGATTTTAACATTCAACGGCCATTTAAGCACATTTATCAACATCTAATCATTCTTAGAACATACATACATGTTATAAACAACTTACCAACACAATTGCATCATCAAATATTCATCATATAAGCACCAAGCATGGAAAAACAAGGTGAGGCTTAACCACACAAGCATGCTTTAGAAATATAAACCATATCATAGCCAAAACACTAAAAGCAAGACCATAAACCAAATAGAGACCATTTACAAGTCCAAAAATATAAACCAAACATGCCCAAGGTGTTTAACACCACCAACAAAATCAAGAGTAGAAATCCCACTCATTGCCTCTTATTACACTAAAGTAAATTCACATACATTACTTAGCCAAATACTTGGATTTCCCTTTGCTTTCTTGCTGCCTCTAATGCTCAATTCTCTACATTGATGAAACAAATTAGCGTAATCATAAAGCTTAGCGAGGACCGCTAAAAACCAAATATTCATCAATGCAATTTATAAAACCAAAACATCATCATCGGACAACATATGTCTTCCTTTAAAACATGCTCATTAAAAGCATCAATGCACTTTTAAAACCACATGTTCATAGCATCCTTAGAATAACAGCAAAAATCTTTTGCTCATGCTTAAACCAAGCATCACATGCATTCTAGCATAGTTCCCAAGCATCACGTGCTTAATTCATTTCTCAACGTCATTATATTGGCTTGCAAGTGTTCATTAACAAACCATCTTAAAACCAACACAATTAACACAATCGGATACGCAGATTAGAAGCGTTGTCCCACACACTTCATACACACTACCATACTACATAAGGCTTACACACGGGATTAGACCATCAACCGTTGTGACACCCGTGGTGGAGTTTAACGGTACAATCACAACCCCTCAACACCACTCATCGGTAGTTGTATAATTCCACTAACGAGAGCACATGACATATACCACAAGATCCACACATGGGATTAAACCATCCACCGTTGTGATCTTAGCCTCAATCGTTAGGGTACTTGGATGGAGTATACGGTACAATCACAACCCCTCGACATCCAAGGCGACTTTATTCACGGTTCACCCAATCCTATAGCCGGCTAAATATATCCGATTAAAGTAACCAAAAACCATTTCCATCGCTTGCCAATATAATCATTTAACATCATTATTCCATTGTTTTACAAGCAAAACATACAGTGTCATTTTCAAAAGCATAAACATGGTTAAACCTAATGTATTAATCACACATATCCAAGAATCACTTACCATGTGCATCCTTAACAAAATGGCATTCAAACCAGCATCATCAATGCTTAGAACATGCTTTAAAATAGAAATTAAAGCTACATTTAAATCAAGTGCATTTCCATAAAAAACATAGCACATTCCGAGAGAGACTTTCGATTTACTTACTCTTGAGATTAGCTAAGTGTTTCAAACTTACACCAAGCTCCCAAATGCACGCCCAAAGTGTTACAAAGCTGGAAATTCCATTTCCACTCACCGATACGCGAAACCTCACTCGCCGATGCGAAGATCACCCTTCCGAAGCCTCCAACAAATCTTCGTTTGCTTCCGGATCGAGATCCCATGTTATTAGATCATCAAAACAGAGATCCAAATACATTAAAATGCATTTCAACTGAGCAACTAAACACAAACTCGTTGCTCACCAAAACTACACTCATTTACCCAACCGAAACAACCGAAAACTCAATCGATTGCTTCCTAAACCAAGTCCAGCCAACATACATCACTTTCAACCATTATTAATCATAAAAACACTTCTAAAAACAACCTAAACTCTTCCGTATACCTCCAGCAAGCATTACATCATCATTTAACCTCAGAAACGCAACTAAAACCATCAAGAAACTCAAGGATCTCTAGGATTTCGGCATCTATATTATCAAATCCTCTTTTCAACATAATAATCAACTCAAAACTCAATTAAAATCAATCCAAAACAGAGCTCATCAATAACATTCCAAAAATCAAGATTTAAACCATGATTTTGCAAGATTTTGATCTTAAATCAAAAATATAATAAAAACTCAGCCAAAAACAACAATTAGAAGTCAAAGATCTTGGGAATTTTAATAAACTCAGCCAAGAACCTAGATTGAAGGTTGAGAACAGGATTTACCTCCAACCCTTGCCTTCCTTAAAGTTTTACAAGTTTTCCTTCACAAATCTTGAAGAACTTGAAGAGAATTCTTGGAAATGATCTAGATATCAATGATTGAGTGTTTGGGAGAAAAGAATTCTGGATAAAGAGTTGAAAAAATGGTTTTGCTGAAAATGAAAGTTAGTTACGTCAAATGAAATCTCAATTTCCTATTTTACCAATTTAATTAAATAAAAATCCTTCTTATTTTAATCATCCAAAAATCTTTTTAAAACACATGTCAATTTAAGGAAGGTGTTATTGCGCCATAGCTCCCTATAGATTCTAAGATTTTTGACTCCTCTTTTGAAATTGCATATTTCCACAATTTTGAAACTTTACATTTTGGTCACCGCCAAAAATGTATCACATCAAAATCTTCTTTTGTAAAATTGATTTGTCCAATCCCTTAAACACGATTTTAGAGGATTTTATCATTTTTACCATATTTTATCCTTTCCTAAACCTTGATTTCCTCAAACCACCTAATACGATTCAAACCGTTTCCGACCTGTCCGATCCGATGTCAAAAACATCTAGGCCCAAAACCAGGGCGTTACAAGTTGATTCCGTCAAGTGTGTCAGTATATCCGATCATTAAAGGATAGGGGTAGTTGTAGAGTGTCCACGAGTTCTAGATTTTGTACACATTCCTGCCCATATTATTGTTATTCTTAAGCCCATTTAGGCATATTTAGGTGCATTGCATGCATGATAGCAGTATTTCCTCTTTACCATGCTTTTATTGAATATTTTATGTTTGGTTAAGAAAATATATTATTTTAGTTTAGTTTTTATTTTCAGGTGTTGTAGCTGGTGGAGGAGGAGAGGACAAGAAAGCGGGAAACAATATGAGTTGTACTGAAGAGGTTCCAGATGCCGCCAAGGACGGCGCCAAAGCAGCATTGCCTTCAAGTACCGCCCATGCAGGAGTTACACCAACTTAGCCAAGATGGGTCGCGATTGAAAGAGGGCAATTCCATGAGCCAAACGAGCTCAGTCATGCAATTCTTTGAAGCTTATAGGAGCCGGTAGAGTTGATCCAAGATTGATAAGTATGAGTACTTTTCCTTACTTGCGGGAGAAGGCAACGTCCAAAGAGTTAAAGTATGTTTTCAATAAAATATTTCCAAGTTTGCTTAATTCAAGATCTTCACTTCTTTAATTAGTTCCAAAAGTTTTGTTGAAGAAATCAAATTTGTCGGGCACGAAAGTGTAAGGTTCACGAAAGGATGAAGCACGGTCTCATCATGTCGAGGTGTTAAATAATTCGGCTTAGACATAAGTTCGAGTTTAAGCGGAAAAAAGGAGCAACCAAACGTTGACTGCCTATGTTAGGTTTACGCTGAGATTGCTAGGTATTTCCTACATCACGTGGTGACAGAATCCTTGGCTAGACATAGGAAGAATCACTTAAGAATTGCTATGCCGAACTTGGTGTATCTGCCAGACTTGACGCCAGGACTTACTTCTGTTCCACCTGCCGAGATAGTGAAAGTTGCAGGGGTAGTGACCCGCTGCAGCCGCGTGACAGGGTCATAGTTACCGTCCGCCTTTACCCACCGAGGCAGCAAATCATGGCAGCATAAAACATTCTTAGGCTTTACAATGCAGTCTACACGCTACTGAGCTGCAATTGCCTTACCCAGTCTATCTACCAAATCTCTCCCTATCATCCCTATCATCACTATCTTTTTTTTTATTTGTGTTTTTATATATCCACATTGTGAGATATACTGGTGCATTTACTTAATCCTAGTGCAGGAAACCATTCATAGAAGCTGCTCCAATCCCTGTTAGAGGCGATATCTTTTATGCTATAACTTGACAATAATGTGCACTTGCGCTAAAAAATAGAGCACACCCAAACGCTCTACATTTTTTTGGCGTCGTTGCTGGGGATTGGCAACAACAATTGTGTTTGAATTTCTGCACTTCGACTTTAGTTTTTGCAAATTAAATTTCTGTTTATTTTACTTTAACGTGTATGCTTAAAAATGACTCTTTGTTTTCTTTGGTGTATGTCCCGCCAGGGCGGCAAAGATTGCAGCCAAAATCCACCTGAGGAGGAGAAGGACATACCCAGATGAATAGCTAAAATAAAAGCCCTCAGAGAGAGGTTATGTTTGGGAGAAGCGTAACCCAACATAACTTGATTTTTATTTTTATCTTTAATTTATTTTTATGTATTAAGATTAGATTTAATTTTTTTATATCAGGTTAGGAATGAAGGCAAGACCAAAAAGGATGAAAGAATAAAGGAGAAGCCCAACCGGTGGCCAAGGCAGCCCAAGGCAGATGAGCATAACGGCTAGCGGCTTCATAACAGCTAGCCGCAACGGCTACATTTGCAACAGCTGGCGGAACGAATATCTACGTAACGGCTAGAATCACGAAAATCACGCTGCAATAATTGTCGCCCGTTAGCAGCGTGCCCGCCAAGGCAACAGAGAGAAGCGGCTATATAAGGCCAACTATTCTCTCCATGTTCTTCACTTTGCTCTCTCTTTTAATCTCAATTCTTTTTGCCATCATTTCTTTCAAGGTTTCACTAGCTTTACTTTCTTGCAATTTCTTTTTCTTTCTTTAGGAAAACACAATCGTTCTATCAACTATGGCCACATCACAACAACCCGCCTCCACCTCCAAGCCTATCTTCCAAATGTTCTTAAACCCTACTGTCGCGGCAACATACAAGAAGTACTTCACCGAGCGGCATCTCTAGGAAGAAACAGGGTTCCAATACACCAGGCCAGATGGGGATTTTGGCCTTGAACCCACTATATTCGAAAGGATTCACAACTTGGGCTGGGATATTTTTGCACAGCAGCTAGAAGGAATAAACAAAAATCAAGTGCGAGAGTTCTAAGCCCACAAGCCTACACCGGGAAACCCTTACGTATATGTACGTGGTGAAGGTGTCAAGTTCATGGCGGACACCATCAAGAGTTTTTACAGCATAGACATCCGCGGGAATCCGCATGAAGAATGGAAGTCCTACTTAACGACAACTGACTATGAAAAGATCAAGAAAGAAATATGACGGCCCAACACCAAGTGGCTGACCGTCAAGAACAATGGTTCAGTCAACCACCGCGGTCTACTGCTGGAGACAATTCTTTAGAGCAACTTCTTCCAACACCACCTGATGCCCACCACACATAGATCAACAGTCAACAGGCCACGGCGGGCCCTTATCAACAGCATTATGAAGGGGCGGCCAATCAATGTTGGTGAAGTAATTCTAGATGAAATCTATGCCAACGCAGACAAGACAAACGCCAAGGGACCTCTCGTCTTCCATGTGCCAATCACATGCCTATGTGCCAACTTTCGCATTCCGCCACACCCCAAGGACACAATACTACCCGCCAAGGAAGGGTGGACAAGAAAGATGCGCCTCCAGATGATGCAGGAGTTGGAGCCGGAAACACCGTCAACTGCCCAGCCGCCGTCCCAATCTACCGCCACCCCAGCCACAGCGGGCAGTACTGATGCTACCCTCCCCTCCGCCGTAGTTCCCCTGCTGCGCAGCCTTGTGGAGAGCTGCCAGAGAATCGAGCATAAACATAAGATCTTCACCAAATATATTACGGAGGTGCAAGAGGCCTTTGTGGCCTACTTGCTTGAGAAATACCATGACGGCGGCCCACAGTTGCCAGCATTCCCATTGGAGTTAGCAGCATCCAAACTGATCCAGATCAAACCCAGACCAGTTGCTACTCCAGCAACCACCGACAGCGAGGGGCCGCACATCCGCCCCAAGAGAAGGACCTCACCTACTCACATCCAACCATACGACCTCACCTCTTTATTCGAGTCAGAGAAAGAGAAGGAGACTACCGCTGCCAAAGATGCCGATAACTCAGACATGGAGATTTTAGACACCTACGATGATGAACCAGCTAAGGCAGCATGGAAGAGGAAGTGGCTAGCCCCAACAACCGAGCCTCAGGGTGGAGGAGCTAAACCTGAAGGACCATCCAAGAAACCCACCTCTAGCCGCATCTAGCCACCGCGTGGCACAAAGAAGAGCCCAGCTGCCAGACCATCTATCACATGCCGCTTAGTCATGCCCGCCACCTCAGAATCCTCCTCTGACGCGGCAACAACAGAGGGGATCTCTCCTAGTCTATAACACCCTTTTTTCTTTTTTTCTTTTTATATTTTACTTATTTCTCTGTTTTTGTTTTCTTTTTTGTTTTGTTTTTTGTTTTCAATTTTATTTTGTAAGGCATTAAGGACAATGCCAACCTTGAGTTTGGGGGGAACAATCTTCTTTGTTTTAGGTTCATTTAGAAGCATATGTAAATTCCACCCTAACACTCGATGAAGTAGAATTTTTTAGCTTAAAACATGTACTTATGATAGTTAGCCGATTACTTATATTCGCACCATACTTAAATTTTTTTAACAATGGGATGAAGCATGAAAAACACTTAATTTTTTCTTTTTGCCAATTATTCTTACATTGTTTGCTAAATGCTGAATTTTTTCTTAAGTTCTAAGTTTAACACTGCCTGTTTTACTTAATAAAAATCTCTTATTTGAATACAGGTTTGTCACCGCAGCAGCCCAAGGCAGCAACAAAAATATGGTGAAAACCTTAGAGGTGCCCGAAACAGGCTCTAGGAAGGATGTTCAAATACCCTAGAGGTGCCCAAAACAGGCTCTAGAAAGGATCATGAGCAAGGATACTCCACTGCTATCAAAGTCCAAGTATCTAAACCAAGTGACGGACAAACTAGGAAGAGTGAATGAAAGCTTTTACGGGATGACTCTATTCAAAGGGTTCAGAGTTTCGTAGAGTGCACCTATATTAGCTTCAGACCCAAAGAATAGTTATGATGAGCTGAAGCCCTTGACGCCATGATCAGAAAAAGAGGAAAAGAAATGCCTAATTGTGCTGCTAAGGCAGCAATGTGTATCCTTTTTAGTAATGTAATTATGTTCAGCATTCTCTGTTAACATAATTTACTCAGCATGTTATATCATACTGCATTGGCACTAAGAAAATCAAAATCTAAGTTATCTCATGTCATTCCCTACCACTAACATTAAGTAGGTGCCACGACCTTGAGGTAAGAAATCAAGTTAAAAGCTAAGTTTCTACTAATTTTGTGTAAGGGGCAGATTTTCTAGCTAGGTTGCATTGCATGAGGACAAGCAATAGTTCGAGTTTGGGGTGTGTAGAGTGTCCACGTGTTCTATATTTTGTACACATTCTTGCCCACATTATTGATATTCTTAAGCCCATTTTGGCATATTTAGGTGTATTGTATGCATGATAACAATATTTTCTCTTTTACCATGCTTTTATGAAATATCTTATGTTTGGTTACGAAAAAATATTGTTTTAGTTTAGTTTTTATTTTCAGGTGTTGTAGCTGGTAGAGGAGGATAGGACATGAAAGCGGGAAACAATAGGTGTTGTACTGAAGTAGTTCTAGATACCGCCAAGGACGCCGCCAAAGCAGCATTGCCGCCATGTACCGCCCAGGCAGGAGTTACACCGACTTAGCCAAGATCGGTCGCGATTGAAAGAGGGCAATTCCCTAAGCCTAACGAGCCCAGCCTTGCAATTCTCTGAAGCCTGTAGCGGCCGGTAGAGTTGATCCAAGATTTATAAGTAGGAGTACTTATGCTTACTTGTGGGAGAAGGCAACGTCCATAGAGTCCACATTTAAGTCAAAAACGAGTCAGCATTTAATGTAAAATTACTTTAAGAACTTCTACTTCAAAGATGACTCAAACTTAGGCCATGAGCCTTATATATACCCAATGTATGTGAGGGTATAGGGGCATGATATGGATGTGTAGGCTTATGCTTAGACGCACGGATAGATGGATAGGTAGCTAGATAGATAGGAGGTGTTGGAGGTCGTGGCCCAACATCCCCAGGCTTTAGGTTTTTACAAGTAAAGTAGTTGTGAGAAACGGTTGTAATTGTTAAAGTATGTTTTTAATAAAATATTTCCATGTTTGCTTATTTCAAGATCTTCACTTCTTCAATTAGTTCCAAAAGTCATGTTGAAGAAATGCATTTGTCGAAACGAAAGTGTAAGGCTCACGAAAGGATTAAGCACGGTCTCATCATGTAGATGTGTTGACTAATTCGGCTTAGACATAAGTTTGAGTTTAAGTGGCAAAAAGAAGCAACCAAACGTCAATTGTCTGTGTTAGGTTTACGCTGAGATTGCTAGGTATTGCCTACATCACGTGGTGAAAGAATCCTTGCCTAGACATAGGAAGGATCACTTAAGAATTGCTCTGCCGAACTTGGAGTAATCTGCCAAACTTGCCGTCAGGACTTACTTCCTTTCCTCCTGCTGAGATAGGGAAAGTTGCAGGGGCAGTGACCCGTTGCGGCAGCGTGATAGGGTCGTAGCTGCCGCCCGCCATTACCCTCCGAGGCAACAAATCATGGCAGTGTAAAATATTTTTAGGCTTTACAACACATTCTACATGTTACTAAGCTGCAATTGCCTTACCCAGTCTATCGACCAAATCTCTCCCTATCATCATTATCTTTATTTTATTTGTATTTGTATATTTTCACATTGTGAGATTTAATGGTGCATTTACTGAATCCTTGTGCAGGAAACCATTCATAGAAGCTACTCCAATCCCTGTGGGAGACGATATCTTTTATACTATATCTTGACAAGAGTGTGCACTTGCGCTCATAAATAGAGAAAACTCGAACGCTCTACAATAGTGCTATCCAAGGATGGGGGTAGATTCCATCTGGTTCACTTGAAATGCCAATATATGAATTGAACATGTATCATGTTTTTAAATACATTTGTATAAAGACTTTTATACATGATGATTATGCTTTATGAGATTTAAGCATGTGTAGCTTCGACTTGGTTTTGTATTGAGACATGTATGAGATAATGATACATGTGGTTTATAAAGATGGTTTGATTATGGTTTCAAAAGCATGAGAAAGTTGATCATGATGTGGTTATGTTTCAAAGGAATCATTGGTTTGAAAAAAGCATTGTTGTTGTTTTAAATTGAGCTTTCCCTCACGAAGCAAATATGCTTATGTTGAGTGTGTAAAAGTTCTATTATTTACCTCATATTTAACCCAAATTTCTGCTGCATTCAAGCATAATTCATTGCATTTAGGCTAGATTACAATTAGACATCACAAATATATTAAATGGCACAGTTTCTACTGAAATTGGTTGCTTTTGCAGGTTGCTGCAGTAGCAGATGGAGAGGCAGGCGCTGGGCAGAATTGCAGCAGAGTTGTAAATAGACGAGCAGTCAAAGAAGACGATGCTACCATGGTTGCTGCCGTGACAGCAAAGGACGACAGCAGTTTTGAGGAGAAGAAGCAAAGTGGACCTCGACAGAAAGAGAAAATTCAGGCCGTCTGTCGTGGAGTACTCCTATATTTTTTCGAGCCCTAGATCAGAATGAAGGCCAAGCCCAAGGTTCAAGGAAGATATCCCAAGAAAGAAGGAAGGACGAATTAAAGACTGCTATTCTGAAGATTTAGTCTTTATTAGAGTTGTACTTTAATTTAAAGTTGTATTCCTTCCATATTAGAAAACTTGAACCCAAGGCCTATATAAAGGCATGTAATTCGACCTAGGAGAGGACATCATCTATCTCTAGCCTTCTTCCCAAAACCCTAGCCGTCTTCCCTTTCTCATTATGTTCTAAATTCCCCTTAGGGCCACGGGTTGATTTGTAAAGTAGTTGCAAGGGTTGCTTCTGTTTTAGGAATTTTCAGTTCAATAAAATAAACTTCAAGTTCTCTTATTCTGGTTATTAACATCTTGCAAGAGTATTGGGAGAGCATTGCGAGGTTATTTATTTACTGAATATCGGGAGAGTTAAGTATACGAAAGGAATAAGTGCGGGTTCTCTAGTTTATAGTTGAACTATCTCAGACCTAGGGATAGGACGAGGTTAAGTGGCTAAAGAAGAATTCAACAACATCGGTGTTCATCCTTCGATTCACGCCGGGAGGTATCATCAAAGACGTGATCATCGACAGACTTGGACCTAGGGATAAGCCAAGGCACAGCAGGGATTCTTGCCAAACTTGAAGTACAGAGTTGTGTGTTCGCTGCCGCGACAAGCAACAGACTGCCGCCGCGACGGGGACGACGACAGCACAGATATTCCTAAACTTAGCAATACCTACACTACCGAGCAATTCAATACCAGCCCATTCTCGCTATCTTGATTCTTTTAATCTTATTTTCCAGTATTCTTTATTATTCTCGTGACAAACATCTTAAATATTCTTTTTACTTCCGTGCAGTAATTCAAGGTGAAGCTATTGGCTCAGTCCCTGTGGAGACGATATCCGATACTTCCATATCACTTTACTACTTGCGTCATGTACACTGGCACTACATTGCGATAGAAACTTTTACACGCAACAAGTTTTTGGCGCCGTTGCCGGGGACTGGCAACATATCTTTACCCTACCTTTTACTGCATTTGTTTTATTTGTCTATTTTACTTGGATTGTTCAACGTATACCTTTCACAAGGTCTTTTGTTTTCGTGTGCGCAGATCTCAACGGGGGAAGGAACCGGAGTACCAGTTAGATCCTGAACCCGAACGAACATTCAATAACGAACTTTCAAGAAAAGAGTTCGTTACCTCGTTGAAAGGAACGAATACCTAGAGGAACAACTCAGAGCAATGGAGAACGAAGGACGTGAAGAAAGAAGGGACAACCAAGGGAATCCCCAGGATAATAACAATCCTGTCGGAGATGGAATGAACGGCCAAGCTGCCGATCCTCCTGTCGCTGCCGCACGACGGTTATGCCGAGATTACATGCTTAATGACCATGTAGAACTAGAAACCACGCTGCCGGATGTAGATGTTGACAACTTTGAGCTGAAACCTGTTATGTTCAGCATGATCAACAATGCTGGCCAATTTAGTGGTGCTGCTACAGAGGATGCTAGAGAGCATCTGAAAACGTTCCAGGAGATATATGGTTCGTTTAGACTACCATGAGTTAATCCGGAGATATTGAGGCTTCGATTATTTCCTCATTCATTGAGGGACAGTGCAAAGACTTGGTGGAATAAACTTACGTAAGGTTCAATTAGAACTTGGGCAGATTTAACTCGTGAATTCTTATCTCGTTTTAATCCTTCACATTTATCTGAGCGATTACGTAACGAAATTGCTACTTTTCAACAGGAAGAGGACGAGCCAATGCACGAGGCCTGGGACAGATTTACTACTCTTCTACGGAACTGCCCAATGCATGGATTCCCCGTTTGGAACTAGGTAAAAAAATTCTATAATGCTGCTAACTTACAAACTCGTATTAGAATTGATTCGGCAGCAAACGGATTACTGCTGGACAAAGACCCAGATGAGGCAATGGCAGTATTGAAAAATCTGGCAAAGAATGCGGAGCAGTTTCCGACAGCAAGAAGAGGGGGTAAACGGGTTCTGGCTGTCAAGGATTATGAGGCCGACAGCACAATGAAATCACAGGTGGCATATCTCACTAAGGCAATGAAAAAGCTCTTGAACGAAGATTCACAGCCTGTATACGCTGCTAAAGAGGTATGCGACATTTGTGAAGGAAATCACAGTTCGGAGGAATGTCCAATACAGTTAGAAGAGGGAAAGTATGTTGGAAACTACAATAAGCAGAATTATAATTCCAACAACTATAATCCCAACTGGAGAAAGGATCCCAAGTTTTCTTGGAGCAATCCTAATAATGCTCTGAATCCTCAAGCACAGAATTATCAGAACCAGGGAGGACCTAGATTGATGACTCGACAGGTACCTACATTTATGTCTCAAACAGGTACCTACATTGAGAACATGAATCACTTTGTCAAGAAGACATAAACTTTCATGGAAAAAACAGATATGCGGATGACCAATCATGAAGCTACTCTGAAATCGTTGGAGACACAGATGGGTCAGATTTCCCAGCATGTTAAACCAAGGTAGAATGGTGGATTTCCTAGCAATACTGAAAATGCTAGACATCCCACACATGAGCAGTGTAAAGCCATCACTACTAGAAGTGGGAAGAAATTACCAGGGCCAGAGAAGGAAGCTGAACCAGTTAAGAAACCAGCCCTGGAGACACCTACCGAGGAAGCTGCCCCGATAGGCAACAAGCAACCTGCTACCGATGAGCCTGTCACGACAGCAGAAAGGACAGAGGAGAAAGATGATGAGCCCAAATCTTCTCAGATCCGTATGTAGTGGGAAGGACGCATTGCTGATTATCGTCCCCCACCACCTTTCCCTCAGCGGCTACAGAAATTAAAACAGGAATCACAGCTTAAGAAAATTTATGATATTTTTAAGCAGGTTCATATCAACATTCCGCTGTGAGATGCCGTTAGGGAAATACCCGGTTATGCCAAATTTCTCAAGGATGCCATGTCATAGAAGTCCAGACTTGGGGAGTTTGAAATGGTAAATATGACACATGGATGCATGAGTATTTTGCACAAGTATCCACCCAAGAAGAAGAAGGATCCTGGGAGTTTCATCATACCATGCGTAATCGGAGACAAATTTGTGGGTAAGGCACTTTGTGATCTTGGTGCTAGTATAAATTTAATGCCCAAATCTGTATTTCAAAAATCAGGTATTGGAAAAGCTCGGCCCACAACAGTAGTACTGCAGCTGGCAGATCGCTCTTACGTTCATCCAGAAGGAAAAATTGAAGATATTCTGGTAAGAGTGGATAAGTTTATTTTTCCTGCTGACTTTCTTATCTTTGATTGTGAAGCAGATGAGAACGCACCAATCATCTTGGGGCGACCCTTCTTAGCCACAGGAAGATCACTGATTGATATGGAAAGAGGAGAACTCATTATGAGAGTAAACGATCAATAGATCAAGCTAAACGTTCTCCAAGAAATGAAACATGCTGATGCAGGAGAATAGTGCAAGGCCATCACTGCAATCACCTTTGACCAACCCTGCATCAGGTCGGGCTGCCACGACAAAAAAATTGGTCACTGCCTCGGCAACCGCTTAGAAGACTGTCACGACAGCACCGACGACAGCAGCTCCTCAGAATGCGATACATCTGATACTGAAGATCAGGAGGAGGTAAACTGGACAGGTAATCGTCCAGGTAAGTTGTTCGAGCCTTTAAATTATACCTCGAATAACCATATAATTCAAAAGCCATCAACTATTGAGCCCCTTGTTCTAGATCTTAAGCCCCTGCCAGGGCAGTTAAAATATTCCTTCCTTAGTTTAAATGATACGTTGCCCGTAATCATCTCTTCCAAGTTGATGTAGGAACAAGAACAACAGCTAATAGGGATGCTGCAGCAGCACAAAAAGGCGATTGGATGGACGATAGCTGATATCCAAGGTGTTAGTCCGGCACTATGCATGCATAAAATCCTCCTAGAGGATGATCATAAGCCGACCATTGATGCACAGAGACGACTGAACCATGCTATGAAAGAGGTGGAGCGAAAAGAGATAATCAAATGGTTAGATGCTGGAATAATCTACGCCATCTCGGACAGCAAATGGGTGAGCCCGGTGCAATGTGTTCCCAAGAAAGGAGGAATTGTAACACACCAATTTTGGGCTTGGAAGTGGTGGGTCTGAACCGGACCGGTCTGATTTTTTGTTCAAATATAAAAAGGTGGTTTTAAGGAAAGCCTAGTTCGGGTTGCATTAAAAATATGGAAAAATATCTAAAAATCCTCTTTTAATATATATATAAGAGAGTGGTGAAATCAATTTTGCAAAATAAGGTTTGGAAGTGTGACATTTCGAAATAGTGACTAAAATGTAATTTTTGAAAAGTTCAGTGGTGACTGTTTTGTAAGGATTGAAACTTTGAATCTTTAAGGAGCTAATTTACGCAAGGAAGGATTTCTCCAGATTTTTCTTAATTTTAATGACTCATTTAATGTTTGTTTAATTAAAAGAAAAGAGGGGAAAACCATACTTTAGTTTTCATAACCAACTTTTGTTAAAACTTTCTCATCTAATTTTCTCTCAAAATTCCCTCAGCCAAACACATTTCCACAGCAGCTTTTCTCTTGATTTTTCACACTAAATGATGAGTTTTCAATCATCAAAAGATTCCTAAACCTTTCTACATCAAATCCTCTTCAATTGCTTATTGAATTTTCAAGGATTCTTCCTCAAATCAAGGAGAAATCTACATTTAGAGGTAAGGATGTCCTTCTCCTCTAAATACTCAGTTCTTTACTGAAATTCCCAAGTTCTTAATCCTTAAATTAAGTTTTATAAAAGGTTTTGATGTTGTGATCTTGATTTTGGCTTAAAACTCAAGATTTGGATTTAATCTTGAAGAAATTCGTAATGAATGTTTGGGCTCTGTTTTGAGAGTCTTTTTAATGTATTTTTGATGTTTAATGGTGTGTAATTGAGGTTTAATCAATGCAATCCCGAATAGGTTGATTTTCCTAAGTTTTTACTTGTGAAAATGGTGGTTTTTTGGGTGATCTTGGTGTTTTGTTATAGCTGGAGGTATAAGGACGACTTTATGATCTTTTTGGATGTTAGTTGATGTTTAAGAATGTTAGAAGTGATGGATCTTGGCGGGGTAATGCTGTGGATGAGTTTGGAAGTGATTTCGGTTGTGTTTGGTATCCAAAATGTTAGATTTGGTGAGAGCAGCGAGTTTAGATGTAATGGCTGAAGATTTTAATGCATGATGATGCATTGATCCTCTGCTTTGATGTGTTTAAAATAGGGGAGACTCATTCGGATCCTTGTGGTGTTGATCCGGAGGCTTGAACGGCGTTTCGGCAAGCTTGCGAAAAGGAATTGGTGAGTGAAGTTTGGTTTTCAGCTTTGAAACCAATGTTTTAAGGTTTTGGGAGCTTAGTTTAAGTCTAAGCAACTTAACTAAGCTCAAGAGTAAGTTTTCGGAGAAACTCTCTCTTTGATGAACCATGAGATGGTTGGATGCAATGTGTTTAATTTGCATGTTTAAATTCTGTTTTGAAAGCATGATTAATGCTGGTTTTGAAAGCCATGTGTTGAAGGATGCTCAAGGTAAGAGATCCTTGGTTTTGAAATTGATAAATGTGGTTTTGATGCATCGTGATGCATGATGGTTTAATGGCTTTGATTAATGCTTTAAAACAGTGGATTGTTGATGATAATTGATGTATATTGGCAAGTGAAGTGTTGGTTTTAAAGTACTTGAATCGGATATAGTTAGCGAGTATAGGATTGGGTGCACCGTGAATTAAGTCGCCTTGGATGTTGAGGGGTTGTAATGGTACCGTAAACTCCATCCAAGTACACTAACGAGATGTTAAGATCACAATGGTGGTTAAAAGTCCATGTGTGGATCTTGTGTTGTGTGTCCCGTGTTCTCGTTAGTGATATTATACAACTACCAATGAGTGATGTGGAGGGGTTGTGATTGTACCGTTAAACTCCATCACGGGTGTTGATGGGTTGTGATTGTACCGGTAAACTGCACCTTGTGTATTTGGTAGTGTGTATGAAGCGTATGGAACAACGCTTGTAATCCGCGTATCCAATTGTGTTTTATGTTGAAAATGGTTATGGTTTATCACTTGGAAGCCAATATGACAGTTTAATGATAATGAAGCATGAGATGCTTGTTGTGTATGCATTGTTGCATGAAAAAGTGATGTTTATGTGTTTAAAGGCCTTTTGGAAGGTGTTTTATAAAGTGCATTATTGTGTTGTTTCTTTAGAGCATGCCTCACTAAGCAAATGTGCTTACGCTCTCTTCTTGAACTAGTAATGCAGAGAATTGAAGTGCTTTAAGGGCAGCAAGGAGGCTAAGAATCCAAGGGAAAGCAAAGCTCATGTATGGTGACTATTTTTACAACATTATTAGCTTTTGGTATTTGGCAATGGGAACCTAGGTTGTGTTTTTGGGAGATGTTTTGGACTCCCTGAGTTTGGCATGATGCCTATGATGTTTTGGGATTGTAAATGGTCATTATGGTGTTTGCTTTGGTGATTTCATGCTTGGATGGTTTTCAATAATAGGATGCATGCCTATAGATTTGTGGTTTTCCTAGTTGATGCCATGAATGTGTTTTGATGATGCAATCTTGTACCAAATATGTATGATGACTTGTTGGCATGTTTAGGAGGTCATTAGAATGTATTTGAGTAGTTAAGTGTATGTTAAACAAGCAAAATCTGCATTTTCTGGGCAGTCCGTATCGGAACGGGCTCTACCGTTTCGAAACAGGGGCCTGTAATGGCCTTCGTGTATCGAAACGGGTAGAGGGCGTTTCGAAACGGATTTGCCACTGCCAAGCACTGTTTCGAAACTGGTCTTGAAACTAACCCGTATTTCAGAACGGTCAACCCCTGTTCCGAAATGGGTGACCGTTTGGCACTTATGTGAATGGTTAAAGGTTTACATGCTTTACGTTTTGGTCCTAAATTTTTGTATATGCAATTGCTTGATTTTGAGATGTCCGTTTAGGGTGAAATTTGACAGGGAAACATGGAATATGACTAATTTCATATTGGTAATTCGAAAATCAGTAAAGTCCTTTATCTTTCCAGAATTTACATTTTGGTCCCTAAAAGTTGTAGTTTGTGCAATTGAGTCCCTTATCGTTATCCGATCGCTGTGCTTTTCAAGTATGCTCTTCATGAGGGAACGCTTAGGTTTAATATGCATCTAGATATGTTTAAAAAGAAAAAAAAGGGTCGTTAATCAATGTTGACTTTTAGGTTGACTTTGGTTTTCCCCGTGTAATCTTCGTAGTTCGGGTCAACCATCTAGGCCGGGCTAAGGGGTTACATTTGGTGGTATCAGAGCTGAGTTCTCGAGTAATTGGGAATGGTTAAGTGGGTGATGTATGTATGATTGCTTTGTATGCTATTTAAGTGAAAGTTTGATGTGTGAATTGTACAATATGTTGCAATTGTGATGCTATGCTGTGTTGAAGCATGTTAGAGGGACCCATTGCCATATCAAAACTAATGAAATGAATTGTTTTTGAAAAATGAGCTTGAGTGCTTGAATTACTTACCTCGCTGAGCCTGATTATGTTTATTGCATTTGTGTTAGTGCATTGTTTAGTGAATGGGACCTCGTAGAGAGACGAGGATTAATACGCGAGCTATGGCTCAGAACGAGAATGAAGAGAATGCTGATAATGTAGTGGATTTACCTCCTCCTCCTAGTGGTGGACTGCCCGGTGGTGGTGGTGCTGGAGGTGAGGGAGCTGATGTTGGTGCTGGTGCTGGGGTCGTTGGACCTGAAGCTGGGCAGGGGCAAGCTGCTCCTGACATGATAGTTTTGATACAAGCTATTGCTGGAGCCTTTTAGGCGATAGTAGCTGGAGCTCATGGAGCTGGGCATCAGGGTGATGCTAATGTTAGACTACCTTTGGAACGTTTGCGCAGTCTGGGAGGGACTGAGTTCAGAGGTTTGTCTGCTGAAGGTTCCGAGTCTTGGTTGGAAAGTACCAAGAGGATATTAGGACAAATGAACTGCAATGATGTGCAGAAGCTAGGATGTGTGGTATCGCTGTTACATGATGATGCGTATACGTGGTGGACAACCGCTATCTCCGGAATGGAGGAAGTTGATGTGACTTGGACGTTCTTTCTGAACGCGTTCAAGCGGAGGTATCTTGGTGTGCGATACCTGGATGAAAAGAAAAGAGAGTTCATGTCTCTTACACAAGGAAGTATGTCAGTAGTTGAGTACGAGATTCAATTTGTTTGTCTCAGTCAGTACGCACCTGAGATTGTCCCTGATGAGCGGGAGAGGTGTGAACGTTTCCGATATGGTTTGGTGACAGATGTAAAGACTTATATGCTTGCAGATGAGTACACTGATTTTGATGTGCTGGTTAGTAGGGCGAAGGATATTGAGCAGAACCTAGGTTTGTCTTCTAGGGGTGCTGGTTCTGGCTCGGGTAAGCGAGCTGCTGAGTATAGTTCTGATGGTGGACGGAACAAGAGAGGACGAGATCGGAGGTATTAGTCTTCTGCTAGGCGTGGTCGTGGAGGGCATGGTGCGCCTGTTCATGGAGACAGGGCGAGAGCTGATCAGAACACATGCTGGGCGTGTGGATCGCGCGGCCATTTGAGGCGTGATTGTCCTCGAGTAGCGAGGGAGGTTCAGGCTCCTGTTGTTGTAATTGGTAATTTGTGCTGGAATTGTGGTTCGGCAGATCACATGAGGAGGGAGTGTCCTCTGTTGGCCGGTGGTGGTCAGGGACGTGCTCCTAGAGTTGTTGCACCACAAAGAGGTCGTGGGCGCGGTCGTGGTAACTTCCAGCGTAGAAAGGATGGTGGAAGGAATGTAGCGCATGTGGTGGTTGTCCAACCTAAGGGTGGGGGCCAGGCTCGAGTGTATGCGCAGCGGGAGGGGAGGAATGACACGGATGTGATCGCAGGTACTTTCACTTTGCAATCCTTGTCATTACTTTCCTTGATTAATTCTTGACCTACACACTCATACATATTGCATGAACATGCTCAATTGCTTGGTTTGCATGTTAAGTCTTTGGATGGTTGTATGCGTGTAACTAGTTCCTTTGGTGAGACTGTTGTGACGCGAAAGTTATATAGAAGATGTCCCCTGGTTGTTCAAGATCATGTTTTTCATGTTGATCTTATGGAATTCCCTTTCTATGGCTTTGATGTAATCCTTGGTATGGATTGGCTTGTTGAGCATCGAGCTGTGGTGGATTTTGAGAATAAGCGAGTTTCGTTGAAGCTCGCGGATGATTATGAGGTAGTGGTGGTTGGTAAGAATGTGATGTTTCTTGCCAATGTGGTGTCTACATTGAAGGCGAGCCGGATGCTGAGGCAGGGTTGTGAAGCCTACCTAGCCTTTGTGATGAATCCTAGCTCTAAGGAGTTGCGAGTGCAAGATATCAGGACTGTGCGAGAGTTTCCTGGTGTGTTTCCGGAGGAGTTGCCTGGATTGCCTCCTAACCGTGAGGTGGAGTTTGGAATTGAGCTGTATGAAAACACAACTCTAGTTTCCATTGGTCCTTATCGAATGGAACCTAAGGAATTGAAAGAGCCGAAGATGCAACTTCAGGAGTTGCTTGATCATGGTTTCATTCGGCCGAGTGTGTCACCTTGGGGTGCACTGGTCTTATTTGTGAAGAAAAAGGATGGCACTATGAGAATGTGCATCGATTACCGTCAGCTGAACAAGTTGACTGTCAAGAATCGATATCCATTGTCGAGGATTGATGATCTTTTTGATCAATTTCGGGGAGCGGTTGTGTTCTCTAAGATTGACTTAAGGTCAGGGTATTACTAGTTGAAGGTGAAGGATGTGGATGTGCCAAAGACAGCCTTCAGAACGAGGTATGGGCATTATGAGTTCCTTGTGATGTCGTTTGGTTTGACGAATGCTCCTGCAGCTTTTATGGACATGATGAATAGAGTGTTCCATGAGTATTTGGACAAGCTTGTTGTGGTGTTCATTGATGATATCCTCGTGTACTCTCGTACGGAGGAGGAGCATGAGGGGCATTTGAGGATTGTGTTGCAAGCTTTGTTGGAGAATCAGCTTTTTGCTTAGTTAAGCAAGTGTGAGTTCTGGCTCATGGAAGTTGTGTTCCTTGGTCATGTGGTTTCTGCTGAAGGGATTCGTGTTGATCCTCAGAAGATTGAGGCAGTGATGAATTGGAAGCCTCCTAAGTCTGTTCATGAAGTCCGTAGTTTCCTTGGTTTGGAGGGATACTACA
Organism: Hibiscus trionum; assembly: GCA_030270665.1. NCBI lineage: Eukaryota > Viridiplantae > Streptophyta > Magnoliopsida > Malvales > Malvaceae > Hibiscus > Hibiscus trionum. Next base: position 17,437,441 of record BSYR01000010.1, read on the forward strand.
GGAGGTTCGTGGATGGATTTTAAAAGATTGCTGCACCTTTGACGAAGTTGTTGTAGAAGGATGTCAAGTTTGAATGGACGGAAGCGAGACAGCAGGCTTTTGAGAAGCTGAAGGCAGCTTTGACGCAAGCTCCTATCTTGGTTCAGCCTGAATCAGGGAAAGAGTTCGTGGTGTATAGTGACGCATCCTACGTTGGTTTTGGATGTGTGTTGATGCAAGAGGGAAAGGTAGTGGCTTATGCATCGCGCTAGTTGAAGGTGCATGAGCGCAATTATCCTACGCATGACATTGAGTTAGCTGCGGTGGTTTTTGCCTTGAAAATTTGGAGACATTAATTGTATGGTGAGAAGTGTACTGTGTACGCGGATCACAAGAGTTTGAAGTATCTGATGTCTCAGAAAGAGTTGAATCTTAGGCAACGACGTTGGGTGGAGTTGCTTAAAGATTACGATCTGACGATCGAGTATCATCCGGGAAAAGCTAATGTGGTAGCGGATGCCTTGAGTAGGAAGGTAGCAGTGGAGTTGAGGGCTATGTTTGCCAGATTGAGCATTTCACGTGATGGTGGTCTTGTGGCTGAGTTACAAGTAAAACCATCCTTGGTTCAGTTGATAAAGGATAAACAGCTGTTGGATGATTCCTTGGTACCACATGTTCAGGATATTGCTGAGGATAGGCCTTCGGATTTCTGCTTTAATGATGATGGAGTTTTATTGTTTGGGAGTCGGATAGTAGTGCCCAGTGATGCTGAGTTGAGGCGTTCTATTCTGATTGAAGCTCATAGTAGTCCTTTTGCTATGCACCCTGGTAGTACTAAGATGTACCGTGATCTTCGTGATGAGTACTATTGGGTGGGTTTAAAGAAAGATGTTGCTGAGTATGTAAGCAAGTGCATGGTTTTCCAGCGAGTTAAAGCTGAGCATCAGTTTCCTTCTGGGTTGTTGCAACCGTTGAGGATTCCTGAGTGGAAGTGGGAAAGGATTACCATGGACTTTGTTTCTGGTTTTCCTTTGTCGCCATCGAAGAAGAATTCGGTGTGGGTGATTGTGGATCGCCTGACGAAGTGTGCGCATTTATTGCATGTGCATACTATGTATACCTTGGAAAAGCTTGCAGAGCTGTACATTGCTGAGATTGTGCGGCTGCATGGTGTGCCAAAGTCGATCGTGTCGGATAGAGATCCGAGGTTTACATCGCGTTTCTACCAGTGTTTGCATCAGGCTTTGGGTACACAGTTGAATTTCAGTACTTCTTATCATCCACAGTCGGATGGACAGTCTGAGCGTGTTATCCAAGTGTTGGAAGATATGTTGAGGTGTTGTGTGATTGAGTTTTAGGGTTCATGGGAGAAGCATTTGCCGTTGGTGGAGTTTGCTTATAACAATAGCTACCAGGCAAGTATTAAAATGGCACCTTATGAAGCCTTGTACGGGAGGAAGTGTAGGACTCCTCTTTGTTGGGATGAAACAGGTTAGAAGTTGTTTTCAATGCCAGCTTTGTTGAAAGGAACCACCGAGAAGGTGAAGCTCATTTGTGAGCAATTGAAGGCAGCTTCTGATCGGCAGAAGTCTTACGAGGATTTGAAGCGTAAGGAGATTGAGTATGCGGTAGGTGACCGTGTGTTTTTGAAAGTTTCGCCTTGGAAGAAGATGATGAGGTTTGGTCGAAAGGGTAAGTTGAGCCCTAGGTACATTGGACCATACGAGGTGATTGAACGTGTGGGTCCTGTTGCGTACAAGTTGAGGTTACCGCAAGAGTTGGAAAAGATTCATGATGTGTTTCATGTTTCTATGCTTCGGAGGTATAGATCTGATCCTTCGCATGTTATGCCTGTGGAGGAAGTGGAGTTGAATCCAGACTTGACCTATGATGAGGAACCGGTGGAAATTCTTGATTCAGGCAGTAAAGTTCTTCGAGGCAAAACCATTGAGTTGGTAAAGGTGTTGTGGAAGAATCGTGGTGTTGAGGAAGCCACGTGGGAACGAAAAGATGACATTGTGAAGCAGTTTCCGAGGTAAATTTCGAGGACGAAATTTCTTTTGGGGGGAGAGTTGTAACATCCAAATTTTGGGCTTGGAAGTTGTGGGTCTGAACCGGACCGGTCTGATTTTTGGTTTGAATATAAAAAGGTGGTTTTAGAGAAAGCCTAGTTCGGGTTGCATTAAAAATATGGAAAAATATCTAAAAATCCTCTTTTAATATATATAAGAGAGTGGTGAAATCAATTTTGCAAAATAAGGTTTGGAAGTGTGACATTTCGAAATAGTGACTAAAATGTAATTTTTGAAAAGTTCAGTGGTGACTGTTTTGTAAGGATTGAAACTTTGAATCATTAAGGAGCTAATTTACCCAAGGAAGAATTTCTCCAGATTTTTCTTAATTTTAATGACTCGTTTAATGTTTGTTTAATAAAAAGAAAAGAGGGAAAAACCATACTTTAGTTTTCATAACCAACTTTTGTTAAAACTTTCTCATCTAATTTTCTCTCAAAATTCCCTCAGCCAAACACATTTCCACAGCAGCTTTTCTCTTGATTTTCACACTAAATGATGAGTTTTCAATCATCAAAAGATTTCCTAAACATTTCTACATCAAATCGTCTTCAATTGCTTATTGAATTTTCAAGGATTCTTGCTCAAATCAAGGAGAAATCTACATTTAGAGGTAATGATGTCCTTCTCCTCTAAATACTCAGTTCTTTACTGAAATTCCCAAGTTCTCAATCCTTAAATTAAGTTTTATAAAAGGTTTTGATGTTTTGATCTTGATTTTGGCTTAAAACTCAAGATTTGGATTTAATCTTGAAGAAATTCGTAATGAATGTTTGGGATCTGTTTTGAGATGTCTTTTTTAATGTATTTTGGATGTTTAATGATGTGTAATTCAGGTTTAATCAATGCAATCCCGAATAGGTTGATTTTCCTAAGTTTTTACTTGTGAAAATGGTGGTTTTTGAGGTGATCTTGGTGTTCTGTTATAGCTGGAGGTATAAGGACGAGTTTATGATCTTTTTGGATGTTAGTTTATGTTTAAGAATGTTTAGCAGTGATGTATCTTGGTTGGGTAATGTTGTGGATGAGTTTGGAAGTGATTTCAGTTGTGTTTGGTAGCCAAAATGTAATATTTGGTGCGAGCAGCGAGTTTAGATGTAATGGCTGAAGATTTTAATGCATGATGATGCATTGATCCTCTGCTTTGATGTGTTTAAAACAGGGGAGACTCATTCGGATCCTTGTGGTGTTGATCCGGAGGCTTGAACGACGTTTCGACAAGCTTACGAAATGGAATTGGTGAGTGAAGTTTGGTTTTCAGCTTTGAAACCAATGTTTGAAGGTTTTGGGAGCTTAGTTTAAGTCTAAGCAACTTAACTAAGCTCAAGAGTAAGTTTTCGGAGAAACTCTCTCTTTGATGAACCATGAGATGGTTGGATGCAATGTGTTTAATTTGCATGTTTCTATTCTGTTTTGAAAGCATGATTAATGATGGTTTTGAAAGCCATGTGTTGAAGGATGCTCAAGGTAAGAGATCCTTGGTTTTGACATTGATAAATGGGGTTTTGATGCATAGTGATGCATGATGGTTTAATGGCTTTGATTAATGCTTTAAAACAGTGGATTGTTGATGATAATTGATGTATATTGGCAAGTGATGTGTTGGTTTTAAAGTACTTGAATCGGATATAGTTAGCCGGCTATAGGATTAGGTGCACCGTGAATTAAGTCGCCTTGGATGTTGAGGGGTTGTAATGGTACCGTAACTCCATCCAAGTACACTAACGAGATGTTAAGATCACAATGGTGGTTAAAAGTCCATGTGTGGATCTTGTGTTGTGTGTCTCGTGTTCTCGTTAGTGATGTTATACAACTACCAATGAGTGATGTGGAGCGGTTGTGATTGTACCGTTAAACTCCATCACGGGTGTTGGGGGGTTGTGATTGTACCGGTAAACTCCACCTTGTGTGTTTGGTAGTGTGTATGAAGCGTATGGGACAACGCTTGTAATCCGCGTATCCGATTGTGTTTTATGTTGAAAATGGTTATGGTTTATCACTTGGAAGCCAATATGACATGTTAATGATAATGAAGCATGAGATGCTTGTTGTGTATGCATTGTTGCATGAAAAAAGATGTTTATGTGTTTAAAGGCCTTTTGGAAGGTGTTTTATAAAGTGCATTAATGTGTTGTTTCTTTAGAGCATGCCTCACTAAGCAAATGTGCTTACGCTCTCTTCTTGAACCAGTAATGCAGAGAATTGAAGTGCTTTAAGGGCATCAAGGAGGCTAAGAATCCAAGGGAAAGCAAAGCTCATGTATGGTGACTATTTTTACAACATTATTAGCTTTTGGTATTTGGCAATGGGAACCTAGGTTGTGTTTTTGGGAGATGTTTTGGACTCCCTGAGTTTGGCATGATGCCTATGATGTTTTGGGATTGTAAATGGCCATTATGGTGTTTGCTTTGGTGATTTGATGCTTGGATGGTGTTCAATAATAGGATGCATGCCTATAGATTTGTGGTTTTCCTAGTTGATGCCATGAATGTGTTTTGATGATGCAATCTTGTACCAAATATGTATGATGACTTGTTGGCATGTTTAGGAGGTCATTAGAATGTATTTGAGTGGTTAATTGTATGTTAAACCAGCAAAATCTGCATTTTCTGGGTAGTCCGTATCGGAACGGGCTCTACCGTTTCGAAACAGGGGCCTGTAATGGCCTTCGTGTATCAAAACGGGTAGAGGGCGTTTCGAAACGGATTTGCCACTGCCAAGCACTGTTTCGAAACTAGTCTTGAAACTAACCCGCATTTCGGAACGGTCAACCCCTATTCCAAAATGGGTGACTGTTGGGCACTTATTTGAATGGTTAAAGGTTTACATGCTTTACGTTTTGGTCCTGGATTTTTGTATATGCAATTGCTTGAGTTTGAGATGTCCGTTTAGGGTGAAATTTGATAGGGAAGCATGGAATATGACTAATTTCATATTGGTAATTCGAAAATTAGTAAAGTCCTTCATCTTTCCAGAATTTACATTTTGGTCCCTAAAAGTTGTAGTTTGTGCAATTGAGTCCCTTATCGTTATCCGATCGCTGTGCTTTTCGTGTATGCTCTTCATGAGGGAACACTTAGGTTTAATATGCATCTAGACAAGTTTAAAAAGAAAAAAAGGGGTCGTTAATCAAGGTTGACTTTCGGGTTGACTTTGGTTTCCCCGTGTAATCTTCGTAGTTCGGGTCAACCGTCTAGGCCGGGCTAAGGGGGTTACAGGAATGACCGTGGTAACCAAGGAAAACAATGAGCTAATCCCAACTAGGACTGTGACCGATTGGAGGGTTTGTATGGACTATCGGAAGCTTAACAAAGCTACCCGAATGGACCACATTCCTTTACCCTTTATTGATCAAATGCTTGATAGACTAGCGGGTAAACCTTACTATTGTTTTCTTGATGGTTACTCAGGTTACAATCAAATAGCCATCGCACCAGAAGATCAAGAAAAGAAGACGTTCACATGCCCGTACGGAACATATGCTTTTAGTAGAATGCCTTTTGGACTTTGTAATGCACCAGGCACTTTCTAAAGGTGCATGATTGCTATATTCTCCGATATGGTGGAGGATTTCCTAGAAATCTTTATGGATGATTTTTCAGTCTTTGGAGACAACTTTGAAAGCTGCCTAGGCAACCTACAGAAGGTACTCGAGAGCTGTGAAAAAGCAAACCTAGTATTGAACTGGGAAAAGTGTCAATCCATAGTGGATGAAGGGATAGTCCTCGGCCATAAGATTAGCTTCCATGGCATAGAAGTCAACAGGGCGAAGATAGAAGTGATCGAAAAGCTGCCGCCGCCCACCACAGTCAAGGGAATCAGAAGTTTCTTAGGACATGTTGGTTTTTATCGGAGGTTCATTGCGAATTTTTCAAAGATAACCAAGCCCCTATGCCATCTTCTAGAGCAGAACCGACCCTTCGACTTTAACACCGAATGTACTGAGGCATTTAAGGTTCTGAAAGAAAAGCTGGTAACAGCCCCAATAGTACAGCCACCATATTGGACACTGCCATTTGAGATCATGTGTGATGCTAGTGACTATGCTGTCGGGGCAGCACTTGGGCAGCGAAGAGACCTTCCCTGAAATTAAGGACAAATAAGGGACAAAGAATCAAGTGGCAGACCACTTGTCAAGGTTGGAGAAGAGAAAGAGTCTACCGGTAGATGAGACAAACATATTGGAGACCTTCCCTGATGAGCAGCTGTTTGCTGCCACAATCACTGTCACGAAAGCCATGGCGGCAGGTAAGTTTTCTGAAATCCCCTGGTACGCTGATTTCATTATTTTTTTAGTTAGCGGAATAATTCTTCCTGACCTTAATTATCAAGCTAGGAAGAGGTTCCAAAATGATGTTAAGCATTATTATTGGGACGAACCTCTTCTTTTCAAAATTTGTGCAGATCAGGTTATAAGGAGATGCGTACCACAGGATGAACAGGAAGATATACTTCATCACTGTCATGCTTCACAGTATGGAGGACACTTGGGAGGCAACAAAATTGCTGCCAAGGTTTTTGCAGTCAGGATTCTATTGGCTGTCACTGTATAAAGATGCTCAAATCTTCTACAAGATTTGTGACAAGTGTCAACGGACGGGAAACATCTCAAGGAGGCACGAGATGCCGCTGCAGAACATTCTTGAAGTCGAGATCTTCGACGTATGGGGGATCGATTTTATGGGACCATTCCCATCTTCATGTGGGAATTTATACATCCTCCTAGCAAGAGATTATGTGTCAAAGTGGGTTGAAGCTATCACCACTAAAAAGAATGATGCCAAAACGGTTCAAAGGTTTTTACACAAAAACATTTTTTTCTAGATTTCGCATCCCTAAGGCGATCATCAGTGATGAAGGGAGGTATTTTGACAATAGGGTTATAGCTGCTGCCTTGAAAAAGTATGGTGTCAAGCATCGGATTGCAACAGCATACCACCCTCAGACCAATGGACAAGCTGAAATATCCAACATGGAGGTTAAGAACATTCTCGAAAAGATGGTTAAGCCAACTCGGAAAGATTGGTCTCTACACCTCAATGATGCGTTATGGGCTTACAGGACAACATTCAAAACTCCATTGGGAATGTCTCCTTTTCGGCTGATTTACGGGAAAACGTGTCATTTACCTGTCGAGATAGAGCACAGAGCATACTGGGCAATCAAGGTAGTTAATATGGACTTGGAAAGGGCAGGGCAGAAAAGGCTACTCGATCTTAACAAAATTGAAGAAATTCGGACAATGGCCTATGACAACGCAAGAATCTACAAGGACAAAACCAAGAAGTGGCATGACAAAAAGTTGATGCCACGACAGTTCTGCCCAGGGCAGCTTGTGTTGCTTTTTAACTCTAGGTTGAAACTCTTCCCAGGGAAGCTAAAATCTAGATGGTCTGGCCCATTCCAAGTGGTTCAGGTTTTTCCCCATGTTGCCATCACGACAGATCTCTAAAAGACGTACACCAATTCAAAGTCAATGGACAGCGATTGAAGCATTATCAGGGGACTGAAGCCCCAAGAATGCAAGAAGTGGTTACTTTAGGAGATGCCCCTCCTGGCATCCCTAATTTAACCTAATTTTATTGTTATTATTATTTATATATTTATTAGGTAATTAGATTTATTTTATCTTTAGGAATTAAAGTTTTTTTTTTTTTCAGGAAATAAAGGAGACAAGGAAAAGAGGAGAAGTGAATCCAGCCCACCATTTTCCATCAGCCCAAAAAGCCCAACATTTGGTCGCTGCCGTTACAGCTGCCGTGACAGACACGGAAAATACAGGCTGCCGCGACAGACACGCAAACGCGTAACAAACGCGCAGCAGACACAGAAACGCGTGACAGACGCGTCGAAAGTCGCGTAACAGTTGGCCCCATTATTCGCGCCTGCCATTACAGCTCCAACGGGCAGCAAACTCTTCCTTATATAAACCTCGTTTCATTTTTCATTTTTCACTCATTTCTACTCTTCTTACTTGCTTTCTCTCGTAATATTTATTTGCTTTCATTTTTCTTCTTACGACCCTTGCAACCATGTATTCCAGAAATACCCGAAGGAGTGCTGCCTCAGGCTCCACCCCGACAGCAACAACCCCATGATCGTTCCAGATACGAGATATGTGGGAGGAAAAGGGATTTATCTACACCTCCAAGAAGGGGAATATTGGCATGCAGCCGTTCATCGCTAGAAAAATCAGGGCCCTACAATGGTAGATCTTTGCAGAACAACCAGAGGAGATGAACGTCTCTTTGGTGCATGATTTCTATGCTGCCATCAACAGCAGAACCGCCACAGCAGTCACCGTGAGAGGGCGAGAGGTGCCCTTCGAGCCGGGATACATCAACACGCTTTACGGATTTTACGTGGGCAGCAATAAGGATGGTCACCAATAATTTCTGAACAGCTTAGACCCTGCTGCCTACGATGGTGTCATGGCAGAGCTAACGGAGGAAGGGACTCAGTGGAACACAAATCCTAAAAACGCGAGAACGATAAAGAGAACTCAGCTCCTGCCGGAGGCCAAACTGTGGAACGCTTTTATTAAAAAGCAATCATGCCAACCTCGCACAATACCACTGTCGATCATCCCAGGTTAGCCCTCATTCATTCCATTTTACATGAGAGGCCTATTAATGTGGGCAGTTTCATCTGGGAAAGCATTTTGGAGTGTGCACATCGACCGACGGGACCACTCTACCAACCCTACCTCATCACAGCCCTTTGTCGCGGCCATGGTGTACCTGAAGCTGTCACTGACCTAAGAGTCCAAGGGAAGGGATGGACCGACAAAAATGTACTCAGCTTGATGGAACTGACTGCTGCCACCCTGCTGTCATCATTTGACCCCACTGCCACGGCAGCAGAGACGACAGCACCAACTGACACTGAACCTAATGCCACGGAAGCCAGGCAGCAAACAGCAGCAGCAGCCCCGACCGACTCCCCCTCTCAGATCCTCGCTGCCATACAGAAAATGGAGGAACGACAACTAGGTCATATGAGCTTCATCAGAGATTTCACCACAGCTACGGTAACATTCATTCAAAACTCTTTAAATTTCCCTGATGCTGTCTTTCCTACCTTTCCTTCCCACTATTTTGCTGCTACCACCCCTGCCCATACACCTACACATGCCGCCACACCCAAGACACCGTCTGCAGAATCCACACAGACCCCTGCCACGACAGCTGCAGGCAGCAACCGTGCAGCCGATACCTCTGCCCGTGGAACTAAGAGAAGAATGACCTCGGAAGAACTCGATGTATTCATCGCCGGTTTCTCTTCTTCCTCCATTTGGCAGGAAAGTGACAACGAACCCTCTATTAAGAGGAATCTAGCCAGAGAGTTCACACCGGTGAAACGGCAGAAGAGAATGGCAGACAAAAACAAGCCGGATAGCGGCAGTGGTAGCAGTAGTGACGGCAGCGGCAGTGAGGTCAGCGGCAGCAGCTCAGAGGTACAGGTTGTGGAGAAACCTCCTCACATCTCTCCGACCAGAATTCAACCTCCGAGGGAGGCCAAAACGAAGAATACCTCTGCCTCCCCCATCCGCTAGCCAGTTCCGAAGGCCCGTGCCTGCCGCCAGATCCGCGTCAGCAGCAGCAGTGACGACAGCGCTTAAAATTTTGAGTTTCTTAACTTATTTTGCTGTCTGCTTATATATGTTGTGATGTACTATTTTTATTTTATTTTTTCATTTGAATTGAGGGCAATGCAACCCTCGAGTTTGGGGGTGGCATCCTTCCATTAATGGAGTCTAATTTAGTTTTAAAATTATGTATTTTACTTAGTTTATGGCAGTGCCTTTAGGATAGCTTTAGGAGCAGTTTAGAGCCTTTCTATAGTTCTGAAACTTAAACACTATTTGTGACTGTTATGATGCCTAGAACTCTTTTAGTTAACTAGAATAGGAAGCTTAGCACTTGAATAGCCCCTAGAGGTGCCTAACACTGGCTCTAGGAAAGAAGTTTAGCAAAATAGACTCAACAGCCCTAGAGGTGCCCGAAACCGGCTCTAGGAAGTTAGCTAGAGGTGCCCGAAACCGGCTCTAGTGAAACTTTAGCTTAAAAAAATAATGAAATCGAGTAAAAACAAAAAAAAAATCAAAGGAGCATAAGAAGTGCCTTCAAAAAGATAAACTTTGGCATAAAAATTCGAGTTAGAGACTGAAATATTCTAGTGAAACTAAGAGAGTCTTGGCATATAATTGTTCACAAGCACGCACACACTGCACGAGGACTATAGCAAGATTCTGTACAAATCCTAAGTTATCTGACAGGGTGCTGCCGTCAACAGAGAATGAATGAAGGGTAAGGGAAAGTTTATCATTTTAAGCCAAAACAAAAATATTTTATTTTTCTTTTAGGTCTTAGTTGCTTGAGGGCAAGCAAAAACTTGAGTTTTGGGGTGTGTTGAGTGTGTAAAAGTTCTATTATTTACCTCATATTTAACCCATATTTTCTGCTGCATTCAAGCATAATTCATTGCATTTAGGCTAGATTACAATTAGACATCACAAATATATTAAATGGCACAGTTTCTACTGAAATTAGTTGCTTTTGCAGGTTGCTGCTGTAGCAGATGGAGAGGCAGGCGCTAGGCAGAATTGCAGCAGAGCTGGAACTGGACGAGCAGACAAAGAAGACGATGCTGCCATGGTTGTTGCCGTGACAGCAAAGGACGACATCAGTTTTGAGGAGAAGAAGCAAAGTGGACCTCGACATAAAGAGAAAATTCAGGCTGTTTGTCGTGGAGTACTCTTATATTTTTCCGAGCCCTAGATTAGAATGAAGGCCAAGCCCAAGGTTCAAGGAAGATATCCCAAGAAAGAATGAAGGACGAATTAAAGACTGCTATTCTAAAGATTTAGTCTTTATTAGAGTTGTACTTTAATTTAAAGTTGTATTCCTTCCATATTAGAAAACTTGAACCCAAGGCCTATATAAAGGCATGTAATTCGACCTAGGAGAGGACATCATCTATATCTAGCCTTCTTCCCAAAACCCTAGCCGTTTTCCCCTTCTAATCATGTTCTAAATTCCCCTTAGGGCCACAGGTTGATTTGTAAAGTAGTTGCAAAGGTTGCTTTTGTTTTAGGAATTTTTAGTTCAATAAAATAAACTTCATGTTCTCTTATTCTGGTTATTAACATCTTGCAAGAGTATCGGGAGAGCATTGCGAGGTTATTTATTTACTTAATATCGGGAGAGTTAAGTATACGAAAGGAATAAGTGCGGGTTCTCTAGTTTATAGTTGAACTATCTCGGACCTAGGGATAGGACGAGGTTAAGTGGCTAAAGAAGAATTCAACAACATCGGTGCTCATTCTTCGATTCACGCGGGGAGGTATCATCAAAGACGTGATCATCGATAGACTTGGACCTAGGGATAGGCCAAGGCACAACAGGGATTCTTGCCAAACTTGAAGTACAGAGTTGTGTGTTCGCTGCCGCGACAAGCAACAGACTGCCGCCGCGACAGGTGCTGCCGCGACGGGGACGACGACATCACAGATATTCCTAAACTTAGCAATACCTACACTACTGAGCAATTCAATACCAGCCCATTCTCGCTATCTTGATTCTTTTAATCTTATTTTCCAGTATTCTTTATTATTCTCGTGACAAACATCTTAAATATTCTTTTTACTTCCGTGTAGTAACTCAAGGTGAAGCTATTGGCTCATTCCCTGTGGAGACGATATCTGATACTTCCATGTCACTTTACTACTTGCGTCGTGTACACTTTCACTACATTGTGATAGACACTTTTACGCGCAACAGCTTATGCACTTATTTCCAACAATACAGATAAGTGAGCTTTTGGGCAGTAAAACAGCAAGAGATTTCACCCAAGACATCACTCGATTTACAAGTATGGGTTTTGACACTTTTAATAAGGTAGAAATGGCAACGGGGAGGGTACCTCAGTGTTTGGGAGAGTATTGTTTAAACTCCCTGGTTTGGCAAGTGTGTTTTGCCTTATAAGACTTGTAACAGGCCTTTAAATGTTTCTATGCTTTGATTTGTGGTTTTTGATACTCTATGTGGATTGTTTATAGGTTGCATGCCTTTAGAGTATTCATGTTTTGCAATTCTTGATGCTAAATACCTTTGATGATGCCTTTGTGTTGGATAAATATGTGGATGATGTTTACCTATGATTATTGATGATTGGTGGCCATATGGTGTGTTTTAAGGTGCTTAAATGTTGTTGTTTTAGTGCAATTCTGGTATGTGATTCCAAACAGTAGCAGCTGTTTTTATACAGCTTGCATATTTGGTCTTAATGTTTCAGAACACTGCTAGGCCGTTTCAAGACCTTAGTTATAATTTATGCCCGTATCGAAACTCGAGGTCGTTTCGATACGACTCTGTTATGTCTGAATGCAGGGGAGGTCAAACTGGGCACTTAGGTTCGAAATGGGTAAGGGTCGTTCCGATACCAAATGTTACTGAATGCATGGTTTCGAAACATGTTCGTTAAGTTAGTTAAAATGGCATGATATGGTAGTTTTGAATGTTTGTTTTTTAGTCCATGTTTATATTATTTGCAATTGTATATGTGTTAATGATCGTATGATGCTAATATTTCACTTGTAAGCATGTAATGGACCTAATTAAAGGTTGGTAACATTAATTGGTAATTTGACCTTATATCGAATTGTTTGCAAATGAATGAATAGTTGAGGTTCAGTTAAAAGGCAAATATATTCGTTGCGCGAGTAAATTCAGTAGGACTTAGTTATGCATATAGACAAGTTAAAAGGAAAAAAAGGTTGCTAATCGAGGTTGACTTTAACGAGTTGACTTTAACGAGTTGACTTCAATTTTCCCCGTGTAATTCCCTTAATTCGGGTTAATCGTCTAGACCGGGCTAAGGGGGTTACATAATCAACTATTCCTTTAATTGAGCACATTTTAATTGTTGTTTAATTAAAAGATTAAACAGAGTTTTGTTAAAAGGTAGTTTAGTTTTATAAAATCTATTTTTGACGCAACATCCATTTTCTCTCTTTTCTCATCAGCCAAACATCTCTTTTCTCTCATAACTTACAGAGATCTTCATCTTTCCATTTCACTTTGATTTGCAAATAATTTTTTTGGTGTTTCCCCAGTTTATCTCAAAGGATTCATGAATTTTTTCATCAAAATCTTGTCAATTGCAGGAATAACAAGGGATTAGAGGTAATTGTCGTGCATTTCCTCTAATCAAGTTTCTTTAATGAAATTCCCAACTAGTTGGCTTCTTTAATTGTGTTTCCTAATAAGGTTTTATGATTGTTTAAAGGAAAATGGTTAAAACAAGCTAAAATAGTGATTTTCAATGATTTCTGAATTGGATCTGTTATGGCTGATTTAAGATTGATTTTAATCATGTTTTGGATGTTTATTAATGTTGAAATGATGGTTTGATCATGTTAATCTCGAAAATAATTAGATATCTAGTTGTTTTGGTTATTAGAATTGGGTTTTTGTGGTGTTAATGGGAAATTTGGGTTACTGGAGATAAAAAGATCTGAATAGGATGATTTTGGATGTTAAATGATGATTAAAAATGGATGGAAGTGTTAGGTTTTGGCTGGGCTGAGTTTGTAGTGTAATAGAAGGTGTTTTCGGTTGTTTCGGATAGGCGTTTTGGTGTTTTTGGGTAGAACATCGTGGTAGGTTTGTTTTAGATTTTAATGCATTGAGATGCATTAATCATCTGTTCTTATTTGGTATAAATGGAGGGGAACGTATCGGAAGCAATCGGTGAAGTTTCGTGACCTTCGGACGCATTGTTTCGCGTCGGCTAGTTAAGTTTTCGTGTGTCAGTGAGTGAGAACGTGATTTTCAGCTTTGAAACACTTTAAAGGTGGTTTTGGGAACTTAGATCTAAGCTTGAAACGCTTGTCTATGTTCAGAAGTAAGTATAAGGAATTTCTCTCTCGGTTATAATATTTATGGGTTGGTTTATGCACTTGATTTTAAACCCATGTTTACCTACCGTTAAAGCATGTTTTGAGCAAGTGATTTACTATTTTGCGTGATATGGTGATGAAGGATGCACATGGTAAGTGATCCTTGTAAGTATATGTTTTATACTTGGGATTTAAAGCATGGTTTAATGTTTTGGTAAATGCTTTAATGATGATGCTTTGAAAATAGTGAGGTATATGATTAAATGTGAACTATATTGGCAAGTGATGGTATAGAAATGGTTTTGAAAATGCTATCGGATATAGTTAGCCAGCTATAGGATTGAGTGCACTATAAACAAGTCACCTTTGATGTTTAGGGGTTTATAGGGTGTACCGAATACTCCATCCAAGTATCCTAACATTTGAGGAAAGTGCGTGGTGTCCCGTCTCTCGTTAGTGGGATTATACATCTACCGATGAATGGTGTTTAAGGGTTTATACGGTATACCGAATACTCCACCATGGATTTCACAATGGTGGAGGGTAGCTGTAACACCCCGAACAAGGCCTATTAGTATTATCACTACTAACCATGAATCTAACTAAGTTTAATTAAACCTTAATTAGAAACGATTAAGCTTATAATTAAAAGAAAAGAGAAGTCAAAACCTAGCAAGGACTAAATTAATAAGAAAGCAAAAATTAATAATAGGAATTAAGGACTACATTGGAAGAATTAGCAATGTAGTGCTAAGCTTTAAAATTAAAAGAAGAGAGAATCGATTAGTGACCAAAATTGAAAGAAAAGCTAAGGGAAGTGCCAAATTAAAAGAGGCTAAAATGCATAGTTTACAAACTTAAGGTTTTCATTCTAATAAAAATTTAAAGAGTGGGCATTACATATGTCCACCCCTCTCTCCTCTTGGCTGGCCACTAAGGGTAGGTAAACCCCATCTCCTTCCTCACTTTACCAAAATAGAATTAGAGAAAAAGAGAGAGAAAGCTTGGTGGGCATGGAGAATTTTTGAACTAGAGAGCTAAAGGGAGTTAGTTAGCACTTGCCAAGGTAATCATATCCTAACTCCTTTAATTTGATGCTTGTTTACATGAGATATTGAGCTTGCATGCTACTGGAAATTTAGTTTAGTGTTGTATCTAAGCTAAATAAATGGTTAAGTTACTATAAATGAAGAAGTGAACTCGTAAAGGCTTGAAATTGATAAATACATGTTCATGCATGCTTTAAAATGAACCGTCGATGCTGGAAAATTTTATACATGGCTTGAAATAGCTCATAACTTGTTAGAATATGGTAACATGCATGAAAATGAAAATGGAGCTAAGTGGGACTGTTTTACTAGGTAAAACAGTGCACATATGTTAATTGGGGCAAATGGGCAACATGTTTTGTTTTAACATGGGTAAAAATTGATTAGGATCAATCTAGACATGTTAGAAAATAATTTAGCACTAAATTGGTGTGTTAAAATCTTGAACATGACATTTTGGGAGCTTTATATGAATGTTGGTAAAATCTACCAAGAATGTTCTCATCTGTGTAGTAACTTAAAAAATTCACCAAAAATCACACACTTCGAATTAAGGGCTAAAACTTTGGTGGATTGTACTTATGTATGTTTGTTTTCACTAGGAGACAACGTAATCCAATTCTGGACTCTGTGCTAAAAACTATAAATATAATGGCTAGATGGTGCAAGTTGTCCGAAATCTGTGGATACCCTAACTTCAAGTAATAATTTGTATCGATTGGCTGAGCAAAAAATACATGTTTTACACCATTTTAAAGAGGATTTAATAAGCTTTCTAAAGGTGTAAAGTATTCAAAATTCTGATGTACGATTTAGGAGATATGTTAGTTTAAAGTGAAGGTGTGCAAACTGTCATACAACAGTGCTCAGGACAGTTTGACAATGTTTTATTGTCTAATATGAAACTATCTTGAAAAACTGTTTTGGAACCTTAATGTTGTCCAACACTACCTTAACTGAAGCCTAAGGTAGTCTTAAAATTAAAATGGATTCAAGTATGAAAAATTACAAGGAAAAACTGTAGCTAAAGTATGGTAAACATTGTACTTACTTTGCTACTATGTATGTGTAAATTTTGTGCATATACTAATGTACAATTGTTGTACATTTGCTAGAACCAGAGGAGAATTGTGTGGAGGAAGAGAGGGTTGATCAAGCAAAGAGCAATGACAAGGGAATTTAGATAAGAGATCAACATTAAGCTTGGAGATGGTGAGTATAGCTCCCTTAGGGTTAGGACTTTAGTTCCTAACCAATCTTTTATTTTTGATATGCCATATAAATTGATTAATTGCAAACTCGGTAAAATAAAGGGAGAAGGAAAAACTTGCTTGATAACCTTGTTTGCTGCCATAGTTTGTTTGAATGTTTGATTCCATGCTAGGTAGTTATCCTTTGTTTGGTAATTGCTTTGTAAATGCATGTGCATCTTACATAGCATGGAAATGCCTAAGGTATGAATAAGGCACAGTAGAGTAAAACAAGTTTTTAGCGGCATTTTTTTAGTTCTATAGAGGAGTTTTTTAGTGCCGCGGAAAACATTCCAGGTGCTTAGAAAAGCGTCGCGAGAAGTGCCGCTTAAACCAGCGCCGCAACAGTTTCGGCGTTTCCTAGTAAAAAATGCCACAAAAACGGCAAGACCTTTAGCGGTGTTTGTACACCGCGAAAAACTGTTCTTTAATGGTGTTTTTAAATACAAACGCCGCAAAAAGGATAAGCCCTTTAGTGGCGTTTGTTACAACAAACGCCGCGAAAAAATGTTCTTTATTCGCGTTTGGTAAAACAAACGCCGCAAAAAAACTGTTCTTTAGTGGCATTTGCTTTACAAATGCTGCGAATAGCAACATGCTTTAAAAAAATTCAAATAAAAATAATAGTAATATTCTATAATAATAAATCAACCATGGTAGCTTACTTTAATCTGTTTACAAATGTTGCACCAAGTTAATTTATTTAGACATCCAATGAAAAGAAATTGAAATGTGAAGGGAGTACATCATGGTTTCCTACTTTAATCTATTTACATGACTAGGAGGGACGTGCTTCCCACTATCTAGACCGAGAAGAATAGTGCCAAAGCTGCTCCAAACCATTTTGTGTTAGCTGCAGCGCCACCAAATGGAGCGTGGACGGTAACACAGATTCCATGCTTTTGAAAAAATTTTA
The DNA here is from genome assembly GCA_030270665.1 of Hibiscus trionum. NCBI lineage: Eukaryota > Viridiplantae > Streptophyta > Magnoliopsida > Malvales > Malvaceae > Hibiscus > Hibiscus trionum. Next base: position 17,454,609 of record BSYR01000010.1, read on the forward strand.
CGAGACAATCTCATTGAATGTACGGATGTGTCTCGATATGGTTTACAACAGGCTTCACTTTGGAGTAAACTAGGCAATATATGGTTAAAATGAGGTCATAGTTGCTGCAAACACAAATTTTGTATCAGAGATAAGTCAAAATATTAAAAAGTCACCTTGCAAACATTAACCAACATTTGCAAACTCACCTGCGGTGTTGGAGATCGAGGAGCTGTAAAAACTCATTTGTAAGTCAGAAATGTCAAGTTATCTATAATACTAAATTTTGGTTTGAATTTTCTTCTATTCATGAAAAGGAAGAAGTGAAAAGAAAATATTTTATAAAATTAAGGGGACTGTAAAAAATCGTTTGTAAGTCATAAATGTTTAGTTATCTATAATGCTTATCAAAGCACCCCAGGTACATTTAATTTCAGGCCTAACATAATCGAGTTTAAGCAAAAGTCTAATAATTATCAAAACCTATGGTTAAATGTTGAAATATAATAAACTTCAATAGATTTTTCAAATGCCAGCAAATGTCAAAAGTAACTAACAGATTAATAATGCATTAAAACAAGTACTCCAAGAAAAGTAAAGGAATGAGAAGATGCAATCTCCTTAATGATTTCAAAAAGTTGGTCTACCCCACTTTCACCAGGAAACAGTGGTTGCATTGTATGGTGGCAATCAGAAACAAAATTAGTGAAGAGAACAGCAACTTATACTAGTGCCCTTATTAACCAATTCAGCCACCACACAACCAATAGACCATATATCTATAGCAGTTGTGTATTTAGTGGCACCAAATATGAGTTTTTTGTTACGGTAATATCTTGAGCAGATGTAAGAAACATTGGGCTCTCCCCTCACCTGAAACAAGGAATGCGTGCAAACTCAGATGATGAAACAAGATCCAGTGACAACAATTATTATTACATGAAAACTTACAAGCACTTTTGCACTACCAATGTCACGAAGTTCCAACAGATGCGTATGTGGATTCACCCGGAAAAAAACCCATAAAAGTTAAGTCTCACCAAACCATCTTGTGGCTTAAAATTGAAGAGTGGTGGGAGCGGACGACCATTGGGGAGTCGAGTGTTGGGATCCCTCAGTTCATCAAAGAACGGGTGAATGTAAGCCTCTAGCTGCAGTAATATTGCCAATAGAAGATAAATAAAAAAAAAAGATGATTACTGAATGATATTTTTACCATTACTACACCATTGCGTAAGCAAGAATATTACTGCAAGCAAAAGGAACAAACCATGACCAAGTCCATATCTAGACAGGGATAGAAACAAGCAAAAGGATCACCATCGATTTGTGTTAATTGCAATCACTTTAATTCAAAGACATGATTCTATTAATGCAAGTCTCCATTCCAACACCTCCAATGAATTATGTGCCTAATTATAACTACTATCTTCCCATTAATAGAAACATTAACCCACACTGAAGTATCAAACAGGGAGAAAATAAAGTGGTGGAAACTTAAGCTACAGAACAACTGAGATGTGCAAACTTATAGACTCAATGTGTCAAAAATATCATAGAAAAACAAAACAAACTTCTCATTCGTGCCATACCGAAACCACGAATCACTGTGAACCGTAACAAATGATAGTAAGTCCTCCTGCATCCTATCTCTAGCATAGTTTATTTCCAGTGCAGGTTCTCGAAGATCAGGAGGCACCTCCTCAACAATCAAGTTAACTTCCCATGTCTCATTTGGAAGTCCATACAAACATAAGTTCTCCTTCTCTGCAAATGTAAATTCAAAATTTTCAAAGATATAAGTTTGCTTGAATGAATCACAACAAACATACAACATATTAATAACTTTTAAGTCTTTTAGAAGCATTTATTGCAGTTTCAAAATTTTCTAATTAACGTATAAAATATACGCATGTAGGAACTGAGTAAACGAAAAAAACATAATTACATTGATCAAATGATATACTTCATACTTAGCTATAAACAAAGGGGTTTTTGCTTCAACTTAATAACAATTCATTACAGCAATAAGACCTTTCAAAGCGCATAAATCACTCATGATCGGCCCACCACCACTGTCAAAGTTTAAAAAGTGCTCATGTCAGCTCAACTAAATGAAAAAAAAAGAATGTATTTCAAAACCAAGCATGCTCCTAGTAAATAAGTATCAAATATATATATCATCAAGACATAAAATGCCATCTTGCTTCTAACATAAACGTGCTCCAATTATTACTCTATGAACAATGTAACACATAATTAACAAAAACAGAACTAAAGTACTAAACTTTATGAATGATTATCAGTAAGTGTTCACTTGAGCTACCAGAGTATGCCAGTTATGAATGGTTCGATTTCGTGGTGTAATGAGAGAGTGCAAATTATGAGTTCATACATTGATGTGTGATGGCATAGAATCTGCTTTCAAGTTCACTAGCTTTTTGTTTAGCAGGCTACAAATAAAAATAAAGTACTAAACGAAATAACATCCTTGGTAAGGAAATTTTTGGTTAACTACTTTTATCTTGGGTCTGGTTCTCAAAATTATTTAACGATTCGAGTATTTGTCGGATAAACAAAAAAAAGACGGAACATAATAGTATACTAATTAATTTTAATTTAAATAACTTTCTATAAACATATATAATACAATATACTATGTATACTAGACGGTTCAGATGTATGCAAAATGAAACGAAATCCCACGATCCGCCCCACTACATTTGTTTTGTGTCCAAATTACTCAGTCTAATTGGAGCCTACTCTAACAACATCCATATACGTGCGTCTGTAAATGAAGACAGACATGCTAATCTAATAAGGTCCATAGACTTAAGATTGGGTTAAATTTCCTCAGATTGAATCATGTAATCGGCTCTTGAGGGAAAAGTTATAACCACCATAAATTAAATTTTTTCAGCTATCCGTGTGCTTCTGTCGATCTATATTTATAACGAATTCAACCCTTTTCTCTTTCTTTCTTATTGTATCTCTTAAGTAAAACCCTTTTTAAGGCTGCAGTCAATTTGTTTCTAACTTTTGGACAATATAAGTGAAAAATAAAGTAAAGTCGTCATTTAAAACAACATTGCAATCTAAAAGTTGAAACAAAGTAAGGTTGGGGCATATCAATACCAAGAATTACACACTCATCGTTATGATTTCAGCCATGTCTGTAAAAGAAGAAGCATGGTAGATAATGTTAAAAGTCAAGCACCATTCGGTGCACATTTTTCAAAGAATGGTGCACATTTTCAAAGGTTGAAAAATGCAACCAATTTGGTTGAAAATGTGATGGTCTAATCACTTGGGTTAGTACCTAAAGTTTAGGCTATTTACAAGTTTAGTCCCTAAAGCTCAACTATAAATAGCCTAGCCATTTGCCATTCTAACACATCCCAAATCATTCTAACCTCCTCCCAATACTAGAGAAATTAGAGAGTTTTCATAGAGTTGTTTTCTCCTTTTTATCAAGAGAGAATTGTCATTGTTTTCTCCTTGTTAGATTGAGAGAAGTTGTAATTCCTATTTTCTCATAGTGAAATTCTTCTACCTTGTCTGTGGTTTTTACCCTATATTATTTAGGGGTTTTCCACGTAAAATCTGTGTCTCCTTTATCTTCATTGTTATTTTCTCAAATTATCAGTTGCGTTTTTGCTCTATCCGACGACCGTATTCCGCAACAATTGGCATCAGAGCCAGATTTGGGTGTGTATATCTACTTACCGTATTCTCTGTTGGTTGCCACTGAAAAGTGGATCCTCCATCATAAGAAAGTAAGTTAGATATTACTCATTCATTGAAGGTGGTGGGCACTATTCACGTCAAAAAGGTGAAATAGTGGGAGCTATCTGAAATAGAAGCTATGGCAACGAGATTTGATATTGAAAAGTTCAATGGGAGAAATTTCTCACTGTGGAAATTGAAGATAAAGGCCATCCTAAGAAAAAACGGATGTCTAGCGGCTATCAGCGAAAGGCCGGCAGATTTTACGGATAACAAGAAATGGAATGAGATGGACGAGAATGCTATTGCAGACCTTCATTTAGCATTAGCAGATGAAGTACTATCAAGCATCGAGGAGAAGAAGACAGCCAAGGAGATTTGGGATCACCTCGCAAAATTATACGAGGTCAAATCGTTGCACAATAAAATTTTTCTTAAGAGGAAATTGTACACTCTTCGGATGTCAGAATCTACTTCAGTGACAGAGCACTTAAACACGTTGAATACTCTATTTTCTCAGCTTACATCCCTAAGCTATAAAATAGAGTCACAAGAACGTGCTGAACTTCTGCTTCAAAGTCTACCTGATTCGTATGATCAACTCATCATCAACTTGACGAACAACAACCTTACAAGTGATCTAGTCTTCGATGACGTTGCAGCTGCTGTTCTGGAAGAAGAAAATCGGCGCAAGAACAAGGAAGACAGACAAGGAAATCTGCAACAAGCAGAGGCCTTAACGGTGATGAGAGGAAGATCAACAGAACGTGGCCAAAGTAGCAGTCACAATCATGGTAGATCAAAGTCAAGGAGTAAGAAGAATTTAAAGTGCTACAACTGTGGAAAGAAGGGTCACATGAAGAAGGATTGTTGGAGTTTACCTAAAAACTCCAATCCTCAAGGAAATATGGCAAACACTTCAGATGATGGAGATGCTCTCTGTTGTGAAGCAGCAACAGCCATGGAAGGCAGAAAAAGATTTGCAGACATATGGCTTATTGACTCGGGAGCCACATATCACATGACCTCAAGAAGAGAATGGTTCTATAATTATGAACCTATCTCAGGAGGATCTGTGTACAGCTGCAATAATCATGCCTTGGAAATTGTTGGCGTTGGAACCATCAAATTGAAGATGTATGACGGGACAACCAAAGTTGTTCGAGATGTGCGACACGTGAAAGGCTTGAAGAAAAACTTATTATCCTACGGATTGTTGGATAATAATGCAAGCAAGATTGAAACACAGAAAGGAATCATGAAGGTGTTCCATGGAGCGCTTGTGGTGATGAAACGTGAAAAGATAGCTGCAAATTTGTACATGCTGAATGGAGAGACTCTGCTAGAAGCTGAAGCCTCTGTTGCCTCATGTAGTTCAGATTCTACCATGTTATGGCATCGGAAACTTGGACACATGTCAGAACAGGGAATGAAAGTCCTTGTGGAGCAAAAGCTACTTCCGGGTTTAACAAAGGTATCACTTCCTTTGTGTGAACATTGTATTACAAGTAAGCAGCATCGATTAAAATTCAACACATCAAATTCTAGAGGCAAGGCTGTTCTAGAATTGGTTCACTCTGATGTATGGCAAGCACCGGTTACATCCCTAGGCGGAGCAAAGTATTTTGTCTCCTTCATTGATGACTACTCTAGGAGATGTTGGGTGTATCCTATCAAGAGGAAGGCAGATGTGTTTTCAACCTTCAAAGTTTTCAAAGCGCGGGTGGAACTTGATTCTGGAAATAAGATCAAGTGTTTCAGATCAGATAATGGAGGTGAATATACAAGTGATGAATTTGATGACTTCTACAGAAAAGAAGGCATCAAAAGACAGTTCACAACAGTATACACTCCTCAACAAAATGGAGTGGCAGAGCGGATGAACAGAACTCTGTTAGAAAGAACACGAGCAATGTTGAGAGCTGCAGGGCTAGAAAAAGCTTTCTGGGCAGAAGCAGTCAATACCGCCTGTTATTTGGTGAATCGGGCTCCATCAACTGCAATTGAGTTGAAGACACCGATGGAAATGTGGACTGGTAAACCAGTTGATTATTCAAACCTCCATATATTTGGAAGTATTGTGTACGTGATGTACAATGCCCAAGAAATTTCAAAGTTGGATCCAAAATCCAGAAAATCTAAATTCTTGGGGTATGCTGATGGAGTAAAGGGGTATCGCTTGTGGGATCCCACTGCCCGCAAAGTGATTATCAGCAGGGATGTTATCTTTGTAGAAGATAAGCTACAAAGAAAAGAAGAAGATGATAGCACTGATAAAGAAAAGCCAGAGACTACACAGATACATGTTGAAAATGAGTTTGAACATAGAGATTGTTCTGAAGCAGAACCAGAGCTCGAGGAATTAGAACCAGAGAATTCTGAAGCTCCAACAACTCGTCAATCAGATCGTGTGAGAAGACGCCCCAATTGGCACTCAGATTATGTTATAGAAGGTAATGTTGCATACTGCCTTTTAACGGAGGACGGTGAGCCATCAACATTCGAGGAGGCAATGAACAACTCAGATGCTTCGCAGTGGATGGCGGCAATGCAAGAAGAAATTGAAGCCCTTCATAAAAATAATACATGGGAACTTGTGCCACTACCACAAGGAAGGAAGCCAATTGGTAACAAATGGGTCTTCAAAATCAAGAGAAATGGTGACGATCAAGTGGAGAGGTATCGTGCAAGACTGGTGGTCAAAGGATATGCTCAGAAAGAAGGTATTGACTTCAATGAAATCTTTTCTCCTGTGGTTAGACTAACAACGGTTCGAGTTGTCCTGGCAATGTGTGCTACATTGAATTTACATCTAGAGCAGCTAGATGTTAAAACAGCTTTTCTTCATGGAGATCTTGAAGAAGAGATTTACATGCTCCAGCCTGAAGGTTTTGAAGAAAAAGAAAAGAAGAACTTGGTTTGTAGGTTGAACAAATCTCTGTACGGTTTAAAGCAGGCGCCGAGGTGTTGGTACAAGAGATTTGACTCCTTCATCATGAGCCTTGGATACAACAGACTTAATGCAGACCCTTGTGCTTACTTCAAGAGGTTTGGTGAAAACGAATTTGTTATATTGTTGTTGTATGTAGATGACATGTTGGTTGCAGGCCCCAACAAAGATCATATTGAAGAATTAAAGGCACGACTGGCTAGGGAATTTGAAATGAAGGACTTGGGACCAGCAAACAAGATTCTAGGGATGCAAATTCACCGAGACAGAAGTAGTAGGAAGATTTGGCTTTCACAAAAGAATTACTTGAAAAAGATCTTGTCACGATTCAGCATGCAAGATTGTAAGCCAATTTCTACCCCTCTTCCTATTAACTTTAAATTATCCTCCAGTATGAGTCCTAGCAGTGAAGAAGAGAGGATGGAGATGTCTCGAGTACCGTATGCATCAGCAGTGGGAAGTTTAATGTTCGCTATGATTTGTACAAGACCAGACATTGCACAAGCAGTGGGAGTGGTTAGTCGGTACATGGCGAATCCAGGCAGAGAGCATTGGAATGCTGTGAAAAGGATCCTGAGATACATCAAAGGGACCTTAAATGTTGCATTATGTTACGGGGGATCAGACTTTCTTATCAGCGGGTATGTCGATTCTGACTATGCAGGAGATTTGGATAAAAGCAAATCTACAACAGGATATGTGTTTACAATTGCTGGTGGAGCTGTAAGCTGGGTTTCAAAACTGCAATCGGTTGTGGCTACGTCAACAACGGAGGCAGAATATGTAGCAGCTACACAAGCCAGTAAAGAAGCAATATGGTTGAAAATGCTATTGGAGGAGCTCAGGCACAAACAAGAGAATGTCTCTTTGTTTTGTGACAGTCAGAGCGCCTTGCATCTTGCAAGGAATCCTGTTTTTCACTCAAGAACAAAACACATTCGGGTCCAATACCACTTCATTCGTGAGAAAGTGGAAGAAGGGACGATAGATATGCAGAAGATCCATACCGATGACAACATAGCAGATTTCATGACAAAAGCAATCAACACTGATAAGTTTACTTGGTGTCGATCCTCTTGTGGCTTGTTAGAGACGTAAGCAACATGGAAAGTACGAGGTAGAAAGAATGGTGTGAAGATATGATTGTTCCAATCAAATCTTCAAGTGGGAGATTGTTAAAAGTCAAGCACCATTCGGTGCACATTTTTCAAAGAATGGTGCACATTTTCAAAGGTTGAAAAATGCAACCAATTTGGTTGAAAATGTGATGGTCTAATCACTTGGGTTAGTACCTAAAGTTTAGGCTATTTACAAGTTTAGTCCCTAAAGCTCAACTATAAATAGCCTAGCCATTTGCCATTCTAACACATCCCAAATCATTCTAACCTCCTCCCAATACTAGAGAAATTAGAGAGTTTTCATAGAGTTGTTTTCTCCTTTTTATCAAGAGAGAATTGTCATTGTTTTCTCCTTGTTAGATTGAGAGAAGTTGTAATTCCTATTTTCTCATAGTGAAATTCTTCTACCTTGTCTGTGGTTTTTACCCTATATTATTTAGGGGTTTTCCACGTAAAATCTGTGTCTCCTTTATCTTCATTGTTATTTTCTCAAATTATCAGTTGCGTTTTTGCTCTATCCGACGACCGTATTCCGCAACAGATAAAACATACCAAGTCACATGGCATTTAGAGTCATCTAAGGAACAAAAACAAAAGTCATAGTCCTATACCTACTTTTTATTGAAATTTCATTCATGAAATTTTTATTCTTTGAAAATAATTTTGAAGTGTCAGATTATTTGGGAACAAACCTATAAAACACTTGCTTGCTGGTGCGACAGTGAGCTGAACGACGATGTTTGCTCGCTGCTACGATGACGAGGTGAACAACGGCTACTTGTGGTGAGACGGCGAGGCGAACGACGTCTGCTTGTGGTGAGACGGTGAGGCGAACGACGCTTGCTTGAGGTGCGACGGCAAAGCGAGTGCTTGGTCGGCGGGGGTGAGTAGCACGGTGAAGAGAGAGCGATAAAGGTTAGGGATTCTTTAATTTGCAGGATAGAATTTGGGGAAACGTGGAGTTTTAATTTTTTCCTATTGCGGCGTTTTTGTTAACAAACGCCGCCAAAAGGGAAATATCGCGACGTTTTACACAAAACCGACACTAAAACAAAACCACTTACGGTGTTTATACTAAGAAACGCCACTAATTCTTTTACTACTACATCGTTTTGTTTTAAAACGCCGCTAAATGTTCCATTTTATGTTGTTTTCCTCCAAAACACCAATATTAGTTAAATATTAGCGCGTTTGTTAAAAAAAACGCCACGAGAAGCGCCACTATAGAACGAGTCTAGTGTAGTGGCAAGATGCTTTGGAAATGCCAAAGGTATGAAGTAGGCACGCTGCTTGCTAGCAAAGGTATGCAATGCATGCATATTGCTTGTTACTTGAAATGAAATTATTATTACATGACTTGAATGCTTGCTACTTGAAATGATAGCATGATTACATGACTTAAATGCTTGCTACTTGAATTGAAATCTTGTTAAATGAATGAAAGCTTGACTTGAAAATGATAAAGACCATGGTTACTGTTAGAGTATGCCCAAAGACCAATATTTTGATGATAGTATTGACATGCTAATTTTACCGCATTTATTGAATAAAGGCATTACCTTCATTTCTTTTGTTATATTTATGTGTATAAAATAAACTAAAAGAAGATAATGTCCATATAATAATATGATTATTATTAAAAGATCCTTAGTTGAGTATTATTATGGGCATGGACACTAATAATATGTTTAAAGCTAAATGTTATTAATAGATGACAATGCATTGTCATTGGCATAGAGATGTCAGAATCAAAGCATGAATATGTTGTTAGAGAACAATATAGTGGATTGACCCACTATAAGCATATGTCTTGATTATTATGCAAAGGTCACGATATTGCTCATGGTGACAACTATTTGTGTGGTCCTTAGTCTTGAGATCATTTCTATCTCAACATATATTGTTGTATGTTTTGATATAGTTAAACATGATCCATAACTGGATGCACTATAAAGACTGATATTGAACATATCATGATCTATGAAGTGAGGTGTGAATGATTGAGATATGATTTGTCCTTCCTACATAATAGGAAACATATCACTGGACACTTGATTGAGTGAGACTAGAAATGCATGGCCAAGCTCGAATAAGTTGATATGAGATATCACAAATTATTCGTTTAATATAGTCAACTCTAGATGTCAAGATATAATAGATGGGCTATACAAGTGTTAATATTCCAAGACTTGTGCCTATTCTAGATATAAAAGAAAAAAGGATCTAATACAATAGAAAAATTTAATCACGATGATGGTGTGTGGAACCCCCTTAGCCCGGTCTTGTCACAAGACCGAACCAAGTGACCAAGTCGGGGAAAATCGAAGAAAAACCCACTAAGGTTTCCCTTCGATTAGAAACCCTTAAGACCGTTTTATTTAATTTTTTATCTTCTCTAGAGGCTTTAAATTAATCCTACATGTTCATACAAGCAGGGGTTAAAACCTCGCCTTAATCGGACATCAATTTGAATACCAATTGGCCTTTACAGCGATTAGGGACCAAAACGCAAAGAAACAAAACTTCAGAACAGACTATAAATTAACAAAACAGACACATGTTTCAGAACAGACCAAGCTTGTTTCCGAACTACCAATTCCAGTAGCAAAACGTATAGAAACCGGGCTCACTTGTTTCGAAACCAACATGCTTGGAACGACTCCCCTACCTCAGATACAACAGAGGCGTATCGAAACGACCTCGTGTTTTGATACAGGTCTGAAAATGGCCTTGGGGTCTCGGAACGACCCTTATGTGTTTTAGAACATTTAAGCCAAATATGCATATCGTATCGAAACGGTAGCAGTTGTTTTGAAACACATACCATAAACATACTCACTGCATCAACTTAAAGCACTTAAACATGATTCATACAACATGGTAACATCGTCAACAAATATTCTATAGGCAAATGGTCCTAGCAAAACCAACCATGGTGCATTAAAACATATATTGATAACTCTAAGCATATATGGAAGACTTCAAGCATCCAATAAGATGAAACAAACACATAGGAGGTCAAACGTTAAATCAAACATTCATCCAACATATAAAGATCATAAACAAGACTAGATAGGCGTCATATACATGTCTCAAAACAAGGAGTTTCAAAACAAAACCTCCCAACCCATAAAGTTCCTATCCCATTGCTAATGTACTATTATTTGATGCCAAAACCATACTTGAGCAAAAATGTAAACTCTTTGACAAATCCTTGCTGCCACGAATGGTCTACGGATCTGCATTGATGGAAAAGAGAGAGTAAGCAAGAATGCTTAGTGAGCGGTTGTAACACCCCAATTTTGGGCTTGGAAGTTTAGGGTCTGAACAAGACCGGTCTGATTTTCGGTTCGAATATAAAAGGAGGTTTTTGGGAAAGCCTAGTTCGGGATACTTTAAAAATATAGAAAAATAGCTAAAAATCCTCTTTTAATATATATAAGAGAATGGTGGAAACAATTTTACAAAATAAGGTTTGGAAATACTACATTTCGCTGTAGTGACCAAAATGCGATTTTTGAAAAGTTTAGTGGTGATTGTTTTGTAAGGATTGAATTTTGAATCTTTAAGGAGCTAATTTACCCAAAAATGTTTTCTCCAGATTTTTCCTTAATTTGGGTGATTTAATTAATGTTTAATTAAATAAAATAAAGATGGGAAACTATTTTTTGGATTTTCATAACTACCTTTTCCTAATTTTCTCTCATTCCTTTTTCTCTCAAAATCCCATCATCCAAACACTTTTCTCCACCAACTTTTGCATTGATCTTCACTTCAATTGATGAGATTTCTATCATCCATTAGTTCCTAATCAATCTTGCATCAAATCCTTTTGATTTCCTCATTGAATTTTCAAGGAATTTGGCCCAAATCAAGGAGAAATCTGTAACCCCCTTAACCCAGCCTAGACGGTTGACCCGAATTAAGAAAGTCACACGGGGAAAACCAAAGTCAACCCGAAAGTCAACCTTGATTAACGACCCTTTTTTTTTCTTTTTAATCTTGTCTAGATGCACATTAACCCTAGTTATGATCATACAAATCACATACTCAAAGATCATAAACATCAGAGATCAAACAGGGACCCAATTGAACAATTTACAACTTTAGGGACCAAATTGTAAATTATGATAATTATAAGGACTTAACCCAAATTAAAGTTACCAACTTGTAATTAGTCAGGTTTCATGCTTCACTGCCAAATTTCAGCTCAAACGGACATCTCATACACATGCAATTGCACAACAAGTTACAGGACCAAAATGCAAACATTTCAACACATATAACTGCCATTGTCAGCCCCCAACGGTCAGGTGTTCCGAAACAGGGAGAGCCTGTTTCGAAACGCGGGGCCATTCCGCAACGCGTACCGAAACGAGGACTGGCAGTGGCCTATCCGTTTCGGAACGGTGTCTCCCGTTCCGGACGCCTGGGTTGCTATAAGGCACCCGTTCCGAAACGAGGGATACTGATCCGATACGGCCTGCACAGAATGCTCAGAAAAGGCTACTAAAACACACAATTGATCAACCATACATGGTCCAAATGCTACCAAACTTTACCAGCAAGAAATTCAACATATAAGAGACATATTTGCATCAACCAAACATCAAAACATCAACATATATGAAAAGCCCCAATTCTAAAGGCATGCTTCCTACACAAGCAAACCATACAAGCATAAAACCTCCAAACCAACATATAATGGCCAATTGCAAAACCCAGCATTCTTATCAACATTTAACAAACTTAGGGAGTTCAAAACATCTCCCAAAACATCCACAAAGCTCCCCATTGCCAAATGCCAAAAGCTAAAAAGTGTTTAAGGAAACCTTCCCATACTTGAGCTTAACTTCCACTTGATTGCTTGCCCTCCTTGCTACCCTCAATACCCTTAGTGTTCTGCATTATTGGTTTAAGAAAACGAAAGAGAGCGTAAGCATAAGCTTAGTGAGGAATGCTCATTAAAACCATTCAATAATGCATTTATAAAAACACTTTATAAATCATACTTCAACATCATTTAAGCATGCTCAAAAGCAATCTTAAACAAGCAATACATGCTTCCATATCAATACATGTCATATTGGCCACAAGTGATAAGTTCCATCTCTTTTTAAAACAAGATCAACATAAGACTCACACATGGACTTTTAACCACCATTGTGATCTTATAATTTCCAAGGACCACACAAGGACTTTTAACCACCTTTGTGTCCTTACAAGTTTCACCCCAAGGACTTTTAAACACCTTGGCCCCAAGGACTTTTAAACACCTTGGCCCATGGACTTTTAAACACCATGGCAAGGACCACACAAGGACTTTTAACCACCTTTGTGTCCTTAACAAGAACCATCCAAGGACTTTTAACCACCTTGATGTTCTTAAGTAACAAGGCTCACTCAAGGACTTTTAACCACCTTAGTGACCTTAACAAGAATCATCATGGACTTTTAACCACCATGAGTTCTTAGAATCCACAAGGCTCACTCAAGGACTTTTAACCACCTTAGTGACCTTAACCTTTTTAAAACATCACTTGCCAATATACATCATTATCATCAAATAATCCACTGTTTTAAAGCATTAAACTAAGCCATAAACATCATGCATCTTTAGGCATAAAACTACATTTAAACAATGTTTAAAAACAAGGAACTCTTACCTTGAGCTTCCTTCAACACATGACTTATAAAATCAGCAACAATCATGCTAAATCATGCTTTCAAAACAGAATTTAAAACATGCAATGAACCACATTGCACAACAACCAAACCATGGCCACCACTAGAGAGTTTTTCCGAAAACTTACACTTGAGCTTAGCAAAGTTGTTTAGACTTAAACTAAGCTCCCAAGACATTGGTTTCAAAGCCGAAAACCCAATTTCACTCACCGATTCCACTTCGCCTCTTGCCGAAGTACCAAATCAAGCCTCCGGATCACCAACACTTAGATCCAAAGATGACTCCCCTGTTTTAACACATCAAAGCAGAGAATTAATGCATCATCATACATTAATAGCTTCAATGAAAGCACCTAAACTCGCTGCTCTCATCCACACTCCATTTTCGGCCACCAAACACAACCGAAAATGCATCCAAACAACTCCTCAACAAAGCCCAGCCATAAACCATCAAAACTAAGCATCCTTTAACATTATTTAACACCTAAAAAGAACCTAACAACAACCTTATACCTCCAACAACAACAGATCCACAAGATCACTCCAAAAACAACCAAGAATCACAAGCTAAACTTAGGAAATTCAACCTATCCGGGATTGCATTAATTAAAACTCAATTTCCAATCAGATTAACATTCATTTATCAACAAATTAACACCTCAAAACCCAGCCCAAACAGATCATACGAAAATCCATCAAAAATCATCAAATCTTGCATTTTAAGCCAAGATCCATTACACCACTTTAAAAACCATTTATAAAACATCAATTAAGGATTGAGAACTTGGGAATTTCAGTAAAGAACTGAGAGTTTAGAGGAGAAGGACGTTCTTACCTCCAAACTTGAGTTTCTCCTCTTTTAGAACCAAAAAGCTTGAAGAATCAACTAGCAAATGGTGAGGTTTTGTTGTAGAGATGATCAGCAATCAAAAGGTAATTGAAAAGATGAATTTAGGTGACAAAATCAGAGAGAAAAGCTCTGGAGAAAAGGTGTTTGGCTTGAGGGAAAATGAGAGAAAATAGAATTGAGAGAAAAGTTAGTTAAAACCAAAATATCTTCCCTCCACTTTGTTTTTATTTAAAACCTTTTAATTAATCATTTAATATCTTTAGAAAATCTGGAGAAACTCCCATTGGGTAAATAGCTCCTTAAAGATTCAAAGTTTCAATCCTTTTTAAAACAGTCTCACAGTTTTCAAAAATTACATTTTGGTCACTAGCCCAAAATGTCACCCTTCCAAACCTTATTTTGCAAAATTGATTTCACAGTTCACCTATATATATTAAAAGAGGATTTTAAGACATTTTTCCATATTTTTAACGCAACCCGAACTAGGTTTTCCTAAATTCACTCTTATATATTCTAACCGCGATCCGACCGAACCGGTCCGAATCCCAAAACTCCTAAGCCCAAAACCGGGGCGTTACAAAATCACCATTTAGTGGTAAGATTTTTCTTCTCCTCTAAATACTCAGTTCTTTACTGAAATTCCCAAGTTGTTGATCCTTAATTTAAGTTTTATAAATGGTTTTAATGTTGGAGACATGATTTTGGCTTAAACTCAAGATTTTGGATAAAAATCTTGAAGAATTTCATTGTGATAGCTTGGGCTCTATTTTTAGATGATTCTTTAATGTATTTTGGATGTCTAATGATGTTTGAAATGAGGTTTTATTAATCTAATCCCGAATAGGTTGTATTTCCTAAGTTTTTGCTTATGAAAATGGTGGTTTTTGAGGTGTTTTTGGTGTTCTGTTATAGCTGGAGCTATAAGGGCGAGTTTAGGTTTATTTTGGATGTTAATTGATGTTTAGAAATGGTTAGAAGTGATGGATCTTGGCTGGGTAAAGTTTTGGAAGAGTTTGAAGGTGATTTCGGTTGTGTTTGGTAGCCGAAATGTTGGTTTTAGGTAGAGTAGCGAGTTTAGGTGTGTTGGCTGAAGATTTCAATGCACGATGATGCATTAATCCTCTGCTTTGATGTGTTTAAAACAGGGGAGACATCTTCTGACACCTTTGGAGTTGATTTGGAAGCTTAATTGGCGTTTCGACGAGCAAGCGAAACGTAATTGGTGAGTGGAGTTGGGTTTCCAGCTTTGTAACGATTATTTGAAGGTTTTGGGAGCTTAGTTTAAGTCTAAACAACTTAGCTAAGCTCAAGAGTAAGTTTTCATAAAAACTCCCTCGGATGTGCTACGTTGTGGTTTGATGCATTGGTTATGAAATGCATGTTTAATTACTGTTTTGAAAGCATGTTTTAGCATGATTAATGCTGGTTTTGAAAGCCATGTGTTGAAGGATGCTCAAGGTAAGAGATCCTTGGTTTGACATGTTATTTGTTTGATAATGATGCATGGTGATGCATGATGTTTAATAGATTTGATTAATGCTTTAAAACTGTGAATTGATGATGGTATTTGATGTATATTGGCAAGTGATGAATTGGTTTTAAAGTACTTGAATCGGATATAGTTAGCCGGCTATAGGATTGGGTGCACCGTAAGTAAAGTCGCCTTGGATGTTGAGGGGTTGTGATTGTACCGTAAACTCCATCCATGTATCCTAACGAGAGAGGTAAGATCACAACGGTGGTTAAAAGTCCGTGTGTGGATCTTGGTAAGATAATAACGGTGGTTAATAGTCTGTGTGTGGATCTTGTGTTATGTGTCCCGTACTCTCGTTAGTGGGTTATACAACTACCGATGAGTGATGTTGAGGGGTTGTGATTGTATCGTTAAACTCCATCACGGGTGTTGAGGGATTGTGATTGTACCGATAAACTCCACCTTGTAAGCCGGTAGTGTGTATGAAGCGTGTGGGACAACGCTTGTAATCCGCGTATCCGATTGTGTTTTTGTGTTGAATTGGTTATGATCTATCACTTGGAAGCCAATATAATGAATCGAATGTAATGAAGCATGAGATGCTTGTAAAGTATGCAAGGTTGCATGAAAAGAGATGAGCATGTGTTTTTAAAAGCTTTGTGAAAGTGTTTTCTAAAATGCATTGTTGTATTGGTTTTATTTAGAGCATGCCTCACTAAGCATTTGCGCTTACGCTCTCTTTTACCAATAATGCAGATAATTGAGGTGTTGAAGGGCAACAAGGGAGCTAAGTGTGTCCAAGGGAATCCAAGCTCATGTATGGTGATGTTTTCATACACTATTAGTTTTGGTAATTTGGCAATGGGAATCTAAACTTTGTTTTGGGAGATGTGTTGAACTCCCTAAGTTGAGGCATGTTGCCTTTGTTGGGTTGAACTTGTAATTGGCCTTTAAACGCTTGTTTTGAAGTTTGGTTGCTTATTTGGTTTTGAATAATAGGAAGCATGCCTCTAGACATGTGAAATTCATGTTTGATGCTATGAATCTGTTTAGGAGTTCTAAACATGCACCTTATAGGTTGATGACTTGTTGGTATGTTTGGAAACTCATTTGGATGCGTTTGAATGGATTTATGTAAGAAAAACCAGCAAAATCTGTAGCTTATTGGTAAACCGTATCGGAACACTCTCTGACATTTCGAAACGGGTGCCTGTAATGGCCTTCGTGTTTCGAAACGCCTGGAGGCTGTTCCAAAACAATTTGGCTACTGGAAGGCCTTGCTTCGAAACCAGTCTCGGAACCAATCCGCGTTTCGGAACGGTCAACGTCGTTTCTGTCCTCGTTCTGATTCAGCAGGTGAACGTTTCGGAACAAGTGACCGTTGGGCACTGATTTGAATGGTGCTGAAGTTTGCAGGCTTTACTTTTTAGTCCCGAATGTTGATGTTGCAATTGCTTATACTTGAGTTGTCCATTTAAGTTGATTTTTGGCAGAGTAGCATGTAATGTGACTAATTGCATATTGGTAATCTTAAAATCAGTTTTGACCTTCTAATTTACAGAAATTGCAATTTGGTCCCTAAACTTGCAATAAGTGCAATTGAGTCCCTCTTTGATGTTCGATCGCTGTGTCTTTCTCATATATGTTTCATGAGTGCTCACTTAGGGTTAATGTTCATCTAGACCAGATTAAAAGAAAAAAAGGGTCGTTAATCAAGGTTGACTTTCGAGTTGACTTTGGTTTTCCCCGTGTAATCTTCATAGTTCGGGTCAACCGTCTAGGCCGGGCTAAGGGGGTTACAGCGGTGCTCAAAACAACGACAACAAAAATGCAGTTTCAAACCATTTTGTTTGCTTTTGAAAACAACGCAATTTGACAAATTATTTCTCAAACATAAACCTTCAACATAACATGCTCAAATTATCACATGCTTGAACTACAAATCAAGGCATAACATCCACATCTACATAGAAATATATATCTCAAGCTTAACAACAACATCAACACAATAAAGCATAAAGAGAAATTTGAGTCACATGAGTATATTGACATTTTAGCACTTTTACTCAGATGTGCGGATAACGTTCGGTTGAATGCCCATCACCGTGATCAAGAAAACTAGACAACTTTCGGTGGAATCCCCATCACCGTACTCACAACGCCAAGCAAATATAAGCTTCTGCTGGAATGCCCATCACCGTACTCCTCCTTGGTGGAATCTAACATCACTAAGGCCACACACAAATTTTACCATTATAGTGCACTTTCATCCTATTAGTCGACCAATTTTATCTGGTAATAAGAATCTCAACAAGTGCCAATATACTCATCAAGGCCAACACTTACCCACTGTTGCAAGGCCACAAGCATAACATTTCTCAACCCATTTTCATACACATTTCCATGCATAGCATGTAGTAAAAAACATATAACTCTTCAAAACTCAAATCAAAACTTGGGATTTACGTGATTCATCATCTTAACATTTCAATACATATGAAAATAGTAAACTTCATCATTTGCAACAAGATATAATTGAAATTGACAAAAACAAAGTAAAAAACCGAAAATAAAAGGCGAAAACAACAAAACTTACTATTGAGCTTAGATTTTGGCTTTGAAAAGCCAATCTAAACCCCCAAAATCTCATCCTTAGCCATGTTAAGGATTTATAAAACAGTTCCATTCACCAGCACTTCACAAATGTTAGCCGAACACCCAAATTAAGCCTCCAGATTGTCTGATATCGCGTCTGAAGTTTCCCAATCAAATTGCCCTACTTCTAATCAAATCAAAATAGAGCATTAGAGTGATTTCAAGCCTCTAAACTTGCTGCAGCTCAAAAACCCAGCATCTAGCAACAATCGCCCATCAATTCATATCCGAAATCAACCGAAAACATCAATAAATCAACTCTAATCGAACTCTGTCTAAAACCCAACAAGATTATTATCAAAATCACATCTATTAACAACTAAAAATATCAACCCAAAGGCAAGACACCATCAACCACTGATTCGTCACAAAACCAAGCCAAAAACTAAAGAACTTCAACCTTAAACACTGTCATCTCAACTAGTTTTGGGTTTTATATTATCAAAACATGAAAAACACATTTATTAACATCCATAAACCCAACCAAACAAAACCAAAACAAAAATCCCATCAATCACCTCTTTTTCAAATAAAAAGCATTAGGAACCAAGAAAAAACAAACGGGTTTTGGAAAGATTTCATTGATAAAAAGTTTCATAGAGAGGAAATCAAAGTAAAATAGAGATTACCTTTGAAATCTTGAAGGGAGAAGTTGTTTGGGTGAAGGGAAAATGGATAAGAACTTAGGGGAAAAAATAACGTGATGTTTTGTTTAAAGATGATAGTTTTTTCGTCCAAAAATCCATTTTCATTATTTAAAACCCTTTTAATATTATTTTTGCCAAAACAATATTCACCTAAAATAATTTGCACCCCTTTTATCATCATTTAAAGCCTTTAAAGTCATTTATTTAAAATAACCCCGAAAAAAAGCCTAAACCAAACCAACTAACCCGAACTAGTCTTAAACCAAATTTGGTTACCTTTCGGACCCTAAACTCGGGGCGTTACATTGTGTTGAATCATCACTTCTAGTCATATAGGTGACAATGATATATTTCTAGATGTCACTCGTTTATTGTAATATTAGAATGGATCTAATAATTACTACTAATGTTATAGGAACCTACAGGGTCACACTCCAGGGTTGAAAAGAGCAATTTATAAATGAGTTACACATGTACAGTTTTAATTGTGCATGTATAAAATGTATAATTAACATTAATATATATTTGATATATATATAAATATATATATATATATATCAAGTTGTAATTTTAATTATACATGGAATTCCAGATTTAATTAAAAGAATATAATTAGCATTAGGGCAACACGATATAAAACGATAATTTTGGTATAGTAGCTATTTTATCCCTTGCTAAATGAATTTTCTTAAGAACAATTTTTGAGAAAAGAAAATTGCTCTCAACTGCTATTCAACCGAGTGAACTGAGTAGATGCCGAGACGTTTTGCCGTGGAGGCTTGCGATTTGAATCATTCGTGATTTCTCTACCGTAACTATAGTCTTGGCGTTTATCAAGGAACCCACTGTAGTCTTGCCACGGGGTGCGCCGACGGTCCCAACATTGGTATCAAAGCCATATGTATGATCCAGATTCGAGTTAAATACTTGGCTAATGCAATGTGTATGAGATTCATGTTCCTTTTACTATTTTCGGCATGTATGTATTTCAATTATGTTCAAATAAACGTATGTCGCGATTAATATGTTAATCCTATAAAAAAATGATAATAATTACAATCGTTGATTAAGGTGTTAAACATATAATTGATGTTGTTCGATTCGGTGTTCGTATATTAATCTTTAATATTATGAACTCGCGGTTATGATGAAAAATTGGGTCGAGAGAGAACAACGGTTGTTCTAGGGTGAAAAACTTTAGGGATTGAAAAATCCCAAAAACATGATTAGTTTATAAAAGTTATCAAATTGTGATGTTTTTCCACTGTAACAGTGGGTGTTGTTTTTCAAAATTTCCGCCCCTTGACCTTTCTAGGGGCTCCTCCCCTAGACCCCGTAAAGGGTTTCACCCATTAACCCCATCATAGGAAACAAAGATTGTAGGCCCATATCGGTTATTAATAATAAACCTTTAACGACATATGTATGATATTTTTGTTTTGAACCGTGTTTGACATGCATGGTTATATCCCCTTTATTTCCATTGGATGTATTTTTTAATAAAATACGACATGTGTGTCATGTATGTGATGAAATGAATGATATGTTAGTATGCCCATATTTGTTGTATTTCTCTTCCCGTCTTACTCCCTCGTATGTAAAATGAGTTTCTGAAAATGTAATCCTGTGAAGATTCAAGGACCAGAAGAACAGCTTGGCCTAAAGGCGAGGAGATGCTTGAGA
Source organism: Hibiscus trionum (assembly GCA_030270665.1). Taxonomy (NCBI): domain Eukaryota; kingdom Viridiplantae; phylum Streptophyta; class Magnoliopsida; order Malvales; family Malvaceae; genus Hibiscus; species Hibiscus trionum. Next base: position 17,475,376 of record BSYR01000010.1, read on the forward strand.
AGTAATCTTAGTTTCAACATTCTTGGTTCTCCCATTGGCTTGGTATGGGCCACCTTAGTTTCTATTTTGGGCTATAACCATTGCATCTTATTTACTACTTATATCTATCATGTATGTGATGCAATGAATGATATGTTAGTATGCTAATGTTAAAATGAACATTGATGAGATCAATAAAGGCCTAATATTAAAATGAACAATGATTAGACAATTATAAAATCCCTCTAAATAATCTAAGTTAATTTAACCATCCAATATTTACCTTTGTTAAGCCTTTGATCGATATTATGTGGGTTTTGCCAAAGCAATGGCTCATAAATCTATCTTAGTTTGACGTGAAGAATAAGAAAGTGATATTCGTTGGTTGAAATATTGGTAATAACTTAGCTAGGTTATTCTAATAGGATTAGAAACCTAGAGGTTAAGTTTTTGTACAAGTCATGAGATAATTTGAACAAGAGTTGTTCACCAAATGAAGGAGTTATATGAGATGTAATTAGTAAAGTGTTACTTACTTAAATAACCGCTATCCTAACTAGAAAATTTTGCGATGAATTTTTCCGAAATTAAAACTAGAGGGTTTTTAATTTTGAATAAAATAGTGGGAGCTTTTTGTAAATTAAGACCGATTTATAAAATTTAAATTTGGTAAATTTACTTACTTTGTATATTTCATTGTTGTAGACTTAATGGCAAACAACACACTTTCATTGCGATCAATCCTTAAGAAGGATAAATTGAATGGCTTGAAATCCCTTGATTGGTTCCGTAATTTGAGAATTGTTCTCAAACAGGAAAGGATGGCATATCTCATTGATGATCCAGTTTGTAACCCCCTTAACCCGGCCTAGACGGTTGAACCGAATTAAGAAGTTTACACGGGGAAAACCAAAGTCAACCCGAAAGTCAACCTTGATTAACGACCCTTTTTTTTTGCTTTTTAGACTTATCTAAAAGCGTATTAACCCTAGATATGTTCATAAGATCAGCATACTCAAAATTCGTAACAATCGGAAAACATTTAGGGACTCGATTGCACAAGTTATGAATTTAGGGACCAAAATGCAAATTCTGAAAATTATAAGGACTTAACCAACTTTTGAGTTACCAATATGAAATTAGTCATGTTTCATGCTTCTCTGCCAAATTTCAACTCAAACAGACATCTCAAACTCATTCAATTGCATGAACCAAGTTCAGGACCAAAACGCAAAGGTTTCAAAACATATAACCGTCAATTTCAGTGCCCAACGGTCGGGTGTTTCGGAACAGGGATGATCCGTTCCGAAACGCGGGACCGTTCCGAAACCCGTTGCGCAACATGGTCCGGCAGTGGCAAAACTGTTCCGGAACGGCTCTGCCTGTTTCGAAACGCCAAGGCCATTTCAGGCCCTCTATTCCGAAACGGTAGCACCTGTTCCGAAACAGGCTGCCCAGATTGCAGAATTCTAGCTGGTTTATTACACAATTGACCCATCATACGCATTCAAAAGACCCTCAAATCATACCAGTAAGTCACCAAACACTTAAGGAACATAATGGCATCAACCAATCATAATCATGGCATCAAATAAGGAAAGTCCCAATTCTATAGGCATGCATCCTATATTGAAAACCATACAAACATCAAAAACTCCAAACCAACCTCAAAGGCCATTTACATGTTCCATCATTATCAAAAGCATAAAACCAACTTAGGGAGTCCAAAACATCTCCCAAACAACATCATAGGTTCCCCATTGCCAAATGCCAAAAGCTAAACAAGTTATGAAAATAGTCACCATACATGAGCTTAAGCTTCCACTTAGATTCTTGACCACTTGCTGCCCCTTTAAGCACTTCAATGCTCTGCATTATTGGTTTAAGAAAGAGAAAGAGCGTAAGCATATAGCTTAGTGAGGAATGCTCATTTAAAACATCACAATAATGCATTTATAAAAACTCCTTTTCAAACCTTTAGTTCAAACCACAATGATCATGCACATATGTATATAAACCAAGCATTTCATGCTTCAAATCATTATCATGTCATATTGGCCTTCAAGTGATAATCACAAACATGTTCCAAAACACAATCGACAATCGGATACGCGGATTACAAGAGTTGTCCCCTACGCTTCATACACACTACCAATCTCAAGGTGGAGCATGGTACAATCACAACCCCTCCACATCACTCATTGGTAGTTGTATAACATCACTAACGAGATCACGGGACATACAACACAAGATCCACACATGGACTTTAAACCACCATTGTGATCTTACCATACACAAGGTCCACACATGGAATTTTAACCACCATTATGACCTTAGCACAAGACCCACCCATGGACTTTTAACCACCATGGGGTTCTTAACCATCTCGTTAGTGTACTTGGATGGAGCATGGTACAATCACAACCCCTCGACATCCAAGGCGACTTTATTCACGGTGCACCCAATCCTATAGCCGGCTAACTATATCCGATTCAAGTACTTTTAGACAAACCACATAACTTGCCAATATACATCATTTAACAATATTAATCCACTGTTTTAAAGCATTTAATAAAGTCATTCATCATCATGCATCAATATGCATCAAAACCACATTTAACAATGTACAAAACAAGGATCCCTTACCTAGAGCATCCTTCAACACATGGCTTATAAAACCAGCAATATACATGCTAAAATATGCTTTCAAAAACAGAATTTAAGCATGCAACAAATCACTTTGCATTCAACCAACTCATGGCTCATCAACAAGAGAGTTTTTCCGAAAACTTACTCTTGAGCTTAGCTAAGTTGTTTAGACTTAAACTATGCTCCCAAAACCTTCAAACATTGGTTTCAAAGCTGAAAACCAAACTTCACTCACTGATTCCGATTCGCCACTTGCCGAAACACCAATCAAGCTTCCGGATCAACACCACAAGAATCCGACGATGTCTCCCCTGTTTTAAACACATCAAAACAGTAGATTAATGCACCATCATGCATTAATATCCTCAACCAAGACACCTAAACTCGCTGCTCACAACAACTCTCACATTTCGGCTACCAAACACAACCGAAATCACATCCAAACATCTCTACAACACTACCCAGCCAAGATCCATCAATTCCAATCATTCTTATACATCAATTAACATCCAAAAAGGATCTAATCACGTCCTTATACCTCCAGCTATAGCAGATCACCAAGATTACTCCAAAAACCACCAAAGACTCAAGCAAAACTTAGGAAAATCTACCTATTCGGGATTGCATTGATTAAACCTCAATTTCTCATCAATTATACATCCAATTTACATTAAAAACACACTTCAAAACAGTGCCCAATCATTTCATACGAATTTCATCAAAAATTAACCAAATCTTGCATTTTAAAGCCAAGATCAAGAACACAACTACAAAACCTTTAATAAAACACAAATCAAGGATTGAGAACTTGGGAATTTCAGCAAAGAACTGAGTATTTAGAGGAGAAGGACGTTCATACCTCTAAATGTGAGTTTCTCCCTTTTTGGAACCAAGATTCTTGAAAATTCAATAAGCAAATGCTAAGGTTTTGATGTAGAAAAGATTAGAGATCAAATGAAGGTTGAAATCTCATCCTTGGATGTAAAAATCAGAGGGAAATTTGCTGGAGAAAAGTGTTTGGGTTGAGAGAAAAGTTGAGAGAAAAGAAATAGGAATTTTTGAGAAAGTTAGTTATGTGAACAAAATATCTTTTTCCCTCCTTTTACCTTTAATTAAAAACCATTAATAAAACCTTTAATATTAAGAAAAATCTGGAGAAACTCTTCTTGGGTAAATAGCTCCTTAAAGATTCAAAGTTTCAATCCTTTTTAAAACAGTCACCAAGTTTTCAAAAAATTACATTTTAGTCACTAACCCAAAATGTCACACTTCCCAACCTCATTTTGTAAAATTGATTTCACCATTCTCTTATATATAATAAAAGAGGATTTTAAGATATTTTTCCATATTTTTAATGCAACCCGAACTAGGCTTTCCTAAGATCACCCTTTTATATTCGAACCGCAACCCGACCGACCCGTTCCAAACCCAAAACTTCTAAGCCCAAAATTGGGGTGTTACAACTCTCCCCCCCTTAAGAAATTTCGTCCTCGAAATTTACCTGAAGGAAAGAGGTACGGAAACTGCTTCAACATGTCATCCTTCCGCTCCCACGTGGCTTCTTCAGCACCACGATGTTTCCACAACACCTTTACCAACTCAATGGTCTTGCCTCGAAAAACCTTACTATCCGAATCCAGAATCTTCACCGATTCCTCATCATAAGTCAAATCCGGATTCAATTCCACTTCTTCCACAGGCATCACATGTGAAGGATCCGATCTATACTTCCGAAGCATAGAAACATGAAACACATCATGGATCCTCTCCAACTCTTGCGGTAACCTCAACTTGTACGCAACAGGACCCACACGCTCAACCACCTCGTATGGTCCAATGTACCTAGGGCTCAACTTACCCTTTCGACCAAACCTCATCACCTTTTTCCAAGGCGAAACTTTCAAAAACACAGGATCACCCACCGCATACTCAGTCTCCTTATGCTTCAGATCCGCGTAAGACTTTTGCCGATCAGAAGTTGCCTTCAAGCGCTCACAAATGAGCTTCACCTTCTCGGTGGCCCCTTTCAACAAAGCTGGCATCGAAACCAACTTCTGACCCGTTTCAGCCCAACACAGAGGAGTCCTACACTTCCTCCCGTACAAAGCTTCATAAGGTGCTATTTGAATACTTGCCTGATAACTATTATTATAGGCAAACTCCACCAAAGGCAAATGTTTCTCCCAAGAGCCCTGGAACTCAATCACGCAGCACCTCAACATATCCTCCAAAACCTGAATAACACGCTCGGACTGACCATCCGACTGCGGATGATAAGATGTACTGAAATTCAACCGTGTACCGAAAGCCTGATGCAAACACTGCCAGAAACGCGATGTAAACCTCGGATCCCTATCCGACACAATCGACTTTGGCACACCATGCAGCCGCACAATCTCAGCAATGTATAGCTCCGCAAGCTTATCCAAAGTGTACGTAGTATGCACATGCAAGAAATGCGCACACTTCGTCAGACGATCAACAATCACCCACACCGAATTCTTCTTCGATGGCGACAAAGCCAAACCAGAAACAAAATCCATGGTAATCCTTTCCCACTTCCACTCAGGAATCCTCAACGGTTGCAACAGCCCTGAAGGAAACTGATGCTCAGCCTTAACTCGCTGACACACCATGCATTTGCTCACAAACTCAACAACATCTTTCTTTAAACCCACCCAATAGTACTCATCACAAAGATCACGATACATCTTAGTACTACCGGGGTGCATAGCAAAAGAACTACTATGACCTTCAGTCAGAATAGCACGCCTCAACTCAGCATCATTGGGCACTACTATCCGACTCCCAAAGCACAACACTCCATCATCATTAAAACAGAAATCTGAAGGCCTATCCTCCGCAATATCCTGAACATACGGCACCAAGGAATCATCCAACAACTACTTTTCCTTAATCAACTGAACCAAAGATGGTTTCATTTGCAATTCAGCCACAAGACCCCCATCACGCGAAATACTCAAACTGGCAAACATAGCCCTCATCTCAACAGCTACCTTCCTACTCAAAGCATCCGCTACAACATTAGCTTTTCCCGGGTGATACTCAATCGTCAAATCATAATCCTTGAGCAACTCCACCCAACGTCGCTGCCTAAGGTTCAACTCCTTCTGAGACATCAGATACTTCAAACTCTTGTGACCCGTGTACACAGTACACTTCTCACCATACAGGTAATGTCTCCAAATTTTCAAAGCAAAAACCACCGCAGCCAACTCAATGTCATGCGTAGGATAATTGCGCTCATGCACCTTCAACTGTCGTGATGCATAAGCCACCACCTTACCCTCCTGCATCAACACACATCCCAAACCAACATAGGACGCATCACTATACACCACAAACTCTTTCCCTGATTCAGGTTGAACCAAGATAGGAGCTTGCGTTAAAGCTGCCTTAAGCTTCTCAAAAGCCTGTTGTCTCGCTTCCGTCCACTCATACTTAACATCCTTCTGCAACAACTTCGTCAAAGGTGCAGCAATCTTTGAAAACCCATCCACGAATCTCCGATAATATCCTGCCAAACCCAGGAAACTACGGACTTCATGAACAGACTTAGGAGGTTTCCAATTCATCACCGCCTCAATCTTCTGAGGATCAACACAAATCCCTTCAGCAGAAACCACATGACCAAGAAACACCACTTCTCTAAGCCAGAACTCACACTTGCTCAGCTTGGCATAAAGCTGATTTTCCAACAAATCTTGCAACACAATTCTCAGATGCCCTTCATACTCCTCCTCAGTACGTGAGTACACGAGGATATCATCAATGAATACCACCACAAATTTATCCAGGTATTCATGAAATACACGACTCATCATGTCCATGAAAGCTGCAGGAGCATTCGTCAAACCAAACGGCATCACAAGGAACTCATAATGCCCATACCTCGTCCTGAAAGCTGTCTTTGGCACATCCACATCCTTCACCTTTAACTGGTAATACCCTGACCTTAAGTCAATCTTAGAGAACACAGCTGCTCCCCGAAATTGATCAAAAAGATCATCAATTCTCGGCAACGGATACCGATTCTTGATAGTCAACTTGTTAAGCTGACGATAATCAACGCACATTCTCATAGTGCCATCCTTCTTCTTCACAAACAAGACCGGTGCACCCCAAGGTGACACACTCGGCCGAATGAAACCACGATCAAGCAACTCTTGCAATTGCATCTTCAGCTCTTTCAACTCCTTAGGTGCCATTCGATAAGGGGTAATGGACACAAGAGTTGTGTTTTCATACAACTCAATCCCAAACTCCACTTCGCGATTAGGAGGCAATCCAGGCAACTCCTCAGGAAACACACCAGGAAACTCTCGCACAGTCCTGATATCTTGCACACGCAACTCCTTAGAGCTAGGATTCATCACAAAGGCTAGGTAAGCTTCACAACCTTGCCTCAGCATCCGGCTCGCCTCCAATGTGGACACCACATTGGCAAGAAACTTCACATTCTCACCAACCACAACTACCTCATAATCATCCGCAAGCTTCAACGAAACTCGCTTATTCTCACAATCTACCACAGCATGATGCTCAACAAGCCAATCCATACCAAGGATTACATCAAAACCATAGAAAGGCAATTCCATAAGATCAACATGAAATACATGATCTTGCACCACCAAAGGACATCTTCTATAGAGCTTTCGAGTCACAACAGTCTCACCAAAAGAACTAGTGACACGCATACTAACATCCAAAGACTAAACAGGCAAACCAAGCAATTCAGCATGCTCACGCAATATGTATGAGTGTGTAGATCCAGAATCAATCAAGGAAAGCAATGACAAGGATTGCAAAGTGAAAGTATCTGCGATCACATCCGTGTCATTCCTCCCCTCCCTCTGAGCATACACCCTGGCCTGGCCACCACCCTCAGGCTGAACAGCTACAACATGAGCCACATTCCGTCCACCCTCTTCTCTCCGCTGGAAATTACCACGGCAGCGCCCACGACCTCTCTGTGGTGCAACAACCATAGGAGCACGTCCTTGGCCACCACCGGCCAACAGAGGACACTCCCTCCTCATGTGATCCGCTGATCCACAATTCCAGCACGAGTTACCAGCCGCCACAACCGGAGCCTGAACCTCCCTCGCTGCTCGAGGACAATCACGCCTCAGATGTCCACGCAATCCACACGTCCAACATGTGTTCGGATCAGCTCTTGCCTTGTCTCCCTGAACAAGCGCACCTTGACTCCCACCACCTCGCTTAGCTGAAGACTGATACTTCTGATCACGTCCCCTCTTTTTCCGTCCACCACTAGAACTATACTCAGCAACTCGCTTACCAGCACTAGAACCAGCACTTCTAGAAGATAAACTCAGATTCATCTCAATGTCCTTTGCTCTACCAACCAGCACATCAAAATCATTATACTCAGCGGCCAGCATATAGGTCTTTACATCCGTTACCAAACCATAACGGAAACGTTTACACCTCTCCCGCTCATCAGGAATAAGCTCAGGTGCGTACTAACTGAGTCGGACAAACTGAACCTCGTACTCAGCCACCGACATGCTCCCTTGAGTAAGAGACATGAATTCCCTCTTCTTTTCATCCAAGTACCTCACACCCAGATACCTTCTCTTGAAAATGTTTTGAAAGAACGTCCATGTCACATCAGCATCCTCCATTCCGGAGATAGTGGTTGTCCACCAAGTGTATGCATCGTCTTGCAACAATGATACCACACAGCCCAACTTCTGCACATCCGAACAATTCATTTGTCCCAAGATTCTCTTGGTACTCTCCAACCAAGACTCATAACCTTGAGCAGACAAACCCCTGAACTCAGTCCCTCCCAGACTGCGCAAACGTTCCAAAGGTAGTCTCACATTAGCATCTCCTTGATGCCCAGCTCCTTGAGCTCCAGATACTGCCCCCCGAAAAGCTCCAGCAATAGCTTGAATCAACACTGTCATGTCAGGAACAGCTTGTCCCTGACCAGCTTCAGGTCCAGCGACCCCAGCACCAGCACCAGCAGCAGCTCCTTCACCCCCAGCACCACCACCACCAGGTGGAGGAGGTAAATCCACCATATTTTCAGCATTTTCCTCATTCTCATTTTGAGCCATAGCTCGCGTATTAATCCTCGTTTCCCTACGAGGTGCCATTCACTAAACAATGCAATCACAATGCAACAAACAAAGTCAGGCTCAGCAAGGTAAGCAATCCAAGTACTCAAGCTCATTTCCACTTTAAAACAAATCATTACATTAGCTTTGATTTGGCAATGGGTCCCTCAAACATGCCTCACCACAGCATTCATCAAAATTGCAACATACTTACAATTCACACAACATGCTTTCATTCAACAAGCATACAAAGCATACATACACTTATCACCCACATATCCATTCCCAATTACTCGAGAACTCAGCTCTGATACCACCAAATGTAACCCCCTTAACCCGGCCTAGACGGTTGAACCAAGTTAAGAAGTTTACACGGGGAAAACCAAAGTCAACCCGAAAGTCAACCTTGATTAACGACCCTTTTTTTTGCTTTTTAGACTTATCTAAAAACTTATTAACCCTATATATGTTCATAAGATCAGCATACTCAAAAGTCGTAACAATCGGAAAACATTTAGGGACTCGATTGCACAATTTATGAATTTAGGGACCAAAATGCAAATTCTGAAAATTATAAGGACTTAACCAACTTTTGAGTTACCAATATGAAATTAGTCATGTTTCATGCTTCTCTGCCAAATTTCAACTCAAACGGACATCTCAAACTCATTCAATTGCATGAACCAAGTTCAGGACCAAAACGCAAAGGTTTCAAAACATATAACCGTCAATTTCAGTGCCCAACGGTCGGGTGTTTCAGAACAGGGATGATCCGTTCCGAAACGCGGGACCGTTCCGAAACCCGTTGCGCAACATGGCCTGGCAGTGGCAAAACTGTTCCGGAACGGCTCTGCCCGTTTCGAAACGCCAAGGCCATTTCAGGCCCTCTGTTCCGAAACGGTAGCACCTGTTCCGAAACAGGCTGCCCAGATTGCAGAATTCTAGCTGGTTTATTACACAATTGACCCATCAAACGCATTCAAAAGACCCTAAAATCATACCAGCAAGTCACCAAACACTTAAGGAACATAATGGCATCAACCAATCATAATCATGGCATCAAATAAGGAAAGTCCCAATTCTATAGGCATGCATCCTATATTGAAAACCATACAAACATCAAAAACTCCAAACCAACCTCAAAGGCCATTTACATGTTCCATCATTATCAAAAGCATAAAACCAACTTAGGGAGTCCAAAACATCTCCCAAACAACATCATAGGTTCCCCATTGCCAAATGCCAAAAGCTAAACAAGTTATGAAAATAGTCACCATACATGAGCTTAAGCTTCCACTTATATTCTTGACCACTTGCTGCCCCTTTAAGCACTTCAATGCTCTGCATTATTGGTTTAAGAAAGAGAAAGAGCGTAAGCATATAGCTTAGTGAGGAATGCTCATTTAAAACATCACAATAATGCATTTATAAAAACTCCTTTTCAAACCTTTAGTTCAAACCACAATGATCATGCACATATGTATATAAACCAAGCATTTCATGCTTCAAATCATTATCATGTCATATTGGCCTTCAAGTGATAATCACAAACATGTTCCAAAACACAATCGACAATCGGATACACGGATTACAAGCGTTGTCCCCTACGCTACATACACACTACCAATCTCAAGGTGGAGCATGGTACAATCACAACCCCTCAACACCCGTGATGGAGACTATGGTACAATCACAACCCCTCCACATCACTCATTGGTAGTTGTATAACATCACTAACGAGATCACGGGACATACAACACAAGATCCACACATGGACTTTAAACCACCATTGTGATCTTACCATACACAAGGTCCACACATGGAATTTTAACCACCATTATGACCTTAGCACAAGACCCACCCATGGACTTTTAACCACCATGGGGTTCTTAACCATCTCGTTAGTGTACTTGGATGGAGCATGGTACAATCACAACCCCTCGACATCCAAGGCAACTTTATTCACGGTGCACCCAATCCTATAGCCGGCTAACTATATCCGATTCAAGTAGTTTTAGACAAACCACATAACTTGCCAATATACATCATTTAACAATATTAATCCACTGTTTTAAAGCATTTAATAAAGCCATTCATCATCATGCATCAAAACCACATTTAACAATGTACAAAACAAGGATCCCTTACCTAGAGCATCCTTCAACACATGGCTTATAAAACCAGCAATATACATGCTAAAATATGCTTTCAAAAACAGAATTTAAGCATGCAACAAATCACTTTGCATTCAACCAACTCATGGCTCATCAACAAGAGAGTTTTTCCGAAAACTTACTCTTGAGCTTAGCTAAGTTGTTTAGACTTAAACTAAGCTCCCAAAACCTTCAAACATTGGTTTCAAAGCTGAAAACCAAACTTCACTCACCGATTCCGATTCGCCACTTGCCGAAACACCAATCAAGCTTCCGGATCAACACCACAAGAATCCGACGATGTCTCCCCTGTTTTAAACACATCAAAATAGTATATTAATGCACCATCATGCATTAATATCCTCAACCAAGACACCTAAACTCGCTGCTCACAACAACTCTCACATTTCGGCTACCAAACACAACCGAAATCACATCCAAACATATCTACAACACTACCCAGCCAAGATCCATCAATTCCAATCATTCTTATACATCAATTAACATCCAAAAAGGATCTAATCACGTCCTTATACCTCCAGCTATAGCAGATCACCAAGATTACTCCAAAAACCACCAAAGACTCAAGCAAAACTTAGGAAAATCTACCTATTCGGGATTGCATTGATTAAACCTCAATTTCTCATCAATTATACATCCAATTTACATTAAAAACACACCTCAAAACAGTGCCCAATCATTTCATACGAATTTCATCAAAAATTAACCAAATCTTGCATTTTAAAGCCAAGATCAAGAACACAACTACAAAACCTTTAATAAAACACAAATCAAGGATTGAGAACTTGGGAATTTCAGTAAAGAACTGAGTATTTAGAGGAGAAGGACGTTCATACCTCTAAATGTGAGTTTCTCCCTTTTTGGAACCAAGATTCTTGAAAATTCAATAAGCAAATGCTAAGGTTTTGATGTAGAAAAGATTAGAGATCAAATGAAGGTTGAAATCTCATCCTTGGATGTAAAAATCAGAGGGAAATTTGCTGGAGAAAAGTGTTTGGGTTGAGAGAAAAGTTGAGAGAAAAGAAATAGGAATTTTTGAGAAAGTTAGTTATGTGAACAAAATATCTTTTTCCCTCCTTTTACCTTTAATTAAAAACCATTAATAAAACCTTTAATATTAAGAAAAATCTGGAGAAACTCTTCTTGGGTAAATAGCTCCTTAAAGATTCAAAGTTTCAATCCTTTTTAAAACAGTCACCAAGTTTTCAAAAAATTACATTTTAGTCACTAACCCAAAATGTCACACTTCCCAACCTCATTTTGTAAAATTGATTTCACCATTCTCTTATATATAATAAAAGAGGATTTTAAAATATTTTTCCATATTTTTAATGCAACCCGAACTAGGCTTTCCTAAGATCACCCTTTTATATTCGAACCGCAACCCGACCGACCCGGTCCAAACCCAAAACTTCTAAGCCCAAAATTGGGGTGTTACACAGTTCCTGTCAAACCAGCAGCTAATGCTTCTAGAGCTGACAAAGACAACTTTAAGAAACACATGGATGACATGACAGATGTGGGATATCTTATGCTTGCCACCATGACCCATGAGCTTCAGAAGCAGCATTAGGACATGGTTGCATATGAGATGATTCAAAATCTCAATTGATTATATGAAGGGAAAGCATGTCAAGAGAGGTACGAGACCTCTAAAGATCTATTTCAATGCAAAACGAGTGAGAGATCTCTTGTAGGAGCTCATGTCATCAAGATGATGGGCTATATCGAACCATTAGAGAAGCTGGGATTTCCATTCAAGGATGAACTAGCCACTTATGTCATCCTGCAAGTGTTGTTTGATAGCTTCAACTAATTTGTCCTTAATTTCAATATGAATGAAATTAACAAGACTTTGCCACAATTACTTGGCATGTTACGAACTGTTGAAAGGATAAAGGACAAAGGAAATGAAAAGAACAAAAAAGTAGCAAACTCTAAGGGTAATGGTAAGACCAAGCCCAAAGGAAAAAATGCATTGAAATCCAAAGGAGGAGTTAGAAAGGAAGGAAAATGTTTCCACTGTTACGAGACAGGACACTGGAAAAGAAACTGCCCCGTTTACCTTAAAGAAGTCAAGAAAGCAAACGAAACGATTGTTGCATGTATTTATATTATTGATGTTAATTTATCAACATCTACTTCTTGGGTATTAGATACCGGTTGTGGTTCTCATATTTGTACTTTTGTACAGGGACTACAAAAGAGAAGGAATCTAGCTAAAGGTGATGTGGATCTACATATGTTTTATCTTTGCCTAGTGGACTTGATTTAAATTTAGAGGATTGTTATTTTGTGCCTAGTTTGACTAGAAACATTATTTCTATTTCATGTTTGGACAAGATAGGTTTTGAGATAATTATAAAGAATAATTGGTGTTCATTTTATCTTGATAATTTATCTATGGTTTGGCACAATTAGTTAATGGTCTTTATATTTTGAATCAAGATAATACTTGTTAGGTGTGTAAAAGTACTATAATTTCACCCTTTTTCTATGATTATTGAAAAATCTACACCCATTTGAGTCACATTGTAACCCTCCATGCATCAATCACATTGATCTCATCTTTATTATGCTTGATCATTATTTTTGGTTTAGTTGGTGGAAAAGGTATTACTTTGGTGTGTATGTTGTGCGTGTACAGATTTCGTTACTCACTTCTCGGGCAAGCACTGCCGAGGCAGTGAAGGAAAGGAAGGAACGGTGCAAAACCATCTCTCGATAGTCCAGATCAAGCCAGCTGTGGATGTCAATTTCTACTGAATGAAGCTGAACCATGAGATAGAGCCCCGCTGAGCGGAAAAGATAGACAAACCATTGTTGAGGTAATAGCCATGCCACTACCGAGGCAATGCCCATACACAGTCAAGAAGGGTGAAAACATGCAAAGTGATATATGTTTTGTAGAGCATGAAAAGCGGAATTTTTCTATGTCCTTTACATGAAGATCGGACTGCGGGAAGATCATGAAAACGCTGAAGGAAGGTCAAGAGAAGATTCCACGCAAGTGGGAGGATTTTATGGAAGAATGATATAATACTTAAGAGAATATCTTTTCTTTTAATGTATTTAATTCTAACTTAACTTCCTCCTCAAGAAAGACTTGACCAAGACATCCTCTATAAATACAAAGCCAAAGTCAGCAATTGAGGCATCTTAGAGTAAGCAATTTCGAGTTGAGAGACTTTGTAGCGAGCTTACATCAAAATCATGTTCTAATTTCTTCTTAGGGTTTAGATTGTATTGTTTAGTATTTGTGAGAAAATGATTGAATTTTGTTTAAGTTTTTAATGCAATTTTAGGTCAAGGTTTCCTTATTCTTGGTGTTTAAGTTTTATTGCAATTGAATCGGAAGAGGAAATTACAATTGCATCAATTTGTCTAATATCAGGAGAGTTAGACTCACGAAACAGATAAGCATTGTTTTCATCCCAATCGGTGAAAACTAACTCAGCTTAGGGATAAGTTTGAGTTTTTACAGCTAAAGGAAGCAAAAGATTCGTTGGTGTTCATCCTTGGTTCACGCTTTACCGAACCTTGACGTTGTTCGTTGCTGCCCAAGCAAGGGATTGCCGAGTCAGTTACTTAATTCGTTTCTGTGACAGTAGCTTTGGTCATTGCATAGGAAATTTGGTGCTCATTGCATTAAAAAACCGAGAAAATTCCAATTGGATTCCACACTACGACGCAATATAATCTGGCCCATTCTCTCATCTTTATTACTCAACCCTTTAGCTTATTTGCTTATTTTATTTTCCGCTTATTAGATTATTCTAAAACCCAAATCAAATCACTTGTGTTCTTTACTTTTATTTCCTTTTCAGTGCGAGACTGTAGAGCGTCTAGGTGTTCTCTATTTATGAGCGCAAGTGCACACTCTTGTCAAGTTATAATATAAAAGATATCGTCTCCCACAGGGATTGTAGCACCTCCTGTGAATGGTTTCCTGCACAAAGATTTAGTAAATGCACATTTAAATCTCACGATGTGGAAATATAAAAACACAAATAAAATAAAGATAGTGATGAGAGGAATGATAAGGAGAGATTTGGTCGATAGATTGGGCAAGAAAAATGCAGCTCGGTAGCATGTGGACTACATTGTAAAGTCTGAGTATGTTTTGCGCTGCCATGACTTGCTACCTGGCCGGGTATGGCGGGCGGCAAACTATGACCCTGTCACACGGCCGCATCAGGTCACTACCACTGCAGGAGTGTACTGTCTCGGCAAGTGGAACAGAAAGAAGTCTTGGCGGCATGTATGGCAGACATACAAAGTTCGGTAGGATATTCGACAGTGATCCCTCCTATTTCTAGGTTAGGATGCTCAAACACTCAGGTGATGTAGGCAATACCTAGCAATCTCAGCGTCAACCTAACACATGCAATTCCATTTGATTGGTGATCCCTCTTAGCTGCTGAAACTTGTGGACTAGTGTGGAACCAAGTTAGTCACGCCCCAAAATGTTGTGATCGTGCTTAACCCATTCGCGAGCCTTGCACTTTCGTGCCCGACAAATGGATTTTCTCTCAACTGACTTCTACAGACTAATTGAAAGAACAAAGCGCATAGATTTAGCAAACGTTGGAATTTTATTGAAAACAACTCAAAACTATTACAATCATTTCCTCAAACTACTTTACATACACGCGCCTAAACCCTAGGAGAGTTGGGCCGCGACCCCAACAACTCTAACCTATCTAGCTACATCTCTATTGTGCGGCTGCTCAGGCTCACATCCTCTCACCCTCGTCACGCCCCTATACCCTTACATACATTGGGTATATATAGGCATCATGGCCTAAGTTTGAGTCCTCCTTGAAGTAGGGGTTCTAAAAGTAAACTACATTAAATATAAACTCCTTTTTGACTTAAATATGGACTCTTTGGATGTTTCAATCTTCCGCATGTAAGGATAAGTGCTCCTATTTATCGATCTGGGATCAACTTTACCGACCTCTATAGGAAATTTCCCTATTTCAATCGCGACACATCTTGGCTAAGTCGTTGTAACTCCTGCCCGAGCAGCATTTGGCGACAATGTTGCTTCGGCAGCATCCTTGGCGGGATCTTGAGCTGCTTCAGTACAGCTCCTTTTGTTCTAGCTTTCTTGTCCTCCCCTGTCCTCTCCTCGCTATAGCACCTGAAAATATACACTAAACTAAATCAGTAACTTTTCTCAACCAAAATTAAAATATTCAATAAAAACATGGTAAAAGAGAAGTTACTGTTATAATGCATGCAATGCACCTACATATGCCTTAATGAGCTTAAGAACAATGATAATACGGGCATGAATGTGTACAAAATATAGAACTCATGTACACTGTACACACCCCCAAACTTGAACTATTGCTTGTCATCAATCAATGCAGCTTAGCTAGTAAACCTGCCCTTAGCACAATATTAATAAAAGCATTAACTTTTAACTTGATTTTTTACCTCAAGGTCGTGGCACCTGTTATTATGTTAGTGATAAGGAATGGCATGAAATAACTTAGGTTTTAATTTTTCTTAATGTCAGTGCAGTGTGTGCAGGTCTGTGCTCATGCTAATCATGTTGAGATAATTAAGTTAACAAGGAATGCCTAAAATAATTAAATTACTAGAAAGGATACGAGCTGCTGCTTTGGCAGCACAATTGGGAACTTTTGTTTTCTTTTTCTGATCATATCTTTAAGGGCTTCAGCTCATCACAACTATTCTCTGGGTCTAAAGCTAAGATAGGTGCACTGTATGAAACTCCGAACCATTTGAAAGATTCATCCCGTGAACACTTTCATTCACTATTGTTAATTTGTCTGTCACTTGGTTTAGATTCATGGCCTTTGATAGCAGCAGAGTGTCCTTGCGCATGATCCTTCCTAGAGCCTGTTTCGGGCACCTCTAGGGTATTTGAACTTCATGCCTTGAGCCTGTTTCGGGCACCTCTAGGTTTTTCATCATGTTTGTCGTGCTGCCCTGTGATGCCGTGGCGGCAAACCTGTATTCAATCAATGATTTTTTATTTATTAAGTAAGGCAGGTAGTGTTAAACTCAAAACTCAAGCGAAATTCGGCATTTAACATACATTGTAAAGATAATTGGCAAAAAGAAAAAAATTCTAAGTATTTTTCATGCTTCTTCCCATTGTTAGATTTAAATTTTTTAGAATGGTGTGAATATAAGTAGTCGGCTAATCTATCATAAGCACAAGTTTTAAGCTAAAGATTTCTATTTCATTAAGTGTTAGGGGGCAGAATTTACACATGCATCTAAATGCTACTAAATGAACCTAAAACAAAGAGGACTAATTCCCCCTAAACTAAAGGTTGGCATTGTCTTCAATGCCTCTACAAAACAAAATTTAAAAACAAAACATAAAATATAAAAACAAAAATTTAAAACAAAAAACATAAAAAAGAAAAGAAATGAAAAATGGTACTCTAGACTGAGGCAGTTCCCCTATGTTGCTCCCGCGTCAGAGGAGGATGTTGAGGAGGCGGGCAGGACTAGGCGGCGCGTAGCAGATCGTCTTTCGGCTGTGCTCTTATTCTTGCTATGTGGCGGCTCGATGCAACTGGGGGTGGTTCTTTTCGATGGTTTTGCCGCTCCTCCGCCCTGGGTCTTTGTTGCTGGCCGCTTTCTCTTTCTATCTGCCTCTGCTGGTTCGTCATCAAAGGAGTCTGAGATCTTCATGTCTGAGTCGCCGACGTCTTTGGCAGCGACCCCTTTTGCTACTAGGGATGCAACAGTGGTTTTCTCCTCCTTCTATGATTCGAATGAGGAGGTTGGAGAGTTTCTTCTCTTGGGGTGGTGGTTGTAACACCCCAAAATTCCCCTAATTCGAAAATCTAAAATTTGAAAACCCTAATTCGGAAACCCTAAAATTTGGGAATTTTGTTTTAGAAACCCTAATTTGAATTTGGGAATTAATTGAGCAAAATAGAATTTGAGGGGTCTTTTTGTGATTTGAGTAAAACTAGAGTTCTTTGTGTAAACCCTAATTTATTTTGAGGCCTTACTCTGTAATTTACCCATTAAGTTGGGTATATAATCTCTTTTATCAAAAATTAAGCACGGGGGATAAGCCATTTGATTTTTGCAGCCGCTCTCCCTATCTCTGCCTCCCCTCTCTCTCACGATAGCTTTCACCTTCACCCATCTCCGGCGAAGCTCCGGTCAAGCCCAAGTCGCCGTCCGTTCGTCGATCGGAGACCGTCACTGTGCTCGGGTTCTCTTCGCGATTAAAGCCCAGGCCTCGTTTTTCCCCTTATCGTCGGTCGTTCGCCTGGAAACAGTAAGAAACCTTTCGGTTTCCTCGTGCCACCGTCGTCACCGTTCAAGTTTGGGTAAGCCTCGCTAGTTTTTGTTTTGTTCATGCGTTGTTGGTTGTGGATTCCTTTGTTTTTCTGTTTATTTCTGATCGGAAACGTTCGTTTTGCTCATCGGAATATATGTTTCTTTTGCAAACTGCCGTCGTCGCGTCATCTCCGACGAGTTTGCGTAGCCGCGTCTTTGTTCGTCGGATTGGTGAGCCGCTGCCTTCCTTGTTGATAAGGGTTGCGCCGCCGTTCTCGTTTAGATCTGCCATCGTCGTTGTTTGGTCGTGCTGCCGCTGCCGTCGTTTTGTCTTCGCGCCGCCGTCGTGGTTTTGTGTTGCCGCCGTCTTTGGTTGCTAAAAACCCTAGCCGCCAGTGGCATCACAAAAGTTGTTTTCACAAGGGGGTTACATTTAGTGGTATCAGAGCCTAGGTTCAACCCTCTGACTGTGAGGCTCACAAAAGTTGTTTTCAAAATGTTTTCGACTTCTGCATGCATTTAAAATATTTTGGGACAAATGAGAATTTCCAAAAAAAATATTATGGTATTATGTGATTTTGACTTCAACGTTTTCAATGTGTTTTAAATCTGAGACTCCAGTACCTATTCTGACTCTAGGTTATTAGCTTTTGGTATATAGTTTATTATGCCACCGTGTAGGAGTCTTAATCTATCGTTTGTTCGAGGTCGTGACCAAGACCGTACTGTTGCTTCTGGTAGTGATCACCCGCCTTCTGTAGGGCGAGCAGAATTTCAGAATAATTTACATGTTGATGGGAACCATTCATTAGGAGGATATCAGATTGGAAGTGATAACTCACTTGATATTGAGAACACTGATCGATACGTGGGAGTCGAGCTCTTAACCAAGTGTTAAGATTATTTTATGAATTTGAAACAGAATAACAAGTCAGTAAATGATTATGAGATAGAATTTCGAAGGTTGGTCAAGTATGCTCTTGAGTTAGTTGTGACTGAGAAAGATAAGTGTGATTTTTTTTAAGGAACTTCGACTACCGATTCATAGAGATGTTGCAATACACCATGATAAAGTGTTCAGTGTGATGGTTGATCGAGCTAAAAACTGCAGAGAGGATTCTTGCGCTATTGAAAAAAGGAACTTCAGAATTCTGACCAAGTCGTGAAGCAATCGGAAATATCTGTTCAGCCTAGTTTTGTCAACTCGTCTGGAAAGAGGCCTGGAGATGTGTTTGTCCCTCATAAGTTATTAGAATGTAAGACCCACAATATTGACAGTTCCGTCTGACAGTCATGGTAGTTCAAAAGTTTGTCAGCCTATTTTTGTATGTGGTTTTTACAACAAAAAGCATAACGGAGAGTGTAGATTGATGAACAGAACGTGTTTCAGATGTGGTTCTTGGGATTGCTACTTAAAGGATTGTCCACGTTCAGCTACTGGTTCATCCGTTCAGATTCAGAATCATGCATCAGTTCAAGTCCCTCACTGAGGTAGAGGGTAGTTTATGTCAGTTGCTTCTGGTACTACTAGTAGAGGTAGACATACTCCGAGTGGTGGATCAGCTAGATCCGAGATTAGACGTCCGGGATCTGTACATCCAACCGGAGCTCGTGTTGGATACGATGGTATACATGATGACATGGAAGGTACATCTTAATATGTTTCGGTTCGTTTTCCAGTTCTATGTTTCAATATTTCCAGTTATGATATATCATGAATTCAGAATGAGAAAGTATATGCGTGTTTTAGTTGGTTTTGATATTTGTTGTTAAGCTTGAAAATTTCGAGGACGAAATTTCTTTTAAGGGAGGGAGAGTTGTAACACCCCAAAATTCCCCTAATTCGAAAATCTAAAATTTGAAAACCCTAATTCGGAAACCCTAAAATTTGGGAATTTTGTTTTAGAAACCCTAATTTGAATTTGAGAATTAATTGAGCAAAATAGAATTTGAGGGGTCTTTTTGTGATTTGAGTAAAACTAGAGTTCTTTGTGTAAACCCTAATTTATTTTGAGGCCTTACTCTGTAATTTACCCATTAAGTTGGGTATATAATCTCTTTTATCAGAAATTAAGCACGGGGGATAAGCCATTTGATTTTTGCAGCCGCTCTCCCTATTTCTGCCTCCCCTCTCTCTCACGATAGCTTTCACCTTCACCCATCTCCGGCGAAGCTCCGGTCAAGCCCAAGCCGCCGTCCGTTCGTCGATCGGAGACCGTCACTGTGCTCGGGTTCTCTTTGCGATTAAAGCCCAGGCCTCGTTTTTCCCCTTATCGTCGGTCGTTCGCCTGGAAACGGTAAGAAACCTTTCGGTTTCCTCGCGCCACCGTCATCACCGTTCAAGTTTGGGTAAGCCTCGCTAATTTTCTTTTTGTTCATGCGTTGTTGGTTGTGGATTCCTTTGTTTTTCCGTTTTTTTCTGATCGGAAACGTTCGTTCTGCTCTTCGGAATATATGTTTCTTTTGCAAGCTGCCGTCGTCGCGTCATCTCCGACGAGTTTGCGTAGCCGCGTCTCTGTTCGTCGGATTGGTGAGCCGCTGCCTTCCTTGTTGATAAGGGTTGCGCCGTCGTTCTTGTTTGGATCTGCCATCGTCGTAGTTTGGTCGTGCTGCCGCTGCCGTCGTTTTGTCTTCGCGCCGCCGTCGTGGTTTTGTGTTGCCGCCGTCTTTGGTTGCTAAAAACCCTAGCCGCCAGTGGCATTCTAGGAACCCTAATTTGATTGCAACAATCAGATGCTCGGCTGGGTGAGTTGGGTGTTGTCGGTGGAGCCAAGTGTGGGTATGTGGTTTGGGCTTGGTGATTGGCCCGTGTGGGTGGTTGCGGTGTGAGTATGAGTTGTGGGTTTTTGAAGTTAGTTGGATGGTGAGGCCCATGTGAATAAGTGTTATGTGAGCCCTGATCTATGAGTAACCCAAACCAGCAAACTGAAACGACAGACCTGAACCGGTCTTATGAACTGAACCATTCCAGAACCGAATCAGATCAGTGAACCTTGGACCAAACCAAATTTGTTAATTGAACTGAACCGGACCAGTGAACCATACCGACTTGTGAACCGTTGACCTGAACCGGTTTGACCCATTGGACCATAGTTGACCGGACCGCTTTACCCCTTTGACATGTTTGACAAAATTTTACCAGTTGACTTTGACCAGTCAAGTCAATGTTGACCAGTTTGACCTTTGATCGTCAGAGTTAACTTTGACCAGAGTTGACCAAGAGTTGACTTTTTCAGAAAATGTTCATCTTAACCTTTCTCGACGTCCTGATTCCGTATCCGCTGCCCGTTTTGTCAAATTAGATCCCGAAAGCTCCGTTTTGTTATCTTTACGTAATTGTTATTGGAATATAATAAGTTACGATTTCAGAATTTAATTCGGAATATTCTCGTGTTCAGGTGCCGACCTGGAGGCCGTTGGGTAACCTCCAGTTGTTCAGACCGATCGTGCACGTTCTTCGAGATCTTCATGTGAGTATATTTTTAGTTCGGTTTTCAGTGTTTTAGTCGGTGGCTTAGTGTTAGTAATAAATATTAATATAGTATTCATACCTTCGTAGGTCCTAATTCAACTAGATCTAAGCGTGAGATGCACTTTTCTCGGCATTAGAGCTTCTGTTGCTTAAAGGTGTGTCTCTTCCTGTTTTATAAACTTGTGTGTTTCTTTCTGTGCTTTTCTGGTATTAATATAAGTAAATGTTTTGTACATTTTGTGTGCATACTCTGTTGTGATTGGATGAATGTTTTCAGACATCATGCATAACATGTCATTGATTTAAGTGAAATATCAGATTTTCAGAATCATAAAACATTGGATTTATAGTATTGTGCAACTTGAATTTTCATAATTCAAGTTTCGGATCAGACTCGGATTTTAAAATCTGCATCATATCATTGTGGGTATATAGATTGAGATTTGTTCGGGGAAGTTCAGTGGTTTCAACCTTCGGGCTGAATTCCGCTTCAGATTAGTGGTTTCAACCTTCGGGCTGAATTCCGCTTCGGATCAGTGGTTCCACCCTTCGGGTTGAGTTCCACTTCGGATGGTGCTGATGGAGAAAGTAGGTTATGGGGAACCTTACTTTTCGGTGTATCGGAGATGGGTACTATGATTCATGTGCATCAGACATCATATCATCATGATTCGGTTTCGTTGTGTTTTCAGAAAAGTCTTTATCAGAAAATAAAATATTGTTTTGATTTGTTTTGTTTTCGTTACACTTTAGAGACACACTAAGCTCTTTAGCTTACACCCTTTAGTTTTTACTTTTCAGATATCTCAGACTTTTTAGGCGATCGGTACTTGGAGCTTCTCTTATTTATTCAGATAAATTAACATTCAGTATGAACTCTTTTAACTATCTTGGATTTATGTTTTAACATTGTTTGAGACATTTGTGTAACATGGACATTGAGACTGTTTATAACTTGGGATTTATTGGATGCATGCATTTATGTAGTTATTTTCGAAATTTTAATTAATTATCTGAATATCTTTTAAAAGATTGAGTTTTACTTTAATCGGAATATTTATTGAGTTTACATATTTAATCGATTCTTTGAATTATAAAATATTTTAACGTAAATTGTTTCTTGAGGGACAAGTTCCAATCGCTACTTCCTAGATTCGGCCCATTCCTTCTGGGCCGGTTTTAGGGGGTTACAGTGGTGCGGCCTCTCGCTGTCATCAACGGCAGGAGCAACAACTGGTCTTGGAGTGATCTGGATTGGCTTGGAAGCTGCTAAATCCGTGGGAAAGGTGGACAACTATGGGCCGATGTCTTGATATTTTTCAAATAAGAGGGCCACAAAGGCCTATTGCACGTCCGCTACGTATTTGGTGAAGATCACCTGCTTGTGCTCGATCCTATGGCAGCTTTCAACTAGGCTGCGCAGTAGAGGGATCACTTTGTACGGGAGGGCAGCTTCAGTACTGCCCGTTATAGCTGGGGTGGCGGTAGCTTGGGATGGCTTCTAGGCGGTGGAAGGTATGTCTGGCTCCGCATTATGCATCATCTGTTAGCGTACCCTTCTTGTCCATCCTTCCTTGGCAGAAAGAATTTTGTCTTTTGGGTGCGGCGGTACTCGAAAATTGGCACACAGGCCAGTGATGAATGCAGGGAAGAAGAGGGGTCCTTTGACATTTGGCTTTTTCTGCGTGGGCATAGATCTCCTTTTTATTACCTCACCAACGTTGATCTGCCACCCCATCATTATGTTGTGGATGAGGGCAAGTCGAGGCCTGTTGACTGTTGATCCGTGCGTGCTGGGCATCAGGCGGCGTTGAACGAAGTAACTCCAAAGGGCTGCCTCTGGCAGCAAATCATGGAAGTTGACTGACCCGTTGTTTTTACTTGTTAGACACTTGGTGTTTGGCTGACAAATATATCTCTTCATTTTGTTGTAGTCAGCCACCGTTAAGTAGGACTCCCATTCCTCATGTGGATTGCGCTGACTTCTATGCTGTAGAAATTGTTGATCGTGTCAGCAGTAAACTTGACACCCTCTCCGCGGACATAAACGAGAGGGCTTGTTGGTGTCAGTATGTGGGCGTAAAATTCTTGCACATGGTTGCTGTTGATTCCTTCTAGCTGTTGTGCGAACTGGTCCCAGCCCATATTGTGGATCTTTTCAAATAGTGAGGGTTCCAAGCCAAAATATTCATCTGACTGGTGTATTGGAAACCCATTTCCTCCCATAGTTGTCGTTCGCTATAGTGTTTCTTGTAGGTCTCCTCAACAGCAGGGTTCTAGAAACTTTTGTAAGGGGTTTTGGAGGTGGCGGCGTGCTGCTGTTATGAGGCCATAGTTTGTGGGATTGTTGTATTTCCTAAAGAAAGAAAAAAAAGAACGTGAAAGAAAATAAAGCAAGGGAAATCTTGGAAGAAATGTTTGCATAAAGAATTCAGAGTAAAGGAGAAAGCAAAGTGAAGAATGGGGGAAGAATAGTTGGCTTTATATAGCCACTTCTCTCCATTACCTTGGCGGGCATGGGGGGCGGCAAACTACGACCCTTTCACGCGGCCGCAGCAGGTCATTACCAATGCAAGAGTGTACTGTCTCGGCATGTGGAATGGAAAGAAGTCTTGGCGGCAAGTCTGGCAGACATTCCGAGTTCGGCAAGATATTCGACAGTGATCCCTCATATTTCTAGGTTAGGATGCTCAAACACTCACGTGATGTAGGCAATACCTAGCAATCTCATTGTCAACCTAACACAGGCAAGTCCATTTGATTGGTGATCCCTCTTACCCGCTGAAATTTGTGGACTAGTGTGGAACCAAGTTATTAATGCCCCAACTAGTTGTGACAATGCTTAACCCTTTCGTGAGCCTTGCACTTTTATGCCCGACAAATGGATTTTATCTTAACTGACTGGTGTAGACTAATTGAAAGAAAAAAGAGCGTAGATTAAGCAAACTTTGGAATTTTATTGAAAACAACTCAAAACCATTATAATTGTTTCCTCAAACTACATTACATACACGCCCTAAACCCTAGGAGAGTTAGGCCACGACCCCTAACAACTCCAACCTATCTAGCTACGTCTCTGTTGTGCGGCTGCTCAGGCTCGTATCCCCTCACTCTCGTCATGCCCCTATACCCTTACATACATTGGGTATATATAGGGCCCATGGCCTAAGTTTAAGTCCTCCTTGAAGTAGGAGTTCTAAAAGTAAATTACATTAAATATAGACTCCTTTTTACTTAAATATGGACGTTGCCTTCTTTCGCAAATAAGGATAAGTGCTCCTACTTATCGATCTTAGATCAACTCTACCGGCCGATACATGCTTCAGAAAATCGCATGACTGGCTTATTGGGCTTAGGAAATTGCCCTCTTTCAATCGCAACCCATTTTGGCTAAGTCGGTGTAACTCCTGCCCGGGCGGCCCTTGGCGGCAATGTTACTTCGGCAGCATCCTTGGCGGCATCTTTAGCTGCTTCAGTACAACTCCTTTTGTTCCAGCTTTCTTTTTCTCTCCTCTCCTCTCCTCGCTATAGCACATGAAAATATAAACTAAACTAAATCAATAAGTTTTCTCAATCAAACATAAAATATTCAATAAAAACTTGGTAAAAGAGAAGATATTGTTATAATGCATGCAATGCACCTACATATGCCTAAATGAGCTTAAGAACAACGATAATACGGGCATGAATGTGTACAAAATATAGAACTCATGGACACTCTACAGAAACAATAACTTTGGAAGTTACAGCTGTAACACCCCAATTTTGGGCTTAGAAGTTTTGGGTTTGGACCGGATCGGTCGGGTAGCGGTTCGAATATAAAAGGGGTGATTTTAGGAAAGCCTAGTTCGGGATGCATTAAAAATATGGAAAAATATCTTAAAATTCTCTTTTATTATATAATAGAGAGTGGTGAAATCAATTTTACAAAATGGGGTTTCGAAATGTGACATTTTATGTTAGTGACTAAAATGTAATTTTTGAAAAGTTTGTGACTGTTTTAAAAGGATTGAAACTTTGAATCTTTAAGGAGCTAATTTACCCAAGAAGAGTTTTCTCCAGATTTTTCTTAATATTAAGGATTTAATTAATGGTTTTTAATTAAAGGAAAAAGGAGGGAAAAAGATATTTTGTTGTCATAACTAACTTTTCTAAAAAAAATTCCATTTCTTTTCTCTCAACTTTTCTCTCAGCCCAAACACTTTTCTCCAGCCGGTTTTCCTCTGATTTCAACATCTAAATATGAGATTTCAATCTTCAATTGATCTCTAATCATTTCTACATCAAAACCTTAGCATTTGCTTATTGAATTTTCAAGAATCTTGATTCCAAACAAGGAGAAACTCACATTTAGAGGTATGAACGTCCTTCTCCTCTAAATACTCAGTTCTTTACTGAAATTCCCAAGTTCTTAATCCTTGATTTAAGTTTTATTAAAGGTTTAATGGTTGTGTTTTTGATCTTGGCTTTAAAATGAAAGATTTGGTTTAATTTTGATGAAATTCGTATGGATTGATTGGGTACTGTTTTGAGATGTCTTTTTGATGTAAATTGGATGTATAATTGGTGTGAAATGGAGGTTTAATCAATGCAATCCTGAATAGGTAGATTTTCCTAAGTTTAGCTTGGGTTAATGATGGTTTTTGGGGTGATTTTGATGTTCTGCTATAGCTGGAGGTATAAGGACGTGATTAGATCCTTTTTGGATGTTAATTGATGCATAAGTATGTTTGGTATAGATGGATCTTGGCTGGGTAATGTTGTAGAGGTGTTTGGATGTGATTTCGGTTGTGTTTGGTGGCCGAAATGTGAGTGTTGATGAGAGCAGCGAGTTTAGGTGTTTTGGTTGAGGGTATTAATGCATGATGGTGCATTAATCTACTGTTTTGATGTGTTTAAAACAGGGGAGTCATCAACGGATCCTTGTGGTGTTCATTTGGAAGCTTGATTGGTGTTTCGGCAAGTGGCGAAGCAGAATCGGTGAGTGAAGTTTGGTTTTCAGCTTTGAAACCAATGTTTGAAGGTTATGGGAGCTTAGTTTAAGTCTAGACAACTTAGCTAAGCTCAAGTGTAAGTTTTCGGAAAAACTCTCTTTTTGAAGCACCATGAGAAGGTTGTATGCAATGTGTTTTGTTGCATGTTTAAATTCTGTTTTGAAAGCATATTTTAGCATGTATGATGCTGGTTTTATAAGCCATGTGTTGAAGGATACTCAAGGTAAGAGATCATTGTTTTGAACATTGATAAATGTGATTTGATGCATTGTAATGCATGATGATTTAATGGCTTTATTAAATGCTTTGAAACAGTGGATTAATGATGGTAAATGGTGTGTATTGGCAAGTGATGTATTGGTTTTAGAGTTCTTGGATCGAATATAGTTAGCCGGCTATAGGATTGGGTGCACCGTGAATAAAGTCGCCTTGGATGTTGAGGGGTTGTGATTGTACCGTAAACTCCATCCAAGTCCACTAACGAGATGGTTAGGATCATCATGGTGGTTAAAAGTCCATGAGTGGATCTTGTATTAAGATCACAATGGTGGTTAAAAGTCCATGTGTGGATCTTGTGTTGTGTGTCCCGTGTTCTCGTTAGTGATGTTATACAACTACCAATGAGTGGTGTGGAGGGGTTGTGATTGTACCATAGTCTCCATCACGGGTGTTGAGGGGTTGTGATTGTACCATGCTCCACCTTGATATTGGTAGTGTGTATGAAGCGTATGGGACAACGCTTGTAATCCGCGTATCCGATTGTGTTTGAGTTGAAAAATGTTATGGATTATCACTTGTAAGCCAATATGACATGATGATGGATTGAAGCATGAGATGCTTGGTTTGTATGCATATTTGCATGGTAAACGTTGTTTTTAAACTAAAGGCCTTTAAAAGGTGTTTGCAAGTGCATTGTTGTGATGTTTTAGTTGAGCATTTCCTCACTAAGCTATATGCTTACGCTCTCTCTTTCTTAACCCAATATTGCAGAGCATTGAAGTGCTAAAGTTCAGCAAGGAGGTCAAGGATCCAAGTGAAGACTAAGCTCTTGTATGGTGAAGGTTTTTCTAACACTATTAGCTTTTGGCATTTGGCAATGGGAACCCTAATTGTGTTTTTGGGAGATGTTTTGGACTCCCTAAGTTGGTTTTATGCTTTTGGTGATGTTGAGACATGTATTGGTCTTTTGTTGTGTTTTTTTGAAGAATTGATGGTTGCATGTTTCTCATTATAGGATGCATGCCTATAGAAATGTGTATTTCCTTATTTGATGCTATGATTGAGTTTGGGGGACGCTTTTATGTTCCTTATGTATTTAGTGACTTGCTGGTATGGTTTGGGGGGGGCATTGGAATTGATTTGATTGGTTAAAAGTGAATTAAACCAGATAAAAATCTGCAATCTGGGCAGCACGTTTCGGAACAGGTGCTACCATTTCGAAACAGAGGGCCTGAAATGGCCTTGGCGTTTCGAAACGGGCAGAGCCGTTCCGGAACGGTTTTGCCACTGCCAAGCCATGTTCTGCAACGGGTTTTGGAACGGTCCCGTGTTTCGGAACAGATCACTCCTGTTCCGGAACACCCGACCGTTGGGCACTGAAATTGATGGTTATATGTTTTGAAAACCTTGCGTTTTGGTCCCGAACTTTGTCTATGCAATTGAATGTGTTTGTGATGGCCGGTTGAGCTGAAATTTGGCAGAGGAGCTTTAAACATCATTAATCTCATATTGGTAACTTAAAATTTAGTAAAGTTCTTATAATTTTCAGAATTTACAATTTGGTCCCTAAATTTGTAAGTTGTGCATTTGAGTCCCTAATCGTTATCCGATTGTTGTGGTTTTTGAATATGATTGTCTCAAGTGTTCACCTAGGGTAAATGCGCATTTAGATAAGATTAAAAAGAAAAAAGGGTCGTTAATCAAGGTTGACTTTGGTTTTCCCCGTGTAAACTTCTTAATTCGGGTCAACCGTATAGGCCGGGTTAACGGGGTTACATTTGTTGGTATCAGAGCTGAGTTTTCGAGTAATTGGGAATGGTTGTGCGGGTGAAAAGTGTATGATTGCTTTGTGTGCTTGTTGAGTGAAGAATGTTGTGTGAATCGTAAGTATGATACAATTGTGATGTATGCTGTGGTGAATCATGTTAGAGGGACCCATTGCCAAATCAAAGCTAATGAAATGATTTGTTTTTAATTGGAAATGAGCTTGAGTACTTGGATTACTTACCTTGCTGAGCCTGACTTGTTTATTGCATTGTCTAGTGAATGGGACCTCGTAGAGAGACGAGGACTAATACGCGAGCTATGGTTCAAAATGAGAATGATGAGAACGCTGAGAATGTGGTGGATTTACCTCCTCCACCTGGTGGTGGTGGTGCTGGGGGTGAGGGAGCTGGTGTTGCTGCTGGTGCTGGGGTCGCTGGATCTGAAGCTGGTCAGGGGCAAGTTGTTCCTGATATGACAATGCTGATACAAGTTATTGCTGGAGCCTTTCGAGCAGTGGTAGCTGGAGCTCAAGGAGCTGGGCATCAGGGAGATGCTAATGCTAGACTACCTTTGGAGCGTTTACGCAGTCTAGGAGGGACTGAGTTCAGAGGTTTGTCTGCTGAAGGTTCTGAGTCTTGGTTGGAAAGTACCAAGAGAATCTTGGGACAAATGAATTGTAATGATGTGCAGAAGCTGGGCTACGTAGTATCATTGTTGCATGATGATGCGTATACTTGGTGGACAACCTCTATCACTGGAATGGCGGAGGCTGATGTAACTTGGACGTTCTTTCTGAACGCGTTCAAGAGGAGGTATCTGGGTGTGCGATACCTGGATGAGAAGAAAAGAGAATTCATGTCTCTTACCCAAGGGAGCATGTCAGTGGCTGAGTACGAGGTTCAGTTTGTCCGACTCAGTCAGTATGCACCTGAGCTTATCCCTGATGAGCAGGAGAGGTGTGAACGTTTCCGTTATGGTTTGGCGACGGATGTAAAGACATATATGCTGGCTGCTGAGTACACTGACTTTGATGTGCTGGTTGGTATAGCAAAGGACATTGAGTCAAATTTGAGTTTATCTGCTAGAGGTGCTTGTCCTAGTGTGGGCAAACGAGCGGCTGAGTATAGTTCCGGAGGCGGACGGAACAAGAGAGGACGTGATCGGAAGTATCAGTCTTCGACTAGGCGAGGTGGTGGAGGGCAAGGTGCGCCTGTTCAGGGAGACAGGGCAAGAGCTGATCCGAACACATGCTGGACATGTGGTGACTGGTAACTCATGCTGGAACTGTGGATCGGCGGATCACATGAGGAGGGAGTGTCCTCTGTTGGCCGGTGGTGGCCAAGGACGTGCTCCTGGAGTTGTTGCACCACAGAGAGGTCGTGGGCGCGGCCGTGGCAACTTCCAGCGTAGGGAGGATGGTGGAAGGAATGTGGCTCATGTTGTAGCTGTTCAGCCTGAGGGTGGTGGTCAGGCCAGAGTGTATGCTCAGAGGGTGTAACGCCCCGGTTTTGGGCTCAGAAGTTTTGGGCGTTGACCGGTTCGGTCAAAGTGCTGATCGAATATATAATAGTGAATTTAGGAAAGCCTAGTTCGGGTTGCATTAAAAATATGGAAAAATGTCCTAAAATCATCTTTTAATATAATTAAGTGAACCGTGAAATCAATTTTGGAAAATGAGGTTCGGAAGGTTGATATTTTGGCTAGTGACCAAAATGTAATTTTTGAAAGTTCGGTGACAGTTTTATAAAGGATTGAAACTTTGAATCTTTAAGGAGCTAATATTCCAAAAAGAGTTTCTCCAGATTTTTCTAAGATATTTTAAGGCTTTATTCTGATTTTAAAGTTTATGAAATGTGGAGGGAAATCATTTTATCATTTTATAACTAACTTTTCTATTTTCTCTCAATTTTCCTTTTCTCTCATTTTCTCTCAACCCAAACACATTCTCCAGATTTTCTTCTTTGATTTTGTCAATCTAAATCACTCATTTCAACTCTCATTTGATTCCTAATCATCTCATCAACAAAACCTCTCAATTTGCAAGTTGTTTCATCAAGCTTTTTGGCTCTAAAAAGGAGAAACTCAAGTTTGGAGGTAAGAACGTCCTTCTCCTCTAAACTTCAAGTTCTTTATTGAAATTCCCAAGTTCTCAATCCTTGATTTATGATTTGTTAAAGGCTTTTCAATTGAAATCTTGATTTTGGCTAAAATGCAAGATTTGGTGATTTTGGTGGAATTTTCGTATGATCTGTTTAAGCAGGGTTTTGAAGTGTCAAAATGATGTTAAATGAATGCTAAATTGATTAGAAGTTAAGGTTTAATTAATGCAATCCCGGATAGGTTGAATTTCCTAAGTTTTGCTTGAGTTTTTGGTTGTTTTTGGAGTGTTTTGGTGATCTGTTATACCTGGAGGTATAAGGACGTGTTTGTGATTATTTTGGATGTTAATTGATGTTTAAAAGTGGTTAGAAGTGATGGATCTTGGCTGGGTTAAGTTTTGGAAGTGTTTGGAGGTGATTTCGGTTGTGTTTGGTAGCCGAATTGTTGGATTTGTGATGAGCAGCGAGTTGTGTTGTGTTGCTGGTGTTTTTAATGCATAATGATGCATTGATCTTCTGTTGTTGTGTGCTTGAAACAGGGGAGTTTGATCCATGAGCTTTAGAGGTGTTGCGGAAGGTTTCGGATGCTTGGAAGGCTTGTTGGCTAGCCTTGTTTTGGTTATCGGTGAGTGAAGTTGGGTTTTCAGCTTTTAAACCAAGGTGTGAAGGTTTTTGGGAGCTTAGTGTAAGTCTAAACAACTTTGCTAAGCTCAAGAGTAAGTGAATGGATTTTCGCTCTTGAATTATGATTGTGAAATTGGCTTTTAAGCAATTGTGGTTGATGATTGAAATGCATGTGTTTTGCATGGTTTAAATCTGTTTTGAAAGCATATTTTAGCATGGTTTAATGCTGGTTTTGAAAGCCATATGTGAAGGATGCTCAAGGTAAGAGATCCTTGGTTTTATACATTGAAAATGTGGTTTTGATGCATGGTGTTGCATGTTGTTCAATGGCTTTGTTTAATGCTTTAAAACAGTGAATTAATGATGGTAAATGATGGTTTTTGCATTATGGTTATGCATGTGAAACATTGGACTAATGTGGTAAGGTGGTTATATTGGCAAGTGATGTAAGTGGTTCTTCGTTCTTTGATCGGATATAGTTAGCCGGCTATAGGATTGGGTGCATCGTGAATTAAGTCGCCTTGGAGGTGGAGTGGTCAAGAGTGGACCGGTAAACTCCCTTCAAGTATCCTAACGAGATGGTTGAGGTCATAATGGAGGTGTTGCCCATTCGAGGACCTTGGTTGAGCAAAGGTTATATGGTGTTTAAAAGTCCATATGTGGGAACCTTGTGCTTGTTGAGATCACAATGGTGGTGTTAAGTCCATGTGTGGATCTTGTGTAGGGTGTCCCGGATCTCGTTAGTGATGTTATACAACTACCAATCGGTGAATGCAAAGGTTGTATGGTGTTTGAAAGTCCATACATGGGAACCTTGTGCATGTCAAGGTTGTATGGTGTTTGAAAGTCCATACATGGGAACCTTGGGGAAAAGTTGAGGTTGTATGGTGTTTGAAAGTCCATACATGGGAACCTCGGGAAAGCTAAGGTTGTATGGTGTTTAAAAGTCCATACATGGGAACCTTAGGATGTTGAGGTCAAATGGTGTTTAAAAGTCCATTTGGGATACCTTGGATTGGTAGGGTGTATGGAGCGTAGGGACAACGCTCGGAATCCGCATATCCGATTGGGTGTTGAGTTGAAAAGTGAATGTGGTTGATCACTTGAAGGCCAATATGATGTTCTTGATTGTGATGAAGCATGGGATGCTTGAAATGATGCATAATTGCATGTGAACCATGAGATGCTTGAAAAGATGCATGGTTGCATGGAAAGTGTATAATGCTTGTGAATGCATGTTTACTTGTTAAGTTGAACAAGTGTTGATTATCATTTGGAAAATGATGCATGTGAGCATGAAATATCTTTAGTGCATTGGAGTCTTGTTAAGACTTGTTTTTAAAGGCGTGTGATGATGATGTTGTGGTTCATATATGTTGCCTTTGGTTTAATGCATGTGTTGGTTGGTTTGTGAAATGGTTTTAAAAGATTCTTGCTTGAATTGGCTTTCAAGTTTAAGAAAGGTATGTTGTGAAATGGGAGTGTTTTCCAAGGTTTTGTTTTAGCTTGCATATGGTGTTTATGCATGGTTTGGCTAAATGGATGATTTGTAAGTTGTGCTTTGAAAATGTTTTCTTAGCATGCTAAGCTAAGGGTTGGTTTTCATGTATGTGCAATGCATGGTTTTGAGCTTGTTGTTGAAAAGGGGTTTTCAAACATGGCTTTGGTAAACAAATCGAGTTTGTTTTAAAAGTGATTTATGACCCGCTGCATTGATGGTGTTTTGGTTTTGAGCATACCTCACTAAGCATTATGTGCTTACGCTCCTTTTTGTCCGTCAATGCAGATTCTTGAAGTTTGGACAGCAAGGAGCAAGGGATTCAAGGTGGACTCCACTTGAGATGTATGTCTCGGTGAATAGTTATAGTTAATAAAGGCAATGGGGTAGAATCTCTCGGGTTATTGTGTATGTGTTCGTTTATGTTTGGACAAGGGTGCTTTTATGTTGATGATGTTGTTGGATCATGTTTCGGTTTTAATGAGATTGATTTGGAAGGTTTGTGCCTAAATGGTTGCTTGTGTAGGAAGTATGCCTTTAGAATTGGGGCTTTTCATGTATGATGTTATATTGATGAATTGTTGATGCAGGTATGTCCCATTTATGTTGAGTTGCATGTTGGTAAAGTTTGGAGGCTTTAGAAGTATGATTGGATGGCCAATTATGTGTTTGAGTGAGCAAAATGCAGCAATCTGGGCAAGGCGTTTCGGAACAGTTGACACCGTTTCGGAACGGGTGCCCTGCATAAACCCAGGCGTCCGAAACGGGTGCCACCGTTCCGGAACGGGTTGGCTACTGCAAGTCCCCCGTTGCAGTACGCGTTGCGGAACGGCCCCGTGTTTCGAAACGGGCTCTGCCTGTTTCGGAACGGGTGACCGTTGGGGACTGACATGGGCGGTTAAATGTTTCAGAATGTTTGCATTTTGGTCCTGAAACTTGTTTGTGCAATTGTATGAGTTTGGATTGTCCGTTTGAGCTGAAATTTGGCAGAGAAGCATGAAACATGATTAATTTTAAGTTGGTAACTTAAAATCTGGTTAAGTCCTTAAGGTTTTCAGAATTTACAATTTGGTCCCTAAAGTTGTAAATTGTTCAATTGGGTCCCTGTTTGATCTCTGATGTTTGTGGTCTTTGAGTATGATGTTTGTGTGATCACATCTAGGGTTAATGAGCATCTAGACAAGATTAAAAAGGAAAAAAAAAGGGTCGTTAATCAAGGTTGACTTTCGGGTTGACTTTGGTTTTCCCCGTGTAATCTTCTTAATTCGGGTCAACCGTCTAGGCCGGGTTAAGGGGGTTACATTTGGTGGTATCAGAGCTGAGTTGCGAATGCTTGGGGAAAACGGTAAGTTGTTGTGATGTGTGTTGATGTTTACCTTGTTGTGTGGATGAAAGTTGGTTGAATGTTGGTTGAAACACGTGTTTCTGGGCATGATGCTGATGTTTCTGATCAAGTTGCTGATGTTTTCGAGCATGCTTTGTGTTTATGAATCATTGTTGAATTAATGTGGATATGTGCTGATGTTGTGAGCTGGTGTTATGCTTGATGATTGTGTAATGAGTATGTTATGTTGATAATATGCTGATGCAAATGGATGCTGTTGGATGTAAGCATGATCGAGTATGTTGATTGATATGCTTGATGTTGTGATATCCATGTTGTGTTAACTGTTATGTCATGTAAAGGGGAGGATTCGGGATACCCATTGCCTTATTAATATAGCTATTGTGTTATTTTGGAGTTGGAGTTTGAATCCTTGCTTAATGCTGGTCTAACTGGTTTGTTTGTTTGTTGTGATTGTATGTTTGTTGTTGTTAGTAGTATGGCTAAGTCGATGAAAGAATGGCAGTTGGGTGAGATGGTTGCTGCCTTGGGGCAGGTTGTTAAGGCGTGGAATTCACCCTTTGGTAGAGGTGTTTTGTCTCAGTTTTCTGTGCCTGGGGTTGAGGTGATAAGGCAAGGGAAAGAAGCTGGTTCTGTGGTGAAGAGTTCATCATCTGATGTTCAGGAGGTGTTGGGAACATCTCAGGCTGTGGTAAAGGTAAAGTCAGTGGATGTGCTGGCTGTGGGATGTGTGGGTTTGCCGAAGCAGCGTTTGCTTGATTTGGGTGCTGTGGAATATCATAGTTCTACACCGGAGATGTTTGAGGCCTGGTTGGCCAGTGTGGTTCTGATCTTGGATCAGGAAGGCTGTGATCTTGCTTGTAAGCTGGGGAGTGTTGTTTCTTTGATGTTGGAGGATGCCTGTGTCTGGTGGACATCTGTGGCTGTGGCGTCACATATTCCTGATATTGATTGGGATTTCTTTGTATCTGCCTTTTATGAAAGGTATCTTGGAGGGAAGTTTCCAAGGGTTGAGCAATGTGACGGTGGTGTTGTTGTAGAGCAAGTGTTGCTTGGGCAAGGAGTGGAAGTTCAGCCACCGGTGTGTGACCGTTGTGAAAGGCGCCATGTTGGAGGTTGTTGGGGCGCGGGTGCTTGCTGGAACTGTGGTTCCAAAGTGCATGTTAAGCGTGATTGTCCTCTTGGAGTGAAGTCAGCTTTGGTGTTAGCCAAAGGGTCTTAGAAAGGTCGTGGGCACGGCCGAGGCAAGGTTCAGAAGTGGCAGAAAGAGCAGAAAGTTGTGAAGAGTGTGGGAAAGGAGAATTGCTGGAAATGTGGGTCTGCTGGACACATGAGACGTGATTGTTTGATGTTGGCTCGGAACAGCCAAGGTCTCTTACCGCAAGGAGTTGGTGGTGGCCCTGGTGTGTTAGCTGGTGCTGCAGTGGTGCGGCAGGAGGATGATGGTTCCGCGAGGAAGAGAGTTCGTCTGATGAAGCTTCAGGGTGGTGTTGTGCTTTCAGGTAACCTTGTTTAGTAATCTTTGCTATAGTTACCTTAGTTTGGTTTCTGTTGGTTTTCCTTGCGTGGTAAGTTTAGCCTTGTTGCTAGTTGTTGGGGTAATAGTTGTAGTTTGGAAACATCTTTGGTGTGAAGAAGGCTTAGGCGAGAATCTTGTGGTTAATGATTGTTGGTATGATGGAGTTAGATAAGTTAGAAGTGAGGTAGGAGGTTGTTCTTAGACGGATTTGAGGATGTTATTGGAGGGTGTGAACTGGCATTCATGCACAATTAAAATCATTGTTATATGCTATATTATATATGTTGGTTCATGCATACATGTGGCATGACATTAGAGGTTTTGCATACATGTACATCAGGCATTGATAGGGCATGTTGGTGATCATGCATACGATGTTCATACTCGCTAATAACTAATCGAATCTGTTAGAGTGGTGGTTGGGTTAGGTTGGATGATGGGTTTTTAGAGGTTGTTTTGGTGCTGGGTGAGAGTTAGACGTAATGGAGTATATTAGGCTAGTTGCTGGTAATAGTGAGAGTGGTATGGTCTGATGGTGGAAGGATAGTGTTTGTTGCTTAAAGAGAGTTTAGTGGTTTGGATAGCTAAGTGGAAGGGGTAGCACCTTGATGCTAAGTGATGTTGTAGTTTAACGGTTGTGTTTCCAGGTGCTGGGGTAGCTTAGCATTTGGGTTGTTGTGGAAGGGTTGTGTTTGTAAGTGCTGGTTCTTAGCAACCTTTGAGGAGTTTAGGAGTTGGTATGTATGGTAGGTTGGGCGATGTCCTGGTAAGACAAGTGTTATGGTTGAAGTTTGAAGTGGAAGGGTTATGAAAGATCGAAGGCTTTTGTTGGTTATTTGGGTTCTTGTGAGAAGTGGTTGGCTGGTTGTGTGTATGTGAATTTCTTTTGAGGTCAGCTGGTGGTGTATGGAACAACTGGCGGAGTCGGATTGGGGTTGTGATGTGATTTTTGGAATCTGGGTGAGTGATCCTGGTGAGATGTGGTGGTAATGTTAGCAACAGTTGTGAGGGTTTATCAGCATTCGTTGAGGAGTTTGGGTAAGCAGTTGATGTTTAAGGATTTTTGCTTGTTGGGAAATTCTTGGAAGAGGTTTGGGAGTTTGCAAGAGTTTTAGAAGCAGAGAAGGTTGAATAGTGGCTGAATTGGATTGGTTGTTGTCTCTGTGTAAACAGGTCTTGGGAGTTGTGTGTTGCAGTGATGTGTGCTGTAAGAGCTGAAGTTCTTCAGGTTGATATTGGAGCTGTGTACAGTCCGGTTATGTGAAAGGTTAAGTTGTGGTTATCTTTGTGTGCTCTGGATTTTGTGAACAGCATGTGGTGGTGCTAAGTTGGTGGAGTTTTGTGTTGAAAGTGTCCAGTGATGGTTGAGGCTTTTGTGTGATTTGAGAAGGTTGTGGTTCTCTTTTCGCCGGTTGAAATTTCGAGGACGGAATTTCCTAAGGGGGGGAGAGTTGTAACGCCCCGGTTTTGGGCTCAGAAGTTTTAGGCGTTGACCGGTTCGGTCAAAGTGCTGATCGAATATATAAGAGTGAATTTAGGAAAGCCTAGTTCGGGTTGCATTAAAAATATGGAAAAATGTCCTAAAATCATCTTTTAATATAATTAAGTGAACTGTGAAATCAATTTTGGAAAATGAGGTTCGGAAGGTTGACATTTTGGCTAGTGACCAAAATGTAATTTTTGAAAGTTCAGTGACAGTTTTATAAAGGATTGAAACTTTGAATCTTTAAGGAGCTAATATTCCAAAAAGAGTTTCTCCAGATTTTTCTAAGATATTTTAAGGCTTTATTCTGATTTTAAAGTTTATGAAATGTGGAGGGAAATCATTTTATCATTTTATAACTAACTTTTCTATTTTCTCTCAATTTTCCTTTTCTCTCATTTTCTCTCAACCCAAACACATTCTCCAGATTTTCTTCTTTGATTTTGTCAATCTAAATCACTCATTTCAACTCTCATTTGATTCCTAATCATCTCATCAACAAAACCTCTCAATTTGCAAGTTGTTTCATCAAGCTTTTTGGCTCTAAAAAGGAGAAACTCAAGTTTGGAGGTAAGAACGTCCTTCTCCTCTGAACTTCAAGTTCTTTATTGAAATTCCCAAGTTCTCAATCCTTGATTTATGATTTGTTAAAGGCTTTTCAATTGAAATCTTGATTTTGGCTAAAATGCAAGATTTGGTGATTTTGGTGGAATTTTCGTATGATCTGTTTAAGCAGGGTTTTGAAGTGTCAAAATGATGTTAAATGAATGCTAAATTGATTAGAAGTTAAGGTTTAATTAATGCAATCCCGGATAGGTTGAATTTCCTAAGTTTTGCTTGAGTTTTTGGTTGTTTTTGGAGTGTTTTGGTGATCTGTTATACCTGGAGGTATAAGGACGTGTTTGTGATTATTTTGGATGTTAATTGATGTTTAAAAGTGGTTAGAAGTGATGGATCTTGGCTGGGTTAAGTTTTGGAAGTGTTTGGAGGTGATTTCGGTTGTGTTTGGTAGCCGAATTGTTGGATTTGTGATGAGCAGCGAGTTGTGTTGTGTTGCTGGTGTTTTTAATGCATAATGATGCATTGATCTTCTGTTTTTGTGTGCTTGAAACAGGGGAGTTTGATCCGTGAGCTTTAGAGGTGTTGCGGAAGGTTTCGGATGCTTGGAAGGCTTGTTGGCTAGCCTTGTTTTGGTTATCGGTGAGTGAAGTTGGGTTTTCAGCTTTTAAACCAAGGTTTGAAGGTTTTTGGGAGCTTAGTGTAAGTCTAAACAACTTTGCTAAGCTCAAGAGTAAGTGAATGGATTTTCGCTCTTGAATTATGATTGTGAAATTGGCTTTTAAGCAATTGTGGTTGATGATTGAAATACATGTGTTTTGCATGGTTTAAATCTGTTTTGAAAGCATATTTTAGCATGGTTTAATGCTGGTTTTGAAAGCCATATGTGAAGGATGCTCAAGGTAAGAGATCCTTGGTTTTATACATTGAAAATGTGGTTTTGATGCATGGTGTTGCATGTTGTTCAATGGCTTTGTTTAATGCTTTAAAACAGTGAATTAATGTTGGTAAATGATGGTTTTTGCATTATGGTTATGCATGTGAAACATTGGACTAATGTGGTAAGGTGGTTATATTGGCAAGTGATGTAAGTGGTTCTTGGTTCTTTGATCGGATATAGTTAGCCGGCTATAGGATTGGGTGCACCGTGAATTAAGTCGCCTTGGAGGTGGAGTGGTCAAGAGTGGACCGGTAAACTCCCTTCAAGTATCCTAACGAGATGGTTGAGGTCATAATGGAGGTGTTGCCCATTCGAGGACCTTGGTTGAGCAAAGGTTATATGGTGTTTAAAAGTCCATATGTGGGAACCTTGTGCTTGTTGAGATCACAATGGTGGTGTTAAGTCCATGTGTGGATCTTGTGTAGGGTGTCCCGGATCTCGTTAGTGATGTTATACAACTACCAATCGGTGAATGCAAAGGTTGTATGGTGTTTGAAAGTCCATACATGGGAACCTTGTGCATGTCAAGGTTGTATGGTGTTTGAAAGTCCATACATGGGAACCTTGGGGAAAAGTTGAGGTTGTATGGTGTTTGAAAGTCCATACATGGGAACCTCGGGAAAGCTAAGGTTGTATGGTGTTTAAAAGTCCATACATGGGAACCTTAGGATGTTGAGGTCAAATGGTGTTTAAAAGTCCATTTGGGATACCTTGGATTGGTAGGGTGTATGGAGCGTAGGGACAACGCTCGGAATCCGCGTATCCGATTGGGTGTTGAGTTGAAAAGTGAATGTGGTTGATCACTTGAAGGCCAATATGATGTTCTTGATTGTGATGAAGCATGGGATGCTTGAAATGATGCATAATTGCATGTGAACCATGAGATGCTTGAAAAGATGCATGGTTGCATGGAAAGTGTATAATGCTTGTGAATGCATGTTTACTTGTTAAGTTGAACAAGTGTTGATTATCATTTGGAAAATGATGCATGTGAGCATGAAATATCTTTAGTGCATTGGAGTCTTGTTAAGACTTGTTTTTAAAGGCGTGTGATGATGATGTTGTGGTTCATATATGTTGCCTTTGGTTTAATGCATGTGTTGGTTGGTTTGTGAAATGGTTTTAAAAGATTCTTGCTTGAATTGGCTTTCAAGTTTAAGAAAGGTATGTTGTGAAATGGGAGTGTTTTCCAAGGTTTTGTTTTAGCTTGCATATGGTGTTTATGCATGGTTTGGCTAAATGGATGATTTGTAAGTTGTGCTTTGAAAAGGTTTTCTTAGCATGCTAAGCTAAGGGTTGGTTTTCATGTATGTGCAATGCATGGTTTTGAGCTTGTTGTTGAAAAGGGGTTTTCAAACATGGCTTTGGTAAACAAATCGAGTTTGTTTTAAAAGTGATTTATGACCCGCTGCATTGATGGTGTTTTGGTTTTGAGCATACCTCACTAAGCATTATGTGCTTACGCTCCTTTTTGTCCGTCAATGCAGATTCTTGAAGTTTGGACAGCAAGGAGCAAGGGATTCAAGGTGGACTCCACTTGAGATGTATGTCTCGGTGAATAGTTATAGTTAATAAAGGCAATGGGGTAGAATCTCTCGGGTTATTGTGTATGTGTTCGTTTATGTTTGGACAAGGGTGTTTTTATGTTGATGATGTTGTTGGATCATGTTTCGGTTTTAATGAGATTGATTTGGAAGGTTTGTGCCTAAATGGTTGCTTGTGTAGGAAGTATGCCTTTAGAATTGGGGCTTTTCATGTATGATGTTATATTGATGAATTGTTGATGCAGGTATGTCCCATTTATGTTGAGTTACATGTTGGTAAAGTTTGGAGGCTTTAGGAGTATGATTGGATGGCCAATTATGTGTTTGAGTGAGCAAAATGCAGCAATCTGGGCAAGGCGTTTCGGAACAGTTGACACCGTTTCGGAACGGGTGCCCTGCATAAACCCAGGCGTCCGAAACGGGTGCCACCGTTCCGGAACGGGTTGGCTACTGCCAGTCCCCCGTTGCGGTACGCGTTGCGGAACGGCCCCGTGTTTCGAAACGGGCTCTGCCTGTTTCGGAACGGGTGACCGTTGGGGACTGACATGGGCGGTTAAATGTTTCAGAATGTTTGCATTTTGGTCCTGAAACTTGTTTGTGCAATTGTATGAGTTTGGGTTGTCCGTTTGAGCTGAAATTTGGCAGAGAAGCATGAAACATGATTAATTTTAAGTTGATAACTTAAAATCTGGTTAAGTCCTTAAGGTTTTCAGAATTTACAATTTGGTCCCTAAAGTTGTAAATTGTTCAATTGGGTCCCTGTTTGATCTCTGATGTTTGTGGTCTTTGAGTATGATGTTTGTGTGATCACATCTAGGGTTAATGAGCATCTAGACAAGATTAAAAAGTAAAAAAGGGTCGTTAATCAAGGTTGACTTTCGGGTTGACTTTGGTTTTCCCCGTGTAATCTTCTTAATTCGGGTCAACCGTCTAGGCCGGGTTAAGGGGGTTACAGAGGGAGGGGAGAAATGACACGGACGTGATCGCATGTACTTTCACTTTTCAATCCTTGTCATTACTTTCCTTGATTGACTCTGGATCTACACACTCATACATATTGCGTGAGCATGTTGTATTGCTTGGATTGCCTGTTGAGTCTTTGGATGTTGGAATGCGTGTCACTAGTTCTTTTGGTGAGACTGTTGTGACTCGAAAGCTTTATAGGAGATGTCCTTTGGTTGTGCAAGATCATGTTTTTCATGTTGATCTTATGGAATTGCCTTTCTATGGTTTTGATGTAATCCTTGGTATGGATTGGCTTGTTGAGCATCGAGCTGTAGTTGATTGTGAGAATAAGCGAGTTTCGTTGAAGCTCGCGGATGATTATGAGGTAGTGGTGGTTGGAGAGAATGTGAAGTTTCTTGCTAATATGGTGTCTACGTTGGAGGCGAGCCGGATGCTGAGGCAAGGTTGTGAAGCTTATCTCGCTTTTGTGATGAATCCTAGCTCTAAGGAGTTGCGTGTGCAAGACATCAGGACTGTGCGGGAGTTTCCTGGTGTGTTTCCGGAGGAGTTGCCGGGATTGCCTCCTAATCGCGAAGTGGAGTTTGGGATTGAGTTGTATGAAAACACAACTCCAGTGTCCATTACTCCTTATCGAATGGCACCTAAGGAGTTGAAAGAGCTGAAGACGCAATTGCAGGAGTTGCTTGATCGTGGTTTCATTCGGCCGAGTGTGTCACCTTGGGGTGCGCCGGTCTTGTTTGTGAAGAAGAAAGATGGCACTATGAGAATGTGCATTGATTACCGTCAGCTTAACAAGTTGACTATCAAGAATCGGTATCCATTGCCGAGAATTGATGATCTTTTTGATCAATTTCGGGGAGCGTCTGTGTTCTCTAAGATTGACTTAAGGTCAGGGTATTATCAGCTGCAGGTGAAGGATGTGGATGTGCCAAAGACAACTTTCAGAACGAGGTATGGGCATTATGAGTTCCTTGTGATGCTGTTTGGTTTGACGAATGCTCCTGCAGCTTTCATGGACATGATGAATCGGGTATTTCATGAATACTTGGACAAATTTGTTGTGGTGTTCATTGATGATATCCTTGTGTACTCGCGTACAGAGGAGGAACATGAGGAGCATTTGAGAATTGTATTACAAGCTTTGTTGGAGAATCAGCTTTATGCCAAGCTGAGTAAGTGTGAGTTCTGGCTTAGAGAAGTGGTGTTTCTTGGTCATGTGGTTTCTGCTGAGGGGATACGTGTTGATCCTCAGAAGATTGAGGCGGTGATGAATTGGAAACCTCCTAAGTCTGTTCATGAAGTCCGTAGTTTCCTGGGTTTGGCATGATATTATCGGAGGTTCGTGGATGGGTTTTCAAAAATTGCTGCACCTTTGACGAAGTTGTTGCAGAAGGATGTTAAGTATGAGTGGACGGAAGCAAGGCAGCAGGCTTTTGAGAAGCTTAAGGCAGCTTTAACGCAAGCTCCTATCTTGGTCCAACCTGAATCAGGGAAAGAGTTTGTGGTGTATAGTGATGCGTCCTACGTTGGTTTGGGATGTGTGTTGATGCAGGAGGGTAAGGTGGTGGCTTATGCATCACGGCAGTTGAAGGTGCATGAGCGCAATTACCCAACGCATGATATTGAGTTGGCTGCGGTGGTTTTTGCTTTGAAAATCTGGAGACATTACCTGTATGGTGAGAAGTGTACTGTGTACACGGACCACAAAAGTTTGAAGTATCTGATGTCTCAGAAAGAGTTGAATCTTAGGCAGCGTCGTTGGGTGGAGTTGCTCAAGGATTATGATTTGACGATCGAGTATCATCCGGGTAAAGCTAATGTTGTAGCGGATGCTTTGAGTAGGAAGGTAGCTGTTGGGTTGAGGGCTATGTTTGCTAGTTTGAGTATTTCGCGTGATGGTGGTCTTGTGGCTGAGTTGCAAGTGAAACCATCTTTGGTTCAGTTGATTAAGGAAAAGCAGTTGTTGGATGATTCTTTGGTGCCTCATGTTCAGGATATTGCGGAGGATAGGCCTTCGGATTTCTGTTTTAATGATGATGGAGTGTTATGTTTTGGAAGTCAGATAGTAGTGCCCAATGATGCTGAGTTGAGGCGTGCTATTCTGACTGAGGGTCATAGTAGTTCTTTCGCTATGCACCCTGGTAGTACTAAGATGTATCGTGATCTCCGTGATGAGTACTATTGGGTGGGTTTAAAGAAAGATGTTGCTGAGTTTGTGAGTAAATGCATGGTATGTCAGCGAGTTAAGGCTGAGCATCAGTTTCCATCAGGGTTGTTGCAACCGTTGAGGATTCCTGAGTGGAAGTGGGAAAGGATTACCATGGACTTTGTATCTGGTTTGCCTTTGTCGCCGTCGAAGAAGAATTCGGTGTGGGTGATTGTGGATCGCCTGACGAAGTGTGCGCATTTCTTACCTGTGCATACTACGTATACTTTGGATAAGCTTGCGGAGTTGTATATTACTGAGATTGTGCAGCTGCATGGTGTGCCAAAGTCGATTGTGTCGGATAGGGATCCGAGGTTTACATCGCGTTTCTGGCAGTGTTTGCATCAGGCTTTGGGTACACGGTTGAATTTCAGTACGTCTTATCATCCGCAGTCGGATGGACAGTCCGAGCGTGTTATCCAGGTTTTGGAGGATATGTTGAGGTGCTGTGTGATTGAGTTCCAGGGCTCTTGGGAGAAACATTTTCCTTTGGTGGAGTTTGCCTATAATAATAGTTATCAAGCAAGTATTCAAATGGCACCTTATGAAG
Organism: Hibiscus trionum; assembly: GCA_030270665.1. Classification (NCBI taxonomy): domain Eukaryota; kingdom Viridiplantae; phylum Streptophyta; class Magnoliopsida; order Malvales; family Malvaceae; genus Hibiscus; species Hibiscus trionum. Next base: position 17,519,356 of record BSYR01000010.1, read on the forward strand.
TCTTGTATGGGAGGAAGTGTAGGTGTGTTGGGCTGAAACGGGTCAGAAGTTGGTTTCAATGCCAGCTTTGTTGAAAGGAACTACCGAGAAGGTGAAGCTCATTTGTGAGCGTTTGAAGGCAGCTTCTGATCGGCAAAAGTCTTACGCGGATTTGAAGCGTAAGGAGATTGAGTATGCGGTGGGTGACCGTGTGTTTTTGAAAGTTTCGCCTTGGAAAAAGGTGATGAGGTTTGGCCGAAAGGGTAAGTTGAGCCCTAGGTTCATTGGACCTTACGAGGTGATTGAGCGTGTGGGTCCTGTTGCGTACAAGTTGAGGTTACCGCAAGAGTTGGAAAAGATTCATGATGTGTTTCATGTTTCTATGCTGCGGAGGTATAGATCGGATCCTTCACATGTGATGCCCGTGGTGGAAGTGGAGTTGAATCCGGATTTGACCTATGATGAGGAACCGGTGAAGATTCTGGATTCGGATAATAAGGTTCTTCGAGGCAAGACCATTGAATTGGTAAAGGTGTTGTAGAAACATCGTGGTGTTGAGGAAGCCACTTGGGAGCGGAAGGATGACATGTTGAAGCAGTTTCCGTACCTCTTTCCTTCAGGTAAATTTCGAGGACAAAATTTCTTAAAGGGGGGGGGGAGAGTTGTAACACCCCAATTTTGGGCTTAGAAGTTTTGGGTTTGGACCGGATCGGTCGGGTAGCGGTTCGAATATAAAAGGGGTGATTTTAGGAAAGCCTAGTTCGGGATGCATTAAAAATATGGAAAAATATCTTAAAATTCTCTTTTATTATATAATAGAGAGTGGTGAAATCAATTTTACAAAATGGGGTTTCGAAATGTGACATTTCATGTTAGTGACTAAAATGTAATTTTTGAAAAGTTGGTGACTGTTTTAAAAGGATTGAAACTTTGAATCTTTAAGGAGCTAATTTACCCAAGAAGAGTTTTCTCCAGATTTTTCTTAATATTAAGGATTTAATTAATGGTTTTTAATTAAAGGAAAAAGGATGGAAAAAGATATTTTGTTGTCATAACTAACTTTTCTCAAAAATTTTCCATTTCTTTTCTCTCAACTTTTCTCTCAGCCCAAACACTTTTCTCCAGCCAATTTTCCTCTGATTTCAACATCTAAAGATGAGATTTCAATCTTCAATTGATCTCTAATCATTTCTACATCAAAACCTTAGCATTTGCTTATTGAATTTTCAAGAATCTTGATTCCAAACAAGGAGAAACTCACATTTAGAGGTATGAACGTCCTTCTCCTCTAAATACTCAGTTCTTTACTAAAATTCCCAAGTTCTTAATCCTTGATTTAAGTTTTATTAAAGGTTTAATGGTTGTGTTTTTTATCTTGGCTTTAAAATGTAAGATTTGGTTTAATTTTGATGAAATTCGTATGGATTGATTGGGTACGGTTTTGAGATGTCTTTTTGATGTAAATTGGATGTATAATTGGTGTGAAATGGAGGTTTAATCAATGCAATCCTGAATAGGTAGATTTTCCTAAGTTTAGCTTGGGTTAATGATGGTTTTTGGGGTGATTTTGATGTTCTGCTATAGCTGGAGGTATAAGGACGTGATTAGATCCTTTTTGGATGTTAATTGATGCATAAGTATGTTTGGTATAGATGGATCTTGGCTGGGTAATGTTGTAGAGGTGTTTGGATGTGATTTCGGTTGTGTTTGGTGGCCGAAATGTGAGTGTTGATGAGAGCAGCGAGTTTAGGTGTTTTGGTTGAGGGTATTAATGCATGATGGTGCATTAATCTACTGTTTTGATGTGTTTAAAACAGGGGAGTCATCAACGGATCCTTGTGGTGTTGATTTGGAAGCTTGATTGGTGTTTCGGCAAGTGGCGAAGCGGAATCGGTGAGTGAAGTTTGGTTTTCAGCTTTGAAACCAATGTTTGAAGGTTATGGGAGCTTAGTTTAAGTCTAGACAACTTAGCTAAGCTCAAGTGTAAGTTTTCGGAAAAACTCTCTTTTTGAAGCACCATGAGAAGGTTGTATGCAATGTGTTTTGTTGCATGTTTAAATTCTGTTTTGAAAGCATATTTTAGCATGTATGATGCTGGTTTTATAAGCCATGTGTTGAAGGATACTCAAGGTAAGAGATCCTTGTTTTGAACATTGATAAATGTGATTTGATGCATTGTAATGCATGATGATTTAATGGCTTTATTAAATGCTTTGAAACAGTGGATTAGTGATGGTAAATGGTGTGTATTGGCAAGTGATGTATTGGTTTTAGAGTTCTTGGATCGGATATAGTTAGCCGGCTATAGGATTGGGTGCACCGTGAATAAAGTCGCCTTGGATGTTGAGGGGTTGTGATTGTACCGTAAACTCCATCCAAGTCCACTAACGAGATGGTTAGGATCATCATGGTGGTTAAAAGTCCATGAGTGGATCTTGTATTAAGATCACAATGGTGGTTAAAAGTCCATGTGTGGATCTTGTGTTGTGTGTCCCGTGTTCTCGTTAGTGATGTTATACAACTACCAATGATTGGTGTGGAGGGGTTTTGATTGTACCATAGTCTCCATCACGGGTGTTGAGGGGTTGTGATTGTACCATGCTCCACCTTGATATTGGTAGTGTGTATGAAGCGTATGGGACAACGCTTGTAATCCGCGTATCCGATTGTGTTTGAGTTGAAAAATGTTATGGATTATCACTTGTAAGCCAATATGACATGATGATGGATTGAAGCATGAGATGCTTGGTTTGTATGCATATTTGCATGGTAAACGTTGTTTTTTAAACTGAAGGCCTTTAAAAGGTGTTTGCAAGTGCATTGTTGTGATGTTTTAGTTGAGCATTTCCTCACTAAGCTATATGCTTACGCTCTCTCTTTCTTAACCCAATAATGCAGAGCATTGAAGTGCTAAAGTTCAGCAAGGAGGTCAAGGATCCAAGTGAAGACTAAGCTCTTGTATGGTGAAGGTTTTTCTAACACTATTAGCTTTTGGCATTTGGCAATGGGAACCCTAATTGTGTTTTTGGGAGATGTTTTAGACTCCCTAAGTTGGTTTTATGCTTTTGGTGATGTTGAGACATGTATTGGTCTTTTGTTGTGTTTTTTTGAAGAATTGATGGTTGCATGTTTCTCATTATAGGATGCATGCCTATAGAAATGTGTATTTCCTTATTTGATGCTATGATTGAGTTTGGGGGACGCTTTTATGTTCCTTATGTATTTAGTGACTTGCTAGTATGGTTTGGGGGGGCATTGGAATTGATTTGATTGGTTAAAAGTGAATTAAACCAGATAAAAATATGCAATCTGGGCAGCACGTTTCGAAACAGGTGCTACCGTTTCGGAACAGAGGGCCTGAAATGGCCTTGGCGTTTCGAAACGGGCAGAGCCGTTCCGGAACGGTTTTGCCACTGCCAAGCCATGTTCCGCAACGGGTTTCGGAACGGTCCCGCGTTTCGAAACGGATCACTCCTGTTCCGGAACACCCGACCGTTGGGCACTGAAATTGATGGTTATATGTTTTGAAAACCTTGCGTTTTGGTCCCGAACTTTGTCTATGCAATTGAATGTGTTTGTGATGGCCGTTTGAGCTGAAATTTGGCAGAGGAGCTTTAAACATGATTAATCTCATATTGGTAACTTAAAATTTAGTAAAGTCCTTATAATTTTCAGAATTTACAATTTGGTCCCTAAATTTGTAAGTTGTGCATTTGAGTCCCTAATCGTTATCCGATTGTTGTGGTTTTTGAATATGATTGTCTCAAGTGTTCACCTAGGGTAAATGTGCATTTAGATAAGATTAAAAAGAAAAAAAAGGGTCGTTAATCAAGGTTGACTTTCGGGTTGACTTTGGTTTTCCAAGTGTAAACTTCTTAATTCGGGTCAACCGTCTAGGCCGGGTTAAGGGGGTTACAACACCAATCCCTGTGGAGACAATACTCAATACTTATCACTTTATTACTTGAGTCGTGTATACTTGCACAATTGCGGGGCACATTACACATGGAACAATACTATTTATAACAAAAATACGAAGAGATAAAAAACAAGTGACTGAAATAAAACTTTTCATTGGCACTTTAGTTTAGCCCATATAAGTGAAAAACGCATATCAAAGATCCATAAAAATGGATTCGAAGATTCATTTGTTTTCAAACAAAATGATGTATGTCAATTCTGCTTGTTGTGAAAATTGACTAAAGCTCCTCTTAATAGTAAAGCTGAACGAGCAAGTGATTTATTGGGACTAATACATAGTGATGTTTGTGGGCCAATGAATACGCAAGCCAGAGGTGGATTCCAATACTTCATCACGTTTATTGATGACTTTAGTCGGTATGGGTATGTTTACCTTATGCGCCATAAATCTAAAACACTTGAAAAGTTCATGGAATTAAAAAATGAAGTACAAAATGAACTAGGCTAGAGTATTAAGGCACTTCGATCAGATCAAGGTGGAGAATACTTCAGCACAGAGTTTGACGAGCTTCTAAAAGAATGAGGGATTGTCTCACAACTTACGCCCTCTGGTACACCACAATGGAATGGAGTTTTTGAGAGAAGGAATCGAACATTGTTAGACATGGTTTGATCGAAGATGAGTCATTGTGATCTTCCGACTTCTTTTTAGGGACATGCACTTGAAACAGCCGCTTTCACACTAAATTGTGTCCCATCTAAATCGGTTCAAAAGACACCATACGAGATATGGAGTGGGAAACATCCTAGTATGTCTTTTATGAAGATTTGGGGTTGTGAAGCTTATGTCAAACACCATATGTCTACAAAGCTCTAACCTAAATCTCATATATGCATATTTGTTTGATATCCTAAAGAATCTAAAGGGTATTATTTCTTCAAACCTATTGAGAACAATGTGTTAGTTGCTCGTACGAGAGTCTTTCTTGAAAGATAATTTCTCTCAAAGAAAGGAAGGGTAGAATCATTGAACTTGGAAAAGTTCAAGAGAAATAGATTAATGAACCAGAGGTTGAGCATGTTCCACAAGTTGTTGAGGAATAATCAACAAATTTAGAAACACAGCTACTCCGAAAATCCACAAGAGAACGCCATGTACCTGAGAGATATAGATTTCTCATCACCACGCATGGAGACGTTCTCTTATGGATCAAGATGAGCCTAGAACTTATCAAGAGGCAGTGTCGAGCCCAGACTCTAAGAAATGGCTTGAAGCCATTAGATTTGAGGTGGATTCCATGTTTGAAAACTGAATATGGACTTTGGATGAACCACCTAAAGGAGTAAAACCTATAGGGTGTAAATGGGTTTTCAAGAAGAAAATCAACATGGACGGTAATTTATAGACATACAAGGGGCGATTAGTCGCTAAAGGTTTTTGACATGTTCATGGTATAGACTATGACGATACTTTCTCCCATGTAGCTATGTTTAAATCCATCTAGATTTTGCTTGCAATAACTGCATTCCATGATTATGAGATATGGCAAATGGACGTCAAAACCGCTTTCCTTAATGGAAAACTTGAAGAGGACGTGAATATGACACATCTAGAAGGTTTTGTCACCCTTCACTACAACAATATAGACTTTTAGTGACAAATTGCCAGTGATTAGGAGTAATTTTGTCACAAATATTAAACTTTTGTGACAAATTTTTTGTGCGACACTATTAGTATTAATAATTGTGATGTATTTTAATTTGGTCACTATTATAGTAGTAATTGTGACGATTATATTTTTCACAATTAAATTATCACTATAAGTCTATAATTGTGACACAAATTTTATTGTCACTAAAACTTTGACCCATGGTAGTGATGATATATAAAGTGATCACTATTATTTGATATTTATTGTGACAATAAAATTGTTTGTCACTTAAAATTTTAGTTTTTGTTGCGATAAATTTTGTCACCAATGAAAAATAATAAATTTATTTTTATAATAATAGTAATAATAACAATTATAAAAAAAATTGAAGTTACCATAAATTAGTTTTTCAAAAGGTAAAATAATTCTATTAGTCTCTATACTATGTGTAAATTGTTGTTTTAGTCATTCTATTTTGATCAATTTTAGTCCCTATATTTTTTAAATTTTAAAATTTTAATCCTAATCCTAATGGGACAACGACAATATGAATAAATTACAATGACTAAAATTGTTGAAATAAAAAAACAAATATCAAATATGCAACTTATGTATAACAAATGGGCTAAAAACAAAATTTTACTTAACATATTTGAAGATTACCATTCATATCAAGATCGAAATTTCAAAACTTAAAAAGTACAGAAACCTAAAGTGACCAAATTAAAGTAAAAAGACTAATATAGAATCTTGGCATAATATGTGATAGCAAATTTTACTTTGTGAAAAATTTTACACTTAATATTTGTTTTAACTTTGCTTGTGGAGTTAAAATTTGCACTGTTAGTATACTAAATAATTATCACAAAAGGATAATTCAATCAATAATTTGAATTAAGTTAATTTATGTAATTAATTAAATATAATATTTAATATCTAATATTTAATATTTTAGATGTAAATATTAATATTCACATGTTTACATTTTAAAACCAACTCAATTATTTTTATATATTTTCTTCAACAAACGTATTTCGTATAAGAAACCATAGAAAATTAATTAAATTATTATATTAATTAGTTTATAATTAATACATACTTTTAAAATAAATGAAATTAATTTCAATTACAATTTAACCCAAATAATATTTTTCTTTCAAAATAATATTAAATTTCTTACCTAGCCTAGTGGATAGACATTGCACTCTCCCCCTAAAGGTTCCAGGTTCGATCCTCCATGAAGCTGTGCATTGTATTTGTTTACTAAAAATTGAAATATAAAGGTGCCACATCATTTATAATTAAAAGTTCAATGGCCAAATGAAATGCTAAAACTAATGCTTGACTATAAAGCAAAAGACCCATTAAATTTCAGGGACATAAATAAGATGGTTACAACTAAAAATATAATTATTTTTTATTATTGAAAGTGACAACATATTTTAGACATTATTTCAATATGTATTTGTGATAAAATTTTTGTCAGTAATAAGAATAAAATTAGTGTCTAAAATTTAGTCACTATTATTAATCTTTTGTGTCAAAAAATGTAGTCATAAAAAATATAATTAATTGTGACGAAATGCATAAAAGTTGTCACTAATATAATAGTGACGGAGTTATTAGTGACGACTGGTGACGACTCAGAAAAATAGTCACTAAAAATTTCAGTGACTAAATTTAATACTTTTAGTGATCATTTTCAATGTCACTAAAAATGCATTTTCTTGTAGTGCTTGGAAATGTTGGAAAGGTTTGTAAGTTACAAAGGTCCATTATGGACAAAAGCAGGCTTCTCGAAGTTGGAATATTTGTTTCAACGATGCAATGAGAGAGTTTGGATTTATCATAAACGAAGATGAGCCTTGTGTTTACAAAAGGCTAGTGCGAGCATTGTTTCTTTCCTGGTGAAGGTCACTGGGTTGTAGTTAAAAATATCCTTAAGTACTTAAGAATAACTAAGGATACATTTCTTTCCTATGGAGGTGAAGAGAAGCTTAGTGTAAAAGGTTACACTGACGCCAGCTTCCAAACTGACAAGGTTGACTGACAATTGCAATCAGGTTTTGTGTTTTGTCTTAATGGAGGTGTTGTGAGTTGGAAGAGTTCAAACCAAGACATGGTAGCTGAATCTACAATAGAGGTTGAATACATTGCAGCCAATGAAGTAGCAAAAGAGGTTGTTTGGATCAAGAAGTTCATATATGAACTAGGGATTGTTCCCAGCATATCATATGCTATAAAACTCTGTTGTGACAACAATGAAGCCATTGCACAAGAAAAGGAACCTAGATCTCATCAACAATCCAAACATATCAAGAGGCGCTTTCATCTCATCCGAGAGATCATAGATCGAGAGGATGTCGATATATGCCGGGTACACACAGACGATAACATCGCTAATCCCTTGACAAAGCCTTTGGCACAGCAGAAACATGATCGTCACACTGAGTCACTTGTTATTAGATATGTGAGAGTTTGGTATTAGTGCTTATGGGAGATTGTAAGAGTATGCCCAAAGACTTATCGTATGATGATTGTATTGACATACTAATTTTCGTGCAATTATTGAATAAAGATATTACCGTTATTTCTTTTGTTATATTTCTGTGTATCAAATAAACTAAAAGAAGATAATGTCCATATAATAATATGGTTATTATTAAAAGACCCTTAGTTCAATATTATTATGGGCATGGATAGTAATAATACGTTTAAAGCTAACATGTTGTTGATTGATGATAATGCGTTGTCACTAACATAGAGATGTTAGAATCAAAGCATGAATATGTTGTTAGAGAACAATATAGTGGATTAACCCGCTATGAGCATATGTCTTGGATTATTATGTAAAGGTCACGATATTGCTAATGGTGACAACTATTTCTATGATCCTTAGACTTGAGATCATTACTATTTGAACATATATTGTTGTATGTTTTGATACAGTTAAACATGTTCCGTAACTAGATGCACTATAAAGACTGGTATTGAACATATCATGATCTATGTTGTGACATATGAATGATTGAGATAGGATTTGTCCTTCCTACATAATAAGAAACATATTACAAGCCACTTGATGGAGTGAGACTAGAAATGCATGGCCATGCTCAAATAATTTGATATTAGATATCACAAATTATTCGTTTAATATAGTCTACTCTAGATGTCAAGATATAATAGATGGGCTATTCAAGTGTGACTATTCCAAGATTTCTGCCTATTATAGATATAAAAGACAAAAGGATTTAATACAATAGAAAAAGTTAATCACGAAGATGGTGTGTTGAATCATCACTTCTTGTAACTTAGGTGACAATGATATATTGCGAGATGTCACTCATTGTTTGAAATACTAGGTGACAATTCCAAATTTAATTAAAACAATATAATTGGAGTAATTATACTCTCATTTAAAATTTCAGAATTAAATCCCTAAGGGTTAGGGTAGCATGATATAAAAAGATAATTTTGGTTTTGCATCAATTTTTATCTCTTGCTAAATGAATTTTCTCAAGAACAGTTTTTTAGAAAAGAAAATTGCTTTCACTACTTTTCAACCGGGTGAACTAAGTAGAGGCCGAGACGTTTTGTCATGGAGGCTTTCGATTTGAACCGTTACTGATTGCTCTATCGCAACGGTAGTCTTGTCATTTTCTAACACCCTGATTTTGGGCCTAGATGTTTTAGGGTTTGAATCGGGCCGGTCGAGTACGGTTCGAATCTTTAAAGGAGATTTAGGGAACACCTAGTTCGGGATGCTTTAAAAATATGGATTATTAGGGTGAAAACAATTTTACAAAATATGGTTTCGAAATATTACATTTCGGTGTAGTGACCAAATCGCAGTTTTTAGGACTGTTTTGCAAATGATTGAAACTTTGAATCTTAAAGGAGCTAATTTTACCAAAATACTTTTATCAGATTTCTCTTTATTTTGGATGTTCTAATAATCATTTAATAAAGGGAATTAAAAGAGAAAAATCCTATTTTGACTTTCATAACTACTTTACGATCTTTTTCCCTCTTTTCATTTTCTCTCAACTTCCACTCTGCCAAACACATTTCCTTCATCAATTAACCTCTGATTTTCATCCCTTTTGAAGAGATTTCAATCTCCTATGGATTCCTAATTTTTTCCTCATCAAATCCTCTTGTTTTCACTTTGGATTTTCAAGAAAACTTGCCCAAATTAAGGAGAAATCAGCCATTAGAGGTAAGCTTCGTCTTTCTCCTCTAATGATCAGTTCTTTACTGAAATTCCCAAGTTATCAATCCTTTGTTAATGATTTTTGAGTTGCTTTAATGTTAGAAACATGAAATTGTGTTAAAACTCAAGATTCTTGGAGAGATCTTGATAATTTTTGTAACTATTGGTTAGGCTATGTTTTGAGGTTGATTTCTAATATATGTTGGACGGTAATTGATGTTATAAATGAGGTTTTATCAAACAAATCCAGAATAGGTTTGGATTCCTAAGTTTTGCATGCTAGATCGGTGGTTTTTGGGGTGATTTTGGTGTTCTGTTGTAGCTGGAGGTTTAAGGACGAGTTTATGGTGATTTTTGGTGTTGAGTGAGGTTTAGAAATGAATAAAAGTGATAGATCTTGGCTGGGATTTGTTTTGGAAGAGTTTGGTGATGATTTCGATTGTTTTGGGTAGCCGAAATGGTGCTTTTGAGTAGAGTAGCGAGTTTGTTTAGTTAACTGGTGATTTCAATGCATGATGATGCATTAATCCTATGCTTTTATGTTTAATAAATAGGGGAGACATCTTCGGATACTTTTGGTGTTGATCCGGAAGTGCCGAGAGCTTAGATATCGTTTTGGCAAGCAAGCGAAACGTAATCGGTGAGTGCAAATGGTTTTAGAAGTCCTTGAGGGACAAAGAAACAAGGTTTGGGGATTTAGGATTGGTTTGAAACACCATCCTAAGTCCAAAAGTAAGTATGGTTAGATTTGCTCTCAAATATGTGGTTGTTGCCCCTAAAATGCTTTTACATGCTCTTGTTTTGAGATAGATAAATTCCTACTGTTTTATGCATGATTTGTAGCATGAGATGATGCTTTGTAGAGATTTCATGAGATAGCATGTTGCATTGAAGAGTTTTGAGATTTTGACTTAATGCAAAGCATGAGATATGATTTTGAAATGAGATGAGAAAGACTTGAGAAATGTTGCATAAAAACAGTAGGCGAGATGATGTTTTTGACATAATATATTGGCATAGAAGATGAGATACTTACCAGATATAATTGATCGGTCAATAGGATGAGAGTGCACTATAAACTAAAATTCGTACGTGCTCTTTGGAGTCGTGTAATGGGGGTAGTGCCATCCCGATCCAAAGTGAGAATCCGATGATGAGAGATACCATCGAGGTACGACTTGGTGAAATACCCAAGCTTTGTGGCGATGAGAGATACCGCCAAGAGAGTCCGGTGATGAGAGATTCCACCGGGGTAGGACTTGACCTTGAGTCAAGCTATTCCGCATATCCGAGAAAAGATGAAATGTGAAATGCCAATAGAAAATATGAAAATGTATTTGAATCACATGTACCAAATGAAGAGATGTTTTATGCTATGAGAAATGCATATGAGATTACGATATGAAATGCTTTTGTTTTCATTTATAATATGTATGGCCTTGCCATGAGATTTGCATTGGTTTAAATGCATGAGATAGAATAGAGGAACATGTGTTTTCAAATGGAGATTTGCTTTGAAATGGTTTTCAACCATGAGATAGAATGAGCATGTTGTTGAAAATGGCTTTTGAGAAAGAGATTTGAATAATGCATTGTTGTGTTGGTTTTCTTTAGAGCTTGCCTCACTAAGCAAAAATGCTTATGCTCTCTTTTACCAACAATGCAGATAATTGAGGCGAATTTGGGCAACAAGAAGGTTAAGAACATTGAAGGAAGTGAAAAGCTCATGTATGGTGATACTTTTACATACTTTAGTATTGATATTTGGCAATGGGGCTTCAAGGTTGTTTTTGGGAGATGTATTTGGAACTCTCTATGTTTGTAGCAAGTTTATTATGGCTTTTGAAGTTTGTAAATGGTCTTATATGGTTGGTTTGAGGTCCATATTTGGTTCATGTGACTAGGAAGCATGCATATAGACTCAATGGTCACTTGTTTAATGCCATGCTTAGCTTAGCTTCTTAAATATGTTCTTTAATGTCTAATGATGTTGTTGGTATGTTATGGTATGATTTGGAAATGTTTGATTGTGTAAAAATGTGAAAAACCAGAATGTTATACAGTTGCAGGGCAGGGTGTATCGAAACACCCTTAACTATTTCGAAACAGGAGGCCGAAATGGCCATGGTGTTTCGGAACGGGAAAAGGTGTTTCGGAACAGTTTAGCTACTGGTGAGCCATATTCCGATACGAGTTTCGGAACGTGCCCGAGTACCGAAACGACCAGCCCAGTTTCAATACGGACTTTTCGATACGAAGGTTAGCGTTCCGAAACGGTTGGCCGTTGGTCTGTGTTTTTGAATTGTTCCAAGTTCTTTTTTCATGTATTTTAGTCCTTATATTTGACAGAGATGCATGTAAAATGACTAATTACATATTGGTAAGCTAAAAATCTGCAAAGTCCTTATATTTTCTATAATTTACATTTTGGTCCCTAAAAGTGTAATTCTTACAATTGAGTCCCTAATTGATTTTCGATCGTTGTGCCTTTCTCTCCTGTGATTCTTGAGAAATCACATAGGCTTAATGTGAATCTAGAAAAGATAAAAAGGAAAAAAGGGTCATTAATCAAGGATGACTTTCGGGTTGACTTTGGTTTTCCCCGTGTAATCTTCGTAATTCGGGTCAAGCGTCTAGGCCGGGATAAGGGGGTTACATTTGTTGGTATTAGAGCCAGGTTAACGAATACTTGAGGCTTGGTAAGTGGTTATTGTATGTGATTATGAATGATTGTGACTTTTCGGTGAAAGTATGATGTATGATTATTGATGTTTGGTTCTGTTGAGATGAGTTTGTGATGCTATGTTAAGTTTCAATTACAGTTGGGGATCCCATTTCCATTTCATTACTATTGGAAATGATTGTTTTCAAGAATGAGCTTGAGTACTTGGATTACTTGCCTTATATGCCTAATTGAACTTATTGTGTTTTTGTCAGTTGCATTGTTTTCTTATGGGGCCACGTAGAGAGCTTAGAATTAATACCCATGCTACGACTGAGAATGAGAATGTTGAGAATGCCGAGGATCTACCTCCTCCTCCCCCTAGTGGACCACCCGGTGGTGGTGGATCTGGGGTTGGTGCTGCTGGAGCTGGTGCTAGGGTTGCTGGACCTGAGGGAGTTTAGGGGCAAGCTGCTCCTGATATGTCTGTGTTGATACAAGCTATTGCTGGAGCTTTTCAGGCAACAGTAGCTGGAGCTCATGGAGCTGCACCACAGGATGGTGCTAACGTGAGGTTGTCGTTGGAGCGACTGGACAGTTTGGGAGGGACTGAGTTCAGAGGGTTGACCCCAGAAGGTTTCGAGTCTTGGCTAGAGAGTACCAAGAGGATTCTCAGACAACTGAACTGTAATAATGTTTAGAAGTTGGGATGCATTGTGTCCCTGTTGCATGGTGATGCATATACATGTTGGACAACCACAATAGCGGGGATGGATGATGATGAGGTGACTTGGACATTCTTCTTGAATGCATTCAAGCGAAAGTACTTGGGAGTTCGTTACCTTGATGAGAAAAGAGGGAATTCATGTCCCTTGTGCAAGGGAGTATAATGGTGGCGGAATATGAGGTGCAATTTTTACGCCTTAGCCAATATGCACCTGAGATAATTCCTAGCGAGTGGGAAAGATGTGAACGATTCCGTTATGAGCTGGTGGCTGATGTGAAAACCTATATGCTCGCAGCAGGCTATACTGATTTTGATGTCTTGGTCACCAGAGCCAAGGACATTGAGCCGAATCTTGGTCTGGCAAGTCGAGCGGGAGGATCTAGCTTAGGGAAGCGAGCCGTAGAGCGTGATCTTGGTAGAGAACACTATAAGAGGCATAAGGATAGAAGGCCACTTGTTGATGCTAGACGTGGGGGTGGTAACCCTGGGAGAGGTCAGCAAGGACCAAATGCTTTCATGCGGACTCCTGAGTGCAATCGGTGTGGTATGAGGCACACTGGTTAGTGTTGGGGCAATCTTGGTACGTGTTGGAACTGTGGTAATCGAGGGCACATGAAGAAAGATTGTCCTCAGCTATTGAGAGAAGGTCAGGCTCCGGTGAGAGCAGTTGAACCACAGAGAGGTCGTGGGCGCGGTCGTGGTAACTTCCAGCGCAGGGATGAAGGTGGAAGGAATGTAGCACATGTGGTGGCTGTTCAGCCTTAAGGTGGTGGCCAGGCTCGAGTGTATACCCATTGAGAGGGGAGGAATGACACGGACGTGATCGCAGGTACCTTTACTTTGCAATCCTTGTCATTACTTTCTTTGATTGATTCTGAATCTATACACTCGTACATATTGCGTGAACATGCTCAAATGCTTGGTTTGCCTGTTGACTCTTTGGATGTGGGTATGCATGTGACTAGTTCCTTTGGTGAGACGGTTGTAACAAGAAGATTGTACAGGAGATGCCCCTTAAAGGTGCAAGATCATGTGTTTCTTGTCGATCTTATGGAATTACCATTCTATGGTTTTGACGTAATTCTCGGTATGGATTGGCTTGTTGAGCCCAGAGCCGTTGTGGATTTTGAAAGCAAGCGAGTTTCGCTGAAACTTGCAGATGATTATAATGTTGTGGTGGTGGGAGAAAATATGAAGTTTCTATCTAATGTGGTGTCGACGCTTGGAGCAAGCCGGATGTTGCGTCAAGGATGTGAGGCTTATCTAGCCTTTGTTATGAATCCTAGTACAAAGGAGGTTCACATACATGATATAAGGACCGTGTGTGAGTTCCCTGGAGTGTTTCCGAAGGAATTACCTGGTTTGCCGCCTAGTCGGGAGGTTGAATTCGGAATTGAGTTGTGTGAGAACACAACTCCGGTGTCCATTGCTCCCTATCGCATCGCACCCAAGGAGTTGAAGGAGTTGAAAACTCAACTTCAAGAGTTGCTTGACCGAGGCTTTATTCGGCATAGTGTGTCACCTTGGGGTGCACCGGTCTTGTTTGTTAAAAAGAAAGATGGCACGATGAGGATGTGCATTGATTATTGTCAGCTGAATAAGTTGACCATCAAAAGAACAAGTATCCTTTGCCGAGGATTGATGATCTTTTTGATCAGTTTCGAGGAGCGGTTGTGTTTTCAAAGATCGATTTGAGGTCAGGATACTATTAGTTAAAGGTGAAGGATGTGGATGTGCCGAAAACAGCCTTTCGAACGAGATATGGGCATTATGAATTTTCGGTGATGCCGTTCGGATTGATGAATGCTCCTACTGCTTTCATGGACATTATGAATAGGGTGTTCCATGAATTCTTAGATATGTTCGTTGTGGTGTTCATCGATGATATCCTTGTGTACTCTCGTACTGAGGAGGAGCATGAGGGTCATTTGAGGATCATTTTGCAAGCGTTGTTAGAGAATCAGCTTTATGCTAAGCTGAGCAAATGTGAGTTCTGGCTAAAGGAAGTTGTTTTTCTTGGCCACGTGGTTTCAGCTGAAAGGATTCGAGTTGATCCTTAGTAGATTGAGGCGGTGGTTCATGGATGGATTTTCTAAGATTGATGCCCCTTTGACGAAGTTTGTTACAAAAGGATGTCAAGTATGAGTGGACGGAAGTGAGACAACAAGCTTTTGTGAAGCTAAAGGCAACTTTGACGCAAGCTCCTATCTTGGTTCAACCTGAATCAGGAAAGGAGTTAAATCTTAGGCAACGACGTTGGGTGGAGTTGCTTAAGGATTACGATCTAACGATCGAGTATCATCCGGGGAAGGCCAATGTTGTGGACGATGCTTTGAGCAGGAAAGTGGCGGTGGAGTTAAGGGCGATGTTTGCTAGCTTGAGCATATCGCGAGATGGTGGTCTTGTTGCTGAATTACAAGTGAAACCATCTCTAGTTTAGTTGATAAAGGACAAACAATTGTTGGATGTTTCTTTCGTGCCACATGTTCAGGATATTGCTGAAGGTAGGCCATCGAATTTCGGTTTCAATAATAATGGTGTTTTATGTTTTGGGAGTCGAATAGTGGTTTCGAATGATGTTGGATTGAGGCACACTATTTTGACTGAGGCTCATAGTAGTCCTTTTTCTATGCACCCTGGTAGTACAAAGATGTATCGTGATCTGAAGGATGAGTACTATTGGGTGGGATTGAAGAAAGATGTCGCTGAGTATGTTAGCAAATGCATGGTTTGTCAGCGAGTTAAGGCTGAACATCAATTTCCCTCAGGGTTGTTGCAGCCGTTAAGGATTCCTGAATGGAAGTGGGAGAGGATTACCATGGACTTTGTGTTTGGTTTGCCTTTATCGCCATCAAAGAAGAATTATGTTTGGGTGATTGTGGATCGCCTTACAAAGTGTGCACATTTCTTGCCTGTGCATACTACGTATACCTTGGATAAGCTTGCAGAGTTGTACATTGCTGAGATTGTACGATTGCATGGAGTGCCAAAATCTATAGTGCCAGATAGAGATCCGAGGTTCACCGCAAGGTTTTGGGAGTGTTTGCATCAGGCATTGGGTACGCGGCTGAATTTCAGTACTTCTTATCATCCGCAAACGGATGGACATTTGGAGCGTGTTATCCAAGTGCTTGAGGATATGTTAAGGTGCTGTGTTATTGAATTTCAAGGCTCTTGGGAGAAGCACTTGCCTTTGGTGGAGTTTGCTTATAATTACAGTTACCAGGAAAGTATTCAAATGGCACCTTATGAAGCTTTATACGGGATGAAGTGCAGAACTCCTCTTTGTTGGGCTGAAACAGGACAAAAGTTGGTATCGATGCCGGCTTTGTTAAAAGGAACCACCGAGAAGGTGAAGCTCATTTGTGAGTGGTTGAAGGCAGCATCGGATCGGCAAAAGTATCACGTGGATTTGAAGCGTAAGGAGATAGAATTTGCTGTGGGCGAGCGTGTGTTTTTGAAAGTTTCACCTTGGATGAAGGTGGTGAGATTTGGCCGAAACAGCAAGTTGAGCCCAAGGTTTATTGGACCATACGAGGTGATAGAACGTGTGGGTCATGTTGCCTACAAGCTGAGATTACCTCAAGAGTTAGAAAAGATACATAATGTGTTTCATGTATCCATGCTTCGGAGATATAGATCGGATCCGTCGCATGTTATGCCTGTGGAAGAGGTTAAGTTGAATCCAGATTTGACATATGATGAGGAACCTGTTGAGATTCTAGATTCGGATAGTAAGGTTCTCGGAGGTAAGACCATCGAGCTGGTCAGAGTCTTGTGGAGACATCGTGGTGTTGAGGAAGCCACGTGGGAAACAAAGGAAGACATGTAGAAGCAATTTCCTTACCTTTTTCCTCTAGGTAAATTTTGAGGACGAAATTTCTTAAGAGGGGGAGAGTTTTAATGCCCTAATTTTGGACCTAGATATTTTATAGTTTGAATCGGGCCGGTCGAGAACGGTTAGAATCTTTAAAGGAGATTTAGGGAACACCTAGTTCGAGATGCTTTAAAAATATGGAAAAATATCTAAAAATCCTCATGTATTATATGAATGATTATGGTGAAAACAATTTTAAAAATATGGTTTGGAAATATTACATTTCGGTGTAGTGACCAAATCGCAGTTTTTACAGAAGTTGACTAGTGACTGTTTTGTAAAGGATTGAAATTTTGAATCTTTAAGGAGCTAATTTTACCAAAATGTTTTTTTATCATATTTCTCTTTATTTTGGGTGTTTTAATAATGATTTTATAAAGGGAATTAAAAGAGAAAAATCCTAATTTGACTTTCATA
This sequence comes from Hibiscus trionum, assembly GCA_030270665.1. NCBI lineage: Eukaryota > Viridiplantae > Streptophyta > Magnoliopsida > Malvales > Malvaceae > Hibiscus > Hibiscus trionum. The sequence continues at coordinate 17,536,804 of BSYR01000010.1, forward strand.
ACTACTTTACTATCTTTTTTCCTCTTTTCATTTTCTCTCAACTTCCACTCAGTCAAACACATTTCCTTCATCAATTAAACTCTGGTTTTCATCCCCTTTGAAGAGATTTCAATCTCCTATGAATTCCTAATCTTTTTCTCATCAAATCCTCTTGTTTTCACTTTGGATTTTCAAGAAAACTTGCCCAAATTAAGGAGAAATCAGCCATTAGAGGTAAGCTTCGTCCTTCTCCTCTAATAATCAGTTTTTTACTAAAATTCCCAAGTTATCAATCCTTTGTTAATGATTTTTGAGTTGCTTTCATATTAGAAACATGAAATTGTGTTAAAACTCAAGATTCTTTGAGAGATCTTGATAATTTTCGTAACTATTGGTTAGGCTGTGTTTTGAGGTTGATTTCTAATGTATTTTTGGATGGTAATTGATGTTATAAATGAGGTTTTATCAAACAAATCCTGAACCGGTTTGGATTCCTAAGTTTTTCATGCTAGATTGGTGGTTTTTGGGGTGGTTTTGGTGTTCTGCTGTAGCTGGAGGTTTAAGGACGAGTTTATGGTGATTTTTGGTATTGAGTGAGGTTTAGAAATGATTAGAAGTGATATATCTTGGATGGGCTTTGTTTTGGAAGAGTTTGGTGATGATTTCGGTTGTTTTGGGTAGCCGAAATGGTGCTTTTGAGTAGAGTAGCGAGTTTGTTTAGTTGGCTGGTTATTTCAATGCATGATGAGGCATTAATACTTTGCTCTTATGTGTAATAAACATGGGAGACATCTTCATACGCTTTTGGTGTTGATCCGGAAGTGTCGAGAGCTTAGATATCGTTTCGGCAAGCAAGCGAAACGCAATCGGTGAGTGCAAATTGTTTTAGAAGTCCTTGAGGGACAAAGAAACAAGGTTTGGGGATTTAGGATTGGTTTGAAACACCATCCTAAGTCTGGAAGTAAGTATAGCTAGATTTGCTCTCAAATATGTGGTTGTTGCCCTTAAAATGCTTTACATGCTCTTGTTTTGAGATAGACAACTTCCTACTGTTTTATGCATGATTTGTAGCATGAGATGATGCTTTGTAGAGATTTCATGAGATGGCATGTTGCATTGAAGAGTTTTGAGATTTTGACTTAATGCAAAGCATGAGATATGATTTTGAAATGAGATGAGAAAGACTTGAGAAATGTTGCAAAAAAATAGTAGGTGAGATGATGTTTTTGACATAATATATTGGCATAGAAGATGAGATACTTATCGGATATAATTGATCAATCAATAGGATGAGAATGCACTATAAACTAAAATTTGTACGTGCTCTTTGGAGTCGTGCAATGGGGGTAGTGCCATCCCGATCCAAAGTGAGAATCCGATGATGAGAGATACCATCGGGGTAGGACTTGGTGAAATACCTAAGCTTTGTGGCGATGAGAGATACCGCCATGAGAGTCCGGTGATGAGAGATTCCACTGGGGTAGGACTTGACCTTGAGTCAAGCTAATCTGCATATCCTAGTAAAGATGAAATGTGAAATGCCAATATAAAATATGAAAATGTATTTGAATCACATGTACCAAATGAAGAGATGTTTTATGCTATGAGAAATGCATACGAGATTATGATATGAAATGCTTTTGTTTTCATTTATCATGCGTATGGCCTTGCCATGAGATTTGCATTGGTTTAAGTGCATGAGATAGAATAGAGGTACATGTGTTTTCAAATGGAGATTTGCTTTGAAATGGTTTTCAACCATGAGAGAATGAGCATGTTGTTGAAAATGGCTTTTGAGAAAGAGATTTGAATAATGCATTGTTGTGTTGGTTTTCTTTAGAGCTTGCCTCACTAAGAAAAAATGCTTATGCTCTCTTTTACCAACAATGCAGATAATTGAGGCGAATTTTGGCCAGCAAGAAGGTTAAGAACATCCAAGGAAGTGAAAAGCTCATGTATGGTGATGCTTTTACATACTTTAGTATTCATATTTGGCAATGGGGCTTCAAGGTTGTTTTTGGGAGATGTATTTGGAACTCCCTATGTTTGTAGCAAGTTTATTATGGCTTTTGAAGTTTGTAAATGGTCCTATATGGTTGGTTTGAGGTCCATATTTGGTTCATGTGACTAGGAAGCATGCATATAGACTCAGTGGTCACTTGTTTGATGCCATGCTTAGCTTAGCTTCTTAAATATGTTCTTTAATGTCTAATCATGTTGCTGGTATGTTATTGTATGATTTGAGACATGTTTGATTGTGTAAAAATGTGAAAAACTAGAAAATTATACAGTTCCAGGGCAGGGTTTAGCGAAACACCCTTAACTGTTTCGAAACAGGGGCCCGAAATGGCCATGGTGTTTCGGAACATTTTAGCTACTGGTGAGACATGTTCCGATACGAGTTTCAGAATGGGCCCAAGTATCGAATCGACCAGCCCAGTTTCAATACAGGAGTTTCGATATGAAGGTCAGCGTTCCGAAACGGTCGACCGTTGGTCTGTGTTTTTGAATTGTTCCAAGTTCTCTTTTCTTACATTTTAGTCTTGGATGTTGTGGATGAAATTGTTTGAGCTTGGAATGTCCTTTTAAGCTAATATTTGACAGAGATGCATGTAAAATGACTAATTACATATTGGTAAGCTAAAAATCTGTAAAGTCCTTATATTTTCTATAATTTACATTTTGGTCCCTAAATGCGTAATTCTTACAATTGAGTCCCTAATTGATTTCCGACCGCTGTGCCTTTCTCTCCTGTGATTCTGGAGAAATCATATAGGCTTAATGTGCATCTATATATGATAAAAAGGAAAACAAGGGTCGTTAATAAAGGTTGACTTTCGGGTTGACTTTGGTTTTCACTGTGTAATCTTCGTAGTTCGGGTCAAGCGTCTAGGCCGGGCTAAGGGGGTTACACGTTTACAAAGGAACCCAATGTATGTGATCGCATCCCTTCATCCTGATTTCACTTTTATCGTTCATGGATCGCTGGCGAGACAGTCGAGTTTGTTTCCTCTGCGCCACAGGGTGCACCGACGGTCCCAACAGTTAGTAGTTAGTCATAGGTTGTAAGGCATGCCTAGAGTCTAGAGCTGATATGTATTGTTGGGTGGACTACAATCCAGGGCTAAGGCCCTTAAATTGTAAAAGTCGGAGGGAAATGACCGGTACTGAATGTACCATCTTGTGGTAACAGTTTGGTTGTTGAATCGATACCGAGACTTAACTAATGAACCAAGGAAAAACATGCTAAATAAGCAAGATAATAATTGTAATAAGTCTTGCAAACTTGACATGTAACACCCCGGTTTTGGGCTTAGAAGTTTTGGGCGTTGACCGGTTCGGTCAAAGTGTTGTTCGAATATAAAAGGTGATTTTTAGGAAAGCCTAGTTCGGGTTGCATTAAAAATATGGAAAAATGTTCTAAAATCCTCTTTTAATATATATAAGTGAACTGTGAAATCAATTTTGCAAAACGAGGTTTGGAAGGGTGACATTTTGGGTTAGTGACCAAAATGTAATTTTTCAAAAATTGCGTGACTGTTTTAAAAAGATTGAAACTTTGAATCTTTAAGGAGCTATTTACCCAAAGGGGAGTTTCTCCAGATTTTCTAGAATATTAAATGATTTATTGATGGTTTAAAATAAAAGTAAAAAGGAGGGAAAGATATTTTTGTCATTTCTAACTAACTTTCCAAATTTTCCATTTTCCATTTTCTCTCATCTTTTCTCTCAAACCAAACACATTCTCTCCAGATCTTTTCCTCTGATTTTTGTCACCTAAATATCATATTTCAATCCTCATTTGATTTCTAATCAATCCTTCAACAAAACCTTTGTATTTGCTACTTGGATTTTCAAGATTTTGGTTCCAAAAAGGGAGAAACTCAAGTTTGGAGGTAAGAACGTCCTTCTCCTCTGAACTTCAAGTTCTTTACTGAAATTCCCAAGTTCTCAATCCTTGATTTATGATTTATTAAAGGTTTTGCAATTGGAATCTTGATTTTGGTTTTAAAATGCAAGATTTGCTTGATTTTGGTGAAATTTTCGTATGATCTGTTTGGGCAGTGTGTTGAGGTGTTAAATTGATGTTAATTGAATGTTAACTTGATGAGAAATTGAGGTTTAATCAATGCAAACCCGAATAGGTTGAATTTCCTAAGTTTTGCTTGAGTTTTGGTTGTTTTTGGAGTGATCTTGGTGATCTGTTATACCTGGAGGTATAAGGACGTGTTTGTGATCATTTTGGATGTTAATTGATGTTTAAAAATGGTTTGAAGTGATGGATCTTGGCTGGGTTAAGTTTTGGAAGTGTTTGGGGGTGATTTCGGTTGTGTTTGGTAGCCGAAATGATGGTTTTGCAATGAGCAGCGAGTTGAGTTGTGTTGCTGGTGTTTTTAGTGCATTATGATGCATTAATCCTCTGATGTTGTGTGCTTGAAACAGGGGAAGTTGATCCGTGAGCATTGGAGGTGTTGTGGAAGGTTTCGGATGCTTGGAAGGCTTGTTGGCTAGCCTTGTTTTGTGTATCGGTGAGTGAAGTTGGGTTTTCAGCTTTTAAACCAAGGTTTGAAGGTTTTGGGAGCTTAGTTTAAGTCTAAACAACTTTGCTAAGCTCAAGAGTAAGTAAATGGATTTTCGCTCTTGGTTGTGTTGTGAATTGGCTTTTTAAGCAATTGTGATTGATGGTTGCAATGCATATGATTTGCATGTTTTAAATTCTGTTTTGAAAGCATATTTTAGCATGGTTTAATGCTGGTTTTGAAAGCCATATGTGAAGGATGCTCGAGGTAAGAGATCCTTGGTTTTGTACTTTGAATTGTGGAATTGATGCATAGTGTTGCATGTTGTTTATGGCTTTGTGTGATGCTTTAAAACAGTGGAATATTGTTGTTAATAATGCATTTTGGTAAGTGATGGTTAAGGTTACAAAGGTGGTTGAAAGTCCTTGTGTAAGCCTTGTTTATTTAAGAACAACATGGTGTTTAAAAGTCCATGGTTGGTTCTTGGTTAAAGTTCATGGTGGTTATTGCATTTTGATTATGCTTGTGAATTAATGGATTAATGTGGTAAGATGGTTATATTGGCAAGTGATGTAAGTGGTTATTGGTTTCTTTGATCGGATATAGTTAGCCGGCTATAGGATTGAGTGCACCGTGAATTAAGTCGCCTTGGATGTGGAGTGGTTAAGAGTGAACCGGTAAACTCCATCCAAGTATCCTAACGAGATGGTTAAGGTCATAATGGAGGTTGAGATTCCCATTCGAGGACCTTGGGTAAGCAAAGGTTATATGGTGGTTAAAAGTCCATATATGGGAACCTTGTGCTTGATAAGATCACAATGGTGGTGTAAAGTCCATGTGTGGATCTTGTGTAGGGTGTCCCGGATCTCGTTAGTGATGTTATACAACTACCAATCGGTGATGCAAAGGTTGTATGGTGTTTAAAAGTCCATACATGGGAACCTTGTGCATGTTAAGGTTGTATGGTGTTTAAAAGTCCATACATAGGAACCTTGTGAATGTTAAGGTTGTATGGTGTTTAAAAGTCCATACATGGGAACCTTGTGATTGTTAAGGTTGTATGGTGTTTAAAAGTCCATACATGGGAACCTTGTGAATGTTAAGGTTGTATGGTGTTTAAAAGTCCATACATGGGAACCTTGTGAATGTTAAGGTTGTATGGTGATTAAAAGTCCATACATGGGAACCTTGTGAACGGTAAGGTCAAATGGTGTTTAAAAGTCCATTTGGAGGGCCTTGGATTGGTAGTGTGTATGAAGCGTGGGGACAACGCTTGTGATCCGCGTATCCGATCGGGTGTTGAGTTGAAAAGTGGATTTGGTTATCACTTGGAGGCCAATATGATGTTCTTGAATATAATGAAGCATGAGATGCTTGAAATGATGCATGGTTGCATGAATAGTGTAAAATGTATTATGAATGCTTGTTGACTTGTTGGTTTGAACAAGTGTTGATTATCTATTGAGAATGGTGCATGTGTGCATGAAATCTCTTTAGTGCATTGAAGTCTTGTGGAGACTTGTTTTTAAAGGGCATGTGATGCAATTGTTAATGATGTGGTTCATATGTTGCATTTGTTTAATGCATGTGTTTGATTGTTTGAGTAATGGTTTTAAAGGGGGTTTCTTGCTTTGAAATGACATTCAAGTATGAGAATGGTAAGATGTAAAGTGGAAGTGTTTTTCCAAGGTTTGAAATTAGCTTTGCATATGGTGTTTTTGCATGGAATGGCTAATTTGATGGTTTTGCAAGTTTATGTTTTGAAAAGGTTTACTTAGCTTCCTAAGCTAAGGGTTGGTTTTCATGTTTGTGCAAGGCATGATTTTAAAGCATGTTGTTGAAAAAGGGTTTTCAAATATTGCTTTGGTTTGTCGAATCGAGCTTGCTTTTAAAAATGGTTTTATGATTCGCTGCATTGATGGTGTCTTGGTTTTGAGCATTCCTCACTAAGCATTATGTGCTTACGCTCCTTTTTGTCCATCAATGCAGATAAGTGAAGTTTGGACAGCGAGGAGCAAGGGATTCAAGGAGTACTCCAAGTGAGATGTATGTCTCGGTTAATAGCTATAGTTAATAAAGGCAATGGGGGGAAGAATCTCTTATGTTGATGTTTAAGGAGACTGTGTATGTTGGACAAGTTTGGGTTATGGTTTTGAATCATGTGGATTAATATTGCAACGTTTGAATCTCCCTATGCTTAAGTTGTATTGCTATGCTTCTTGTTTAAAAGCATGATTGAGCCTTGAATGAGTTTAATGTGTTGTTGCACCTAGGGGTGGTTATGTATCTAGTTTTTGATGCATATATGTCTCTTGTATGTTATATGACTTGCTGGTGTGGTTTGGTTGCATTCGGATCATGTTTGGTGGGTCAAAGATGCATTTAACCAGCAAGGATGCTGCAATCTGGGCAGGGCGTTTCGGAACGCGTGTTACCGTTTCGGAACGGGGGCCTGTAAAGGCCAGGGTGTTTCGAAACGGATGGACCCGTTTCGGAATGTTTGTGCTACTGCCAGTGCCTGTTCCGATACGCGTTGCGGAACGGCCCCGCGTTTCGAAACAGGGTGAACCTGTTTCGGAACACCTGACCGTTGGGGGCTGACACTGGCGGTTATGTGTTTCGAAATGTTTGCGTTTTGGTCCTGAATCTTGTTTTTGAAATTGGATGAGTTTGAGATGTCCGTTTGAGCTGAAATTTGGCAGTGAAGTATGAAACATGACTAATTTTATATTGGTAACTTTTAATTGGGTGAAGTCCCTGTAATTTTCAGAATTTACAATTTGGTCCCTAAAGTTGTGTTTTGTACAGTTGGGTCCCTGAATGTTCTCTGATGGTTGTGATCTTTGAGTATGATGTTTCTGTGAACACATCTAGGGTTAAAGAGCATCTAGACAAGATTAAAAAGGAAAAAAAAGGGTCGTTAATCAAGGTTGACTTTCGGGTTGACTTTGGTTTTCCCCGTGTGATCTTCTTAATTCGGGTCGAACGTCTAGGCCGGGTTAAGGGGGTTACATGACATGATTCTTGATAAAGCTTGATATGAGTTTTGATAAGCTTGATGATACTTGATAATTCTTGATAAAGCATGACATGATTCTTGTTGGTTGATATTAATATGCCATGACTTTGTAATGTTTACTTGAGATTGGAGCATGATTTTTGCTATTTTGATATGGATCCCATTCGAATGGCTTGATGTAAAGTATGCTATATGATGATTATTATGAGTTGATGACATGTCTTCTTGCTTCTTGCTATGATTGCATACTTGAGACCTTACCTAGGTGACTTAAACCTTATGCCTAGTTAGGTTATATTTGTCTTGATGATTTATGAAATCCAACTTGATAATTTACTTGCTATCTCACTAAGTACACAAGTGTACTTATTACTCTCATCTTCCTTCTTCCTAAATAACAGGTTAAAAGTGCTTTAAAGCCATGTTTCTTGAGCCCGAAACAAGGACTCCCTAGAGCTGCAAGTATGGATATTTGTACTTGTTTTGTAATTTCTCCTAGTGGTGGCCTTAGTGGTGTAAATGGTCATGTTTAAGCATGCAGATGTTAACCTTGGATTTGCATATATATATATATATATATGATTTTTTGTAAACATTGGCACTTGGCTTGTATAAACTCTAAAGAGCAATGACGTGCTCTAATGTGTATGGTTGATGTCATATATATATATATATATATATATGTATGTCTTGTTGCTTGATGTCATGATCTTAAATAAGTGAAAAAGTGGATTGATTTTATGTGTATTTGTTTATGCATATCTAGGTTTGAGTATACTATTCGAATGGTCCCTTAATTGGTTGAGATACATACATGTGCTGCCTTGTGGAGTAAAATTTGTCACTTGGCTTGTATAAACTCTAAAAAGTGAATGAAGTGAAAAAATGGACTAAGATACATACATGTGCTGCCTTGTGGAGTAAAATTTAGTGATGTACTTGTAGGTAGTTGAGTGAATGCCATGCTTAATGTAACATCATAGATGTTGTATGCTAGCTTAGTGTGAAAACATTTGTTTGATAAGTAAAGAAGGACCACCTAATTAAGAATGTGTTTATGGTTGAACCATGTTATGCAAATTTCGAATTATACATGATCTAGGGACTAGATGTTAGCTTGGGTGAATGCTTAATATGTATGTTTGAGTATATTATTCGAATGGTCCCTTAATTGGTTGAGATTGATATGTGGTATGCCTATTTATATCTTGTTCGAATGAAGTTTGGACCGAAGGGGATGCATATTAGTTTGTGAGATTACCATGTGTAGAGCGTCCATAAGTTCTATATTTTGTACACATTACTGCCCTTATTATTGCTATTCTTAAGCTCATTTAGGCATATTTAGGTGCATTGCAAGCATAATAACAATATTTGCTCTTTTACCATTCTTTTATTGAATATTCTATTATTGGTTAAGAAAAGATATTGTTTTAGTTAGTTTTCATTTTTAGGTGATGTAGTTGTGTAGAGTAGGAGAGGACATGAAAGCAAGGAGCGAAAAGGAGCTGTACTGAAGCAGTTCCAAAGTGCCACCAAGGAAGCCGCCATAGCAGCCAGCTGCATAGGCGAAAATACACCGACTCAGCGAAGACGAGCTTCGATTTATAGAGGATGATTTTCTGATTCCAACAAGCCCAGCCTTGCAATTTTTTGAAGCCTGGAACGGTGTGCAGAGCAGGTTAAAGATTGATAAGTATTAGTACTTATCTTTACTTGCCGGAGAAGGCAACGTCCAAAAGAAGTCCACATTCATGTCAAAGAAGTCAACATTTAATGTAAAGCAGCTTTGAAGACTTCAATTCCAAGGAGGACTCAAACTTTAGGCCATGAGCCCTATATATACCCATGTATTTGAGGGTATAGGGGAGATCACGTTTTTAGATAACCCTAGCTGCCTCCTAGTCTATCATGTTTTAATTCTCCCATAGGGTTTAGGTTTTTGTATGTAAAGTAGTTGTGAGAAACAGTTGTAATAGTTTAAGTTGTTTTTTGAATAAAATACTCTTAGTTTGCTTAATTCATGTGTTTCACTTCCTTCAATTAGTTCCAAAAGTCGAGTTGAAGAATCCATTTGTCGGGCACAACGGTGTCAAACTCACGAAAAAATTAAGTACATTCTCATCATGAAGAGGTGTTGACTAAAAGGAGCAACCAAACATTGACTCTCCGTGTTAGGTTTACGCTGAGATTTCTAGGTATTGCCTACATCACGCAGCAACAAAGTCCTAGCCATGACATAGGTAGGATCACTTCAGAATTGCTTCGCCGAACTTGGTGTATCCGCCAGACTTGCCACCGGGACTTCTCTCAATCTCACCTGACGGGACATCGAAAGTTGCAAGAACAGAGTGCCATCGTGGAAGCGAAAGTTGCCGCCACCTCAATCCGCTGTTACTTGCCAATGTAGCAGATCGTGGCAGCACAAAACACACCTAATCTTTACAACGCGGTCCACACACTACTAAGCTACAACTACCTGGCCCAACCTATCAACATGATCTCTCTCTCTTCAATTACTTGTGTTTTTACTTTTATGCTTTTTTAATTTAATTGTGCAATTTACTAATTCCTTGTACAGGAACAACAATTCAAATCAAGCTGTCCAATCCTCGTGGGAGACTATATCTTATATACTATAACTTGACAGGAGTATGCACTTGCCCTCATAAATAGAGAACACCCAAACGCTCTACAAGTTTTTGGCGTCGTTGTCGGGGATTGGTAACAATGAAATTCGTTTTAATTTTTTTTGCAATCTTAATTCTATTTGCATTTAATCTCAATTGAAAAAAAAGAAAAAAACTATGTGGGAAAGTGCTTATTCAGGTGTCCCACGAGTTAAGGGCAACAATATTTGGGAAAGTGTTTGCGAATTTTGTGAAGGAAATCATGCATTCGAATGTTGCCCTCAACTATTTGCAATGGACATGTCGAGGAAAACCACGTAGGAATGGTTGCCTGAATATGAACAGCAGATGCTGCCGTAGCAGCAACAGGGACATCAATTCAGCCCCCATTAATGCGATGGATGAACCTGAACAATTAAGCGTGAGGGATATTGATGTCTCATGACAAGAGGATGAAGATCTAAGCGAGGAAGGATCTCCGAAGTATGAGGAGCATCTTGAACCTCCAACATAACCTTATTTTTATTTTTATGCATTAGGATTAGATTTAATTTTTATTTAATATCCACATCTTTATTTTTCTTGAAATTCATTTAATTTTTAGTTATTTTTATTTAATGTTTGCATTTAATTTATTTCAGGTTAGAGATGAAGGCAAGACCAAGAAGGATAAAGAATAAAGGAGAGGCCCAACCCAGCGGCCCAAGGCCACCTAAGGGGCAGATTAGCATAATGGATAGCCGCAACGGCTACATTTGCATTAGCTGGCGGCAACGACTATATGCATAACGACTAGAATCCCGTAAAACGCGCCGCAATTATTATCGCCAACGGCAGCGTACCCGCCAAGGCAGCAGAGAGTAGCGGCTATATAAGGCCAACTATTATCTCCTCATTCTTCACTTTGCTCTCTCTTTTTCTCTCAATTCTTCTTATCTTCTTTTGCTGTCAATATCTCATCTGCGTTATTTTCTTGTAATCTCTTTCTTTTCTTTAGGAAACACAGACGTTCTCACAATTATGGCAATGTGAAAACCCACAGCCTCATCCTCGAAGCCAACCTTCCAGAGGTTGTATAATGCTGATGTAGTGGCAACCTATCGGCAACTTTTGACTGAGCGGCAAAGTTGGGAAGAGATAGGCTTCCAGTACACAAGACAAGAAGGGGATCTTGGCCATGAGCCCAACGTATTTAAAAGGGTCCACACACTGGGATGGCATATTTTTTGCACTGCATCCAGAGGAGGTAAACACCAACTTAGTTAGATAATTTTATGCCCACAAACCTACCGCGGAAAACCATTTCGTCTACGTTCGCGGCAAGGGTGTCAAGGTCACGACGACAACAATAAAAAAATTCTACGGAATAGAAATCAAAGAGAACCCGCACAAAAAATTGAGCTTGGGTTTAACGGCATTAGACTACGAAGAAATCAAAAGAGAAATCTGCTAGCCCAATGTCAAATGGCTCACTAGCAAAAATAACGGCTAAGTCAACCACCGTGACTTGCGGCCATAGGCCATTTTTTGGAGTCACTTCATCTAGCGCCGCCTAATGCCCACTTAACATGGTTCCACAGTCAACAGGCCGCGGCTGACCCTAACCATATCATAATGAAGGGGCGGCCAACCAACGTTGGAGAAGCTATACTTGAAGAAATCTATGCTCACGCAGCCAAACCAAAGTCCAAGGCACCCCTCGGTTTCCCATCACTCATCACTGCCTATGTGCTAATTTTCGTGTACTGTCGCTTCCCAACAATACTATCATCACCGCCAAGAAAGGGTGGACAAAGAAGGCTCGCCTTCAGATGATGCAAGAGTCAGAGCCTGAAATGCCAACAACCGCCCAGCCGCCGTGCAATCCTGCCGCCACCCCAGCCGTGACGGGCAGTACTGATGCTGCCCTTTCTTCTGTCGTGGTTCCTCTACTTCGAACCCTCGTAGAAAGCTGCCTGAGAATTTAGCACAAACAAGTAGTCTTTACGAGATACATCTCGGAGGTGCAAGAGGCCTTTATGGCCTACTTGCTGGACAAATATCATGACGACGACCCAAGGATGACAGCCTTTCCACCAGAGTTAGCAGCTTCTAAACCAACCCACATCACACCTCGACCAGCTGCCACTTCAGCCGCAACCGAGAGCGAAGGACCACATATTCGCCCCAAAAGAAGAACCACGCCTACTCCCATCCAGCCATACAACCTCACCTCCACCTCTGATTCTGAAGAAGATGAGATCCAGGCAGAAAAAGGAGGATGAGACTACCGCCGTCGTCCCAGCAGTAGAAGAGGCAGCCAAGAAGGCAGTTGCCAAAGAAAAAGTCGAGGTCTCTAATTCATTGGACATGGAGGTATCTGATTCCTCCGGCGACGAACCAGCCGAAGCAGCAAGGAAAAGGAAGCAGCCCGCCAGAGCGGCTGAGCCTCAAGACGAAGGGTCTGAAACCGAGCCAGAAGAACCACCTAAGAGACCCATTCCTAGCCGCATCCAGCCACCACGTGCCCATAGGAAGAGCCCAGCCGCCAAATCTCCCACCTCACGTCACCTCGTCCTCCCCCTCCTAAGAGTCCTCATCCTAGGCAGCAGTAGAAACGGAGAGGAACTCACATAGTTTTCAGCACAATTTCTTTATTTGTCTTTATTTTTATGTTTTCTTTTAATTTTTTGTTTTCTTTTTCTTTTTATGTTTTATTTTTTCTATTTCTATTTTATATTTTGTGTAAGGGAATGGGGACAATACCAACCTTGAGTTTGTGGGGGTTAGTCCTCTTTGTTATATTTGCTTTTAGTTGCATTTAGCCTCATGTAGCAACATGTGTAAATTCTGCCCTAGCACATAATGAAATAGAAAGTCTTAGCTTAAAAACTTGTGCCGATTATAGTTAGCCGAGTTCTATGTTCGCACCATACTTAAAATTGAACTTAATCATGGTAAGAAGCATGAAAAATACTTAGAAGATTTTTTAGTTGCCAATTACTCTTTCAATGTCTGCTAAGTGCTGAGTTTTGCTTGAGTTATAAGTTTAACACTGTCTGCTTTATTTAATAAAAATTTCTTAATTCGATGCAGGATTGTTGTCGTAGAAGCACATGGCAGCTAAGTAAAAAAAAACAAGCTGCCATGGCCGCAACACAAAGATAGGTGCAACAGCATCAACTCATATCCTTTTTCGTATTTAATTATTTTTAGCATTTAAGTGTTCGGAGTGGATGATTGGAATGGCTTGAACCAATTGCTTTTCATTTGAACGCCACGGTTTTCTTGATTGCTTAAGGTATTCGAATATGACCCTTTTTGTATGAAGCATGCTTGTTATGTCTAACTCAAATGATGTGAAATTATTAAAGATTCCATGTTAGTCCATTCAAATGCTCTTGATTAATTGGAGAACTTGATGATCAACTTAAAATAAATGAATGGTAACCTAAAGACTAGATGAAGCATGGTAAACAAATGAATTAGTAGTTACTTAATTATTAAGTAATAGCCTTCTTATAAATGTAGTAATCTTTAAACATGATAGTTAATAAAACTCATCTATTAGTGATGAGTTATAAGAAGAATTTTTTTAATTTACTCCTAAATTCAATGTCCTGAATGCCTTGTTTGGTTTGATCATGCCATGTTAATCGATAAATTAGTGCTCCTTGCTCGGGTTACTATTAACCCGAGCGAGGGGTGTTACAGTAGCTTCCGCGTGTGAACCTTGATATGTCGGTGAGAATGTATGAAGTGTTGGGACAACACTTGTGAATACGCGTATCCGATGTTGTTTTGAGAAATGAGCATGTTAATGATCATTTGTACGCTAATATAATTGTTGATGTATTATGAAATAGTTTATGATGCATAATGTGTAAATGCATGTTTTACTCTTTAAGCTTTTCATATGGTACTTATGCATGGGAAGGATTATATTGAGTGTTAGCAATGGGATTTGTTGTTGATTCATAATACATGTTGTATAAGGTTTATATGCTGGTTTTTTATTATGGAAAGTGCATGTTTTTGAAGGCATGATGATTTTCAATTGATGTTTTGAAGTAATTGAAATGTGATTTCAATGGGGCCTTTGAAAATGGTTTTAATGCATTTATGGTGCTTAGTTTTTGAGCACTGCTCACTAAACCTTGTATGCTTACAATCTCATTTGTCCATCAATGCCCATAATTGAGGTTTTGGAGGATCCGTTGTGTTTTTGGGAGACTTTTCTAAACTCCCTTTTCAGCAAGTTTGTTATGTGGTTATAGACTTGTAAATGGTCTTTGGAATTTTGGTTTGTGCTTGATTATGCATTTTGGTATTCTTGCTTGATTTACATTCTAGGTTGCATGCCTAAAGTATATACTTGATGCAATTTGCCATGCTATGATGTTGATCTTGCCATATGTGATTGAGGTCTGATGTTTAGATAAGTTGTATGCAAGTTGGAAGCATGTTGGAATATTTATGATTGCCTTAAAGTGTGAAAACCAGCAAAAACTGTCATTACAGGCCCAGGCGTTTCGGTATGCCGAAGGCTGTATCGAAATGGTGAGCCTGAAATGCCCTAGGGGTTTCAAAACACGGAGAAGCTTTTCGATACTGGCTCATTCAGGTTGGCTACGGGAAGTTCGAGTTCTGAAACACTTTAAAGGGTGTTTCGATACGGGCAAGTGTTCCGAAACACTTGGACATGTTTCAAAACAGGGTGTTCTGATACAGGGCAATGTGAATCGAAACGACCTGCTGTTAAGTTGGATATTTGAATCTTTTGAAGTTTTGTTTCATTACATTTCTATCCTTGAATGTTGTGGATACAATTAAACGATCTTGGATGATTGTTTTGAGCTGAGATTTGACTGAGTGGCATGTAATGTGACCAATTAAAGGTTGATAACTTAAAAAATTTACGAAGCCCTTGTAAATTGATAAAATTACAGAATGTTCCCTAAAATGTGGTTATATTCAATTAAGTACCTAATCGATGTTTGATTGACCTGATGATTCTTTCGCTGCAAGTCTAAACGCATATGGTAACAATGTGCATCTAGACAAGGTTAAAAGAAAAAAAAAGTAGGGTCATTTATTGAGGTAAACCTCCCGGTTTACTTTAGTAATCCCCGTATGACCCTTTCGGTTCTATCTTTCGCCGAAGTTGGGTCGGGGGGTTACACAGATGGCAGATGCATGGAATAGGTTATGGGGATCTTCTTCATTTTGGCGGACGTAGTTAGTGCATCGCATTACGCACACTTGTGATATCGTACCGTCTGTTTTATGTTTAAAAGAATTTTAAGAAAATAATATTATGTTTTATGATTATGGTTTTTCTTGCAGTTTAGAGACACAATAAGCTCTTTAGCTTACTCCCTCATAGTTTCCTCTTACAAACATCTTTGGACTTTAGGCGATGTGGTACTTGAGGTTCTCAATTTAATCCAGTTATTTTATTATTGAGTACGAAACTAGTTTTAATTATTCAGATTATTATTTATTGTTTTTAGACTTTCATGTAATTTCATACTATGAGACTATTTAAGTTTTTGTATTGTTTTTAGTATTCATTACTGTGAATTTTATTCAGTTATTTTTATAAAATATTCATAATTTGTTCATGACATTTATGTTTTATTTATTATAAGATATTTATTAAATTATAGTTACGTATATTGTTTTTAAATTAAAGTATAATTTCCAAATTGACTTTCTTGAGGGTTAAGTTTTCCATCGTGGCTTCCTAAATTAGTCACATTACATGTTGTGTTAGCTTTGCAAAGACAACTGGAACAACAACAAGAATTTATGAGGGGGCAAATGGAAGAACAAAGAATAGCATGCCAAAGAAATAAGAGACTAGTCCAAGAAATGATGATAAAAAGGGGTGCAATTGTCGGGAGGAAGTAAAGACCATGCATGTAGAAGAAAACAATCAAGATCCGAAGTGCCAGAGCATCTAGATAGACAATTTTGAGGGGTAAAAAGCTTATTACTATGTGCAAATAGAGAATAACAACAACAATAAAAGGATAATCCAGTTAAAAGCAAAAAGAAAATGGGAGCGTAGAGTAGCTGGGAGCATTCTGGAAGACGGTTTGATAAGCAATGTAGAGGAAAATATTCAGAATCTAAAGCCCAAAAACTATCATAGAACGAACAATTTCAAAGAGGAAGTTTGTTATCCTCTAGAAATCGTGAGTATAAGACATGATCGTAAACCCCCAACTAAATTCCAAACGTATCATCATTTAACTTTTTCACCTTTGCAGATTTTAAGTTGAACACACTAGAATCTTAAAACCTCCTATACCTATGAGACCAAGTGTACATAGGGGGCAGTCCAACATGATATCTGAATTTCACAAGCAACAAGGACATTGTACCGATGACTACACTCATTTAAGAAGCTCCATTGAGATTGTTGTTAGAATAGGTCAGTTTGAAAGGTTTATTGTCCACACTCACTATCGTCGGCACATTCGAAGTAAGAATGACAAGGGGTCATCATGGTTAAGAAATTGAGCCCAATATAGAGACAGGCATGCCTTCCAAGGAATCATTCATTAATATGGGTAGTAAGAACGACCGCAGCGGCGCGTCGTCTAACACTATCATTCAACGACTGAATAACGTCAACTAGTTACGAGTCATAATTTTTATTGTTTTTATAGCATGTTATATGATAATAGGATATGTTTATTTCTTGTTGATTAACTACCAAGTAGCGATCTAAATTGAACTCCCTTACCGCTCCAAGTAGCGAAGCCGCTCTATATAGCGATGTAAAGTGACCGCTCCAATTTGCGATATAAAGCAAACTCTCCTACTTCTGCAAGTAGCAATGTAAAGCAACCACTCCAAGTAGCAATATAAAACGAACTCTCCCACCGCTCCAAGTAGCAATGTAAAGTGACTACTCCAACTAGCGATATAATGCGAACTCGCCTACCTCTAGCGACCCACTTCCAAGCAAGTGTGCGTAATAAAGCGTCTGCACCAAACCAAAGGGTCACTAGCCACTTCTAAGCTAGTGTGCATGGTAAAGCGTCTGCGCCAAAACAAAGGGTCGCTAGCTACTTCCAAGCACGTGAGCAAGAAATTTAAATAGCTCTTATATCTAAAATCGAAAAACTTTTAGAACATAATCATCGATCTTGCAATGTAAAGAGATACATACCCTCCATATGTTCACTAATATATAGCCAACAAAATCTCAAACAAGAAAGTACAATTTCTATTCATATTCTTTGAGCAAAATCGAGTAAGCCCAGAAAGGATAAAATATTTC
This sequence comes from Hibiscus trionum, assembly GCA_030270665.1. NCBI lineage: Eukaryota > Viridiplantae > Streptophyta > Magnoliopsida > Malvales > Malvaceae > Hibiscus > Hibiscus trionum. The sequence goes on from BSYR01000010.1 coordinate 17,554,225, forward strand.
CAGATATACTGCTTGTAAGAACCCATAAAGGTTGTAAGAACCCATAAAGAAAAGGGAAATAGTAAGGGGATGTATTCCCTCCACCTAAAAGCAAGAGATAATGTGATTACGAACTTCAAACAAACAACAATATCTTGAAAAAACCAAGTATGGAGAGAAGTTTTCAAAGATATGCTGCTTGTTAGAAGTTAGCAACCTAATAAAACAATAAATTGGAAAGAACCCGCAGTAAGAAAGAACAAAAGGAAAGAGTTCTAAAGTATGAGTATAGAACACTTCAAACTGGAGAGCCTATATATAACTACCAAAGGGAAACTACTTTGACATAGATACTAAAAATTCCGCGGTGGGGGGGGGGGGGGGGGGGGGGGGGGACCCACAAGTTATAAGAATTGAGAATTTGAACATCAAAGACACACCACTTACGAGGTAAAATTCTGAAAAGCAAAATCAGAACTGTGACGAGTGTTTTATAACAATTTGAAACTTGGGGCAACATTATAATATGAAATTCTACAATAGAAACGTCTTACAAATAAATATGATTCTATGCATATGCAATCTCACACTCCTCAAAATATGACGATTAATATGAAATTTACATCTCTTTTCAAAAATTAAACTGCCAAAACAGTTGTCAAAAAATAAAAAGACATCAATTGGACAGTGGGTGATAACTCTTTAAAGAATATGTATTTCCTCTAGATTTATAGATTTAATTGTCCCTACATCTGTGTTTATTGCATCCATTTATGCATTTTCATGTCTAATTTCTGCATTTTATCTGACTTAGTCTCGGTTGCTCTTATTTCACATACTTCTGCATATTTTGCCTTGTTGTCATTGTATATCTAATGTTTCTGCAGAGGAAGTTTCACCACTGCAGCCAGCTCGATAATGTAGCAGCCAGTTGTCTAGTCTACTAAAAGGTATTCATGACCCTGCCAGTTGTATTATTTGTTATAACGAATTTAGTAAGGTTTTGTGTCAAGCAAAACACCTGAAGGACAAGTGTCCTTTCTTTGGCAGCATATAAAAGAACAAATCTGGGAAGAAAGAGAAGGTTATGCGATTTCCATTTTCTTACCATCTTCAACCTCCGAGCTTTTCCATCCATCCATGGCATCTTAAGCTTTATTTCTAGAGATCCAAGGGGAATCAAGGCAGAAATATCTGGGGAGAAGATAATTCAATTCCTAGATCAAGGAGAATATTTTGTTATCTTCTTAAACTTTCTTTTAATTAGACGTTTGTTGGAGATTTCAATTATATTTTGTGCTTTAAGGTCGATGGTTAAACACTTTTAAGTTCTGTATGAACTCATTGAAATCTTATCTTTAAATTCAATATATTTTAATTAGCTTTTTGTGATAATTTTATTGTTGGATGTGATTATTGTTTGCATAAGAATGTTAAACATAGCCACTGACATCGATGGATAAAGTGACAAATCAGGTTAAAAAGCCATTACAATGAGATTTGATCTGCTTTATCAAAGGATTTTAGTTTTGAATTATAACGATAGTTATGGACGGTCTACGTCTTTGCATCAACAATTGAAGATTAAATGGAAGTTATTAAGCGAGCTTATTTTTTGCCAAGCTAAACCGAGTAGATCCATGCTTGATCTCATTATTTCTCTACTCTTATATATTTTTTATTTTTTCTATCGCAATTAATATATTAGTCGTTACTTTATTTCTTTATTGCAACTACCATTGCACTCACAATATTTCTATTTATAGAATTGCTTGTGGCCGCAAACTATTTAAGCTAAATACTCATCCTCGTGGGATCGATATTCAAACTTGATCCTCATGTTTCTATTCTTGCATTGGCAATGTTTGCATGCACTTAGAGTGTGATTTTTTTCACCAATAAAGTTATATAGTTGTTGTCGGGATGGCGTTATTTGGTTAATTATTATGTTTCTTCTTGCAATCCCTTTTTCTTTATTTAGTTTGTAGTTGTTTCTAATAGTTTTACTCCTTCTTTTTTTATTAAGTTTTCTAGGTGTATGACCAGATGTGCTGCCACACCACGCTTTGTACCAGATCTATAAGTTGAGAGAACTTTTAGATGATGAGTTCGTGAACATAGTGGGATGGCAAGAAAAACCAACAACAATGAGGGCAACCCTCACAATCTAGAAAATCCACCACTCCACCCACCAACCAAGAACAAAACAATCCGCAAGGTTGTCGTTCCCCAGTTGGACGATTTGCAACCAGGAGTTGTTCGACCACCTATCCAACCAAGAACATAGTTGAAGACGGTTATGTTTCAAATGCTCAACTAAAATGGGCAATACGTGGGGTTACCAGATGAAGATGCTAGAGAGTATCTTCAACCATTGCTTTTAATTTGTGCTTCATTTAGCCAGCAAGGTGTTCATGATGATGCCTACAGATGCAATTGTTTCCATATTCATTGCAGAGTAGATCTCGCACATGGTTTCGTGGACTCCTTTCCGAATCCATTACATCATGGAATGATCTTGCAATGCAATTTTATTGCAGTTTAATACACCGAAAATGAACTCACATATGAGGAATGATATTACAGCTTACTACTAGTTGTATGATAAGACACCCCACACAACATGGGAAAGATATAATTTGTAACGCCCCGATTTTGGGCCTAGAAGTATTTGAGGTTGACTCGAGATTTGTAGGGTTTAGACTAGAGATCCAAGTTTTTGGGAGTGGTTCAGGGAAAACAAGGTTTGGGATATGATAAAATGAATAAAAATCATTGTTAATTATATAAATGATTTTGGTAAAGTCAATTTTAAGAAAAGGACTTTGGAAGTGGGACATTTTGAGTTAGTGACCAAACACGATTTTTACAAAGTTGTTTTTGTGACTATTTTGTAAAGGGAATGGAACTTTGAATCTTTAAGGAGCTATTTGACCTACTTGTTTTTATCAGATTTTTTCTCTCAATTAGGATCATTTTAAAGGCTTTTAATTAATGATTAAAAGGATTTAATAAAGAGAGAGTTGTTTATTTCATTAAAAGTCATTTTACGTCATTTTCTATCAAAGATTTCTCTCAGCCAAACACTCTCCATTTTCAAGAAACTTAAGGTAAAGCTCTTGATTCACTAAGCTTTTGATTTCTAAAGGATTCTTTAATCTCGATTTATAAAACCTTATTGTTTTTCCTTTGATTTTTTCATGAAAAAACACATCCAATTGAGAAAGATTTCATCCATTAGAGGTAAGGTTCGTTCTTCTCCTCTAATGATCAGTTATTTACTGAAATTCATAAGTTATCAATCCTTTACAAATGTTTTCTAAGTTGTTTTGATGAGTTAATCAGGGAAACTTTGTTATATTGAAGTTAATTGGTTGAAATCTTGTGATTTTCATAATGCTACTATTTTAATTGGTTTGAGGATGATATTAATCATTATTTGGATGTTAAATGATGTAGAAATAAATATTTTATCAGAATAATCCCGAATTGGATTGGATCTCTAGTTGTTAAATGGTTAGATTTGGGGTCTTTGTGAAGATAATGTGGTTCTGGTGTTGCTGGAGGTATATGGATGAAATTGGATTGTTTTTTATTGTTAATTGATGATTAAAAGAGGATGGAAGTGTTAGATTTTGGCGGGGGTACAAGTTGTAGAGTAAACGAAGGTGTTTCAGTTGTTTCGAATAAGAGTTTTTGTGTTTTTGGGCAGAGCAGCGGTGGTACAAGTTCTTGTGTGTTATAAACAGAGAAGAACATATTGGAAGAGATAGGTGAAGTTTTGGATGCTTTGGAAGCTTGATTACGCTTCGGCAAAGCGAGTGTGGCGTTATCGGTGAATGGAAATGTTTTTAAAAGCCTTTCAAAGACATGAAAGCAAGTTTTGGGGGTTTAGGTTGTATTTGAAACACTAACCTAAGCCCAGAAGTAAGTTTAAGATGTTTCTCTCTCATATCTCAGTTTTTATCCCATTAGTTTTATTATCATGCACTTGTTTTGAAGATAGAATTACACCTACAGTTTTATGCATGTTTTGAGAAATGATATGATGATTTTCATGATCTCATGAGATAGAATTGTTATTTCAATGAGATTTAACTATTTAAGAAAATGCTATGCAATGTATATGATTTTGAAATGGGATGAGAATGGTTTGTAATGATGTAATGAAAAACAGTAGGTAATGAATTTTAAAATGAGTATATTGGCATGAGATGAGATTATTGTTACCAGATATAATTGGTCTACCAATAGGATGAGAAGTGCACTATAATATACAAAGTTCGTACATGCTCTTTGGTTTGAGCAATGGGGGTACTGCAATCCCGTTCCAGAGTGAGAGTGTGGGGACGAGACATTCCACCACGGTAGGTCTTGATGATGACAGATTCCATCAAGCTTTGTGGCGATTAGAGATGCCTTCATAAGAGTCCGATGATGTGAGATTCCATCGAGGTAGGACTTGATATTTTAGTCAAGATGTCTGCATATTCGAGTAATGTAGCTAAAATGCCAATATATGAGATTCACATGTACCTTGTTTATAAATGATTTAAATGAAATCAGAATGCATTTGAGATCATGTTTTGAGATATCCTTTATGAGATTTAAGCACATAATGCTTTGCCTTGAGATTTTGCATTTTGATAATTGTATGAGATAGATGGTACATGTGGTTTAAATGATGTGGTTTTGCTTTGAAAATGATTTCAAGCATGAGATAGAAATATCATGATGAGATAGCGATTTCCAACTGGGAAATGGTTTTAAAATACATTATTGTTTTTGGTTTGTTTTGAGCATCTCTCACTAAGTATTTGTGCTTACGCTCTCTTTTTCCAACAATGTAGAGAATTAGCATACTTGGGCTGCATAGAGGCAAGAAGGATTCCAAGGAGTGGGATTAAGCTCAAGTATGGTTTTACATTTGCTTATTAGTAATAATAGTTGGCAATGGGAGGATGCCTTTATGTTTTGGGAGATGTGTTTTGAAACTCCTTGGTTTGTGGCAAGTTTGTTATGCCTTTAATGACTTGTAAATGACCTTTACTTGTTAGTTTATGCATTGGTTTGAGTTTTGACTCTTGAGTGTGTATTTTGTGTAGGTTGCATTCCTATAGATTCTTTTGATGCATATGAAATGTTATGATGTTGTTGCTGCCATGTGTGATTGAGGTTTGATGCTTGTATATGTTGTATGCATATTGGAAGCATGTTGGAATGGTTTTGTATGGATTAAATTGCGTAAAACCAACAAAAAGTGTCATTACAGGTCCATGGGTTTTTGTACACTCGAGCCCGTACCGAAACGGTGAGCCTGAAATGGCTTATGGGTTTCAAACTGGGAGGTCTGTTCCGGTACGAATTGCTACTAGAAACCTCTGTTATGAAACATCTCAGAGGGTGTTTCGATACAGTCCCGAGCTTCGAGATGCTCGAACTTGTTCCGATACGGTTGTTTCGATACAGGGCAACCTGTACCGAAACGATATTCTGTCAAGTTAGTTATTGGAATCTTTTAAAGTTCGGTTTCTTTACGTTTAAGTTCTTGAATGTTGTAGATGCAATTAAATAAGTTTGGATGATTGTTTTGAGACGAGATTTGACAGATATGCATGTAATGTGACTAATTAAATATTGGTAACTTAAAAAGTGAATAAGTCCTTGTATTTTGAGTAAATTACAAAATGGTCCCTAAAATGTATCTAAATACAATTGATTCCCAAATAGTTGTCTAATCGAGTTGTAAATTGTTTCTCTGTGATGTTCATCATTTAGGATCATAATGAGAATCTAGAAATGATATTTATTTGAGTGCTCATCTAGAAATGATAAAATGAAAAAAATAGGGTCATTTATTGAGTTAAGCATCCCAGTTTACTTCAATATTTCCCGTGTGATCCATTCGGTTCGGGCTTTCGCACATACTGAGTCAAGGGGGTTACCTTTTATGGTATCAAAGCCAGGTTACAAAAGAATAGGGAGGTAAGGTTTATGTGATATTGTTGTTTTGGTGATTTCTTGATGAATGCAATGTTAGATTGGTGATTATGTCATGTTTTGATCATTGTTTGATCCGTGTGAGATGCACAATATTTGAAAACATGAATTATGATTGTTATGTGTAGTTGGGGAGAGGTTAAGGGTACCCATTGCCATATTATTACTAATGTAAAGAGAATTTTTATTTTGAAAAGTAAAACTTAAGCACCTTGGCTTCTTACTTTGGCTAGCTTGATTTTTTTATTGTTGCATTCTTTTTAGCTATACTATTTTGATAATGGGACCAAGAAGAGAGCTTAGAGGAAATGTGCGTACTGTGGTTGAGAACGAGATTAATGACAATGTTGAGAATTTCCTCCTCTTGGTGGTGATGGAGCTATAGTGGGAGCTGGTACTGGACCTCAGGCAGCGCAAGGGGATGCTGCTACTGAGATTACACCATTGAATCATGATTTAGCTTGAGCTTTTCAAGCAGCGATAGCGTGTATGCATGTGGCCGCACCTCAGCCCGGTGCTAATGTTGGTTTACCTTTGGAGCGTTTACAAAATTTGGGAGGGATTGAGTTCCGAGGTATATCTCCTCAGTGTTCTATTGATTGGTTTGAGAGCACCCAAGGATTCTTGGTCAGAAGAGTTGCAATGATGTGCAAAAGTTGGGTTGTGTTGTCTCTTTGCTTCACGAAGATGCTTATATGTAGTGGATAACCATCACTACATGTATGGAAACTGCGGATGTTACTTGGGAGTTCTTTGGAAATGCTTTCAAGAGAAAGTATTTCGGTTTTTGCTATCTTGATGAGAAGAAGCGAGAGTTTATGTCTCTGGTGCAAGGAAACATGATTGTTTCAGAATATGAGGTTCAGTTTGCTCGGTTGAGTTAGTATGCTCCTCAGCTGGTTCCCGATGAACAAAAGAGACGTGATCGTTTTCACTATGGGCCGAGGATGGATTTCAAGACATACATGTTGGCTTCAGAATACATCAACTTTTATGTATTAGTCACTCAAGCTAAGGGCATCGAGCAGAATTTAGGTTTCGCTTCTCGTTCGGGTGGTTCTAGTTCTAGAAAAAGGTCGGCTGAGTTCGATGGTGGTAAGGATCGTTACAAGAAGTATAAAGATCAGAGGTATCAACCGTATCCTAGGCGTGGTGGTGGTAATCCTGGTCGTCGTCATCAAGACCATAATGCCTACATTCGTACTCTAAAGTGTAACTGGTGCAGTAGGAGGCGCAGGAGAGAGTGTTTGGGTAATCTGGGTACGTGTTGGAATTGTGGATCACAGGGACATATGAAGCGTTATTTTCCCCAACCAGTTAGAGATGGACAAGCTCATGTGCAAGCTACTGAGCCACGGAGAGGCTGTGGGCGTGATCGTGGAAACTTTCGGCGTAGGAATGATAGACACAAGAATGTTCGTCACGTTGTTGCTATTCAGCTTGTTGGAGGTGGATAGGCTAGGGTGTATGCACACCGAGAGGGAAGGAATGACACGTATGTGATCACAGGTACCATTACTTTGCAATCCTTGTCATTACTTTCTTTGATTGATTCTGGTTCTACTCATTCATACATTTTACGTGAGCATGATCAAATGGTTGGTTTGCATGTTGAGTTGTTAGATGTTGGTATGCGTGTAACTAGTTCTTTTGGTGAAACGATTGTTACAAGGAACTTGTATAAGAGATATCCTTTGTCTGTTCAAGGTCATGTGATTGAGGTTGATCTTATGGAGTTGCCTTTCTATGGTTTCGATGTAATTCTTAGTATGGATTGGTTAACTTAGCATAGAGATGTGGTTGATTTTGAGACAAAGCGATTTTTATTTAAAATTGCCGATGATTATGAGGTGATGGTTGTAGGTGAGAATGTGAAGTTCTTATCTAATGTGGTTTCAGCTCTTGAAGCAATTCGGTTGATGCATTTAGGATATGAAGCTTTCCTAGCTTATGTGATGAATCCCAATACAAAGAAGGTGCGGGTACAAGACATTCGTACAATATGTGAGTTTCCGAGTGTGTTTCCAGAAGAGTTGCCTAGTTTGCCATCGAACATAGAGGTTGAGTTTGGCATTGAGTTGTATGAAAATACGACTCCATTGTCTATTTCTCCCTATCGATTGGCACCTAAGGAGTTGAAGGAGTTAAAGATGCAACTTCAGGAGTTGCTTGATCGAGGTTTCATTAGGCCTAGTGATTCTCTTTCGGGGTGCACCGGTCTTGTTTTTGTAGAAGAAAGATGGCACGATGCGCATGTGTATAGATTATCGTCAATTGAACACGTTGGCAATCAAGAACAAGTATCTTTTGTGAAGAATTGATGATCTTTTTGCTCAGTTTCAAGGTGTTTCAGTTATTTCCAAGATTGATCTGAGATCCGGATATTACTAGTTGAAAGTAAAAGATGTGGATGTTCCTAAGACTGCTTTTTGTACAAGGTACTGGCATTACATGTTTTTGGTGATGCCTTTTGGTTTGACTAATGCCCATGCTACATTCATGGATATGATGAATCACGTTTTCCATGAGTTTTTGAATAGGTTTGTGGTTGTGTTTATCGATGATATTCTCGTGTACTCTCGTACCGAGGAAGATCATGATAAGCATTTGTGATTGTGTTGTAAGTTTTGTTGGAAAATAAACTTTATGCCAAGTTGAGCAAGTGTGAGTTCTGGCTTAGGGATGTTGTTTTCCTTGGTCATATGGTGTCGGTCGAAGGGATTAGAGTTGATCCTCAAAAGGTTGAAGCGGTGATGAATTGGAAGTCGCCTAAGTCGGTTCATGAGGTTTGTAGTTTCTTTAGTTTGGCGGGATACTACCGTAGGTTTTTGGATGGTTTTTCAAGGATTGTTGATCCTTTGACGAAGTTGTTACAAAAGGATGTTATGTTTGAGTGGACAGAGGTTAGACAACAAGCTTTTGAAAAGTTAAAGGAAGTGTTGACGCAAGCTTCTATTCTGATTCAACCTGAATCGGGAAAAGAGTTTGTGGTTTATAGTGATGCATCCTATGTTGGTTTGGGATGTTTGTTGATGCAAAAAGGTAGGATGGTATCTTATGCTTCTCGGTAGTTGAATGTGCACGAGTGTATTTACCCTGCGCATGACATCTAGTTGGCTGCGGTGGTGTTTACCTTGAAAATTTGGAGGCATTACCTTTATGGTGAAAAGTGTATGGTGTACATAGACGACAAAAGTTTGAAATACTTGATGTCCCAAAAAGAGTTGAATCTTAGGCAATGAATGTGACTTGAGTTGCTAAAAGATTACGACTTGACGATCGAGTACCATCCACGGAAGGCTAATGTTGTAGCCAATTCCTTGAGTATGACGGTGGATGTAGAGTTAAGGGTGATGTTTGCTCGGTTGAGTATATCACGAGATGGTGGTTTAGTGGTTGAGTTACAAGTGAAACCCTCGTTGGTGGAGTTGATCAAGAGAAGCAGTTGTTGGATGATTCATTGGTATCGTATATTCAAGACATTGCGGAAGGAAATCTAATGGACTTTTGTTTCAATGATGATGGTGTTTTGTGTTTTAATAGTCGAATAGTGGCGCCAGAGGATGTTGGGCTAAGGTGCACTATCTTGACTGAGGCTTATAGACTTCCTTTTGCTATGCATCCAGGTAGTACAAAGATGTATCATGGGTTGAAGGATTAGTACTATTGGGTTGGCTTGCAGAAGGACGTGGCCAATTTTGTTAGTAAGTGCATGGTTTGTCAACGAGTTAAAGCTGAGCTTTAATTTCCTTATGGATTGTTGCAGCCTTTGAAGATTCCGAATTGGAAATGGGAGTGAATCACCATGGATTTTGTGACGGGTTTTCCTTTGACACCGTCCAAAAATAATTCCATTTGGGTTATTATTTGTGCACATTTTCTGGTAGTGCATACTACATATACGTTAGACAAGTTGGCGGATTTGTATATCTCTAAGATTATGAGGTTACATGGGGTGCGTGTAACCCCTCGACCCAGCCTAGCCGAAAGACTGAACCTAACGGGTCACACAGGGAATATTAAAGTAAAAGGGTAAGGTTTACCTCAATAAACGACCCTATTTTTTTCTTTTTATCTTATCTAGATGCAAGTTACATTCCTAAGTGATCAACAAGTAGAGGATTAAAGGAAAACACGAGCATTCATCGATTAACACCAATTTTAGGTTTAGGGACCATTTTGTAAACTTGACAAATTGTAAGGGTTGTTACCAAATTCGGATTACCAACCTTTAATTAGGTTCATTAGATGCTTCTCTGTAAAAACTCAGCTCAAGATAACCTTTGGAACTCATTTAATTACAAACAAGACAAACAAGGACTAAAATACGAAGAATCAGAACTTCATAAATGCCCATAACTAAAATAACAACCAGACGTTTCGGAACAGCTAGCCCCGTATCGAAACGAGTGTATCGAAATAGGGGATCACGTTTCGAAACGTGGGATCGTTTCGAAACAACTATTGACCTGTTTTAAAACAGGGTTTCACAGAAGCAAAATGTACCAAAACGGACCTCCTCATTTCGATACTCCAACGCCATTTCAAGCACCCGTTTCGAAACAAGCAAGGGTGTTTCGAAACACCTAGGCCTGCAATGTTCAAATTTTCTGGTTTAACTCGATTTAAATGATCCGAAACTAATCCGACATACACACAAACATGTTTACAACTGAAATACACATCAACAACCAAGAGTGCATGGCAAAGACATCATCAAAGCATCATTATCAATATCAAAGATAACTAAAGGCATGCTTCCTAAGAGAAATAAGCACCAAAAGGTCAAATCTCAATTGCAAGCATAAACCAACACTTAAAAGCCATTTACATAACCAAATATGCATATCAAACTTGCACCAAACTAGAAAATACAAAACAACCAACGCTCATAGCATTGGACACCCACATTGCCCTTATTACACTAGTTCAAAACCTCAACATACTTTTAAAGAAGTATCTTAGAAAGTTCCCTTGTATTTGTTGCCCCCAAACACCTAATTATCTGTATCAATGAACAAAGAGAGCATAAGCATACAAGGTTAGTGAGGATTGCTAAAAACCAAAACATCATCAACGCACAAAACCATTTTTCACTCTTTCAAATCCATCAAGCCTCCTTTGAAAAACCATGCACTTCATCTTTAAAATCAGCATGTTAAACACCATGCAACATGAATCACATATCTTCCAGCAATTAAACCATTGCTACACAAAGATCAAGCCTTCCAAGCATAAACACCATTATGCTAAGCTTAAGGTAAAACATGCATTTTTCATAATATGCATCACCAACATTTTCATAACATTTCACTACATTATATTGGCTTACAAGTGATTAACAACATTTCCATTTCACAAAAACATATCGGATACACGAATTACCAAGGTTTGTCCCATACCCTTTATACACTCTACCAGCATCTCAAGGCTCACACACGCGAGCAACTCTCCATCGTTGTGACACCCGTGGTGGAGTATTCAGTACAATTACAGCCCCTCAACACCACTCATCGGTAGATGTATAGCACATTAATGAGAGATGGGACATACACAAGGTTCGCACCCGAGAGCTACCCTCAACTGTTGCAACCTTAAAAAATCCTCAATCATTAGGGTACTTGGATGGATTTTTCGGTACAATCACAACCCCTCATCATCCAAGGCGACTTGTTTATGGTGCACTCAATCCTATTGTTGACTAACTATATCCGATTTCATTTATAAAACACTTTATACAACATCACTTGCCAATATAATCCATATTTCATGCATACCTCACTGTTTTTCCAAAGCATTCAAAATAAGCCATATCACAAGCATTAAACCATGCTTCAAACCTAATGCATCAACACATGCTTACAAGGATCACTTACATAGTTCATCCTTAAACAATATGACATCATCAACCATATTTCATATATTCAAAACATGCTTTAAAACAGTAGGTAAATGCAATTAAAATCAAGTGCAACCAAAGGCTCAAACTAGCACAATATGGGAGAGAAATACACTTTACTTACTTTCGAACTTAGTAAAGTGTTTCAAGCTCTTACTAACTTCCCAAAACCTTTTCTAGAACGTTTCCACGCAGGAAAATCAGTTTCCACTCATCAACTTGCGAAACCACACTTGCCGACGCACAAATCAATCGTCCAAAGCCTCCAAAACCACTTTGTTCGAGTCCGGCACACTATCTGCTATTTTCAGCACATTAAAAATAGAGATTCAATGCATCATAATGCATTTAAACACCATCAATCAAAAGAAAACCTGCAGCCTTGCTTTATAGCATCAATTTACCCAATCGAAACACACCTTAAAACCCAAAGATCTCAAGGATTTCCAGATTAATATGATTTAGGCTATATTTCAACATCAAAAACCTTTCAAAACTCAATTAGAAACCATCTCAAACAAATCAAATCAACGTAACTCCAAAAATCACATTAAAACATCTTTTTCAACAAGATTTCATCATTTTATCAAAACAATAATAAAAGCTCAATCAAAAACATGAATAAAGAGTCAAATATCTTTGGAATTTCAATAAAGAACCTTGATTATAGTGTTATCATGAAATTTAATTCCAATCCTTGCTTCTCTTCTAATTTGGCAAGTTTAACTTTCAAGAAATTTAAGAGAAATCACAATGATGAAGTTGGAAATCAAGAGAGAAATTAAGACTGAAGAAAATCTAGAATTTGAGAGAAAATAGAGAGTGTTTAACTGAATTGAAAGCAAGAGAACGAAAATGACCGTCAAAATATTTTAACCAAAATAACTAACTTTTTAATTAAATTAATTAAAGCCATTTTAATATTTAATAAACCATTTATAACACGTGCCAAATATTTTAACCTAAATAACTAACTTTTTAATTAGCTCCCTAAAGATTCTATGATCTTGACTCTTTTTGAAAAACACACTTTTCCAGAACTTTAAAACTTTACATTTTGGTCACTACCCAAAATGTATAATTTCAAAAACCCATTTCACAAAATTGATTTAACGAACCTCTTAAAAATCATTTTAGGAATTTTTATCATATTTTTATCCCATTCCGAACCTTGATTTCCCTAAACCACCCTTTAATGATTCAAACAATCGACTATCGGTTCCACCGGCCAACCTGACTCGCAAAACACCTAGGCCTAAAATCGGGGCGCTTCAGTGCCTAAGTCTATTGTTTCAGATCCAGATCCGCGTTTCACAGCGAGGTTTTGGGAGTGTCTTCAACATGCGTTGGGTACGCACTTGAATTTCAGTACTTCGTATCATCCTCAGACGGATGGTCAATCTCAACGAGTTATCCAAGTGTTGGAGGATATGTTGAGATGTTGCATCATTGATTTCCAAGGTTATTGGGAGAAACAGTTGCCTTTGGTGGAGTTTGCATCATTGATTTCCAAGGTTATTGGGAGAAACAGTTGCCTTCGGTGGAGTTTGCTTACAATAATAGTTATCAAGAGAGCATTCAAATGGCTCCTCAAAAGGCCTTGTCTGGAAGGAAGTATAGAACGCCTCTTTTTTGGGCGGAACCAAGGCAAAAGTTGGTTTCTTTGCCTAATGTGCTTAAGGGCACTACGGAAAAAGTAAAGCTTATTAGTGAGAGACTAAAAGCTGTTTTAGATTAGCAAAAGTCTTTCGCGTATTTGAAGCGTAAGTAGATTGAGTATGGTGTGGGAGGTAAGGTCTTTTTAAAGGTTTCACCTTGGAAGAAGGTGATGAGATTTTGCTGGAAGGGCAAGTTGAGTCTGAGGTTTATTGGACCATATGAGGTGCTTGAGCGTGTTGGACCTGTTGCTTATAGGTTGAGGTTGTCTCCCGAGTTGGAGAAGATACGTGATGTTTTCCATGTATCCATTCTTCGGAGATAAATCGAATTCGCCTCATGTTATGCTTGTTGAGGAGATTGAGTTGAATCTGGATTTGTTATATGATGAAGAAACAATTGAGATCTTTGATTCAGACAGCAAGGTTATTCGTGGTAAGACCATTGAGTTTGTCAAGGTCTTGTGGCGATATCGTGGTGTTGAGGAAGCCACGTGAGAAAGGAAGGATGACATGAAGGGGCAATTTCCATATCTTTTTCCATAAGGTAAAATTTGAGGACAAAATTTCCTATGTGGGGGAGAGTTGTAATTCCCCGATTTTGGGCCTAGAAGTATTTGAGGTTGACTCAAGGTTCGTAGTGCTTAGACTAGAGATTCGAGTTTTTGGAAGTGGTTCAGTGAAAACAAGGTTCGGGTTATGATAAAAATATTAGAAAATGCTTAAAAACCATTATTAATTATATAAATAATTTTGGTAAAGTCAATTTTAGGAAAAGGACTTTGGAAGTGAGAGATTTCGAGTTAGTGACCAAAACACAATTTTTACAAAGTTGTTTTAGTGACTGTTTTGTAAAGGGGTTGGAACTTTGAATCTTTAAGAAGCTATTTGACCTAATTGTTTTTATCATATTTTTATCTCAATTAGGATCATTTTAAAGGGTTTTAATTAACGATTTAAAAGATTTAATAAAGGGCGAGTTGGTTATTTCATTAACAGTCATTACATCATTTTCTCTTATTCTATTTTCTCTCCAAGATTTCTCTCAGCAAAACACTCTCCATTTTAAAGAAACTTGAGGTAGAGCTCTTGATTTACTAAGCTTTTAATTTCTAAAGGATTCTTTAATTTTGATTTATAAAACCTTATTGTTTTTCCTTTGATTTTTCAAAAAAAGACACATCCAATTGAGAGAGATTTCATCAATTAGAGGTAAGGTCCGTTCTTCTCCTCTAATGATCATTTTTTTACTGAAATTCCCAAGTTATCAATCCTTTACATATGTTTTCTATGATGATCTGATGAGTTAATCATGGAAACTTTGTTTAATCAAATATTATTGGTTGAAATCTTGTGATTTTCATAATGCTCGTCTTCTAATTGATTTCAGGCTGATATTAATCATGATTTGGATGTTAAATGAAGTTGAAATAAGGATTTTATCAGAATAATCCCGAATTGAATTGGATCTCTAGTTTTTAGATGGTTAGATTTGGGGGTTTTGTGAAAATAATGTGGTTCTGGTGTTGCTGGAGGTATAAGGATGAAATTAGATTGTTTTTTATTGTTAATTGATGATTAAAAGTGGATAGAAGTGTTAGAATTTGGCGGGGTACAAGTTGTAGAATAATTGTAGGTGTTTTCGGTTTTCGTATAGGCGTTTTGGTGTTTTTGGGCATAACGGCGAGGAAGCTTTGATTTCTGGTGGTTTTAATGCATTGAGATGCATTAATCCTATGTTCATGTGTGTTATAAACAATGAAGCACGTATCAGAAGAGATTGATGAAGTTCCGGGAGCTCTGAAAGCTTGATTACACTCCGGCAAAACGTGTGTGGAGTTGTTGGTGAGTGGAATTGATTTTAAATGCCTTTCAAGGACTTTAAAGCAAGGTTTAAGGGTTTAGGTTCAGTTTGAAACACTAACCTAAGCTCAGAAGTAAGTTTAAGATGGTTCTCTCTATATCTCGGTTTTTATCCCACTGATTTTATGATCATGCACTTGTTTTGAAGATAGAATTACACCTACTGTTTTATGCATATTTTGAGAAATGATATGATGATTTTCATGATCCCATGAGATAGAAATGTTATTTCAATGAGATAGAACTATTTGAGAAAATGCTATGCATTGTATATGCTTTTGAAATGGGATGAGAATGGTTTGTAATGATGTATTGAAAAACAGTAGGTAATGATGTGTTAAAATGAGTATATTGGCATGATATGAGATTATTTTTATCGGAAATAATTGGTCTACCAATAGGATGAGAAGTTCACTATAATATATAAAATTCGTACGTGCTCTTTGGTTCGGGCAATGTGGGTAGTGTCATCCTGTTCCAAAGTGAAAGTGTGGTGATGAGAGATTCCACCATGATAGGTCTTGATGATTAGAGATTCCATCAACTTTTTAGCGATGAGAGATGCCGCCATGAGATCCGATGATGTGAGATTCCACATGGGTAGGATTTGACATTTTAGTCAAGTTGTTCACGTATCCGAGTAATGCTTCTAAAATGCCAATATATAAGATTCACATGTACCTTGTTTATAAATGATTTAAATGAAATTAGAATGCATATGAGATCATAATTTAAGATATTCTTTATGAGATTTAAGCATGTAAGGTTTTGCCTTAAGATTTTGCATTTTGATAAATGCATGAGATAGATGGTACATGTAGATTAAATGATGTGGTTTTTCTTTGAAAATGATTTCAAGCATGAGATAGAAAGTGCATGATGAGGTAGCGATTTCCAAATGAGAAATGGTTTTAAAATGCATTGTTGTTGTTGGTTTGTTTTGAGCATCCCTCACTAAGCATTTTAGCTTAGTTCAGGATGTGATAAAAGCATGTGAAAATTTTCTAAAATCCTATTTAAATATGTAGTGAGGGGAAACGAAACCAATTCTGAAAAAATAAATTTTGGAAAGTCGACATTTTAGCTTGGTGACTAAAATGTAAAAATTCAAAATTTTGTTTTAATGGATAAATTGAAGGGAGCCAAAACTTACAATCCTCATGGAGCTATTTCACCAAGTTGGTATCAGCTATCTCCCTTGATTTGGTGTTTTAAATGATTTGATTAAAAGTTTTAATTAAGTAGTTTTAATAAAAATAGATTATATTAGCCAAATCATTTTCTCACGTAACTTATTTTCTTCAAACTTTTCTCTCACCTTTCCCAGCAGCCAAACTCTCTTTTCATAGCTAAAATCATCAGAGAATTTTCCTATTACATTTACTTTTGATTCCTTAATGATGCTCATGGATTTGTACAACATTTAGCAAGAGTTTTCTTGAAGGATTTCACCAAAATCATTGCAAATCACGGGGAAAGCTTGTGTTAGAGGTGATCTTTCATTTCTCTCCTCTAATCAAGGCTCTTTATTGAAATTACCAAGTCTTTGGCTCTCTAGTTTTGTTTATTAACAAGATATTTGTAATTATATTGATGAAAATTGCTAATTAAAGCTTTGAAAGATGGATTTCATGATTTCGTTTGGGAATTATTTTGATTAATTTGTGAATGTTTTTAATCAAAATTTGTGAATGAGGAAATAATAGTTTTATGAATGTAATCCCGAATTGAGTTGGATCTATAATTGTTAGATTGTTAGATTTTGGGTTTATGGGATGTTAATGTGAAATCTGAGTTGCTGAAGGTATAAGGATGATATTAGGGTGTTTTTGGATATTGATTTATGGTTAAAATGTGATGGAAGTGTTAGTTGATGGCTGGGCTGAGTTTAGAGAGCAATCGATGGTGATTTCAGTTGTTTTTTATGGGTATTTTGGTGCTTTAGGGTAGAGCAACGAGATTGTTTAAGTTGTTGGTGGTTTTAATGCATTATGATTCATTGATCCTCTATTCTTGTGTGGTATAAACATGGGAGAATGCTTTGGAAGCAATCAGTGAAGATCCGAGGGGCTTCGGACGCTTGATTTCCGCGTCGACGATTGAGGTTTCATGATTTGGAGAGTGGAAATGGGATTTCCAGCTTTGAAACACTTTTGAAGTTGATTTGGGAACTTAGTGTAAGCTTGAAACGCTTTACTAAGTTCATATGTAAATAAAATGATTTTCTCCCTCGGATTGTGCTATTATGAGCTTGATGATGCACTTGATTTTATATTTGTTTACATACTATTTTAAGCATGTTTTCGAGTAAGGGATTTACTGTTTATAATGACATATTGTTGAAGGATGAACATGGTAAGTGATCCTTGTACGTATATGCATGTACATTTTTATTGAAGCATGGTTTAATGCTTGGAATTTGGCCTATTGATAATGCTTGAAAATAGTGAGGTTTGTGTAAATTAGAATTATATTGGCAAGTGATGTTGTGCAATGTGATTTGTAAATGAAATGGAATATAGTTAGCCGACTATAAGATTGAGTGCACTATAAACAAGTCAAGTTGGATGTTGAAGGGTTGTGAATGTACCGAACCTCCATCTAAGTACCCTAAAAATTGAGGAAATTGAGTTGTGTCCTGTCTCTCATTAGTGGGGTTTTACATTTACCGATGTGTGGATTTGAGGGGTTGTCAGGTACCAAACACTCCACCACAAGTGTCGTAACGTGGAGGGTAGCTCACGTGTGTGAACCTTGAGATGCCAGTGAGAATGTATGAAGTGCTGGGACAACACATGGGAATCCGTATATCCGATATGTTTTGAGAAATGAGAAAGTTGATGATCACTTGAGAGCCAATATAATTGATAAATTGCATTGAAAGGTATATGAACGCATAACATGTAAATGCATGTTTTACTCTTTAAGCTTTGCATGTGGTAGCTATGTGTAGAAAAGCTTAAGTTGAGTGTTAGCAAATGGATTTGTTGTCGAAGTATTTAATATTGTTGCATTATGTATAACATATTGAATATGTTGATGAAATACATGGTTTCGAAAAATGCATGATGGTTTTATGCATGTATGTTTTTAATGTATTTTTAGTTATGGACTAGAGTAATAAGGCCAATGGGGGATTCCACGATTTGCTTGGGTGATGTGTTTGAGTACCCTTTTGAGCATGTTTGCTTTGTGGTTTTATGCTTGTAAAAGACATATATTTGGTGTTTGGAGCATTGGGTTGAGTTTTGCTTCTTAAGTGGTTTATTTGTTAGGTTACATGCCTTTAGTTTTCCATTGATGCATTTTGCAATGATATGATGCTAATTATGCTATGTATGTTTGTGGAATAATGTCTAAGTATGATGCATGCATGTTAGAAGCATGTTGGGTTGGTTTAGGTTGGATTTAAGAGTGAAAACTAGCAAAAAGTGTCATTAAAGGCCATGTGTTTCGGTACACTCGAGCCTGTACCGAAACAGGGTGCCTGAAATGTCCTTAGGGTTTCGAAACAGGGTAGGTCTATTTCGGTACATTTCACTAATAGAAACCATAGTTTTGAAACACCTCAAGGGTGTTTCGATACGGGCACATGTTCTGAGCCATGAAGTATTGTTTTGATACGCCTGTTTCGGTAAAGGGCTAGCCTGTAACGAAACAACTGGTTGTTATGTTAGTTGATGAAATATTCTGAAGGTCTGGTTCTTTGTATTTTTACTCCTTGAATGTTGTGGATGCAATTAACTAAGTATGAATGATTGTTTTAAGCTTAGATTTGACTAAGATTCATGTAATGGAACTAATTAAAGGATGATAAGACAAAAATGACTTAAGTCCCAGTAAATCAGAAAAATTACAAATTGGTCCATAAAAGCTATAATTGAGGTTTTAATGCATTATGATTCATTGATCCTTTGTTCTTGTGTGGTATAAAAGGGGAGAATACTTTGGAAGCAATCGGTGAAGATACGATAGGCTTCAAACCCTTGATTTCCACGTCGGTGATTGAGGTTTTGCGATTCGGAGAGTGGAAATGGGATTTCCAGCTTTGAAACACTTTTAAGGTTGATTTGGGAGCTTAGTGTAATATTGAAACGCTTTACTATGTTCAGAAGTAAGTAAAATGATTTTTCTCCCTTGGACTGTGCTATTATGAGCTTGATAATGCACTTGATTTTATATGGGTTTACCTACTATTTTAAGCATGTTTTCAAGTAAGGGATTTACTGTTTATAATGTCATATTGTTGAAGGATGCACATGGTAAGTGATCCTTGTATGTATATGCATGTACATGTTTAATGAAGCATGGTTTAATGCTTGGAATCTGGCCTATTGATAATGCTTGAAAATAGTGAGATTTGTGTAAATGAGAATTATATTGGCAAGTTATGTTGTGAAATGCGATTTGTAAATGAAATGGAATATAGTTAGCCGGCTATAAGATTGAGTGCACTATAAACAAGTCAACTTGGATGTTGAGGGGTTGTGAATGTACCGAAACTCCATCCAAGTACCCTAACAATTGAGGAAATTGAGTTGTGTCCCGTCTCTCATTTGTGGGGTTATACATTACCGATGAGTGGTGTTAAGGGGTTGTAAGGTACCAAACACTCCACCACAGGTGTCACAACGGTGGAGGGTAGCTCTAGTGTGTGAAACTTTAGATGCTAGTGAGAATGTATGAAGTGTTGGGACAACACTTAGGAATTCATGTATCCGATATATTTTGAGAAATGAGAAAGTTGATGATCACTTGAGAGCCAATATAATTGATAAATTGCTTTAAAAGATTTATGGATGCATAAAATGGAAAAGCATGTTTTACTCTTTAAGCTTTGCATATTGTAGTTATGCGTAGAAAAGTTTAAGTTGAGTGTTAGCAAATGGATTTGTTGTAGAAGTGTTTAATACTTGTTGCATGATGTATAACTTGTTGATTTTTTTGATGAAGTGCATGGTTTTATGTTTGTATGTTTTGAATGCATATTCGGTTATGGACTAGAGTCATAAGGGCAATGGGGGATTCCACGGTTTGCTTGGGTGATGTGTTTGAGTACCCTTTTGAGCATGTTTGCTTTGTGGTTTTATGCTTGTAAAAGACATATATTTGGTGTTTGAAGCATTGGGTTGAGTTTTTCTTCTTAAGTGGTTTATTTGTTAGGTTACATGCCTTTAGTTTTCCATTGATGCATTTTTCCATGATATGATGCTAATTATGTTATGTATGTTTGTGGAATAATGTTTAAGTATGATGCATGCATGTTGGAAGCATGTTGGTTGGTTTAGGGTGGATTTAAAAGTGAAAAACCAGCAAAAAGTGTCATTAAAGGCCAGGTGTTTCGGTACACTCGAGCCTGTACTGAAACAGGGTGCCTGAAATGTCCTTAGGGTTTCGAAATAGGGTAGGTCTGTTTCGGTACATTTCACTAATAGAAACCATAGTTTTGAAACACATCAAGGGTGTTTTGATACGGGCACGTGTTCTGAGCCATGAAGTACTGTTTCGATACGTATGTATCGGTAAAGGGCTAGCCTGTACCGAAACATATAGTTGTTATGTTAGTTGATGGAATATTCTGAAGTTCTGATTCTTTGCATTTTACTCCCTGAACGTTGTGGATGCAATTAACTGAGTATGAATGATTGTTTTGAGCTGAGATTTGACTAAGATTCATGTAATGAGAGTAGTTAAAGAATGATAAGACAAAAATGGCTTAAGTCCCAGTAAATCAGAAAAATTACAAATTGGTCCTTAAAAGCCGTAATTGAATGAAATTAAGGTTTGATCGAATTACGTGTGTTCCTCAACAATGTTCAACACATATGATTCTTATATTCATCTAGATTAGACAAGAAGAAAAAATAGGGCTGCTTATTGAGGTAAATTTCTCCGGTTTACTTCAATATTCTCCGAGTGACCCGTTCGGTTCGATCTAACACTTAGGCCGAGTCGAGGGGGTTACATTTGGTGGTATCAGAGCCAGGTTTCGAAAGAATGGGATGATGGTAAGTTAATGGTAAGTCTATGTGATGTGATTCCAAGTGATTGATGATGTTTGTGTTGCACGGTGGTTGTTATAATCATGTTAATGATGATCAAATGATGGTGATGATATGTTTGATGATTGTGATGTATGTGTGAACTGTTATATACATGATGATATTGTGGGTTGACTATGATTGATTGATATGTATGGTGATTGCTATATGTATGTGGTTGAGATATGCTACGTGGAGTAAGCCTTTGAAAGATTGGGATGTTGGTAAGCTTGTATGATGGTGTTGAGAAACGAAATCTTTTAATTGATACGCACGGTGTGTGTGATATTTGCTATGATTGTTTTATGATATATTGGGGGAAATTGGGATACCCATTGCCTTATTATTATAGTAAAGTGTTTTTCAATTGAAATCAAACTCATGGATCCTTGGTTGGAGTTGGCCTGAGTGTTTTGTTTTGTTTTGTTAGTTCTTATCATGCCTTAACTATAATAGCACCATAAACCAAGGAGAGAGTAGAAATATGGTATGATTTCTATTGCCGATGGGCAAGGAGTAGAGGAGTGTGTAAAGTCTGTTGGGGGCTTGATGCCTCGATGTAACTACAACCTTTGTTAGTTGGGCTAGTGTTAGATGACAAGGCTCATGGGATATATGCGATGTCCGAAGCTTGGGAATATATTAATACTGGAGTGCATGTGACTGCATTAGCTAGTGGACATTTGTGAGCTGCTGTTAGAGCGCTTAAGTAATTTGGAAGAGGTTGAGCTCGAAGGGTTATCACCGAAGGTATCCATGAAGTGGATGGCATGTACTGAAAGGATTATGGAACGAATGAGGTATAATGAGGCTGATGATTGAGAATGAGATGTATCCCGGTCGTAGGGAGATGTGCACAGTTGGCGGACAATTATGGTTGTGGGCATAGAACCCGATGTTGCGTTTTGGGAGTTCTTATGAACTGTTCTTAAGGAGAAGTATCTCAGAGTTGGATACTTGATTAACACGGAATGTGAATTCATGGTTTGGTTTCAAAATTATAAGTTTGTAGTCGAGTTAAGGGACATATTGTTTAGTTGAGCGGGTATGCTCCTGGATTGGAAATTGATGTGAGACATTGACGTGAATGTTTAAGTTAAGAGTCGGACACGATGATAGACTATATAGGTTGTTTTATTGGCTACTCTGTATTTGATGTGTTGCTAACACGAGCGAGGTGCATTGAACAGAACCTAGGTTTAGTAATTCGTGTGAGAGGTTCTAGCTCTAGAAAGAGAGTTGTGGACTCTGGTTTTAACGGTAGCCAATGTAAGAATAGTCATGCAAAAGGGGTATCGCATGGGTTAAGGCGAGGTTGTAGTAATGTGGGACAAGGACCATAGGGTCAGTGTGTCAAGGATTGAGTAACGTTTAATGTCTATTAAGTATGTCGATCGTGTGACCAAGTGAGGCGAGATTGTCCACATTTGATCGGTGGGGCATAGCTTTCTGCGCCTGTTGTTGCTAATGTTTTCTGGAGTTGTGGCTTGAACGATGGTTTCAGAAGTGTCAGTTGTGGGAATGCAAGTAACTAGTTCCTTTAGTGAAACTTTTGTTAGGAGAAAGTTATATATGAGAAGTCCTTTATCTGTTCAAGGCTACCTGTTTTTAGTTGATTTGAAGGAGTTTCCTTTTAATGGGTTTAATATAATCCTTGGAATGGGTTGGTTGACCGAACATAGGGTTGTGGTCAATTTTGATGTTAAGCGAGTTACCTTGAAACTTGATGATTACAAAGTGGTAATCGTAGGCGAGAATGTCAAATTCTTGTCCAATGAAATTTCGGCTCTTAAAGCGAGTCATATGATAGAGTTGGGTTGTGAAGCTTTCTTAGCTTACGTGACGAACCTTGGCACAAAGGAAGTATGAGTGCAAGACATACAATTAGTATGAGAGTTTCCGGGTGTCTTTTCGGAAGAGTTGCTCGGTTTGGCGTCGAACAGGGAAGTTGAGTTTGGCATTGAGTTGTATGAAAATACGACTATAGTGTCTATTGATCCTTATCGGATGGCGCCTAAGGAGTTGAAAGAATTGAAAACACAACTTCAGGAGTTGCTAGATCGAGGTTTCATAAGGCCAAGTGTTTCACCTTAGGGTGCACCGGTCTTGTATGTAAAGAAGAAGGATGGCACGATGTGTATGTGTATATATTATAGGCAACTGAACAATTTGACGATTAAGAACAAGTAGCCTTTCACTAGGATTGATGATTTGTTTAATCAGTTTCGAGGTGCTTCAGTGTTTTCTAAGATTGATTTGAGGTATGGATATTATCAGTTGAAGGTCAAGGATGTGGATGTGCCTAAGACAGCTTTTCGGACAAGGTACGAGAATTATGAGTTCTGGGTGATGCCGTTTGGTTTGACAAATGCACCGGCTGCATTCATGGACATGATGAATTGTGTGTTCCATGAGTTTCTGGATCAATCCGTGGTATGTTTATTGATGACATTCTTGTTTACTCTCGTACCGAGGAGGATCATGACAAGCATTTGCGAATTGTGTTGCAACTGTTGTTGGAGAATCAACTTTATGCAAAGTTGAGTAAGTGTGAGTTTTGGCTCAGGGAAGTTGTCTTCCTTGGACATGTAGTTTCGACCGAGGGTATCGGAGTTGACCCACACAAGATTGAGGTGGTGATGAATTGGAAGATGCGTAAATCGTTGACGGAAGTGCATAGTTTTCTTAGTTTTGCAAGATATTATCAAAGGTTTATGGAGGGTTTCTCTAAGATTGCTGCACCTTTAACTCTGTTGTTGCAAAAGAATGTTCGTTTTGAGTGGACGGATGTAAGACAACAAGCTTTCGAGAAGTTGAAGGAAGCTTTGACGCAAGCTCCTGTCTTGATTCAACCTGAATAGGTTAAGGAGTTTGTGGTTTACAGTGATGCATCATATGTTGGTCTAGGTTGTGTGATGATGCAAGGTGGGAAGGTTGTGGCGTATGCATCTAGGCAATGGAATGTTGTTGAGCGCATCTATCCTACTCATGATGTAGAGCTTGATGTAGTGGTGTTTGCTTTGAAGATATGGAGGCATTACCTTTACGGTGAGAAGTGTGTGGTTTGCACGGATCACAGGAGTTTAAAATATCTAATGCCTTAGAGAGAGATGAATCTTAGGCAACGAAGATGGTTGGAGTCGCTTAAGGACTACGATCTGACGATAGTATCATCCTGGAAAGGCCAATGTTGTGGTTGATGCTTTGAGTAGGAAACTAGCTGTGGAGTTGAGAGCGATGTTTGCTCGGTTGAGTATATCGCGAGATGGTGGGTTGATAGCCGAGTTACAAGTGAAACCTTCCTTAATTCATTTACTTAAGGGCAAGCAGTTGCTTGATGATTCTTTGGTGCCTCATGTTCAGGATATAGCTGATGGTAATGCAATGGATTTTTGTTTCAATGATGATGGTGTTTTGTGCTTTAAGATTCGAATAGTTGTGCCGGAAGATGCTTAGTTGAGGCGAACTATTTTGACTGAAGCTCATAGCAGCACCTTTGCTATATATCCTGGTAGTACAAAGATGTATCGTGGTTTGAAAGATGAAAACTATTGGGTTGGGTTGAAAAAAGGATGTTGATTTTATGAGCAAGTGTATGGTTTGTCAGCGTGTGAAAGCTGAGCACCAATTTCCTTCCGGGTTGTTGCAACCTTTGAGGATACCGAAATGGAAATGGGAAAAGGATTACGATGGATCTTGGGTTCGGTTTTCCTTTGACACCATCAAAGAAGAACTTCATCTGGGTGATTGTAGATCGCCTTACGAAGTGCGCTCATTTCTTGGCTGTGCATACTACATATACATTGAATAAGCTAGCAGAATTGTATATTGCTGATATTGTGCGCTTGCATGGTGTACCTAAATCTATGGTGTCAGATAGAGATATGAGGTTTACAGCGAGGTTTTGGGAGTGTCTACACCAAGCGTTGGGTACATTGCTTAATTTAGGTACCTCGTATCATCCCCAGATGAATGGTCAGTCATAGCGAGTTATCCAAGTGCTAGAGGATATGTTGAGATGTTGTGTTATATATTTCCAAGGTTCTTGGGAAAAGCAGCTGCCCTCAGTGGAGTTTGCCTATAGTAATAGTTTCCAGGCAAGTATACAAATGGCTTCGTATGAAGCTTTGTATGGGAGAAAGTGTAGAACGCCACTTTGTTGGGTGGAGATGGGGCAAATTTTGGTTTCCTTTGCGGATTTTATTAAGGGAACAACTGAGAAGGGAAGCTCATATGTGAGCGGTTGAAGGTTGCATTGGATCGTTAAAAGTCTTACGCGAATTTAAAGCATAAGGAGGTTGAGTTTGCAGTTGGAGAAAATTCATGATGTGTTTCATGGTTTGATGTTGCGAAGGTATAGATCGGATTCATCTCATGTGAGGCATGTTGAACAGAGTGAGTTGAATCTAGATTTATATTTTGATGAGGAACCATTGGGGATTCTTGATTCTAGTAGCAAAGTTCTTCGTGGTAAGACGATTGAACTTGTGAAGGTATTGTGGCGACATCGCGGAGTTGAGGAGGCCACGTGGGAAAGCAAGGCGGACATGTTGAGGCAGTTTCCACACCTTTTTCCTTTGAGTAAAACTTTGAGAATGAAATTTCCTAAGCGGTGGAGAGTTGTAACGCCCCAGTTTTGGGCCAAGAGGTTTTTAAAGCGGTTTAGGGATTGCTGAATATAGATTAGAGATCCGGGTTGGTTCAGGGAAATCTTAGTTCGAGATGTGATAAAATCATGTGAAAAATTTATAAAATCCTAATTAAATATGACGAAACCAGTTTTGAAAAAATAAATTTTGGAAAATCAACATTTTGGTTTGGTGACTAAAATGTAAAAATTGAAAATTCTATTTTAATTGCTAAATTGAAGGGAGATATTAAACCAAGTTGGTATCATCTATCTCCCTTGATTTGGTGTTTTAAATTATTTAATTAAAAGTTTTAATAAAGGAGTTTTAATAAAAAGAGTTTTATTAGCCAAAGCATTTTCTCACGTAACTTCTTTTCTTCAAACTTTTCTCTCAACTTTTCCAGCAGCCAAACTCTCTTTTCATCACTAAAATCTTCAGATAATTTTTCTATTACATTTACTTTTGATTCCTAATGATGCCCATGGCTTTCTACAACATTTAGAAAGAGTTTTCTTGAAGGATTTCACCAAAATCATTGCAAAACGAGGGGATGTTAATGTGAAATCTGAGTTGCTGGAGGTATAAGGATGATATTAGGATGTTTTTGGATGTTCATTTATAGTTAAAATGTGATGAAAGTGTTAGTTGATAGATGGGCTAAGTTAAGAAAGTAATCGAAGGTGATTTCTGTTACTTTAGATGGGTGTTTTGGTGTTTTAGGGCAGAGCAACGAGATTGTTTAAGTTGCTGGGGTTTTAATGCATTATGATGCATTGATCCTCTGTTCTTGTTTGGTATAAACAAGGTGAATGTACCGAAAACTCCATCCAAGTCACCTTGTTTATAGTACCCTAACTTTTGAGGAAATTGTGTTGTGTCTCGTCTGTCGTTAGTGGGGTTGTAAGGTACCAAATAATCCACCAAAGGTGTCACAACGGTTGAGGGTAGCTCTTGTGTGTGAACCTTGAGATGCCGGTGAGAATGTATGAAGTGTTAGGACAACACTTGGGAATCCGTATATTCGATATGTTTTGAGAAATGAGAAAGTTGATGATCACTTGAGAGACAAAATAATTGATAAATTGCTATGAAAGGTATATGGATGCATAACATGGAAATGCATGTTTTACTCTTTAAGCTTTGCATATGGTAGATATGCATGGAAAAGTTTAAGTTTAGTGTTAGTAAATGGATTTCTTGTTGAAGTTTTTAATACTTGTTGCATGATATATAACATTCTGATTTTAGTGATGAAGTGCATGGTTTTCGAAAAAGGAGTGATGGTTTTCAAATTGCGTAAAATGGTTTTTAAGCGTTGGTGATGTTTTTGGTTTTGAGCACTCCTCACTAAGCTTATATGCATACGATCTCTTTTGTCCATCAATACAGATAACTAAGTGTTTGGAGGCAGCAACTTACAAGGGAATTCTAGGATACTTCGTTTTAAATGTAAGTTTTGGTTATGGACTAGAGTAATAAGGGCAATGGGAGATTCCACGGTTTGTATGGGTGACGTGTTTGAACACCATTTTGAGCATGTTTACTTTATGGTTTTATGCTTGTAAGCAGCCTATATTTGGTGTTTGGGGCATTGGGTTGAGTTTTGCCTCTTGAGTGGTTTATTTGTTAGGTTGCATGCCTTTAGTTTTCCATTGATTCATTTTGCCATTATATGATGCTAATTATGCTATGTATGTTTGTGGAATAATGTTTAAGTATGATGTATGCATGTTGGGTTGGTTTATGATGGATTTAAGAGTGAAAAACCAGCAAAAAGTGTCATTATAGGCCTTGGTGTGTCGGTAAACTCGAGCCTGTACCGAAACAGGGGCCTGATATGGCCTTAAGGTTTCAAAATAGGGTAGTTTTGTTCCGGTATATTTCGCTACTGGAAACTGCAGTTTCGAAACACCTCAAGGGTGTTTTGATACGGGCCCGTGTTTCGAGCCATTAAGTACTGTTTTGATACGTTTGTTTCGATACAGGGCTACCATGTACATAAATAGCTTGATGTAATGTTATTTGATGGAATATTTTGAATGTAACCCCCTTAACCTGGCCTGGACGGTTGACCCGAATTAAGAAAGTCACACGGGGAAAACCAAAGTCAACCCGAAAGTCAACCTTGATTAACGACCCTTTTTTTTTCTTTTAATCTTGTCTAGATGCACTTTAAACCTAATTGTGATCACACAACCATCATACCAAAAGATCACAAACATCAGAGATCAAACAGGGACCCGATTGAACAGAATACAACTTTAGGGACCAAATTGTAAATTCTGATAATTATAAAGACTTAACCCAAATTAAAGTTACCAACTTGAAATTAATCATATTTCATGCTTCTCTGTAAAATTTCAGCTCAAAAGGACTTCCCAAACTCATACAATTGCACAAACAAGTTTTAGGACCAAAACGCAAACATTCCAAAACACATAACTGCCAATGTCAGCCCCCAACGGTCACCCGTTCCGAAACAGGCATAGCCCGTTTCGAAACTCGGGGCCGTTCCGCAACGCGTACCGAAACGGGGGTCTGGCAGTGGCCTTTCCGTTTCGGAACGGCCCCTCCCGTTTCGGACGCCTGGGCACAAATAAGGCACCCGTTCCGAAACGGTAGGTGCTGTTCCGAAACACCCTGCACAGATTGCCTAAAAAATGCATACTTAAACATGCAATTGACCAACCAATCATGCTCCAAATGCCACCAAACTTTGCCAACATGCAATTCAACATATATGAGACATACTTGCATCAACAATTCATCAAAACATCCACATATATGAAAAGCCCCAAGTCTATAGGCATGCTTCCTACACAAGTAAGCCTTTCAAGCATAAACTTCCAATTCAAGCATATAGAGGCCAACCACAAAAACCAGCATTCTCAACAACATTCAACATACTTAGGGAGTTCAAAACATCTCCCAAAACATATACATTGGTCCCCCATTGCCAAATTACCAAAAGCTAAAATGTACTTAGAAAACCTTCCATACTTAGAGCTTTGTTTCCATTTGGATGCTTGCCCTCCTTGCTGCCCTCAAGAACTCTAATGTTCTGCATTATTGAATTAAGAAAAACAAAGAGAGCGTAAGCAAAAGCTTAGTGAGGAATGCTCAATAAAACCATCCAATAATGCATTTATAAAACACTTATAAAACATGCTTCAAACCATCATTTACACATGCTCAAAAGCATACTTAAAACAAGCATCTCATGCTTCATTTCATTACATGTCATATTGGCCTCAAGTGATACATTTCATTTCTTTGAAAACAAGTTCATCAACTTTCACCCCAAGGACTTTTAAACACCTTGGCCCCAAGGACTTTTAAACACCTTGGCCTATGGACTTTTAAACACCATAGAATGTATCACATCAAGGACTTTTAAACACCTTGATCCCAAGGACTTTTAAACACCTTGGCCATGGACTTTTAAACACCATGAATTGCATTACCTCAAGGACTTTTAAACACCTTGAACCCCAAGGACTTTTAAACACCTTGGCCTATGGACTTTTAAACACCATAGAATGGACCACACAAGGACTTTTAAACACCTTTGTGTCCGTAGCAAGAATCATCCAAGGACTTTTAACCACCTTGATGTTCTTAAGTAAACAAGGCTCACTCAAGGACTTTTAACCACCTTGGTGACCTTAACCTTTTCAAAAACATCACTTGCCAATATACATCATTTTCGTCTATTAATCCACTGTTTTAAAGCATTAAACCAAGCCATATTCATCATGCATTTAAAAGCATCAAACCACATTTAATCAATGTTCAAAAACAAGGAACTCTTACCTTGAGCTTCCTTTAACATATGGCTTATCAAAACAGCAAATACCATGCTAAATCATGCTTTCAAAACAGTAATCAAAACATGCAAATAACCACATTGCATCACAACAACATCATGGCCACCACTAGAGAGAATTTCCGAAAACTTACACTCGAGCTTAGCAAAGTTGTTTAGACTTAAACTAAGCTCCCAAGACATTGGTTTCAAAGCCGAAAACCCAATTTCACTCACCGATTCCACTTCGCCTCTTGCCGAAGCACCAATTCAAGCTTCCGGATCAACAACTCTTGGATCCAAAGATGCCTCCCCTGATTAAACACATTAAAGCAGAGATTTAATGCATCATCATGCATCAAAAGCTTCAACGAAAGCACTCAAACTCGCTGCTCTCATTCACACTCCAATTTCAGCCACCAAACACAACCGAAATGGCATCAAAACCACTTCTCAACAAAGCCCAGCCATAAACCAGCAAAACCTAACATCCATTAACACCATTTAACATCTAAAAACAACCTATAAACATCCTTATACCTCCAGCAACATCAGATCCACAAGATCACCACAAAAACATCCAAGAATCACAAGCTAAACTTAGGAAACACAACCTATCCGGGATTGCATTAATCAAAACTCATTTCCTTATCAAATTAACATTCATTAATCATCATTTTAGCACCTTAAAACACTGCTTAAACAGATCCAACGAAATTTCATCAAAAACACACCAAATCTTGCATTTTAAGCCAAGATCCACTAAACAATCTTAAAAGCCATTTATAAAACATCAATTAGGGATTGAGAACTTAGGAATTTCATTAAAGAACTTGAAGTTCAGAGGAGAAGGACGTTCTTACCTCCAAACTTGAGTTTCTCCTCTTTTAGAGCCAAAAAGCTTGATGAATCAAGTAGCAAATACAATGGTTTTGATGAGGAGATGATTAGGAATCAAATGAGGATTGAAAACAAGTATTTAGGTGATAAAAATCAGAGGAAAAGATCTGGAGAGAATGTGTTTGGTTTGAGAGAAAAGATGAGAGAAAATGAGAATGGAAAATTTAGAAAGTTAGTTAAAGATGACTAAAAATATCTTTCCCTCCTTTTTACTTTTATTTTAAACCATTATTAAATCATTTAATATTCTAGAAAATCTGGAGAAACTCCCCTTTGGGTAAATAGCTCCCTAAAGATTCAAAGTTTCAATCCTTTTTAAAACAGTCACAAAACTTTCAAAAATTACATTTTGGTCACTAGCCAAAATGTCGCTCTTCCAAAACCCATTTTTCAAAATTGATTTCACAGTTCACTTAATTATATTAAAAGATAATTTTAGAACATTTTTCCATATTTTTAATGCAACCCGAACTAGGCTTTCCTAATTTCACCTCTTTAGATTCGAACAACACTTTGACCAAACCGGTCAACGCCCAAAACTTCTAAGCCCAAAACCGGGGCGTTACATTGAAGTTCTAATTCTTTGCATTTTAGTCCCTAAACGTTGTGGATGCAATTAAGTGAGTATGAATGATTGTTTTGAGCTGAGATTTGACTAAGATGCATGTAATGAGACTAATTAAAGGATGGTAACACAAAATGTCTTAAGTCCCTATAAATCATAAAAATTACAAATTGGTCCCTAAAAGCTATAATTGAATGTAATTGAGGTTTGCTCGAATTACGAAAGTTTCGCTGCACTGTTCATAACATAAGAATCTAATTTGTATCTAGATAAGACAAAATGGAAAAAATAGGGTTGTTTATTGAGGTATACTTTCCCGGTTTACTTCAATATTCCCTGTATGACCCGTTTAGTTCAGTCTAACACCTAGGCCGGGTCGAGGGGGTTACAGTAATAATAGTTGGAAATGGGAGAATGCCTTTTATGTTTTGGGAGATGTGTTTTGAAACTCCATGACTTGTAAATGACCTTTACTTATTGGTTTATGCCTTGGTTTGAGTTTTGACTCTTGATTTCTATTTTGTATAGGCCGCATGCCTATAGATTCTTCTGAAGCATATGGACATGTTATGATGTTGTTGCTACCTTGTGTGATTGGGGTTTGATGCTTGTATATCTTGTATGCATGTTGGAATGGGTTTGTATGGATTAAAGTGTGTAAAACCAGCAAAAAGTGTCATAGCATGCCCAGGTGTTTCGGTACACTCGAGCTTGTACCAAAACGGTGAGTCTGAAATGGCTCATGGCTTTCGAAACGGGGATTTATGTTTTGGTACGAATTGCTACTAGAAATATCTTTTACGATACACCTCTGAGCTTTGAGACGCTCGAACCTATTTCGATACGGCTGTTTTGATACAGGGCCACAAGTACCAAAACAACAAGATGTTATGCTAGTTATTAGAATCTTCTGAAGTTCTGTTTCTTTAAGTTTTAGTCCCTGAATGTTGTAGATGCAATTAAATGAGTATGGATGATTTTTTTGAGCTGAGATTTGACAAAGATGCGTGTAATGTGACTTATTAAATATTGGTAACTTCAAAAGTGAATAAGTCCCTATATTTTAAGTTAATTAAAAAATGATCCCTAAAATGTATCTGAATGAAATTGAGTCCCAAATTTTTGCCTGATCGAGTTGTAAATTGTTCAGCTGCGAAGTTCATTACTTATGATCATAATGAGTATCTAGAAAAGATAAAATGAAAAAATAAGGTTGTTTATTGAGGTAAACATCTCGGTTTACTTCAATATTCCCTGTGTGATCCTTTCGATTCAGTCTTTCGCCCAGACCGGGTCAACGGGGTTACGTAATTGAAATCTTCTACAATCGTTTGAATGTAGCCACAAGATATCTTTTCGACGGTTCATCTAATGGACCATTACTTGATTGCACTTACACTGCTGTTATTGGTGTGTTGGAGTAATTTTCTGAGAATGATCCTCAATATCATATTTCATGAGCTGTTACAAGCAAAGCTCCACCAGGAGTGCTCGAGCTTGATGATCTTTCTTCTCTAAAGGACCAAATTTCTTCTTTGGAGAACAAAACAAGATCAAGAATATAGAGGGTACGAGTGATTTTTCTCATATTCAGCTAGCTCAATAAACTACTACTCATACGTTCTCTTGTGTGATTTTTGGCGAGAACCATAGCTATGAAGATTGCACATAACATGCATAAAAATCTAGTTATGTCAGTAACATGAGAGGTAGTAACAGGGGTACATCTTACAACACAACTAATCAACAATTTTGGTGTAACTCTAATTCTCTGTATAATTCAGGAGTATACTGCTCTGGGAATAATTCCTTTGAAGAGAATTCTTGCGTGCACCAAGGGAACTTTAATTATCTACAACAACAATTTACACCACAAGCTCTGTTGCAGCCACAACAAAATAGGGTACAACGTCAACATCTTGCTTCACAATCTCAACAATATCAATATGGTGCATGTCCATTTTTCTCGCACAGAGGCTATTGTGCAAGCTCACTCTTCATCGATACGTACTTTGAAGATTGATAGCTCTTTAAAGAGCATGTACTTTCCCACACATATGCTATTGTGCAAGCTCCCTCAACTACATGCTCACATTTCAAAGCATGTATTTAACCGAAAACATCTTGCTTCACAATCTCAACAGTCTCATATTAGTCATTATGCTCCATCAACTATATCTAATCCATTTGCTCTTTTTGAGGAAAAGATGCACGTCCATTTTTCTCGCATAGAGGCTATTGTGCAAGCTCATTCTTCATCGATACGTACTTTGAAGCTTGATAGCTCTTTAAATAGCATGTATTTTCTCTCGATTTTTAGGTCTCAATGTCTTTTTCTAAAATTTTCATGTCTATTTCTACATATTTTCTAACTTAGTTTCCATGGAACGTACTTTGTATATTTTTTCCTATTTTTTCCTTGTTGTCGCTGCAATACTAATATCTTTGATGAGGAAGTTTCCATCACTGTAGCCAGTTCGAAAATGCATCCGCCAGCTGTCCCGTCTGCTTGAAGATAGGAACGAATATGCCAGCTATCCAGTTTGTTACAACAAAATTTGTACGACACTGAGCACGCAAATAACTTACAGGTCCAGGGCACTTCCTCAGGTAGCCTATATAAAGACGATTTTGGAGGATAGAGAAAGTCACGCTATTTCTATTTTTCAAATCATCTTCAACCTCTGAGCTTTTATCCTCCTCCCATGGCACCTTAAGCTTATTTTCTGGAGATCCAAGGCGAAGTGAGGCAGATCTATCCTAAGAAATTAGGAGTCGAGTGATGTATCGAGGAAATATCTTGTTATATATTTAAACTTTTCTTTGTTTTGATGGTTTTTTGGAGATTTACTTGTATTTGTGCTTGTATTGACTATGGTTTATTTTTTGGAGCTTGTTTAACTTATTTAAACTATTTTATTAGATTGAAATATTTATCTATTAGATTTTTCTTAAGCTTTAATTGTTGGATTTGATTTATGTTTTGCATGAGAATGTTAAAACTAATCACTAACATCAACGAATGCAGTGATGAGTCAGATTAATGAGTTTCTACAATGAGAGTTGAATGGATGTAGTGTAACCCCTCGACCCGGCCTGGACGCGAGACCGAACCGAACGGGTCAAACGGGGAATATTGAAGTAAACCGGAAAGGTTTAGCTCAATAAACGACCCTATTTTTTTCTTTTTATCTTGTCTAGATGCACATTGTTACCCTAAGTGTTAAGACTCGCAGCAGAAGAAACATGTAACCCCCTTAGCCCGGCCTAGACGCTCGACCCGAACTACGAAGATTACACAGGGAAAACCAAAGTCAACCCAGAAGTCAACCTTGATTAACGAACCTTTTTTATTTTAATCTTGTCTAGATGCACGTTAAGCCTATGTGAATACTCACGAAACATGGAAGAGAGAGGCACAGCGATCGGATAACATTTAGGGACTCAATTGCTTAAATTACGCGTTTAGGGACCAAAATGTAATTTTTGGAAATTAGGACTTAACTGATTTTAGGTTTACCAATATGAAATTAATCATGTTACATGCTTCTCTGTCAAGTTTCAGCTTAAAAATACATCCCAAGCTCAAGCAATTGCATCCACAACATTTAGGACTAAAATGTAAAGCATGGAAACTTAAAACAATTCAAATCAGCATCCAACGGTCAATTGTATCGGAACGCTTACCCACCTTACCAAATGCCCGTATTGAAACGGTGTTGACCGTTTCGGTACTCGGGTATGTTCCGAGATTAGTATCGAAACAGGCTTCACTAGTAGCCAAACTGTTTCGAAACAGCTTCACCCGTTCCGAACCACCAAGGCCATTACAGGGACCTGTTTCGGAACAGGCGAGGGTGTTTCGATACACCTTGCCCAGTGTTTGCAGAAATTGCTGGTTTTTGACATTTCAGGACATTCAAACACACTTTAATGAGCATCAAAACATACCAGCAACTTATTTAGCCACTAAGGAACATATTTAAGACCCCTAAACTAGAGCATGGCATTCAACACAAAAGCACACAATCTAGAGGCATGCTCCCTAGTCTCAAAACCAATATAAGCAACCAAACCTCAAACCAACCATTTAAGATCATTTACAACCCTTAAATGCCAACATAAACCCTCCACAAACTTAGGGAGTTCAACCATATCTCTCAAATACAACCTTGGTTCCCCACTGCCATATATCAAAACTAAAGTGTATAAAAACATCACCATACATGAGCTTTGCACTTCCTTGGGTGTTTTTATCCTTCTTGAAGCCCGAAAACACCTCAATTATCTGCATTATTGGTAAAAGAGAGCGTAAACACAATTGCTTAGTGAGTCATGCTCTAAAGAAAACCTACACAATAATGCATTTCTCGAAAACACTTTCTCAAAACCTTTTTCTACAACATGCTAATTCTATCTCATGCTTGAAAAGCATTCTGTAACCCCCTTAGCCCGGCCTAGACAATTGACCCGAACTACGAAGATTACACGGGGAAAACCAAAGTCAACCCAAAAGTCAACCTTGATTAACGACCTTTTTTTCTTTTTAAACTTGTCTAGATGCATATTAATCCTAAGCGTACCCTTGAGAAGAGCATACTTGAAAAGCACAGCAATCGGAAGACGATAAGGGACTCAATTGCACAAATTACAACTTTCAGGGACCAAAATGTAAATTCTAGAAAGATGAAAGACTTTACTGATTTTCAAATTACCAATATGAAATTAGTCATATTCCATGCTTCCCTGTCAAATTTCACCTTAAATGGACATCTCAACCTCAAGCAATTGCATAAACAAAATTCGGGACTAAAACGTAAAAGCATGCAGCCTTAAACCATTGAAATCAGTGCCCAACGATCATCTGTTTCGGAACGGGGGTTGACCGTTCCAAAACGCGGGTTCGTTTCAAGACCAGTTTCGAAACAGTGCTTGGCAGTGGCAAATTCTTTTCGGAACGGCCTCTACCCGTTTCGAAACACGAAGGCCATTACAGGTCCCCGTTTCAAAACGCGGGTCCCTGTTACGATACGGATTGCCCAGAAAGTGCTGATTTTTCTGGTTTAACATCCAATTAACCACTCAAACACATCTATATGACCTCCTAATCATGCCAACAAGCCATCATACATATAAGGTACACATTTGCATCATCAAAACTCATTCATGGCATCAATTAGGAAAAACCACAAATCTATAGGCATGCATCCTAATATTGGTAACCAACCAATCATCAAATCGCCAAAGCAAAACACCAAATGGCCAATTACAAATCCAAAACATCATAGGCATCATACCAAACTCAGGGAGTCCAAAACATCTCCCAAAAACACAACCTAGGTTCCCATTGCCAAATACCAAAAGCTAGTAATGTTGTAAAAATAGTCACCATACATGAGCTTTGCCTTCCCTTGGATTCTTAGCCTCCTTGTTGCCCTTAAAACACTTCAATTCTCTGCATTATTGGTTCAAGAAAGAGAGCGTAAGCACATTTGCTTAGTGAGGCATGCTCTAAAGAAACAACACAATAATGCACTATATAAAACACCTTTCAAAAAGGCCTTTTCATTCATAAACAACATTTCTCATGCAACAATGCATACACAACAAGCATCTCATGCTTCATTAACATTAACATGTCATATTGGCTTCCAAGTGATACCATAACCATTTTTCAACACAAAACACAATCGGATACACAGATTACAAGCGTTGTCCCATACGCTTCATACACACTACCAAACACACAAGGTGGAGTTTACCGGTACAATAACAACCCCTCAACACCCGTGATGGAGTTTAACGGTACTATCACAACCCCTCCACATCACTCATTGGTAGTTGTATAACATCACTAACGAGAACACGGGACACAAAACACAAGATCCACACATGGACTTTTAACCACCATTGTGATCTTAAACATCTAATTAGTGTACTTGGATGGAGTTTACGGTACCATTACAACCCCTCAACATCCAAGGCGACTTTATTCACAGTGCACCCAATCCTATAGCTGGCTAACTATATTCGATTCAAGTACTTAAAAACCAACACATCACTTGCCAATATACATCAAATGTCATCAACAATCCAATTTTTTAAAGCATTAATCAAAGCCATTAACCATCATGCATCACTATGCATCAAAACCACATTTATCAATATCAAACCAAGGATCTCTTATCTCAAGCATCCTTCAACACATGGCTTTCAAAACCAGCATTAATCATGCTAAAACATGCTTTCAAAACAGAATTTAAACATGCAAATTAAACACATTGCATCCAACCATCTCATGGTTCATCAAAGAGAGAGTTTCTCCGAAAACTTACTCTTGAGCTTAGTTAAGTTGCTTAGACTTAAACTAAGCTCCCAAAACCTTCAAACATTGGTTTCAAAGCTGAAAACCAATCTTCACTCACCAATTCCATTTCGCAAGCTTACCGAAACGCCGTTCAAGCCTCCGGATCAACACCACAAGGATCCGAAGATGTCTCCCCTGTTTAAAACACATCAAAGCAGAGGATCAATGCATCATCATGCATTAAAATCTTCAGCCATTACACCTAAACTTACTGCTCACATCAAATCTAACATTTCGGCTACCAAACACAACCGAAATCACTTCCAAACACATCCACAACATTACCCAGCCATGATCCATCACTTCTAAACATTCATAAACATCAATTAACATCCAAAAAGAGCCTAGACTTGTCCTTATACCTCCAGGAATAACAGAACACCAAGATCACCCCAAAAACGACCATTTTCACAAGTAAAAACTTAGGAAAATCAACCTATTCGGGTTTGCATTGATTAGAACTCAATTACACATCATTAAACATCCAAAATACTTTAAAAAGACATCTCAAAACAGAGCCCAAACATTCATTACGAATTTCTTCAAGATTAAATCCAAATCTTGAGTTTTAAGCCAAGATCAAGATCACAACATCAAAACCTTTTATAAAACATAATTTAAGGATTGAGAACTTGGGAATTTCAGTAAAGAACTGAGTATTTAGAGGAGAAGGGCATCCTTACCTCTAGATTTCTCCTTGATTTGTGTAAAAATCCCTTGAAATCCAATAAGCAAATGAAGAGGATTTGATGTAGAAAGGATTAGGAATCTTTTGATGATTGAAACCTCATCATTTAGTGTGAAAAGCAAAAGAAAAGATGCTGTGGAAATGTGTTTGGCTGAGGGAATTTTGAGAGAAAATTAGATGAGAAAGTTTTTAAGAAAGTTAGTTATGAAAAGCTAAATATTGTTTTCCATCACTTCTTTTAATTAATTAAACATTAACAAAATCATTAAAATTAAGAAAAATCTGGAGAAATCCTTCCTTTGGTAAATTAGCTCCTTAAAGATTCAAAGTTTCAATCCTTACAAAACAGTCACCATTGAACTTTTTAAAAATTACATTTTAGTCACTATTTCGAAATGTCACACTACCAAACCTTATTTTGAAAAATTGATTTCACCACTCTCTTATATATATATTAAAAGAGGATTTTTAGATATTTTCCCATATTTTTAATGCAACCCGAACTAGGCTTTCCCTAAAACCACCTTTTTATATTCGAACTAAAAATCAGACCGGTCCGGTTCAGACCCAAAACTTCCAAGCCCAAAATTGGGGTGTTACACATTCAAAGCAACTTCTCATTGAAAGCACATGTACCTCAATTCTATCTCATGCATTTAAACCAATGCAAATCTCATGGAAAAGCCAAACTCATGCTTGTAAAACCAAAGCATTTCATATACAAATCTCATATGCATTTCTCATAGCATAAATCATCTCATCAAAGGTACATGTGAATCAGAAACAATTTCATATTTTACATTGGCAGTTCACATCTCATTATTACTCGGATATGCAGACAACTCACTAGACACTTCCGGTGGCATCTACCATCACCGTACTCGCTCGTCTAGTAACATAATTTTCGGTGGCATCTACCATCACCGTACTCACATGGCAGTATCTCTCTTCGCCACAAAGCTTGGGTATTTCACCAAGTCCTACCCGATGGAATGCCTATCATCGGTTCTCTCCCTTTGGATTAAACCAAAGAGCACGTACGAATTTTTAGTTTATAGTGCACTCTCATCCTATTGATCGATCAATTATATCCGGCAAGTATCTCAACATCTATGCCAATATATTATGTCAAAACATCATCTCACCTACTATTTTTCATGCAACAATTCTCAAATCATTCTCATCTCATTTCAAAACCATAACATTAGCCATGCTTTCAACAAAGCTCAAATCTCAACCATGCAACATGTTATTTCATGAAATCATTTCAAGCATCATCCCATGCTACAAATCATGCATAAAAACAGTAGGAATTTATCTATCTCAAACCATGAGCATGTAAAAGCATTTTAGGGGCAACCACCACATTTAAGAGAGCAATCTAGCCAATACTTACTTCCGGACTTAGGAAGGTGTTTCAAACCTTTCCTAAATCCCCAAACCTTGATTCTTTGTCCCTCAAGGACTTCTAAAACCATACGCATTCACCGATTACGTTTTGCGTGCTTGTTGAAATGCTATCTAGGCTACTGGATTAACACCAAAGGCGTTCGAAGATGTCTCCCGTGTTTTTAACACATAAGATCAGAGGATTAATGCATCATCATGCATTGAAATCATCAGCCAGACACCTAAACTCGCTGCTCTACTCACAAACCACTTTCGGCTACCAAACACAACCGAAATCATCTCCAAACTCTTCCAAAACAAAGCCCAACCAAGATCTACCACTTCTAATCATTTTTAAACATCAATCAACAACAAAAATCACCACAACTCGTCATTATACCTCCAGCTATGACAGAACACCAAAACCACCCCAAAAACCATAATTCTAGCATGCAAAACTTAGGAACCCAAGCCTATTCAGGATAAGTTTGATAAAACCTCATTTATAACATCAAATAACATCCAAAATACATTAGAAAACAACCTCAAAACAAAGCCTAACCATCAACCACGAAAATCACCAAGATCTCTTCAAAAACCTTGAGTTTTAAGACAATTTCTTGTTTCTAACATTAAAGCAACTCACAAATCATTAACAAAGGATTGATAACTTGGGAATTTCAGTAAAGAACTGATCATTAGAGGAGAAGGATGAAGCTTACCTCTAATGGTTGATTTCTCCTTGATTTGGGCAAGTTTTCTTGAAAATCCAATATAGAAACAAGAGGTTTTAATGAGTAGAAGATTAGGAATAAAAAGGAATTAAAATCCAATCAAACGGGTTGAAAATCAGTAGCCAATTGATGGAGAAAGAGTGTTTGGCTTAAAATAATTTGAGAGAAAATAGGATGAGAGAAAATTGACGTAAAGTAGTTTTGATAAGTCAAAGGTAGTTTCCTTTTAATTAATCCTTGTTTTCCTTTAATTAAAACATTAATAAAATCACCCAAATTAAGAAGAAATCTGATTAAAAACATTTTGGTAAAATTTGCTCCTTAAAAATTGAAAGTTTCAATCCTTTACAAAACAGTCACTATTTAACTTTTGCAAAAACTACGATTTGGTCACTACACCGAAATGTAGTATGTCCAAACCTTACTTTGTAAAATTGATTTCACCATAATCATTCACATATTAAGTGAGGATTTTTAGATATTTTTAAAGCATCCCGAACTAGGTGTTCCCTAAAACTCCCGTTAAGATTCGAACCGTTTTCTGACCGGTCCGATTCGGACTCTAAAACATCTAGGACCAAATGGGTGTTACAACTTTCCACCTCTTAAGAAATTCCGTCCTCGATATTTACCTGGAGGAAAAAGGTAAGGAAAATGCTTCTTCGTGTCTTCCTTCCTTTCCCACGTGGCTTCCTCAACACCACGATGTCTCCAAAACACCTTAACCAGCTCAATGGTCTTGCCATGGAGAACCTTACTGTCCGAAACCAAAATCTCAACAGGTTCCTCATCATATGTCAAGTCTGAATTCAACTCAACTTCCTCCACATGCATAACATGCGAAGGATCCGATCTATACCTCCGAAGCATGGATACATGAAACACATTATGTATGATTTCTAACTCTTGAGGTAGCCTCAGCTTATAAGCAACATGACCCACACGTTCTATCACCTCATATGGTCTAATGTACCTCTGGCTCAACTTGCCCTTCTGGCCAAAACTCATCACCTTCTTCCAAGGTGAAACTTTTAAGAACACACGGTCACCCACCGCGAATTTTATCTCCTTACGCTTCAAATCCGCATAAGACTTTGGCCGATCCGATGCTTCCTTCAACCGCTCACAAATGAGCTTCACCTTCTCTGTGGTTCCTTTCAATAAAGCCGACATCGAGACCAACTTTTGTCCCGTTTCAGCCCAGCAAATAGGAGTTTTGCACTTCCTCCCGTACAAAGCTTCATAAGGTGTCATTTGAATACTTGCCTGGTAACTATTATTATAAACAGACTCCACCAAAGGCAAGTGCTTCTCCCAAGAGCCTTGAAACTCAATAACACAACACCTCAACATATCCTCAAGCACTTGTATAACACGCTTCGACTGTCCATCCGTCTGCGGATGATAAGAAGTACTGAAATTCAACCGCGTACCCAATGCTTGATTTAAACACTCCCAAAACCTTGTAGTGAACCTCGGATCTCTATCCAACACTATATATTTTGGTACGCCATACAAACGTACAATCTCAACAATGTACAACTCTGCAAGCTTATCCAAGGTGTACGTAGTATGCACAGGTAAGAAATGTGCACACTTCGTAAGGCGATCCACAATCACCCAAACAGAATTCTTCTTTGATGGTGATAGAGGCAAACCAGACACAAAGTCAATGGTAATCCTCTCCCATTTCCATTCAGGGATCCTCAATGGCTGCAACAACCCCGAAGGAAACTGATGCTCATCCTTAACCCCCTGACAAACCATGCACTTGCTCACATACTCAGCGACATCTTTCTTCAAACCAACCCAATAGTACTCATCCTTCAGATCACGGTACATCTTTGTACTACCATGGTGCATCGCAAAAGGACTACTATGAGCTTCGGTCAAAATAGTGCGCCTCAACTCAACATCATTCAGCACCACAATCCGACTTCCAAAACATAGAACATCATCATCATTAAAACAGAAATCTGATGGCCTATCCTCAGCAATATCCTGAACATGTGGCACCAAAGAATCATCCAACAGCTACTTATCCTTTATCAACTTGATTAAAGATGGTTTCACTTGCAATTCAGCAATGAGACCACCATCTCACGATATGCTCAAGCTAGCAAACATCGCCCTTAACTCCACTATCACTTTCC
This sequence comes from Hibiscus trionum, assembly GCA_030270665.1. NCBI lineage: Eukaryota > Viridiplantae > Streptophyta > Magnoliopsida > Malvales > Malvaceae > Hibiscus > Hibiscus trionum. Next base: position 17,596,894 of record BSYR01000010.1, read on the forward strand.
TGCTCAAAGCATCAGCCACAACATTGGCCTTCCCCGGATGATACTTGATCGTTAGATCGTAATCCTTAAGCAACTCCACCCATCGCCGTTGCGTAAGATTCAACTATTTCTAAGACATCAAATATTTCAAACTCTTGTGATCCGTGTACACAGTACACTTCACACCATAAAGATAATGTCTCCAGATCTTCAGAGCAAAAACCATCGCAGCTGACTCAATATCATGCGTATGATAATTGCGCTCATGCACTTTCAATTGTCGCAATGCATAAGCCACCATCTTACCCTCTTGCGTTAACACACACCCCAAACCAACATAGCATGCGTCACTATACACCACAAACTCTTTCCCTGATTCAGGTTGAACCAAGATACGAGCTTGCGTCAAAGCTGCTTTATGCTTCTCAAAAAAATTGCTGCCTCGCTTCCGTCCACTCATACTTAACATCTTTTTGCAACAACTTCGTTAAAGGGGCAACAATCTTCTAAAATCCATCCACAAACCTCCGGTAGTATCCTGCCAACCCAAGAAAACTACGGACTTCATGAACAGACTTAGGAGGCTTCCAATTCATCACCGCCTCAACTTTCTGGGGATCAACTCGAATCCCTTCAGCCGAAACCACATGACCAAGAAAAACAACTTCCTTTAGCCAAAACTCACATTTGCTCAGCTTAGCATAAATCTGATTTTCCAACAGCGCTTGCAAAACAATCCTCAAATGACCTTCATGCTCCTCCTCAGTACTAGAGTACATAAGGATATCGTCGATGAACACCATAACAAACTTGTCCAAGAATTCATGGAACACCCTATTCATCATATCCATGAAAGCGGCATGAGCATTCGTTAAGCCAAACGGCATCACAAGGAACTCATAATGCTCATACCTCGTTCTAAAGGCTGTTTTCGGCACATCCACATCCTTCACCTTTAACTGACAGTACCCTGACCTCAGATCAATCTTTGAAAACACAGCCGCTCCCCGAAACTGATCAAAAAGATCATCAATCCTCGGCAAAGGATACTTGTTCTTGACGGTCAACTTATTCAGCTGACGATAGTCGATGCACATTCTTATCGTGCCATCCTTCTTTTTCACAAACAAGACCGGTGCACCCCAAGGTGACACACTAGGCCGAATGAAGCCACGGTCAAGCAACTGCTGAAGTTGCGTCTTCAACTCCTTCAACTCTTTGGGTGCCATGCGATAGGGAGCAATGGACACCGAAGTTGTGTTCTCATACAGCTCAATTCCAAACTCAACCTCCCGACTAGGCGGCAAACCAGGTAATTCCTCCGGGAATACTCCAGGGAGCTCACACACGATCCTTATATCATGAACGCGCACCTCCTTTGAACCAGGATTCATAACAAAGGCTAGGTAAGCTTCACATCCTTGCCGTAACATCCGGCTCGCTTCCAATGTAGACACCACATTGGGAAGAATCTTAACATTTTCTCCCACCACCACCATCTCATAATCATCCGCAAGTTTCAACGAAACTCGCTTGCTTTCGAAGTCCACCACGGCTCTATGCTCAACAAGCCAATCCATGCCAAGTATTACATCAAAACCATAGAATGGCAATTTTATGAGATCAACAATAAAAACATGATCCTGCACCTTTAAGGGACATCTCCTATACAACCTCCTTGTTACAACCGTCTCACCAAAGGAACTAGTCACACGCATACCCACATCCAAAGACTCAACAGGGAAACCAAACATTTGAGCATATTCACACAATATATACGAGTGGGTAGATCCAGAATCAATCAAAGAAAGTAATGACAATGATTGCAAAGTAAAGGTACATGCGATCACGTCCGTGTCATTCCTTCCCTCACGGTGGGCATACACTCGAGCCTGACCACCACCCTTAGGTTGGACAGCCACAACATGCGCCACGTTCCTTCCACCATCATCCCTACGCTAAAAATTACCACGGCCGCACCCACGACCTCTCTGTGGCTCAGTTGCTCTCACCGGAGCCTATCCCTCTCTCAGTGACTGAGGACAATCTTTCTTCATATGCCCTCAGTTTCCACAATTCCAACATGTCTCAAGGTTACCCCAACACTCACCACCGTGTCTCCTACCACAACGGTTACACTCAGGAGTCCTCAAGAAAACATTAGGTCCTTGCCGATCTCTACCATGGTTACATCCCCCACATCTAGCATCATGGTGCGGCTTGCTATCATTATGCCTCTTGTTGCGATCTCTACCATAATTGCATTCTGCAGCTCACTTTCCAGACCTAGATCAACCCGCTCGGCTTGCCAAACCAAGGTTCAATTCAGTGTCCTTGGCTCTAGTGACCAAGATATCGAAATCTGTGTAATCAGCTGCAAGTATATAGGTCTTAACATCCGCTACCAGCCCATACCGGAACCGCTCGCACCTTTCCCTCTCGTTAGGAATTAGCTCAGATGCATATTGGCTAAGGCGAACAAACTGAATCTCATATTCAGCCACATACATGTTCCGTTGCATAAGAGACATAAACTCACTCTTCTTCTCGTCAAGGTAGCGAACTCCCAGATATTTTCGCTTGAACGCATTCAAGAAGAATTTCCAAGTCACCTCATCATCCTCCATTCCAGAGATAGTGGTCGTCCACCACGTATAAGCAGCACCATTCAGTAGTGACACAATGCATCCCAGTTTCTGCACATTGTTGCAGTTCAACTGACCAAGAATCCTCTTGGTTCTTTCCAACCAAGACTCAGATCCTTCCGGTGAAAAACCTCTGAACTCAGTCCCACCCAGACTGCGGAGACGCTCTAACGGCAATCTCACATTAGCAACATCATGAGGTGCAGCTCCATGAGCTCTTTCTACGGCCGCCTGGAAAGATCCAGCAGTAGCCTGTATCAACATGGTAATGTTAGGAGCAGCTTGCCCATGAACACCCTCGGGTCCAGCAACCCCAGCACCAACTCCAACAGCACCAGCCTCAACTCCACCACCACCAGGGGAGGAGGAGGTAAATCCTCAGCATTCTCTACGTTTTCATTCTAAGCCGTAGATCTAGTATTGATTCTCAGCTCTCTATGTGGCCCCAAAATAAAAACAATGCACTGACAAAATGCAATAAACGCAATTAGGCATAATAAGGTAAGTAATCCAAGTACTCAAGATCACTTTTAAAACCATTTCTTCTCATTAGTAATGATATGGCAATGGGATCCCCAACCACACTCCAAACATAGCATAGCACCACAAAATCACCTCAATTGAATCATACATCACTATTCATACATCATACTTTCACCGAAAAACCACCATCATGCATAATCACATACAACAACCACATACCAAGCCCCAATTATTCGATAACCTGGCTCTGATACAAACAAATGTAACCCCCTTAGCCCGGCCTAGACGCTCGACCCGAACTACGAAGATTACACGGGGAAAACCAAAGTGAACCCGGAAGTCAACCTTGATTAACGACCCTTTTTTATTATAATCTTGTCTAGATGCACGTTAAGCCTATGTGAATACTCACGAAACATGGAAGAGAGAGGCACAACGATCGGATAACATTTAGGGACTCAATTGCTTAAATTACGTGTTTAGGGACCAAAATGTAATTTTTTGAAATTAGAAGGACTTAACTGATTTTAGGTTTACCAATCTGAAATTAATCATTTTACATGCTTCTCTGTCAAGTTTCAGCTTAAAAAGACATCCCAAGCTCAAGCAATTGCATCCACAACATTTAGGACTAAAATGTAAAGAATGGAAACTTAAAACAATTCAAACCAGCATCCAACGGTCAACTGTATCGGAACGCTTACCCACCGTACCAAATGCCCGTATCGAAACGGTGTTGACCGTTTCGGTACTCGGGTATGTTTCGAGACCAGTATCGAAATAGACTTCACCAGTAGCCAAACAGTTTCGAAACAGCTTCACCCGTTCCGAACCACCAAGGCCATTACAAGCCCCATTTCAGAACAGGCGAGGGTGTTTCGATACACCTTGCCTAGTGACAACAGAAATGGCTGGTTTTTTACATTTTAGGCCATTCAAAACACTTCAATGAGCATCAAAACATACCAGCAACTCATTTAGCCACTAAGGAACATATTTAAGACCCCTAAACTAGAGCATGGCATTCAACACAAAAGCACACAATCTAGAGGCATGCTCCCTAGTCTCAAAACCAATATAAGAAACCAAACCTCAAAACAACCATTGAGGATCGTTTACAACCCTTAAATGCCAACATAAACCTTCCACAAACTTAGGGAGTTCAACCATATCTCCCAAATACAACCTTGGTTTCCCACTGCCATATATCAAAACTAAAGTGTATAAAAACATCACTATACATGAGCTTTGCACTTCCTTGGATGTTCCTATCCTTCTTGATTCCCGAAAACACCTCAATTATCTGCATTATTTGTAAAAGAGAGCGTAAGCACAATTGCTTAGTGAGGCATGCTCTAAAGAAAACCAACACAATAATGCATTTCTCGAAAACACTTTCTCAAAACCTTTTCCTACAACATGCTCATTCTATCTCATGCTTGAAAACCATTCAAAGCAACTTCTCATTGAAAGCACATGTACCTCAATTCTATCTCATGCATTTAAACCAATGCAAATCTCATGGCAAAGCCAAACTCATGCTTGTAAAACCAAAGCATTTCATATACAAATCTCATATGCATTTCTCATAGCATAAATCATCTCATCAAAGGTACATGTGAATCAAAAACAATTTCATATTTTATATTGGCAGTTCACATCTCATTATTACTCGGATATGCAGACAACTCACTAGACACTTCCGGTGGCATCTACCATCACCGTACTCGCTCGTCTAGTAACATAATTTCCGGTGGCATCTACCATCACCGTACTCACATGGCGGTATCTCTCTTCGCCATAAAGCTTGGGTATTTCACCAAGTCCTACCCGATGGAATGCCCATCATCGGTTCTCTCCCTTTGTATTAAACCAAAGAGCACGTACAAATTTTTAGTTTATAGTGCACTCTCATCCTATTGATCGATCAATTATATCCGGCAAGCATCTCAACATCTATGCCAATATATTATGTCAAAACATCATCTCACCTACTGTTTTTCATGCAACAATTCTCAAAGCATTCTCATCTCATTTCAAAACCATAACATTAGCCATGCTTTAAACAAAGCTCAAATCTCAACCATGCAACAAGTTATTTCATGAAATCATTTCAAGCTGATCCCATGCTACAAATCATGCATAAAAACAGTAGGAATTTATCTCTCTCAAACCATGAGCATGTAAAAGAATTTTAGGGGCAACCACCACATTTAAGAGAGCAATCTAGCCAATACTTACTTCCGGACTTAGGAAGGTGTTTCAAACATTTCCTAAATCCCCAATCCTTGATTCTTTGTCCCTCGAGGACTTCTAAAACCATACGCATTCATCGATTACGTTTTGCGTGCTTGTTGAAATGCTATCTAGGCTCCCGGATTAACACCAAAGGCGTTCGAAGATGTCTCCCGTGTTTTTAACACATAAGATCAGAGGATTAATGCATCATCATGCATTGAAATCATCAACCACACACCTAAACTCGCTGCTCTACTCACAAACCACTTTCGGCTACCAAACATAACCGAAATCATCTCCAAATTCTTCCAAAACAAAGCCCAACCAAGATCTACCACTTCTAATCATTTCTAAACATCAATCAACAACAAAAATCACCAAAAACTCGTCATTATACCTCCAGCTGTGACAGAACACCAAAACCACCCCAAAAACCATCATTCTAGCATGCAAAACTTAGGAACCCAAGCCTATTCAGGATATGTTTGATAAAACCTCATTTATAACATCAAATAACATCCAAAATACATTAGAAAACAACCTCAAAACAAAGCCTAACCATCAACCACGAAAATCACCAAGATCTCTTAAAAAACCTTGAGTTTTAAGACAATTTCTTGTTTCTAACATTAAAGCAACTCAAAAATCATTATCAAAGGATTGATAACTTGGGAATTTCAGTAAAGAACTGATCATTAGAGGAGAAGGACGAAGCTTACCTCTAATGGTTGATTTCTCCTTGATTTGGGCAAGTTTTCTTGAAAATCCAATGTAGAAACAAGAGGTTTTGATGAGGAGAAGATTAGGAATCAAAAAGGAATTAAAATCCAATCAAAAGGGTTGAAAATCAGTAGCCAATTGATGGAGAAAGAGTGTTTGGCTGAAAAGAATTTGAGAGAAAATAGGATGAGAGGAAATTGACGTAAAGTAGTTGTGATAAGTCAAAGGTAGTTTCCTTTTAATTAATCCTTGTTTTTCCTTTAATTAAAACATTAATAAAATCACCCAAATTAATAAGAAATCTGATTAAAAACATTTTGGTAAAATTAGCTCCTTAAATATTCAAACTTTCAATCCTTTACAAAACTGTCACTATTTAACTTTTGCAAAAACTTTGATTTGGTCACTACATCGAAATATAGTATTTCCAAACCTTATTTTGTAAAATTAATTTCACCATAATCATTCACATATTAAATGAGGATTTTTAGATATTTTTCCATATTTTTAAAGCATCCCGAACTAGGTGTTCCCTAAAACTCCCTTTAAGATTCGAACCGTTCTTTGACAGGTCCGATTCGGACTCTAAAACATCTAGGCCCAAATTTGGGGTGTTACAAAATATCAATACAAACATACATAGATTAGGCATTCAATTGATTCCAAACACATGTTAGGGACCGATATGTAATTTTAAGAAGTTACAGAGGCATTAACTAATTTTAAGTTACCATCCTTTAATTAGTCATATTACATGCCACTATGTCAAATCTCGGCTCAAATCAATCATTAAAGCTCATTTAATTGCATGCAAAACATTCAGGGACTAAAATGTAAAGAAACAGAACTTCAAACGAATCCGATTAACTAACATAACAGCTTTGTGTATCGATAAACTCAGCCTTGTATCAATAAACCTTGTTTCGGAACAACTCTAGGTGTTTCGAAACATGAGCCTATTTCGACACGGTCTCCAAGATGTATCAAAACAAAAAAGTTCCAGTGGCCAACTTAACCGAGCCTGCTTCGATACACCCTTTCCTATTTCGAAACTCCATGCCTATTTCAAGCTCACCGTTCCGATATAGCCTTAGGCGTATCGAAACATCTGAGCATGTAATGTCACATTTTGTTGGTTTTTCACACTTTCATGCACCCATAACCACTCAAGCATGCTTCCAACATATATATAACATATCCAACCATCAAACCTCAATCATTCATGGCATATTCAACATCATATAAAGGCAATTTGCATCAAAGGTAAAGTATAGGCATGCAACCTAGTAAACAAGCCAATCAAGATACCAAAATGCATAGCAAAGCACAAACTAATAACCAAATGCCATTTACAAGTATAAAACAACAATGAACACTTGCTCAAATAGGGAGTTTGCACAAACATCCCAAAAACACAACGAATCCCCCTTATTACTTATAGTCTAAACCGAAACATACATTCTCAATTGAAGTCTCTTGTGATCCCTTTCTCCACGCTACCTTTCTGATCCTCAATTCACTATATTGATTAACAAAATAGAGCGTAAGCACACAACGCTTAGTGAGGAGTGCTAAAAAACAAAACATCGTCAATGTATTAAAACCATTTTCCAAGTCCACATTGAAATATCATTTCAATTAACTTAAATCATCATTTGGAAACCATCATGCCTTTAAAACCATGCACTTTTCTTAATCAAAAATCAGCATAATAAACCTTATGCAACATGTATCATGAATCAACATCAAGTCCCATTGCTAACACTCAATTTAAGCCTTCCCATGCATAACTACCATATGCAAAGTTTAAAGAGTAAAACATGTATAAATCACAATATACATCATAAACCATCTCATGATACATCATCAATTATATCGGCTTACAAGTGATCATTAAACAAGTTCATTTCTCGAAACAACATATAGGATACACGAATTCAACAAGTGTTCACACAACACTTCAAGCCATCTCAACCGAAATTTAGTACAATCACATTTAAGTTGTACAGTAACCACCAACAGTTAGACGCTTAACCCACTAACGAGAGATGTGATACCAACCTCCTCGATCACTTGGGTACTTGAACGGAGACACAAGACACCAACCCCTCGACATCCAATGTGACTTTTTTTAATGTACACAATCCTATAGCCGACTAAGTATATCCGATATCATTTATAAACCATTTTCACAACATCACTTGCCAATATAAGTCATATTTAACCACATACCTCACTGTTTTCAAAGCATAATCAATAAATCATATTCCAAAGCATTAAATTGTGCATTAAATCACAAGTATAAAATGTATACTTACAAGGATCACTTACCATATGCATCCTTCATCATCACATCATCAAAAATAGTAAGCTACTTACTTTAAACATGCTTTAACAGTAGATAACATGCATCCAAAACCATGTGCACATAAACCATTTCATAATAGCACAAATGAGAGAGAAATTCCTTATACTTACTTCCGAACCAAGACAAGCGTTTCAAGCTTAAATCTAAGTTCCCAAAACCACCTTTAAAACATTTCAAACCTGAAATCCATGTTCTCACTCACCGAGACGCGAAACCTTTATTAGCCGATGCGAAAGTAAGCGTCTGAAGCTCGCAAAACCTCACCGGTTGTTTATGAAACGTTCTCCCCTATTTTAACCATATAAGAACAAAGGATTAATGCATCTCAATGCATTCAAAACTCCAGCAAGAAATCCTACAACATTGCCTTGCCCAAAACCACCAAAATGCCCATCTGAAACAACCGAAAAATCATCGATTACTCTACAAACTCAACTTTACCAAATTCGAATGATTCCAACCATTTATAATCATTGAATAACATCCAAAGTCATCCAATTATCAACCTAATACCTCCAGCATTCCAAAAATCACATTAGCACCACAAAAACCCATTCTAACAACCTAATCAACTAGAGATCCAGATAGTTTCTAGATTACCATGCTTAAATCTCAATCTTAACATTAATAAACTTCCAAAACCTGATTAAAATCAATCATAAACCAGCTAAAACATAATTATTACGAAAATTACACAAAACATCATTTAAAGCTTGATTTAACCATTTTCTTCAAATCAATCATGAAACCTTGTTAAGAAACATAATTAAAGAGCCAAATACTTGGGAATTTCATTAAAGAACCTTGATTATAGGAGAAGCATGAAAATTACCTATAATACCTTGATATTCCTTCAATTGACAAGATTTGATTGAAAATCTTCAAGAATCCATTTAAACAAGTTGGGGAAACTCTATGGAAATCTTTTGGAAATCAAAGTAAAATGAAAAGGAAAATATCTCTGGAAGTTTTGAAAGAAAATGGGTTGTTGGCTGACGAGTAAAGAGAGAAATGGAAGTTACGTCAAAATAAGTTTGTAAAGCTTAATTCCCTTTTTAATCAAAAATCTTTTTAATCTTTTTAAATTGAACACATTTAAAAATTGTCAAATTAAGAGAATAGCTGATTATACTTGCACTAGCTCCCTAAAGATTCTAAGTTTTGGCCATTAAAAATAGTTTTTCCATTTTTTTTACGATTTAATCACCACACTGAAATGTCCACCTTCCAAATGTCATTTTCCAAAATTGACTTCACCAAACCCTTATATACATTTAAAAGGGATTTTAGAAATTTTCTCATGTTTTTATCATTTAACGCCCCAGTTTTTGGGCTATAGGTGTTTTGCAAGTCGGGTTGGATCGGTGGAACCAGTTTCGGTTGTTCAAACCGAAAAAGGTGGTTTAGGGAAATCAAAGTATAAAAATATGATAAAAATTCCAAAAATTCTCTAAAATTATATTTAAGAAGTTGGTTAAATCAATTTTACAAAATGGGGTTTCGAAGGTAAACATTTTGGCAGTGACCAAAATGTTAAGATTTAAAAGTTGGGAAAATTAGTTTTTCAAGAAGAGTCAAAATCTTTGGCAATAATACCTTTTCCCTAATTTGGCATGTGTTTTAAATGGTTTATAAAGTAATTAAAGTGGCTTTGATTAACTAAATTAGAAAGTTAGTTAATCGGTTAAAATATTTTTCACGATCATTTTCATTTCTCTTCTTCACTTCGGCAAAACATTTTCCATTTTCTCTCAAACCCTCTCTTGATTTTCTTCACTCTCAAACCCTCTCTTGATTTCCAACTTTATCATTGTGATTTCTCTCAAAATTCTCCAAGTTTCTTTCAAGATAATCTTGCCAAATTGGAGAAGAAGCAAAGATGGGAGGTAAATTTCGTGCTAACCCTCTAATCTAGGCTCTTAAATGAATTTCCTAAGATATTTGGCTCTTTATTAATGTTTTTATTAAGTTTTTGTTGTTAGTTAGATAATAAATTGAAATCTTGATAGAAAAGTGATTTAAAATGTGATTTTCGGAGTTGTAATGGTTGGGCTTGTTTAAGATGATTTCTAAATGAATTTTGAAAGGTTTTTGGTGTTGAAGTGGAGTCTTAATCATAGAGATCCCGAAATCCTTGAGATCTTTGGCTTTTGAAGTGTTTTTGGTTGGGTTTTTGGGGTGTTCTTGTAGAATCCAAGTTGCTGGAGGTATAAGGATGGTTTTAGGTTGTTATCAGATGTTGATTAATGCCTAAAACGTGTTAGATGTGCTGGGTAATGGCTGGGCTGAGGTTAGAGGTCAATTGATTGAGTTTTCGGTTGTTTCGGATGGGTGATTTGGTGCTTTAGAGCAGGGCTGCGGGATTTCTTTTGAGTGCTGGTGTTTTGGATGCATTTTAATGCATTGATCCTCTATTTTAATGTGTTGAAAATAGGGGAAAGTAATTCAGAATCAAACGAAGTGGTTTTGGAGGCTCCGGACGATAGATAGTTGTGTCGGCAAGTGTGTTTTCGCTGGTCGGTGAGTGGAAATTGGTTTTCCTGCGTGGAAACATTTTAGAAAAGGGTTTGGGAACTTAGTAAGAGCTTAAAACGCTTTACTAAGTTCGGAAGTACGTAAAGTGAATTTTACTCTCGGATTGTGCTAGTTTGAGCCATTGGTTGCACTTGATTTTAGATGCATTCACCTACTATTTTAAAGAATGTTTTGAATGTATAAAAAGTGGTTTTGTGTGCATTGATAATGATTATGGTTTTGAGAAATCCTCACCAAGCTCGAATGCTTATGCCCTCTTTGTTCATCAATGAAGACAATTAGGCATTTGCAGGCAGCATCTACAAGGGATTCTCCCAAGACAAATTTAAAAGTATGTTAAGCTTTTGAACTATTGTAATAAAGGCAATGGGGGTGTCCAATGCTACGATTGTTATTGATTTGGTATTTTCTAGTTTTGTGCAAGTTTGAGATGCATATTTTGATATGTAAATGGCCTCTAAGCTTTGGTTTTTGCTTGGTTTTGGAATTTAACCTCTTGGTGCTTTTAACTTTTAGGAAGCATGCCTTTAGTGCTCTTTTCATTGTGAATGATGCTATGATGATACCCTTGCTTCGTATGATTAGTGTTTGATGTATATTTAAGTTGCTAATATGTTTGGACATGTATCGGGATGGTTTCAGATGGTTTAAATTCAGTTAAAACAGCTTTTAAAAACTTTGCAGGCCCAGGTGTTTCGAAACACCCTTGCATGTTTCAAAACGGTGGCTTGAAATGGCCTTGGTGTTTCGTAATAGTGAGGCATGTTCCAAAACATTTTGCCTCTATGAACCATCATTCTGAAACACGTCTTGAGGGGTTTTGAAATGAACCCGCGTATAAGAACAGTTATCTATGTTTTGAAACGATCATTCCAATACAAGAATCCTTGTTCTGAAACGTCTGACCGTTAGTGCATTTTTTGAATTATTCAGAGTTGTTGATTCTTACGTTTTGGTCCTTGTTTGCCTTGTATGCAATTGGATGGGTTCTAGAGGTTCCTTTGAGCTAAAATTTCACCGAGAAGCATGTAATAAACCTAATTAGAGAATGATAACCCGAACTTGGTAGTAACCCTCCTAATTTGTCAAATTTACAAAATGTTCACTAAACCCTAAATTGTCTATAACTAATAGGCGATTGTGATGATATTTTATCCGCTGCTTGTGTGCGTACACATAGGAACCTAAGTTGCATATATACAAGATAAAAAGAAAAAAAAGGGTCGTTTACTGAGGTAAACCTTCCCAGTTTACTTCTATATTCCTCGTGTGATCCGTTTGATTCGGTCTATCGTCCAGGCCAGGTCGAGAGGGTTATATTTGGTGGTAACAGAGCCAGGTTACGAAAGGTTGGGATGATGGTAAGTTGTTGGTAAGTACATGTGAAGTGAATATGTGTTTTTGGTGAAGTATATTTTAACCGGTGAATGTTAAAGCATGATAATGTTAAGTATGTGATCTTGATGTGATATATATGATGATTGAAATGAATGTGAGTTGTTCTATGATGTTTGATTGGGCTGAATTTTGATGCTTGTAATGCATGATGGTTGTGACATACTTGTCGTATGTTTTGTGCTATGTTGAGGGGGGGGGGGAGAATTGGGATGCCCATTGCCTAATTACCTAGTGGAATGTTTTAAGTTGAAATAAAAGTCTTGGATCCTTGCTTGGAGCTGGCATGAGCAATTTTTTTGTTTGTTTTGTTAGTTTTTATCATGCCCTTAGTAATAATAGCACAATAAACCGATGAGAGAGTAGCGATCTGGAATGATTGTTGTTGCCTTTGGGTAATGAATAAAGGAGTGTGTAAAGTCTCCCGGGGGCTAAACGCCTCGAAGTTCCTCGATCTAGGTAAAACCTGAGCTAGTTCGATAAGTGTTGGATGGCATGGTGCCTGGAATAAAGGTGATGTTTAGAGCTTGTGAAGCTGTTAATGCTAAAGTGCATGTGATTGTACTAGCTGGTGGATGTTTGTGAGCTGCGGTTAGCGCTTACGTAATTTGAGTAGAAGTTGAACTTGAGGGTTGTCACCGGAGGTATCCAAGGAGTGGATGACATGTATGAATGAGATTATGGAATAAATGGAGTGTACTGATGCCCATAGCGTAAAGATGAGTTGTATCTCGGTTATATAGAGATGTGTATATGTTGGGTTTTTCGGTGCTCGAATCAATCAACCGTTCTTGCTCGCCAAGTGGTGGAGAGGTGAATTTTTGGGTGGAAGGGTTTAGGAAGCTAGAAAGAATAATGACACGATAATTTATAGTGGTTCAACTCCTCAACCGAGTCTACATCCACTACCTTAGCTTCCTACTAAGGATTTCACAATCAATTCACTAATTGATTCGTCCCCTTTTCTAGGATCAGGAGGAAACCCTTTACACCCTCGAAGCTTTCTACCCAGAGCTTGAAGGAACCCCTCTCTTACAAAGAGATAAACAAAACAAACTTAAAACCTCTCAATAGGCGTTTGTTTGCACAATTAAGCTCTCACCCAAAAACCTAAACACTTGAGCAAATTTAACAATGTAAGCTCACAAGTGTTGTCTAAGCAAAGAATGAACATTTAAGCACTAGACAAGGTTTTTCACTCATAATGTTGTAACAATTGAAGCTCTTGTTGATCTTGATGCTTGGAGGTCCATTTTATACTCCAAATTGAGTTTCTAGCCGTTTATGGCCGTTGGGGATGTTTCATAGCCGTTGGGGATACAAAATAGCCGTTTATTTCCTACAAAATGCAGTTCAGCAGCTTAGTGTATCGATACACTCTCCACTGTATCGAAACGGTCTTGAAATCAGATATAGCCGTTAGGCTCTTCAGCTGATGCGTATCGATACGCTTGCCTGGCGTATCGGTACGGTCCTGCAAAGTCAAATGACCGTTGGGAATGACCGTTAGGCGTATCGGTACGCGATACAACCGTATCGGTACGCGACTAGCCGTTGGGATATTTTCAAATCACACCGTATCGATACGTCTAGGCGTATCGATACATGTTTTAGCTACTGGAATCCTTGTAGTTTGAAAACCCTAAGGTGTATCGATACACTCTCCACTGTATCGATACTGTCACTTAAAATGCTCGGTTTTGACTACTTTAAATGTACTTTTAAGTCTATTCCAGAGCTTTAAAAACCCTAAAACATATTTTCAAGTTGTTTTTGACTAAAAACATATTTTAAAATCTTTCCATTTTAGTCCAAAACATTTTTCAAATATTATATCAAAACCTCAGTTCTACAATCTCCCCCTGTAACCCCCTTAACCCGGCCTAGACGGTTGACCCGAATTAAGAAAGTCACACGGGGAAAACCAAAGTCAACCCGAAAGTCAACCTTGATTAACGACCCTTTTTTTTCTTTTTAAACTTGTCTAGATGCACATTAAGCCTAATTGTGATCACACAAACATCATACCAAAAGATCACAAACATCAGAGATCAAACAGGGACTCAATTGAACAATTTACAACTTTAGGGACCAAATTGTAAATTCTGATAATTATAAGGACTTAATCCAAATTGAAGTTACCAACTTGAAATTAATCAGGTTTCATGCTTCTCTGTGAAATTTCAGCTCAAAAGGACTTCCCAAACTCATACAATTGCACAAACAAGTTTCAGGACCAAAACGCAAACAATTCAAAACATATAACTGCCAATGTCAGTCCCCAACGGTCGACTGTTCCGAAACGGGAGACAGCCCGTTCCGAAACGCGGGGCCGTTCCGAAACAGGCATAGCATGTTTCGAAACGGGGGTCTGGCAGAGGCTTTTCCGTTTCGGAACGGCCCTTCCCGTTTCGGACGCCTGGGCACAATTAAGGCACCCGTTCCGAAACGGTAGGTGCTGTTCCGAAACACCCTGCCTAGATTACTCCAAAACTCAACTTTAAACATGCAATTACACAACCAATCATGCTCCAAATGCTACCAAACTTTACCAGCATGCAATTCAACATATATACAACATATTAGCATCATCAATTCAGCCAATCATCAACATATGCAAAAAGCCCCAATTCTATAGGCATGCTTCCTACACAAGCTAGCTATTCAACACCAAACTTCCAAAACAAGCATATAAGGTTCCAATTCAAAAGCCAGCAAACACATCAACATTTAACATACTTAGGGAGTCTCCAACACCTCCCAAAACATACACATTGGTCCCCCATTGCCAAATCACACAAAAGCTAAAATGTACTTATAAAACCTTCATACATTGAGCTTCACTTGAACTTGATTGCTTGCCCTTTCTTGCTGCCCTCAAGGTACTCTAATGCTCTGCATTATTGAATTAAGAAAACGTAGAGAGCGTAAGCAAAAGCTTAGTGAGGCATGCTCAATAAAAACAATTCAATAATGCAATTAAAACCATTTATAAATCATGCTTAGAGTCAACCTTTGCACATGCTCAAAGCATACTTTAAAACAAGCAATCTCATGCTTCATATCATATATTAAAACAAGCATCTCATGCTTCTTATATACTTAACATGTCATATTGGCTCAAGTGATACATTTCATTTCTTAAAACAAGTTCATCAACTTCCCAAGGACTTTTAAACACCTTGGCCATGGACTTTTAAACACCATGAAGTATCACATCAAGGACTTTTAAACACCTTGATCCCAAGGACTTTTAAACACCTTGGCCATGGACTTTTAAACACCATGAAGTATCTCATCAAGGACTTTTAAACACCTTGATCCCAAGGACTTTTAAACACCTTGGCCTATGGACTTTTAAACACCATAGAAAAGGATCACCTAAGGACTTTTAACCACCTTAGTGTCCATAACATGAACCATCCAAGGACTTTTAACCACCTTGATGTTCATAAGTAACAAGGCTCACTCAAGGACTTTTAACCACCTTAGTGACCTTAACATTTAAAAACATCACTTGCCAATATACATCATTTTCATCACTTACATCACTGTTTTAAAGCATAAAACCAAGCCATATTCATCATGCATTTAAAAGCATTAAACCACATCATTTCAATGTACAAAAGCAAGGAACTCCTACCTAGAGTTACCTTCAACATATGGCTTACATCATCAGCAAAAAACCATGCTAAAACATGCTTCCAAAACAGTATGTAAAACATGCAAATTATCATTTCGCATCACAACAAAATCATGGCCACCACTAGAGAGAAATTCCGAAAACTTACACTCGAGCTTAGCGAAGTTGTTTAGACTTAAACTAAGCTCCCAAGACATTGGTTTCAAAGCCGAAAACCCAATTTCACTCACCGATTCCACTTCGCCACTTGCCGAAGCACGAATTCAAGCTTCCGGATCAACAACTCTTGGATCCAAAGATGCCTCCCCTGATTAAACACATTAAAGCAGAGGTTTAATGCATCATCAAGCATCAAAAGCTTCAATGAAAGCACTCAAACTCGATGCTCTCATTCATACACCAATTTCGGCCACCAAACACAACCGAAATTGCATCAAAACCACTTCTCAACAAAGCCCAGCCATAAACCAGCAAAACCTAACATCCATCATCACCATAAAACATCTAAAAACAACTTACAAACATCCTTATACCTCCAGCAACAACAGATCCACAAGATCACCACAAAAACATCCAAGAAACATAAGCTAAACTTAGGAAACTCAACCTATCCGGGATTGCATCAATCAAAACTCATTTCCTTATCAATTTAGAGTTCATTTAACATCAAAAACACATCTCGAATCACAGATCAATCGGATCTAACGAAAATCATGAAAAATCATCAAATCTTGCATTTTAAGCCAAGATACAATTCCAAACTCAAAAGCCTTTAATTAAACATCAATCAAGAGTTGATAACTTGGGAATTTCAGTAAAGAACTGATAGTTTAGAGGAGAAGGACGTTCTTACCTCCAAACTTGTGATTCTCCACTTTTTGGAATGAAAATCCTTGTTGAAACACTTAGAAATTGAAGAGGTTTGAAGATACAATGATTTGGAATCAAATGAGAGTTGAATGGAGGGATTTAGGTGAAGAAATCAGATCCAATTCTCTGGAAAAGTAGTGTTTGGTTTGAGAGAAAATGAGAGAAAGAAAGTTTAGCAAAGTTGGTTACAAAATCCAAAAATAGCCAAAATGGCTTCCCTCCAATTTTAATAACCTTTAAAATCAGATTTTAGACTTAAAATATCTTAGAAAAATCTGGAGAAATCATCTTTGGATTAATAGCTCCTTAAAGATTCAAAGTTTCAACTCTTTATAAAACAGTCACCAAACTTTCGAAATTTACATTTTGGTCACTAACCAAAATGTCATACTTCCAAAACCCATTTTTCAAAATTGATTTCACAGTTCACTTAATTATATTAAAAGATGATTTTAGAACATTTTTCCATATTTTTAATGCAACCCGAACTAGGCTTTCCTAATTTTACCTCTTAAGATTCGAACAGGACTTTGACCAAACCGGTCAACGCCCAAAACTTCTAAGCCCAAAACCGGGGCGTTACAACTCTCCCCCCCTTAAGAAATTTCGTCCTCGAAATTTACCTGAAGGAAAGAGATAAGGAAACTGCTTCAGCATATCTTCCTTCCGCTCCCACGTGGCTTCCTCAACACCGCGATGCTTCCACAGCACCTTCACCAACTCAATGGTCTTGCCACGAAGAACCTTGTTATCCGAATCCAGAACCTTCACCGGTTCCTCATCATAGGTCAAATCCGGATTCAAAACCACTTCCTCCACAGACATCACATGCGAAGGATCAGATCTATACTTCCGGAGCATAGAAACATGAAACACATCATGAATCTTCTCCAACTCCTGAGGTAACCTCAACCGATACGCAACAGGACCCACACGCTCAACCACCTCATATGGTCCAATGTATCTAGGGCTCAACTTGCCCTTCCGGCCAAACCGCATCACCTTCTTCCAAGGCGAAACCTTCAAGAACACACGGTCACCCACCGCATACTCTATCTCCTTACGCTTCAAATCCGCGTAAGACTTCTGCCGATCAGAAGCAGCCTTTAACCGTTCACAAATGAGCTTCACCTTCTCTGTGGTCCCTTTCAACAAAGCCGGCATCGAAACCAACTTTTGACCAGTTTCAGCCCAACAAAGAGGAGTCCTACACTTCCTCCCGTACAAAGCCTCATAAGGTGCCATCTGAATGCTCGCCTGATAACTGTTGTTATAAGCAAACTCAACCAAAGGCAGATGCTTCTCCCAAGAACCTTGGAACTCACTCACGCAGCACCTCAACATATCCTCCAAAACCTGGATAACTCGCTCAGACTGACCATCCGACTGAGGATGATAGGATGTACTGAAATGCAACCTTGTACCCAGAGCTTGATGCAAACACTGCCAGAACCGTGATGTGAACCTCGGATCCCTATCCGACACAATCGACTTAGGCACACCATGCAGCCTCACAATCTCAGCAATGTACAGTTCTGCCAGCTTATCCAAAGAAAACGTGGTACGCACAGGCAAGAAATGCGCACACTTCGTCAGGCGATCCACAATCACCCAGACCGAATTCTTTCTCGATGGAGACAAAGGTAAACCAGATACAAAATCCATGGTAACCCTCTCCCACTTCCATTCAGGGATTTTCAACGGTTGCAACAAACCAGAAGGAAACTGATGCTCAGCCTTAACTCGCTGACACACCAAACACTTGCTCACGAACTCCGCAACATCCTTCTTCAAACCAACCCAATAGTACTCGTCACGAAGATCACGATACATCTTAGTACTACCAGGATGCATAGCAAAAGGACTACTATGACCTTCAGTCAGAATAGCACGCCTCAACTCAGCATCATTGGGCACTACTATCCGACTCCCAAAACACAGCACACCATCATCATTGAAACAGAAATCCGAAGGTCTACCCTCCGCGATATCCTGAACATGAGATACCAAGGAATCATCCAACAACTGCTTATCCTTGATCAACTGAACCAAAGATGGCTTCACTTGTAACTCAGCCACAAGACCACCA
The DNA here is from genome assembly GCA_030270665.1 of Hibiscus trionum. Taxonomy (NCBI): domain Eukaryota; kingdom Viridiplantae; phylum Streptophyta; class Magnoliopsida; order Malvales; family Malvaceae; genus Hibiscus; species Hibiscus trionum. The sequence goes on from BSYR01000010.1 coordinate 17,615,859, forward strand.
TCTCGCGATATGCTCAAGCTAGCAAACATGGCTCTCAACTCAACAGCTACCTTCCTACTCAAGGCATCAGCAACAACATTAGCTTTTCCAGGATGATACTCAATCGTCAGATCATAATCCTTGAGCAACTCCAACCAACGCCGCTGCCTAAGATTCAACTCCTTCTGAGACATCAGATACCTCAAACTCTTGTGATCCGTGTACACAGTACACTTCTCACCATACAGATAATGTCTCCAAATCTTCAGAGCAAAAACCACTGCAGCCAGCTCAATATCATGCGTAGGGTAATTGCGCTCATGCACTTTCAACTGCCGCGATGCATAAGCCACCACCTTACCCTCCTGCATTAGCACACACCCCAAACCAACATAGGATGCATCACTGTAAACCACAAACTCTTTCCCTGATTCAGGCTGAATCAAGATAGGAGCCTGCGTCAAAGCCGCCTTCAGCTTCTCAAAAGCCTGCTGTCTCGCTTCTGTCCACTCATACTTAACATCCTTCTGCAACAGCTTCGTCAAAAGAGCAGCAATCTTGGAAAACCCATCCACAAACCTTCGGTAGTATCCCGCCAAACCAAGGAAACTACGGACCTCATGAACAGACTTAGGAACCTTCCAGCTCATCACCGCCTCAATCTTCTGAGGATCAACACGAATCCCCTCAGCTGAGACCACATGCCCAAGAAAAACCACCTCTCTTAACCAGAACTCACACTTGCTCAGCTTAGCATAAAGCTGATTCTCCAACAAAGCTTGCAAAACAATCCTCAAATGCTCTTCATGCTCCTCCTCAGTACGCGAGTACACGAGGATATCATCAATGAACACCACAACAAACTTGTCCAGGTATTCATGAAACACACAATTCATCATGTCCATGAAAGCAGCAGGAGCATTTGTCAACCCAAACGGCATCACAAGAAACTCATAATGCCCATACCTTGTCCTGAAAGCTGTCTTAGGCACATCCACATCTTTCACCTTCAACTGATAATACCCTGACCTCAAGTCAATCTTAGAGAACACAGCAGCTCCCCGAAATTGATCAAAGAGATCATCAATCCTCGGCAAAGGATACCGATTCTTGATAGTCAACTTGTTCAGCTGACGGTAATCAATGCACATCCTCATAGTGCCATCCTTCTTCTTCACAAACAAGACCGGTGCTCCCCAAGGTGACACACTCGGCCGGATGAAACCACGATCAAGCAACTCTTGCAACTGCGTCTTCAGCTCCTTCAGCTCCTTAGGTGCCATTCTATAGGGAGTAATGGACACAGGAGTTGTAATCTCATACAGCTCAATTCCAAACTCCACCTCACGGTTAGGAGGTAAACCAGGCAACTCCTCAGGAAAAACACCAGGAAACTCCTTTACAACCCTGATATCTTGCACCCTCAACTCCTTAGAGCTAGGATTCATCACAAAAGCTAGATAGGCTTCACAACCTTGCCTCAGCATCCTGCTCGCCTCCAAAGAAGATACCACATTGGCAAGAAACTTCACATTCTCACCAACCACCACAACTTCATAATCATCCGCAAGCTTAAGCGAAACACGCTTATTCTCACAATCCACAACAGCACGATGCTCAGCAAGCCAATCCATACCAAGGATCACATCAAAACCATAGAAGGGCAACTCCATAAGATCAACATGAAAGACATGCTCTTGAACAACCAAAGGACACCTTCTATACAACTTTCGAGTCACAACAGTCTCACCAAAAGAACTGGTGACCCGAACACCAACATCCAAAGACTCAACAGGCAAACCAAGCAATTCAGTATGCTCATGAAGAATATATGAATGCGTAGATCCAGAATCAATCAAAGAAAGAAATGACAAGGACTGCAAAGTAAAGGTACCTGCAATCACATCTGCATCATTCCTGCCCTCTCTCTGAGCATACACCCTCGCTTGGCCTCCACCTTCAGGCTGAATAGCTACAACATGAGCTACCCCTCGGCCACCTTCCTCTCTCCTCTGGAAATTACCACGGCCGCGCCCACGACCTCTCTGTGGTGCAGCAACAACAGGAGCACGCACCTGCTCACCAGCCATCCTCGGACAATCTCGCCTGATGTGGTCTGCAGAACCACAATTCCAGCACCCGTTACCAGCAGCCGCAACAGGAGCTTGTGCCACTCTCTCGGCACGAGGACAGTCACGCTTCAAGTGACCACGTGAACCACAGATCCAACAAGCACTGGGATCCGCTCTAGCATTGCCTCCTCTAGCAGGCACACCACCACCTCTCCTGGCTGAGGACTGATACTTCTGATCTCGTCCCCTCTTGTTCCGTCCACCTCCGGAACTATACTCAGCAGCTCGCTTGCCAGCACCCTTAGCAGACAAACTCAGGTTCATCTCAACGTCCTTAGCTCGGCCCACCAACACATCAAAATCAACATACTCGGTGGCCAACAAATACATCTTAACATCTGTCACAAGACCGTAACGAAACCTCTCGCACCTAGCCCTCTCATCAGGTATCAGCTCCGGTGCATACTGACTGAGCCGTACAAACTGTACCTCATACTCAGCTACACTCATGCTCCCTTGGGTAAGAGACATGAATTCCCGCTTTTTCTCATCCAAATATCTCACTCCCAGATATCTTCTTTTAAACACATTCTGAAAGAATGTCCAGGTAACATCAGCTTCAGCCATTCCAGAAATGGTAGTCGTCCACCATGTATAAGCATCGTCCTGCAGCAAGGACACAACACAGCCCAGCTTTTGCACATCCGTGCAACTCATCTGACCCAAGATACGCTTGGTACTTTCCAGCCAAGCCTCAGAACTCTCAGCTGATAAACCTCTAAACTCAGTCCCTCCAAGACTGCGCAGACGCTCCAAAGGCAATCTGACTCCAGCATCTCCCTGATGCCCAGCTCCCTGAGCTCCAGCTACCGCTGCTCGAAAAGCACCCGCAATAGCTTGTACCAAAGCAGACATATCAGGCATAGCTTGCCCCTGACCAACCTCTGGTCCAGCAGCTCCAGCACCAGCATCAGCTGCAGCTTCAGCTCTCGCACCTCCAGCACCACCACCAGGCGGAGGAGGGGGTAACACAGCACTACCAGTGTGCTCTTCATTCTCATTCTCATTAGGAGCCGTAGCTCTCGCATTACCTCTTAACTCTCTACGTGGTGCCATACTTTTACCATGCAATCACAACACAAATAAAACAAAATCAGGCCCAACAAGGTAAGCAATCCAAGTATTCAAGCTCAATTTCATTTCAAAACAACATCTTTCCTTTAGCTTTTGTTTGGCAATGGGTACCCTCAACATGCAACAACAGAGCATACACTCAACTGCATCAACATTTCAAACCACTGAACATGCTTTCAAACAACAAGCATTCATAGCATACATACTTCAATCATGCATACAAACATTCCCAATTACTCGAGAACTCAGCTCTGATACCACCAAATGTAACCCCTTAACCCGGCCTAGACGGTTGACCCGAATTAAGAAAGTCACACGGGGAAAACCAAAGTCAACCCGAAAGTCAACCTTGATTAACGACCTTTTTTTTTTCTTTTTAAACTTGTCTAAATGCACATTAAGCCTAATTGTGATCACACAAACATCATACCAAAAGATCACAAACATCAGAGATCAAACAGGGACTCAATTGAATAATTTACAACTTTAGGGACCAAATTGTAAATTCTGATAATTATAAGGACTTAATCCAAATTGAAGTTACCAACTTGAAATTAATCAGGTTTCATGCTTCTCTGTGAAATTTCAGCTCAAAAGGACTTCCCAAACTCATACAATTGCACAAACAAGTTTCAGGACCAAAACGCAAACAATTCAAAACATATAACTGCCAATGTCAGCCCCCAACGGTCGACTGTTCCGAAACGGGAGACAGCCCGTTCCGAAACGCGGGGCCGTTCCGAAACAGGCATAGCATGTTTCGAAACGGGGGTCTGGCAGAGGCTTTTCCGTTTCGGAACGGCCCTTCCCGTTTCGGACGCCTGGGCACAATTAAGGCACCCGTTCCGAAACGGTAGGTGCTGTTCCGAAACACCCTGCCCAGATTACTCCAAAACTCAACTTTAAACATGCAATTACACAACCAATCATGCTCCAAATGCTACCAAACTTTACCAGCATGCAATTCAACATATATACAACATATTAGCATCATCAATTCAGCCAATCATCAACATATGCAAAAAGCCCCAATTCTATAGGCATGCTTCCTACACAAGCTAGCTATTCAACACCAAACTTCCAAAACAAGCATATAAGGTTCCAATTCAAAAGCCAGCAAACACATCAACATTTAACATACTTAGGGAGTCTCCAACACCTCCCAAAACATACACATTGGTCCCCCATTGCCAAATCACACAAAAGCTAAAATGTACTTATAAAACCTTCATACATTGAGCTTCACTTGAACTTGATTGCTTGCCCTTTCTTGCTGCCCTCAAGGTACTCTAATGCTCTGCATTATTGAATTAAGAAAACGTAGAGAGCGTAAGCAAAAGCTTAGTGAGGCATGCTCAATAAAAACAATTCAATAATGCAATTAAAACCATTTATAAATCATGCTTAGAGTCAACCTTTGCACATGCTCAAAGCATACTTTAAAACAAGCAATCTCATGCTTCATATCATATATTAAAACAAGCATCTCATGCTTCTTATATACTTAACATGTCATATTGGCTCAAGTGATACATTTCATTTCTTAAAACAAGTTCATCAACTTCCCAAGGACTTTTAAACACCTTGGCCATGGACTTTTAAACACCATGAAGTATCACATCAAGGACTTTTAAACACCTTGATCCCAAGGACTTTTAAACACCTTGGCCATGGACTTTTAAACACCATGAAGTATCTCATCAAGGACTTTTAAACACCTTGATCCCAAGGACTTTTAAACACCTTGGCCTATGGACTTTTAAACACCATAGAAAAGGATCACCTAAGGACTTTTAACCACCTTAGTGTCCACAACATGAACCATCCAAGGACTTTTAACCACCTTGATGTTCATAAGTAACAAGGCTCACTCAAGGACTTTTAACCACCTTAGTGACCTTAACATTTAAAAACATCACTTTCCAATATACATCATTTTCATCACTTACATCACTGTTTTAAAGCATAAAACCAAGCCATATTCATCATGCATTTAAAAGCATTAAACCACATCATTTCAATGTACAAAAGCAAGGAACTCCTACCTAGAGTTACCTTCAACATATGGCTTACATCATCAGCAAAAAACCATGCTAAAACATGCTTCCAAAACAGTATGTAAAACATGCAAATTATCATTTCGCATCACAACAAAATCATGGCCACCACTAGAGAGAAATTCCGAAAACTTACACTCGAGCTTAGCGAAGTTGTTTAGACTTAAACTAAGCTCCCAAGACATTGGTTTCAAAGCCGAAAACCCAATTTCACTCACCGATTCCACTTCGCCACTTGCCGAAGCACGAATTCAAGCTTCCGGATCAACAACTCTTGGATCCAAAGATGCCTCCCCTGATTAAACACATTAAAGCAGAGGTTTAATGCATCATCAAGCATCAAAAGCTTCAATGAAAGCACTCAAACTCGCTGCTCTCATTCATACACCAATTTCGGCCACCAAACACAACCGAAATTGCATCAAAACCACTTCTCAACAAAGCCCAGCCATAAACCAGAAAAACCTAACATCCATCATCACCATAAAACATCTAAAAACAACTTACAAACATCCTTATACCTCCAACAACAACAGATCCACAAGATCACCACAAAAACATCCAAGAAACATAAGCTAAACTTAGGAAACTCAACCTATCCGGGATTGCATCAATCAAAACTCATTTCCTTATCAATTTAGAGTTCATTTAACATCAAAAACACATCTCAAATCACAGATCAATCGGATCTAACGAAAATCATGAAAAATCATCAAATCTTGCATTTTAAGCCAAGATACAATTCCAAACTCAAAAGCCTTTAATTAAACATCAATCAAGAGTTGATAACTTGGGAATTTCAGTAAAGAACTGATAGTTTAGAGGAGAAGGACGTTCTTACCTCCAAACTTGTGATTCTCCACTTTTTGGAATGAAAATCCTTGTTGAAACACTTAGAAATTGAAGAGGTTTGAAGATACAATGATTTGGAATCAAATGAGAGTTGAATGGAGGGATTTAGGTGAAGAAATCAGATCCAATTCTCTGGAAAAGTAGTGTTTGGTTTGAGAGAAAATGAGAGAAAGAAAGTTTAGCAAAGTTGGTTACAAAATCCAAAAATAGCCAAAATGGCTTCCCTCCAATTTTAATAACCTTTAAAATCAGATTTTAGACTTAAAATATCTTAGAAAAATCTGGAGAAATCATCTTTGGATTAATAGCTCCTTAAAGATTCAAAGTTTCAACTCTTTATAAAACAGTCACCAAACTTTCGAAATTTACATTTTGGTCACTAACCAAAATGTCATACTTCCAAAACCCATTTTTCAAAATTGATTTCACAGTTCACTTAATTATATTAAAAGATGATTTTAGAACATTTTTCAATATTTTTAATGCAACCCGAACTAGGCTTTCCTAATTTTACCTCTTAAGATTCGAACAAGACTTTGACCAAACCGGTCAACGCCCAAAACTTCTAAGCCCAAAACCGGGGCGTTACACCCCCTTTTTGATATAATAAAACCAACTTGAAATTTTTTTTGGGATTCTCCCCCTTTAATTTTAAAAATGTGAATAAGAGATTTAAGATATGAAATCAAAATAAAGCTCCCCCTTATTCATTTGAAAAATCAATTTTTCAAAAACTTTCAAAAACCATTTCTCCCCCTTTTTGTTATATCGAAAAGAATTTTAAAATAACATTTAAGTTCAAGATAACATAGGAGGCAAAAAATTTTGACACACTTAAAATTTTGGTTTTTTTTTTAAATTGGCTCCCCCTTACTCAAGGCATCATCAAATTGTTAGTTCAACATATAAGCGTATCTAGTTGAATTAAAAAATAAATCAAATAAAAAAAAACAACTAGATTTTTACCAACACTTGAACTCAAGGTAGGATGTGAAGCCTTCCTTCTTCAAGTGTTCTTCCTTGTGTGTATGGAGCTCCCCCTCAATGTTTGACTTGTTGATCACTCTCCATCACACCTCCCCCTTATTGAGGGCCATTCATGCATAGGTGGGCTACTTCATTTTCGGTGGAGTCTTCATCACTCCATGTGGCCACGTATGCTTGTTTAGAAGATGATCCCTTCTTTTTGGATTTGTGGGAATCCTTCATCTTCTTCATCGATTCATGTTTGGATTTTTCCATTTTGCTCTTCATGAATCGTGCGAGCTTGTTGAAGAGATAGTTCATCTCTTCATCTTCACTATCCTCCTCACTTGAATCTACGTGATGACTTGTGGAGGATTTGAGAGCCATGGCATTTATATTGATGCCAATGCTCTTGAGCTTCTTCTCTCCCATAGCTCTAATTTCTTCCCTCTTCTTCTCATCTTCTTTGTTCTTCTTCATGATTTGATGAGTAAGGAGTGACCCCATGAGTTCATCAAGCTTCAAAGTCTTCAAATTTTTGGCTTCGATGATGGCGGTCCTCTTTGAGTCCCAAGACTCGGGAAGTGAGTAGATGAGCTTTCGAACAAGCTTTTCTTCCGGAATGATTTCTCCATATCCTTTAAGACCATTGGTGATGGTGGAGAACCTATCAAACATCTTCTCGATGTTTTCCTCCGGATTCATTTTGAAGTTCTCATACTCTAAGGTTAGGAGCCCAATCTTGGTCTCCTTGACTTCATTAGTCCCCTCGTATGTGACTTCAAGCTTGTCCCATACCTCCTTGGCACTTTCACAAGAAGACATCTTCTCATAGATGGTTGGGCCAAAAGCACAAAAGAGCATGTGCAAGGCTCTACAATTAAGCTCCATCTTCTTGCGATCGTCGGCACTCCATTCCGCTTTGCTTCCTTGAGGCACGAACGTACCATCTTCAACTATGTCCCATAGCTTGTAATCTCTTGACTTCAAGAAGAATTTCATCTTTGTCTTCCAAAGGGCATAGTGATCTTCGTCGAAAAAAGGCGGTATGTTGATGGATTGCGCCATTTGAGCCGGTTGGTGAAATGTTGATCGAGCTTGCCGGATCTTCTCAATAGGATGTGAATCCCCTTCAATTGAGCCAAGCTCTGATACCAATTGTTGGGTTTTTCGGTGCTCGAATCAATCAACCGTTCTTGCTCGCCAAGTGGTGGAGAGGTGAATTTTTGGGTGGAAGGGTTTAGGAAGCTAGAAAGAATAATGACACGATAATTTATAGTGGTTCAACTCCTCAACCGAGTCTACATCCACTACCTTAGCTTCCTACTAAGGATTTCACAATCAATTCACTAATTGATTCGTCCCCTTTTCTAGGATCAGGAGGAAACCCTTTACACCCTCGAAGCTTTCTACCCAAAGCTTGAAGGAACCCCTCTCTTACAAAGAGATAAACAAAACAAACTTAAAACCTCTCAATAGGCGTTTGTTTGCACAATTAAGCTCTCACCCAAAAACCTAAACACTTGAGCAAATTTAACAATGTAAGCTCACAAGTGTTGTCTAAGCAAAGAATGAACATTTAAGCACTAGACAAGGTTTTTCACTCATAATGTTGTAACAATTGAAGCTCTTGTTGATCTTGATGCTTGGAGGTCCATTTTATACTCCAAATTGAGTTTCTAGCCGTTTATGGCCGTTGGGGATGTTTCATAGCCGTTGGGGATACAAAATAGCCGTTTATTTCCCACAAAATGCAGTTCAGCAGCTTAGTGTATCGATACACTCTCCACTGTATCGATACGATCTTGAAATCAGATATAGCCGTTAGGCTCTTCAGCTGATGCGTATCGATACGCTTGCCTGGCGTATCGGTACGGTCCTGCAAAGTCAAATGACCGTTGGGAATGACCGTTAGGCGTATCGGTACGCGATACAACCGTATCGGTACGCGACTAGCCGTTGGGCTATTTTCAAATCACACCGTATCGATACGTCTAGGCGTATCGATACAGGTTTTAGCTACTGGAATCCTTGTAGTTTGAAAACCCTAAGGTGTATCGATACACTCTCCACTGTATCGATACTGTCACTTAAAATGCTCGGTTTTGACTACTTTAAATGTACTTTTAAGTCCATTCCAGAGCTTTAAAAACCCTAAAACATATTTTCAAGTTGTTTTTGACTAAAAACATATTTTAAAATCTTTCCATTTTAGTCCAAAACATTTTTCAAATATTATATCAAAACCTCAGTTCTACAGTATAGTTGGTGGACAACTGCGGTTGTGGGCATAGAACCTGACGTTCTGTTCTGTGAGTTCTTTTGAACTGTTTTAAAGGAGAAGTATCCAAGAGTTAGAAACTTGGGTGGCGAGAAACGTGAATTTGTGGTTTGGGTTCGAAATCATAAGTTGTACTTGAGTTAAGGTATAAACTGGTTAGTTGAGCATGTGTGCTCCTGGATTGGAATTGGATGAGAGACATCGATGTGTTGGCACTTTTATGGATTGGTGCCTGATGTTAAGCCATATCTGTTGATTTATGGTCTACATTGTTTTCGGCGTGTTGGTAACACGAGTGAGGTATTCGAGCAGAACACGAGTTTAATAACGCGTTCGAGAGGTTCTAATGCTAGGAAGTGAGTTGTGAACTCTAGTGTAGTGGTAGCCAGTGTACGAATGGTCATGCTTTAAGGGTGTCGCCTAGGCTGAGGCGAGGTTGTAGTGACATTGGACAAAGATTGCGGAGTCAGTGTGTCAAGGCTTGAGTAGCGGTTGATACATATTAAGTAGGTGGATTGTATGACCATTAGAGGCAAGCTTGTTCACGTTTGATCGGTGGGGTATAGCTTTTTGCGCCTGTCGTTGCAAGTTGCTTTGGAAGTTGTGGCTTGAATGTTCGTTTTGAAAATGTTAGATGTAGGAATGCAAGTAACAAGTTCTTTGGGTGAGATTTTTGTTACGAGGATATTGTATGAGAGAGGTTCATTTACTGTTATGGGCCATGTATTTTCAGTTGATTTGATGAAACTCCCTTTTTATGGTTTTTATGTGAATCTTGGAATGGACTAGTTGGTTGAGCATCAAGCTGTGGTAGATTTTGATGTTAAGCGAGTTACCCTGAAGCTTGCAGATGATTACAAGGTAGTAATCGTGGGCGAGAGCGTGAAGTTCTTGTCTAACACAATTTTGGCTCTAGAAGCGAGTCGGATGATGGAGTTGGGATGCGAAGCTTTCCTAGCGTATGTGATGAATCCTGGTACAAAAGAAGGGCATGTGGAAGACATACGAACCGTATGTGAGTTTTCGGGTGTCTTTCCGGAAGAATTGCTTGGGTTGCCACCAAATAGGGAAATTGAGTTTGGCATTGAGTTTTTTGAGAATACGACTCTGGTGTCCATTGTTCCTTATCGCATGACACCTAAGGAGTTGAAGATGCAATTTCAAGAGTTGCTTGACCGAGGGTTCATAAGGCCGAGTATTTCACATCGGGGTGAGATGGTCTTGTTTGTAAAGAAGAAGGATGATATGATGTGTATGTGCATATATTATCGACAAATGAACAAGTGACGATTAAGAACAAGTATCCTTTGCCGAGGATTGGTGATTTGTTTGACCAGTTTTGTGGTGCTTCGATGTTTTCGAAGATTGATTTAAAGTCAAGGTACTATCCGTTAAAGGTAAATGATGTGGATGTACCCAAAATAGCTTTTTAGACTCGGTACGACAATTATGAGTTCTTGGTGATGCCGTTTGGATTAAAAAATGCATCGGCTACGTTCATGGATATGATGAATAGGGTATTCCATGAGTTTCTGGATCAGTTTTGTGGTGGTGTATAACGATGATATTCTCGTGTACTCACGTACTGAGGAGGATCATGATAAGCACTTGAGAATTGTGTTACAAGTGCTGTTGAAGAATCAGGTTTATGCTAAGCTGAGAAGATGTGAGTTTCTGCTCAAGGAAGTGGTTTTTCTTGGACATGTGGTGTTAGCTGAAGGTATTCATGTTGATCTACACAAGGTTGAGGCGGTGATGAGTTGGAAAACACCTAAATCAGTGACATAAGTGCGAAGTTTCCTTGGGTTGGCTGGTTATTACCGAAGGTTTGTCGAGGGTTTTTCTAGGATTGCTGCTCCTTTGACCAGGTGGTTGCAAAAGAATGTTCCCTTTGAGTGGATGGATGTTAGGCACCAAGCTTTCAAGAATCTGAAGGACGCTTTGACGCAAGCTCCTATCTTGATTCAGCCTGAGTCGGGTAAAGAGTTTGTAGTCTTTAGTGATGCATCATATGTTGGTTTGGGTTGTGTATTGATGCAAGGTGAGAAGGTTGTGGCTTATGCGTCTAGACAATTGAAGGTGCATGAGTGCAACTACCCTAGGCATGATCTTGATCTCGCTGCTGTGGTGTTTTCTTTGAAGATTTGAAGACACTACCATTATGGTGAAAGGTGTGTGGTTTACACCGACCATAAGAGTTCAAAGTATCTTATGTCGTAGAGGGAGTTGAATCTTAGGCATCGAATATGGTTGGAGTTGCTGAAGGATTATGATCTAACCATTGAGTATCATCCTGGAAAGGATAATGTGGTGGTTGATGCTTTGAGTAAGAAGGTAGCTGTTGAGCTGAGAGCTATGTTTGCTCGTTGGAGTATATCGCGTGATGGTGGATTGATAGCCGAGTTGCAAGTGAAACCTTCCTTGATTCAGTTGATTAAGGAGAAGTAGTTGATGGATGACTCGTTGGTGCCTCATGTTCAGGATATAGCTGAGGGTAATGCAACAAACTTTTGTTTTAATGATGATGGGTTCTATGTTTCAAAAGTGAGATAGTTGTACCGGAAGATGTGGAGTTGAGGCGCACTATTTTGACGGAGGCTTTTAACAGTCCTTTTCCTATGCACCCTGGTAGTACTAAGACGTATCGTGGCTTGAAGGATGAGTATTATTGGGTAAGGTTGAAAACGAATGTTGTTGATTTTGTAAGCAAGTCTATGGTTTGTCAGCGCGTGAAGGCAGAGCATCAGTTTCCTTCCGAATTGTTACAGCCTTTGAGGATACCGGAGTAGAAATGGGAAAGGAATACCATGGATTTTGTGTCGGATCTGCCTTTGAGACCATTTAAGAATAACTCCATGTGGGTGATTGTGGATCGTCCTACGAAGTGCACACATTTCTTGGCTGTGCATACCACGTATACCTTAGATAAGTTAACGGAGTTGTATATTGTTGAGATTGTGTGTTTGCACGGTGTGCCCAAGTCTATAGTGTCAGATAGGGATTTGAGGTTCACAACGAGGTTTTGGGAATGTTTACATCAGGTGTTGGGTACGCAATTGAATTTCAGAACTTCGTATCATCCTCAGTCGGGTGGGCAGTCGGAACGAGTTATCTAGGTGCTGGAGTACATGTTGCGATGTTGTGTGATTGATATTCAAGGTTCTTGGGAAAAGCATCTGCCTTTCGTTGAGTGTGCCTGTAATAACAGTTTTCAGGCAAGTATACAAATGGCTCAGTATGAGGCCTTGTATGGGAAGAAGTGTAGAATGCCTTTTTGTTGGGCTAAGGCAGGGGAAAACTTGCTTTCCTTGCTAGATATGCTTAAGGGAACAATTGAGAAAGTAAAGCTCATATGTGAGCGATTGAAGGCTACATCGGATCGTCAAAAATCTTATGCGGATTTAAAGCGTAGAGAGAATGAATTTTTGGTTTGAGATCGACTGTTTCTTAAGGTATCACCTTGGAAGGAGGTGATGAGGTTCAGGTGTAAAGGAATGCTTAGTCTGAGGTTTATTGGACCTTATGAGGTCGTAGAGCGAGTTGGTCCCGTGGCTTATCGGTTGAGGTTACCTCCCGAGTTGGAAAAGATCTATGATGTGTTTCATGTTTCGATGTTGCGGATGTATAGATTGGATCCTTCTCATGTGATGCCAGTTGATGAAATTGAGTTGAATCCGGATTTATCCTATGATGAGGAACCGGTGAGAATTCTCAATTCGAGTAGCAAAGTTCTTTGTGGCAAGACGATTGAGCTTGTGAAGGTGTTGTGGCGACATTCTAGAATTGAGGATGTTGCGTGAGACAGTATGGTGGACGGGTTGAGTTAGTTCCACACCTTTTTCCTTCAGGTAAAATTTTAAGGACGAAATTTTCTAAGTGAGGGATAGTTGTAATGCCCAGTTTTTTGGCCTAAGTGTTTTACAAGTCGGGTTGGACCGGTAGAACCGGTGTCGGTTGTTCGAACCGAAAAAAGGTAGTTTAGGGAAGTCAAGGTTCAGGATGGGATAAAAATATGATAGAAATTCCTAAAATTCTCTAAAATTATAGTTTAGAGGTTGGTTTAATCAATTTTATAATATATAGGGTTTCGAAGGTATACATTTTGGGCTGTGACCAAAATGTTAAGATTTAAAAGTTGGTAAAATGTGTTTTTCAAGAAGAGTCAAAATCTTAGAAATTTTAGGGAGCTCTTTCGCAATTATGCCTTTCCCCTAATTTGGCATGTGTTTTAAATGGTTTATAAAGTAATTAAAATGGCTTTGATTACCTAAATTAGATAGTTAGTTAATCGGTTAAAAGATTTTTCACGATCATTTTCACTTCTCTTCTTCACTTTACCAAAACACTTTCCATTTTCTCTCAAATCTCCAGATTTTCTTCACTCTCAAACTCTCTCTTGATTTCCAACTTTATCATTGTGATTTCGCTCAAAATTCTCCAAGTTTCTTTCAAGCTAATCTTGCCAAATTAGAGAAGAAGCAAAGATTGGAGGTAAATTTTCTGCTAACCCTCTAATCTAGGATCTTTAATGAAATTCCAAAGATATTTGGCTATTTGTTAATGTTTTTTATTAATGTTTTGTTGTTAATTAAATAATATATTGAAATCTTGATAGAAAAGTGATTTAAAATGTGATTTTCGGAGTTGTAATGGTTGGGCTGGTTTGAGATGATTTCTAAATGAGTTTTGAAAGGTTTTTGGTTTTGAAGTGGAGTCTTAATCATAGAGATCCCGAAATCCATGAGATCCTTGTCTTTTGAAGTGTTTTTGGTTGGGTTTTTGGGGTGTTCTTGTAGAATCCGAGTTGCTGGAGGTATAAGGATGGTTTTGAGGTTGTTATTAGATGTTGATTAATGCCTAAAATGTGTTGGATGTGTTGGGTAATGGTTGGGCTGAGGTTAGAGGTCAATTGACTGAGTTTTCGGTTGTTTCGTTTGGGTGATTTCGTGCTTTAGAGCGGGGCTGCGGGATTTCTTTTGAGTGCTGGTGTTTTGGATGCATTTTAATGCATTGAACCTCTGTTTTAATGTGTTGAAAACAAGGATAGTTATCAGGAATCAAATAAAGTGGTTTTGGAGGCTGCGGACGATCGATAGTTGCTTCGACAAGTGTGTTTTCGCGGGTCGGTGAGTGGAACTTGGTTTTCCAGCAAGGAAACGTTTTAGAAATAGTTTTGGGAACTTAGTAAGAGATTAAAATGCTTTATTAAGTTCGGATGTAAGCAAAGTGAATTTTACTCTCGGATTGTGCTAGTTTAACCTATTGGATGCAGTTGATTTTAATTGCATTCACCTAGTATTTTTAAGCATGTTTTGAATGTATAAAATGTGTATGATGATTTCATGTGGTTTAAGGATGCACTAGGTAAGTGATCCTTTTATGCATGTGTTGATGCATGAGGTTTGAAGCATGGTTTAACGCTTGATTTATGTCTTATCATGAATGCTTTGTAAAAACAGTGAAGTGTGCATGAGATATGGATTATATTGGAAAGTGATGTTGAATTAAGTGTTTTATAAATGAAATTGGATATAGTTAGCCGGCTATAGTATTGAGTGCACTATAAACAAGTCGCCTTGGATGTTGAGGGGTTGTGATTCTTCCGAAAATGCCATCCAAGTACCTTAAGGATTGAGGATTGTTAAGGTTGCAACGATTGAGGGTAGCTCCCAGGTGTCACAACGATGGAGGGTGTTGAGGGGTTGTGATTGTACCGAATACTCCACCACGGGTGTCACAACGATGGAGGGTTGCTATCGTGTGTGAGCCTTGAGATGTCGGTAGAGTGTATGAAGGGTGTGGGTGTATGAAGAGTGGGACAACCCTTGGTAATCCTCACTAAGCTTGTATGCTTATCCTCTCTTTGTTCATCAATGAAGATGATTAGACATTTGCAGGCAGCATCTACAAGGGATTCTACCAAGACACGTTTAAAAGTATGTTAAGCTTTCGAACTAGTCTAATAAAGGCAATAGGGGTGTCCAATTCTATGATTGTTATTGATTTGGTATTTTCTGGCTTTGTGGAAGTTTGAGATGCATATTTTGATAAGTAAATGGCCTCTAAGCTTTGGTTTGTGCTTTGTTTTGGAATTTAACCTCTTGGTGCTTTTAACTTTTAGGAAGCATGCCTTTAGTGCTCTTGTCATTGTGAATGATGCTATGATGATGCCCTTGCTTCGTATGCTTAGTGTTTGATGCATATTTAAGTTGCTAATATGTTTGGACATGTATCGGGATTGCTTCGGATGGTTTAAATTGAGTTAAAACAGCTTTTTAAAACATTACAGGTCGAGGTGTTTCGAAACACCCTTGCCTGTTTCGAAACGGTATCTTGAAATGGCCATATGTGTTTTGAAACGATCGTTCCGATACATGGCTGTTCCGAATCATTTTGCCTCTATAAACCACCGTTCCGAAATGCGTCTTGAGGGATTTCGAAACAAACCCGCGTATCGAAACGACCATAGGTTTTTCGAAACGATCGTTCCGATACATGGCTCCTTGTTCCAAAACGTCCGACCGTTAGTGTAGTTTTTGAATTATTCTGAGTTGCTGATTCTTAGATTTTGGTCCTTGTTTTCCTTGTATGCAATTGGATGGGTTCTAGAGGTCGTTTTGAGCTAAAATTTCACCGAGAAGCAGGTAATAAACCTAATTAGAGAATGGTAACCCGGACTTAGTAGTAACTCTCCTAATTTGTCAAATTTACAAAATGGTGCCTAAACCTTAAATTGGCTATAATTAATAGGCGATTGTGATGTTGTTTTATCCGCTGCTTGTGTGCGTACACATAGGAACCTAAGTTGCATATAGACAAGTCAAAAAGAAAAAAAGGGTCGTTTATTAAGGTAAACCTTCCCGGTTTACTTCAATATTCCCCGTGTGATCTGTTCGATTCGGTCTATCGGCCAGGCTGGGTCGAGGGGGTTACATATCACTTTATGAACTAGGCTTCCCTTAACCAATCCCGAACTAACCAAGATCTCTAGTCTAGCTCCAACGGAACCTAAAACCAACCTACAAACTCCAAGGCCCAAAATCGAGGCGTTACAACTCTACCCCACTTAGATAATTTCGTCCATGAAATTTTACTAGGAGGAAAAAGGTGCAGAAACTGTTTTAACATGTCCAACTTTCTTTCCCACGTGGCCTCCTCAACTCCTCGATGACACCACAACACCTTTAAAAGTTCAATCGTCTTACCATGAAGAACTTTTCTACAAGAATCAAGAATCTCAACAGGTTTCTCATCATAAGACAAATTCGGTCACAACTCAATATCCTCAACTGGCATAACATGCGACGAATTCGACCTATACCTCCGTAACATCGACACATGGAACACATCATGAATTTTTTCTAACTCGGGAGGTAACCTCAACTGATATGCAACAGGACCAACATGTTCCACAACTTCATATGGTCTAATAAACCTTGGACTAAACTTACCCTCACGTCTAAACATCATCACCTTCTTACAAGGTGACACTTTCAGAAACACACGATCACCAACCGAAAACTCAATCTCCCTATGCTTCAAATCCGGGTAAGACTTTTGACAATACGAAGCCGCCTTCAACCGATCACAAACAAGCTTTATCTTCTCCGTCGTTCCTTTAAGTAAATTCGTCCAAAAAAAACTTAGTTTTTCCCCACTTTTTCCCAACAAAGAGGCGTTCTACACTTCCTATCATACAAGGCTTTATAAGGAGCCATTTGTATACCTGCTTGATAGCTATTATTATAAGCAAACTATGCCAAAGGCAACTGTTTCTCCCAAGATCCATGGAAATCTATAACACAATACCACAACATATCCTCATGCACTTGGATAACTCGCTCAGACTGACCATCTGTCTGAGGATGATACGAGGTAAAGAATTTCACCTATGTTCCCAAAGCTTTATGTAAACACTCCTAAAACCTCATTGTAAACCTTGAATCTCTATCTGAAACTATGGATTTAGATACACCATGTAACCTCACAACTTTCGCAATGTTCAACTCTGCCAACTTATCCAGCATATACGTAGTATGCATAGCTATGAAATGCACACACTTCGTAAGATGGTCTACAATCACCCAAATAGAGTTCTTCTTTGATGGGGTCAAAGGCAAGTCCGACGAAATCTACTGTAATCTTCTTCTATTCCCATTCTGGTATCTTTAAAGGTTGCAACAGCCCGGAAGGAAACTGATGCTCAGCTTTCACGCGTTGAGAAACCGTACACTAACTCACAAAATCAGCAGCATCCTTATTCAACCCAACCATATAGTACTCATCCTTCAATCCACAATACATCTTAGTACTACCCGGATGCATAGAAAAAGGAGAACTATGCGCCCCATTCAGAATAGTGTGCCCCAACCCATAATCATCCGGCACAACTATTCGACTCTTAAAACACAAAAAACCATCACCATTAAAAAGAAAAGTCCGACAAATTACCATCCGCTATATCCTAAACATGCGGTAGCAACGAATCATCAGGCAACTATTTCTCCTTAATCAACTAAACCAAGGAAGGTCTTGCAACTCAGCCATCAATCCACCATCTCGCGACACACTCAATCACCCGAAAATGGCTCTAACCTCCGCAGCTACCTTCCTACTCAAAGCATTAGCCACAACATTGGCCTAACCAGGGTGATACTCTATCGTCAATTCATAATCCTTAAGCAACTCCAACCATCTTCGTTGCCTACGATTCAAATCTTTCTAAGACATTAAATACTTTAAACTTTTATGATCCGTATAAACAACACACTTCTCACCATAAAGGTAATGCCTCCAAATTTTAAACGCAAACACAACCGCAGCAAGCTCAAGATCATGAGTAGGATAGTTCCACTCGTGCATCTTTAATTGTCTATATGCATAGGCCATAACCTTCCCACCTGTCATCAACACACATCCCAAAACAACATACGATGCATCACTAAAAACCACAAACTCCCTACCTAACTCAGGTTGAACCAAAATAGGAGCTTGCATCACAGCTTCCTTCAACCTCTTGAAAGCATGTTGTCTAACATCTGTCCACTCAAAGCGACCATCCTTTTGCAACAACTTTGTAATTGGCGTAGCAATCTTTGAAAAACCATCCACAAGCCTACAGTAATAACCCAACAATCCAAGGAAACTACGGACTTCCGTCACAGACTTAAGCCTCTTCCAACTCATCACCGCCTCGATCTTAAGTGGATCAACTCGGATACCCTCGACTGACACCACATGTCCAAGAAAGTCAACTTCTTTAAGCCAAAACTAGCACCTAATCCACTTGGCGTAAAACTGATTATCCAACAAAACTTGCAACACAGTCCGGAAGTGCTTATCCAGATTCTCATCGGTACGAGAGTACATGAGAATATCATCAATAAACACAACCAAAAACTGATAGAAGAATTCATGAAACACACGATTCATCATGTCCATAAATGCAGTAAGCGCATTCGTTAAAACAAACAGCAACACCAAAAACTCCTAATGCCTGTACCTCGTATGAAAAGCATACTTAGGCACATCCACCTCCTTTACCTTCAACTAATAATACCCAAATCTCAGATCGATCGTAGAAAACACTTAAACACCTCGAAATTGATAAAACAAATCATCAATTCTTGGTAAAGGATATGCATTCTTAATTGTCAACTTGTTCAATTGCCAATAATCTATACACATTCGCATCATGCCATCCTTCTTTCTCACAAACAACATAGGTGCACCCCAAGGTGAAACACAATGCCTAATGACCCCTCGATCAAGCAACTCCTGAAGTTGCGCCCTCAACTCCTTCAACTCTATCAGAGCCATTTGATAGGGAGCAATAGAAACTAGAGTCGTATTTTCATACAACTCAATGCCAAACTCAACCTCTCTATTCGGTGGCAACCCATGCAACTTTTCCGGAAATACAACCGAAAACTCACATATCATACGTATGTCCTGAACACACACTTCCTTCGATCTTGGATTCATAACATAAGCTAAGAAAGCCTCGCAACCCGATTACACCAAACGACTCACTTCAAGAGCTGACACAACATTGGACAAGAATTTAACATTCTCACCCATGATTACCACTTCGTAATCATCAACAAGTTTCAAGGTAACTCACTTGGTATCAAAATAAACCACAACTCTATACTCGATCAACCAATCCATTCCAAGGATTACAACAAAACAAAAAAAAAGGAAATTCCATAAATCAACCGCAAACACATGTCCTTGACCAGATAAAGGACATCTCCTAAACAATCTTTTGGTAACAACCGTTTCACCAAAAGAACTAGTTACTCACATTCCCACATCAAACACTTCTGAAACGATAATTCAAGCCACAAGTCCAAAAAAAACTTTATCAACAATAGCACAAAAAACTAGAGTCTGCAACTCTCTCTTTCTAGAACTAGAACCTCTCACACGAATTGATAAACCCATGTTCTACTCAGTGCACTTCGCCTATGTAACCAACACGTCAAAAACGGTGTAGCTAAAAACCAACATATATAACCTAACATTAAGTACCAACTCATAACAGAATCAATCACATAGATGTATCACATCCAATTCCAATTTAGGAGCATACCCGCTCAACTAAATAATATGTGCCTTAGACTCGGCCACAAACTTACAGTCTTGATCCCAAGCCATACTTTCACATTTCTTGTCATCCAAGTATCTAACTCTCAGATACTTCTTCTTAAGAACAATTCAAAAGAACCCTTGGGTCACAACAACGTGTTCCTCGCCCACAACCAGAGTTGTCCTAAAACTACACACATCTCTTTACAACTAAGCTACAACTCATTTTCCAATCACTGGGCATCATTACACTCCATTTGTTCCATAATCCCATTAGTATAGACCATCCACTTCATGGATGCCTAAGGTTTCAACCCTCAAGCTTAACTTCTTCCAAACTACAGAAGCATTCTAATAACATATCACAGTTGTCCAACAGCTAGAGCAGTCTCATACACTCCAATATTAACAATTTTCATGCTCGAGACATCGCCTATGTCCCAGGTGCCATGTCACCCAACACTTGCCTAACCGACACAGCTTATACTTACTTTGAGGCGTCAAGCCCCTATGAGACATAACACACTCCCCCACTCCTTGCCCAACGGAAACAACAATCATACCAGATAGTAACTGTCTCCCTGATTTATTGCGCTAAAATAAATATCTAAGTCAGGATAATACACTAACAAAACAAAACAGAATAATTAGGCCAGCTTCAAGCAAGGATCCAAGACTTCTATTATAAACCAAAATATTTCAGGCTATAGTAATAAGGCAATGGGTATCCCAATTTTTCCCAACATGATATAAGGCAATCAACATACATATTTGAAACACCAGGCACAACATCCAACAAGATCAACTCACAACATCAACATGTATATAAACAGTTAATACCTCACAACCATCGTGCATAACATCAACATGTTTCGATTCACAACATCACCATACCAACATTTCATTCTTTCAAATACTTACCCCTCATAGAATATCTCAACCAACATACATATAACAATCATTGTGCATGAAAACAACATGATTGAATTTACTACAACATATATATAACAATCATCGTGCAATTGCAAACAACAATTTATAATTCTCAATTATTTCACACTAACTTACCAACCACTTTTGACATCCCAATCTTTTGAAACTTGGCTCTAATACCACCAACTATAACCCTCTCGACTCAGCCTGGAAGCGAGATCGAACCAAACGGGTTTCACGGGGAATTTTGATGTAAACTGGGAAGGTTTACCTCAATAAACGATCCTATTTTTTTTCTTCTTATCATGTATAGATGCACATTATTACCCTAAGTGTTAAGACTCGCATCGGAAGAAACATCAACACAAATAGACACCGATTAGGCATTCAATTGATTACAAATATGCGTTAGGGACTAATATGTAATTTTAGCAAATTACTAAGGATTTAACTAATTTTCAGTTACCATCCTTTAATTAGTCATATTACATGCCATTGTTTCGAATCTCAGCTCAAACCGATCATCCAAGCTCATTTAATTGCATGCACAACATTCAGGGACTAAAACGTAAAGAAACAGAACTTCAAACAAATTTGATTAACTAACTTAACAACTTTGTGTATCGATACACACAGCCTTCTATCAATACACCCTATTTGGGAATGGCTCTGGGTTTTTTGAAACATGAGCCCATTTCGATACAGTCTCCAAGATGTATCGAAACACAAAATTCAAGTAGCCAACTTTACCGAGCCGATTTCGATACACGCTTCCCTGTTTCGAAACCCCATGCCCATTTCAAGCTCACTGTTTCGATACAAACTTAGGTGTATCGAAACACATGGGTCTGTAATGTTACATTTTGCTGGTTTTTCAAAATTTAATGCACCCATAACCACTCAAGCATGCTTCGCCACATGTATAACATATCCAAACATTAAACCTCAATCATTCATGACATATTCAACATCATACGAAGGGAATTTGGATCAAAGGTAAACTATAGGCATGCAACCTAGTAAACAAGCCAAGCAAGATACCAAAATGCATAGCAAAGCAAAAACCAATAACCAAAGGCCATTTACAAGTCTAAAACAACAATGAACAATTTCTCAAATATGGAGTTTGCAAAAATCTCTGAAAAACACAACGGATCCCCCATTGCCCTTCTTACTTATAGTCTAAACCCCAAACATACATTTTCAATTGAAGTCTCTTGTGATCCCTTGCTCTACGCTGCCTTTCCGAGCCTCAATTCTATGCATTGATGGACGAAATAGAGAGTAAGCACAAAAAGCTTAGTGGGGAGTTCTTAAAAACAAAACACCATCAATGCATTAAAACAATTTTCCAAGACCACATGGAAATCTCATTGAATTAACTTAATCCATCCAGTGAAAAACATTATGCAACATGTATCATAAACAAGAGCAAGTACCATTTTTAACATTAAATTTAAGCCTTCCCATCCATAACTACCATATGAAAAACTTAAAGAGTAAAACACGTATAAATCACAATATACATCATAAACCATCTCATGATACATCATCAATTATAATGGCTTACAAGTGATCATTAACCAAGTTCATTTCTCAAAACAACAAATCGAATACACAGATTCAACAAGTGTTTGTTGGAGTATGCCCAAAGACCAATCATATGATGGTTGAATAGACATACTATTTTACTAGATTTATCAAGTAATGGCATTGCCGTTATTATCATTTGGTATGTTTCTGTGCATCAAACTAACCATTGGATAATAATGTCCATACAATAATACGATTATTGTTAAATAGGATCATTAGTCGAATATTATTACGGGTATGGACAGTGATAATATATAAAGACTAATATGTGGTTGATGACAAGCGTTGTCATTGACACAGAGATGTCAAAATCAACACATAAGTATTTGTTAGAGAACAACATACTGGATTGACCCGCTATGGGCATGTTTCTTGGGTAATTATGTGACAGTCACAACATTGCTCATGATAAACATATGTATAATCCTCAGACTTGAGATCAACATGATTTCAACATAAAGATTTATGTATTTTGACATAGTCAAACGTGTGTCATAACTGACTACATTATAAAGACTGATGATTGGATACGTGATGACCTATGTAGTGAAATATGGTTGATCACGAAAGGATTTGTCCCTCCTACATAATAGGAGAAATATCTTCGGCCACTTGATTGAGTGGGATTAGAAAATGCATGGCCATGCTCGAATATTATGATATGAGATATCATAGAGATTCGTTTATCATAATCTACTCAAGACATCAAGAAACATAAGACGGACAACGCAAGTGTGACTAACTCATGACTTGTGTTCATCTAAGATATAAAGGACAAAAGGATGAAATACATCAAGGAAGTTTATTCAGGAATTAGGAAAGTCAAATCATGACTTCATGCAACTTAGGTAGCAATGATGTATTGCTAGATGCCACTCATTGTTTGTAAAATTAGAACAGTTCTAATTTTGCTGCTAACGTTGCATGAACCTACAAGGGTCACACCCTTCGATTGAAACGAACAAAAATTGGAAACCATACTCCCTATTTTAGGGAGGTTGCCGAAAATCCCCTATGGGAGAGGGGAAATCGGCAACTCCCTTAAATGAGAATAATATTGGATAAATATTGTATTTATCAAATATGATTTAGAGTATGGAAAATATTTAGAGACTTAAATATTATAGAATAAGATTCTAGAATTTTAAATATATATTTGGAATTTATATAATGTATATTTAATTCCAAGTTTATGTAGAATTAGATTCTACATAATTAAAAATATATATTTAAATATATTTAAATCCAAGTAAAGATAGAATGAGATTCTATATAATAAAAATATATATATTTGGATTAAATATAATGTATATTTAAATCCATGTTTTATGTAGAATAAGATTCTACATAATTAAATCTATATATTTCATTTAATATTATTAAATATAATGTATATTTAATATAAACCAATTTCAAGTAGAATTATATTCTATGAATTCTGGTTGAACTTGGATTTAAGATATTCAACTAGAATTAAGTCTCTGAATACTATTTAAAGGGACAAGGGCTAGCAACTAAATCATCCCTATTCCTCATTGCAAATTTTGACATATCCATGGGAATTCCCCTCTAGAATTTTTCACAAGTCCTAGATTTCTTCTGAGAAGCTGTTCGATAATTTTCTGGTGTTCCTCTTGCCCCCTGGCAAATTCCAGGCGATTTCCTAGTTCGAATCCAAGTCCCGGTAGAACCCCTGGTCGATTTCAGACTCCCTCAGGAATCCCTGGAGGGATTTCGACTTCTCCCTAGAAGGTGTTCAAACCTGTCGAAATTTATCCCTAAGTGTTAGGGAGGCGGAAACTTTGTTTGTTTTGTTCGAGTGGACTCTATAGAGGTCGTTGCGAACCTGTGACGATTCTGGTTTTACTTGACGTGGTTATTCCGACATACCGTCGGTTTTCCAGTTTCTAGAGTTTTAAAAGGCAACTCTTCATCTTTTCACCCCGGATTCGTTCCTGTACATGGATCTTGGCTGGATTACGTTGGATAATTTTTCCGCTGCGCCATGGGGCATGCCGACGTGACCCAACAGTTGTATCAGAGCCACTTGTATCATATGAATTCGGATTTAAATTTTTGGGTGATGTTTATGTATGAGATGCATGTTGTTTGATTCGATTTAGATATTTATTGTTTATCGTATCACACCTAATAAAGACTTATTTCGATTATCACTGAATGATTAAGAGTTAATCATAACTATGTTAGGTTGCTTCAATATTAAATGTTAACATGTTGAGACTAATAGTTAGTCTAGAGAACAAGTAGTTGTTCGTAGTTTCATAGATTTATGAAATCTCTTAAAGGGCTTCTAATTTGATAAAAGTTATCAAACTATCTTTCACGGTGAATCCATAAGAGTTATGGTTAGACGTTATGAAAAATGCATGTCTAGGATTGGCATCATCAAAGACCTGGTACTTAAGTGTGCCTAGTGCGCCACCTCTCTTTCATGTTGACCTACCTGGTGCAGTTGTTCATTAACACAAATGGTTTATGAAACCTCGTGATCCTTCTTTGGCCCATTAACCGCAACATAGGGATAATCAGTTTAAAACTTCGTAAACACGTCGTGACTTTGTTCGCACGATGTTTGAAATGCATATTAGATTGCACGGTGTTTGTTTTGCATGGTTATAGCCCATAGCCTTTATAGGTTTTGTTTTTATAAATACGGCCTGCGTGTCGTGCCTTTCTCTATCTTCTATTGTACTTCTCTTCTCATCTCACTCCCTCGCATGTAACGCGAGTTTCTGAAAATTGTAAATACTCATGGAGATAAAGCAAGAACCAAGGTAGCAGCGTGGTGGGCCTTCCTTGGTGGACCGGGCGTTTCAGAAGCAGACTCTATCTTAAGTAGAATGGTCCTCCCATTGTCTTGGGACGAGTCGCCTTAGGTTAAGAAGGGCTATAATCATTGCATATTTATTTACCACTTATATTTACCTTGTATGTGATGCAATGGATGTTTTATAAGGATGATTAAACATAGTTCTATTGATAGGATCAATGTTAAAATGATGAGATTATTAAGTAAATCCCTCACTATAATTCTAAGTCTGTTTTAACCATCCAATATTTACCCTCGTTAAAGCTTCGATCGATATAATGCGAGCTTTGCCAAAGCAATGTCACATTTATCTATCTTAGTTAAACGCGAAGAATAAGCTAGTGATATTCGCCGGTTGAGATATTGGTATTGACTTAGCTGGGTTGTTCTAATAGGATTAGAAAACCTAGTGGTTAAAAGTTTTGGATAATCATAAGATGATTTAAAGAACAAGATTTGTTCGCCAAAAGATGAGGAATTACATGAGATGTAATTAGTAAGGTGTTACTTACCTAAATAACCATTTCCTAAAAGACTGGCCAAAGCTAATTTAGGAATGGTGAAATACGGATCCTCACTCACTAGAAAAACTATCGAAACGTTTTTCCGAAATTAAAACTAGAGGGTTTTTAATTTTGAAGAAAATAGTGGGAGTAAATTTATAGTAAAGACCTATCTATAAATTTTAAATTTAGTAAAACTTGTGTAGCATATTTTCTTTGTTGTATAATTAATGGCAAATAATACTATATCTATGCGATCTATCCTTGAGAAGGATAAGCTCAATGGCATAAACTTCCTTGACTGGTTCCGCAATTTGAGAAATGTTCTCAAATAGGAAAAGAAGGAATATGTCATTGAAGAACTTTTTCCTGATGAACCGGTTGCCACTGCTTCCAGAGCTAACAAAGACAAGTTTAAGAAACACATGGACGACATTCTGGATGTCGGTTGTCTTATGCTTTCCTCCATGACCCCTGAGCTTCAGAAGCAACATGAGAACATGGTAGCTTATGATATGATTCAAAATCTCAAGGAGATTTATGAAGGGCAAGCTCGTCAAGAGAGGTACGAGACCTCTAAAGCTCTGTTTCAATGCAAGATGAGTGAGGGATCTCCCGTAGGAGCTCACGTAATCAAAATGATGGGCTACATCCAAACGTTGGAGAAGCCCGGCTTTTCGCTGAAAGACGAATTAGCTACTGATGTCATCCTGCAATCGTTGCCGGATAGTTTCAATCAATTCGTCCTTAATTTCAATATGAATGAAATTAACAAGACGCTACCACAGTTGCTCGGCATGTTGAGAACTGCTGAAATCAACCTGAAGAAGGTAGGACCTAAACTTGTTCTGATGGTCCGCAAGGGCAAGAAGAAAGCTAAATCGGCAGCAAAGTCTAAAGGTGATGGTAAGACAAAAACCGATGGAAAGGAGGCATTGAAACCTAAGAAGGGAATAAAAAAGGATGGAAAATGTTTCCATTGCGGCAAGACCGGACATTGGAAGAGAAACTGCCCCACACACCTACAAGAAGTCAAGAAAGCAAAAACGAGTGAGGCATCAACCTCAGAGGCTTCTAAAGAGAAGGCATCAGAATAGACATGGACCTGCGAATGGAAATAAAGCAAGAGTTGCTACATCATCCATTAGGATATGTGTTTTTGCTTAAATAGATTTGTTTTAGTTTTTAAGATTATTATTTTGTGCCTAAGTTTTAGTTATCTTGTAAGGACAAGATTTTTTAATTTTGAGATTATTTAAATAAATGTTATTCTTTTAATCTCTTATGGCACAACGAATCAATGATCTTTAAACTAATATAATCAATAATATTTATAAGATAAACAAAACAAATGACTAATCTCAAACTCATAAAAAGTATTAAGGTAATTTGATGAGATCAAATTCAAGAATATTTAAAGTTTGATGAACTTTCAAAGAATAAGGGATTGTCCTATAATTAAAACCCACAAGTGGAACGAAAAGTCTTTGAAAGAGAATCAAATATGTTAGACATGTTTTGATTCAGAACAAGTCATTTTCGACTTCTTTACACACTACAAAAACAACTCTCATACTTAATCGTGTTTTTTTTTCGAAACGCCATATAAGATATGGACTAAGAATTGTTCTAGAATACCTTTGAAGTTTTAAGGTTACTTACATGTTAAAATGTTTACAAAGTTCGAACCTTAAAAACTCCATTTGTTGTTTATCCTAACAAGAACAAAGCATTTGTTTCTCAAACGGGAGTTTATCTTGAAAGAGATTAATTCTCACAAAGGGATATTATTTCTTCAACTTTAACGAGAACAAAATATTTGTTGCTCAAACGATAGTTTATCTCGAAAGAGAATACTTATCACTAAGGGATTTCATTTTGCAATGAGAAAAAAATGTTTGTTGCTCAAACGAGAGTTTCTCTCGAAAGAGATTACCTCTCACAAAAGAAAAAAATGGAATTTGGAATGTGAAGAAATTTTAGACAACAAATTTATGAACCAAAGATTGAGAATGTTCCACAAATGATCAAGGAACATTGGAACAAAACACAACCATTGTGTTGATCCTTAAGAGAATACGATATACTTGAGAAATATGGATTTCTCACTATCCGTACATGGAAACACTCTTCTTTTCGGATCAAGATAAAGACTAGGTCTTATCAGAAAGCAATGGTGATCCCAAAATTCGAGAAATGGCTAAGAGCCATGAGATATGAGATGGAATCCATGTCTAAAACAAAGTATAGACTTTGGTTACCTAAAAGGGTAAAACCGAAGAGGTATGGATAAGCTTTTCAAAAAGGAAAACCCGATATGGATGATAAAACATACAAATGATGATTCGTCTCTAAATGTTTTCGAAAAACTTCATAGTATAGACTATGATAATGCATCTTCCTTGTAGCTATGTTTAATCCATCTTAATCTCACTTGCAAGTAGTTACATACGATGATGATGGAATCAAATAATGGAATGTCAAAACCACTTTCCTAATGGAAAACTTGAAACATATGTGTACATGACACATCTAGAAGGTTTTGTCATTCCAGTAAACACTTAGAAGGTATGTAAGCTACAAAGGTCTATCCATAGACTAAGGCAAGCTTCTCAAAGTTGGGATATTCGTTTCAGAAGATACAATCAAAAGGTTTGGTTTATCTAGAAACAATGGGGAGTCTTGTTTTCAAAAAAAAGCTAGTGGGAGCATTGTTACTTTCCTAAGTATTGTATGTAGATGACATACTCATCAAAAGGAACTAAAGATCGCATTCCGTTTTGCATTAATAAAAGAAACTGCGAGTTAGCAACACGAGACAGTACCTAACTCTACAACATAGGCTGAATGTATTACAGTCGACATAGCAATAAAGAAGGATGTTTGGATCTAAAGGGTTCATTTCTGAACTGAGGGTTGTTTCCAGCATATTAGATGCTACATAACTCTGTTATGATAGAACCTTTGCGTAAGCAAATAAAACCCAGATCTCATCAATAAATCCAAACATATTCTAAAGTGCTTACATCTTGGAGATGTGAAAGTATGCAACATACACACAAAGTTGATAACTTGGTCAACTCCCTGACAAAGCTTTTGACACAGCATCAGCATGTCAGCTACACTAAGCCATGTCGTATTAGGCACGAGAATGATTGGTCTTAATGCTAGTGGGAGATTGTTGGAGTATTCCCAAAGACCAATCATATGATGATTGAATAGACATACTATTTTACTAGATTTATCAAGTAATGGCATTGCCGTTATTATAATTTGGTATGTTTCTGTGCATCAAACTAACCATTGGATAATAATGTCCATACCATAATACGATTATTGTTAAATAGGATCCTTAGTCGAATATTATTACGGGTATGGACAATGATAATATATAAAGACTATTATGTGGTTGATGACAAGCGTTGTCATTAACATAGAGAAATCAAAATCAACACATAAGTATTTGTTAGAGAACAACATACTGGATTGACCTGCTATGAGCATGTTTCTTGGGTAATTATGTGACAGTCACAATATTGCTCATGATAAACATATGTATAATCCTCAGACTTGAGATCAACATGATTTCAACATAAAGATTTATGTATTTTGACATAGTCAAACGTGTGTCGTAACTGACTATATTATAAAGACTAATGATTGGATACGTGATGACCTATGTAGTGAAATATGGTTGATCAAGAAAGGATTTGTCCCTCCTACATAATGGGATAAATATCTTCGGCCACTTGATTGAGTGAGATTATAAAAAATGCATGGTCATGCTCGAATATTATGATATGAGATATCATAGAGTTTCGTTTATCATAATCTACTCAAGACATCAATAAACACAAGATGGACAATGCAAGTGTGACAAACCCATGACTTGTGTTCATCTAAGATATAAAGGATAAAAGGATGAAATACATAAAGGAAGTTTATTCAGGAATTAGGAAAGTCAAATCATTACTTCATGCAACTTAGGTAGCAATGATGTATTGCTAGATATCACTCATTGTTTGTAAAATTAGAACAGTTCTAATTTTGCTTCTAACATTGCATGAACCTACAAGGGTCACACCCTTCGAATGAAACGAACAAAAATTGGAAACCATACTCCCTATTTTAGGGAGGTTGCCGAAAATCCCCTATGGGATAGGGGAAATCGGCAACTCCCTTAAATGGGAATAATATTGGATAAATATTGTATTTATCAAATATGATTTAGAGTATGGAAAATATTTAGAGACTTAAATATTATAGAATAAGATTCTAGAAATTTAAATATATATTTGGAATTTATATAATGTATATTTAATTCCAAGGTTATGTAGAATTAGATTCTACATAATTAAAAATATATATTTAAATCCAACTAAAGATAGAAATAGATTCTATATAATAAATATATATATATTTGGATTAAATATAATGTATATTTAAATCCATGTTTTATGTAGAATAAGATTCTACATAATTAAATCTATATATTTCATTTAATATTATTAAATATAATGTATATTTAATATAAACCAATTTCAAGTAGAATTATATTCTATGAATTTTGGTTGAACTTGGATTTAAGATATTCAACTAGAATTAAGTCTCTGAATACTATTTAAAGGGACAAGGGCTAGCAACCAAATCATCCCTATTCCTCATTGCAAATTTCGAAATATGCATGGGAATTCCTCTCTGGAATTTTTGACAAGTCGCAGATTTCTTTTGAGAAGCTGTTCGATAATTTTCTAGTGTTCCTCTTACCCCCTGGCAAATTCCTGGCGATTTCCTAGTTTGAATCCAAGTCCCGGTAGAACCCCTGGTCGATTTCAGACTCCCTCAGGAATCCCTGGAGGGATTTCGACTTCTCCCTAGAAGGTGTTCAAACCTGTCGAAATTTATCCCTAAGTGTTAGGGAGGCGGAAATTTTGTTCGTTTTGTTTGAGTGGACTCCGTAGAGGTCGTTGTGAACCTGTGACAATTCCGGTTTTACTTAACGTGGTTATTCCGACATACCGTCGGTTTTCCAGTTTCCAGAGTTTTAAAAGGTAACTCTTCATCTTTTCACCCCGGATTCATTCCTGTACATGGATCCTGGTTGGATTACGTCAGATAATTTTTCCGCTGCGCCACGGGGCGTGCCGACGTGACCCAACAGTGTTCACACAACACTTTAAGCCATCTGAACTGGAATTTAGTACAATCACAACTCATTGGTATAATAACCTCCAACGGGGACACCAACCCCTCAGGGACATAAACCCCATTCATCGGTTAGACGCTTGACCCACTAACGAGAGACGGACACCAACCTCCTCGATCGTTAGGGTACTTTGATGGAGAAAGGGGACACCAACCCCTCGACGTCCAAGGCGACTTTTTATAGTGCACTACACCCTATAGCAGGCTAACTATATCCGATATCATCTATAAACCATTTTTACAACATCACTTGCCAATATAATTCATATTTAACCACAAACCTCATTGTTTTCAAAGCATCGTCAATAAATCATATTCCAAAGCATTAAATTGTACTTTAAATCACAAGTATAAAAAGCATACTTACAAGGATCACTAACCATGTCCATCATTCATCTTCACATCATCAAAAAACAGTAAAACCACGAAATTTAAACATGCTTTAATGGTAGGTAACATGCATCCAAAACCAAGTGCATAAAAACCATTTCATAATAGCACAACTGAGTGAGAAATTCCTTATACTTACTTCCGAACTTAGAAAAACGTTTCAAGCTTACATCTAAGTTCCCAAAACCACCTTTAAAACATTTCAAAGCTGAAATCCACGTTCTGACCCACTGGCACAAGAAACATTGATTAGCCGACGCGAAACTAAGTGTCTAAAGCTCACGAAACCTCACCGGTTGCTTCCTAAACGTTCTTCTCTATTATGACCACATAAGAACAGAGTGTTAATGCATCTCAATGCATTCAAAACTTCAACAAGCAATCCTACCACGTTGCCTTGCCCAAAACCACGGAAACACCCATCTGAAAAACCAAATATATCATTGATTACTCTAAAAACTCAACCCAGCCAAAACCTAACACATCCAACCATTTATAATCATTGATTATGTAACCCCCTCGACCCAACCTAGGCAATAGACCGAACCGAATGGGTTACACATGAAAAATTGAAGTAGACTCGGAAGGTTTACCTCAATTAACGACCCTATTTTTTTCTTCTTTTTATCTTGTCTAAATACTCGTTAGAAACCTAAGTGTTTATCGTTTCCACGGAATATACATAACATCAATCGAACATAAATTGCATTCAAATACAACTTTTAGGGACCAATTCGTAAACTTATAAAATTACAAGGGATTTCCCCCAATTTTAGATTATCATCTTTAAATTAATCATATTACATGCATCTTTTTCAAAACTTAGATTAAAACAATCATTCAAACACACTTAATTGCATGCACAACATTCAGGGACTAAAACATAAATTATCAGAACTTCAGAATATTACATCAATAACATAAATGCCAGTTGTTTCGGTACATGCTAGCCATGTACCGAAATAGGTGTATTGAAATAGTACTTCACGACTCAGAACATTGGCCTATATCGAAACACCCTTGAGGTGTTTCGGAACTGTGGTTTCTAGTAGCAAAACGTACCGAAACAGATCTACCCTAGTTTGAAACCCTTAGGCCATTTCAAGCTCACTGTTTCGGTACAGGCTCGAGTGTACTGAAACACTTGGGCCTGTAATGACACTTTTTGCTTGTTTTTCACACTTAAATCCATCCTAAACCAATCCAATTTGCATTGAACATGCATACATCATATTTAATCATTAATCCTTAATCGTTCATGGCATGCTTGGCATCAAAACATGGCAAATTACATCAAAGATAAACTATTGGCATGTAACCTAACAAATAAGCCACTCAAGAATCAAAACTCCAACCAATGCACAAACCATCAAATGTAGGCCTTTTACAAGTGTAAAACCATAAATCAAACCTGCTCAAAAAAAGGGTGTTCATACACATCACCCAAAAAACCATGGAACCCCCAGTGCCCTTATTACAGTAGTCCATAACACTCAAAGCAAAGCCACCAAAGATCCCCTTGCAAGTTGCTGCTTCCAAGCACTCAATTATCTGCATTGATGGACAAAGAGAGCGCTTAGTGAGGAGTGCTCAAAAACTAAAACACCATCAATGCATAAAACCATTGTTCATCGTTTGAAAACCATCATGCCTTCTTTGAAAACCATGCGCTTCCTTAACAAAATCAGCATGTTAAACTTCATGCAACAAGTATTAAATACTCAACAACATATCCATTTGCTAACACTCAACTTAAGCCTCTCCATTCATAGTTACCATATGCAATGCTTAAAGAGTAAACATGCATTTCATGTTATTCATCCATATTCATTTCATATACATTTTATCAATTATATTGGCTCAGATGTGATCAACAACATACTCATTTCTCAAAACCATATCAGATACAAAGATTCTCAAGTGTTGTCCCAACACTTCATACATTCTCATTGGCATCTCAAGGTTCATACATAGGAGCTACCCTCCACCGTTGTGACACCCGTGGTGGAGTATTCAGTACCTTACAACCCCTCAACACCACTCATCGATAGATGTATAACCCCACTAACAAGAGACGGGACACAACGCAATTTCCTCAATCGTTAGGGTACTTAGATGGAGTATTCGGTACATTCACAACCCCTCGACATCCAAGGCGACTTGTTTATATTGTACTCAATCCTATAGCCGGCTAACTATACCCGATTTCATTTATAAACCACTTTTCGCAACATCACTTGCCAATATAATACTCATTTAATACAAACCTTATTGTTTTCAAAGCATTCACAATAAGCCACATTTTCAAGCATCAAATAATGCTTCACAAAACATGTATAAACATATACATACAAGGATCACTTACCATGTACATCCTTTATCAATATGGCATCATAAGCAGTACATCTCTTACTTTAAAACATGCTTTAAATAATAGGTAAAACACATTTAAGATAAAGTGCGTCAACAAACTCATAATACCACAATCTGAGGGAGAAAACCACTTTACTTACTTACACACATCGACTCGCGAAACCAATATTCACCGATGCGAATTTCAATGTTTGAAGCCCCCGGATATTCACTGATTGCTTCCAAAGTATTCTCCCATGTTTATATCTTACAAGAACAGATGATCAATGCATCATAATGCATTAAAATCATCAGCAACTAAACGATCTCGCCGCTCTTCCCAAAACACCCAAAACGCCCATCAAAAACAACTAAAAACTCAATCGATCTTACTCAAAACTTAACTCATCCACAATCAATAATTTCTATTCACTTTTAACCATCAATCAACATCCAAAAACACCATAATTACATCTAATAACGCCCAATAGCATCAGATTCACATTTCCAAGCCAAAAAAACTCTTAACTAACAACCTAAACTTTTAAAGAACCAGCCTAATCCAGGATTATTATGATTGAGCATTTATTTCAACATCATTTGATATCCAAAAAAAACTTTAAAATCAATCTAAAATCAACCAAAACAGTGCCCAAACGAAAATCTAGGAAAATCACCGAATAAAGCCATTTTTAGTAAATTTTCCATTAATCAACTATAAAACAAAGTTTTTAAACATATTTAGGAGGCATAAGACTTGAGAATTTCATTAAAGAATCTTGATTAGAGGAGTTGAATGAAATCTTACCTCTAACCTTGCCTTTTCTCCTCAAATGAAAAGATTTTGATGAAATCTTCAAGTAATCCCAATGATAAATGATAGGAGAATCAAAGAAGTCTTTTTCTATTCAAAAGGGATTGGAAAGGATGGAAAAATCTCCGGTTTTTAGAAAAGGAAAAGATGTTTGGCTGAGTGCAAAATGAGGGAAGTTAGTTACGTAAACTATTCTTTTATTTAATTAAAATCTCCTTTTAATTTAAAACCCCTTTAAGAAATCATTTTATTAGAATAATTAAAATGGTCAATTAGAGGGAAAAGGTCCACAAAAAGTTATAAGCTCCCTAAAGTCTTGCCCTCTTTTGATTTTTAGTCCTTAAAAATCCAATTTTGTAGTTTTAACAAAATGGTCACTAGTCGACATCTTGAATTTCCAAGACTCATTTTCTAAAATCGGTTTTACCAACTTTCAATATATATTTTAAAAAGATTTTAGCAATTTTACTCAATATTTTATCCCATCTCGGACTACGTTTCTCCTAGACCGCTTCTAAAGGCTCAGATCCCTAATTCAAGGTTCGACTAACCCAAACCTGTAACGCCCTGATTTTGGGCCTAGATGGTTTAGAGTTTGAATCGGACCGGTTGGGAACGGTTCGAATCTTTAAGGAAGATTTAGGGAACACCTAGTTCAGGATGTTTTAAAAATATGGAAAATGTCTAAAAATCCTCATTTAATATGTGAACAATTATGGTGAAATCAATTTTACAAAATAAGGTTTGAAATGCTACATTTCGGTGTAGTGACCAAATCGCAGTTTTTGCAAAAGTGGAATAGTGACTGTTTTGTAAAGGATTGAAACTTTGAATCTTTTAGGAGCTAATTTTACCTAAATGTTTTTCATCATATTTTTCCTTAATTTGGGTGTTTTTAATAATGCTTTATCAAAAGGAATTAAAGGTTAATTAAAAAGAAAAACTACTTTGACTTTTCATAACTACTTTTCACAAATTCCCTGTCATTTCATTTTCTCTCAAATTCTTGGTAGCCAAACACTTTTCCTCCAGCAAATAACCTTTGATTTTCATTCCAAATGATGAGATTTCAATAGTCTTAGATCCTTAATTAATTCCTCATCAAATCCTCTCAATTTCCACATTGATTTTCCAAGAAAACATTCCCAAATCAAGGAGAATTAATCCATTAGAGGTAAGCTTCATCCTTCTCCTCTAATGCTCAGTTTTTTACTGAAATTCTCAAGTTATCAATTCTTTCTTGATGATTTTTGAGTGGTTTTAATGTTAGAAAGAAGAAATTGTGTTGAAACTCAATATTTTGGAAGAGATCTTGATGATTTTCGTGGTTTGTCTTTAGGCTCTGTTTTGAGGTTGATTTTTAATGTATTTTGGATGTTATTTGATGTTACAAATGAGGTTTTATCAATCAAATCCCGAATAGGCTTGGAATCCTAAGTTTTGTATGCTAGAATGGTTGTTTTTGGGGTAATTTTGGTGTTCTGTCATAGATGGAGGTATAAGGACGAGTTTGTGGTGATTTTTTGATGTTAATTGATGTTTATAAATGGTTAGAAGTGATAGATCTTGGCTGGACTTTGATTTGGGAGAGTTTGGAGATGATTTAGGTTGTGTTTGGTAGCCGAAATGTGGATTTTGGGTAGAGCAGCGAGTTTAGATGTGTGTCTGATGATTTTAATGCATGATGATGCATTAATCCTCTGTTCTTATGTGTTATAAATAGGGTTGACATCTTCGGACACATTGGGTGTTGATCCAGAAGTGCTGGAAGCATAGTTAGTGTTTCGGCGAGCAAGGCGAAACGTAACTAGTTAGTGGAAATGTGATTTCCTTCTTTGTAACGCCATGAGCGTGCTCTTGGGAGCTTAGTGTAAGTTTGATAGACTTAACTAAGCTCAAGTGTAAGTGTTTCGGTAATCCCTCTCTTGAAAATGTGATAGGTTGGATGAAAATGCATTTGATGTAAGAATGGATTTGTTTACTGTTTTTAAGCATGGTTTAATGCTGGATTTTGATGTCATTATGTTAAGGATGCACTAGGTAAGTGATCCTTAGTTTTCATATGAAAATTCATATGATGTTAAGCATCAGTGCTTGTGTAAATGACATTGTGGTTATGCTTGAGAAACAATGGATTAATGTGGATAAATGGTTATATTGGCAAGTGATGAAAATGGTTTTTGGTTACTTTAATCGGATATAGTTAGTCGGCTATAGGATTGGGTGCACCGTAAGTAAAGTCGCCTTCGATGTCGATGGGTTGTGATTGTACCGTAAACTCCATACAAGTACCCTAACGATTGAGGTAAGATCACAACGGTGGTTGAAAATTCCGTGTGTGGATCTTGTGTCATGTGTCCCTTACTCTCGTTAGTGGAATTATACAACTACCGATGAGTGGTGTTGAGGGGTTGTGATTGTACCGTTATACTCCACCACGGGTGTCACATCAATGGAGGGATTTCTCTTGTGTGTGAGCCTTGTATAGTCTGGTAGTGTGTATGAAGCGTGTGAGACAACGCTTGTAATCCGTGTATCCGATTGTGTCTTGTGTTGAAATGGTTTGTGGACTATCACTTGAAAGCCAATATAATGTATTTGGATATAGTGTAGCATGAGATGCTTGTAAATGTTGCAAGGTTGCGTGAAAGATATGTATATGATGCAAGGAAGCATGTGATGCTTGTTAAAGCATGACATTGGATTATATGCTGTTGTAATTGATGCATGTGTGCATGAGATTTCAAAAGTGCATCGAAGTCTTGAGAAGACATGTTTTATAAAGGCATGTAGTGTAAAATGTTGCTTTTGCAAATCATGAGTTGAGCATTGATGAATGTTGTCAAGCGGTCCTCACTAAGCTTAGTTCTTACGCTCTTTTGTTTCATCAATGCAGAGAATTGAACTTTTGAAGGCAGCTCACATGCAAGAGACATCTAAGATTTTTGTTAAAGAAATGTACGTGGTTCATCCTTAGTGTAATAAAAGGCAATGGGTGGGAATTTATACTTTGTAAGGTTTGAGAATGTTTCTTTACTTTGAGCATGTTGGATTGACCATGTTTGAGTTGTAAATGGTCTTTGGAGTTTGGATTTTGGATTATTTTGGAGTTTTGACTTGCTATGGTTTTGCTAACTAGGAAGCATGCTTATAGTACCTTTGCTTAGGTAAATGTTGTTATGTTTAGGCTATGGCTTTGATATGTTGATTGTTGAGATGTATCCTTGATTTATGAACGTTGTGGCAAGTCTCGGGGTTGGTTCGAGTACGAAAAAGCATGTTAAACCAGCAAATTCTGTTGTCACTAGGCAAGGCGTATCAAAACACCTTCAATAGTTCCGAAACAGGGCCCTGTAATGGTTATACCGTTTCGGAACAGGTTGGGGTGTTTCGAAACATTTTGGCCACTGGTGTGACCTGTTCCGATACTGGTCTCGGAACATACCTGCATACCGAAACGGTCAACACCGTTTTGATACGGGCGATTCGGTACGGTGGGTGAGTGTTTCGGAACAGATGACCGTTGGATGTTGTTTGAATTATTCTAAGTTTGCATGCTTTACATTTTAGTCCTGGAAGTTGTGGATGCAATTGCATGAGCTTGGATTGTCTTTTAAAGTTGAATGTTGGCAGAGAAGCATGTAATATGATTAATTAAATACTGCTAAACTGAAAATCCATCAAGCCCTTATATTTTCTAAAAATTACATTTTGGTCCCTAAAAGTATTATTCTTGCAATTGAACCCTTAAATGACTTCCGTTTGCTGCGTCGTTTCCACTGCTATGTTTTGTTAACAATCTAGGTTAATAATGTGCATCTAGACAAGATTAAAATAAAAAGAGGGTCGTTAATCAAGGTTGACTTACGGTTTGACTTTGGTTTTCCCCGTGTAATCTTCGTAGTTTGGGTCTAGCGTCTAGGCCGGGCTAAGGGGGTTACATTTGGTGGTATCAGAGCGTGGTTTCGATTGAAATGGGAATGTTGGTATGTGTAATTGATGTGAGTTGAGTTATGATGTTTGAAAAGCATGCTAATGTATGAATTTGGAACCTTATGCCATGTCGATTAGTGTGTTGTATATATGGAATGAATAGGATTGTTTAGTGATGATGTTACATGAGTATGTGCTGATTTGAAATGGTGGAATGTATGTGAGCATGATGATGGTGTATGCTATGTTTTGTGGGGGAATTGGGAGCCCATTGCCTTATTACACAAATCAAATGTTTTGTAAACTTGGATTCTTGCTTGCATTTGTCCTAAATGGTTTAATTTATTTCGTTGTTGTGTTTGTTGAAAGTAGCACATGGGACCTAGAAGAGAGCTGAGGTCCAATACGATTATACCTGCGGTTGAGCAGGAAAATCAGGCTGAGCAGGGGGTTGATGTTCCTCCTAATGGAGATTTACCTCCTCCGCTACCACCTGGTGGTGAGGAGCGGGCACAACAAGGACAAGCTGGTCTTGGAGTGGGTAATTTGGCACCCTTAGTCGAAGTGATTGCTGGAGCGTTTCAGGCTGTTGTTGCCGTAGCGTAAGTGCAGGCCCCTACTGCTGGGCAGGTGGGTCTACCTTTGGAAAGGTTGAGGAACCTGAGAGCAGTAGAGTTTTATGGATTGGCACCTGAGGCGTCTGAGGCCTGGTTGGCTAGTACGATCCGCATAAAGGACCATATGGGTTGTAGTGATGAGCGCAAGCTTGGTTGTGCAATTTCCTTGCTGCAAGGAGATGCTTACAGCTGGTGGACGACTGCCACATCTGGTATGGAACCAAACAATGTTGATTGGGAGTTCTTCAGGAGTGCTTTCCGGAGGAAGTATCTAGGTGTGAGATGCCTGGATGAAAAGAAGCGGGAGTTTATATCTCTCGTTTAGGGGAGTTTATCAGTGGCCGAGTACGAGGTCCAATTCGTACGCTTGAGCCAGTATGCTCCTGAGCTGGTGCCTAGTGAGAGGCAACGCTGTGATCGATTCCGTTATGGATTGGTGCAAGATGTTAAGACATACATGCTGGCTGCGGATTACACAGATTTTGATGTACTTGTGTGTCGAGCGAAGGACATCGAGCAGAACCTGGGCTTGTCCTTTAGAGGTGTTGGTTCTAGCTCTGGAAAGAGAGCTGCTGAGCATAGTTCTAGTGGTGGACGGAACAAGAGGGGACGAGTAAGGAGGTACCAATCTACTGCCAGACATGGTAATGGAGGACATGGTACACCTGTTTAAGGAGATAGGATGAGGGTTGATTAGAACACATGTTGGACGTGTGGTTCTCGTGGTCATTTGAGGCGAGATTGTCCTCGAGCAGCTAGGGAAGTTCAGGCTCCTGTTGCAGTGACAGTGAACTCCTGTTGGAATTGTGGTTCGGTAGATCACATGAGGAGAGAGTGTCCTTTGTTGGCCGGTGGTGGTCAGGGACGTGCTCCTGGGGTAGCTGCACCTCAGCGAGGTTGTGGGCGCGGCCCTGGGAACTTCCAGAGAAGGGATGAGGGACAACGAGGTATTGCTCACGTGATAGATGTTAGACCTGAGGGGGTGGACCAGCGAGGGTGTATGCTCAGCGCGAGGAGCGCAACAATACCGATGTGATCGCATGTACCTTTGTTCTCCAGTCTTTATCTTTGCTGGCTTTGATTGATTCTGGATCCACGCATTCTTATATCTTGAGTGAGCATGCACATTTGCTTGATATACCTGTTGAGATGCTTGGAGTAG
Organism: Hibiscus trionum; assembly: GCA_030270665.1. NCBI lineage: Eukaryota > Viridiplantae > Streptophyta > Magnoliopsida > Malvales > Malvaceae > Hibiscus > Hibiscus trionum. Next base: position 17,656,122 of record BSYR01000010.1, read on the forward strand.
GAATGCAAGGGACTAGTTCTTTTGGCGAGACTGTAGTCACTAGGAAGTTGTATAGGAGGTGTCCTCTGTCTGTGCAAGGTCATGTTTTCCTTGTGGATTTGATGGAATTGTCATTCTACGGATTTGATGTAATCCTTGGCATGGATTGGTTGACAGAGCACAGAGCTGTGGGTGACTTTGATGTTAAGTGAGTCATTTTAAAGTTGGCCGACGACTACGAGGTTGTTGTAGTAGGCGAGAATGTGAAATTCTTGTCAAATGTGATATCGGCCTTAGAAGCAAACCATATGATGAGGTAGGGGTGTTAGCTTACCTTGCCTATGTGATGAATCTTGGTTCTAAGGATGTGCGTGTGCAGGACATTCGAACGGTTCGCGATTTTCCGGGTGTCTTTTCGGAAGAATTGCTTGGTTTGCCACCAAACAGAGAAGTTGAGTTTGGTATAGAGTTGTATGAGAACACAACTCTGGTGTCCATTGCTCCTTATCGCATGACACCTAAAGAGCTAAAAGAATTAAAAATGCAATTGTAGGAGTTGTTGGATCGTGGTTTCATTCGGCCCAGTGTGTCACCTTGGGGTGCACCAGTTCTATTTGTAAAGAAGAAAGATGAAACGATGAGAATGTGTATAGATTATCGGCAACTGAACAAGTTGACGATCAAGAACAAGTATCCCTTGCCTCGAATTGATGATCTCTTTGATCAGTTCCGGGGAGCCTCAGTGTTTTCTAAGATAGACTTGAGATCGGGATACTATCAGCTGAAGGTGAAGGATGTGGACGTACCTAAAATTGCTTTTCGGACGAGGTACGGGCATTATGAGTTTTTGGTGATGCCGTTTGGTTTGACTAATGCACCTGCTGCTTTCATGGACATGATGAATCGTGTATTCCATGAGTACTTGGATCAATTTGTGGTGGTGTTCATCGATGACATCCTTGTGTATTCGCGTACTGAGGAGGATCATGATAGGCACTTAAGAATCGTTTTGCTAGCGTTGTTGGAGAATCAGTTATATGCCAAATTGAGCAAGTGTGAGTTTTGGCTTAGGGAAGTAGTTTTCCTTGGTCATGTGGTATCGGCGGAGGGTATTCGCGTTGATCCGCAGAAAGTGGAGGCTGTGATGAGTTGGAGAGTCCCTAAGTCAGTGACCGAGGTAAGGAGTTTCCTTGGGTTGGCTGGGTATTATCGTAGATTTTTTTAGGGTTTTTCAAAGATAGCAGCGCCTTTGACAAAGTTGTTGCAAAAGAATGTTCGTTTTGAATGGACGGAGGCGAGGCAACAAGATTTTGAGAAGCTGAAAGAAGCGTTGACTCAAGCTCCTGTTTTGGTTCAACCTGAATCTGGTAAGGAGTTTTTGGTCTATAGTGATGCGTCCATTGTTGGTTTGGGCTGCGTATTAATGCAAGAGGGTAAGGTGGTAGCCTATGCATCTAGGTAGTTAAAGGTGCATGAGCGCAACTACCCTACTCATGATCTTGAGCTTGCAGCTGTGGTGTTTGCCTTAAAGATCTGGAGGCATTACCTGTATGGCGAGAAATGTGTGGTGTTCACGGATCATAAGAGCCTGTAATATCTTATGTCTCAAAAGGAGTTAAATCTTAGGAAACGATGTTGGGTGGAGTTGCTTAAGGATTATGATCTGGCGATTGAGTACCACCCAGGCAAGGCTAACGTGGTGGCCGATGCTTTGAGCCGGAAGGTGGCTGTTGAGCTTAGAGCGATGTTTGCTCGTCTGAGTATATCGCGTGAAGGTGGCCTTGTGGCGGAGTTATGAGTGAAACCATCTTTGTTACTATTGATTAAAGAGAAACAGTTGCTTGATGATTCTTTTGTTTCGCATGTTCAAGACATTGCGGAAGACAGACCTTCGGATTTCAGCTTTAATGCTGATGGTGTTCTATGTTTTGGTAGTAAAATAGTGGTTCTAGATGATGTTGAGTTAAGACACACTATTCTGACTGAAGCTCATTGTAGTCCTTTTTCTATGCACCCGGGTAGTACGAAAATGTATCGCGACCTAAAGGATATGTATTACTGGGTGGGGTTGAAAAAGGATGTGGCGGAGTTCGTTAGTAAGTGTATGGTGTGTCAGCGAGTGAAGGCTGAGCATCAGTTTCCTTCTGGATTGTTGCAACCTTTGAGGATTCCAGAGTGGAAGTGGGAGAGAATCACCATGGATTTTGTGTCTGGTTTGCCTTTGTCGTCGACAAATAAGAATTAAGTTTGGGTGATTGTTGATCGGCTTACAAAGTGTGCCCATTTTCTGCCTGTGCATACTACGTATACCTTGGATAGGTTGACTGAGCTGTATATAGCTTAGATTGTGCGGTTGCACGGTGTGCCAAAGTACATTGTGTCGGATAGAGATCCGAGGTTCACATCGCGATTTTGAGAATGCCTGCATCAAGCCTTGGGTACACGTTTGAATTTCAGCACTTCTTATCATCCGCAGGCGGATGGACAGTCGGAACGTGTGATCCAAGTGCTTGAGGATATGTTGAGATGCTGTGTGATTGATTTTCAGGGTTCTTGGGAGAAACACTTGCCACGGGTTGAGTTTGCGTATAACAATAGTTACCATGCAAGTATCCAAATGGCTCCATACGAGGCTTTGTATGGGAGAAGATGTAGGACCCCTCTTTGTTGGGCAGAAGTTGGGCAAAAGTTGATTTCAATGCCGGCTATGCTTAAGGGAACCACCGAGAAAGTGAAGCTCATTTGTGAGCGGTTAAAAGCGGCATCGGACCGGCAAAAGTCTTACGCGGATTTGAAGCGTAAGGAGATTGAGTTCGCGGTTGGCGAAGGTGTGTTCTTGAAAGTTTCACCTTGGAAGAAGGTGATGAGATTTGGGCGTAAAGGTAAACTTAGCCCAAGGTTTATTGGACCTTATTAGATTGTGGAGCGTATTGGTCCTATGGCATATCGGTTGAGATTGCCTGCTCAGTTGGAGAAGATACATGATGTGTTCCATGTCTCCATGTTACGGAAGTACAGATCAGATCCTTTGCATGTGATACTTGTTGAGGAGATAGAGTTGAATCCGGATCTGTCTTATGATGAGGAACAAGTGAGGGTCCTGGATGTAAGTAGCAAGGTTCTTCGTGGCAAGACGATAGAACTTGTGAAGGTGTTGTGGCGACACCGGGGAGTTGAGAAGGCCACGTGGGAAAGCAAGGTGGACATGCTGAGGCAATTTCCGCATCTCTTTTCATCAGGAAAGAATTTCGAGGACAAAATTTCCTAAGTAAGAGAGAGTTGTAACGCCCCGATTTTGGGCCTAGATGGTTTAGAGTTGGAATCGGACCGGTTGGGAAAGGTTCGAATCATTAAGGAAGATTTAGGGAACACCTAGTTCGGGATGTTTTAAAAATATGATAAAATATCTAAAAATCCTCATTTAATATGTGAACAATTATGGTAAAATCAATTTTACAAAATAAGGTTTGAAAAACAATATTTCGGTGTAGTGACCAAATTGCAGTTTTTGCAAAAGTGGAATAGTGACTGTTTTGTAAAGGATTGAAACTTTGAATCTTTAAGGAGCTAATTTTACCTAAATGTTTTTCATCAGATTTTCCCCTAATTTGGGAGTTTTTAATAATGCTTTATTAAAAGTAATTAAGGTTAATTAAAAAGGAAAACTACTTTAACTTTTCATATCTACTTTTCACAAATTCCCTCTCATTTCATTTTCTCTCAAATTCTTGGTAGCCAAACACTTTTCCTCCAGCAAATAACCTTTGATTTTCATTCCAAATGATGAGGTTTCGATAGTCTTTGATCCTTAATTAATTCCTCATCAAATCCTCTCAATTTCCATATTGATTTTCCAAGAAAACTTGCCCAAATCAAGGAGAATTCATCCATTAGAGGTAAGCTTCGACCTTCTCCTCTAATGATCAGTTGTTTACTGAAATTCCCAAGTTATCAATCATTTCTTGATGATTTTTGAGTGGTTTTAATGTTAGAAACAAGAAATTGTGTTGAAACTCAAGATTTTGGAAGAGATCTTGATGATTTTCGTGGTTTGTCTTTAGGCTCTGTTTTGAGGTTGATTTTTAATGTATTTGGATGTTATTTGATGTTACAAATGAGGTTTTATCAATCAAATACCGAATAGGCTTGGAATCCTAAGTTTTGGATGCTAGAATGGTTGTTTTGGGGGTAATTTTGGTGTTCTGTCATAGCTGGAGGTATAAGGACAAGTTTGTGGTGATTTTTGATGTTAATTGATGTTTATAAATGGTTAGAAGTGATAGATCTTGGCTGGGCTTTGATTTGGGAGAGTTTGGAGATGATTTTGGTTGTGTTTGGTAGCCGAAATGTGGATTTTGGGTAGAGCAGCGAGTTTAGATATGTGGATGATGATTTTAATGAATAATGATGCATTAATCCTCTGTTCTTATGAGTTATAAACATGGGAGACATCTTCGGACACATTAGGTGTTGATCCAGAAGTGCCGGAAGCATAGTTAGTGTTTCGGCGAGCAAGGCGAAACGTAATCGGTGAGTGGAAATGTGATTTCCTGCTTTGTAACGCCATGAGCGTGCTCTTGGGAGCTTAGTGTAAGTTTGATACACTTAACTAAGCTCAAGTGTAAGTGTTTCGGTAATCCCTCTCTTGAAAATGTGATATGTTGGATGAAAATGCATTTGATGTAAGAGTGGATTTGTTTACTGTTTTTAAGTATGTTTAAGCATGGTTTAATGCTGGATTTTGATGTCATTATGTTAAGGATGCACTAGGTAAGTGATCCTTAGTTTTCATATGAAAATGCATATGATTTTAAGCATGTGTGCTTGTGTAAATGGCATTGTGGTTATGCTTGAGAAACAGTGGATTAATGTTGATAAATGGTTATATTGGCAAGTGATAAAAATGGTTTTTGGTTACTTTAATCGGATATAGTTAGCCGGCTATAGGATTGGGTGCACCGTAAGTAAAGTCGCCTTGGATGTCGAGGGGTTGTGATTGTACCGTAAACTCCATCCAAGTACCCTAACAATTGAGGTAAGATCACAACGGTGGTTGAAAATTCCGTGTGTGGATCTTGTGTCATGTGTCCTTTACTCTCGTTAGTGGAATTATACAACTACCGATGAGTGGTGTTGAGGGGTTGAGATTGTACCGTTATACTCCACTACGTGTGTCACAACAATGGAGGGATTTCTCTTGTGTGTGAGCCTTGTGTAGTCCGGTAGTGTGTATGAAGCGTGTGGGACAATGCTTGTAATCCGTGTATCCGAATGTGTCTTTTGTTGAAATGGTTTGTGGACTATCACTTGAAAGCCAATATAATGTATTTGGATATAGTGTAGCATGAGATGCTTGTAAATGTTGCAAGGTTGCATGAAAGATATGTATATGATGCAAGGAAGCATGTGATGCTTGATAAAGCATGAGCATAGGATTATATGTTGTTGTAATTGATGCATGTGTGCATGAGATTTCAAAAGTGCATTGAAGTCTAGAGAAGACATGTTTTATAAAGGCATGTAGTGTAAAATTTTGCTTTTGTAAATCATGAGTTGAGCATTGATGAATGTTGTCAAGCAGTCCTCACTAAGCTTAGTGCTTACGCTCTTTTGTTTCATCAATGCAGAGAATTGAACTTTTGAAGGCAGCTCACGAGCAAGAGACATCCAAGATTTTCGTTAAAGAAATTTATGCGGTTCATCCTTAGTGTAATAAAAGGCAATGGGTGGGAATTTATACTTTGGAAGGTTTGAGAATGTTTCTTTACTTTGAGCATGTTGGATTGACCATGTTTGAGTTGTAAATGGTCTTTGGAGTTTGGATTTTGGATTATGTTGGAGTTTTGACTTGCTATGGTTTTGCTAACTAGGAAGCATGCCTATAGTGCCTTTGCTTATGTAAATGTTGTTATGTTTAGGCTATGGCTTTGATATGTTGATTGTTGACATGTATCCTTGATTTATGCATGTTGTGGCAAGTCTCGGGGTTGGTTCGAGTACGAAAAAGCATGTTAAACCAGCAAATTCTGCTGTCACTGGGCAGGGCGTATCGGAACACCTGCAACAGTTTCGAAATGGGGCCCTGTAATGTTTATACCGTTTCGGAACGGGTTGGGGTGTTTCGAAACATTTTGTCCACTGGAGTGACTTGTTCCGAGACCGGTATCGGAACAAGTCACTCCAGTGGACAAAACCGTTTCGGTACGGGGGTTTCGGTATGGCGGGTGAGTGTTTCGGAACAGATGACCGTTGGATGTTGTTTGAATTATTCTGAGTTTGCATGCTTTACATTTTAGTCCTGGATGTTGTGGATGCAATTGCATGAGCTTGGAATGTCCTTTTAAAGTTGAATTTTGTAGAGGAGCATGTAATATGATTAATTAAATACTGGTAAACTTAAAATCCATCAAGTCCTTATATTTTCTGAAAATTACATTTTGGTCCCTAAAAGTGTTATTCTTGCAATTGAACCCTTAAATGACTTTCGTTTGCTGCGTCGTTTCCGCTGCTATGTTTTGTTAGCCATATAGGTTAATAATGTGCATCTAGCCAAGATTAAAAAAAAAAGGTCGTTAATCAAGGTTGACTTACGTGTTGACTTTGGTTTTCCCCGTGTAATCTTCGTAGTTTGGGTCTAGCGTCTAGGCCGGGTTAATGGGGTTACAAAACCGATGCATAAAACATCTAGGCCAAAAAACAAGGGTGTTACAACTCTCCCCCACTTAGGAAATTTCTTCCTCGAATTTTTTTACCTGAAGGAAAAATGTGTGAAAACTACCTCAACATGTCCACCTTGCTCTCCCATGTGGCCTCCTCAACTCCTCGATGTCCCCACAACACCTTCACAAGTTCAATCGTCTTACCACAAAGAACTTTGCTACTAGAATCAAGAATCGCAATTGGTTCCTCGTCATAGGACAAATCCAGATTCAACTAAATCTCTTCAACATGCATAACATGAGATGGATCTGATCAATACCTTCGCAACATCGAAACATGAAAATACATCGTGAATTTTCTCCAACTCGGGAGGCAACCTCAACCAGTATGCAATAGGACCAACACACTCCACAATTTCACAAGGTCCAATAAACCTTGGACTAAGCTTACCCTTACGTCTAAACCTCATAACCTTCTTCCAAGGTGATACCTTCAAGAACACGCGATCTTCTATCACAAACTCAATCTCCTTACGCTTTAAATTTGTATAGGACTCTTGACGATCCGATGCAGCCTTTAACCGATCACAAATGAGCTTTACCTTCTCAGTCGTTCCCTTAAGCAAATTTGGTTAGGAAACCAACTTTTTCCCCGCATCCGCTAAACAAAGAGGTGTCCTACACTCTCTCCCATACAAAGCTTCATATAGAGCCATTTGTATACTCGCTTGAAAACTATTATTATAGGAAAATTCCACCAAAGGCAATTGGTTTTCCCAAGAACCTTGGAAATCTATAACACAACATCTCAACATATCCTCAGGCACTTGGATAACTCGCTCAGACTGACCATCTGTCCAAGGATGCTATGTCGTACTGAAATTAAGCCTTGTACCCAAAGCTATATGCAAACACTCCCAAAGCCTCGTTGTAAACCTCATATCTCTATCCGACACTATAGATTTAGGTACTCCATACAAACGTACTACCTCCGCAATGTACAACTCTGCCAGCTTATCCAATGTATATGTAGTATGCACAGCCAAGAAATGCGTACACTTCATAAGGCGCTCCACAATCTCCCAAATGGAATTCTTCTTTGACGGGGTCAAAGGAAAACCATACACAAAATCCATTGTAATTCTCTCACATTTCCATTCTGGTATCCTCAAAGGCTGCAACAAACTAGAAGGAAACTCATGCTCAGCTTTCAAACACTGACAAATCATACACTTGCTCGCAAAATCAGCAACATCCTTTTTCAACCCAACCCAATAGTACTCATATTTGAAAACACGATACATCTTTGTACTACCAGGATGCATAGCAAAAGGACTACTATGAGCTTCAGTCAAAATAGTGCACCTCAACTCATCATCCTCCGCACAACTATTTGACTTTTAAAGCACAAAACACCATCATCATTGAAACAAAAATCCGTTGCATTTACATCCGCTATATCCTAAACATGAGGCACCAAAGAATCATCAAGAAACTGCTTCTCCTTAATAAACTGAATTAACGAAGGTTTCACTTGTAACTCGGGTATCAACTCACCATCTCGCGATATATTCAACCGAGCAAACATTGCCCTCAAGTCAACAGCCATTTTCCTACTCAATGCATCAGCCACAACATTGGCCTTTCCAGGATAATACTCTATCTTCAGATCGTAATCTTTGAGAAACTCCAACCACCTTCGTTGCCTAAGATTCAACTCTCTCTAGGACAATATATATTTCAATTCTAATGATCCTTATAAACCACACACTTCTCACCGTAAAGGTAATGTCTCCAAATCCTTAAAGCAAACACAACTGCAGCAAGCTCTAGATCATGAGTAGGATAATTGCGTTCATGCACCTTCAATTGCCTAGATGCATAAGCCACAACATTCCCATCTTGCATCAACACACAACCTAGACCAACATATGATGCATCATTGTAAACCACAAACTTCTTACCCGATTTTGGTTGAATCAAGATAGGAGTTTGCGTCAAAGCTTCCTTCAAGTTCTCGAAAGCTTGTTTTCTAACATTCGTCCACTCAAAGCGAACATTCTTTTGTTATAACTTAGTTAATGGTGCAATAATCTTATAGAAACCCTCCACAAACCTTCTATAAAATCCAGCCAAACCAAGGAAACTACGCACTTCCGTCACCGAGTTAGGTATTTTCCAATTCATCATTGCCTCAATCTTGTGTGGGTCAACTCGGATACCCTCGGCCGACACTACATGTCCAAGGAAAACTACTTCCTTTAGCCAAAATTCACACTTGCTCAACTTAGCATAAAGCTGATTCTCCAACAATACTTGTAGCACAATTTGCAAATGCTTATTATGATCCTTCTCAATACGTGAGTACACGAGAATATCATCAATAAACAATACCACGAACTGATCCAAAAACTCATAGAACACACAATTCATCATGTCCATGAATGCAGCCACTGCATTTGTCAAACCAAACGGCATCACTAAGAACTCATAATGCTCGTACCTTGACTGAAAAGTTTTCTTAGGTACATCTACATCCTTGACCTTCAATTGATAATACCCAGACCTTAAATCAATCTTAGAAAACACCGAAGCACCTTGAAACTGGTCAACCAAATCATCAATCCTTAGCAAAGTGTACTTGTTCTTAATCGTCAACTTGTTCAATTGCCGATAATCTATACTCATATACATCGTGTCATCTTTCTTCTTCACAAACAAGGCAGGTGCACCCCAAGGTGAAACAATTGGCCTTATGAACCCTCGATCTAGCAACTCCTGAAGTTGCATTTTCAGCTCCTTATATTCCATATGATAAAGAGCAATTGACACTGGAGTCGTATTTTCATACAACTCTATGCCAAACTCAACTTTCCTATTAGGTGGTAAACCATGAAACTCTTTCGGAAAGACACCCGGAAACTCACATACCGTTCGTATATCTTGCAATCGCACCTCTTTTGTACTAAGGTTCATCAGGTAAGCTAAGAAAGCTTCACAACCCAAATCCATCATTCAACCCACTTTAAGAGCTAAAATTGCATTGGACAGGAATTTCACATTCTCGCCCACGATTACCACTTCGTAATCATTAGCAAGTTTCAAGGTAACTCACTTAACATCAAAATCGACCACAACCCTATGCTAGGTCAACCAATCCATCCCAAGGATTACATCAAAACTATAGAAAGGAAAGTCCATCAAATCAACCGAAAACACATGGCCTTGAACAGATAAAGGACATCTCATATACAATTTCCTCGTAACAACAGTTTCACCAAAAGAGCTAGTTATTGCATTCCCACATATAACATCTGAACAAGGATATCAAGCAAATGTGCATGCTCACTCAAGATGTTTGAATGCGTAGATCTAGAATGAGTTAAAGATTACAATGTGAAAGTACCTGCAATCACATCGGTGTCATTTCATCCCTCGTGATGTGGGTACACCTTTGCAGGACCACCACCCTCGGGCTAAACAACCTCAAAATGTGCCACACCTCTATGTCCATCCTTCCTACGCTGGAATTTACCACGACCGTTCCCACGACCTCTCTATGGTGCAACAACATGTGCCCGACCCTAACCACCTCCAACAAAAAAAGGACAGTCACGGCTCAAATGTCCAGCCGATCCATAATTCCAACAAGAGTTAGCCACCCCAGCCACAGGAGCATGCGACTCTCGAGCCACAAGAGGACATTCTCGTCTCAGATGCTAACGCGATCCACATGCCCATCAAGCATTATGTTCAGATCTCACTCTATTACCCTGAACTAGCACACCTCGCCCAAAATTACCTCGCCTCACTTCAGGCCGGTACCTACGATCATGATTTCTCTTATAATGTTCACTACTAGGACCAGAATCTGCAGCTCTCTTACTCGAGCTAGAACCTCCCATGCAAGAGGTCAAGCCCAAACTCTGCTAGATATCCTTGCCTCGCGTCACCAACACATCAAAATATGTGTAGTCAAAAGCTAGCATGAAAGTCTTCACTTCTTGCACCAAGCAATAACGGAAGTGATCACATCGATGCCTATCACTCGACACCGATTCAGGAGCATACTGGCTCAAACGTACAAATTGGATCTCATACTCAGCTACTATCATGCTACCTTGCACAAAGGAAATGAACTCACGCTTCTTGTCGTCTAAGTATCTAACTCTTAGATACTTTTTCTTAAAGGTAGCTTGGAAGAACTCCCAATCCACCTTATTGGGCTCCATAGCCAAAGTCATAGTCGTCCACCAACTGTATCCATCACCAAGCAACAAGGAAACAACATATTCGAGCTTGCGTGCATCATTGTACCCCATCTTATCCAAAATATGGATCATACTAGTCATCCAAGCCTTGAATGCTTCAGGAGACAATCCACGATACTAAATGCTTCCTAAACTTCGCAACCGTTCTAACGACAATCCCAATTGCCCAACAACAACTGCTTCCACTTACACTCCAGCAACAACAGCCTGGAATGCCCTAGTCATCGCCTGAACCAAAGGCGTCAAATCTCCCAGCACCGGAGTAGCTTGCTAGTGTTGTACTTGCTCCTCACCCCCAGTTGGAGGCGGTGGAGGAGGTAAATTCCCACCAGGCGGAACCTCGTTCTCATGATTCCCTTGCTCACCAGCAGGAGCAATCATACTCGAACGTAGGTCTCTCCTCTGTCCTATTGTGCTATTTTAATTAAGGCGTGATAATAAAACAAAATAAGAAATCAGTCCAGCTTCAAGCAAGGACCCAAGACTTCGAATTCACTTTAAAAATACTTTACTATAGTAATAAGCCAATGGGCATCCCAATTTCTCCCAAACATAGCATAAAGCATACAACGTACAAGTCACAACCATTGTGCATCACAATTAATCAAACTCAACCCAAAACATCATAATGTATGTAATAGCTGAAACATACATCACAAACATCATACATGGAATCACTACCATTTGATCAACATTAACATTCTTATAACATTCACCGTGCAAAGCAAACATCACCAATTACTTGAATTCACGTCACATCGACTTAGCATTAACTTACCATCATCTCATTCTTTTGAAACCTAGTTATGATACCACCAAATGTAACCCCCTCAACCGGGCCTAGGTGATAGACCGAACCGAACGAGTCACAGGAGAAATATTGAAGTAAACCGGGAAGGTTTACCTTAAAAATGACCCTATTTTTTTCTTTTTATCTTGTCTAGATACCCGTTAGAAACCTAAGTGTTTATCATTGCAGCGGAACATATATAACATCAATTGCATTCAAATACAACTTTTAAGGACCAATTTGTAAACTTATAAACTTACAAGGGATTTCCCCCAAATTTAGATTACCATCTTTAAATTAATTATATTACATGCATCTCTGTCAAAACTCGGCTTAAAACAATCATTCAAACTCACTTAATTGCATCCACAACATTCAGGACTAAAACGTAAAGAATCAGAACTTATGAATATTCCATCAACTAACATAACAACCAATTCTTTCAGTACAGGCTAGCCCTGTATTGAAAGAGGTGTATCGAAACAGTACTTCACGGCTCGGAACACGGGCTTGTATCGAAACACCCTTAAGGTGTTTCGAAAACGTGGTTTCCAGTAGCAAAACATACTAGAACATACCTACCCTGTTTCAAAACCCTTAGGCCATTTCATACTCACTATTTCAGTACAAGCTCGAGTGTACTGAAACACATGGCATGTAATGACAATTTTTCCTGATTTTTCACACTTAAATTCATCCTAAACCAATCCAACAAGCATCCAACATGCATACATCATACTTAAACATTAATCCTTAACCATTTATGGCATACTTGGCATCAAAACATAGCAAATTACATCAAAGATAAACTATAGCCATGCAACCTAGCAAATAAGCAACTAAAGAGTTAAAACTCCAACCAATGCACAAACCATCAAATGTGCCTTTTACAAGTGTAAAAGCATAAAACAAACATGCTCAAAAAAGGGTCTACATACACATTACCCAAATAAACCATGGAACCCTCATTGCACTTATTACTCTATTCCATAACCGAAACATACATTCAAAGTGAAGTCTCCTAAGACCCCCTTGTAAGTTGCTGCCTCCAAGCACTGGATTATCTGCATTGATGGACAAAGAGAGCATAAGCATTCAAGCATAGTAAGGAGTGCTCAAGAACAAAAACACCATCAATGCATAAAACCATTTTTCATCATTTGAAAACCATCATGCCTTCTTTGAAAACCATGCATTTCCTTAACAAAATCAGTATGTTAAGCTTCATGCAATAAGTATTAAATATTCAACAGCAAATCTATTTGCTAACACTCAAATTAAGCATTTCCATGTATAGTTACCATATGCGAAGCATAAAGTGTAAAACATGCATTTCACATTATGCATCCATATTCATTTCATATGTATTTTATCAATTATATTGGCTCACAAGTGATCATCAACATACTCATTTCTCAAAACCATATCGGGTACACGGATTCTCGAGTGCTGTCCCAACACTTCATACATTCTCCCCGACATCTCAAGGTTTACTCACGAGACCTACCATCCACCGTTGTGACTCCCATGGTGGAGTATTTTGCACCTTACAACCCCTCAACACTACTCAGGGGTAGATGTATAATCTCACTAACGAGAGACTGGACAAAACTCAATTTTCTCAATTGTTAGGGTACTTGGATGGAGTATTCGGTACATTCACAACCCCTCGACATCCAAGGTGACTTGTTTATAGTGAACTCAATCCTATATAATTCTCTTTTAATACAAACCTCTCTGTTTTTCAAAGTATTCATAATAAGCCACATTTCCAAGCATCAAACCATGCTTCAAAAACATATATAAGCATATACATACAAGGATCACTTACCATGTGTATCCTTTATCAATATGGCATCATAAATAGTAAATCTCTTACTTTAAAACATGCTATAAAAAGTAGGTAAAACACATTTAAAATCAAGTGCATCAACAAACTCATAATAGCATAATCCGATGGAGAAAATCACCTTACTTACTTCTGAACTTTGCAAAGAGTTTCAAGCTTACACTAAGTTCCCAAAACCACCTTAAATGTGTTTCAAAGCTGGAAATCCCATTTCCACTCACCGACTCGCGAAACCAAGATTCGCCGATGCAAATTTAAGCGTCCGAAGCCCACAAATCTTCACAGATTGCTTCCAAAGAATTATCTCATGTTTATACCATACAAGAACAGAGGATCAATGCATCATAATGCATTAAAATCACCAGCAAATCAAACAATCTCACTGCTCTACGCAAAACACCCAAAATATCAATCCAAAACAACCGAAAACTCAATTGATCTTACTCAAAACTTAACCCAGCCACAATCCATCACTTATGTTCACTGTTAACCATCAATCAACATCCAAAAACACCTTAATTACATTTAATAACGCCAACAACATCAAATTCAAATTTTCAAGCCAAAAACCCTTAACTAACAAGCTAAACTTTTAGACATCCAACCTAATATGAGATTATTATGATTAAGCCTTTATTTCAACATTATTTGATATCCAAAACAACTTTAAAATCAATCTAAAATCAACCAAAATAGTGCTCAAACGAAAATCATCAAAAATCACCAAATAAAGCCATTTTAGCAAATTTTCCATTAATCAACTATAAAACAAAGTTATTAAAACTGTTTAGGAGGCTCAAGACTTGGGAATTTCATTAAAGAACCTTAATTAGAGGAGTTGAACGAAATCTTACATCTAACATTACCTTTTCTCCTAAAATGACAAGATTTTGATGAAATCTTCAAGTAAACCCAATGATAAATGATATGAAAATCAAAGAACTCTTTTGCTATTCAAAAAGGATTAGAAAGGGTGGAAAACTCCAGTTTTTAGAAAAGGAAAGAACATTTGGCTGAGTGCAAGATGAGAGAAGTTAGTTATGTAAACTCTTTTTTTTGTTTAATTAAAATCCCACTTTAATTTAAAACCACTTTATAAAATCTTTTTATTATAATAATTAAAATGGTCAATTTGAGGGAAAAGGTCCACAAAAATATATAAGCTCACTAAAGATTCTAAGTCTTGTCCTCTTTTAATTTTAGTCGTTTAAAAATAAAGTTTCGCACTTTTCACAAAATGGTCACTACTAGACATCTTGAATTTCAAAGATTCATTTTCTAAAATCAATTTTACCAACTTTAAATATATATTTTAAAAATATTTTAGCGATTTTTCTCACAATTTTATCTCATCTCGGACTACGTTTCCTCTGGACCGCTACTAGAGGCTTGGATCTCTAATTCCAGGTTCGACTAACCCAAATCGATGCATAAAACATCTAGGCCAAAAACTGAGGTTTTACATTGATTAACATCCAAAATCATCCAATTATCAAATTATACCTCCAGCGTTCCCAAAATCACATTAACACCACAAAAACTCAATTCTAACAACCTAATCAACTAGAGATCCAAATAGTTTTAGGATTACCATGCTTAAACCTCAATCTCAACATTAATAAATTTCCAAAACATGATTAAAATCAATAATAAACCAGCCAAAACAAATCAATTACGAAAATTACATAAAATCATCATTTAAAGCTTGATTTAACCATTTTCTTCAAATCAATCATGAAACCATGTTAAGAAGCATATTTAAAGAGTCAAATACTTAGAAATTTCATTAAAGAACCTTGATTAGAGGAGAAGCACAAAAATTATCGCTAATCCCTTGTTATTCCTTTAATTTACAAGATTTGATTGAAAATCTTTAAGACTCCATTGAAACAAGTTGAGGAAACTCTATGGAAATCAAAGTAAAATGAAAAGGAAAAGATCTCTGGTAGTTTTGAAAGGAAATGGGTGGTTGGCAGATGAGAAAAGAGAGAAATGGAAGTTACGCCAAAATAAGTTTGTAAAGCTTAATTCCATTTTTAATCAAAACCCTTTTTAATCTTTTTTAATTAAACACATTTCAAACATGTCAAATTAAGGGAATAGATGATTATACTTGCATTAGCTCCCTAAAAATTCTATGTTTTTACTTTTTCGTAAAATAGCCATTAAAAATAGATTTTCCATTTTTTTACGATTTAGTCACCAAACCGAAATGCCCACCTTCCAAATCTAATTTTCCAAAATTGACTTCACTAAACCCTTATATACATTAAAAAGGATTTTAGAATTTTTATCGTATTTTTATCACCTCTCAAACTAGGTTTTCCTGGAATCAATCTCGAACTAACCCAAATCTCTAGTCTCGATCCAACGAACCCTAAACCAAACCTACAAACTCCTAGGCCCAAAACCGGGGTGTTACATGCAGCAAAAGTTGATCCACTTATTCAAGGGGCTTTAGTCTCTACTTATGACGAAAGTTGAAGTTGATCTATATCACTGAGTCAATGGTTGAAGATTAAATAGAAGCCATTACTCAAGCCGGCCATATATTCGTTGATTAAACCATCCTTTCGCCTCAGGGTGCATTTCGTGGAATGAGAATAGTTGCAAAAGTCCTAGAATCTGAATTTTATTGGCCGACTTTGTTCAAAGATTCTTACGAATTTTCTCAATGCTCTAACAACTGTCGACACACTGAATCTATATCCAGAAGAAATCATATGCCACAACAACCAATAAGGGAAATCGAGTTATTCGATGTTTCGGGATTGGATTTGATGGGTTCATTTCCTAATTCTTTTGGAAATCCATATATTTTTGTGGTTAACTATGTTTTGAATTGGATAGAAGTCGTTGCACTACCTAAAGATGATGCAAAGACAGTACTAAAGTTCTTTCACAAACATATACTCACCCGTTTTGGAACACCAAAGGCATTGATCAACGATCAAGGTACACATTTCCACTGCATCCAGGTTGCTGCTGCATTGAAATGCTATGGAGTAAATCATAGATTGGCCACAACATATCATCTTCAGTCCAATGGACAAGTAGAGGTGTCTAATAGAGCAATTAAAAATGTTTTTGGAAAAAGTTGTGAGCAACACTAGAAAATATTGGTCCTCTTGTCTAGATGATGCATTGTGAGCTATACGTATTGTATACAAAACTCCGTCGACAATGCCACCATATCAATTGGTGTTTGGAAAATCTTGTCATTTGCCAGTAGAACTTGAGCACAAAGATTTGTGGGATCTTAAAGCAAGTCAACCTTGATTATAAGGCAACATAATAGAAGCTATTGCTAGACATCAATAAATTAGAAGAAATACGCAAAGCTTTTGATAGTGCCTTTCTTTACAAGGTCAAGAGTGTGTGCTGGCATGAGAAGATTATTTTTCATCGAGAATTTAAAGTTAGACGAATGGTTTTTCTATTTAACTCTAGATTGAAATTGCATCCAGGGAAATTGAGATCGCATTGGTCTGGACCTTTTGAGGCTGTAGAAACATTTTCACACGGTGTTGTCACAATTAAAGATACAAAAGGGGGAGTTTGACCCTGGAAATGTTGAGACCATTAATTTGGTCAAAATTTATAAAAAATTATCTCTTTTTTGAGGAATAAAAATATATTCATTTTGTCTCTTCTGTAACAACTTGTACGGTGATTGATTCAAAAGATAAGCATGAATTATTTTGGGGGCAAATAAGGGAATTCTACTACACCGATTTATTTCCAATAATCACCTCCCTCCATCACAGGTGCGGGAGAAATGATGAACATGCATGCTTTTTACGCCAAGACCAGGACGTTGAATCTCATCGCTTCAGACAGTAACCATCATGCCTTTTCATTTTCTCTCTTCTTTTTTCTCTTTATTAGCAGCATGGTTCTTCATTTATATTTCACCTAATTTTTTTCTTTCTCTGAGCATTTAAAGTAGTAAAGTTCGAATTTTTCTCTTCAATGTTCTCTTTGTTTCATCTTCATTCCTATAATCATTCATGGCAAAGACAAGACCAGCCAGAAATATAGCAAACGAGACCCCTTTTCAGGACATGGAAAGCTCCGAGTTAAACCCTTAACCTAAAGAACCCATTACTCAGGAAGAGATTCTTGAATATGAAGTTTTCTAGACTATCATAGATGTTGAACGCTTCAGTGAACACATTCAAAAATGGAAGCATCCATCTGGAGCAAGAAATCAAACTCTCATCTGATTAGGAACTTGGAGGTCAATCCACAATAACCTCACGCTACAAAACTGGGAAAAATTATGCAATCACCCAGGGCAGCTTTAGCGCTTCCTCGGTAAGGGAATTCTACTACACTCAGTATGACCCATCCCTAAAACTTGTTTTGTTAGAGAATATTCTATTCCTTGGAGTTTCTTTTTATTAACAAGTTATATAACATAGTTGTGAGTGTGGATGAGCATTCTTTGTTTGGGGCTGAATTGACTGATTAGAAACTCGCCCTTTTAGTTGAGGATTTATGTATAGAAAGTGCAGTATGGTCAGGGACCAATGTTGGGAATTTCACCACACATAGGAAGTACTTGACCTTGCCTGACAAAGTTTGGTTTCAATTCATCAATTTCAGACTGCTTCTCTCCACCCACATCACAACAGTATCCCTTGATAGAATGTCAATGATACATTATATCATCAAAAGAAGGAAAATCGATGTGGGGACATTAATCCACAAGGAGATAAGGGGTTTTTCCAAGAAGAAAATTGACATATTGGCTTTCCTTCACTAATAATATAGCTTTGTGAATCAAAGGGGCTAAAAAATAAGGAGAGAACAACCAACAAGGGCCCCGTCAACAAGGTTGTTGTTGACATGATGATTCATGCTTCTAAAGTCTCTACACCACCCTAGGGTACTGCATCTATGAAGGAGAAGCATAAAATTAATGTGGACACTGCACCAGAAAATGTCCTGACAAGTGATGAAGTCTGGAAAAAAGTTTTGAAAATCAAGGACAAACTCGACAGTGATGAGTAAACTGGAGTTGTTTTTGCCACTATACAAACCATGGATATGACATATAATCTATTTTATACCAATGTTAAGAGGTGGCACAAGTCTAAACTTGTTGCTATGAGTCGATTAAATCTAGTTGATCCACCAAAATTCCCTGTTTTCCCTCAAATCATCTGAGAGAATGATTTCTCCTCCAATGATGTCTCTAAAGATGTCTCAGGAAAGTCAGTAAATTCCCCTGACAATGTTAGCAAAGCTAGTGACCCACCACTCGAGGAGTTGTTGAGTAAAGTCACCAGGGATTGCTTGATTGACTTGAACATCCCTTTGGATATTGATGCCATACCCACTGCTGGTAAGGAAGATGAAGTCCTTGTTGAGGACATT
Source organism: Hibiscus trionum (assembly GCA_030270665.1). NCBI lineage: Eukaryota > Viridiplantae > Streptophyta > Magnoliopsida > Malvales > Malvaceae > Hibiscus > Hibiscus trionum. The sequence goes on from BSYR01000010.1 coordinate 17,675,052, forward strand.
GATAAGAATGAAAAGGAATATTTTGATGCTGAGAAGTATTTGGTTGCACCCAAGAGTGTGGAAGCAACCATAAAAAGACCTGAGATGAAGCAAGTTGTAGCGAGACCGACGGAGGCTGCGTCCACGACTAATGAACAAGGGGAAAACCTTCTTGCAATGGTGCTCTGCAAGGCACCACCCTAGTTCATCTTACTTGAGGATGAGACCGATGATGCCGAAGTGGAAGAGGAGCCTAAAAGAGAATAGGAAATTGAACAAGATGAAGACAAAATTCCTCTACCCTAGAAATAAAAGAAGATAAAGCGCTCCAAGTCTAAAGAAAAGAGCAAGAAGAAGAGAAAGGACGAGGAAAGTAGTAAGAAGAAGAAGAGAGGCTCCACCTCATCCTCCCAAGAGCTAGAAAACTGATTAGTTTTATTTTTAGTTTTTTGTAGGCCTACATTTCATATAGTATACTTTCATTTTGTAGTCATGTCACTGCATTTACATTCTCATTGTAACAACATATAGTTGTAATTGCATTTCATTCACCATTGTAATTACATTATCTTATTTCATTTTGTCATTACCGTCTCTCATTGCATTCCATTCTATTTTCCTTTGCACTGGAGACAATGCAACCTTTAAGTTTGGGGCTATATGCCTAGGAGTTGAAATGCACCCCCATTTTAAAATTTTCAAAAAAACAATTCTATAGAAATGCAATGTTCTTGTGCTTTGAAAATTCTCAGGCTTGCATTCGATGTATAAATCTTTAATTGCTTTGATCTTTAATAAGTTTGTTATGTATACATGATGGATAATTTAATCTCTTTGCTTTGCATTGGTATGTATATTGGTTTGATTAGATAATATCTTTTATCATTCCTTTTTGTTTTTGGATGACTTTCTTCTGTTGCAACATGTGTGACATATATATATTGTATCCTATAAGTAAAGGCATTCTAATGTGAGTGCATTGAATTAGATAAAGTAGCTTTAAGAGGGAATATTCCTCTACATGTGTTAGAAAAAGGAACCTGGCCAAAGGCTATCGTTGTGTGAGTGTGTGTCCTTACATTGAAGTACTTCCTGGGGGTTTGTTGCACAACATCTTACTTCTCCTGGTTTAGGATGCATTCATTGTTCGATATCCCTCTCTACATAAAAAAGAGAGAGAAAAGAAAAGAAGACAAAGATGGAATATATATATATATATATATATATATATGATATTATGTATTGCTAAATATATGTTGATATGAGGAATGAATCTAGGATGTTAGAGATGATGTTAGGTATTCCTGAATTGCTAGCTTATCTATTGATGTGGAGTTGAGTATGTATTTATCTTTATTGTCGATGCATTATATTTATCAATCGATTAAGATAATTGAAGTATCTAGAATGCCTTTAATCTTTTGTTGGACCATGCTGATTTGATCTTTACTTGAGGAAAATTGTTGCGACTCGTGTGAGTGTTTGCGAAAGGGGCAGAAATTGTATTAGAAATGTAGTAAAAATAGTGCCAAAGATTGAGTCTTTTGTATGCAAGTATACACGGTCATCCATGTAATATAGTAGTAAGCTGAGTTATCAATCCCGCAAGGGTTGGTTAAAAGTTTATTTGCTTTGAATGTTTACTTGTTGAGGAAAAACTTGATTTGATTTGATAGTGGTTTTGAAAATAGTTTAAAAGAAAAGAAATGAAAATAAAACAATGTTGGCAATAAGAGTGTTAGATGAATGATGAGAGTTGGCAAGGGATGCTTGGTTTTCACGCTATTCATGCCTTGCCAGCTTCCAATAATGGCATGCCTTGGCATTGTTTGCCGATGAGATTCAAATTGGCAAAGCCTCTCTCGATGGTTATTACCCTAAATTTATTGTGTAAAAACCCTTATATCTCTATAATGAATGCTTTTTTTAGAAACCAATTTGATTACGATCCAATCTATACTCCTAAGGGGTATATTTTACTTCTGAAGTAAGTTCATCTACTTGAACATCTTCTCTCAAAGCATCTCGCCTTAGTATCCAGCAGCTTGATCGTTGCCATTCAAGTATGTTAAGATATTTAGGTGCAATAGGCCAATAGTGTTAGCTCTCCCTTGGCATAGTATTTAGAAAACAGTAAAGTATGCCAGATAGAAGTAACAATGTCGAAGGATTTTCATTACTAAAAACTTAACATAAAAATAGTGTTCAACGCAAACATCCTCTCTAACTATTAAATTAGTTCATGGTGAGGGTATCAACCAAAAATCCTTCAAAGTTTTTCAAACTCGTCGTCATTAAAAAAATTAAATTAACTAGACAAAGAGAATGGGCGAGAAGGGGTCTCTCGATGCATCCCTTCAAGATCTAGGCTCTCGATCAAGCGGTTCGAACCATGTCTCCTTGATGCAACATGTCATTGATCGTCTCTCTCAAAGTCCGTCCTCCATTGTTGGCTCGATCGGTCTTTAAATATGCGTGCAAGGAAGACTAGGATAGGCCTTTGCATTTGAAATTTGAATGTGCCAGGGATGAGGTTTGTGATCACTCATATTTGAAGTGATAGGATGATAAGGTTATAATGTAACCCCCTAAGCCCGGCCTAGACGCCCGACCCAAACTGAGAAGATTACACGGGGAAAACCAAAGTCAACTCGTAAAAGTGAACCTCGATTAACGACCCTTTTCTTTCTTTTTATCTTTTCTAGATGCACATTATTATCCTATATGATTAGCAATTTGATTTAGCGAAAGCGACACCGCAAACGGAACTCAATCAGGGGTCCAATTGCATACAAACGTCTTTTAGGGACTAAATTGTAAATTTCCAGAATAATAAGTACTAAACAAGTTTTAAAGTTACCAATCCAAAATTAGTCATATAACATGCCAGCATGCCAAGTTTCATCTTAAACAGATCATCCAAACTCATTTAATTAAGCATTCAAGACTCAGGGACCAAAACATAAAGAAACAGAAACCTAAAACTATTCAAATTCAAATCCACCGGTTAGGTGTTTCGAAACACAAGACCCCATATCTGAACGGCTGTTTTGAAATCAGGTTGACCGTTTCGATACATGGGTGTGATCCGAAACCATACTTTCCAGTAGCAAAATGTTCCGAAACGTTCCTACCCCTTCCGAAACCCCATGACCATTCCAGGCCATCGTTCCGAAACAGGTAAGGGCGTTCTGAAACGCCTTGCCCTGCAACTTCTCAAAATGCTGGTTTTTCACAAACATACACTTCCGAAACCATTCCAATACATGCCACTTCATACGTACAACATGTATAAGCATCAATGACCAACTTTACGAATCAGGTACTAAAACATAGCATAATTCAAGCAAGCATTAAGTCTATAGGCATAATTCCTAGTCTTCAAAACCATACAAAAGCTAAAAGTCACATTCTTGCACAAATCAAACCTCAAAGGCCATTTACAAACAAAAATAAGTAAACCAAACATGCTTAAGGAGTTTAACATCACCAAATACTAACAAGAGTAGAAATCCCTCCCATTGCCTCTTATTACACCAAGATGAAACTACATACTTTGCCTAATCAAAAGCTTGGATTCGACTTGCTATTAGGCTGCCTCGAATGCTCAAATTTTTGCATTGATGAAACAAATGAGCGTAACCATAAAGCTTGGTGAAGATCGCTAAAACAAAATTCATCAATGCATTTCATAAAACCATTGTATCATCAATTGTAAAGTCGTGCCTTCCTTTAACATGCTCTTCTAAGCATCAATGCACTTTCCAAACCACATGCTTTTAATTGTTATAAAATCAGCAATTAGTCCTTTGCTCATGCTTAAACCAAGCATCACATGCATTCTTGCATAAACCTTAAGCATCTCATGCTTAAATCATAAATCAACAACATTATATTGGCTTGCAAGTGATCCATTCCCAATGACACCAAAACCAACACAAATGACACAATCGGATATGCAGATTACAAGCGTTGTCCTGCACGCTTTATACACACTACCGGACTACACAAGGCTCACACACGAGAGCAACCCTCCATCGTTGTGACACCCGTGGTGGAGTATAACGGTACAATCACAACGCCTCAACACCACTCATCGGTAGTTGTATAATTCCACTAACGAGAGCACGTGACACATAACACAAGATCCACACACGGGATTAACATCCACCGTTGTGATCTTAACCTCAATCGCTAGGGTACTTGGATGGAGTATACAGTACAATCACAACCCCTCAACATCAAATGTGACTTTATTCACGGTGCACCCAATCCTATAGTTGGCTAACTACATCCGATTAAAGTAACCAAAAACCATTTTCATCACTTGCTAATATAACCATTTAACAACAATATTCCACTGTTTTACAAGAATAAACATAATGCCATTTCCACGAGCATAAACATGCTTAATATCATATGTTCAAATCACATAAACCCAAAGATCACTTACCATGTGCATCCTTAACAAAATGGCATTAAAACCAGCGACCTCAATGCTCTAAAACATGCTTTAAAACAGTAAATAAATCACTTTCAACTCAAGTGTATTTTAAACAAAACATAGCACATTTCCGAGAGAGACTTTCATACCACTTACTCTTGAGCTTAGCTAAGTGTTTCAAAATTACACTAAGCTCCCAAGACCACGCTCAAAGTGCTACAAAGATGGAAAACCATTTCTACTCACCGATACGCAAAGCCTCGCTCACGGACATGAAAATTACTCTTCTGGAGCCTCCAAAGATGTCTCGTTTGCTCCCGGATCAAGATCCCCTGTTTTCACATCATCAAAACAGAGATCTAAACGCATTAAAATGCATTTCAACACCAGTAAGCAATCACAAACTCGTTGCTCACCCAAACTACACCTATTTACCCATCCGAAACAACCAAAAACTCAATCGATTGCTTCCTAACCCAAGCCTAGCCAACATACATCACTTTCAACCATTTATAAACATCAAAACACATTTGAAAACAACCTAAACTCATCCTTATACCTCCAGCAAACATGATTCCACCATTTCACCTCAAAAACTCACTTAAAACTATCAAGAAACTCAAGGATCTCAAGGATTTTGGGACTTATATTATCAAAACCTCATTTCAACATAATAACCAACTTGAAACTCAATTAAAATCAATGCAAAACAGAGCTTAACAAAACAAATCTGAAAATCAAGATTTTAATCACATTTTTACAAGATTTTGATCTCAAATCAAAACTATAACGAGAACTCACCCAAAAACATTAATTAGAAGCCAAAGATCTTGGGAATTTCAATAAAGAACCTTGATTAGAGGTTGAGAATGGGATTTACCTCTAATCCTTGCTTTTCTCATGAATGACAAGTTTTTGCTTCTCAAAACTTGAAGAATTTAGGAAGAATTCTTTGAAATGAGTAAGAAATCAAGAAGAGAGTGTTGGAGAAAATGAGTTAGAATTGTGTTTGGCTAAAAATGAGAAGAGAAAGGTATTTACGTGATGGAATCTCACTAATTAACTACCTAATTAATTAAATAAAATAAAATCTAATTGAAAACTATTTAATTAAAATCATTTTAAACACATGTCATATTAAGCAAAGGCTAAATTGCCATAAAGCTCCCTAAAGATTCTAAGATTTTGGCTTCTCCTTTAAAAATTGTATTTTCCACAGTTTTGGAACTATACAATTTGGTCACTACCCAAAATGTACCACTTTCGAAAATCTTTTTTGTAAAATTGATTTGACCAACCTCTTAAACATATTTTTAGAGGATTTTAGCAATTTTTACCACATTTTTATCCTATCCCGATCCTTGATTTCCAAAAATCACCTTACGCGATTCGAACCGTTTCTGACCGGTCCGGTCTGATGTCTAAAACATTCAGACCCAAAACCAGGGCATTACAACTCTCCCCCACTTAGGAAATTTCGTCCTCTAAATTTTACCTGAAGGAAAAGGGTACGGAAACTGCTTCAGCATGTCCGCCTTGCTATCCCACGTGGCCTCCTTAACTCCTCGGTGTCGCTACAACACCTTCACAAGCTCTATCGTTTTGCCACGAAGAACTTTGCTCCTCACATCCAGAATCTTCATTGGTTCTTCATCATATGACAGATTTGGATTCAACTCTATCTCCTCAACAGGCATCACATGCGAAAAATCCGATATATACCTCTGCAACATCGAGACATGAAACACATCATGTATCTTTTCCAGCTACGAAGGTAATCTCAACTGATATGCCACAGGACCAATACACTCCACAACCTCGTAAAGTCCAATGAACCTTGGGATAAGCTTACCCTTACGCCCAAATCTCGTCACCTTCTTCCAAGGTGATACTTTCAACAATACACGTTCGCCAACCGCGAACTCAATCTCTTTACGCTTCAGGTCCGCGTAAGACTTTTGCCTATCTGATGCTGCCTTCAAATGCTCACAAATGAGCTTCACCTTCTAGGTGGTTCCCTTTAACATAGCTGGCATCGAAATCAACTTTTTCCAGCTTCTGCCCAACAAAGATGGGTTCTACATCTTCTCCCATATAAAGCCTCCTATAGAGCAATTTGAATACTTGCCTAGTAACTATTATTTTAAGCAAACTCAACCAATGTCAAGTGCTTTTCCCAAGAACCCTGAAAATCTATCACGGAGCATCTCAACATGTCCTCAAGCACTTGGATCACACGTTCCGACTGTGCATTCGTCTAAGGATGATAGGAAGTACTGAAATTCAAACGTGTACCCAAGGCTTGATGCAAACATTCCCAAAATCGCGGTGTAAACCTCGGATCCCTATCCGACACTATAGTCTTTAGCACACCGTGCAACCGCACAATCTCAGTAATGTACAGCTCAGCCAGCTTATCCAGGGTATACGTAGTATGCACAGGCAGGAAATGTGCACACTTCGTGAGCCGATCAAATATCACCCAAACTGAATTTTTCTTTGACGGTGACAACGGCAACGCATACACAAAATCCATGGTAACCCAGAAGGAACTTGATGTTCAGCCTTCACTTGCTGACACACCATGCACCTACTAACGAACTCAGCCACATCCTTTTTTAACCCCACCCAGTAGTACTCATCCTTCAAATCACGATACATCTTCGTACTACCAGGATGCATAGCAAAAGGAATACTATGAGCTTTACTCAGAATAGTGCGCCTCAACTCAACATCATCTGGCACCATTATTCGACTTCCAAAACTCAGAACATCATCGTCATTAAAACTGAGATCCGAAGGCTTACCCTCCGCAATGTCCTGAACATGTGGAACAAGGGAATCATCAAGCAACTGCTTATCTTTGATCAACTGAATCAGAGATGGTTTCACTTGCAACTCAGCGATAAGACCAACATCACGCGATATGCTCAAACGAGCAAACGTCGCTCTCAACTCCACGGTCACTTTTCGGCTCAAAGCATCAGCCACAATATTAGCCTTGCCCGGCTGATACTCGATCGTCAGATCATAATCCTTAAGCAACTCCACCCAGCGTCGTTGCCTAAGATTTAACTCCTTCTAAGACTTAAGATACTTCAAGCTCTTATGATCTATGAACACGACACACCTCTTGCTATAGAGATAGTGCCTCCAAATCTTCAAAGCAAACATAACAGCCGTAAGCTCAAGATCATGAATAGGGTAGTTACGCTCATGCACCATCAACTGTCTAGATGCATAGGCTACCACCTTACCTTCCTGCATCAATACGCAGCCCAAACCAACAATGGATGCATCACTATATATGACAAACTCCTCGCCAGACTCAGGTTGAATCAGGACAAGAGCTTGCATCAAAGCTTTCTTCAACTTTTCGAAAGCTTGCTGCCTCGCATCCGTCCACTCAAAGCGAACATTCTTCTTCAACAACTTGGACAAAGGTGCAGCAATCTTCGAAAAACCCTCGACAAACCTTCGGTAATACCAAACTAAACAAAGGAAACTTCGTACCTCTGTCACCGCCTTAGGCACCTTCCAACTCATCACGGCCTCTACTTTGTGCGGATCAACACGAATACCCTCAGCTGATACAACATGCCCTAGGAAAACCACCTCCTTAAGCCAAAACTCACACATACTTAGCTTAGCATACAACTGGTTCTCCAACAACGCTTGCAAAACAATTCTCAAGTGTCTATCATGGTCCCCCTCGGTATGAGAGTAGACAAGGATATCATCGATGAAAACCACCACAAAATGATCCAAGAATTCATGGAATACATGATTCATCATGTCAATGGAAGTTGCAGGTGTGTTGGTCAAACAAAATGGCATCACTAAGAACTCGTAATGCCTGTACCTTGTCCGAGAAGCTGTCTTAGGTACATCTACATCTTTCACCTTCAACTGGTAATATCCTGACCTCAAGTCTATCTTAGAAACATCGATGCTCCTCAAAACTGATCAAAGAGATCATCGATCCTAGGCAAGGGATACTTGTTCTTGATCCTCAACCTATTCAGTTGCCGATAATCTATGCACATCTGCATCGTCCTATCTTTCTTCTTTACAAACAAGATCGGTACACCCCAAGGTGACACACTCGACCGAATGAACCCTCGATCCAACAACTCCTACAGTTGCGTTTTCAACTCATTCAGCTCTTTAAGTGCCATGCGATAAGGAGCAATAGACAACAGAGTCGTATTCTCATACAACTCGATACCAAACTCAACTTCTCTGTTTGGTGGCAACACAAGCAATTCTTCCGGAAAGACACCTGGAAAATCGCAAACAGATCAGATGTCCTACACACGCACATCCTTTGTGCCATGATTAATCACATAGGCAAGGTAAGCCTCACAACCCAACCTCATCATACGGCTTGCTTCCAAAGCCGAAATCACATTCGACAAGAATTTCACATTCTCACCTACTACTACCACCTCATAATCATCCGCCAGCTTTATGGTGACCCGCTTGACATCAAAGTCACCCACCGCTCTATGCTCAGTCAACCAATCCATACCAAGGATCACATTGAAACCGTAGAAGGGTAAATCCATCAAATCCACAAGAAAAACATGACCTTGCACAGACAAAGGGCGTCTCCTATACAACTTCCTAGAGACTACAGTCTCACCAAAAGAACTAGTCACTTGCATCCCTACTTCGAGCAACTCAACATGTATATCAAGCAAATGTGATGACATTGGTATCATTGCCAGCAATGATAAAGACTAAAGAGCAAAGGTACCTGCGATGACATTGATATCATTGCGCTCCTCGCACTGAGCATAAACCCTCGTAGGACCGCCTCCCTCAAGCCGAACGACCACTACATGAGCAATGCCTCTCTGGCCCTCGTCTCTCCTTTGAAAATTTCCTCAGTCGCGCCCACGGCCTCTCTGAGGTGCAGCCGCAGCAGGTGCACGTCCTTGGCCTCCACCAGCCAACAAAGGACACTCTCGCCTCATGTGGTCCGCTGAACCACAGTTCCAGCATGAATTACATGTTACCACCACAGGAGCCTGAACCTTCCTAGCCGCTCGAGGACAATCTCGCCTCAAATGACCCCGAGATCCACACGTCCTGCACGTGTTCTGCTATGCTCTCATCTGATGTCCCTGAGCCGGTGCACCATGTCCATCAATGCCTCGCCTAGCAGGCTGATATCTCTTATCCCGTCCCCTTTTGTTCCGTCCACCTCCGAAACTAGACTCAGCTGCTCTCTTTCCAGAGCTGAAACCAACTCCTCGAGATGCCAAACCCAAATTTTGTTCAATATCCTTGGCCTGACATTCAAGCACATCAATGTCGGTATAGTCTGCATCCAACATATAGGTTTTGACTTCTTACACCAATCCATACAGGAAGAGATCACAATGATGCCTCTCACTTGGTATCAGTTCAGGGGCATACTGGCTCAAGCGTACGAACTGAACCTCGTACCCAGCCACGGAAAGGTTGCCCTGAACTAGCGACATGAACTCGCGTTTCTTCTCGTCCAAGTATCTCACCCCAGATACTTCCTCTTGAAGGCACCCTTGAAAAACACCCAATCTACTTCATTGGGTTCCATACCGGCAGTGGTAGTCGTCCACTAGCTATAGGCATCGCCTTGCAGCAAAGAAAATGTGCATCCCAGCTTGTGCACATCGTTGCATCCCATTTGATCCATAATACGGATCGTGCTCGCTAATCAAGCTCTTCAACCTCTCCAAGGGTAAACACGTCTGCCCAGCTGCAGGGGCCTGTACATGCGCTCCGGCTACTGCAGCCTGAAACGCCCTGGTGATCTCCTAAACCAACGACGTTAGATCACCCAAACCCAGATCATCATGTCCTTGTTTTTCTTGCTCCCCGCCCTCAGGTGGTGGCGGAGGAGGTAAATTTCCACCAGGACGGACATCAGCCCCTTGCTCACCCTGGTCGCCCTGCTCAGCCGCAGGCACCATCGTGTTCGACCTTAGCTCTCTCCTCGGTCCCATAGTGCTATTTTTAATAAGGCATAACAATAAAACAAAACAAATCATTTAGGCCAGCCTCAAGCAAGGATCCAAGTTCACAAAAACATTTAATCCTTAAACATGCTCTTCTAAGCATCAATACACTTTTCAAACCACATTCTTTTAACATCGTTATAAAATCAGCAATTAATCCTTTGCTCATGCTTAAACCAAGCATCACATGCATTCTAGCATAAACCTCAAGCATCTCATGCTTAAATCATAAATCAACAACATTATATTGGCTTACAAGTGATCCATTCTCAATGATACCAAAACCAACACAAATGACACAATCAGAAACGCGAATTACAAGCGTTGTCCCACACGCTTCATACACACTACCGGACTATGCAAGGCTCTCACACGAGAGCAACCCTCCATCGTTGTGACACTCGTGGTGTAGTATAACGGTACAATCACAACCCCTCAACACCACTCATCGGTAGTTGTATAATTCCACTAACGAGAGCACGAGACACATAACACAAAATCCACACACGGTATTAACATCCACCATTGTGATCTTAACCTCAATCGTTAGGGTACTTGGATGGAGTATACGGTACAATTACAACCCCTCAACATCCAAGGCGACTTTAGTCACGGTGCGCTCAATCCTATAGCCGACAAACTATATCCGATTAAAGTAACCAAAAACCATTTTCATCACTTGCCATTATAATCATTTAACAACAATATTTCACTATTTTACAAGCATAAACATAATGTCATTTCCACAAGAATAAACATGCTTAATATCATATGTTCAAATCACATAAACCCAAAGGTAAATAAATCACTTTCAACTCAAGTGCATTTTAAACAAAACATAGCACATTTCCGAGAGAGACTTTCGAACCACTTACTCTTGAGCTTAACTAAGTGTTTCAAACTTACACTAAGCTCCCAAGACCATGCTCAAAGCATTACAAAGCTGGAAAAACCATTTCCACACACCGATACGCGAAGCCTCGTTCGCCGACACAAAAATTACTCTTCCGGAGCCTCCAAGGCGTCTCGTTTGCTCCCGAATCAAGATGCACTGTTTTCACATCATCAAAATAGAGATCTAAATGCATTAAAATGAATTTCAACACCAACAACCAATCACAAACTCGTTGCTCACCCAAACTACACCTATTTACCCATCCGAAACAAATGAAAACTCAATCGATTGCTTCCTAACCCAAGCCCAGCCAACATACACCACTTTCAACTATTTATAAACATCAAAACTGTTGAGTTGTGTGGAGCTCAATTCGATCAACCAATGTTGCTCACCAAGTGGTGAAGAGGTGGATATTTGGGTGGAAGGGTTAAGGAAGCTAAAATAAAGATTGACACAATGATTTATAGTGGTTCAACCTTCTAACCAAGGTCTACATCCACTACCTTAGCTCCCCACTAAGGATTTCACAATCAATCCACTATTGATTCGTCCCCTTTTCTAGGATTAGGAAGAAACCCTTACAACCGATCAAGCTTCTACCCAAATCCTTGATCAAAACCCTCTTTTACAAAGAGACAATAAAAGCAAACTTAAAACCCTCTAATAGGTGTTTGTTTGCACAATTAAGCACTCACCCAAAACCTAAAACACTTGAGCAAATTTGACAATTTTGGCTCACTAGTGTTTGTCTATACAAGAATTGACAAATTAAGCACTAAGACACTTTTTGATCATTTGATGTTTGACAATATGAGCATTAGCCTTCTCTTGATGCTTGGAGATCCCTTTTATACTCCCAAATGAGTTTGTAGCCATTACTAGCCGTTGGGATCATATTGGAGCCGTTGAGGACTTTAATTCCCACCATAAATGCAATTTTGCAGCTCCCCGTTTCGAAACGCTCGAAGTCGTTTCGAAACACTCTCAATGTAGAAAGAGCCGTTGTAGTCTGTCAAGGTACCCGTTTCGGAACACCCACTTGCCGTTTCGAAACGCGTATCGAAATGCTATAAGCCCGTATCGAAACGCCTGCATTTAAAAGTTAGTTGGGAAAATAGCCGTTGGGGTTTATGACCGTTGTGGTCAGTGCCACGTAGGCGTATCGAAACGGCCTAGCCCGTTTCGAAACGCTGGGCAAAAATCCTGTCCAAGGCAAGCCCGCTTCGAAACGAGTATCGAAACGATTTTGCTACTGGAGCCTCCTGTTTCGAAACGCCCTAAGGTGTTTCGAAACAACTGGACATGTTTGAGAAAATTGGCTTTGAAACACATTAAAAACCCTTTTAAAAACTTCCCTAAACATAATTTCAAGTTGTTTGGACTTTGTAAATGTTTTAAATACTTTTTAAATCAGTCCAAAACATTTTTCAATTATTATATCAAAACATTAGTTCTACAAAAACACATCTAAAAACAATCTAAACCCATCCTTATACCTCCAACAAGCATGATTCCACCATTTCACCTCAAAAACTCACTTAAATTTATCAAGACACTCAAGGATCTCAAGGATTTCAGGACCTATATTATCAAAACCTCATTTCAACATAATAACCAACTTGAAACTAAATTAAAATCAATCCAAAATAGAGCTTAACAAAACAAATCCGAAAATCAAGATTTTAATCATATTTTTACAAGATTTTGATCTCAAATCAAAACTATAATGAAAACTCACCCAAAAACATTAATTAGAAGCCAGAGATCTTGAGAATTTCAATAAAGAACCTTGATTAGAGGTTGAGAACGAGATTTACCTCCAATCCTTGCTTTCCTCAATGAATGACAAGTTTTTACTTTACAAAACTTGAAGAATTTAGGAAGAATTCTTTGAAATGAGTAAGAAATCAAGAAGAGAGTGTTTGAGAGAAAAGAGTTCTAGAGAAAATGAGTTAGAATTGTGTTTGGCTGAAAATGAGAATAGAAAGGTAGTTACGTGATGGAATCTCACTAATTAACTACGTAATTAATTAAATTAAATTAAAGCCAATTAAAAACTATTTAATTAAAACCATTTTAAACACATGTCATATTATGGAAAGGATAAATTTCCTTAAAGCTCCCTAAAGATTCTAAGATTTTTTCTTCTCCTTTAAAAATTGTATTTTTCCACAGTTTTGAAACTTTACAATTTGGTCACTACCCAAAATGTACCACTTCTGAAACTCTTTTGACCAACCTCTTAAACATATTTTTATAGGATTTTAGCAATTTTACCACATTTTTATCCTATCCCGATCCTTGAGTTCCTTAAATCACCTTACGCAATTCGAACCGTTTCCGACCGGTCCGGTCCGATGTTTAAAACATCCAGGCCCAAAACTAGGGCGTTACATATAAGTTGATCAGGCTAGGGCTGATGTCATCCTCCATCGTCATTTGGCAATCAGGCTTGGCATAGTTCAGCCAATTAAGCTTGGCACTAGTTATTCGTTATTTTTTCGAATATTTATCCAATCTCTATTTTCTCGCAGCCTAATCTGGTCCCATTTTTTTGAGTCGAACAGCTACACGGCCTGGCATCAAGTTCCTCTTCTCTTTGCATTGTTCCATCCATCTGCGCCAACAACATCTTGGCATTTTCTCTGCATTCCATCCTTTGCTGCTTTTTTATGCAAAATGCTATGCCAAACCTGCAACATTGCGAACAAAACAACCTTTCACACTGACATAGACAAAAATCTAAACTCTTTATGCAAATGCATGAATTTAACATCCAAGTACAACTAAATGTACTCAAAAGGAAGCAAAAACATTGTAAGAATGACATAAAAACCAATAGTTTTGAGGAGGTAACAACCCCAAGCCCAACTCATTGCTTGTCCTCAAGTAATGCAAAAGAAAAACAAAAATTGTGAAAATAGTACCTTGGTAAAGTTTTGGTCGGAATGCCAACAAATGCCAACAAGTAGTAATTCAAGTGCAACAATATAACTTTAGTCTAACTTCATGAAGAGTGCACAATATGTAGGCAGTATGCATCAAGTATCCTTTCACTCCCTTAGTCAAATTTACTACCTAAACTCAGAAAATTTTTCTTTTATTCCTTGCCAAGGGTTTTTTTACTAGCATTAATTTAAGATTGCTTTGTTACATGGTTTGGCGTGAGAATTAAGAGGGTGCATACCACAAACCCCCACGTTGATCAAAATATCACTAGGCTTTCTCTTCAACTCATACCCTAAGGTTTTGGACTTGAGAACTAAGAGGGAGCATTCCACGAAACCCCAAGTAACTTATTTTCCCTAAGGTAGAGGAGAGCTTATGTTTTTTTTCATTACCATGGTAGAACATTGCTGCCTTCTTAGTTTCTTTTTACCCTGCCATTAAATATTTTTATATCTGAGCTTAGTTTCAAAAATTATAAGTTTGCTAGGGAACTAGATACATACTAAGTGTAAAGTGAAAGTTTATCTCTCTAAACTAGAGATCAATTGCCAAGAAAACCTGGCATAACTATTCTGCTGGCATGGCAAACCAAAGATTTTAAAATTTCATCATCATGTAGAAAACTATATCAAATTATGCTTGCCTAACCAATTGTTAACAATCTTTAAAATTCGGTCGACACAAAATTATCTTTTTCACGAATTATAACAAATTTGTTTATTGTCGACGTTGAAAATATTGTCACGTAAAAATACATTTACGTCACAATTTATATTTTGTGACTTAAAATTCGACGTCACGGTGAACGTCAGGCTAGGTGTGTTGCTAAATGTCAAATGTGACGATGTATTAATTTTCGTCACGTATTATTAAGCATATAGTGACGTTATACATAACGTTACCAAATAACATAAAATTTTGTCATCAATCATTCATATCGTCACAATTAATATAAAAATGTTATTCTATAAATGACAAAAAAAAATATCGTCACAATTTCTTTTATTAAAAAAATAAAATCATAAAAAATACTTTAGAGGACAACATTTTTTTATAAATTACAATAGACAAGAGCATTTTTTATAAATTACAATAAAGATCAACATATTTTCTAAATTACAATGAAAGCTAATACTTTCAGATAATTACAATAAAAGCTAAAAGTTCTGGTAAATTATAGTAATGAGATTTTCTTTTTTTTAAAAAAATTACAATAGAAGCCCATAATTTTACAAATTACAATAAAAGCCTAAAACAATACAACCATTACAATTTGATGATCCATTCCTAAAAAAGATTAAAATAAGGCGCGAGATCTAGTCCACCGATCTAGTCCTCTACCAGCAATTACCCTTGGTTACCGAGGTTCAGCAATAAATCATAAAACCCACAAAGTATCCAACAATAAGAGTTTATGTTGTGCACGCAACCACGTTCAATTCAAGAAAATACCAATGATTCGAACGATGCTATATCCACTTTTTATTTCTAGCAGCAAGCCACTGGTTAGCTTTAGAACTGTCAAATATCAATAGCTATTGATAGTGGTAGAATAATCATAATCAGAATAACCATGCACAACTCGATTCCTCCCAGAGTTCACAAGAAAAAAACATGAACATGGAAAATTTGATTATTTGAGGCATGTTTTTCATCTATGAACAATCCAAAACATTAGAAATATGTCATCCATTATTCATTTTCGACATCGCTGCTAACCATGATTAATAGATAACATTTGTAAATTCACATTCAAGTTCAAATTCTGCTGCATTTTCCGCCACCAACCCCACAAAACTAAATTGAGGAATGAATTAAAAGAATAAGGAAAAAAAGAACTTGTATATAGTGAAGGAGGCGAGGCGACCTTTGCGACCATCCAAGGCGACGACTTCAAACTCCCTGTCGAATCTCTTGAGAGTAGAAACCCTGAAGCTTGATGTTGGGGTTAGAGTGATTCAGGTTCTCGCATATCCTCATAATCAGATAGGTTTTACCAACACCCTACACGTTTAATAATCTAGTTTCAAATTTCCTATGATTGCAATACTTGCGAGAGGGCCAGTAACGCACTAGAGATGAAGGGTCATCAGATTTGGAAAAGCAATTTATTATGCAGTGGTGAGGGTACATTTGAGCTGTGTGGATGATGCCATAGACTATAGAAAGAAATAAGAGGTCAAAAATTAAAGGAATCGGGATCAGATTTCAGAAGAAGGGCCACTCGACATGGGTTTTCAGGGGAGAGATGAAGAGACGTCTAGGTTTATATTATTCAAAAGAAAAAAACAATGTGTTAATGTACTATAAACTTATACGTAGATACTAGATAGATAAAAAAGGTAAATTGAGGCTTTAACCCTTCAATAGTTCAATGTTTTTGAAAAAGAGTTTTAAATTTATAAAAGTCAAAATTTTATCCATTATTTTAATTTTTCACAATTTTATCCCTTTTTTCACCATTTTAAAATTACTTAAATCTGAGATCCAAATTTATAAGTTTTCTTATTATCCCATTGTTCAAACTTTTAAAAATGTTTACTATTGAATTTAGTCGAGATTTTCAAAAATAATTATTTGTAGGAATATCCTTTTTTAAAATTACATTAGTTAATCACATAAGGAATCAACAATTCATATACAATGAATAAATTATAATATTTTTAAAAATTTTAAATAAATTATATACTTGTTTTTTAAAAAATATCCACCCTTGATACTTTCAATTATAATACAAACTGAAATTGCACAAATTTATTAACAAAATATTTGTAACTTACTCAGACATAGGCAACTCACGCTCCACCTATATTGTCTAATAATAAATTTTAGAACTATTTGAGACGATATTAATTTCAAATTCACAGTGGTTGAACAACATCAATTTGAGACGAGATATAACAATGAGTTTAAAAATATTTACATATTATTTTAAAATCGGTCAATATAAATGATTGAGACGGAGAAAAATTCCATGAAATTTGAAATTGATCGGCAATTTATATTGACTTCTCGTCAATTTATAGAAAATTTCTATTAGTTTAATAACAAAAAATATCACTCATGTATTTTTGTTTTTTACAAATCTTAATCCTAATCCTACATATATAGAAGAGGATGAGGGATTCTATGTGAAATAAGGGGGTATTCCTGTAGACTATCCGCGTTAATGATTATTTGTTGGCAATAGGGCGTAAAAGATATTGGAAAAGTGTTAACACAATGCCAAGAAAATCTATTACGTGCAAGTATACACGGTCTGCAAGTAATATAGCAGTTAAGCTGAGTATCGATCCCACAGATATTGCGTTGGAATTCGATTGCTTTGTTTGATTACTTGTCTTGAAATAACAGATTGTTTTGATTGAGAGTGATTTTGAAAATGACTAACAAGAAAAGAAATAAAACAATCTAAAGACGTTGGCAAGGATAATGTTTAAATAAATGATGAGCGTTGGCAAGGGATGCCAGGTTTTCACGTTATTCATGTCATGCCAGCCTTTAACAAATCTCATCTTGGCATTGTTTGCTGAGCAAATTTAAAGATGGCAAAGCCTCTATCGATGGTAATGCCTTAAATTAGTTATGCAAAACCTCTATATGTCTATAGTGAATGTTTTTTCATAAATCAATTTGATTAAGTATCAATCTTTACTCCTAAGGGGTAGATTTCACTCCCGAGGTAAGTTCATCTACTTGAACATCTTCTTTCGAAGCATCTCTCCTTAGTATCAACCAACTGATCGGTGCCACCCAAGTCTGTTAAGATATTGAGAATCAATATGCCAACAATGCCAGCTATCGGTTGGCAAAGTACTTAGTGTTGGTGAAAATGCTGCAAAATTAGTTGATTAGTACTGACTAGAAATTAATAAAAACAGAGATGAAAAAGGATGAATCGTGTCGTGGTATGTTGGCCACTGCCTTAGAAACAAAACTGCCCCGAACAGTGTAGTCGCTTCACTGGCATAATGTCTCCCGAGGTGAACACGGACGCTCCAAGCAACGTACACTCGACTCCAGAGTGAACAATGGCGGTACTACTCAGACGATAGAGGAAAGCATAGATAATTTGAGAGTGTTTGTTGTGTGTTTGATGCATGAAATGTTGCATCAAGGACCTCTATTTATAGGCTTGTTTGCATGGACATAAATGTCATTACACTGTCCAATTTTAATACAGAATTAAATATGTATAAAAACAATATAAATATGTTGTAACAGCCTCCATAACAACATATTAATCATGCAATAAACAATTGTTGTTACCACTTGAATCTGACTGAAAAAATAGTCTAAATTCAACACTGGAACAGATTGTTTATATTCGAATATATTCGAATAAAATTGCACTGGATCAAAATGTTCGGATTCGAATTTAATTAAAAAAATAAATTCTAAATTCGAACAGTTTCTCAAAGCCTATAAATAAGAAGAAAAAATTATTTCACCTAATCTTTAGTTCTTAAGAAAATTCCAAACGAATTTTCTCCAAAAAGATAATATACGCGCGTACATGTCGAATACACGTGTTACCCGAGCCCGAGCCCGAGCGCGAGCCGGCCGGATGGCGGCGGCGGCGGCGCGCGAGGACTTCCCTTGTTCTTTCCCACTCAACAAGGGAGGTAGAAACATGGGTATAAATACCCTTCACAAACCATTTTCCCAACCAATGTGGGATATGGCCTTTGTAACACTATGAGCATTACCAACATTCCCCCACTAATGCGAAAGAATTCATCTGTATATCAAACACAGACCTCCTAAGAAGAGCAATAGCAGAATTAGTTGCTTAAGCACTAGTGAACGTATCTTGTACTAGTACATAGTGATGATGAGCGATCCTTCTCTTAGATAAGTGAAACTAGTCTTGAACTTTCTAAGATAGGGGTAAACTCATAACACACAACTAACTCCTTCATCCACCGAAGTTATCGATGTGTAAGATATATATACACAAGTGTATATTTGGCCATCTTACCTCAAGATTCTAGTAAGTGTATTAGAAAAACGGCCCAACGCTTTTCATAGAAGGTGGCTAATCCTTCTCACTTACCTAGGTTATTTCATCAAGTTTATCTCGATATAAACCACCCTGAAATCGAGCTATGAAATAATTAAGAACCATTTGTAATGGTTCAACCTCTTATAAATATGGTGATTTCTTCAAGTTCATTTAATATGAACCACCCAATCTTGGGATAAGAAATCATTAAGAATAAATATTCAACCTCATTATCGGTGAATTCAAAATGCCTTTCTCAGTAGGACCATTCTAACTTTGAATTCATTAAGAGTTTCTTGAAACTCAACCTTTTCTGGCGGTAAGTTCATCTTGTCCTTCTCAATAGGACAACACATTCAGACTTGTGTTATGAACTTATTAAGAATAAGTATTCAACCATGATTCGGTAAATTCATCAAGTCTTTCTCACAAAGACCACCTAAAACCTGGGCTATGAATTTATTAAGAGTAATAGTACTCAACCTGGACATGTACATTATTCGTCATAGGGATATGTAGTGAGAAATGTACACTATGAGTCTTTCCATGGTTTCGTTTCACCACATTGAACTTAGATAAATAAGTTGGGTATCCACCATGAATTCCTCAACAAATGGGCTTTAAACCCATCCCCCTCGACGAATCTAGGACCAACTTTTGACTTAACCCTTTGGTAAGAGGATCTGCTAGGTTTCTTTCCGACTTCACATACTCTAAGAGAGTACTCCATTCCTTAATAAGTGTCTAACAGATTCATGTCTTATGCGAATGTGCCTCTTTTTACCATTGTAAACTTGACTCTTGGCAACACAAATCACAGCTTCTGAATCACACAACAAGGAAACAGGAGGAGTCGGACTTCCCCACAACGGAATATCGGCTAACAAACTCCTTAGCCACTCAGCTTCTTTCCCAGCTAAGTCAAGAGCTATAAGCTCTGACTCCATAGTAGAGCGAGCAATGCAAGTCTATTTTGAAGACTTCCAAGAAATTACTGCTCCTCCCAAAGTAAAAACATACCCACTCGTAGAGCTTACTTCATCACTATCAGAGACCCAGTTGGCGTCACAATATCCTTCTAAAGTAGCAGGAAAGCCAACAAACTCAAGTCTCCAGTCCATCGTACCCTTAAGGTACTTAAGTAAGCGTCTAAGAGCAACCCAGTGCTCACCACTAAGGTTGTGAGTATATCTACTAAGTCTACTTACAGCATAGGCAATATCTGGCCGAGTATAGTTCATTAAGAACATCAGATTACCAATTATTTTGGCATATTCCGTTTGAGAAACGCTACTTCCTTTATTCTTAAAGAGATGTATGCTAGAGTCATAAGGAGTTCGAAAAGGGATGACATCATAACTGTCAAATTTCTTTAACACTTTCTTTATATAGTGTGTCTGACTTAAAGAAAATCCCTTTTCAGTTTTGGTTACTTTGACTCCTAATATTACATCGACTTCTCCCAAGTCAGTCATCTCAAACTTAGTGGACAAGAAACTCTTTGTTTTGTTAATGGACTCAACGTTAGTACTGAAAATCAACATGTCGTCAACATACAAGCTTATGATGACACACTCAGTACCAAACATCCTCGAATACACGCATGCATCCGAACCATTCACAACAAAACCAAAACTAAGAATAGTTTTATGAAATTTCTCATAACACTATTTAGGAGCTTGCTTCAGGCCATAAAGTGACTTTTTATGTCTACAAACTTTTCCTTCCATACCAGGCGCCTCGAAGCCAAGAGGTTGCTCCATATAGATCTCCTCATCTAGATCCCCATTCAAAAATGCAGTCTTTACAGCCATTTGATGTACTTGCAACTTGTGAATGGAGGCTAGTGCAAAAAATGCACGGATCGTTGAGATTTTAGTGACGAGAGAATAAGTATCAAAGAAGTCTTGACCAAATCTTTGAGTGAACCCTTTGACTACTAGCCTTGCCTTATACCTTTGGATAGAACCATTTGGTCTAAGTTTCTTTCGAAAAACCCATTTACTGTTGATGGTTTTAAATCCTCTAGGCAAGTCAACTAATTCCCTAGTATGATTAGACATTATTGATTCTAGCTCATCTTTTATAGCGCTTTTCCAGAAACTAGCATCAATAGATCGTATAGATTCTTCGTAAGTTTTAGTATTCTCATCTAACAAATAAGCTTGAGCTTTAGGATCAGAAAGGGTGTCTAAATCATTTATCTCAAAAATAAAGGAAGTTATGAAGTCTGGTCCAAAAGAGTTTTCAACTCTTTGTCTCTTACTTCTTCTAGGCTCAAATTCAATCTCTTGAGAAGACCTAGCAGGCACACTAGAAGTAGTGGATGGCAAGTTTTATATTTGTGTTTCAACACTTATCTAGGTTTCTTGAGAGGAAAGATATCTTCAAAGAAAACAGCATCCATAGATTCACAAATAGAAGAATCTTGTAAAGTCATGAATCTATATGTGGCACTATTAGAAGCATAGCCTATAAACACTGCATCAACGATCTTAGGTCCAATGGTTGACTTCTTAAAGTCTGGCAACCCCACTTTGTCCAGACACCCCACACTTTCAGGTATTGTAAATTTGGGGCATACCCTTTCCATAAATCTTATGGGGTAGAATCAATTTTCTTATGAGGTACTCGGTTTAAAATGTGATTAGCCGATAGAATGGCTTTCCCCCACATGTTGTCGGACAACAAAGAACTTATCAACAATGAGTTCATCATCTCTTTTAAAGTTTTGTTTTTCCTCTCGGCTATATCGTTCTGTTGAGGAAAATAAGGGGCTGAAGTTTCATGTATTATGCCATTCGTCTAACAAACCTCTTTTAGAAAATTAGATCCATATTCACCACCTCTATCAGACCTAACACGTTTTATTCTCCTATCTAACTGGTTTTCAACTTCTACCTTATAAATAAGAAAGAAGTTTTCAACTTCATCTTTAGTTCTTAGGAGATAAACTTTTGTATATCTAGAGAAGTCATCTACAAAAGTTATGTAGTAGTGTTTCTAAAGTCTACTAGAACAGTATGTATAAGTTCTAACAGTTCAGTCCTTCTTTTAGAAACATTTGTAAAGGTAGGTTTAGAATGCTTAGCTTCTACAAAACTTCACAGTTATTGTAGTTTGTTATGTCTAGTTTAGGCAGAATATTCATATTCATCATTTTCTTTAAGGATTGAATATTTACGTGTCCTAATCTAGCATGCCACATATCAACAGACTCAACAATATAAGCAGAAGTGGTAGCTTTATTTTCATTAAGTTGAGTTTCTATGACAAATAAACCTTCAATTAAAAAACCTTTCCGGACATAATCACCATTACAGGAAAGTACAAGTTTATATGCCTAAAAAACTAACTTAATGCCTGCCTTATTTAAGAGGCCACCACTGATCATATTTCTACGCAGGGCAGGCACATATAGGACATTGTTAAGGGCCAAAGTTTTACCGGAAGTCAGCTTGAGTAAAACCTTGCCTTTGCACATCACTTGAGAGCTGCTGGAGTTTCCCATGTACACACGTTCACCATTTTTCACTTCCTCGAACTCGATGAAGAACTCCTTCCTTGCGCAAAAATGTCGAGAAGCTCCAATGTCCATGACCCACTCGGTGTTCTTCTCTAAAAGGTTGACCTCTGAAACCACCGCGGCAATGACATCATCATCTATGTCCTTCGCTACATGCATGCGTGGTCTAGTCTCGTTCTAGCGGTCCAAACGGTGCTAACATTGGTACGCCTTGTGATCAGCTTGACCGCACACGTAGCACTTCATGGTTTTCGCGTCTGGCTTGGCCTTGACCGGTTTCTTGAAGTTGATAGTCTTATGTGGTTTGGGCTTTTTGCTCTGAGGGCCTTTCTTAAAGGGCTTTTTGGACCCTGAAGCACCACTAGACTCAACTAAATTAGATTTAAAAGATAAGTGACTAAAGTTGTTAGTAACCTTATCTTTCAAATGGTTGGCCTCTTCTATTTTCATGTGACCGATCAGCTCTTGAAGTGGTATGTCCCTTTTCTTGTGCTTGAGGGAGTTGCGATAATCGGACCAGGACTTATGAAACTTCTCGATCAAGACATTTGCTTGCAGAACCTCACACATCTGCATGCCTTCCGCGATGATGTCCGTGACAAGATTCTCGTAGTCATGGACCTGGTCCATGATGGGCTGTTATCGGTCATCTGGAATTTCAACCACTCGCCCACGACGTACTTTTTGATCCCCGCGTCATCGGTGCCATACTTTGTATCCAAAGAATCCCATATCACCTTTGCACTCCTCTCCTTAAGGTACATGTCAAATAATTTGTTGGACATGTGACTTAGGAGATGGCCACGAACCGTCTTATTGTCCTTCTCATACTTGGCAAAGGTGGCAACAACAAGAGCATCGGCGACAACATCATTCTGCCCTTGGTTATCGGCAAGGACAACAGCAGTAGGGGCAGCCACGGATGGTGGTTCGGTGAGCAGCACATAGTCAAGGTCCAATTACTCGAAGAAAATTAGGATGCGTTGGGACCACTTTCGATAATTGCTACCATCCAACGCATCAATCTTGGAGAGGTCTCGAATGACCTTGCTGAGTAGTGCGGATGAGGAATCCATTTTGCAGAACCGGAGATAGTTTTGTTTCTAAATTGTTGGTAAAAATGCTGCAAAACTGGCTGATTAGTACTGACTGGAAATTAATAAAAACAGAGATGAAAAAGGAAGAACCGTGTCGTGGGATGTTGGCCACTGCCTTAGAAACAAAACTGCCCCGAGCAGTGTAGTCGCTTCACAGGTAGAATTTCCCCCGAGGTGAACACGGATGCTCCAAGAATCGTACACTCGACTTCGGAGTGAACAACGACGACACTGCTCAGACGATAGAGCAAAGCAGAGATAATTTGACAGTGTTTGCTGTGTGTTTGATGCATGAAATGTTTGATCCATGAAATGTTGCATGGACATGAAATAGTTAAGCATGCCAGATAGAAAAACATTGTCGAGACAGTTCCAATTTATTAAATACTAAACATTAAAAATAGCGTTCCAATGCAAACACCCCTCACCAACTATAAAACTTTCATCGTTTTGCAAGAACATCATCATTAAAACAAAATAGAACAACTAAACAAAAAAGAATGGCGAGAATGAGGTCTCTCAATGCAGCCCTTCATGGTCCAGGTTCTCGGTCATGCTGGTCGAACCACGTCTCCCTCGTACAGCCGGTTGTGATCAATCCTCTAGCAAAATCTCCACCACTTTTGCTCTTCACAATCGGTCTTTAAAGAGGCGTGTAAAGGAGGCTAGGATAAGCCTTTGTATTTTAAATTTGAACGCTCAAAGGATAAGGCTTGTGATCACATTTATCCAGATTTGAAGTTATAGGCTCATAAGGTGATAAGCTGATCAGGCTAGGGCTAACATCATCGTGCCGGCGCAGCTATGGTATCCCAGCTTGGCATGGTTCTGCCAACCGCGCTTGGCACTGCTTATCTGTTATTTTTTTGGAGATTGATTCAATACTTATTTTCTCGCAGCCTGATCTGGTCCTATTTTTTCGGGTTCAAAAGCTACTTGGCATGGCATCAAGTTCTCTTCTATGCCAACCGATGCTTGGCAAAGTTTTTATCTTCTCTGCCAACAACTACTCGACATCCTCTTTGGCATCGTGTCCTACCTACGATGGTTAGCTCTACTCTGCTCTGCTCATTTCTGTGCCAAATACTATGCCAAATCTGCAAAAATATCAACAAAATATCCCTTCACTCTAACATAGCACTAGTTCCTAACTCTTTATGCAAATGCATGACTTTGTGACCTAAATGCAACTAAATTTACTTAAAATACAAGAAAAAACATGAGAAATAGGCATGAAAAATAGTACTTTTGGAGTGTCAACACCCCCCACACGTAGCTCATTGCTTGCCCTCAGGTAATGTAAAATAAAAATAAAAATGGTGAAAATATTACCTCGGCAAAATTTTGGTTGGCATGCCTACATATGCTAGCAAGAAGAAGTTGGCATATGTCTGTTCTCAATTATCTTAGTGCAGTACTGCCAAGCAGATAGAAAATTGAAGAGCAGCAACATAACTCTAGTCTTAGGGCATGGAAGTGCATGAAGTGTAGACAATATGCATCAAGTGTACACTAACTCCCTTAGTCAATTCTACTACCTAAACTCAGAATTACAATATTTTTCCCTTTTCTTGCCTAGGGTTTTTCTGTCATTAACTTAAACTAACCTCGTGATATTGTTTAGCGTGAGTAATAAGAGGGAGCATACCATGCATCCCCACCTTAATCCAATAATCACTAGGTTTTCTCTTCAACTCATACCTAAAGTTTTGGTCCTGAGAACTTATAGGGAGCATACCATAAATCCCCAAGTAACTTATTATCTCTAGGTAGAGGAGAGTTTCATTTTTTATTGCCATGGCAGAACATTGCTGCCTTATTCATTTTCAATTTTTACCCTGACATCATTTTTTTATTTTTTTTTCAATTCTGAGCATAATGTCAAAAAAATTCTATGTTTTCCAGGGAACTAGATGCATACTATGTGTTTAAGTGTAATTCAATTCCGAAAACTAGAGATCAATTGGCAAACAATCCTGGCATTACTATTCTATTGGCATAGGAATCTAAAGATTTTAAATTTCCTCATCAGACAAGCACCAAAGTCAAGTTAAACTTGCCTAACAAATGTTGACATTCTTCAAAAATCGACAGAGACAAAATTTTCTTTTTCTGTTTTTATTTTAGTGGTTCGATATACAAGATTAATCTAAAATGCATGACATGGCATGAAAAACATAATTATAAACATGAAATGCATGGCATGTCATAATGTGAGGAAATGTGCACCCCCAAACCCAAGATGTGCATTACCCTTAATGCATGAAACAACACATATATACAAAGAAAAATAGAAAAATAAAAATGCATGATCATGAAAATGCAGTAAAATTGAGATGTAATAAGTTTAGGAAGAAGAAGGCTCCCCCTTGGAAGAGACTTCTCCATGGTTGGCACATGCTTCTAGTGCGAGCTTGGCTCGGGTCTTTCTCTCAACCTAAGTGTCATGGGCAAGGGTTGCTCGCTTTTTCCTACTCCACTCTTGTTTCTATGAGGCAATGGAAACATGGGTTTCTTTCACATTCTTCAATGGCACCAATAAAGTTGGCATGGCAGCGGAATCGGCAGGGGCAGTAAGTTTCTTCTCACTTTCATCTTTAGATTTTTGTGGGGTATCGGACTTGGCAAATTCCTCTTTGGTATGGGAAAGCAGTTTTGTGGCAGTAGAAGGCACATGATAAAGCACTTGACTATGAACTAGACTGGGCATTGGACTATCTGGCATGGCACTGGCATCAGCAAAGATCTCCTCTAGAAAGGTAGGGAAGGGTGACATGACTCCTCGAGAAATTCTCACCAAGGTTTCTTTGATGGTAGTGTCTATGGCATGCTCATATCGCACGAGCGTCCTCTTCTGCTCCTCAACCCTTTCTAAAATTTTGAAAATCATCTCATGGCGGTGATATATTTGGGCGAGCAATGCCGAAAAATTTACTGCCATCGAAGCTGTTAGCTTAGCCTTTGGTACCTTTGACTTGGGCGTTGGCGTGACAGCCTTGCCTTTACCTATGCCCTAAGCTGCAGTGGTAGTCAGGTTCTTCCAACTGGCCGGTGATATAGTATAGCCCTTTACCTTAAGGGCCTTATCATCCTCGGTCCTATGCACGTTATGTCTCAAAAAATATTGGAAATTAAAATAGGGAAGAACAAACCACTTGTTTCCTTAAGGGCCTATTTGTATGTTCGCTCAATTACGATCATGCCAACGTTGATCTTCCAGCATGTGATGATAGAGTGCAACAGTGCCAGCTTCTCCTTTGACACGGTCTCATTGTGTGTCGTCGACATCAGATTTGCCTTGAGAAATTGATTCCAACCCTTTGATTATGGTGCAAGGGCAAGCCTTCTGATAGTTCGTTGTCCATTTCAGGACACTATCCACTCAGTGCCCGGTTCACACAAATCTGCCAACAATTTCATGCATTTGGCAGCGGTCATGTTTGCTACAATAGTACTGTCACAGATCAAGCTCGGCTACTAGAATCACTGCTGACATTGTATCACTCAATCCTGCCACTTGTTGTAAACCAATTCTCTACCTTGGCATGGTGCCTGGCACCAAAAATCTGCATACACTCAAATGAAACCTTTCAACCCAGCATAGGAAAATCAAAAGCTAATAAAATATACAAATAAAGAAAATTCTGAAAAAGAAAAACCTTTAATCCTAATATTTACAAAAATCAAACCACAAAGAAGATGTCACGGTACCTCCGCCAAGAGGACAACCTTCTTGGCTTTGTTCTGACCACCTTCCAAGTAGTGCTTCAAATGTTGGCCCGTGGTTGGTAGGTGGTAGGGTGTGGCAATCCTTTGTTTGAATAGCAAACATAGAAAACCAAAGAATTGCTTCCCTTTGATCGTGTGAAATTCTTGATTGCACCATGAAAGCAATATTTTACCATGGTGGCTTTGAACAACCACCATAGAAAACCGAAGAATCCCTTTGTTGTCAAGGCATAATCATCCTCATCTTGTTCAAGAATCATCATGAAATCTTCAGTTTTGAGCTTCAGCATCTCTGCATTATTGTTACAACAAAATTTTCCTACTTCAATTCTTCATTCTCAGTCATTTGGCATCAACTTTTCCTTTCCAGCAACAATCCATCTGTGCACACCTTGCTTCATGACATCAATATCGACCAGAATCGATATTCTCTGTCGCTAAATTGTTTTGCCATCGCACTTTTGTTTTATGGCATCATCTTTCATTCCTTGGCAATTCAAAGCCAAGTTCTCATCAAAAATGGATTCCATTTGCTCAACTGTGTGGCATTCAATTTAATCTATACATTTAAGAGCATTAGAAATGTCAACAATAATACCTTCTTGTCTTAATGACGTGAGGTTGGCAAATGGTGGCTCTACTGGTTTTGACACAGTGGTGCTGGCATCTGATTGCTGTATGGCATCGGATAACGATTTGACAGCAGATAATGGTCTAGCATCATCAATATATGCCTCTTCTTTCTCTACTTCCTTGGATTCACCCGTTGGCACTGATTTCTCTTCTCGACAAGGAATCGGTTAATTGTCTTTGTCTTCTTGGTTTGGAATTTCAAATTCCCCTTGAACTAGTTGTTGTGGCTTGCTATTTAGGATGTTCAAAATTAGTGTCATGTGATTTTAAATTTTTCTGATGTTTTCTCCAATCTGTTTATATTGAGCATCCATCCTAGCTTTCACAACCTCCTTGAAGTGTAAGTTCTATAACCCCCTCGATCCGGTCTAGGCAAAAGATCGAATCGAACAGCTCACACGGGGAATATTGAAGTAAATCAGGAAGTTTACCTCCATAAACAACTCTTTTTTTCATTTTATCTTTTCTAGATGCTCTTAAACACCCTATGTGATAATCTTTGCACCAGAACAATTTGCAATTTGATCAGACAACAATTAGGGACTCAATTGCATGCAAACACATTTTAGGGACACCACATGTCTAAGAAAGACAACTCCCCTTAGCCAAAACTCACGCTTACTCAACTTGGCATAAAGCTGATTTTCCAACAACAATTGCAACACAATCTGCAATTGCTTATCATTGTTCTCCTCGGTAAGAGAGTACAGGAGAATATCATCAATAAACACAACCACAAAATGATCCAATAACTCATGAAACACACGATTCATCATATCCATGAATGCAGGCAGTGCATTAGTCAAGCCAAATGACATCACCAAGAACTCACAATGCTCGTACCTTGTATGAAAAGCTTTCATAGGCACATCAACATCCTTGTAACCGCCTTAGCCTGGCCTAGACGCCTGACCCGAACTGAGAAGATTACATGGGGAAAACTAAAGTCGACTCCTAAAAGTCAACCTCGATTAACGACCCTTTTTTCCTTTTTATCTTTTCTAAATGCACAATATTATCCTATATGATTAGAAATTTAATTTAGCGAAAGTGACCCCCCAAACGGAACTCAATCAGGGGTCCAATTGCATACAAACGTCTTTTGGGGACTAAATTGTAAATTTCCAAAATAATAAGGACTAAACAAGTTTTAAAGTTACCAATCCAAAATTAGTCATATAACATGCTAGCATGCCAAGTTTCATTATAAATAGATCATCCAAACTCATTTAATTAAGCAATCAAGACTCAGGGACCAAAACATAAGGAAACAGAAACCTGAAACAATTCAAATTCAAATCCAAAGGTCATGTGTTTCGAAACACAAGACCCCCGTATCGGAACGGCTGTTTCGAAACCAGGTTGACCGTTTCGATACGCGGATGTGTTCCAAAACCCGTTTTGAAACCATACTTTCTAGTAGCAAAATGTTCCGGAACGTTCCTACTCGTTCCGAAACCCCATGACCATTCCAGGCCACCGTTCCGAAACAGGTAGGGGCGTTCCGAAACGCCTTGCCCTGCAACTTCTCAAAATGCTAGTTTTTCACAAACATGCACTTCTGAAACCATTCCAATACATGCCACTTCATACATACAACATGTATAAGCATCAATGATCAACTTTACGAAGCACATACTAAAACATAGCATCATTCATGCAAGCATTAAGTCTATAGGCATGCTTCCTAGTCTTAAAAACCATACAAAAGCTAAAAGTCACATTCAAGCACAAATCAAACCTCAAAGGCCATTGACAAACAAAAATAAGTAAAACAAACATGCTTAAGGTGTTTAACATCACCAAATACTAACAAGAGTAGAAATCCCTCCCATTTCCTCTTATTACACCAAGATGAAACTACATACTTTGCTTAATCAAAAGCTTGGATTCCACTTGCTATCGGGCTGCCTCGAATGCTCAAATTTCTGCATTGATGAAACAAATGAGCGTAAGCATAAAGCTTAGTGAGGATCGCTAAAACAACATTCATCAATGCATTTCATAAAACCATTGTATCATCAATTGTAAACTCATGCCTTCCTTAAACTTGCTATTCTAAGAATCAATGCACTTTTCAAACCACGTGCTTTTAACATCGTTATAAAATCAGCAATTAATCCTTTGCTCATGCTTAAACCAAGCATCACATGCATTCTAACATAAACCTCAAGCATCTCATGCTTAAATCATAAACCAACAACATTATATTGGCTTGCAAGTGATCCATTCTCAATGATACCAAAATCGACACAAATGTCACAATCGGATACGCGGATTACAAGCGTTGTCCCACACACTTCATACACACTACCGGCCTAACAAGGCTCACACATGAGAGCAACCCTCCATTGTTGTGACATCCGTGGTGGATAATAACGGTACAATCACAACCCCTCAACACCACTCATCGGTAGTTGTATAATTCCACTAACGAGAGCACGTGACACATAACACAAGATCCACACACGAGATTAACATCCACCGTTGTGATCTTAACCTCAATCGTTTGGGTACTTGGATGGAGTATACGGTACAATCACAACCCCTCGACATCCAAGGCGGCTTTATTCACGATGCACCGAATCCTATAGCCGACTAACTATATCTGATTAATGTAACCAAAAATCATTTTCATCACTTGCCAATATAATCATTTAACAACAATATTCCACTGTTTTACAAGCATAAACATAATGCCATTTCCACAAGCATAAACATGGTTAATATCATATGTACAAATCACATAAATACAAGGATCACTTACCATGTGCATCTTTAACAAAATGGCATTAAAACCAGCAACCTCAATGCTCTAAAACATGCTTTAAAATAGTAAATAAATCACACTCAACTCAAGTGCATTTAAAACAAAACAAAGCACATTTCCGGGAGAGACTTTCGAACCACTTACGCTTGAGCTTAGCTAAGTATTTCAAACTTACACTAAGCTCCCAAGGCTACGCTGAAAGCATTACAAAGCTGTAAAAAAACCATTTCCACTCACCGATATGCGAAACCTTGCTCGGTGACACAAAAATTACTCTTCTAGCGCCTCCAAAGACGTCTCGTTTGCTCCCGGATCAAGATCCCATGTTTTCACATCATCAAAACAGAGATCTAAATACATTAAAATGCATTTCAACACCAGCAACCAATCACAAAACTCGTTGCTCACCAAAAATACACCAATTTACCCATCCGAAACAACCGAAAACTCAATTGATTGCTTCCTAACCCAAGCCCAGCCAACATACATCACTTTCAACCATTTATAAAAATCAAAACGCATCTAAAAACAACATAAACCCATCCTTATACCTCCATCAAGCATGATTCTACCATTTCACCTCAAAAACTCACTTAAAACTATCAACAAACTCAAGGATCTCAAGGATTTTGGGACCTATATTATCAAAACCTCATTTCAACATAATAACCAACTTGAAACTCAATTAAAATCAATCGAAAACAGAGCTTAATAAAACAAATCCGAAAATCAAGATTTTAATCATATTTTTACAATATTTTGATCTCAAATCAAAACTATAATGAAAACTCTACCAAAAACATTAATTAGAAACCAAAGATCTTTGGAATTTCAATAAAGAACCTTGATTAGAGGTTGAGAACGGGATTTACATCCAATCCTTGCTTTCCTCAATGAATGACAAGTTTTTGCTTCTCAACACTTGAAGAATTTAGGAATAATTCTTTGAAATGAGTAAGAAATCAAGAAGAGAGTGTTTGAGAGAAAAGAATTTTGGAGAAAATGTGTTAGAATTGTGTTTGGCTGAAAATGAGAAGAGAAAGGTAGTTACGTGATCGAATATCACTAATTAACTACATAATTAATTAAATAAAATAAAAGCCAATTAAAACCTATTTAATTAAAACCATTTTAAACACATGTCATATTAAGGAAATGCTTAATTTCCATAAAGCTCCCTAAAGATTCTAAGATTTTGGCTTCTCCTTTAAAAATTATTTTTTCCACAGTTTTGAAACTTTACAATTTGGACACTACCCAAAATGTACCACTTCCGAAACTCTTTTAGTAAAATTGATTTGACCAACCTCTTAAACATATTTTTAGAGGATTTTAGCAATTTTTACCACATTTCTATCCTATCCCGATCCTTGATTTCCTTAAATCACCTTACGCGATTCGAACCGTTTCCGACCGGTCTGGTCCGATGTCTAAAACATCCAGGCCCAAAACCAGGGCGTTACAACTCTCCCCCACTTAGGAAATTTCGTCCTCGAAATTTTACCTGAAGGAAAAAGGTGCAGAAACTACTCCAGCATGTCCGCCCTGCTCTCCTACGTGGCCTCCTCAACTCCTCGGTGTCGCTTCAACACCTTCACAAGCTCTATCGTTTTGCCACAAAGAACTTCGTTGCTCACATCAAGAATCCTCATTGGTTCTTCATCACATGATGGATCCGGATTCAACTCTATCTCCTTAACAGGCATCACATGCGAAGTATCCGATTTGTACCTCTGCAACATCGATTCATGAAACACATCATGTATATTTTCCAGCTCCGAAAGCAATCTCAACCGATATGCCACAGGACCAATACGCTCCACAACCTCGTAAGGTCCAATGAACCTTGGGCTAAGCTTACCCTTACGCCCAAATCTCATCACATTCTTCCAAGGCGATACTTTAAAAATAAATGTTCGCCAACCGCGAACACAATCTCTTTACGTTTCAGGTCCGCGTAAGACTTTTGCCTATCTGATGCTGCCTTCAAACGCTCACAAATGAGCTTCACCTTCTCGGTGGTTACCTTTAACATAGTTGGCATTGAAATCAACTTTTGCCCAGCTTCTGCCCAACAAAGAGGGGTTCTACATCTTCTCCCATACAAAGCCTCGTATGGAGCCATTTGAATACTTGCCTGGTAACTATTATTGTAAGCAAATTGAACCAACGGCAAGTGCTTTTCCCAAGAACCCTGAATATCTATCACGTAGCATCATAACATGTCCTCAAGCACCTGGATCACAAGTTCTGACTGTCCATTCGTCTAAGGATGATAGGAAGTACTGAAATTCAACCGTGTACCCAAGGCTTGATGCAAAAATTCCCAAAATCGCGATGTAAACCTCAGATCCCTATCCGACACTATAAACTTTGGCACACAGTGCAACCGCACAATCTCATCAATGTACAGCTCAGCCAGCTTATCCAAGGTATACGTATTATGCACAGGACGGAAATGTGCACACTTCGTGCGCTGATCAACAATCACCCAAACTGAATTTTTCTTTGACGGTGACAACGGCAACCCAGACACAAAATTCATGGTAATCCTTTCCCACTTCCATTCTGGAATTCTCAAAGGCTGCAACAACCCAGAAGGAACTTGATGTTCCACCTTCACTCGGTGACACACTATGCACCTACTAACGAACTCAGCCACATCCTTTTTCAACCCCACCTAGTAGTACTCATCCTTCAAATCACTATACATCTTCGTACTATCAGGATGCATAGCAAAAGGACTACTATGAGCTTCAGTTAGAATAGTGCGCCTTAACTCAACATCATTTGGCACCACTATTCGACTTCCAAAGCATAGAATACCGTCATCATTAAAACTGAAATCTGAAGGCTTACCCTCTGCAATGTCCTGAACATGTGGAACAAAGGAATCATCAAGCAACTGCTTATCTTTGATCAATTGAATCAGAGATGGTTTCACCTGCAACTCAGGGATAAGACCACCATCACGCGATATGCTCAAACGAGGAAACATCGCTCTCAACTCCACGGCCACTTTCCGACTCAAAGCATCAGCCACAACATTAGCCTTTCCCGGGTGATACTCAATCGTGAGATCATAATCCTTAAGCAACTCCACCCAACGACGTTACCTAAGATTTAACTCCTTCTAAGACATAAGATACTTCAAGCTCTTATGATCTTTGAACACGACACACTTCTCGCCATAAATATAATGCCTCCAAATAATCAAAGCAAACGCAACAGCTGCAAGCTCAAGATAATGAGTAGGGTAGTTACGCTCATGCACCTTCAACTGTCTAGATGCATAGGCTACCACCTTACCTTCCTACATCAACACGCAGCCAAACCAATAATGGACGCATCACTATAGATCACAAACTCCTTGCCAGACTCAGGTTGAATCAGGACAGGAGCTTGCGTCATATCTTCCTTCAGCTTATCAAAAGCTTGCTGCCTCACATCCGTCTACTCAAAGCGAACATTCTTCTGCAACAACTTGGTCAAAGGTACAGCAATCTTCGAAACTCCCTCGACAAACCTTCCGTAATACCCAGCTAAACCAAGGAAACTTCGTACCTCTGTCACTGACTTAGGCCCCTTCCAACTCATCACGACCTCTACTTTGTGTGGATCGACACGAATACCCTCAGCTGATACAACATGCCCTAGGAAGACCACCTCCTTAAGCCAAAATTCACACTTACTTAGCTTAGCATACAACTGGTTCTCCAACAACACTTGCAAAACGATTCTCAAGTGTCTATCATGATCCTCCTCGGTACGAGAGTACACAAGGATATCATCGATGAACACCACCACAAACAGATCCAAGAATTCATGGAATACACGATTCATCATGTCCATGAAAGCTGCATGTGCGTTGGTCAAAACAAGCGGCATCACTAAGAACTCGTAATGCTCGTACCTTGTCCGAAAAGCTATCTTAGGTACATCTACATCCTTCACCTTCAACTGGTAATATCCTGACCTCAGGTCTATCTTAGAAAACACCGTTGCTCCTCGAAACTGGTCAAAGAGGTCATCGATCCTAGGCAAGGGATACTTGTTCTTTATCGTCAACTTGTTAAGTTGCCGATAATCTATGCACATCTGCATCGTCACATCTTTCTTCTTTACAAACAAGAATAGTGCACCCCAAGGTGACACACTCTGCCGAGTGAATCCTCGATCCAACAACTCCTGCAATTACGTTTTCAATTCCTTGAGCTCTTTAGGTGCCATGGGATAAGGAGAAATGGACACTGGAGTCGTATTCTCATACAACTCGATACCAAACTTAACTTCTCTGTTTGGTGGCAACCAGTGCAATTCTTCTGGAAAGACACCCGGAAAATTACAAACAGTTCGGGTGTGTTGCACACGTACATCCTTTGTGCCAGGATTCATCACATAGGCAAGGTAAGCCTTACAACCCAACCTCAGCATATGGCTTGCTTCCAAAGCCGAAATCACATTCGACAAGAATTTTACATTCTCGCCTATTACCACCACCTCATAATCATCCGCCAGCTTTAGGGTGACCCGCTTGACATCAAAGTCAACCACCAATGTATGCTCAGTCAACCAAACCATACCAAGGATCACATCGAAACCGTAGAAGGGTAACTCCATCAAATTCACAAGAAAAACATGACCTTGCACAGACAAAGGGCATCTCCTATACAACTTCCTAGTGACTACAATCTCACCAACAGAACTAGTCACTTGCATTCCTACTTTGAGCAACTCAACAGGTATATCAAGCAAATGTGCATGCTCACTTAAGATATAAGAATGCGTAGATCCATAATCAATCAAAGACAACAATGATAAAGACTGAAGAGTAAAGGTACCTGCGATGACATCAGTATCATTGTGCTCCT
This sequence comes from Hibiscus trionum, assembly GCA_030270665.1. NCBI lineage: Eukaryota > Viridiplantae > Streptophyta > Magnoliopsida > Malvales > Malvaceae > Hibiscus > Hibiscus trionum. The sequence goes on from BSYR01000010.1 coordinate 17,710,958, forward strand.
CGCGCTGAGCATAAACCCTCGCAGGACAACCTCCCTTAGGTCGAACTACCACTACATGAGCAATGCCTCTCTGGCCCTCGTCTCTCCTTTGAAAATTTCCTCGGCCGCGCCCACGGCCTCTCTGAGGTGCAGCCGCAACAGGTGCACGTCCTTGGCATTCACCAGCTAACAAAGGACATTCTCGCCTCATATGGCCCGTTGAACCACAATTCCAGCATGAGTTCCATGTTACCACCAGGAGCCTGAACCTCCCTAGCCGCTCGAGGACAATCTCGCCTCAAATGACCCCGAGATCCACACGTCTAGCACGTTTTCTGCTCTGTTCTCATCTGATCTCCTGATCCGGTGCACCATGTCCAGCAATGCCTCGCCTAGCAGGCTGATATCTCTTATCTCGTCCCCTTTTTGTTCCATCCACCTCCTAACTATACTCAGCTGCTCTCTTTCCAGAGCTAAAACCAACTCCTCGAGATGCCAAATCCAAATTCTGTTTAATATCCTTGGCCCAACATACAGGCACATCGAAGTCGGTATAGTCTGCAGCCAAATTATAGGTTTTGACTTCTTGCAACAATCGATACCGGAAGCGATCACAACCATGCCTCTCACTCGGTATCAGTTCAGGGGCATACTGGCTCAAGCGTACGAACTGAACCTCGTACTCAGCCACGGAAAGGTTACCCTGAACTAGCGACATGAACTCGCGTTTCTTCTCGTCCAAGTATCTCACCCCAGATACTTCCTCTTGAAGGCACCCTTGAAAAACCCCCAATCTACTTCATTGGGTTCCATACCGACAGTGGTAGTCGTTCACCAGCTATAGGCATCGCCTTAGAGCAAAGAAACTGCACATCCCAGCTTGCGCACATCGTTGCATCCGATTTGATCCATAATACAGATCATGCTCGCTAACCAGGCTTCAGATGCCTCGGGAGACATCCCATAGAACTCAACAACTCCTAGGCTCCTCAACCTCTCCAAGGGTAAACTCGACTGCCTAGCTGCAGGGGCCTGTACATGTGCTCCGGCTACTGCAGCCTGAAACGCCCCGGTGAACGCCTGAACCAACAACGTTAGATCACCCAAACTCGGACCAGCATGCCCTTGTTGTTCTTGCTCACCACCCCATGTGGTGGAGGAGGAGGTAAATTTCCACCAAGAGAGACATCAGCCCCTTGCTCACCCTGGTCGCCCTGCTCAGCCGCAGGCACCATCGTGTTCGACCATAGCTCTCTCCTTGGTCCCATAGTGCTATTTTTAACAAGGCATATCAATAAAACAAAACAAACCATTTAGGCCAACCTCAAGCAAGGATCCAAGTTTACAAAAAAAACATTTAATTAGTGTAATAAGGCAATGGGCACCCCGATTTCCCTAAAACATAACATAGCATACAATAACATATCATGCTCATCATGCTTTCCATCATCGAAAATCAACATATATCAACATCCCATCATCAACATACACTCATATCCATTCCACATGCGATTCACATCAATCAAGCATAGCATAAGCTCCAATTTTCAACACACATCAATACATACCAATTTCACATACCAACATCCCCAATTCATTCGTAACATGTATTTGATACCAACAAATGTAACCCCCTTAGCCCAAACTAGACGCCCGACTTAAACGGAGAAGATTACACGGGGAAAACCGAAGTAAACTCGTAAAATTCAACCTCGATTAACGACCCTTTTTTCTTTTTATCTTTTCTAGATGCACATTATTATCCTATATGATTTCAATTTGATTTAGCGAAAGTGACACTGCGAACGGAATTCAATCAGGGTTCCAATTGCATATAAACGTCTTTTAGGGACTAAATTGTAAATTTCCAAAATAATAAGGACTAAACGAGTTTTAAAGTGACCAATCCAAAATTAGTCATATAACATGCTATCATGCCAAGTTTCTTCTTAAACAGATCATCTAAACTCATTTAATTAAGCATTTAAGACTCAGGGACCAAAACGTAAGGAAACAAAAACTTGAAACAAATCGAATTCAAATCCAACGTTCAGGTATTTTGAAGCACAAGACCCCGTATCAGAACGACTGTTTCGAAACTAGGTTGACCATTTCGATACACGGGTGTGTTCCGAAACCCGTTTCGAAACCATACTTTCCATTAGCAAAATGTTCCGGAACGTTTCTACCAGTTCCGAAATAGGTAAGGGCGTTCCGAAACGCCTTGCCCTGCAACTTCTCAAAATGCTTGTTTTTCACAAACATACACTTCCTAAACCATTCCAACACATGCCACATCATACATACAACATGTATTAACAACAATGACCAACTTTACGAAGCACATACTAAAACATAGCATCATTCATGCAAGAATTAAGTCTATAGGCATGCTTCCTAGTCTTAAAAACCATACAAAAGCTAAAACTCACATTCAGGCACAAATCAAACCTTACAGGCCATTTACAAACCAAAATAAGTAAACCAAAAATGCTTAAGGTGTTTAACATCCCCAAATACTAACAAGAGTAGAAATCCCTCCCATTGCCTCTTATTACACCAAGATGAAACTACATACTTTGCTTAATCAAAAGCTTGTATTCCACTTGCTATCGGGCTGCCTCGAATGCTCAAATTTCAGCATTGATGAAACAAATGAGCGTAAGCATAAAGCTTAGTGATGATCGCTAAAACAACATTCATCAATGCATTTCATAAAAGCATTGTTTCATCAATTGTAAACTCATTCCTTCCTTGAACATGCTCTTCTAAGCATCAATGCACTTTTCAAACCAAATGCTTTTAACATCATTATAAAATCAGCAAATAATCCTTTGCTCGTGCTTAAACCAAGCATCACATGCATTCTAGCATAAACCTCAATCATCTCATGCTTAAATCATAAATCAACAACATTATATATGCTCCCATGTGATCCATTCTCAATGATACCAAAACCAACACAAAATGTCACAATCGGATACGCGGATTATAAACGTTGTCCCACACGCTTCATACACACTACCAGACTACACAAGGCTCATATATAAGAGCAACCCTCCATCGTTGTGACACCCGTGGTGGAGTATAACGGTACAATCACAACCCCTCAACACCACTCATCGGTAGTTGTATAATTCCACTAACGAGAGGACGGGACACAAAACACAATATCCACACACGGGATTAACATCCACCGTTGTGATCTTAACCTCAATCGTTAGGGTACTTGGATGGAGTATACTGTATAATCAAAACCCCTCGGCATCCAAGGCGACTTTATTCACGGTGCACCCAATCCTATAGCCGACTAACTATGTCCGATTAAAGTAACCAAAAACCATTTCCATCACTTGCCAATATAATCATTTAACAACAATATTCCACTGTTTCAGAAGCATAAACATAATACTATTTCCACAAGCATAAACATGCTTAATATCATACGTACAAATCACCTAAATCCAAGGATCACTTACCATGTGCATCCTTAACAAAATGGCATTAAAACCAACAACCTCAATCCTCTAAAACATGCTTTAAAATAGTAAATAAATCTTATTCAACTCAAGTGCATTTTAAACAAAACATAGCACATTTTCGGGAGAGACTTTTGAACCACTTACTCTTGAGCTTAGCTAAGTGTTTCAAACTTACACTAAGCTCCCAATACCACGCTCAAAGCATTACAAAGCTATAAAAACCATTTCCACTAACCGATACGCGAATCCTTGTTCTCCGACACGAAAATTAATCTTCTGGTGCCTCCAAAGACGTCTAGTTTGCTCCCGGATCAAAATCCCTTGTTTTCTCATAATCAAAACAGAGATCTAAATGCATTAAAATGCATTTCAACACCAGCAACCAATCACAAACTCGTTGCTCACCCAAACTACACCAATTTACCCATCCAAAACAACCGAAAACTCAATCGATTGCTTCCTAACCCAAGCCCAGCCAACATACATCACTTTCAACCATTTATAAACATCAAAACACATCTAAAAACAACCTAAACCCATCCTTATACCTCCAGCAAGCATGATTCCATCATTTCACCTCAAAAACTCACTTAAAACTATTAAGGAACTCAAGGATCTCGGGACCTACATTATCAAAACCTCATTTCAAAATAATAACCAACTTGAACTCAATTAAAATCAATCCAAAACAGAGCTTAACAAAACAAATCCGAAAATCAAGATTTTGATCATATTTTTTTTACAAGATTTTGATCTCAAATCAAAACTATAATGAAAACTCAACCAAAAACATTAATTAGAAGCCAAAGATCTTGGGAATTTCAATAAAGAACCTTGATTAGAGGTTGAAAAACGAGATTTACCTGCAATCCTTACTTTCCTCAATGAATGAAAGGTTTTTGCTTCACAAAACTTGAAGAATTTAGGAAGAATTCTTTGAAATGAGTCAGAAATCAAGAAGATAGTGTTTGAGAGAAAAGAGTTCTGGAGAAAATGAGTTAGAATTGTGTTTGGCTGAAATGACAAGAGAAAGGTAGTTACATGATGGAATCTCACTAATTAAATACCTAATTAATTAAATAAAATAAAAGCCAATTAAAAATTATTTAATTAAAACCATTTTAAGCACATTTCATTTTAAGGAAAGGTTAATTTGCCATAAAGCCCCCTAAAGATTCTATGATTTTGGCTTCTCCTTTAAAAGTTGTATTTTTCCACTGTTTTGAAACTTTACAATTTGGTCACTACCCAAAATGTACCACTTCCAAAACTCTTTTTGTAAAATTGATTTGACCAACCTCTTAAACATATTTCTGGAGGATTTTAGCAATTTTTACCACATTTTTATCCTATCCCGATCCTTAATTTCGTTAAATCACCTTACGTGATTTGAACCGTTTCCGACTGGTCCGATTCGATGTCTAAAACATCCAGGCCTAAAACCAGGGCGTTACAATCCTTTACATTCAACTGATAATATCTGGATCTGAAATCAATTTTAGAAAACACTGAAGGACCTCTAAACAGATCAAACAAAACATCAATTCTTGGCAAATGATACTTATTCTTCATCATCAACTTGTTCAGTTGTTGATAATCTATTCACATACGCATCGTGCCATCTTTCTTCCTCACAAACAAAACTGGTGCACCCTAAGGTGAATGTAACGCCCTAGTTTTGGGCCTAGATGTTTTAGGCATCGATTTAAGTTGGTCGAATCTAAAGTTGGAGAATCGAGCTTTAAGAACCGGTTCCGGGAAATCATGATTTGGGATAAGGTAAAAATATAGTAAAATTTTCTAAAATCATCTAAAATCATATAGATGGGTTTGATAAAATCAATTTTACAAAAAAGATTTTGGGACTTGAACATTTTGGGCGGTGACTGAAATGTAAAGATTAAACTGTGTAAAAAAATCTGATTTTCAAAGGAGAGTCAAATTCTTAGAATCATTAGGGAGGTTTATGGAAATTAAGCCTTTTCTGTAATTGACATGTGATTTTAATGTTTTAATTAAAGTGGAAGAGGGAGATTTTATTAAAAGATGTAGGTAATTTGTTAAATCATTTTTTGGCGTAACTTTTCTATTTCTCCTTTTCTCTTCAGCCAAACATTCCCTCTTTTCACTCAATTTTCAGAATTCTTTTCATCCTTTTTATCTTTGGATGCAAAACTCTTTTCCAAAGATTCTTCTCAAAGATTTACAAAGATTTCTTAAAGCTTCTTGAGTTGTAAAATTGACAATTGGAATAAAAGCAAGGATTGCAGGTAATTTCGTGCTACTCATCTAATCAAGGTTCTTTAATGAAATTCCATAGTATTTGACTCTTGATTTGTATCTTTAATTAGGGTTTTGATGTTGATTTGGTAAAAATATCGAAATCTTGCTAAAAGATGAGATTAAATGTGATTTTTTTGGGCAATGTTTTGATTGATTTGAGATTGATTTTAAGGTTGATTTGGATGTTAAATGATGTTAATAATGAGATTTTATCATAAAAATCCTGAAATCATTGAGATCTCTAATTGTCTAGGTTGTTAGTTTTGGGTTTTTGGCTTGGAAATGTGAAATCTGAGTTGCTGGAGGTATGAGTATGATATTATGATTTTTTTGGATGTTGATTTATGTTTAAAATGTGTTGGAAGTGGTTGTTGATGGCTGGGTTGAGTTTAGTGATCAATTGAAGGTGATTTTGGTTGTTTCGGATGGGTATTTCGGTGCCTTTGGGCAGAGCTACGGTTTTTTAGTGTTTGCCGGTGGTTTTAATGCATTGAGATGCATTAATCCTCTTTCCTTGTGTGATATAAACAGGGGAGGATCCTTGGGGGCTTCAGACGCTTGATTTTTGTGTCAGCAACTAAGATTTCGCTAGTCGATGAGTGGAAATGAGATTTCCAGCTTTGGAACATCTTAAGAGTGGTTTTGGGAACTTAGTGTAATCTTGAAATGCTTTACTAAGTTCGGAAGTAAGTAAAGTGATTTTCTCCCTCGAATTGTGATATTGTAAGCTTGTGGATGCACTTGTTTTTAAATGTGTTTACCTACTTTTTAAAGCATGTTTTGAGCATATAGTTTGCTGTTTATAATGCTATATTGTTGAAGGATGCACTAGGTAAGTGTTCCTTGTATGTATGTGTTAATACTTGTTTTATGAAGCATGGTTTAATGCTTGGAATATGGCTTATTGTGAATGCTTTGAAAATAGTGAGATTTGTATTAAAAGTGAATTATATTGGCAAGTGATATTCCGATTCGGCAAAAGAGGCAAGCTAAGTCCTCGGTTTATCGGACCATTTGAAATAGTTGAAAGAATTGGTCCTGTAGCTTATCGACTCGCTCTTCCTCCCGAGTTCGATAAGATACACAATGTCTTTCATGTCTCAATGCTCAGAAGATATCGATCTGATCCGTCTCACGTCCTTGAGCCTGAAGAAGTTGAGCTCAATCCTGATCTTTCATACGAAGAAGAACCCATCCGAATCCTCGATCGAGAAGTCAAGAGACTTCGAAATAAAATTGTTCCTCTCGTCAAAGTTCTTTGGAGGAATCAAAACGTGGAAGAAGCGACGTGGGAACCTGAGGACACGATGAAGAAGCACTATCCTCATCTGTTCGATTCAGGTAAAATTCGAGGACGAATTTTCTTTAAGGGGGAGGAATTGTAACACCCTGAAAACCACCCTAGTACGAACTATAGAAAACGACAAGAATAACGTAAACATTTGTTGATCTAGTTAAGATTGAAATGAAACCACATTAACTAAGTTATTTCAGGTTATAAATAGATTAAAGTGCAACATAAAAATTCACATGTATGTTTCGGTGAGATTATGTAATTATATACATATACGTGTAATATATATATATACATGAATAATACATGATAATAATAATAATTAAAGTATATATATATATAGGTAATGGGCTGATATCTAAATGAAATCAATAAGGATAATATCCTTAATATAATAGATTAAATATTACTTAGTGGAAACACATGGAAACTAGACATTCCATGTGTCATTGTGATGACCATAAACGGTCACTATGTTTGAAGGCAAATAACAAGTGTTGCCAATCTTTCATTCACTATCTTCTTCATCTTTCATCTATTCTAGCTGAAACCATAGAACCCAAGAGAGAGAGAGAGTGAGTTTTGAAGGATTATGTGCTGGAAATTAAGATACTAATGCATGCATGTTCTTGTAAAATTCAAGTATAATTTTGTGTTATTTTGATTAGGGTTATTTTGATGTGTTGATTATTATTTCTTGCTGGAATTAGGATTAGAATCAAGTTAATATGTTGTTTGATAGCTGGGTTTAAGAAAATATAGTTGAATTTCTGGAAATTTAAGTAAGAACATGAACTTAGGTTGAATCTGCCCAGATTAGGGTTCATGCACTGCCCTGTTCTGTATTGAAAATTCGAATGGGTTAGAGTTCGAATTAGGAAAACTTTTGTAAATAAAAGTTGTAGATATGAATGAGTAATATAAGAAAATGGCCTCTTGAGTATGAAAACGACATAGGAAGTGGCTGGAAATTGAATTACAAAAAGACTGCTCAGAATTGAATGAATCTGGAAACTGCTTAGGTTAAATTGTAATTTTGAAAATGTTTAGGGGTTTAATTGATTCTAATAAATTCTGGAAAATTTATTAGAAATAGGGGAGGTATTTTAGGAATGAAAAATAAATAATTTAGCTTGAATTATATATCAATTGATAGTTTAAATATCATTAGAACACATAGAAGATCAAAATGGACTAGTTTGTAAGAATTGATAATTTGAGGACTTATATGCCATGTTTTCATGGTTGCTGGAACACAATTATTATGTTAATATGTGAAGGTAAATGTGGTTAAAATCTCAAGATTAATGGTGTAGTGAAACATAGGTTATAAATGCACTAAAGTCACAAATTAAGAATAGGCATATTAGGTTTCTAAAAATGCCCTATGTTCAAGTAATAAACTGTATTGATAGGGAAATGATAAAATTATGTTCCATACATGGTTGTAAAGGTGTGTTTATAAGCTTTCTAAAATGGTAAAGAACTCTTTATTTGGAGTTGGGAGTAAAAAGATATGGCCGGTTTAGTAGAGGTTACTCAAACTGCCAGTTTAGGGGGCAGATTCACTTGTCTAGGTGATTATGCTTAAGTAAATGAATTTATATGTTTGAATTAATTACTAATGGATATTGTATATGATATTTTATGTTTTAAGATCACATTGGTGAAGAATTTCAAGAAGATTCAAGGAGTGATCAAGCAAAGAGAAGGGGGAAAGGAATCATCATCAAGGATAACAACTAAGCTTGGAAGTATTTGTGAGTGTAGCTAGTTTAGGGTTGAGATTAGTGTCTCAACCAATGTGTTTATGTTTCTTGGATTATTTAAAATGAAGCATGTAATGAATTTAATAATGGATTGGTAAATTTAAATGCTAAGGAAGAAGGACTAAAGGAATGAACTATGAACTAGGTGTATGATGCTATCTAGATATGCTAGTTGATGTCTATATGTGTTGCTTTGTGACATGAGCTGTTTGAGCCACTTGAATTGAATTAATGGATTATTTAGCTACTGTTTGAAGATGATTATATGATTGAAATGATGTTAAATGCTTGCTGGAAATTTGATTGAGCATGACTTGAATGTGCACAATGTAAACATGATTGAATGTGTACATGACTTTGTGATATGAGTTTGATAAACAAGTAAAATGAACTTGTTAGACATAAAAGATAAGTTAAAGTCCTTGGTTGATTAGTGTCTATAGGTAGAAGGGCATGCCTTAGAGTCATTGAGCTCCTCTGATCTTTGTTACAGGATGGTGGTTAGTCACCTATAAACCTGATAAGGTGGTTAATCACCTTGATAATTGAATGGTGGTAAGTCACCATTGATGCTTATGCATCCTCTGTTATAAGTTGAAATGAGAAATTGATACTTTGAGTATCTAAAGTTACATGATACATGAAGACTTGATTACCTATTTCATTAATCATCCAAGGCAAAACATGAATAAATCAATGATATTGTGTAAATGAATAAGTTGAATAATGACCTTAAAGAATTGACATGAATCATGTGCATTGTTTGTTGCTAATATGACTTGATTTATATGTGCTACTTGCTGCCAAGATGAAAATGTTTATATGAGTTGCTTACTGCCAAGTTTAGTATATTTACATGTATTGGTTGATGGCCAATTTTTATATAACTATGAACATTGCTTGTTGTCCAATTTGACATGAATTGTATAAGTTGCTTACTGCCCAAATTGGAGTGAATTATGTGATTTGGTTGTGGCCCAAATTGATATGTTTCATACAAATGCTTACTGCCCTATTGGTTAGTACATGAAAATAGCTATGTTAACTTGGTTTTGATAGACTAGCTAGGTATTCCAATACGTGATAAGCCTAGCTAAGTAACCTTAAAGATTGGATAAGACTTTAAAAGATTGAAACTAGTAATGTTTAGGGCTGCCTCACTAAGTACATTAAGTGTACTTATCACTCTCTTTGTTTCCTTCGTCCAAAATAACAGGTCCGTTGATATCCGAAAGCCATCCGTTTTGTTCCGAGAGCTTCGCAAGCCAAGAACAAGTATGATATAATCTTGCTTAGTCTCCTAGTTGGTGGCATAGTCTAAGTTAGTTTGTCATGCATTATGGAACATGTAATTGATAAGTTTTGTTTGTATAAAACTAAGACATGTTATAATACGTAATGACTTGATGAATGTTTATGTAAATATGGATATGATGATATGAATGAACTATGTTTGAAGTTAACTAAGCTTGATTTGAATTTGAGTATCATTTATATGGTTCATGCCCTTGATGGATTTGAATGGTTGAGTATGTATAAGTATGATATCTTTATTTGAATTAGGAAGGTTGCATCTAGAATTGTTGTTGGATGACTTGTATAGTTCGAATGGTAATAGAATATTAGAACAAGATGAATGCTGATTTCGAATACTATTGTATATGATTTAGGTTGTTTGAAAGTTGTTATATATATATGTATGATTGTGTTGTAATATGAACCAAGATATGTATATAGATAATGTTTGATTGTCTTATGTATTCGAATAAGAAGCATTGCTATACTTGAATTAAACGTTCATGAGTTTGATTGAATACATGTTTTCTAGGTCTTATACATATGTTAGATGATCATGTGTACGGATTAGGCTAATAACAAGTTTGATATCATGTAGACCAAATGTATATAAGCTTATATTAGATTAGTTTGATTTGAAATTAGATCACATGTATGTTAGTTAGGCTTGTTAATATGCATTTGCAACATGTATATAGGATTCATGTTAGAAAAGTTTTAAATTGGCTCACCTATTTGTGTTTATGATCTTGTGATTGGATAAATGATTGTATGATTGTTTGTTTTGATGCTTGTTAAGTATGAATTGAATCTCATATAATTGTATGTTTGATATGTTGACATGTATGAATTTGTCCATCACCCAAATAGTAACATCGCTCGCTCGTAACCGGGCGAGGGGTGTTACATGTTTTTAGGAGTTGTGGCTTGAACGATTGTTTTAGAATTGTTAGATAGGTGAATGCAAGTAACTAATTCCTTTGGTGAAACTGTTGTCACGAGAAGGTTGTATAGGAGATGTCCTTTACATGTTCAAGGCCATGTGTTTGTAGTTTATTTAATGGATTTATCCTTCTATGGTTTTGATGTAATCCTTTGGATGGATTGGTTGACTGAGCATAGGGTTGTGGTCGATTTTGATGCTAAGCGATTTACCTTGAAACTTTATGATGATTACGAAGTTGTAATTGTGGGTGAGAATGTGAAATTCTTGTCCAATGTTATTTCGGCTTTTGAGGTGAGATGTTTGATGGAGTTTGGTTGAGAGGCTTTCTTAGCTTATGTGATGAATCCAGGATCGAAGAAAGTGTGTGTGCATGACATACGTACAATATGTGAGTTTCCTGGTGTGTTTTTAGAAGAGTTGTTTGGCTTGCCATAAAATAGGGAGGTTGAGTTGGCATCGAGTAGTATGAAAATATGACTCTAATGTCTATTGCTCCCTACCGAATGGCTCCAAAAGAATTGAAGGTGTTGATGATGCAACTTTAGGAGTTGCCATAAAATAGGGAGGTTTATTGCTCCCTACCGATACATTGCAGTCTACTAATGCCAAAACTGCAACTTTTGAACCTCGACGACCATTCCAAACCAATCCAACATATAGTTAAACATGCTTGCACTCAAATATGCTCCAACACTCGGATGTACAAGTCAAGGAAAACATCAAACAACATCAACATTTGAATTCTAAAGCATGCTTCCTAAGAGACAAAAACACCAAAGGACCATAATCATTCCAAAAGGCAAGATAAATCTACAAAACCAATTTAAAGGCCTTTTACAAACCATATAAACCACCTAAAACTTGCATAAATAGCAGGGAGTCCAAAATACATCTCCCAAAGCAAACCATTAAATCCCATTGCCAAATATCATTGCTAAAGTAAATGTAAAACATCACCATACTTGATCATTACTAATCCTTGGATCTTCTTAAGCCTCCTTGCTGCCCAAAGTGTCTCAATTATCTGCATTGTTGGTAAAAGAGATCGTAAGCACGATAGCTTAGTGAGGCATGCTCTAAAAACACCAACACAACAATGCAAGCTTTAAAATACCTTTCTTGAAATCCATTTCAAAGACCATGCTCTTTCTATCTAATGCTTGAAAACCATTTCAAAGCAAATCACCATTTGAAAACCACATGTACCATCTATCTATCTATCTATCTTCTCATGCATTCAACCAATGCAAACCTCATGGCAAAGCCACACACATGCTTGATAGTCAAAAGCATTTAATAAATCTCAAAATCTCATGCATTTCTCATAGCATAAAATCATTTCAACATTGGTACATGTGAATCAAATACATTCTCATATATTGGCATTTCATGTTCTATCTTTACTCGGATATGCGGATTAGCTTGACATAAAGCCAAGTGCTACCCCAGAGGAATCTCACATCACCAGACTCTCATGGCGGTATCTCTCTTCGCCACAAAGCTTAGGTGTTTCACCAAGACCTACCCCGATGGTATCTCTCATCATCGGATTCTCACTTTGGATCGGGATGGCACTACCCCCATTGCCCGACTCCAAAGAGAACGTACGAATTTTTAGTTTATAGTGCACTTTCAACCTATTGGTCGACCAATTATATCCGGTAATTATCTCATCATTTATGCCAATATATTACATTAAAATCATCATCTCACCTACTGGTTTGATGCAACATTTCTCCAATCTATCTCATCCCATTTTAAAACCACAACTCATGCATAACATTTAGTCAAAATCTCAAAATTCTTCACAATGTCAATCTATCTCATGGGATCAATATGAAACATCATTTCATGTCATAAATCATGCATAAAACAGTAGGAATTTTTCTATCTCAAATCAAGAGCATGTCAAAAGCATTTAGGGGCATCAACCACTTTTCGAGAGAAAATCTAAACATTCTTACTTTCGGACTTTGGATGGTGTTTCAAACTAATCCTAAATCCCCAAACCTTGTTTCCTTGTCCCTTAAGGACATCTAAAACCATTTGCACTCACCGATAACATTTCGCTTGCTCGCCGAAACGATTTCTAAGCTTCTGGCACTTCCGAATCAACACCAAACGCGTCTAAAGATGTCTCCCATGTTCATTACACATAAGAGGAGAGGATTAACGCATCACCTTGCATTAAAATCACCAGCCACTCATTCTAACTCGCTGCTCTACCCAAAACTAACATTTTGGCTATCCGAAATAACCGAAATCACCACCAAACTTTCTCAAAACAAAGCCCAACCACGAACTATCAATTCTAACCCTTTCTAAACTTCAATCAACATAAAAAAATCAACATAAACACCACCTTATATCTCCAACAAAAGCATATCACCAAAAACACCTCAAAACCCACAAATCTAGCATCTCAAACTTAGGAATCCAAACCTATTCAGGATTTATTTGTTAAAAGCTCATTCTCAACATCAAATATCATCCAAAATATGTTAGAAATCAACCTCAAAACAGATCTTAATATAGAAATATGAAAATCGCCAAGATCTCTTCAAGAATCTTGAATTTAACAACTATTTCATGTTTATAACATTAAAACAACTCAAAAACCATCAACAAAGGATTGATAACATGGGAATTTCAGTAAAGAACTGATCGTTAGAGGAGAAGGACGAAGCTTACCTCTAATGGTTGATCTCTCTTCAATTTGGGCAAGTTTTCTTGAAATCCAAAGCAATAATCAAAAGGATTTGTTGAAAAAATGATAGGAATTCTTTTGGAAGTGAAAATCTCAGCAAACGAAATGAAAATTGATGAGAGAAAAGTGTTTGGCCGATTGGAAGTTGAGAGAAAATGAAAAGAGAAAAATATCGTGAAATTAGTTATGAAAAAGTCAACTTTAATTTCCTTTTTAATTTCCTTTTTATTTCTTTAATTAAATCATTATTAAAAGCTCCCAAATTAAAGAGAAATCTGATAAAAACATTTGGTAAAATTATCTCCTTAAAGATTCAAAGTTTCAATCCTTTACAAAATAGTCACTAGTCACTTTTGCAAAAACTGCATTTTGGTCACTATACCAAAATGTAATATTTCCAAATCACATTTTGTAAAATTGTTTTCACCATAATCATTTATATAATAAATGAAGATTTTTAGATATTTTTCCATATTTTTAAAATATCCTGAACTAGGTGTTCCCTAAACCAACCTCAAGGGTTCAAACCATTCCCGACCGGCCCTATTCAACATCTAAAACATCTAGGCCCAAAACCAGGGCGTTACAACTCTCCCCCACTTAAGAAATTTCGTCCTTGAAATTTACCTGGTGGAAAAAGGTAAGGAAATTGCTTCTTCATGTCATCCTTCCTTTCCCACGTGGCTTCCTCAACGACACGATGTCTCCACAAGACCTTGACCAGCTCGATGCTCTTACCCCGGAGAACCTTACTATCCGTATCTAGAATATCAACGAGATCCTCATTATATGTTAAGTCCGGATTCAACTCAACATCCTCTACAGGTATAGCATGCGACGGATCTGGTCTATACCTCCGAAGCATGGATACATGGAACACATTATGTATCGTTTCTAACTCTGAAGGCAGTCTCAACTTGTAAGCAATAGGACCCACATGCTCTATCACCTCATATGGTCCAATGAACCTTGGACTCAATTTGCCATTCCGGCCAAATCTCATAACTTTCTTCTAAGGTGAAACTTTCAAAAATACATGTTTGCCAACTGCGAACTCTATCTCCTAACGATTCAAATCCGCGTAATTCTTTTACCGGTCTGATGCTGCCTTCAAACGCTAAAAAATGAGCTTCACCTTCTCGGTGGTTCCCTTCAAGAAAGCTTCTATTGAAATCAACTTTTGTCCCGTTTTAGCCCAACAAAGGGGAGTTATACACTTTCTCTCGTACAAAACCTCGTACGGTGCCTTTTGAATACTTGCCTGGTAGCTATTATTATAAGTGAACTCAACCAAAGGCAAGTTCTTCTCACAAGATCCTTGAAACTCAATAACATAAAACCTCAACGTATCCTTAAGCACTTGGATAACACGCTCTGAATGTCCATCCGTCTGGGATGATAAGAAGTACTGAAATTCAGCCGCATACCCAAAGCTTGATGCAAACACACCCAGAACCTCGATGTGAACCTCGGATCTCTATTCGATACAATAGATTTGGGCACTCCATGCAAACCGCACGATCTCAGCAATGTACAGCTCAGCTAACTTATCCAAGGTATACGTAGTATGCACAAGCAAGAAATGTGCACACTTCGTAAGGCGACCCACAATCACCCAAACCGAATTCTTTTCCCACGGCAATAATGGCAAAACAGACACGAAGTCCATGGTAATCCTATCCCACTTCCATTCAGGGATTCTCAACGGCTGCAACAACCCAGAAGGAACCTGATGTTCAACCTTAACCTGCTGACAAACCATACATCTACTAACGAACTCAGCAACATCCTTCTTCAATCCCACCCAATAGTACTCGTCCTTCAAATCACGGTACATTTTCGTACTACCAGGGTGCATAGCGAAAGGACTACTATGAGCTTTAGTCGGAATAGTGCGCCTCAACTCCACATCATTCGGCACCACTATCCGACTCCCAAAACACAGAACACCATCATCACTGAAACTGAAGTCCGAAGTCCTCCCTTCCGCAATATCCTGAACATGCGGTATAAGAGAATCATCAAGCAACTGCTTATCCCTTATTATCTGAACCAAAGATGGTTTCACTTGCAACTCAGCAACACGGCCACCATCTCGCGATATACTTAAACAAGCAAACATCGCCCTCAACTCCACCGCCACTTTTCCGCTCAAAGCATCGGCCACAACATTGGCCTTACCCGGATGATAGTCGATCGTTAGGTCATAATCCTTAAGCAACTCCACCCAACGTCGTTTCCTAAGATTCAACTCCTTTTGAGACATAAGATACTTCAAAATTTTGTGATCCGTGTACACAATACACTTCTCACCATATAGGTAATGTCTCTAAATCTTTAAGGCGAACACCACCGCCGCTAACTCAATATCATGCTTGGGATAGTTACGCCCATGCACCTTCAACTGTCGCGATGCATAACATACTACCTTACCTTCCTGCATCAGTACACACACCAAACCAACATATGATGCGCCACTATACATCACAAACTCTTTTCCAGATTCAGGTTGAACCAAGATAGGAGCTTGTGTCAAATCTTCCTTTCGCTTCTCAAAAGCTTGTTGTCTCGCTTCCTTCCACTCAAACTTAACATCCTTCTGTAATAACTTCGTCAAAGGAGCAGCAATCTTGGAAAATTCATCCACGAACCTCCGATAGTAACCCGCCAAATCAAGGAAACTATGAACTTCATGAACAAACCTATGAGGCTTCTAATTCAACACTGCCTCAATCTTCTGAGGATCAACACGAATCTCGTCGGCTGAAACCACATGACCAAGGAAAACAACTTCCTTCAACCAAAACTCACATTTACTCAGCTTAGCATACAACTGATTCTCTAGCAACACTTGCAAAACAATCCTCAAATGTTCCTCGTGCACCTCCTCAGTATGAGAGTACACAAGGATGTCGTCGATGAACACCACAATGAACTTATCCAAAAACTCATGAAACATCATGTTCATCATATCTATGAATGCTGCAGGAGCATTCGTCAAACCAAAAGGCATCACCAGAAATTCATAATGCCCATACCTTATCCGAAAAGCAATTTTTGGCACATCCACATCCTTAACATTCAATTGATAGTACCAGACCATAAATCAATCTTTGAGAAAACAACTGCTCCACGAAACTGATCAAAAAGATCATCAATCCTCGGCAAAGGATACTTATTCTTGATAGTCAACTTATTCAGCTAACGATAATCAATGCACATTTTCATTGTGCCATATTTCTTCTTTACAAACAAGACCGGTGCACCCCAAGGTAACACGCTAGGCCGAATAAAGCCTCGATCAAGCAACTCCTAAAGTTGCATCTTCAGCTCCTTCAACTCCTTAGGTGACATTCGATAGAGAGCGATGGACACCAGAGTTGTGTTCTCATATAACTCAATTCCAAACTCAACCACCCGACTAGGCGGCAAACCAGGAAACTCCTCCAGAAACACCCCAGGGAATTCACACACAGTCCTTATATCTTGCACCTGCACCTCCTTCGTGCTAGGATTCATTACAAAAAGCTAAATAAGCTTTGCATCCTTGACGCAACAACTGGCTCGCTTCAAGCGTCGAAACCACATTAGATAAAAACTTCACGTTTTCTCCCACCACCACAACTTCATAATCATCAGCAAGTTTCAGCGAAACTCTGTAACGCCCCAATTTTGGGCTTAGGAGTTTTGGGATTCGGACCGGTTCGGTCGGATCGCGGTTCGAATATATAAGAGTGAATTTAGGAAAACCTAGTTCGGGTTGCATTAAAAATATGGAAAAATGTCTTAATATCCTCTTTTATTATATATAAGAGTTTGGTGAAATCAATTTTACAAAATGAGATTTGGAAGTGTGACATTTTGGTTAGTGACCAAAATGTAATTTTCGAAAACTGTGAGACTGTTTTAAAAAGGATTGAAACTTTGAATCTTTAAGGAGCTATTTACCCAATGGGAGTTTCTCCAGATTTTTCTAAAATATTAAAGGTTTAATAAATGGATTTTAAATAAAAGAAAAGGGAGGGAAGATATTTTCCTAAATTTCTAACTAACTTTCCACATTTTCTATTTTCATTTTCTCTCATCTTTTCTCTCAAACCAAACACATTTCTCCAGAGCTTTTCCCTCTGATTTTGTCATCTAAATATCTCATTTCAATTCTCTTTTGATCTTCAATCATCTCTTCAACAAAACCTTTGCATTTGCTAAGTGGATTTTCAAGAATTTGGTTCCAAAAAGGGAGAAAACTCAAGTTTGGAGGTAAGAACGTCTTTCTCCTCTAAACTCTCAGTTCTTTACTGAAATTCCTAAGTTCTCAATCCTTGATTTATGTTTTATAAAAGATTTTATAGATGTGTTCTTGATTTTGGCTTTTAAATGCAAGATTTGATTGATTTTGATGAAATTTCGTATGATCTGATTGGGCAGTGTTTTGAGGTGTCAATTTGATGTTAAATGAATGTTAAATTGATGTGAAATTGAGGTTTAATTAATGCAATCCCGGATAGGTTGAATTTCCTAAGTTTAGCTTGTGTTCTTGGTTGTTTTTGGAGTGATCTTGATGATCTGTTATAGCTGGAGGTATAAGGACGTGGTAGGATCCTTTTTGGATGTTAATTGATGTTTAAGGATGTTTAGATTTGATGGATCTTGGCTGGGTAGTGTTGTGGAGTTGTTTGGATGCATTTTCGGTTGTGTTCGGTAGCCGAAAATGGAGTGTGGATGAGAGCAGCGAGTTTAGGTGCTTTCATTGAGGATATTAATGCATGATGATGCATTAATCTATTGTTTTGATGTGTTTAAAACAGGGGAGTCATCTTTGGATCCTAGTGGTGTTGATCCGGAAGCTTGATTGGTGTTTCGGCAAGAGGCGAAACGGAATCGGTGAGTGGATTTTGGATTTCAGCTATGAAACCAATGTTTTGAAGGTTTGGGAGCTTAGTTTAAGTCTAAGCAACTTAGCTAAGCTCAAGAGTAAGTTTTCGGAAAACTCTCTTGATGATGAACCATGGATTGGTTGTATGCAATGTGGTTTGTTTGCATGTTTTAAATCCTGTTTTGAAAGCATATTTAGCATGTTTATTTGCTAAGATTGTAAGCCATGTGTTGAAGGATGCTCAAGGTAAGAGATCCTTGTTTTTGAACATTGTTTTAAGGTGGTTTGATGCTTAAAGATGCATGATGTTTATGGCTTTGTTAAATGCTTTAAAACAGTGGAATATTGTTGTTAATGATGCATATTGGCAAGTGATGGTTAAGGTCACAAAGGTGGTTAAAAGTCCTTGTGTGAGCCTTGTTTATTTAAGAACAACATGGTGTTTAAAAGTCCATGGTTGGTTCTTGGTTAAGATCACAAAGGTGTTTAAAAGTCCTTGTGTGGATATTGTGTATTTTAAGAACAACATGGTGTTTAAAAGTCCATGGTTGGTTCTTGGTTAAGGTTCAAGGTGGTTAAAATTCCTTGTGTAAGCCTTGTTATTTAAGAACACCAACGTGTTTAAAAGTCCTTGGGTGATTCTTGTTAAGGACACAAAGGTGTTTAAAAGTCCTTGTGTGGTCCTTGTCATGGTGTTTAAAAGTCCATGGAAGATTCTTGTTAAGGACACAATGGTGTTTAAAAGTCCATGTGTGGTCCTTGGAAAATTGTAAGATCACAATGGTGTTTAAAAGTCCATGTGTGGATCTTATGTTGATTGTATCACTTGTGGCCAATATGACATGTTATGATCTTGAAGCATGGTTTGCTTGTTTAAAATGCTTACGAGCATGTATATTGTGGTTTTGAACAATGATTTATAAAGGTGTTTTATAAATGGATTATTGTGTGGTTTTAACGAGCATTCCTCACTAAGCTTTTGCTTACGCTCTCTCTTTTCTTAAACCAATAATGCAGAGCATTAAAGTGCATTGAGGACAGCAAGGTGGACAAGAATCCAAGTGGTGAACAAAGCTCATGTATGGTGAAGGTTTCTTAAACACTATTAGCTTATGGGCATTTGGCAATGGGGGACCTATGTTGTTGTTTTGGGAGATGTTTTGGACTCCCTAAGTTGGTATTATGTTGTTAATGTTGTTGGAACTTGTATTTGGCCATTATGTGTTTGGATTGATGTTTTGATGCTTGAATGGATTGCTAAGTAGGATGCATGCCTATAGAATTGGGGATTTTCATAATTGATGCCATGATGATGAATGGTTGATGCAATTATGTTCTTTGTATGTTGAATGACTTGCTGGTAAAGTATGGTTGCTTTTGGAGCATGTTTGATAGGCCAATTGTGTGATAAACCAGCAATTTTTCTGCAATCTGGGCAGCCTGTTTCGGAACAGGTGCTACCGTATCGGAACGGGGGCCTGAAATGGCCTGGGCGTTCCGAAACGGAAGCAACCGTTCCGGAACGGATAAGCTACTGCCAGGCACTGTTTCGGAACCAGTTGTGGAACGGTCCCGCGTTTCAAAACGGGTCTTCCCTGTTCCGAAACACTCGACCGTTGGGCACTGAAATTGTTGGTTAAATGTTTTGCATCGTTTGCGTTTTGGTCCTGAATCTTGTTTATGCAATTAAATGAGTTTGTGAAGTCCGTTTGAGCTGAAATTTGACAGACAAGCATGAAATATGACTAATTTCATATTGGTAACTTAAAGGTGGGTTAAGTCCTTGTAATTTCCAGAATTTACATTTTGGTCCCTAAGTTTGTGTTTTGTTCAATTAAGTCCCTGAACGTTTTCCGTTTGCGCTGATCTTTGAGTATGATGTTTGTATGAACATAACTAGGGTTAACGTGCATCTAGATAAGATTAAAAGAAAAAAAAGGGTCGTTAATCAAGGTTAACTTTCGGGTTGACTTTGGTTTTCCCTGTGTAAACTTCTTAATTCGGTTCAACCGTCTGGGCCGGGTTAAGGGGGTTACAAACTCGCTTACTCTCAAAGCCCACAACAGACCTATTCTAAACCAGCCAATCCATACCAAGGATTACATCGAATCCATAGAAAGGCAATTCCATAAGATTCGCCAAGAATACATGTTCTTGCACCACTAAGGGAGATCTCCTATACAACCTCCTTGTTACTACCGTTTCACCAAAAGAACTAGTCACGCGCACACCAACATCAAAAGACTCAACAGGCAAACCAAGCATTTGAGCAAGTTCACGCAATATGTACGAGTGTGTAGATCTAGAATCAATCAGAGAAAGTAATGACAAATAATGCAAAGTAAAGGTATCTGCGATCACGTCATTGTAATTCCTCCCTTCACGATGGACATACACTCTGGCCTGGCCACCTCCTTCAGGATGCACAGCTACTACATGTGCTACATTCCTCGCACCATTATCTCTACGATGGAAATTGCCACGGTCGCGCCCACGGCCTCTCTTTGGCTCAACTGCTCTCATCGGAGCCTGCCCCTCTATCAATGGCTGAGGACAGTCTCGTTTCATGTGACCCCAGGAACCACAATTCCAGCACGTACCAACATTTCCCTAGCACTCTCCCGTGTGCCTCCTGCCACACCGATTACATTCAGGGGTACAGATGAAAGCATTCGGCCCTTGTTGACCTCTTCCGTGGTTACCTCCCCCACGTCTAGCATCCATATGCGACCTTCTATCCTTAGGCCTCTTAAATCGATTCCTTCCAGCATCACGATCCGTAACTTGCTTCTCTGAGCTAGATCCTCCTGCTCGACTCGCCAGACCAAGGTTCAGCTCAATGTCCTTGGCTCGAGTGACCAGAACATCAAAATCCGAGTTATCTGATGCAAGCTTATACGTCTTCACATCAACCACCAGCCCATATCTGAAATGCTCGCATCTCTCCCATTCATTGGGGATCAACTCTGTAACCCCCTTTGTAACACCCCAAATTTGGGCCTAGATGTTTTAGAGTCCAAATCGGACCGGTCATAAAAGGTTCGAATCTTAAAGGGAGATTTAGGGAACACCTAGTTCGGGATGCTTTAAAAATATGGAAAATTATCTAAAAATCATCATTTATTATATGAATGATTATGGTGAAATCAATTTTACAATATAAGGTTTGGAAATACTACATTTCGGTGTAGTGACCAAATCGTAGTTTTTGCAAAATTTAAGTAGTGACTGTTTTGTAAAGGATTGAAACTTTGAATCTTTAAGGAGCTAATTTTACCAAAATGTTTTTAATCAGATTTCTTCTTAATTTGGGTGATTTTATTAATGTTTAATTAAATGAAAATAAAGATTAATTAAGAGGAAACTACCTTTGACTTATCATAACTACTTTACGTCAATTTTCTCTCATCTTATTTTCTCAAATTCTTTTCAGCCAAACACTCTTTCTCCATCAATTGGCTACTGATTTTTATCCCTTTTGATTGGATTTTAATTTCTTTTTGATTCCTAATTTTCTCCTCATCAAAACCTCTTGCTTTTACATTGGATTTTCAAGAAAACTTCCCAAATCAAGGAGAAATCAGCCATTAGAGGTAAGCTTCGTCCTTCTCCTCTAATGATCAGTTCTTTACTGAAATTCCCAAGTTGTTAATTCTTTGTTAATGATTTTTGAGTTGCTTTAATGTTAGAAACAAGAAATTGTCTTAAAACTCAAGGTTTTTGGAGAGATCTTGATGATTTTCGTGGTTGATGGTTAGGCTCTGTTTTGATGTTGTTTTCTAATGTATTTTGGATGTTAATTGATGTTATAAATGAGGTTTTATCAAACAAATCCTGAATAGGCTTGGGTTCCTAAGTTTTGCATGCTTGAATGATGGTTTTTGGGGTGGTTTTGGTGTTCTATTATAGCTGGAGGTATAAGGACGAGTTTGTGGTGATTTTTGATGTTGATTGTTGTTTAGAAATGATTAGAAGTGGTAGATCTTGGCTTGGCTTTGTTTTGGAAGAGTTTGGAGATGATTTTGGTTGTGTTTGGTAGTCGAAATGTGGTTTGTGAGTAGAGCAGCGAGTTTAGGTGTGTGGCTGATGATTTCAATGCATAATGATGCATTAATCCTCTGCTCTTATGTGTTAAAAACAGGGGAGTCATCTTCGGACGCCTTTGGTGTTGATCCGGGAGCCTAGATAGTGTTTCGGCGAGCAAGCGAAACGTAATCGGTGAGTGCGAATTGTTTAGAAGTCCTTGAGGGACATGAAACAAGGTTTGGGGATTTAGGAAAGGTTTGAAACACCTTCCTAAGTCCGGAAGTAAGTATTGGCTAGATTTCTCTCTTAAATGTGGTGGTTGCCCCTAAAATGCTTTGACATGCTCATGATTTGAGATAGATAAATTCATACTGTTTTATGCATGATTTGTAGCATGAGATGATGCTTGAAATGATTTTATGAAATAACATGTTGCATAGTTGACATTTGAGCTTTTGATTTAAAGCATGGCAAATGTTATGGTTTTGAAATGAGATGAGAATGATTTGGAAATGTTGCATGAAAAACATTAGGTGAGATGATGTTTTGACATCATATATTGGCATAGATGTTGAGATACTTACCAGATATAATTGATCGATCAATAGGATGAGAGTGCACTATAAACCAAAAATTCGTACGTGCTCTTTAGTTTAAACCAAAGGGAGAGAACCGATGATGGGCATTCCATCGGGTAGGACTTGGTGAAATACCCAAGCTTTGTGGCGATGAGAGATTCCGCCATGTGAGTACGGTGATGTGAGATTCCACCGGAAATTATGTTACTAGACAAGTGAGTACGGTGATGTGAGATTCCACCGGAAGCGTCTAGTGGTTAGAGAATGTTGTCCGCATATCCGAGTAATAATGAGAAGTGAAATGCCAATATAATATATGAAAATGCTTTTGATTCACATGTACCTTTGATGAGATGATTTATGCTATGAGAATTGTATATGAAATGCTTTGATTTTACAAGCACGAGTATGGCTTTGCCATGAGATTTGCATTGGTTTAAATGCATGAGATAGAATTGCGGTACATGTGTTTTCAATGAGAAGTTGCTTTGAATGGTTTTCAAGCATGAGATAGAATGAGCATGTTGTAGAAGAAGGCTTTTGAGAAAGTGTTTTGAATAATGCATTATTGTGTTGGTTTTCTTTAGAGCATGCCTCACTAAGCAATTGTGCTTACGCTCTCTTTTACCAATAATGCAGATAATTGAGGTGTTTTTGGGCATCGAGAAGGTTAAGAACATCCAAGGAAGTACAAAGTTCATGTATGGTGATGTTTTTATACACCTTAGTCTTGATATATGGCAATGGGGAACCCAAGGTTGTATTTGGGAGATGTGTTTGAACTCCCTGAGTTTGTGGCAAGTTTATGATGGCATTTAAGGGTTGTAAATGGTCCTAAATGGTTAAGACCGTTTCAGAACTCAGGTGCGTTCCAAGACCCGTATCGGAACATCCTCTCCAATAGCCAAAGTGTTCCGAAACACCTTCATCCGTTCCGAAACACTATGGCCATTTTGGGCCCCTATTTCGAAACAGATAAGGGTGTTTCGATACACCTTGCCCTGCAACATCATTAATTGCTGGTTTTTCTCATCTTAACCCTATCAAACATGCTCCAAAACATTCCATAAAATACCAGCAACTTGTTTAAACATTAGAGAACATGTTTATGAGGCTTAGGCTAGAGCATGGCATCAAACACATGACTTATATATCCCACTCAACTGGTATGAGCATACTTTTAACCATAAAGCATAGCAATACTAAGATACAAAATGAATATCCAAACACCACCTTATAGCCACATACAAGTCTCAAAACATAAATTAAACTTGTCTGAGGTACTCAACCCCATCAAACAACAAAGTAAAGGATTTCCCTCCCATTGCCTTTATTATCTATAGCTAAAAACAAAACATACTTTCCGAATGGAGTTCTTCTTGAATCCCTTGCTTCTTGCTTCCCAAATTCAACTATCTGCATTGATGTACAAAAAGGAGCGTAACACATAATGCTTAGTGAGGAATGCTCAAAACCAAAACACCATCAATGCAACGAAACCATAAAACATCCTTTATTTGAAACCACACTTTCATAAGACAATATGTTGTTTGAATACTTCATTTGAAAACATCATTGATGGAAATCATACATCGTTCAACATGGAGAATCCACACTAAAATTCGAGTGCAATATGAGTCACAATCACAAAAAACATTCTTGAAATTACTTCCATCAAAACCAAAACCTTCTGAAGCACAAACGTTTCATGCAAGGTTTAAACCACTTTCCTTTGGAAATCATTTCTACTTTCCACGCTTTCCTTCTCATGCTTGAAATCCATTTCAAAACAAAACACCATTTGAACATCACACGTACCATCTATCTATCTCATACATTCAACCAATGCAAAACACATGGCAAAGCCACACATGCTTGTTATACAAAAGCACTTCATAGTCTCAAAATATCAAATGCCTTTTTCATAGCATAAAAACACCTCAAGCTTTGGTACATGTGAAGCACACTTCATTCTCATATATTGGCATTTTCATATTCTATTGTACACGGATATGCAGACAGCTTGACTCGAGGTCAACTCCTACCCCGGTGGGATCTCGCCACCAGCTCTCATGGCGGTATCTACCTTCGCCAAAAGCTTGGGTATTTCACCAACTCCTACTCCGATGGAATGCCCATCATTGGTTTCTCATGGCAATAACATTTGTTGCCAAAAAGCTTGGGTCTTTCACCAAGTCCTACTCCGATGGTATGCCCCTCATCGGTCTCACATGGCGGTACCATTCTATGCCATTAAGCTTGGATATTTCACCAAGTCCTACTCCGATGGTATGCCCATCATCGGTCTCTCTCTTTGGAATGCAACCAAAGAGCACGTAAGAATTTTAGGTTTATAGTGCACTCTACATCCTATTGATCGATCAATTATATCCGGTAAGTATCTCATCTTCTATGCCAATATATTATGTCAAAACATCATCTCACCTATTGTTTTTCATGCAACATTTCTCAAATCTTTCTCATCTCATCTCAAGGTTAAAACACATTTTTGGATTAAAACAATTTCTCAAAACTCAACAATGCAACATGTTATTCCATGAAATCTCTTCAAGCATCATTTCATGCTACAAATCATGTATAAAAATAGTAGGAATTTATCTATCTCAAAGCAAAAGCATTTATACAACCACATAATCTCAAAGGTCATTAATCTCATGCTTCTCTCACCAAACAAAGTTTTATAACCAACTCACATGCTTAAAACCATGCTCAAACAACAAATCAAATCATTCTTGTCAAGCCAAGCACATCAAATCCATTTACATATTTTCAAAACAATAATAGCACAAACCGAGAGAGAAATCTACTTCACTTACTTCCGAACTTAAACCAGCGGTTCAAGCCTAGATTTAAGTTCCCAAACCTCTTTTCAAAATCATTCCAAAGCTGGAAAACACGTTCTGACTCACCGATACGCAATACTACGCTAGCTGACGGGCCAACCAAGCGTCCGAAACCTCCAACGCTACCTCGATTGCCTCTGGATCACTCTCCTGTGTTATTAGCACATAAAAGCAGAGGATTAATGTATCACCATGCATTAAAATCACCATCCACACAATCCAACTCGCTGCACTACTAAAAAAACACCATTTCGGCTACCCAAAATAACTGAAACCATCTCCTAATGCTTTCAGAACAAAGCCCAGCCAAGATCCATCAATTCTAATCATTCCTAAACATCAATCAACATCAAAAACCACCATAAATGCATCCTTATACCTCCAGATATAGCAGAACACCAAAAACACCCCAAAAACCATCATTCTAGCATGCAAAAACTTAGGAATCCAAACCTAATGGGGATTTGTATGATAAAATCTCATTTATAACATCATTTAATATCCAAAAAACATTAGAAATCATTAACACAATTTCTTGTTTCTAACATTAAAGCAACTCAAAAATAAGAATTTGATGAGGAAAAGATTTGGAATCAAAAGGATATTGAAATCTCATCAAAAGGAATGAAAATAAGAATTTAATTGAGGGAGGAAATGTGTTTGGTTGAAAAGAAATTGAGAGAAAATGAAATGAGAGAAAACTAACGTAAGGTAGTTATGAAAAGTCAAAGATAGTTTCTATTTTTAATAATCCTTAATTCCCTTAATTAAAATAGTAATAAAAACACCCAAAATCAAGAGAAATCTGATTAAAAACATTTTGGTAAAATTAGCTCCTTAAAGATTCAAAGTTTCAATCCTTTACAAAACAGTCACTATTCCACTTTTGCAAAAACTACGATTTGGTCACTACACTGAAATGTAGTATTTCCAAACCTTATTTTGTAAAATTGTTTTCACCATAATCATTCATATAATAAATGAGGATTTTTAGATATTTTTCCTAATTTTTAAAGCATCTCGAACTAGGTGTTCCCTAAATCACCCTTAGAGATTCGAACCTTTCTTGACCGGCCCGATTCAACTCTAAAACTTCTAAGCCCAAAATCGGGGCGTTACAAACTCCGATGCATATTGGCTAAGGCGTACAAACTTCACTTCATATTCTGCCACAGACATGTTACCTTGCACTAGGGACATAAACTCCCTCTTTTCTCGTCTAAATAACGAACTCCCAGATATTTCCTCTTGAACTCATTCGAAAAGAACGTCCAAGTCACCTCAGCATCATCCAAACCAGCTATAGTGGTTTTCCACCACGTATAGGCATCACCATGCAACAGGGATACAATACATCCCAACTTCTGGACATCGTTATAGTTCATCTGTCTAAGGATCCTCTTGGTGCTCTCCAAGCAAGATTCAGAACCCTCAGGGGTCAGCCCCCTAAACTCAGTCCCTCCTAGACTATAGAGTCGCTCTGATGGTAGACTCGTACCAGCACCAGCCTGAGGTGCAACCACATGAGCACCAGCTACTGCCGCCCGAAAGGCTCCAGCAATAGCCTGAATCAGCACGGTCATATCAGGAACAGCTTGCCCTCGTGCTCCCTCGGGTTCAGCAATCCCTATTCCAACTCTAGTAGCACCAAGCTCCACCACCAGGTGGTCCACCAGGAGGAGGAGGCGGTAGATTCTCAACACGCTCATCATTCTCATTTGTCTCATTCTCAGCCGCATTACGCGTATTTATTCTATGCTCTCTACGTGGCCCCATTGAAAACAATGCAACTAGAAAAATGCAATAAATCTCAATTAGGAAATATAAGGAAAGAAATCCAAGGTGCTCAAGTTCATTTTCAAAACAATTATTTCCAATAGTAATGATATGGCAATGAGTTCTCCATCTATACCCCAACCATAGCATAACAATACAATTTCATCTCAAACAATGAACTTGCATGCATTTCATCTCATTCAAGCGCAAACATTGCATAAGCACTCAACATGCTTTCACAAATATCATAACTATTCACATTTACACTTACCAACCACTTACCAATGCCCCAAATTATTTGTAAACCTAACTCTGATACCAACAAATGTAACCCCCCCTTAGCCCGGTCTAGACGGTTGACCCGAATCGAGGTGATTACATGGGGAAAACCGAAGCCAACTCGTTAAAACCAACTCCGATTGACGACCCTTTTTATTTTTATTTTTTCTAAATGCAACTTAAGTCCTATGAGATTACCCAAGAGCATAGGAAGAAACGGTACAACGATCGGATTTCGATTAGGGGTTTAATTGCACAAACTAGACATTTAGGGACCAAAACGTGATTTCTACAAATTACAAGGACTACTCTGATTTTAAAGTTACCTCCATTCAATTAGTGATATATCATGCTTCTCTGTGAATTTTCATCACAATCAGACCATCCAAACAAATCCAATTGCAATCATTGAAGACCGGGGACTAAAACGCAACATTTCAAAACATTTTTCAGCTGAGATTTAACCAACTTAACGACCCGCGTATCGATACGCCCTCGGTGGTCAAACTTCCCAGGTTTGAATCACCAGACTGTATCGTTACGCCCTTGTCCAGTGACTAAAGAGGGTATCTATAAAACCTCGTGTACCGGCATGCCCTCACAATTCAAGCAGGCCGTATCGATACGCTCTGAGGTGTACCGATACACTACAGTCTGCAAATGCCAAAAATGCAACATTTGAACCTCGACGAGCATTCCAAACCAATCCAACATATAGTTAAACATGCTTGCACTCAAATATGCTTCAACATCAGATGTACAAGTCAATGAAAACATCAAACAACATCAACATCAACATTTGAATTATAAAGCATGCTTCCTAAGGGACAAAAACATCAAAGGACCATAAGCATCCCAAAAGGCAAGATAAATCTTCAAAACCAATTTAAAGGCCTTTTACAAACCATATAAACCACCTAAAACTTGCATCAATAGCAGGGAGTCCAAAATACCTCTCCCAAAGCAAACAATTAAATCTCATTGCCAAATATCATTACTAAAGTAAATGTAAAACATCACCATTCTTGAGCTTTACTATTCCTTGGATCTTCTTAAGCCTCCTTGCTGCCCAAAGTGTCTCAATTATTTGCATTGTTGGTAAAAGAGAGCGTAAGCACGATAGCTTTACACAACAATGCAAGCTTTAAAATCTCTTTCTTGAATTCTATTTCAAAGACCATGTTCTTTCTATCTCATGCTTGAAAACCATTTCAAAGCAAATCACCATTTGAAAACCACATGTACCATCTTTCTATCTATCTCATGCATTCAACCAATGCAAACCTCATGGCAAAGCCACACACATGCTTTATAGTCAAAAGCATTTCATAAATCTCAAAATATCATGCATTTCTCATAGCATAAAATCATTTCAACATTGGTACATGTGAATCAATTACATTCTCATATATTGGCATTTCATATTCTATCTTTACTCAGATATGTAGATTAGCTTGACATAAAGCCAAGTCCTACCTCGTTGGAATCTCACATCACCAGACTCTCATGGCGGTATCTCTCTTCGCCACAAAGCTTGGGTGTTTCACCAAGACCTACCCCGATGGTATCTCTCATCATCAGAATCTCACTTTGGATCGAGATGGCACTACCCCCATTGCCTGACTCCAAAGAGCACGTACAAATTTTTAGTTTATAGTCCACTTTCATCCAATTGGTCGACCAATTATATTCGGTAATCATCTCATCATTTATTCCAATATATTACATTAAAATCATCATATCACCTATTGTTTTGATGCAACATTTCTAAAATCTATCTCATTCCATTTTAAAACCACAACTCATGCATAGCATTTAGTCAAAATCTCAAAACTCTTCACATTGTCAATCTATCTTATGGGATCAATATGAAACATCATTTCATGTCATAAATCATGCATAAAATAGTAGGAATTTGTCTATCTCAAATTAAGAGCATGTCAAAAGCATTTAGGGGCATCAACCACTTTTCGAGAGCAAATCTAAACATACTTACTTTCGGACTTAGGATGGTGTTTCGAACAGTAGTAATTTCATCTCTCAAGGACTTCTAAAACCATTTGCACTGACCGATAACGTTTTGCTTGCTCGCCGAAACGATTTCTAAGCTTCGGGCACTTCCGGATCAACACCAAACGCGTCCGAAGATGTCTCCCTTGTTCATTACACATAAGAGAAGAGGATTAATGCATCACCATGCATTAAAATCACCAGCCACTCATTCTAACTCGCTGCTCTACCCAAAACTAACAATTCGGCTATCCGAAATAACCGAAATCACCTCCAAACTTTCTCAAAACAAAGCCCAGCCAAGATCTATCAAGTCTAACCCTTTCTAAACTTCAGTCAACATCAAAAATAAACATAAACGCCACCATATATCTCCAGCAACAGCAGATCACCAAAAACACCTCAAAAACCACAAATCTAGCATCTCAAACTTAGGAATCCAAACCTATTCGGGATTTATTTGTTAAAACCTCATTCTCAACTTCAAATATCATTCAAAATATGTTAGAAATCAACCACAAAACAGAGCTTAATATAGAAATACAAAAATCACCAAGATCTCTTCAAGAATCTTGAATTTAACAACTATTTCATGTTTATAACATTAAAACAACTCAAAAACCATCAACAAAGGATTGATAACTTGGGAATTTCAGTAAAGAACTGATCATTATAGGAGAAGGATGAAGCTTACCTCTAATGGTTGATCTCTCTTCAATTTGGGCAAGTTTTCTTGAAATCCAAAGCAAAAATCAAAAGGATTTGTTGAAACAAAGATAGGAATTCTTTTGGAAGTTAAAATCTCAGCAAACAAAATGAAAATTGATGAGAGAAAAGTGTTTGGAGGATTGGAAGTTGAGAGAAAATGAAAAGAGAAAACTATCGTAAAATTAGTTATGAAAAAGTCAACTTTTATTTCCTTTTTAATTCCCTTTTTATTTCTTTGATTAAAACATTATTAAAAGCTCCCAAATTAAAGAGAAATCTGATAAAAACATTTGGTAAAATTAGCTCCTTAAAGATTCAAAGTTCCAATCCTTTACAAAATACTCACTAGTCACTTTGCCCCTGTCAAAGCCTGTATCGAAACGGCTTCAAAGCGTTTCGATACGCCTTAACGACAAGTATAAAATCAGTTAAAAACTTCAACGGTCATATTTTTAAAACCAAGTTTGAATGCCGTTTCGAAACGTTTGATGTCGTTTCGATACTACCGTATCGAAACGGGTCAAACCGTTCCAATGTTGTTCATCCATTTTGAAACTCGTTTCAAAACAGAGGTTAACAGTTTCAAAAGTGTTCCGGAACGCCCAATGGCCGTTCCGAAACGGTGACTCGAAAATCACTGTTTTGGCTTCAAAAACACTTAGAAAAGTTTTGACAAGTTGAGTTTTTAACTTAACCATTTTCTTTTAAATATATAGAGAGGTTTGAGGACTTAAAATTTTGTTTTCTCTTTTTCAAATTAGTCCTTAAATTCTTTAGTTATATCAAAATCAGTTTATCGGTTTCACAATCTCCCCCTTTTTGATATCACAAAATAGAGTTAGAATTTTTAAGAGTTTTTAACTTTTGAAGACGTTCTAACTCCCCCTCAATTTAAGATGGGTTTTTAAGTTTTTGAAAATATTTAAAGTTCAAATTTTAAAACTCAAAACGACTTAAAACAAATTTTGGCTCTTATATTTTCTCCCCCTTTTTGTTAGATCAAAAAGAATAATAAACAAGGCTCAAATAGAAGAAACAAGGTTAAAAGCAATATGCAACATAATATAGATTCATATAATTCAAATATCCAAACATAAAACTTAAACAATAAGATTCAAAGCTTAATTCCAAACAAAGTAATCAAAGCATAGGTTCATGAAACATAAATAAAATAGAGGTGCAAACTTAATCCTAATATGATAATCTAATATGCGATGCAATAAAAAAGATCCTAAGCCTTGTCATCGTCACCATCAACATCCGAGGAATCATCATCGTTCCTAGCTTGAGAGCGATGAAAGGTCATCCATTGACCATAGAAGGTAGAGAATGACAAGTCCATTGATTGATTTTGATTCTCAAGGGAGGTGAGATGATTCTCCGCGGATTGCAAACGATTATTAATAGCACCAAGACCTGACTCCATTGTGTTGAATCGCTCGGTTAGGAAAGCCATAAGAGCTTCATTGTTGGGACCCGGAGCTTGAGCTTGAGGTTCAACTTGAGGAGGAGGGGCATGCCTATCAACTCGTTCCTATTAGCCAAGATTGTTGTAATGGAACCCGAACTTATGGAGAGAAGATTCACCAATCTTTTGCTTACGGGGTTCCGGGGAGTCATATGAGCAATCATAATTGAGCATGCCAAAGATATAGCTCAAAACAGTCCCATAGGTTAAGGATTTTAGAGCATCAGTTTCACGAAGCTTCACATTGTTGACCATTTCGGTGAACATAATCTTAACAAGATTTGGATGTTCTCCACGACGAAAGTACTCAAGTCAAAAATAATCAACTTGACGAATATGAGAGAATTTACCTCCGGAGGGGCGAATAAACCACGAGATCATCAAGTGTAGGAACCGATCATGAGCATCCAAGGAAAGCACGGAACCGGTGTGAGCACCAAAATGGGTCTCATTCTCGATGCCTTCGTTCTTAAGGCCAAGAGTAGTCTCTAAAAAGGGTATGTCGATGACGAACCACTTCCCCAAGAGAAATGACTCAATTCCAATAACTTCGGAGTGATCTTCATTATCAAAAAGCTGGGCATTGGAGTAGAAGATGAGAACCATGTGCTTGTAGACAATATCTGTTATGTTCAAGAAAGCCATGAAGTTCCATTCTTGTAAACGCTCTTGATAGCGGAAAGTAAAAAGTTCGAAATCAAGGAATGGGACATCAACAACACGCTCGCGACGAACGACAATACCCTTGACATAAGTGAAACGCTCCTTTATCTCTGGAGTCCAAAGGCTTTTGAGAAAAAGTTGGGTGAGATTATGACGGATATTGGATTGACTAGCAGCTTCACTCGATTGACCCGTCTTACGTTTCTTGTTAGCATTTTCCATTGAAAAAACATAAAAACAAAAAGCAAGCAATTTGAAAATTGAAGTGTATGCATGAATATCCTCAATTCAATCCAATGACAAATCCCACATAGGTTTAAAAAGACTTAAAAAATTAAGGGAAAATAACTTTTGAAAAACTGAAAAAAAAATATACAAGTAAAAAATAATATATTCGAACCAAAAAATTAAGATTTTGAAATTTTTTTACAAGTTTTGAAAAACCTAAGAGGCAAAACATATAATCTATACAAAATTGAGATTTTCTAACCTAAAAATCGAATTAAATCAAAGGAAAAAGAAAAAATTAGAAAATATACCTTAGATGGGGATTTTGGATGAATGAATGGAAAATCTTGCACAAGATTGATGAGGCTTGCTTAGACTTGAGTTTGTGTGTAAAAGCCCTCAAGATTTGATGAAAAACAGTGAGGTTTAGAGGGTTTTATAGGTTAAATTGGGTTAGGGTTTTTGAAGAGATTTAAATTAAAGTGAATTTTATTATTAAAAGCCCTCTTTAAAGCTGTCTACATACCCGTTTCGGAACAGGCACGATCGTTCCGAAACGTGGGTATCGAAACGTTGACTGACGTTTCAAGTCTGGTTGACCGTTCCGATACGACATTGACCGTATCGAATCCCATGTGTTGACCCGTATCGAAACTTGTTTCGATACACTACTTGGCAGTGACAAAATCATTTCGAAACCCTTTTAAGGCGTTTCGAAACACCCTTCTCACAGATTGCTCTTTTAAGGCACCCGTATCAAAACAGTTGGACCCGTTTCGATACACCTAGGCCTGGAAGTGCAGATGAGGCTCTAATATTGCAAAAAAATGGATTTCATGAAGTCATATATGCATAAATGACATGAATGAGCAGGAAAGACATGTATAAACAAAAACATACTCCCCCTAACTATTAGCATGGATGAAATTAGGAGTAAGAACACATAAACATGGCATTTTCAAGAAATCAAGCAATTTAAGAACAAAAGGGTCCTAAAAGGTCAAGAAAAGCTAGCTAGACCTAACTCTCTCCTAATGGACCAAAAACGCTCTTTATCCAAAGGCTTTGTAAAAATGTCCGCTAGTTGGTTTAAGGTGTCAACGTACTCTATAACAACATCTTCCTTAAGGACATGATCTCTAATGAAATGATGTCTTATCTCTATATGTTTGGTTCTAGAGTGTTGGATGGGATTTTTAGTTAAGCATATGGCACTAGTGTTATCACACTTAAGGGGTATGGTTTCAACTTTAATACCATAATCTAAGAGTTGTTGCTTCATCCAAAGGACTTGAGCACAACAACTCCCTGAGGATATGTACTCGGCTTCGGTGGTAGATAGAGCTACACTATTTTGTTTCTTAGAGAACCAAGATATGAGCATACTACCTAAGAATTGACATGTTCCCAAAGTACTCTTCCTATCGATTTTACACCCCCCATAATCCGCATCTGAATAAGCATGAAGGTTGAAGGTTGAGTCTCTAGGGTACCAAAGATCTAAACAAGGGGTATCTCTAAGGCACCTAAAGATTCTCTTAACGGCTATAAGGTGAGACTCTCTAGGACTAGCTTGAAACCTAACACACAAGCAAACAGTAAACAAAATATTCGGTTTACTTGCGGTAAGGTAAAGCAAAGATCCAACCATAGAGCGATAAAGCTCAGAGTCAACACACTTACCTCCTTCATCTTTGTCAAGCTTTGTAGATGAGCTCATTGGTGTGGCTTGAGACTTTGCATTCTCCAAGCCAAACTTCTTTAGCATATCCTTGATGTAATTTGCTTGATTGATGAAGGTGTCATCCTTCCTTTGCTTGATTTGGAGTCCCAAAAAGAATGAGAGCTCCCCCATCATGCTCATCTCGAATTCACCTTGCATTAACTTAGCAAACTCTTTGCAATGACACTCATTAGTAGATCCAAAAATAATGTCATCAACATATATTTGTACTACTAAGATGTCATTTTTATACCTTTTTATGAAAAGTGTAGTGTCCACTTTACCTTTTTCAATCAAAAAGTTTGAAAGTCTTTTATACCAAGCTCTAGGAGCTTGTTTTAAACCATAAAGAGCTTTAGTTAGTTTGAAAACATGATTTGGAAATTTTGAGTTTTCAAAACCCTGTAGTTGTTCCACATACACTTCCTCATTTATAAAACCATTTAAAAATGTGCTTTTAACATCCATTTGAAAGAGCTTGAAATCATGATAACATGCATATGCAAGCAACATCCGAATGGCCTCCATTCTAGCTACAGGTACATAGGTTTCATCAAAATCTATTCCCTCTTCTTGAGTGTAACCTTGAGCAACTAATCTATCTTTATTTCTCACAATGTTACCACTCTCATCTAGTTTGTTCCTAAATACCCATTTAGTTCCTATAGTAGATTGATTACTAGGCCTTTCAACTAATGTCCAAACATTACTTCTCTCAAATTGATTTAACTCTTCTTGCATAGCCATAATCCAAAAGTCGTCTTTTAATGCTTCTTTAATGTTCTTAGGCTCTATGAATGAGATAAAAGCAACATGATTCATGAGTTTAAGAGAAGATCTAGTAGTTACCCCCTTGGATGGATCACCCAAGATTTCACCACCTTTGACATAGTTGTACTCCCTTGGGTAGCTCATTTCCTTTTCCTCAAGAGCCAAGTCCTTCAAGGATTCAAGAGGTGGATCTTGTGTATCATCTTCTTCTGTTGGAATCTCCTCCTCCTTTGAAGTTTGTCCTCCTTCAAAGGCATCAAGGATTCCTACATCATCATCATCACAAGAATCATTTCTCGGAAGGAGGTTATCATCGAATACAATATGAATAGACTCTTCTACTACTAAAGTTCTCTTATTAAATACACGATAGGCTTTAGTGTTTAAGGAATAACCTAAGAAAATAGTTTCATCACTTTTAGCATCAAATTTACCTAAGTTATATTTTCCATTGTTTAAAACAAAACACTTGCAACCAAATGGATGAAAATAGCTAATGTTAGGCTTTTATATTTTAAAATCTCATATGGTGTTTTCTTTAAAAGTGGCCTAATCATTACTCAGTTTACAATGTAGCAAGCGGCGTTTGTGGCTTCCGCCCAAAAATATTTAGGTAAATTGTTTTCACAAAGCATGGTTCTAGCCATTTCTTGTAAAGTTCTATTTTTCCTCTCAACTACCCCATTTTGTTGAGGAGTTCGAGGAGCCGAAAAATTGTGGCTAATACCATTTTCATTTAAAAACTTTTCAAAACCTAGATTTTGAAATTCGGTTCCATCATCACTTTTAATATGAGAAAATTTAAGTTCAAGATCATTTTGAATCAATTTTGAAAACGTGATGAATTTTTCTAAAGCCTCATCTTTAGTACTTAAAAATAGAACTCAAGTAAATCTAGAATAGTCATCAACAAGTACAAATGCATAAGATTTACCACCCAAGCTCATAGTTCTAATAGGCCCAAATAAATCCATGTGAATAAGTTGTAAACACCTACTTGTAGAAACATCATTAATGGATTTAAAGGATGATTTATGTTGTTTACCCTTAGAGCATGCATCACAAATTTTGTCGTTTTAGAACTTAATTTTGGGTAAACCTCTAACTAGATCTAGGGAAACTAATTTTTCTAAAATACTAATGCTAGCATGTCCTAGTTTCCTATGCCATAGTCATGCATCATTTTCATTTTGTGCAACAAAGCATGCATGTGATGTATTAATGTCATCTAGATGCACCATGTATATATTACCTATGCGATGACCAATGAGCATAATATTATTTGATTTAATGTCAACAATTTTGCACCCATTTTTATCAAATAAGACATTAAACCCTTTGTCACATAATTGACTTATACTCAAAAAATATGTTTTAGACCATCGACATATAAAGCATTTTCAATGAGAATAGTAGAGTGAATACCTATGGATCCAATACCTTTATTGTGGCCTTTGGAGTTGTCACCAAATGTCACTACTCCTCCACTTTTTGGCTTTAAGTCCATGAATTGACTCTTGTCTCCGGTCATGTGCCTCAAGCATCCACTATCAAGGTACCATGAGTTTTGACTTTGTGCTTTGGCCTTGTAGCAATTCCCCCTACAAACAAAAATATTAAACTTTGGTTTTTGGTGCCCAAATCATTTTGGGTCCACGAGTGTTAGCTCCCAAAAGCTTGGTTCCCTTAGGAATCCAAGGTGACATAGAAACAACATTATTAGATTTGACAAGTTCCTTAGGAACCCATACACTCCTAAACTTTTTAGTTCTATTATGTCTATTGAAGCTATTTTGTTTGTAGTTATGTCTTTCTTTTAGGTTGGTTAGTTTTATAGGATTCACCTATCTCATTTTTCACACTACCAACATTTTTGAAAGACTTCTTGAGCTTGTTAAGATCATCTAACACCCTTTGGTGTTCACTATAGCATTGAGAAATAAGATTATTTAGGTCTACGTTTTCATCTTGAAAGAATTTAAGCTCATCATGTAAACCTAAGATCCTTTTCTCAAATTTTATGTTAGCTTGAGAAAGCGAGTCATTTTTAGCATTTAATTCGGAAATAATCTTTTTATTTCTAATGACCGACTCTTTGTACTTCTCAACTAACTCATCATATACCTCTTGTAACTCATCATAAGTAACATGCAATCCATCAAATGTAAAATCAAAAGATGATGAGTTAGAGGTTACCATGGAGGAATCATCCTCAAGTGTCATGAGGCAAAGGTCGGCCACTTCATTTTCATCATCCTCGGATGACTTCTCGTCACTCCAAGTAGCGAGGGAGGTGGTCAGGCCAGAGTCTACGCACATCGTGAGGGAAGGAATGACACTAACGTGATCGCAGGTACATTTACTTTGCAGTCCTTGTTATTACTTTCTATGATTGATTTTGGGTCTACACATTCATACATATTGCTTGAACATGCTCAAATGCTTGGTTTGCCTGTTTAGTCTTTGGATGTTGGTGTGCATGTGACTAGTTCCTTTGGTGGAACGGTTATAACAAGGAAGTTATATAGGAGATGTCCCTTAATGGTGCGGGATCATGTGTTTTTGGTTGATCTTATGGAATTACCTTTCTATGGATTTGATGTAATCCTTGGTATGGAACGGCTAGTTGAGCACAGATTGTTGTGGATTTTGAGAATAAGCGAGTTTCGTTGAGGCTTGATGATGATTATGAAGTCGTGGCAGTGGGAGAGAATGTAAAGTTCCTATATGGTGTGGTTTCGTCTCTTGAAGCGAGTCGGTTGTTGCGTCAGGGAGGTGAAGCTTATTTAGCCTTCGTAATGAATCCTAGTACAAAAGATGTACGGGTACAAGATATAAGGACTGTATGTGAATTCCCTGGGGTGTTTCTGGTGGAGTTGCCTGGTTTGCCGCCTAGTCGAGAGGTTGAGTTTGGAATTGAGTTGTATGAGAATACGACACCGGTGTCTATCGCTCCCTACCAAATGGCACCTAAGGAGTTAAAAAAGCTGAAGACACAACTCCAAGAATTGCTTGATCGATGTTTTATTCGGCCTAGTGTGTCACCTTGGGGTGCACCGGTCTTGTTTGTGAAGAAGAAAGATGGCACAATGAGGATGTGTATTGATTACCGCCAGTTGAATAAGCTGACTGTTGAGAACAAGTATCCTCTGCCAAGGATTGATGAACTTTTTGATTAGTTTCATGTAGCGGTGGTGTTCTCAAAGATTGACTTAAGGTCTGGGTATTATCAATTGAAGGTTAAGGATGTGGATGTGCCAAAGATTGCTTTTTGAACTAGGTATGGGCATTATGAATTTCTAGTGATGCCTTTTGGTTTGACGAATGCTCTTGATGCATTCATGGATATGATGACAATGGTGTTGCATGAGTTTTTCGATAAGTTTGTTGTGGTGTTCATCGATGACATCCTTGTGTACTCTTGTACAGAGGAGGAGCACGAGGAACATTTGAGGATTGTTTTGCAAGTATTGCTAGAGAATCGGCTTTATGCTAAGATAAGTAAATGTGAGTTTTGGTTGAAGGAAGTTGTTTTCCTAGGTCATGTGGTTTCAGCCGAGGGAATTCGTGTTGATCCTCAGAAGATTGAGGCGGTGGTGAATTGGAAACCTCCTAGGTTTATTCATGAAGTTCGTAATTTCCTTGGTTTGACGGGTTACTACCGGAGGTTTGTGGATGGATTTTCCAAGATTGCTGCTCTTTTGACGAAGTTATTGCAGAAGGATGTCAAGTTTGAATGGACGGATGCAAGACAACAAGCTTTCGAGAAGCTAAAGGAAGCGTTGACGCAAGCTCCTACCTTGATTTAACCTGAATATGGAAAAGAGTTTGTGTTGTATAGTGATACATCCTATGTTGGTTTGGGGTGTGTGTTGATGCAAGAAGGTAAGGTAGTAGCTTATGCATCGCGACAGTTGAAGGTGAATGAGAGTAACTATCCCACGAATGATATCAAGTTAGCGGAGGTGGTGTTCGCTTTAAAGATTTGGAGGTATTACCTTTATGGTGAGAAGTGTACTGTGTATATGGATCACAAGAGTTTGAAGTATCTTATGTCTCAGAAGGAGTTGAATCTTAGGCAACATCGATGGGTGGAGTTGCTTAAGGATATGATCTAACGATCGGATATCATCCGGTGAAGGCCAATGTTGTGGTTGATGCTTTGAGCAGGAAGGTGGCTGTAGAGTTGAGGGCGATGTTTGCACTCTTGAGCATATAGCGAGATGGTGACCTTGTTGCTGAGTTGCAAGTGAAACCATCTTTGATTCAGTTAATAAAGGATAAGCTGTTGCTTGATGATTCTCTTGTTCCTCACGTTCAGGATATTGCGGAGGGTAAGCTTTCAGATTTCAGTTTCAATGATGATGGTGTCCTATGCTTTGGAAGTCGAATAGTGGTGCAAAATGATGTTGAGTTGAGGTGCACTATCCTGACTGAAGCTCACAATAGTCCATTCGCTATGCACCATGGTAGTACGAAGATGTATCGTGATTTGAAGGATGAGTACTATTGGGTGGGGTTGAAGTAGGATGTTGCTGAGTTTTTTAAAAAATGCATGGTTTGTCAGCGAGTAAAGGCTGAACATCAGGTTCCTTCTGGGTTGTTGCAACCGTTGAGAATCCCGGAATGGAAATGGGAAAGGATTACCATGGATTTTTTGTCTGGTTTGCCCTTATCACCATCAAGGAAGAATTCTGTTTGGGTGATTGTTGATCGCCTTACGAAGTGTGCACATTTCTTGCATGTGCATACTACATATACTTTGGATAAGCTAGTTGAGCTGTATATTGTTGAGATTGTGTGTTTGTACGGAGTGCCAAAGTCTATAGTGTTGGATAGGGATCCGAGGTTCACATCGAGATTTTGGGTATGTTTGCATTAAGCTTTGGGTACACGGTTGAATTTCAGTACTTCTTATCATCCGCAAACGGATGAATAGTCAGAGCGTGTTATCCAAGTGCTTGAGCACATGTTGAGGTGTTGCGTTATTGAGTTGCAAGGTTCTTGGAAGAAGCACTTGCCTTTGGTTGAGTTTGCTTACAATAGTAGTTACGAGGCAAACATTCAAATGGCACTGTACGAGGCTTTATACGGAAGAAAGTGTAGAACTCCCCTTTGTTGGGCTGAAACAGGGCAAAAGTTGATTTTGATGCCAGCCTTGTTGAAAGGAACCATTGAGAAGGTGAAGCTCATTTGTGAGCATTTGAAGGTAGCATCAGACCGGCAAAAGTCTTACGCAGATTTGAAGCGTAAGGAGATAGAGTTCGCAGTTGGCGAACGTGTGTTTCTGAAAGTTTCACCTTGGAAGAAGGTGATCGAATTTTGCCGGAAGGGCAACTTGAGTCCAAGGTTCATTGGACCATTTGAGGTGATAGAGCGGGTAGGCCCTGTTGCTTACAAGTTGAGGTTGCCTTCAGAGTTAGAAAAGATACATAATGTGTTTCATGTATCCATGCTTCGGAGGTATAGATCGGATGCTTCGCATGTTATGCCTATAGAAGATGTTGAGTTGTCGAGAATGGTTCGAATCTTTAAGGGAGATTTAGGGAACACCTAGTTCGGGATGCTTTAAAAATATGGAAAAATATCTAAAAATCCTCATTTATTATATAAATGATTATGGTGGAAACAATTTTACAAAAAAATGATTTGGAAATATTACATTTCGGTGTAGTGACCAAATCGCAGTTTTTGCAAAAGTTGACTAGTGACTGTTTTGTAAAGGATTGAAACTTTGAATATTTAAGGATCTAATTTTACCAAAATGTTTTTATCGGATTTGTCTCTAATTTTGGGTGTTTTAATAATGATTTAATAAAGGGAATTAAAAGAGAAAAATCCTATTTTGACTTTCATAACTACTTTACGATCTTTTTCCCTCTTTTCATTTTCTCTCAACTTCCACTCTTCCAAACACATTTCCTTCATCAATTAATCTCTTATTTTCATCCCTTTTGATGAGATTTCATTCTCCTATGGATTCCTAATCTTTTCCTCATCAAATCCTTTTGTTTTCCCTTTGGATTTTCAAGAAAACTTGCCCAAATTAAGGAGAAATCAGCCACTGGAGGTAAGCTTCGTCCTTCTTCTCTAATGATCAGTTCTTTACTGAAAATCCCAAGTTATCAATCCTTTGTTAATGATTTTTGAGTTGCTTTAATGTTAGAAACATGAAATTATGTTACAACTCAAGATTCTTGGAGAGATCTTGATGACTTTTGTAACTATTGGTTAGGCTCTGTTTTGACGTTGATTTCTAATATATTTTTTGATGGTAATTGATGTTATAAATGAGGTTTTATCAAACAAATCCTGAATAAGTTTGGATTCCTAAGTTTTGCATGCTAGATTGGTGGTTTTTGGGGTGGTTTTGTTGTTCTGTTGTTGTTGGAGGTTTAAGGACGAGTTTATGGTGATTTTTGGTGTTGATTGAGGTTTAAAAATGATTAGAAGTGATAGATCTTGGCTGGGCTTTGTTTTGGAAGAGATTGGAGATGATTTCGGTTGTTTTGGGTAGCCGAAATGGTGCTTTTGAGTAGAGCAGTGAGTTTGTTTAGTTGGCTGGTGATTTCAATGCATGATGATGCATTAATCCTCTGCTCTTATGTGTAATAAACAGGGGAGACATATTCAGACGCCTTTGGTGTTGATATGGAAGTTTCGGTAGCTTAGATATCGTTTCGGCAAGCAAGCGAAACGTAATCGGTGAGTGTGAATGGTTTTAGAAGTCCTTGAGGGACAAAGAAACAAGGTTTGGGGATTTAAGATTGGTTTGAAACACAATCCTAAGTCCGGAAGTAAGTATGGCTAGATTTGCTCTCAAATATGCGATTGTTGCCCCTAAAATGCTTTTACATTCTCTTGTTTTGAGATAGACAAATTCCTAATATTTTATGCATGATTTGTAGCATGAGATGATGCTTTGTAGAGATTCCATGAAATAGCATGTTGCATTGAAGAGTTTTGAGAATTTGACTTAATGCAAAACATGAGATATGATTTTGAAATAAGATGAGAAAGATTTGAGAAATGTTGCATGAACACAGTAGGTGAGATGATATTTTGACATAATATATTGGCATAAGTGATGAGATAATTACCGGATATAATTGGTCGACCAATAGGATGAGAGTGCCCTATAAACTAAAAATTCGTACGTGCTCTTTGGAGTCGGGCAATGGGGGTAGTGCCATCCCGATCCAAAGTGAGAATTCGATGATGAGAGATGCCATCGGGGTAGGACTTGGTGAAATACCCAAGCTTTGTGGTGATGAGAGATACCGTAATGAGAGTCCGGTGATGATAGATTCCATCGGGGTAGAACTTGACCTTGAGTCAAGCTAATCTGCATATCTGAGTAAAAATGAAATGCGAAATGCCAATATAATATATGAAAATGTATTTGATTCACATGTACCAAATTTTGAGATGATTTATGCTATGAGAAATGCATATGAGATTTGTATATGACATGCTTTGTTTTCACAAGCATGTGTATGGCTTTGCCATGAGATTTGCATTGGTTTAAATGCATGAGATAGAATAGAGGTACATGTCTTTTCAAATGGAGATTTTCTTTGAAATGAATTTCAAGCATGAGATAGAAAGAGCATGTTGTTGAAAATGGCTTTTGAGAAAGAGTTTTGAATGATGCGTTGCTGTGTTGGTTTTCTTTAGAGCTTGCCTCACTAAGCAAATATGCTTACGCTATCTTTTACCAATAATACAGATAATTGAGACGAGTTTTGGGCATCGAGAAGGCTAAGAACATCGAAGGAAGTGAAAAGATCATGTATGGTGATGTTTTTACATACTTTAGTATTGATATTTGGCAATGGGGCTTCAAGGTTGTTTTTGGGATATATATTTTGAGCTCCCTATGTTTGTGGCAAGTCTGTTATGGCTTTTGAAGTTTGTAAATGGTCCTATTTGGTTTGGTTTGAGGTTTGAGGTCTATATTTGGTTTTGTGGTTAGGAAGCATGCTTATAGACTAAATGTTCATGTGTTTGATGCCATGCTTTAGCTTAAGCTTCTTAAATATGCTCTTTAATGTTTAATCATGTTGCTGGTATGTTATGGTATGATTTGGGATATGTTTGAATGTGAAAAGATGTGAAAAACCAGAAATTTGTAAGGTTGCAGGGCAGGGTGTATCGAAACACCCTTGTCTGTTTCGAAACAGGGGCCTAAAATGGCCATAGTGTTTCGGAACGGGTGAAGTTGTTTCGGAACATTTTAGCTATTGGAGAGGCCTGTTTCGATACTGGTCTCGGAACGCAACCGAGTACCGAAACGGTCAACTTCGTTTCAATACGACCGTTTCGATACCAGGGTCAGCGTTTC
Organism: Hibiscus trionum; assembly: GCA_030270665.1. Taxonomy (NCBI): domain Eukaryota; kingdom Viridiplantae; phylum Streptophyta; class Magnoliopsida; order Malvales; family Malvaceae; genus Hibiscus; species Hibiscus trionum. The sequence continues at coordinate 17,755,028 of BSYR01000010.1, forward strand.
GAAACGGGTGACCGTTGGACTGTGTTTTTGAATTGTTTCAAGTTCTCATGTCTTACATTTTAGTCCTGATTGTTGTGGAAGCAATTGATTGAGCTTGGAATGTCCATTTAAGCTGATGTTTGACAGATATTCATGTAAAAAGACTAATTACATATTGGTAAGTTTAAAATCTACAAAGTCCTTATATTTTCCAAAATTTACATTTTTGTCCCTAAAAGTGTAATTCTTACAATTGAATCCCTAATTGATTTCCGATCGTTGTGCCTTTCTCTCCTATGATTCTTCAGTAATTACATAGGCTTAATGTGCATCTAGAAAAGAAAAAAAGGATCGTTAATCAAGTTTAACTTTCGGGTTGACTTTGGCTTTCCCCGTGTAATCTTCATAGTTCGGGTCAAGCGTCTAGGCCGGGCTAAAGGGGTTACATTTGTTGGTATTAGAGCCAGGTTAGAGAATATTTGGGGCTTGGTAAGTGGTTAATGTGCGTGATTATGAATAATTATGACTTTTCAGTGAAAGTATGATGTGTGATTGTTGATGTTGGGTTCTATTGAGATGAATTTGTGATGCTATGTTCTGTTTGGGGTATAGTTGGGGATCCCATTGCCATATCAATACTATTGAGAAGAATTGTTTTCAAAAATGAGCTTGAGTACTCTGATTACTTTCCTTATTATGCCTAATTGAATCTATTGTATTTTGTGAGTTGTATTATTTTCTTATGGGGCCACGTAGAGAGCTTAGAATTAATACTCGTGCTACGGCCGAGAATGAGAATGTTGAAAATGCTGTGGATCTACCTCCTCCTACCCCTGGTGGACCACCTAGTGGTGGTGGAGCTAGGGTTGGTGTTGCGGGAGCTGGTGCTGGGGTTGCTAGACCCGAGGGAGTTCAGGGGCAAGCTGCTCCTGATATGTCTGCGTTGATACAAGCTATTGCTGGAGCTTTTCAGACAGCAGTAGCTGGAGCTCATGGAGCTGCACCTCAGGATGGTGCTAATGTGAGGTTGCCGTTGGAGCGACTCTACATTCTGGGAGGGACTGAGTTTAGAGGGTTGACTCCAGAAGGTTCCGAGTCTTGGCTTGAGAGTACCAAGAGGATTCTCGAGCAGTTGAACTGTAATAATGTTCAGAAGTTGGGATGTATTGTGTCCCTGTTGCATAGTGATGCATATACGTGGTGGACAACCACAGTGGCGGGGATGGATGATGAAGATGTGACTTGGACATTCTTCTTGAATGCATCCAAGTGAAAGTACTTGGGAGTTCATTACCTTGATGAGAAAAAGAGGGAGTTCATGTCCCTTGTGCAAGGGAGTATGTCGGTGGTGGAATATGAGGTGCAATTTGTACGCCTTAGCCAATATGCACCTGAGTTGATTCCTAGTGAGCGCGAAAGATGTGAACGATTCTGTTATGGGTTGGTGGCTGATGTGAAAACCTATATGCTCGCAGCAGACTATACTGATTTCGATGTCTTGGTCACTAGAGCCAAGGACATTGAGCTGAATCTTGGTCTGGCAAGTCGAGCAGGAGGATCTAGCTCAGGAAAGCGAGCTGCGGAGCGTGATCTTGGTAGAGATCGGTACAAGAGGCATAAGGATAGAAGGTCACATGTCGATGCTAGACGTGGGGGTGGTAACCCTGGGAGAGGTTAGCAAGGACCAAATGCTTTCATGCGGACTCTTGAGTGCAATCGGTGTGGTAGGAGGCACACTTGTGAGTGTTTGGGCAATCATGGTACATGCTGGAACTGTGGTAATCGTGGGCACATGAAGAAAGATTGTCCGCAGCCGTTGAGAGAGGGTCAGGCTCCGGTGAGAGCAGCTGAGCCACAGAGAGGTCGTGGGCACGGCCGTGGGAACTTCCAGCGCAGAGATGAAGGTGGAAGGAATGTAGCACATGTGGTGGCTGTTCAGCCTGAAGGTGGTGGCCAAGCTCGAGTGTATGCCTATCGAGAAGGGAGGAATGACACGGACGTGATCGCATGTACCTTTACTTTGCAAACCTTGTCATTAATTTCTTTAATTGATTCTGGATCTACACAATCGTACATATTGCGTGAACAAGCTCAAATGCTTAGTTTGCATGTTGAGTCTTTGGATGTGGGTTTGCGTGTGACTAGTTCCTTTGGTGAGACGGTGGTAACAAGAAGATTGTATAGGAGATGCCCCTTAAAGGTGCAAGATCATGTGTTTCTTGTCGATCTTATGGAATTACCATTCTATGGATTTGGCATAATTCTTGTTGTGGATTGGCTTGTTGAGCATAGAGCCGTTGTGGATTTCGAAAGCAAGCGAGTTTCGCTGAAACTTGCGGATGATTATGAGGTTGTGGTGGTGGGAGAAAATGTGAAGTTTCTATCTAATGTGGTGTCGACGCTTGAAGCAAGCCGGATGTTGCGTCAAGGATGTGAGGCTTATCTAGCTTTTGTTATGAATCCTAGTACAAAAGGAGGTTCGCGTACAGGATATAAGGACCGTGTGTGAGTTCCCTGGAGTGTTTCCGGAGGAATTACCTGGGTTGCCGCCAAGTCGGGAGGTTGAATTTTGAATTAAGTTGTATGAGAACATAACTCTGGTGTCCATTGCTCCTTATCGAACGGCACCCAAAGAGCTGAAGGAGTTGAAAACGCAACTTCAAGAGTTGCTTGACCGAGGCTTTATTCGGCCTAGTGTGTCACCTTGGGGTGCATCGGTTTTGTTTGTTAAAAAGAAAGATGGCACAATGAGGATGTGCATTGATTATCGTCAGCTGAATAAGTTGAACATCAAGAACAAGTATCCTTTGCCGAGGATCGATGATCTTTTTGATCAGTTTCGAGGAGCGGTTGTGTTTTCAAAGATAGATTTGAGGTCAGGGTACTATTAGTTAAAGGTGAAGGATGTGGATGTACCGAAAACAGCATTTCGAAAGAGATATGGGCATTATGAATTTCTAGTGATGCCGTTTGGATTGACGAATGCTCCTGCTACTTTCATGGATATGAAGAACAGGGTGTTCCATGAATTCTTAGATAAGTTCGTTGTGGTGTTCATCGATGATATCCTTGTGTACTCTCGTACTGAGGAGAAGCATGAGGGTCATTTGAGGATCGTTTTGCAAGCGCTGTTAGAGAATCAGCTTTATGCTAAGCTGAGCAAATGTGAGTTTTGGCTAAAGGAATTTTTTTCCTTGGTCATGTGGTTTCGGCTGAAGGGATTCGAATTGATCCTCAGAAAATTGAGACGGTGGTGAATTGGAAGCCTCCTAGGTCTGTTCATGAAGTTCGTAGTTTCCTTGGGTTGGCAGGTTACTACCGGAGGTTCATGGAGGGATTTTCTATGATTGTTGCCCCTTTGACGAAGTTGTTACGGAATGATGTTAAGTATGAATGGACGGAGGTGAGACAACAAGCTTTTGAGAAGCTAAAGGCAGCTTTGACGCAAGCTCCTATCTTGGTTCAACCTGAATCAAAGAAAGAGTTTGTAGTGTATAGTGACACATCCTATGTTGGTTTGGGGTATGTGTTGATGCAAGAGGGTAGGGTATTGTCTTATGCATCGCGACAGTTGAAAGTGCATGAGCGCAATTACCCTACGCATGACATTGAGTTGGTTGTAGTGGTTTTTGCTCTAAAGATCTGGAGACATTATCTCTATGGTGAGAAGTGTACTATGTACACGGATCATAAAAGTTTGAAGTACCTGATGTCTCAGAAGGAGTTAAATCTTAGGCAACGACGTTGGATGGAGTTGCTTAAGGATTATGATTTAATGATTGAGTATCATCCGGGGAAGGCCAATGTTGTGGCCGATGCTTTGAGCAGAAAAGTGGCGGTAGAGTTAAGGGCGATGTTTGCTAGCATGAGCATATAGCGGGATGGTGGTCTTGTTGCTGAATTGCAAGTGAAACCATCTCTAGTTCAGTTGATTAAGGATAAACAACTGTTGGATGATTCTTTGGTGCCACATGTTCAGGATATCGCAGAAGGTAGGCCATCGGATTTCTATTTCAATGATGATGGTGTTCTATGTTTTGGGAGTCGGATAGTGGTGTCGAATGATGTTGAATTGAGGCGCACTATTCTGATTGAAGCTCATATTAGTCCTTTTGCTATGCACCGTGGTAGTACAAAGATGTACCGTGATCTGTAGGATGAGTACTATTGGGTGGGATTGAAGAAAGATGTCGCTTAGTACGTTAGAAAATGCATGGTTTGTCAGCGGGTTAAGGTTGAACATCAATTTCCTTCAGGGTTGTTGCAGCCGTTAAGGATCCCTGAATGGAAGTGGAAGAGGATCACCATGGACTTTGTGTTTGGTTTGCCTTTATCTCTATCAAAGAAGAATTCTGTTTGGGTGATTGTGGATCGCCATACAAAGTGTGCGCATTTCTTGCCTGTGCATACTACGTACACCTTGGATAAGCTTGCAGAGTTGTACATTGCTGAGATTGTACGATTGCATGGAGTGCCAAAATCTATAGTATCGGATAGAGATTCGAGGTTCACCGCAAGGTTTTAGGAGTGTTTTCATCAGGCATTGGGTACGCGGCTGAATTTCAGTACTTCTTATCATCCGCAAACGGATGGACAGTCAGAGCGTGTTATCCAAGTGCTTGAGGATATGCTGAGGTGCTGTGTTATTGAATTTACAGGCTCTTGGGAGAAGCACTTGCCTTTGGTGGAGTTTGCTTAGAATAACAGTTACTAGGCAAGTATTCAAATGGCACCTTATGAAGCTTTATACGGGAGGAAGTGCAGAACTCCTCTTTGTTGGGCTGAAACGGGACAAAAGTTGGTCTCGATTCCGCCTTTGTTGAAAGGAACCACCGAGAAGGTGAAGGTCATTTGTGAGCGGTTGAAGGCAGCATCGGATCGGCAAAAGTCTTACGCAGATTTGAAGCGTAAGGTGATAGAATTTGCTGTGGGCGGGTGTGTGTTTTTGAAGGTTTCACCTTGGAAGAAGGTGATGAGATTTGGCCGGAAGGGCAAGTTGAGCCCAAGGTTCATTGGACCATACGAGGTGGTAGAACGTGTGGGTCTTGTTGGCTACAAGCTGAGACTACCTCAAGAGTTAGAAAAGATACATAATGTGTTTCATGTATCCATGCTTCGGAGGTACAAACTTGATGTATGATGAGGAATCTGTTGAGATTCTGGATTCGGATAGTAAGGTTCTCCGAGGTAAGACCATCGAGCTGGTCAAAGTCTTGTGGAGACATCACGGTGTTCAGGAAGCCATGTGGGAAAGGAAGGAAGACATGAAGAAGCAATTTCCTTACCTTTTTCCAACAGGTAAATTTGGAGGACGAAATTTCTTAAGAGTGGGAGAGTTGTAATGCCCTGATTTTGGGCCTAGATGTTTTAGAGTTTGAATCGGGCCGGTCGAGAACGGTTCGAATCTTTAAGGGATATTTAGGGAACACCTAGTTCGGGATGCTTTAAAAATATGGAAAAATATCTAAAAATTCTCATTTATTATATAAATGATTATGGTGGAAACAATTTTACAAAACATGATTTGGAAATACTACATTTCAGTGTAGTGACCAAATCGCAGATTTTTGCAAAAGTTGACTAGTGACTGTTTTGTAAAGGATTGAAACTTTGAATCTTTAAGGAGCTAATTTTACCAAAATATTTTTCTCAGATTTTTCTCTAATTTTGGGTGTTTTAATAATGATTTAATAATGGGAATTAAAAGAGAAAATCCTATTTTGACTTTCATAACTACTTTACGATATTTTTCCCTCTTTTCATTTTCTCTCAGCTTCCACTCAGCCAAACACATTTCCTTCATCAATTAACCTCTGATTTTCATCCCTTTTGATGAGATTTCATTCTTCTATGGATTCCTAATCTTTTCCTCATCAAATACTTTTGTTTTCGCTTTGGATTTTCAAGAAAACTTGCCCAAATTAAGGAGAATTCAACCATTAGAGGTAAGATTCGTCCTTCTCCTCTAATGATCAGTTCTTTACTGAAATTACCAAGTTATCAATCCTTTGTTAATGATTTTTGAGTTGCTTTAATATTAAAAACATGAAATTGTGTTAAAACTCAATATTCTTGGAAATATCTTGATGATTTTCGTAACTATTGGTTAGACTCTATTTTGAGGTTGATTTCTAATGTATTTTGGATGGCAATTGATGTTATAAATGAGGTTTTATCAAACAAATCCTGAATAGGTTTAGATTGCTAAGTTTTGCATGCTAGATTGGTGGTTTTTGGGGTGGTTTTGGTGTTCTGTTGTTGCTGGAGGTATAAGGACGAGTTTATGGTGATTTTTGGTGTTGATTGAGGTTTAGAAATGATTAGAAGTGATAGATCTTGGCTAGGCTTTGTTTTGGAAGAGTTTGGAGATGATTTCGGTTGTTTTGGGTAGTCGAAATGGTGCTTTTGAGTAGAGCAGCGAGTTTGTTTAGTTGGCTGGTGATTTCAATGCATGATGATGCATTAATCCTCTGCTCTTATGTGTAATAAACAGGGGAGACATCTTTGGACACCTTTGGTGTTGATACGGAAGTGCCGGGAGCTTAAATATCGTTTCGGCAAGCAAGCGAAACGTAATCGGTGAGTGCGAATGGTTTTAGAAGTCCTTGAGGGACAAAGAAACAAGGTTTGGGGATTTAAGATTGGTTTGAAACACCATCCTAAGTCCAGAAGTAAGTATGGCTAGATTTGCTCTCAAATATGTGGTTGTTGCCCCTAAAATGCTTTTACATGCTCTTGTTTTGAGATAGACAAATTCCTACTGTTTTATGCATTATTTGTAGCATGAGATGATGCTTTGTAGAGATTCCATAAAATAGCATGTTGCATTGAAGAATTTTGAGATTTTGACTTAATGAAAAACATGAGATATGATTTGGAAATGAGATGAGAAAGATTTGAGAAATGTTGCATGAAAACAGTAGGTGAGATGAAATTTTGACATAATATATTGGCATAAATAATAAGATAATTATCGAATATAATTGGTCGACCAATAGGATGAGAGCGCACTATAAACTAAAAATTCGTACGTGCTCTTTGGAGTCGGGCAATGGGGGTAGTGCCATCCCGATCCAAAGTGAGAATCTGATGATGAGAGATACCATCGGGGTAGGACTTGGCGAAATACCCAAGCTTTGTGGCGATAGATATACCGCCATGAGATTCTGGTGATGAGAGATTCCACCGGGGTAGGACTTGACCTTGAGTCAAGCTAATCCACATATCCGAGTAAAAATGAAATGTGAAATGCCAATATAATATATGAAAATGTATTTGATTCACATGTACCAAATGTTGAGATGATTTATGCTATGAGAAATGCATATGAGATTTGTATATGAAATGCTTAGTTTTCACAAGCATGTATATGGCTTTGCCATGAGATTTGCATTGGTTTAAATGCATGAGATAGAATAGAGGTACATGTGTTTTCAAATGGAGATTTTCTTTGATATGGTTTTCAAGCATGAGATAGAAAGAGCATGTTGTTGAAAATGGCTTTGAGAAAGAGTTTTGAATGTTGCATTGTTGTGTTGGTTTTCTTAAGAGCTTGCCTCACTAAGCAAATATGCTTACGCTCTCTTTTACCAACAATACAGATAATTGAGACGAGTTTTGGGCAGCGAGAAGGCTACGAACATCCAAGAAAGTGAAAAGCTCATGTATTGTGATGTTTTTACATACTTTAGTATTGATATTTGGCAATGGGGCTTCAAGGTTGTTTTTTGGAGATGTATTTTGAACTCCCTATGTTTGTGGCAAGTCTGTTATGGCTTTTGAAGTTTGTAAATGATCCTATTTGGTTTGGTTTGAGGTTTGAGGTCTATATTTGGTTTTGTGGTTAGGAAGCATGCCTATAGACTAAATGTTCATGTGTTTGATGCCATGCTTTAGCTTAAGCTTCTTAATATGCTCTTTAATGTTTAATCATGTTGCAGGTATGTTATGGTATGATTTGGGATATGTTTGAATGTGAAAAGATGTGAAAACCAGAAATTTGTAAGGTTGTAGGGCAGGGTGTATCGAAACACCCTTGTCTGTTTCGAAACAGGGGTCTGAAATGGTCATAGTGTTTCAGAAAGGGTGGAGGTGTTTTAGAACACTTTCGCTACTAGATAGGCCTGTTTCGATACTGGTCTCGGAACGCACCCGAGTACCGAAATGGTCAACTCCGTTTCGATACGACCGTTTCGATACCAGGTTCAGCGTTTCGAAATGGATGACCGTTGGACTGTGTTTTTGAATTGTTTCAAGTTCTCATGTCTTACATTTTAGTCATGGTTGTTGTGGAAGCAATTGATTGAGCTTGGAATGTCCATTTAAGTTGATATTTGACAGAGATGCATGTAAAATGACTAATTACATATTGATAAGTTTAAAATCTGCAAAGTCCTTATATTTTCCAAAATTTACATTTTGGTCCCTAAAAGTGTAATTCTTACAATTGAATCCCTAATTGATTTCCGAAGTTGTGCCTTTCTCTCCTATGATTCTTGAGTAACCACATAGGCTTAATGTGCATCTAGAAAAGATAAAAAGGAAAAAAAGGGTCGTTAATCAAGGTTGACTTTCGGGTTGACTTTGGTTTTCCCCGTGTAATCTTCGTAGTTCGGGTCAAGCGTCTAGGCCGGGCTAAGGGGGTTACACATCGTTGCATAGAAGAAGCTACGTAGGAAAGGAAGGATGACATGAAGAAGCAATTTCCTTACCTCTTTCCACCAGGTAAATTTCGAGGACGAAATTTCTTAAGTGGGAGAGAGTTGTAACGCCCTGGGTTTGGGTCTAGATGTTTTAGGTGTTGGATTGGGCCGGTCGAGAACGGTTTGTATCTTTGAGGTTGGTTTAGGGATAACTAGTTCGGGATTTTTAAAAATATGGAAAAATATCTAAACATCCTCATTTATTATATAAATGATTATGGTAAAAACAATTTTACAAAATTGGCTTTGGAAATATTACATATTGGTATAGTGACCAAAATGCAGTTTTTGCAAAAGTTGGCTAGTGACTGTTTTGTAAAGGATTGAAACTTTGAATCTTTAAGAAGCTAATTTTACCATTTATTTCTATTAGATTTCTCTTTAATTTAGGAACTTTTAATAAATGATTTTATTAAAGGAATAAAGGGAATTAAAAAGGAAATCAAAAGTTGACTTTCCATAACCAACTTTAAGATAGATTTTATCTTCTCATTTTCCCTTAACTTCTATTCAGCCAAACACTTTTCTCTCATGAAATGGTTTTATGCACTTGGTTTTGATTTCATGTTACATACTGTTAAAGCATGTTAAAAGTATGTGATATATTGTTTTGAATGATCTGATGATGAAGGATGCTCGTGGTAAGTGATCCTTGTAAGTATATGTTTTATACTTGTGGTTTAAAGCATGGTTTGATGCTTTGGAATGTGGAATAATATTTGTTGCATTGAAAACAATGAGGTATATTGTTAAATATGAATTATATTGGCAAGTGATGGCTTGGAAATGGTTTTGAAAATGTTATCAGACATAGTTAGCCAGCTATAGGATTGGGTGAACTATAAATAAGTCGCCTTGGATGTCGAGGAGGTTGGTGTCTCGTCTCCATCCAAGTACCCCTAACGATCGAGGAGGTTGTGGCCCCATCTTTCATTAGTGGGTTAAGCATCTAACCGATGTTTGGGGTTGTTGTCCCCGTTGGTTGTAATTGTACCATTTGGTTGTGATTGTACCATTATTCTATTTAAGATGGCTTGAATTGTTATGAGAACACTTGTTGAATCTGTGTATCTGATATGATAGCTTGGAAATTGAAACTTGGTTATTGATCACTTGTAATCCAATATAATTGTTGATGTATCATGTGTTGTATCATGTGATTTATACATGTTTACACTTTAAGCTTTTCATATGGTCTGATATGCATGGAAAGGCTTAAATTGGGGTTAGAAATGTGAGTTGATGTGATGTTATGATACATGTTGTGTATGGTTTGATTTGATGGTTTTGATTTGTTAAAGTGCATGGTTTAAAAAGGGCATGATGGTTTTCAAATGATGATTTGAAGTAATTGAAATGAGTTTTCAATGTGGTTTTGAAATGCATTGATGGTGTTTTGTTTTGAGCACTCCTCACTAAGCCTAGTGTGCTTACACTCTTTTTTCCCATCAATGCAGAGAATTAAAGCTTGGAAGGCAGCAAGAAGCAAGGGATCAAGAAAGACTTCCCTACTTGAAAGTATGTTTTCGATTTCGACTATGAGTAATAAGGGCAATGAGGGAATCTGTTGTGCTTTTGGGAGATATGTGTAAACTCCTTATTTGAGCAAGTTTATATTGTTGTTTTGGACTTGTAAATGGTCTTTGATACTTGGTTTATTCTTTGCTATGGTTTTTGGTATCTTGCTTGTCTTGGTTTCTAGGTTGCATGCCTATAGTTTCCCTTTGAGGCATGTTGCCATGAGATGATGTTGAGTATGCCATGTTTGGATGAGGATTGATCTTTGGATATGTTGTGTATATGTTAGAAGCATGTTTAGGTGGTTTGTATAGCATCAAAGACTGAAAACCATTAATTTGGGACATGTCAGGTCCAAGTGCATCGATACACCTAAGGCTGTATCAATACGATGAGGCTGAAACGGGCATGGTGTTTCGGTACAGTTAAAGGTGTATAAAAACGGGCTTGAATAATTTGGTTATTGGAATTTTGTGTATCGAAACACTTAGAGACCGTATTGGTACGGGTCTGTGTATCAAAACACTTGTATCTATTCCAGTATGGGGAGTATCGATACAAGGTTAATCGTACCGATACACGCAGTAGTTATTTTACTTATTTGGCATCTTCTTGTTGTTCTGTTTCTTACGTTTTAGGCCCTGAATGTTGTGGGTGAAATTAAAAGAGATTGAGTGATCGAATTAAGCGGAGATTTGACACCATGGCATGAAACATGTCTAATTAAAGGATGGTAACTTAAAATTGATTGAAGTACCCATAACTTGTTAAAATTACAAAACGGTCCCTATTTCATGTTCGTAATCAATTGAATGCCAAATCGATGTTTGATTGAGTTGTTGTTTCTTCTCCTACGAGTCTTATCACTTAGGATGTTAATATGCATCAAGACAAGATAAAAAGAAAAAAGGTTGTTTATTGGAGTAAACCTTCCCGATTTACTTTGATATTCTCTATGTGACCCGTTCGGTTCGATCTTGATGTTGTGTATCTAAAGTGCCCCGCAATTGTGCAAGTATACACGTCTCGAGTGATAAAGTGATAAGTATTGAGTATCGTCTCAACAGGGATTGGTGAAACCTTCAATGATAACGTCTCGCACTGAAAAATAAATAAAAGTGAAGAACACGAGTGAATAATTGGGTTTTTGGAGTAATCTAATAAACATAAAATAAAATAAGCCAGTAACTAAAAGTTGAGTAATCAAGATAAGAGAATGGGCCATATTATATTGTGTCATAGTGTGGAAACCAATTGGACTGTCTCGGTCTTTGAATTCACCGAACATCGTACTGCCTTGGCAAAGACCAAAGTCATTGCCACGGTAACGAGTTAAGCAACTGCCTCGACAATCCCTTACTTGGGCGGTATTGAACAACGTCAAGGTTCAACAAAGCGTCATTCAGTGGCTTCTCCTTATCCCTAAGTCAAAATCGTGCCGATGTGCATTGTAAAGTGTCCATAAGTTCTATATTTCATGCACATTACATCTCATATTATTGTTGTTTTGAGTACATTTTAGGCATTATTAGGATCATGCATTGCATTTTACAGTATTCTTTACTTTGCCGCCCAAGACAACAAAGTAAGCTTGCCGTCTAGGACAGTAAAGTGAGTCTGCTTCCCAGGGCTGCAAAGTGCAAAGTTTGTAAATTGGAGTGCGATTGGTAGAGCAGAAAATATTGATTCTAGCGATGTCATCCACTCAATTTTTTGACGCCTAGAGCAACAGACAGAGCCGCCGGAGGAGAAGAACGAGCTTACTTATTGAACAAGGCAACGGGAAAGAAGTCCATATTATACTCAAAGAAGTCAGATTTTAAAGTTGCTTTTAATGCAAAAGTCTTTTGAGGACTTCTACTCCAAGAAGGACTTAGACTAGACCTTTGCCTATATAAACCTCATGTATTTAGCAAATCAAGATACACAACTTAGGTTTTCCTTAGGCATAGTTTAGGTTTTCTTGTCGCAGACATATTCTAAATTTCTCCTTGGGTTTGGGTTATGTTTTAATTAGTTGTGAGAACGGTTGTTTAGGATTTCAAGTTTGTTTTTGCAAATAAAATTACAAGGTTTACTTATTCCATGTTCTTCATAGTTTTCAATTAAGGTGAAAGATTAGTTGTATTCTATCCATTTGTTTGGTATCGAGAGAGTTGAACTCACGAAAGGAGTAAGTACAATTTCATCTATAAACGATGAGATCAATCCGGCCTAGACATAGGTTAAGGGTTTAAGGCGGCTAAAAGAGGACGAATCAATATTGTTGTCTTTGCACGATTCACGCCTCGACTGGTATTATCTGCAGTGGGCATCAACAAAACTCTGACTTAGACATAAGCACAATCACTTTAGAAGCATTCTGCCGAACCTTATAGTTCTGTCGAAGTTTCCGCCGAGACACAGTTCCATTCCCCTATCGAGGCAGCGAGAGGGTCTCAACAATGTACCTGCAATCATCCGCCGAGGAAGTAGAGTCTGGCAGCGCAAAATGACTTGTCCTATTCAACGTAGTTTCACACTAAGCAGTAGTATAACCCTACCCTCTTTATCAATATGATCACTTCCTTTTTAATTACTTGTGTTTTTATTTTATTTTGTCTTTCGACCATCCAATTTAATTGTGAATTTACTTTTCTTGTGAAGGACTTACAACTCGAATCAAGTTGTCCAATCCCTATGGGAGACGATATCTTTTGTACTATAACTTGACAGGAGTTTGCACTTGCGCACATAAATAGAGAACACCCTAACGCTCTACAAGTTTTTGGCGCCGTTGCCGGGGATTGGTAATAGCGAAATTCGTATTTAAATTTCTGAACCTTTGTTTTTATTTGCATTTAATTTTAGTTTTTATTATTCTTTTTTTCATTAAAAAATTATGTGGGAAAGTGCTTATTCAGGTGCCCCACGAGTTAAGGGCATCAATATTTGGGAAAGTTCTTGCGAATTTTGTGAAGGCAATCATGCATTCGAAAGTTTCCCTCAACTATTTGCAACAGACATGTCAAGGAAAACCATACGGGAATGGTTGCCTGAATATGAACAGCAGATGCCGCCGAATTAGCAACAGGGATAGCTGATGCCACCGCCGTAGTTGCCGCCGCAGCAGCAAGATTTTTCATGGTATGATCAAAAATCTCAATAAAAAATTTACCATAACAATTTTGCTACAGAAAGTGACATGCCTTGGGAATATAGTTATCATCAAGAACAACCAAAATCTTTGGAGGACACACTTCGAACCTTCCTTGCGCTCACGAATAAAGTGACAACTGCTATGGACGCCCAACACCGCTAAGATGGATGCACGGCTGAACACTTCAGTCCTCATCAATGCCATAGATAAACCAGAACAATTAAGTCTGAGGGATACAGATGTGCCAAGACAAGAGGACGAAGAGTAATGCGAGGAAAGATCTCCGATGTGTGAGGAGCAATTAGAAACTCCAAGCCAAGAGGATGCAGAACATTGCCCGGGCAGCAAGATTGACAGTTGTTCCGGCAGCTACCTAGAACCCTACCCTGAGGACGAACTGACAGCGCCTGAGCAAAGATATGCCTCAGCAGAGAGGCCCGCCACGACAGAAGCCTCCATAATGACGCCCGCCACGACAGACACCTCGACAGCTATAGATTATATATATCTAGAGGAGGTGATGCAGACAAATTTACAGCCTTCAAAATCTCTACTAATGGAGATTTTCAAGGAGCCTAAAGAGTTTTCCCTTGACCGGCACATCACTATGACAGAAGACTACCACAATAGCTGGTTGCCGCAATAGCTACATCGGCAGCAAAAGAAACTTTGCCCTATGACGAACTTTGACAAAAAGGAGGTAAGTACATGGTTTGGTAGTTACATAATTTTTCCTAATCACATGTTCATGCCTTAAGGAATAGGAACAAGAAGGAAGGTTCACATGAATTACAAGGGAACGAGAAAGAAGGACTCCACCACCATGAGGGTAATCACTAGATGGAGAGTGCGGAGGGATTACAAGAAGTATCGAAAACGACCCTCTTGAGCTAAACCGATAAGGGAGTAGTTACTTTAGGAGATGCATATCAATGCACTCCTAGAGTAACAAAATTTTGTATAACTTTTTATTTTTCCACATCTTTATTGTTTTATTTAGGAGTAGATTTTACCTACTTATGACCATATTTTATTTGTGTTTTATTCCCGTCTCACAACTACTTATCCAGATTCAGACCCTAAGGAATCGAGCTACCGAGCACAACAGGGGTAGCACTGCTGCAACCCGCAACTGGCGGAAGAGCAGATAACTCCTTTACATCTTCTCCACCAGCTGACAGCAACAAGGCCTAAGTTTTCTTTCCCTTTTTAATATTTATTTTTCGGTTTTTGTTTTATTTTGTGCATTGAGGGCAATACCCATATCGAGTTTGGGGGTATAGTTATCATATTTTTTTAGGCATCTTAGTTGCATATAAATTGCATTGTACTTGCCTTCTTATCAATCGGGAAAAAAAATTGTTAGAACTTGTGCCTATGATAGATAGCCGATTAATTATTTTCGCACCAATAAATAAATTGAACTAAATTCTGGGAAAAGCATGAAAAATAACTTAGAATTTTTTTAATTACCAAAACTGTCAAACACTAATGTTACTTGCTGAATTTGTCAGAATATCTAATGAACACGACCTACTTTATCTACAATGGTACAACCCTTTCGCACCTTTTTTCGCAGATGATTTGATTTTGTATGCTCGTGCTAATATGGAACAAGAATCCCTTATTATGAATGTTTTGCACACCTTTGGTATCCATTCTGGGCTTCTGGTTAATAATCTCAAAACCCGTATTTTCATCTCTCCTAACACTTCGGAAGATTTGCAGCATGATATTTGTAGCCATCTAGGCTTTATCTCGGTTGATACAATGGGATATTATCTTGGTCTTCTTGTCCATCATAGTTGAGTTAAATGCTCGGACTATAACTTCATCTTAGACAAAATGTGTTCCTCTTTGAATGGCTGGACTGCCAGATCGCTTTTTTTTGCCGGACGTGTCACATTGGCGAAGTCTGTATTGCAAGCCATTCCAATCTATTTCATGCAGTCCGACTTATTACCTAAGAGTGTTTTTTGTGAAATTGAGTCCATTGTTCGTAGGTTTGTTTGGGGCTCCACTCACTCGGCTAAAAAGATGTCTCTCCTTCACTGGGAAGCTTTACGACAACCCCTAGACAATGGTGGTTTGGGGTTTAGAGATATCCATGACTTCAATGTGGCTTTTCTTTATAAGATTGGATATAAACTCATCACCAAAATTGACTCCCTTTGGATAACCCGTCTGCGGCAGAAGTATAGGATTATTGACTTCCGCCCCCTTTCGCTTCACCGACAAGTTTGCTCGCCAATTTGGCGTGCTTTAGCTAATCATTGTGAGTCCTTTCTCGGCAATATTGCATGGTCTATTGGAAATGGCTCTATAATCCGTGTTCTTGATGATACTTGGGTTCCTTCTCTTGGACCTCTGCGTCAATACCTCCCAGATTTTTGTCGATCAACCCTCCAAGTATCTTTTCATGATTTAATAACTATGGTCGTGACTTGGGACATATCCGTTCTTTCATCTCTTTTTCCAGATTTGGTGGTTCAGTATATTCTTGGTGTTCGCTGCCCCGATTCGTCCGATGTTGTTGATACTTGTATTTTGAGTTTAAATCCTAAGGGCTCCTTTGATGTGCAATCAGCATATATGAATCTTCAAGCTAGTAAGTGGAACGCCAAATTGTCGATTTGGAAGATAATCTGGCGACTTCCAGTACCCAACGAATCCGCAGCTTTGTATGGCTATCTTATCATGCCAAACTCTTAACGAATGATGAGAGGTGTCTCCAAAATATGTTTGATTCGCCAAATTGATGTAGATGTGCAGGGATAACCGAAATTATTACTCATGCCTTGCGAGACTGTCCAGATATCGTTCCCATTTGGGAAAAGGTGATTCCCAATGACCTCTTAGAGTCATTCTATTCCCTTGATGTCCAAAGTTGGCTCTCAGTGAACATCTCTTCCAACATTATCCATCTAACGTGGAATCTTCCATGGCGCCTTATTTTTGCAACGATACTTTGGCAAGTGTGGAAGAGATGAAACAACTTTGTTTTCAACTCGCTTATCCCCCATGTTGGTGTTATTGTTAGCATTAGCCTTAATTGTGCTTGATACTATCATGAATGCCCTCCTACCTCATCACCTCCTTCGGCGAATGTTACATCGCCTAGACAATGGCAGGCACCGGAACCAGGTTGGTACTGCCTTAATGTTGATGGAGCTGTTTCACAAATGAACGATGCTGGCTCTATTGGTGGTCTCATCCGCGACAACTCTGGTCATTGGCTAGGTGGTTTCTACCAAGCTGTAGGTGTTCTTGATGCGCTCCATGCCGAGCTTTGGGCAATATACTTGGGTTTACAGTTTGCTAGCACATATGGATTGGAGATCTTTCAAGTTTAGTCTGATTGCCAACAAGTGGTGAGTTTGGTGAATGATCCCACTTCGCGTTCTTCCCCTCTATCCTTGGTGCGAGCAATCTCATGGCTACGAGACAAGGGATGGGTGGTGGATGTTCGATGGGTACCATGGACAACAAATCAGCCGGCATACGCTCTTGCCAAGATATCAAATGTTCGAATGCATTCTATGAGTTTCCTTGATGATCCACCATATGTAATTAAGGATTTATTAGATCGAGACTGTTCTGATCTCCGGTCTTGAAGCCTGATACCTTAGGCTTCTATTCTTTACAATTAAAAAAATTTGCATGTAATTAAATTTTGTACTAGAATATATCTTTAGCAAGGAAATAGAAATCCTCAGCTTTTTTGCCTTATTTATTCCCCTACAATTAAGTTTAAAATTTAGGGTTAAGGTTTAGAGTTAGGGTTTAAGAATTGAGGGTATGATGTATTTTTATAAGGTTAAAGTTTAAGATTTAAAATTTAGGATTAAGTTTTATAATTTAAATTTTTAGTGTTGGACATAGAAAAGAGCACCGAAAAGGGGTAGACAATTTTTGTTTTAATGCGATGTTTCAGAAATCATATTAAAATTCAAACATGATATTGAATTAATTATAGAAAGTTTTGATGATTCAATTTTTAAGTAAATGAATTTAATATTTTTTTTGAAATAGTAAATGAATTTAATATTATAGTTAAATCATTATAACAATTTTATTTAATAGTCTTTAAGGTAATTACAATGTAATGTGTGTTCATACATATTTTTAATTATTTGACAAAGTACACAACTTACGGACAAAGCAATTTGAACTCAGATGTTCTAAGATAAATATCATTCTCTTTTCCACCGGAACTACTTGTTGGGTTAATTTTACTAAATATGATATTGAAATGGGCGATGATGTTATGGTTTGGTGTTTTGGTTCTATTCTTCGTTTGTTTTAACTGAGAATGTTACCTTATATGTTTTTTACCTCAGTTTGTTCTTGACTTGGATGTTGTTGGCAGTATAGCTAATAATTTTTTAAATAATAAAAATATCCAATTACATAGCTGAAAAAATTAATTAAATAAATTATAAGAAATTAATACCTAATATAAATACATGTTAATAAAAAGTTTAATCAATATTATAAAATATAACATTAATTGAGACATAACACGAATCTGACACAAATATAAATTATTTAAATTCTGTAACAAATAAACTAGGAAAACTATGAAATGGAAACTTGACTTGAATATAAATAAATAATTCAAAATTAATGAGAAAAAATGTGAATACGCAGATCTTCTAAAATTTGCATAAAAGAAACTATTTACTTAGACCCTTTGTCCGGTAACGTTGATAAGGCCTGGTCTGTTATAGCTAAGTTCAAGGGCTCGTCTTATTGAGGTAACTCTGGTGATCGAAAAATGAATGGAAAAATAAAGCGACGAGAGGTTAAGTTTATCTGCAAAGAGAGAGCAAAACATATGAGAAAAAAACAAAAAAAGGAAGAGAATGATAATTTTCAGTGTAGGCCAAAAGATAATTTGGGCCAGTTCTCTTATGGGTTTATATAGCTCAGCTGATTAAACCAACAAATAGAGAGTTTTGGTTATAAAAGTCAGTTAGGGCGTTCAATTAGTTATAACAATCGGGCTGAAGGCCTCACATCTCCTCATATCACACAACATTCACCCTATTTTCCGGTTTCTCTTGCACTTGTTGAATGGCCCAGACATTTAGTTGTCGACGTAAATCATGAAAGCGTGTCTGTAACCCCCTTAACCCGGCCTAGACGGTTGACCCGAATTAAGAAAGTCACACGGGGAAAACCAAAGTCAACCCGAAAGTCAACCTTGATTAACGACCCTTTTTTTCTTTTTAAACTTGTCTAGATGCACATTAAGCCTAATGGTGATCACACAAACATCATACCAAAAGATCACAAACATCAGAGGTTAAACAGGGACTCAATTGAACAATTTACAACATTAGGGACCAAATTGTAAATTCTGATAAATTAAAGGACTTAATCCAAATTGAAGTTACCAACTTGAAATTAATCAGGTTTCATGCTTCTCTGTGAAATTTCAGCTCAAAAGGACATCCACAGCTCATACAATTGCACAAACTAGTTTCAGGACCAAAACGCAAACTTTTCAAAACATAAAACTGCCATTGTCAGCCCCCAACGGTCGACTGTTCCGAAACGGGAGACAGCCCGTTCCGAAACGCGGGGCCGTTCCGAAACAGGCTTAGCTTGTTTCGAAACGGGGGTCTGGCAGAGGCTTTTCCGTTTCGGAACGGCCCCTCCCGTTTCGGACGCCTGGGCTCATTTAAGGCACCCGTTCCGAAACGGTAGGTGCTGTTCCGAAACACCCTGCCCAGATTGCTTCAAAACATCACTTTAAACATGCAATTACACATCCAAACATGCTCCGAACATCACCAAACTTTGCCAACATGCAATTCAACATAAAAACAACATAATAGCATCGACAATTCATCCCAACATCATCATAAGCAAAAAGCCCCAATTCTAAAGGCATGCTTCCTACACAAGCTAGACATTCAAACACCAAACTTGCAAAACAAGCATAAATGGTTCCAAACCAAAACCAGCAAACACACCAACTTATATCATACTTGGGGAGTCTCCAACACCTCCCAAAACATACACATTGGTCCCCCATTGCCAAAACATTCAAAAGCTAAATGCATTTATAAAACCTTCATACTTTGAGCTTCACTTGAACTTGATTGCTTGCCCTTTCTTGCTGCCCTCAAGGTACTCTAACGCTCTGCATTATTGAATTCAGAAAACAAAGAGAGCGTAAGCAAAAGCTTAGTGAGGGAAGCTCTTAAAAACCATTCAATAATGCAATTCAAAACATTTACAAAACATGCTTTAAATCAACCTTTTCACATGCTCAAAAGCATTCTTAACAAGCAATCTCATGCTTCAATATAAACATTAAAACAAGCATCTCATGCTTCTCAATATTCTTAACATGTCATATTGGCTTAAGTGAAACATTCCATTTATTAAAACAAGTTCAACAACTTTCCCAAGGACTTTTAAACACCTTGGCCCCAAGGACTTTTAAACACCTTGGCCTATGGACTTTTAAACACCATAGAAAGTATCTCATCAAGGACTTTTAAACACCTTGATCCCAAGGACTTTTAAACACCTTGGCCATGGACTTTTAAACACCATGAATGAATCACATCAAGGACTTTTAAACACCTTGATCCCAAGGACTTTTAAACACCTTGGCCTATGGACTTTTAAACACCATAGAGAAGGATCACCTAAGGACTTTTAACCACCTTAGTGTCCACAACATGAACCATCCAAGGACTTTTAACCACCTTGATGTTCATAAGTAACAAGGCTCACTCAAGGACTTTTAACCACCTTAGTGACCTTAACATTTTAAAAACATCACTTGCCAATATACATCATTTTCATCACTTACATCACTGTTTTTAAGCATAAAACCAAGCCATATTCATCATGCATTTAAAAGCATTATACCACAACATTTCAATGTACAAAAGCAAGGAACTCCTACCTAGAGTTACCTTCAACATATGGCTTACATCAACAGCAAAAACCATGCTAAAACATGCTTCCAAAACAGTATGTAAAACATGCAAATTATCATTTCGCATCACAACAAAATCATGGCCACCACTAGAGAGAAAATTCCGAAAACTTACACTCGAGCTTAGCCAAGTTGTTTAGACTTAAACTAAGCTCCCAAGACATTGGTTTCAAAGCCGAAAACCCAATTTCACTCACCGATTCCACTTTGCCACTTGCCGAAGCACGAATTCAAGCTTCCGGATCAACAACTCTTGGATCCAAAGATGCCTCCCCTGATCAAACACATTAAAGCAGAGGTTTAATGCATCATCAAGCATCAAAAGCTTCAATGAAAGCACTCAAACTCGCTGCTCTCATTCATACACCAATTTCGGCCACCAAACACCACCGAAATTGCATCCAAACCACTTCTAAACAAAGCCCAGCCATAAACCAGCAAAACCTCACATCCATCATCACCATACAACACCTAAAAACAACCTATAAACATCCTTTTACCTCCAGCAACAACAGATCCACAAGATCACCACAAAAACATTCAAGAATCTTAAGCTAAACTTAGGAAACACAACCTATCCGGGATTGCATTGATCAAAACTCATTTCCTTATCAATTTAGAGATCATTTAACATCAAAAACATCTCTTAAATCACAGATTACTCAGATCTAACGAAAATCATCAAAAATCATCAAAATCTTGCATAATAAGCCAAGATACAATTCCAAACTCAAAAGCCTTTAATTAAACATCAATCAAGAGTTGATAACTTGGGAATTTCAGTAAAGAACTGATAGTTTAGAGGAGAAGGACGTTCTTACCTCCAAACTTGTGATTCTCCACTTTTTGGAATGAAAATCCTTGAAGAAACAAGAAGCAATTGAAGAGGTTTTGAAGATACAATGATTTGCAATCAAATGAGAGTTGAATGGAGGAATTTAGGTGAGAAAATCAGAAACAAAACTCTGGAAATGGAGTGTTTGGGTTGAGAGAAAAAGAGAGAAAGAAAATGAGAAGTTAGTTGAGAAAATGCCAAATAAATTTTCCCTCCACTTCTAATATGTTTTAAAATCAGATTATAGACTTAAAATATCTTAGAAAAATCTGGAGAAATCATCTTTGGATTAATAGCTCCTTAAAGATTCAAAGTTTCAACTCTTTATAAAATAGCCACCAAACTTTCGAAAATTACATTTTGGTCACTAGCCAAAATGTCATACTTCCAAAACCCATTTTTCAAAATTGATTTCACAGTTCATCTAATTATATTAAAAGATGATTTTAGAACATTTTTCCATATTTTTAATGCAACCCGAACTAGGCTTTCCTAATTTTTCCTCTTAAGATTCGAACAGGACTTTGACCAAACCGGTCAACGCCCAAAACTTCTAAGCCCAAAACCGGGGCGTTACAACTCTCCCCCCCTTAAGAAATTTCGTCCTCGAAATTTACCTGAAGGAAAGAGATAAGGAAACTGCTTCAGCATGTCTTCCTTCCGCTCCCACGTGGCTTCCTCAACACCGCGATGCTTCCACAGCACCTTCACCAACTCAATGGTCTTGCCACGAAGAACCTTGCTATCCGAATCCAGAACCTTCACCGGTTCCTCATCATAGGTCAAATCCGGATTCAAAACCACTTCCTCCACAGGCATCACATGCGAAGGATCAGATCTATACTTCCGAAGCATAGAGACATGGAACACATCATGGATCTTCTCCAACTCCTGAGGTAACCTCAACCGATACGCGACAGGACCCACACGCTCAACCACCTCATACGGTCCAATGTATCTAGGGCTCAACTTGCCCTTTCGGCCAAACCTCATCACCTTCTTCCAAGGCGAAACCTTCAAGAACACACGGTCACCAACCGCATACTCTATCTCCTTACGCTTCAAATCCGCGTAAGACTTATGCCGATCAGAGGCCGCCTTCAACCGCTCACAAATGAGCTTCACCTTCTCTGTGGTCCCTTTCAACAAAGCCGGCATCGAAACCAACTTTTGACCAGTTTCAGCCCAACAAAGAGGGGTCCTACACTTCCTCCCATACAGAGCCTCATAAGGTGCCATCTGTATGCTCGCCTGATAACTGTTGTTATAAGCAAACTCAACCAAAGGCAGATGCTTCTCCCAAGAACCTTGGAACTCAATCACGCAGCACCTCAACATATCCTCCAAAACCTGGATAACTCGCTCAGACTGACCATCCGACTGAGGATGATAGGAGGTACTGAAATGCAACCTTGTACCCAGAGCTTGATGCAAACACTGCCAAAAACGCGATGTGAACCTCGGATCCCTATCCGACACAATCGACTTAGGCACACCATGCAGCCGCACAATCTCAGCAATGTACAGCTCTGCCAGCTTATCCAAAGAGAACGTAGTATGCACAGGTAAGAAATGTGCACACTTCGTCAGGCGATCCACAATCACCCAAACCGAATTCTTCTTTGACGGAGACAAAGGTAAACCAGATACAAAATCCATGGTAACCCTCTCCCACTTCCATTCAGGGATTTTCAACGGTTGCAACAAACCAGAAGGAAACTGATGCTCAGCCTTGACTCGCTGACACACCAAACACTTGCTCACGAACTCTGCAACATCCTTCTTCAAACCAACCCAATAGTACTCATCACGAAGATCACGATACATCTTAGTACTACCAGGGTGCATAGCAAAAGGACTACTATGACCTTCAGTCAGAATAGCACGCCTCAACTCAGCATCATTGGGCACTACTATCCGACTACCAAAACACAGCACACCATCATCATTGAAACAGAAATCCGAAGGTCTACCCTCCGCGATATCCTGAACATGAGACACCAAGGTATCATCCAACAACTGCTTATCCTTGATCAACTGAACCAAAGATGGTTTCACCTGTAACTCAGCCACAAGACCACCATCACGCGATATGCTCAAGCTAGCAAACATGGCTCTCAACTCAACAGCTACCCTCCTACTCAAGGCATCAGCAACAACATTAGCTTTTCCAGGATGATACTCAATCGTCAGATCATAATCCTTGAGCAACTCCAACCAACGCCGCTGCCTAAGATTCAACTCCTTCTGAGACATCAGATACCTCAAACTCTTGTGATCCGTGTACACAGTACACTTCTCACCATACAGATAATGCCTCCAAATCTTCAGAGCAAAAACCACTGCAGCCAGCTCAATATCGTGCGTAGGGTAATTGCGCTCATGCACTTTCAACTGCCGCGATGCATAAGCCACCACCTTACCCTCCTGCATCAGCACACACCCCAAACCAACATAGGATGCATCACTGTAAACCACAAACTCTTTCCCTGATTCAGGCTGAATCAAGATAGGAGCTTGCGTCAAAGCCGCCTTCAGCTTCTCAAAAGCCTGCTGTCTCGCTTCTGTCCACTCATACCTAACATCCTTCTGCAACAACTTTGTCAAAGGAGCAGCAATCTTGGAAAAACCATCCACAAACCTTCGGTAGTATCCCGCCAGACCAAGGAAACTACGGACCTCATGAACAGACTTAGGAACCTTCCAGCTCATCACCGCCTCAATCTTCTGAGGATCAACACGAATCCCCTCAGCTGAGACCACATGCCCAAGAAAAACCACCTCCCTTAGCCAGAACTCACACTTGCTCAGCTTAGCATAAAGCTGATTCTCCAACAAAGCTTGCAAAACAACCCTCAAATGCTCTTCATGCTCCTCCTCAGTACGCGAGTACACAAGGATATCATCAATGAACACCACAACAAACTTGTCCAGGTATTCATGAAACACACGATTCATCATGTCCATGAAAGCAGCAGGAGCATTTGTCAACCCAAACGGCATCACAAGGAACTCATAATGCCCATACCTTGTCCTGAAAGCTGTCTTAGGCACATCCACATCTTTCACCTTCAACTGATAATACCCTGACCTCAAGTCAATCTTAGAGAACACCACAGCTCCCCGAAATTGATCAAAGAGATCATCAATCCTCGGCAAAGGATACCGATTCTTGATAGTCAACTTGTTCAGTTGACGGTAATCAATGCACATTCTCATAGTGCCATCCTTCTTCTTCACAAACAAGACAGGAGCACCCCAAGGCGACACACTCGGCCGGATGAATCCACGATCAAGCAACTCTTGCAACTGCGTCTTCAGCTCCTTCAGCTCCTTAGGTGCCATTCTATAGGGAGTAATGGACACAGGAGTTGTATTCTCATACAGCTCAATTCCAAACTCCACCTCGCGGTTAGGAGGTAAACCAGGCAACTCCTCAGGAAAAACACCAGGAAACTCCTTTACAACCCTGATATCTTGCACCCTCAACTCCTTAGAGCTAGGATTCATCACAAAAGCTAGATAAGCTTCGCAACCTTGCCTCAGCATCCTGCTCGCCTCCAAAGAAGACACAACATTGGCAAGAAACTTCACATTCTCACCAACCACCACAACTTCATAATCATCCGCAAGCTTAAGCGAAACATGCTTATTCTCACAATCCACAACAGCACGATGCTCAGCAAGCCAATCCATACCAAGGATCACATCAAAACCATAGAAGAGCAACTCCATAAGATCAACATGAAAGACATGCTCTTGAACAACCAAAGGGCACCTTCTATACAACTTCCGAGTCACAACAGTCTCACCAAAAGAACTAGTGACCCGAACACCAACATCCAAAGACTCAACAGGTAAACCAAGCAATTCAGCATGCTCACGAAGAATATATGAATGCGTAGATCCAGAATCAATCAAAGAAAGCAATGACAAGGACTGCAAAGTAAAGGTACCTGCAATCACATCTGCATCATTCCTGCCCTCTCTCTGAGCATACACCCTCGCTTGGCCTCCACCTTCAGGCTGAATAGCTACAACATGAGCTACCCCACGGCCACCTTCCTCTCTCCTCTGGAAATTACCACGGCCGCGCCCACGACCTCTATGCGGTGCAGCAACAACAGGAGCACGCACCTGCTCACCAGCCAACCTCGGACAATCTCGCCTGATGTGGTCCGCAGAGCCACAATTCCAGCACCCATTTCCACCAGCATTACCAGCTGTCACAACAGGAGCTTGTGCCACTCTCTCAGCACGAGGACAATCACGCTTCAAGTGACCACGGGAACCACAGATCCAACAAGCACTAGGATCAGCTCTAGCACCGCCACCCCTAGCAGGCACACCACCACCTCTCCTGGCTGAGGACTGATACTTCTGATCTCGTCCCCTCTTGTTCCGTCCACCACTGGAACTATACTCAGTAGCTCGCTTGCCAGCACCCTTAGCAGACAAACTCAGGTTCATCTCAACATCCTTTGCTCGGCCCACCAACACATCGAAATCAACATACTCGGTGGCCAACAAATACATCTTGACATCCGTCACAAGACCGTAACGAAACCTCTCGCACCTAGCCCTCTCATCAGGTATCAGCTCCGGTGCATACTGACTGAGCCGTACAAACTGTACCTCATACTCAGCTACGCTCATGCTCCCTTGGGTAAGAGACATGAATTCCCGCTTTTTCTCATCCAGATATCTCACTCCCAGATATCTTCTTTTAAACACATTCTGAAAGAATGTCCAGGTAACATCAGCTTCAGCCATTCCAGAAATGGTAGTCGTCCACCATGTATAAGCATCGTCCTACAGCAAGGACACAACACAGCCCAGCTTTTGCACATCCGTGCAACTCATCTGACCCAAGATACGCTTGGTACTTTCCAGCCAAGCCTCAGAACTCTCAGCTGATAAACCTCTAAACTCAGTCCCTCCAAGACTGCGCAGACGCTCCAAAGGCAATCTGACTCCAGCATCTCCCTGATGCCCAGCTCCCTGAGCTCCAGCTACTGCTGCTCGAAAAGCACCCGCAATAGCTTGTACCAACATCGTCATGTCAGGCATAGCTTGCCCCTGACCAACCTCTGGTCCAGCAGCTCCAGCACCAGCTGCAGCTTCAGCTCTCGCACCTCCATCACCACCACCAGGCGGAGGAGGGGGTAACACAGCACTATCAGCGTGCTCTTCATTCTCATTCTCATTGGGAGCCGTAGCTCGCACATTACCTCTTAACTCTCTACGTGGTGCCATACTTTTACCATGCAACAACAATACAAAATAAAACAAGTCAGGCCCAGCAAGGTAAGCAATCCAAGTATTCAAGCTCAATTTCATTCAAAATCAATTTCATTTCATTAGCTTTTGTTTGGCAATGGGTACCCTCAGCATGCAACATCACAACATACAACTCAATTGTATCAACATCTCAAGCCACTGAACATGCTTTCAAACCACAAGCATACAAAGCAAACATGCTTCAATCATGCATACAAACACTCCCAATTACTCGAGAACTCAGCTCTGATACCACCAAATGTAACCCCCTTAACCCGGCCTAGACGGTTGACCCGAATTAAGAAAGTCACACGGGGAAAACCAAAGTCAACCCGAAAGTCAACCTTGATTAACGACCCTTTTTTTTCTTTTTAAACTTGTCTAGATGCACATTAAGCCTAATGGTGATCACACAAACATCATACCAAAAGATCACAAACATCAGAGGTTAAACAGGGACTCAATTGAATAATTTACAACATTAGGGACCAAATTGTAAATTCTGATAAATTAAAGGACTTAATCCAAATTGAAGTTACCAACTTGAAATTAATCAGGTTTCATGCTTCTCTGTGAAATTTCAGCTCAAAAGGACATCCACAGCTCATACAATTGCACAAACTAGTTTCAGGACCAAAACGCAAACTTTTCAAAACATAAAACTGCCATTGTCAGCCCCCAACGGTCGACTGTTCCGAAACGGGAGACAGCCCGTTCCGAAACGCGGGGCCGTTCCGAAACAGGCTTAGCTTGTTTCGAAACGGGGGTCTGGGAGAGGCTTTTCCATTTCGGAACGGCCCCTCCCGTTTCGGACGCCTGGGCTCATTTAAGGCACCCGTTCCGAAACGGTAGGTGCTGTTCCGAAACACCCTGCCCAGATTGCTTCAAAACATCACTTTAAACATGCAATTACACATCCAAACATGCTCCGAACATCACCAAACTTTGCCAACATGCAATTCAACATAAAAACAACATAATAGCATCGACAATTCATCCCAACATCATCATAAGCAAAAAGCCCCAATTCTAAAGGCATGCTTCCTACACAAGCTAGACATTCAAACACCAAACTTGCAAAACAAGCATAAATGGTTCCAAACCAAAACCAGCAAACACACCAACTTATATCATACTTGGGGAGTCTCCAACACCTCCCAAAACATACACATTGGTCCCCCATTGCCAAAACATTCAAAAGCTAAATGCATTTATAAAACCTTCATACTTTGAGCTTCACTTGAACTTGATTGCTTGCCCTTTCTTGCTGCCCTCAAGGTACTCTAACGCTCTGCATTATTGAATTCAGAAAACAAAGAGAGCGTAAGCAAAAGCTTAGTGAGGGAAGCTCTTAAAAACCATTCAATAATGCAATTCAAAACATTTACAAAACATGCTTTAAATCAACCTTTTCACATGCTCAAAAGCATTCTTAACAAGCAATCTCATGCTTCAATATAAACATTAAAACAAGCATCTCATGCTTCTCAATATTCTTAACATGTCATATTGGCTTAAGTGAAACATTCCATTTATTAAAACAAGTTCAACAACTTTCCCAAGGACTTTTAAACACCTTGGCCCCAAGGACTTTTAAACACCTTGGCCTATGGACTTTTAAACACCATAGAAAGTATCTCATCAAGGACTTTTAAACACCTTGATCCCAAGGACTTTTAAACACCTTGGCCATGGACTTTTAAACACCATGAATGAATCACATCAAGGACTTTTAAACACCTTGATCCCAAGGACTTTTAAACACCTTGGCCTATGGACTTTTAAACACCATAGAGAAGGATCACCTAAGGACTTTTAACCACCTTAGTGTCCACAACATGAACCATCCAAGGACTTTTAACCACCTTGATGTTCATAAGTAACAAGGCTCACTCAAGGACTTTTAACCACCTTAGTGACCTTAACATTTTAAAAACATCACTTGCCAATATACATCATTTTCATCACTTACATCACTGTTTTTAAGCATAAAACCAAGCCATATTCATCATGCATTTAAAAGCATTATACCACAACATTTCAATGTACAAAAGCAAGGAACTCCTACCTAGAGTTACCTTCAACATATGGCTTACATCAACAGCAAAAACCATGCTAAAACATGCTTCCAAAACAGTATGTAAAACATGCAAATTATCATTTCGCATCACAACAAAATCATGGCCACCACTAGAGAGAAAATTCCGAAAACTTACACTCGAGCTTAGCCAAGTTGTTTAGACTTAAACTAAGCTCCCAAGACATTGGTTTCAAAGCCGAAAACCCAATTTCACTCACCGATTCCACTTTGCCACTTGCCGAAGCACGAATTCAAGCTTCCGGATCAACAACTCTTGGATCCAAAGATGCCTCCCCTGATCAAACACATTAAAGCAGAGGTTTAATGCATCATCAAGCATCAAAAGCTTCAATGAAAGCACTCAAACTCGCTGCTCTCATTCATACACCAATTTCGGCCACCAAACACCACCGAAATTGCATCCAAACCACTTCTAAACAAAGCCCAGCCATAAACCAGCAAAACCTCACATCCATCATCACCATACAACACCTAAAAACAACCTATAAACATCCTTTTACCTCCAGCAACAATAGATCCACAAGATCACCACAAAAACATTCAAGAATCTTAAGCTAAACTTAGGAAACACAACCTATCCGGGATTGCATTGATCAAAACTCATTTCCTTATCAATTTAGAGATCATTTAACATCAAAAACATCTCTTAAATCACAGATTACTCAGATCTAACGAAAATCATCAAAAATCATCAAAATCTTGCATAATAAGCCAAGATACAATTCCAAACTCAAAAGCCTTTAATTAAACATCAATCAAGAGTTGATAACTTGGGAATTTCAGTAAAGAACTGATAGTTTAGAGGAGAAGGACGTTCTTACCTCCAAACTTGTGATTCTCCACTTTTTGGAATGAAAATCCTTGAAGAAACAAGAAGCAATTGAAGAGGTTTTGAAGATACAATGATTTGCAATCAAATAAGAGTTGAATGGAGGAATTTAGGTGAGAAAATCAGAAACAAAACTCTGGAAATGGAGTGTTTGGGTTGAGAGAAAAAGAGAGAAAGAAAATGAGAAGTTAGTTGAGAAAATGCCAAATAAATTTTCCCTCCACTTCTAATATGTTTTAAAATCAGATTATAGACTTAAAATATCTTAGAAAAATCTGGAGAAATCATCTTTGGATTAATAGCTCCTTAAAGATTCAAAGTTTCAACTCTTTATAAAATAGCCACCAAACTTTCGAAAATTACATTTTGGTCACTAGCCAAAATGTCATACTTCCAAAACCCATTTTTCAAAATTGATTTCACAGTTCATCTAATTATATTAAAAGATGATTTTAGAACATTTTTCCATATTTTTAATGCAACCCGAACTAGGCTTTCCTAATTTTTCCTCTTAAGATTCGAACAGGACTTTGACCAAACCGGTCAACGCCCAAAACTTCTAAGCCCAAAACCGGGGCGTTACAGTGTCACAGGTAGGGGCTTAGCCAGAATGTCGTCAACCTGACTTTGAGAAAGAATGTAGTTGACTTCGAGCTGACGTTGTAGAACTTTCTCTCGGACAAAATGTAAAACTAACTTTACTTGCTTAGTTTTCGCATGCAGAATAGGGTTAGCGGCCATGGCGACATTACTGGTGTTGTCGCACCATACTTGAGCAATATCTGAAAGAGCAACCCCCATGCCTGACAAAATGGTCTGAACCAAAAAAAGCTCACAAGTTGCATCTGCGGGACTACGATACTTAGCCTCAGTCGTAGATCGAGACACATAACGCTATTTTTTTGAACCCTCAACACAATATATGCAAGCCAAGACAAACACAGTGACCAAAAATAGAACGTCGATCATCGACATTTCTACCCCAATCAGAGTCAAAAAAGACTTGAAATAAATGTGGCTGAGTTAGAGGGGAAAATCGCATACCATAGTCAATGGTGCCCTTGAGATATCGTAATACACAACAGCCCCCCCAGTGAACATCTGTTGGACGCTTCATATATTGTGACACTTTATTCATAGCAAATGACACATCAGAACGAGTGTGACAAATATAGAGGAGCACACCTACAGTGCTTCGATATAACAGATGATCTACAAATAGTTCACCTTCATCCTTGCTCAACTTGGGTAACATTACCATAGGCGTGTCTACTGGATTTGTGCTGAACATATTTGTCTTGGCAAGCAGCTCTTCGATAAACTTTCTTTGACTAAAAAAGAGACCATCCCCACAGTGAATAGCTTCAACTCCCAAAAAGTATTGTATACGGCCAAGATCCTTTAGGGAGAATTTATCATCAGGCTCCTGAATAATTTGTCTAATGTACTCTTCACACGCTCCCGTAATCAGAATGTCATCAACATACACAGTTATATAGGTAATAGTAAATATGTCAAGTTTAATGAACAAAGAGTTGTCAGCACTAGAATATCGAAACCCAATACTGCATAGAAAATCCCTAAGTTTGTTGAACCAATTCCTAGGGGCTTGCCTAAGACAATATAGGACTTTTTTTAAGTTTGTAGACCAAGACCACACAATCAACATCACTTTGAATAAAACCATCAGGCTAAGTCATATAGACATCTTCCAAAAGCTCGCCTTTTAAGAAGGCATTGTTGACACCAACTTGATGCACCAGCTAACAATTAGTAACAACCAAGGAAAGAAAGTTATTAACAGTGAAGAACTTAATTACAGGGTTGAAGGTCTCACCAAATTCATATCCGGGAAATTGCGAGTAGCCCTTCACAACCAACCTAGCCTTGTATTGACTGACAATACCATCTGAATTAAGCTTAATTTTAAAGAGCCACTTTGAAACCAAAAGGCTTCCTATAAGGTGGTAATGGAACTAACTCCCACGTCTCATTATTGATCAAAGCTTTGTAGTCAGAGTAGACAACTTCACGCCAATTGTGATGAGCAAGAGCTTGATGGACAATGTCAGGTGTAAAATGAAGTTCTATGTTGTAGAGCTTCGGTTTATAAATCCCAGCTTTGTTACGTGTAACTATATGATGAGAATTAGAATTTTTCTCGGGGGCATTAGTTTTACTTGCAGCAACACAAGAGTAGAGATTTTCACCAACAAGTTCCATATCACCACCAACTGATTCCATGCCTTCTACATTTCCATCAACAGGTTCCATGTTGGCCACATTCTCACCAACAGGGTCCATATCACCACCAGTTGGTTCCACGCCTTCTATATTTCCATCAACAGGTTTCATGATGTCCACATTCGCACCAATAGATATCACCACCAACTGGTTTCATGCCTTCTATATTTCCATCAACAAGTTCCATGTTGTCCACATTATCATCAGCATGATCCATGCTTTCGACAAGTTCACCAGCAGATTCCATTCCTACATGAGTTGTAGACAAGGAACTTCTACCATACTGTGATGAGAAACTACAGATTCAATAGCACCTTCAACCTCATTTCCTTCAACATACTGCACTGGTTGATGCTGAACAGCTTTAGGTGTCTGCACAATAACATGATCTATAGCTGATGCAGGTGTCTGAAATTGTGCAGAAACATCAGAAGACTAATATTGATAAGCAGAGTCCTCCATGTCAACATATACAGTAACAGTATACTAAGCTATATGATGTGAATGCATAAGATGTGGCTGACTATTTGAAAAAGGCAAGTCAAGAGGAGCTGAAGGTTGATAGGCAGAGGATGAGTTCATGTGTTTGTCTGTACTAAGATCAAAAGGAAACACTTGTTCATTAAATCTAACATGCCTTGTAACATAAATTCGTCCATTAGTATTCATGCATTGATACCCATGGTGTTTAGAAGAATACCCCAACAAAACACAAGCCTTAGAATGATAGTCAAACTTATGTCTATTGTAATCTCTTAAACATGGAAAATATTGAGAGCCAAACACTCTACGAAACTGATAATCAGGTTTCTTTACCATACAACCTCTCATGTGGAGAAAAACCACCTAAACTAACAGAGGGAAATCTATTGATAAGATAAACAACATTTAATGCAGCAAAAGACCAGTACTGAAATGGAACAGAGGTATTGGCTAGCAGGGTAAGTGTAGTATCTATATTGTGTTTGTGTTTTCTTTCAAGATCGCCATTTGTGCAGAAGTATGAGGGCAAGTAACCCTATGTTGTATCCCCAACTTAGCTAAATCATTAGCTAAAGCAACAAATTCACCCCCACCATATGCTTGTAGAGCAATAATATAGGCAGAAAATTGATTCTGAACAATAGAAGAAAACATTTGAAAAGCAATACGAACTTCAGATTTATTCTTCAACAAGAAAAACCAACAATTTCGTGTGTACATATCAATAAAGGACACATAATATTGCTATCATAAGGACTTAATGGGTGAGGGACCTCATACATCATCCTTAAAAAGTTCAAATGGCTTTGTGTAAACTGTAAATGACAAAAAAAAGTATGTGACCCTTTCCTAGTTGACATGCAGTACAGAGCACACTCTTATCGATAGAGAAATTTTTATGTAAAATAGTGCTAACTATGTGTTGGGCTGGATGACCCAACCGTTGATGCCACAACCAGTAAACAGATTGAGCAGAGTTATTATTTATTGGAATAGACTGAGTAGAAACAGAGTTGCAGAAGAAAACATGGTTGTTCAAGTAACGAGTAAAGGAGAAACTATACAAGCCATCTTCTAGAGTGCCTTGCAGAAGCACTTCTCCAGTCATCTAATCCTTGACATAGCATCTGTCAGTATGGAACTCAAGTTAAACATTATTATCACATGTAAAGAGAGACACAAATAGTAAATTTCTTGTAATTTTGGGAACGCATAACAAATATTCAAGAGGTAAGGACCTAGAAGGAGTGGGTATAGTACACTGACCAACACGAGAAATATTAAGAGTGGAGTCGTCTCCCAAGAAAACCTTACCATTGCCTGAATAAGCTTTTCTATTGTGAGTCAGATTCACACTCCTCGTGACATGGTGAGTTGCCCCTGAGTTTAGGAACCACTTTTCATCAAAAGTGAGAACACAATTAGCTATCAGAGAATTGACCTGCACCGTATCACCATTATCCTCAATTTTATCCTCACTGGAACCAGAAGCAACTCCCACAAAAGGATTGTAGCACACATCATCAATGTTATCAGCATAGTGACACAAGTTTGCTTGAGTATCATCAGACTCCTTAGATTGCTGAGATGTCACACCTTTAAAACTTTGATCAAATCTATGCCATCAACGATCCACAAGATAACCCATATTTCCACGTAGCTGGCACTGTGGCCTAGGACGACCACCTCTGAACCGCCCTCTAGACTGAAAGTTACGAGAATGTTTGGAATTATAGTGAGATCTTGAAACATCCATGCCAGCACCATATGATTCACAAGTTTTCTCCCCATCAAACTGAGTCAGATTGATCCCAATAGGAGCACAAACATAATCGATTAGCCTCATCTCAGCATCTATCAAACCAAAAGTAACAGACTCTAAGGTATATGGCTCACGACTCATAGTTATGGCTGCAAAAAACGGCTCAAACTCAGAAGAAAGGCCATTAAGAACAGTTGCAATTTGCTCAACTTCAGCAATAGGGCTTCTACTTGTAGCCAACAAATCACAAATCTCCTTGATTTGTGTTCTATACTCATGAATCGATAGGGAGCCTTTTTTTAAAGCTCGTAATCTACAATGTAAATTCATAATTTTCGTAGTAGAAAATTTGGAGTAGAGATTAAGAACATCAGACCAAATAGCAGATAACGTCTCAGCTCTTACCAGTTGAGGTAACACATTAGGGCTTATGGTTAAAAGAAGCCAGGACGCTAGGGCATTATCCTCTTTCTTGTAACGTTGAAAATCGGGATTGAGAATCAATTTCCCAAACGAATCGTTAACAACTTTAGGCGAAATCGGAGTTTCAGAATCCAAATAGTGCTCCAATTCGTGACCACGAATCATCAATATAACTTGTTGTTTTCATAGCAAAAAATTAGTATCATCGAGTTTGATACTTACTTGCTTATTCGCAAATGCTGGGCTATTCGAATTAGTACCAATTTACAACGTTTCAATCTCGTCTGACGGACTAACAACACCACCAGTTGCAAGCGCCATCAAGAAAGGATCAACAAGCAACAAAAGAGAACACGAACGGCGAGGAAAAAAAGGAAAACAACAATTCAGATCTCTCTTTCAACAAGATCAGCAACACAGCAGGCAGCTCTGTCTTCTTTCCTTAGCTCTGATACCATATTGAGGTAACTTCGCTGATCGAAAAATGAACAAAAAAATGAAGCGACGAGAGGTTAAGCTTCTCTGTAAAGAGAGAGAGAGAGAGAGACAGATGAGAAAAAACAAAAGAAAGGAAGAGAATGATAATTTCCAGTGTAGGCCAAAAGATAATTTGGGCCAGTTCCCTTATGGGTTTATATAGCCCAGCTGATTAAACCAACAACTAGAGTGTTGATCAGTTATAAAAGTCAGTTAGGGAATTCAATTAGTTATAACAACCGGGCTGAAGGCCCCATATCTCTTCATATCACACAACACGTCTCGTGTGAGAACGTTTTTATGGCTCGGGTATAGGGATAAGATTCTTACCAATAAGAAGAGAGTGCATCGACATCTGTCTGATGATGCTAGCTGCTCATTCTGTGGAGCGTCGATGGAAGATACGTTGCATGTTATTTGTGACTGCCCGACATCCTTAACAGTCTGGTCCACACTAATTAAGCCTGATCATTTGGAGAAATTTTATTCGCTTAATCATCAAGACTGGATTATAGAGAATTTGAAGGATGGCCGCCAGTTTCTGTTGAGCTCCTTGCATTGAGAGTTAATGTTTTCTTGTTTGGCTACGTTATATGAACCCTATGGCTGCACCAGAATTCCATAATTTTTAATCTGTAGCAGGGAGCTTGCGAACAAGTCCTTGTGCGCTGCAGAAGGTTAGTTGATGAGGTAGTGGACTCTTAATCGAGAACCAATGGGGTCGGGGCATGTAACCGTACCTTTGGCCGCTCTCGGTTTAGGCCAAGTCAATGGTCTCCTCCCCCTGAGGGTTGGGTTAAGTTTAA
This sequence comes from Hibiscus trionum, assembly GCA_030270665.1. Taxonomy (NCBI): domain Eukaryota; kingdom Viridiplantae; phylum Streptophyta; class Magnoliopsida; order Malvales; family Malvaceae; genus Hibiscus; species Hibiscus trionum. Next base: position 17,790,567 of record BSYR01000010.1, read on the forward strand.
TGTAGATAGATCCTTTCGTGCTATTCTTGGGGCACAACATGTGGAGGTGTTTTTTCAACCATGATGGTGAATGGATTGTGGGTTTTACGAAAAGTATTGGTTTATGCTCTAGTGTTGAGGTCGAACTTTATGGTATCTACGAGAGCCTCCGCCATGCTTGGGATCTGAGTATAAGCCATCTCTCGGTCGAAAACTAATTGTAGTAACGTTGTGGATATTCTACATGATCAGACCTCTCCTCATTCTCGTCCCTCTCTTGTCAAGCATATATGGGATTTAATTGATAAGCAATGAGAATTTTGAATCTCGACAACCTCACGTGAAGGTAATAAGGTGACGAATCTCTCACCCATCTTGCTTGAAAGCTCTCGTTTGGATTCCATGAGTTTCTTGAGCCCCTTAGTTCTGTTTAAGTCTTCTTCAATTGGATTTTTCGGGTTAATCTATCGGTTTCTTATGGCGTTTTCTATTTTGCTTTATTTTGAACTTTTGTCAAGCTTGTCTTGATCGTTTATTTGTAAATATTGTCATGAGTACTCTTTTTCCTCCATCTAAATTTAGGAAGATTTTTTAACGATGTTCATGGTAATATCCCCTTATTAATAAAAAAAGAAACTATTTACTTGTGAATTTCTAATGCTTCATATATATTATATTTATTATTGGTTTTTAAATTATATTATTTATATAGTGTAATCTATAAACATAAAACAAGTCTAAAAATACTCTTATTCAATATAATATTGGATCAAAAGAATCCTCTATCAAAAGTTAAATGAGAAATTAAAATAAATGAAATTATTTGATGTACATATTACGTAAGATTTATATTTCATAATTATACTTATTTCAATTGGCAATTAAAATTCCTCATTAATTAGGGATAACTTTTATATTAGGTAATTGATTTCATCATTCGACATCTCCTTTTCTTGTAACCAATAACATTTTTTAGCAAAAAAAAAACAATTAATTTTGTCTTTAATCATAATAAACGCTAAATACAAAAGAAATAAAAAGAAAAAACTTTCTTCTCTATTCTCAATTCCCTTCCCTTCTTCTTAACCAATTCTATCTCTTTCTGATTCACTGGTTTTCTTTTTCATTTCTTGAAAAATCAGTATAATATGCGAGAGATTTCTGATTCTTCAGTTTAAATTTTGAATCTACTTTTAATTATTAGTCTATCTATACATCTCTCTGTGTAGAAAGGGGGAAATGTCAAAGAAGACGGTAATAATTATAATTAAGAGTAAAAAGATGTGAAAGTTGGCATGGCTTAACTAGGGTTTTTATTGTTCTTGCCGAGGTCGAGCCAACCAAAGTGAGCTCAGCGCTCTTAGGCGATGGAAATACTCGGCCATCGCCAGCAAACATCTTGCAGCCTGATGGATGGTCAAGATTTGATGCAGCTGGAGTATGACTTGATGTCTCAGGTTATCCACCTGTAAGTTATTTTCGAAAAGAATTTCAAATTAATTATCAACTTTATATCTTAAATAAAAGGAAAAAGGAAATTAAGCGTTCTATATACCAATGGAAAAAGGTTTAAATAATAGTAACATGTTAAATATATAAATCTGAAAACTCCGGGCTCAGTCAATAACTTAGAATGTAACATTATGATTAACATGTACAAACTTGACTTTGAGGATAGATTTAAGATGAATCTGCTTACTTAAACATTAATTGGCCATCCACTCATGACTTTGTGGCACCGAGGGTGTTTTTGATTGTCAAATGGGAAAGGAATAGAGAAGTTGAAAAATGAATTTAGGGCATCATTCATTTCATTTTCATTGTTCAAATTCACATCTTTACTTACCTTGTCTAGAAGGTTTTGACTGATCAATGAAACATAATTCCTATTTGAAACATTCACTTAAAACATAATTCCGAGGTGATCCTATTTGAAACATTCCTTTAAAAATGAATAATGAATAATGATGATAGCTTACTTATAGAAACATGTAGTCCTATAGGCGACTGTTGGCTTATGACTTGCTCTGATTTGATCCTTCAAAATTTAAGGTTTTCGGACCAATAATTTCAAAAGGCTTAGGACCCACCTATCCTAAACCGTCAAGTTGTTGAACTAGAAATACCCTAATCCCCACAGTTACCAAGTTAATTAAATGCTCTATAGGACCCATATCAAAGATCATTTGTTGATCAAATAAAGCTCAATCGTTTTCATAAACCATAAAAGAATATACAACACTTCTAAAGACTAAAAAATAAATACATTTGAACACCAAACTCCACGTGAATACAATGTTTCCTTCTCTCTCTTTTTTTAAAGAGTTGGGATTTAAATCTTTGAACCTAAAGACCGGTGTTAATTAAGAGATCAACATATGGATAAATGATGGAAAGAAACAAAGAATGGTCAAAAAGAAAGTTATGTCTTTTAAGTCAAGCGGTTACGACTATGACATCAACATCTGTTTAGATGGAGTAATGTGCGTGCGTACCTGTCTAACAAAACCTTCAAGGGTGGAAAGCTTGTTGATGGCCATAGCCATTTGGCCCATGTAGTTGGTCATATTAGGAGGGCAGCTCAGTGAATCAGATGTTAGGATATCAGAAAGAGATTGGTTCAGTGCGTCCAAGCCTTGTGTTAGAGCTTCTTCAGATTCCTGTGTCGACTGTTGCAAGGCACATATCCCCATTACCTGCTGCTCCGTCAGTGGCTCAATCTGATTCAATACAACCTGAAAATCAAAATCAAAATAACAAAATGAAAAGGGAAACTGCAGTTTCAAATACTATCAAAACAAGAAAGATTTTTGAAGTTGGAGTGTTATTAAGTTACCTTAATGAGCTCAGATGGGCGAAACCCACCCATCCACATGAAACATCGTTCAGCTGGAGTCTTCCACATGCCCGAAACAAGGTGAAAGACATCGGTTTTAGCCACCATGCCTTTCAGGTTCATCACTTGCTCCAAGTGTGCTAAACAGTTGTCGACGAAGATCCGAAGCTCATTCTCCGGTAGATGCTCATGAACCGCTGCTCTAAGCTCGCACGTTAGTCGATGATGCTCTTCTACCCATCTTGTATACTCCATGTCAAACATGGCAGCATCTGAAGCGTAATATTCCAGTTAGATGTATATATACTCTTCCACATGCCAAAAAGAGATCCATCATTTATATTTATACTAGTAAATAAACCTGGGCTTATGTTGTTAATACCAACAGGAAGGCCTTGGTCTCCTCCCAGAATATTACCACCGCCAAAGAACACGCCCTAAACGGTAAAACAAAATCATCAAAATATTCTCAAATATATAGACAGAAACAATATAAAAAAAAAGTATACAGGAGATGTCCGATGCCTCACTTGAGTTCTGGCTCTTTGAAGTTCTTGTTCCAGTTGCGTAAGCCTAATCCTACTTGACTCTAACTGCTGAACATAAGCCTGTCATTGAATTAACAGTAAAAATAAATTAACCCCAGAAATCATGCTTAGTTATTTTTTTTCTTTAAATGAGAGGATTTTTTTATGGGATGACCTTTTTTCTTAGCCTGCTTTTCCTTGCTGCTTCTCTATTTTGAGCAAGTCTTCTCAATGTCTGCTCGGAAATTATACAAATAAATCAACACTTTGTTTTCCCTTTTTAAGAGTGCATGGTGTGTAAAAAGAGAGTCAAAGAATTCACCTTAGGGTCTGGTGTTTTGGGTCCTTCTTGCTCTGAACTTGATGTTGGCCCTTTAAGATTCCCCTCGCGCTGCCAAATTAAAACATGGATTTGTTGGTAAACCAAAATAAAAAACGTGGGAATCTCAGTCTTGAATGCAACAGCCAACAGGTTTCCGTTTCCTGATTTACATACTAATTTCCTTTTTTATATCCAGATTCCAGAGCTAGGCTGTCATACCTTGAGGGATTTAGCTGCTTGATCTGGACCGTCATTTCTGTTGTTGGCCAACTCCATCGACGACTCTGATGGTCTCTTTGAACCACTACTAGTTGCTGGAGAAACTAATCCTGTATTGGTCTATCAAATACAAAATATTAGGGGGAAAAAGAAAATAATTATTTAAAAATACTTGCAACATCTACCAACATAAAACTCTAAATAATGGAGTAATACTAATATGGTTCACCATTGTTGATGATGGCGGCTCAACGTGCATAGGCTGAGAAGGGAAAATGTTGAGAGTGGGAGGCCTCATTCCAGAGTTATCTGCGTATATAAATCCTCACAGCCATTAGCTCAACAAGAAAACTTCGAGTCAATGGAAAAGAGAGAAGAAAGAAAAGGTGTGAAAGTGAAACTGATTCAAGCTCAGCACTCAGCAGACCCTAAGCGGCAACAAAAGTATGAAAATATGAAAGAAAACATTGGGATCGTTGTGCGATACTTGTAGCTTTTTTCCATAAGAAAACAGCAAAAAATAAAGGAAGAAAAAAAAAACTCATATCCCTATACATACACTTTTCAGCACGTGTAAAGAAATTCCGCAAGGAATCCATTATCATAGAGTTCTTTGTTACTGGTGTCCAATTTAGACACTCGTAACGTAACATGTTGACAAATAATAAAAATTGTTGAAAATAAAACAAATTGTTTTCCATTGAAAATCTCAGTTCTTTTTCTGAGAGGATCTGGTCAAAGAAAGTACTGGCAGAGATGAACATGCTTTTCCTGTGACCAAAACAGGGCTGTTCCGAAAGAATCTTGTTAACAGAAAAGTGAAAATAAAGAGGAAGAGGAAGAAAAACTCGTATATTCTTTGAACTAATCAGAGGAGAAGAAGAAGAAGATTGACTCACTTCTTTGGTCTGGAACAGTGGAAGGGTCTTGTCCATCAAGATAGAGAAAAAAGGATTGATCTAATTCACCCAAATCATAAGATCCACTGTCTTTGCGTCTGCTTACACCAAAAAAGAAAAACAGGGATATGAAACTTTTAAACGTTTCCATGGAACAGAAAATAAATAAAAAAAGAGAAGAAAATGGGAAAAAGGGGGTTGGGTTGGTTCTGAGTCTGGGTTTGTATAGTCTTGCACTGCAAAAGAAATTACATGAAGTTTCCAGGGATGGAAGATGACGACGAGGGTTGCATCACTGCATAAGGAATCTGATTTAGATGATGTTGATTCTGCTCCTGTATTTGATGCTGATGTTGCTGCTGCTGCTGATTTAGATGATGTTGATTCTGCTCCTGTATTTGATGCTGATTTTGATGATGTTGATTATTTTGTTGGATAGAACGCTTCATGTAATTGTCTCCACTGGTAGCCATGAGAACAACAGCAACCCAAAACCAAAGCTAAGCTAAACTTGTACTTGAAGAAGAGCTCTTGAATTCACCATTAATGGCAAAACCAGATTCCTCGGCAAATCATGTGTTGCAGCTCCACCACCATCTAAGCAGCCATGGAAAAAATAAAGAAAGAAAGAAGCAAGAGTAGAGTCGGTTATAATCTGAAAGGAAATAAGAAAATTTCTTTATTGTAGCATGAAACACTCGGAGAGAAACAAACACAAGAAGCGGAATTGAATGAACAGAAACAAAAGACAAAACCCTTTTATATCTCTCCATAAATTAGTACGACTTTTTTTTTAAAAATAAAATAAAATTTTCAGATAAAGTGGTCCTTTTGCAAAATTCTAATACAAATAAGAAATATTTTATAATTTTATTTGTTTTTATAGAAACCAGCATTTGAGGGAAACCGCTTATTTTGCAATGTCTATAATGACCTTACGAGAGATCATATATTAATTGTTGACATTTTCATGCAAACTTACACGTAGGTGTTGTGGTGGCGGCTTTCCTCCCCTCCCCTTCCAACCACAACACTGTTCCCTTTTATCCTGGACAAATATGCTCTTCCTTCTCTTGTACTTATTTCTATGTCCAATAGTAAAAAAATTAAATTCAAGTCTTAATTTTAAATTTTAAACTTCAAATAATGAATCTTAAACCTAAAAAATACATCCCGCCTCTAATTTTTTAAATCTTAAACCTAAACCATAACCTTAAACTCTAATTATAAACCTAATTTTTAGTGTAGGGCATAAAAATGGCTCGAAAAAATGATTTCTATTCTTTTTAGCTCTCCTTTGTTTCATTACATATTTTTGGGTGAAAAGGGTATGATTTCATTAAGAAAAAAGTTATACATGAAGTTATTATCACGTGCCTCATTAAAAATCTCCCTAATCTTAGATAGAGGAAAATAGTACATGCGATAATAAAAAAGAAAGCTTATGAGAAATCCTCAAAACCAAACAAGAGTCGAATTACCAATTGCATAGACAAATCCATATGTAATAAACTATGTAAACTACTAGGTGTCGATACCAATTGGACCACATCCAACGTAACAGGTGAAGCGAGTTTAGCCACGACATTCACAACTTGATTTCCATTCCGAGGCATATGTTGCAAACAAACAATCCATGGACATTGTCACAATTCATTCAAATGCATTAGCAACGAGTTGCCTCCAAGGAGATCTGAGGCCAGTCTACAATAACCTCAATGCTTCCAGACTATCTAGCTCGAGGATGATGTTCCGATGACCCAACTCCCACATACTAATCAATCCAATGTAAGCACCTCATAGCTCTACCTCGACAACCGAACAAGCACCAATAAATTTAGTAAATCCAAAAAACCAATGGTCGTGACTATCTTGCATCACACCCCTATAAGAGGCAAGACCATCAATACCATTCCTTTCCCCATCCATATTCAATTTCATCCATTCCTCCTCAGGGGGAGACCACCGCACCGACCCACTGACCATATTTGGAGTAACAGGAGCATTACGAGTGTGAGCCAAGATAGCACGCCAGGATTAATCTAGCAGTAAACGACTCCTAACAAGTACCGAACCATACTCATTCGGGCTATTATTTAAAGCAATCAAATTCCGCTGAAGCCAAAGATTCCATATCACGACACCAAAAAAGATATCCCAATCGAGTTTATCAATGGGAAAATGCAAGCAAACAGTGAGGTTAACCCCAATCTAGTCTTACAACTCCAAAGCCAAGAAATCATGCAGCTTATGATACTTATTTAATACATGCCAGACATTAATAGCCGAGGGAATGTGCACTAAACATGGTTAATATCTTCCGATCCACCGTGGCAAACCAGACAACGACAATCCATGGAGAAGTACCGATGCATACGTTCTTCATTAGTCATCAACATATTGTTACAAATAAGCCACAAAAACACTTCAATTTTTTGTAGGCCACAAAATTTTTGGACGATCTTCCGTACAAAACTCGTCGGCCCTATGGTTGATCCCGATCAAATAGCATATACAAATTTAACTAAGAAGAAGCTGTCTGTCATCCCCTTTCACCTGATCTTGTCGCACGCAAAAGAATGAACTGCCCCCTTCACAGTCGCGATATGAAGTAGCATATGCTGCGAAACCATGTGTTGGAAACATTCCCATTTCCAGTCCCCATTAGAGGTAGCCATGTTTGCTACGGATAAAACATCCAAAGACGCCACATTCCAGGCGCAACGTAGTGAATCAACAGACCAAGTTTTGTAATCCATGAGTCCCTCTTGAAATCAACATCCCGACCATGCTTGATACTCCAATTAATGTTATTCCTCACATCATTCCACACAATTCAAAGACCTTTCCAAAGGTGGTAACAATTTTAATATTGAAGAACTACTGAGACACCCTCAGGACATCTATATTTAATATGAAGGAAACGCACCCAAAGATCGTCCTTCTGAGTCAACAATTAGAATGCTAATTTCATGAGAAAAGCTTCATTTTGGATATCATATTTCCTGAAACCCAAGCTCCCATGCAATAATGGTCTACACACATCCTCCCATTTAACAAGGTGAGCACCACCTTTCTTAGTCGTTATGCCCTACAAAAATCACCGAATAATACATTCTAACTCAACACAAGTTTTCTTTGGGATTAAATTCGTCTGCATGGTATAAGAAGGGATGCCATAAGCACCGATTTAGCAAGCATAATTCGGCTAGAAAGGGACAACGTCTTAGCTTTCCATCCACTAAGCTTATTATGAACCATCCGAATGAGATAATTATAAGTTGCAGTAGTAACACAATTATGGAGCAGAGGAACCTTGAGGTATTTCCCAAGATCACTAACTTTCGTGAATCCAAAGCCCGAGCGAATATCGGAACGAACCATGTCAAAGACATTCTTGGAGAAAAATATATTTGTCTTGGCAAGACTCACTCTATGACTAGAGGCACCACAAAAGACCTCCAAAACCGAGTGAATCGCATCCTTTTACACCATAGAAACTTCGGCGAAGATAACCATATCGTCCACGAATAATAAGTGTGAAATAGCAGGACCTCTAGCAAATTTTCAGAACAGAATCCAACTCTCATGATTGATCTCCCGCTAAATAGATTGAGCTAATCACTCCATATAAAGAACAAATAAGTAAGGGGGAAGCGGATCACCTTGCCGAATGTAACGCCCTGATTTTGGGCCTAGATGTTTTAGAGTTTGAATCAGGCCGCCCGAGAACGGTTCGAATCTTTAAAGGAGATTTAGGGAACACCTAGTTCGAGATGCTTTAAAAATATGGAAAAATATCTAAAAAAATCCTCATTTATTATATGAATAATTATGGTGAAAACAATTTTACAAAATATGGTTTGGAAATATTACATTTCGGTGTAGTGACCAAATCACAGTTTTTGCAAAAGTTGACTAGTGACTATTTTGTAAAGGATTGAAACTTTGAATCTTTAAGGAGCTAATTTTACCGAAATGTTTTTATCAGATTTCTCTTTATTTTGGGTGTTTTAATAATGATTTAATAAAGGGAATTAAAAGAGAAAATTCTATTTTGACTTTCACAACTACTTTACGATCTTTTTCCCTCTTTTCATTTTCTCTCAACTTCCACTCAGCCAAACACATTTCCTTCATCAATTAACATCTGAATTTCATCCCTTTTGAAGAGATTTCAATCTCCTATGGATTCCTAATCTTTTCCTCATCAAATCCTCTTATTTTCACTTTGAATTTTCAAGAAAACTTGCCCAAATTAAGGAGAAATCAACCATTAGAGATAAGCTTCGTCCTTCTCCTCTAATGATCAGTTCTTTACTGAAATTCCCAAGTTATCAATCCTTTGTTAATGATTTTGAGTTGCTTTAACGTTAGAAACATGAAATTGTGTTAAAACTCAAGATTCTTGGAGAGATCTTGATAATTTTCGTAACTATTGGTTAGGCTCTGTTTTGAGGTTGATTTCTAATGTATTTTGGAAGGTAATTGACGTTATAAATGAGGTTTTATCAAACAAATCCAAAATGGGTTTGGATTCCTAAGTTTTGCATGCTAGATTGGTGGTTTTTTTGGTGGTTTTGGTGTTCTAATCATGTTGTTGGTATGTTATGGTATGATTTGGGACATGTTTGATTGTATAAAAATGTGAAAAACCAGAAAATTATATAGTTGCAGGGTAGGGTGTATCGAAACACCCTTAACTATTTCGAAACAGGGGCTCGAAATGGCCATGGTGTTTCGGAACGGGAAAAGGTGTTTTAGAACATTTTAGCTACTGGTGAGCCATGTTCCGATACGAGTTTCGGAACGAGCCCGAGTACCAAAACGACCAGCCTGGTTTCGATACGGGCGTTTCGATACGAAGATCAGCGTTCCGAAACGGTTGATCGTTGGTCTGTGTTTTTGAATTGTTTCAACTTCTCTTTTCTTACATTTTAGTCTTGGATGTTGTGGATGAAATTGTTTGAGCTTGGAATGTCCTTTTAAGCTAATATTTGACAGAGATGCATGTAAAATGACTAATTACATATCGGTAAGCTAAAAATCTGCAAAGTACTTATATTTTCTATAATTTATATTTTGGTCCCTAAAAGTGTAATTCTTACAATTGAGTCCCTAATTGATTTTCGATCGATGTGCCTTTCTCTACTGTGATTCTTGAGAAATCGCATAGGCTTAATGTGCATCTAGAAAAGATAAAAAGGAAAAAAATGGTCGTTAATCAAGGTTGACTTTCAGGTTGACTTTGGTTTTCCCCGTGTAATCTTCGTAGTTCGGGTCAAGCGTCTATGCCAGGCTAAGGGGGTTACATTTGTTGGAATCAGAGCCAGGTTAATGAATACTTGGGGCTTGGTAAGTGGTTAATGTATGTGATTATGAATAATTGTGACTTTTCGGTGAAAGTATGATGTATGATTATTGATGTTTGGTTTTGTTGAGATGAGTTTATGATGCTGTGTTAAGTTTGAAGTACAGTTGGGGATCCCATTGCCATATCATTACTATTGGAAAGGATTGTTTTCAAAAATGAGCTTGAGTACTTGGATTACTTGCCTTATATGTCTAATTGAGCTTATTGTGTTTTGCCAGTTGCATTGTTTTCTTATGGGGGCCACGTAGAGAGCTTAGAATTAATACCCGTGCTACGGTTGAGAATGAGAATATTGAGAATGCCGAGGATCTACCTCCTCCTCCCCCTGGTGGACCACCCGGTGGTGGTGGAGCTGAGGTTGGTGCTGCTGGAGCTGGTGCTGGGGTTGCTGGACTCGAGGGAGTTTAGGGGCAAGCTGCTCCTGATATGTCTGTGTTGATACAAGCTATTGCTAGAGCTTTTCAGGCAGCAGTAGCTGGAGCTCATAGAGCTGCACCACAGGATGGTGCTAACGTGAGGTTGCCGTTGGAGTGACTACGCAGTATGGGAGGGACTGAGTTTAGAGGGTTGACCCTGGAAGGTTCTGAGTCTTGGCTAGAGAGTACCAAGAGGATTCTCGGACAGCTGAACTGTAATAATGTTCAGAAGTTGGGATGCATTGTGTCCCTGTTGCATGGTGATGCATATACATGTCCGACAACCACAATTGCGGGGATTGATGATGATAAGGTGACTTGGACATTCTTCTTGAATGCATTCAAGCGAAAGTACTTGGGAGTTCGTTACCTTGATGAGAAAAGAGGGAATTCATGTCCCTTGTGCAAGGGAGTATGACTGTGGCGGAATATGAGATGCAATTTGTATGCCTTAGACAATATGCACCTGAGCTAATTCCTAGCGAGCGTGAAAGATGTGAACGATTCCGTTATGGGCTAGTGGCTGATGTGAAAACCTATATGCTTGCAGCAGACTATACTGATTTTGATGTCTTGGTCACCAGAGCCAAGGACATTGAGCTGAATCTTGGTCTGGCAAGTCGAGCGGAAGGATCTAGCTCATGGAAGCGAGTCGTAGAGTGTGATCTTGGTAGAGATCGCTATAAGAGGTATAAGGATAGAAGGCCACATGTCGATGCTAGACGTGGGGGTGGTAACCTTGGGAGAGGTCAGCAAGGACCAAATGCTTTCATGCGGACTCTTGAGTGCAATCGGGGTGGTAGGAGGCACACTGGTGAGTGTTGGGGCAATCTTGGTACGTGTTGGAACTATGGTAATCGAGGGCACATGAAGAAAGATTGTCCTCAGCCATTGAGAGAAGGTCAGGCTCCGGTGAGAGTAGCTGAGCCACAGAGAGGTCGTGGGCGCGGTCGTGGTAACTTCCAGCGCAGGGATGAAGGTGGAAGGAATGTAGCACATGTGGTGGCTGTTCAGCCTGAAGGTGGTGGCCAGGCTCGAGTGTATACCCATCGAGAGGGGATGAATGACACGGACGTGATCGCAGGTACCTTTACTTTGCAATCCTTGTCATTACTTTCTTTGATTGATTTTGGATCTACACACTCGTACATATTGCATGAACATGCTCAAATGCTTGGTTTTCCTGTTGAGTCTTTGGATGTGGGTATGCGTGTGACTAGTTCCTTTGGTGAGACGGTTGTAACAAGAAGATTGTACAGGAGATGCCCCTTAAAGGTGCAAGATCATGTGTTTCTTGTTGATCTTATGGAATTACCATTATATGGTTTTGACGTAATTCTCGGCATGGATTGGCTTGTTGAGCCCAGAGCCGCTGTGGATTTTGAAAGCAAGCGAGTTTCACTGAAACTTGCAGATGATTATGAGGTTGTGGTGGTGGGAGAAAATGTGAAGTTTCTATCTAATGTGGTGTCGACGCTTGAAGCAAGCCGGATGTTGCGTCAAGGATGTGAGGCTTATCTAGCCTATGTTATGAATCCTAGTACAAAGGAGGTTCACATACAGGATATAAGGACCGTGTGTGAGTTCCCTGGAGTGTTTCCAGGGGAATTACATGGTTTGCCGCCTAGTCGGGAGGTTGAATTCGGAATTGAGTTGTATGAGAACACAACTCCGGTGTCCATTGCTCCCTATCGCATCGCACCCAAGGAGTTGAAGGAGTTGAAAACTCAACTTCAAGAGTTGCTTGATCGAGGCTTTATTCGGCCTAGTGTGTCACCTTGGGGTGCATCGGTCTTGTTTGTTAAAAAGAAAGATGGCACGATGAGGATGTGCATTGATTATCGTCAGCTGAATAAGTTGACCATCAAGAACAAGTATCCTTTGCCGAGGATTGATGATCTTTTTTATCAGTTTCGAGGAGCGGTTGTGTTTTCAAAGATCGATTTGAGGTCAGGATACTATCAGTTAAATGTGAAGGATGTGGATGTGCCGAAAAAAACCTTTTGAACGAGATATGGGCATTATGAATTTCCGGTGATGCCGTTTGGATTGACGAATGCTCCTACTGATTTCATGGACATTATGAACAGGGTGTTCCATGAATTCTTAGATAAGTTTGTTGTGGTGTTCATCGATGATATCCTTGTGTACTCTCGTACTGAGGAGGAGCATGAGGGTCATTTGAGGATCGTTTTGCAAGCGTTGTTAGAGAATCAGCTTTATGCTAAGCTGAGCAAATGTGAGTTCTGGCTAAAGGAAGTTGTTTTTCTTGGCCATGTGGTTTCGGCTGAAAGGATTCAAGTTGATCCTTAGAAGATTGAGGCGGTGGTGAATTGGGAGCCTCCTAGGTCTGTTCATGAAGTTCGTAGTTTCCTTGGGTTGGCAGGTTACTACCGGAGGTTCGTGGATGGATTTTCTAAGATTGCTGCCCCTTTGACGAAGTTGTTACAAAAGGATGTCAAGTATGAGTGGATGGAAGTGGGACAACAAGCTTTTTAGAAGCTAAAGGCAGCTTTGACGCAAGCTCCTATCTTGGTTCAACCTGAATCAGGAAAATAGTTTGTGGTGTATAGTGGCGCATCCTATGTTGGTTTGGGGTGTGTGTTAATGCAAGAGGGTAGGGTAATGGCTTATGCAACGCGACAGTTGAAAGTGCATGAGCGCAATTACCCTACACATGACATTGAGTTGGCTGCAGTGGTTTTTGCTCTAAAGATTTGGAGACATTATCTCTATGGCGAGAAGTGTACTGTATACACAGATCATAAAAGTTTGAAGTATCAGATGTCTCAGAAGGAGTTAAATCTTAGGCAACGACGTTGGGTGGAGTTGCTTAAGGATTACGATCTAACGATCGAGTATTATCCGGGGAAGGCCAATGTTGTGGCCAATGCTTTGAGCAGGAAAGTAGCGGTGGAGTTAAGGGCGATGTTTGCTAGCTTGAGCATATCGCGAGATGGTGGTCTTGTTGCTGAATTACAAGTGAAACCATCTCTAGTTCAGTTGATAAAGGACAAACAATTGTTGGATGTTTCTTTGGTGCCACATGTTCATGATATTGCAGAAGGTAGGCCATCGGATTTCTGTTTCAATAATGATGGCGTTTTATGTTTTGGGAGTCGGATAGTGGTTCCGAATGATGTTGGATTGAGGCACACTATTCTGACCGAGGCTCATAGTAGTCCTTTTGCTATGCACCCTGGTAGTACAAAGATGTACCGTGATCTGAAGGATGAGTACTATTGGGTGGGATTGAAGAAAGATGTCGCTGAGTATGTTAGCAAATGCATGGTTTGTTAGCGAGTTAAGGCTGAACATCAATTTCCCTCAGGGTTGTTGTAGCCGTTAAGGATTCCTGAATGGAAGTGGGAGAGGATTACCATGGACTTTGTGTCTGGTTTGCCTTTATCGCCATCAAAGAAGAATTATGTTTGGGTGATTGTGGATCGCCTTACAAAGTGTGCACATTTCTTGCCTGTGCATACTACGTATACCTTGGATAAGCTTGCAGAGTTGTACATTGCTGAGATTGTACGGTTGCATGGAGTGCCAAAATCTATAGTGTCAGATAGAGATCTGAGGTTCACCGCAAGGTTTTGGGAGTGTTTGCATTAGGCATTGGGTACGCGGCTGAATTTTAGTACTTCTTATCATCCGCAAACGGATGGACATTTGGAGCATGTTATCCAAGTGCTTGAGGATATGTTAAGGTGCTGTGTTATTGAATTTCAAGGCTCTTGGGAGAAGCACTTGCCTTTGGTGGAGTTTGCTTATAATTACAGTTACCAGGAAAGTATTCAAATGGCACCTTATGAAGCTTTATATGGGAGGAAGTGCAAAACTCCTCTTTGTTGGGCTGAAACGGGACAAAAGTTGGTCTCGATGTCGGCTTTATTAAAAGGAACACACCGAGAAGGTGAAGCTCATTTGTGAGCGGTTGAAGGTGTTGAGTGTGTAAAAGTTCTATTATTTACACCCTTTTTAACCCATATTTCTGCTGCATTCAAGCATCATTGCATTACATTTAGGCTAGTTTACAGTAAAACATCACAAATGGATTAAAGGCACGGATTCTGCTAAAAGATGGCTTATTTTGCAGGTAGCTGCCATCGTAGACGGTGAAGGCAGGCGCAGGGCAGAGAAGCAGAAGAGTTAAACTGGACAAGCAGACGACGAGGAAGAAACTGCCATGGATCTGTCGTGACAGCAAGGTGACAGCAGCCTTATGAAGAGGAAAAGTAAAGTAGACCTCGATAGATAGAGAAAAATCTGCCTGTCTGTCGTGTGAAAGCCAAATATTTTTCCAAGCACCGGATCAAAAGATATGTCAAGCCAAAGCTCAAGGAGAGGAATTCCCATGAAACAAGGAGGCGGCTGAAAAGTAGGAATCCTTAGAGATTAAGCATTCATTAGAATCTTACTTTTCATTAAAGTTGTAATCCTTGTTAACCTAGAATACTTGAGCCCAAAGCTTATATAAGGGCATAGATTTAACCTAGGAGGCATAATACCCCATAACCGATAACCTAAACCCCTCTGCCGTTTACCCGTCCTCGACATGTTCTAAATTCCCCTTTAGGGCCACGGGTTGTTTTGTAAAGTAGTTGCAAGGGTTGTTTTGTTTTAGGATTTTCCAAGTTCAATAAAATAAACTTCAAGTTCTCTTATTTTGGTTTTAATATCTTGCAAGAGCATCGGGAGAGCATTGTGAGGTTATCTATTTACTTAGCATCGGGAGAGTTAAGTATACGAAAGAAATAAGAGCGAGTTCTCTAGTTTATAGTTGAACTATCTTGTGCCTAGGGATAGGGCAAGGTTAAGTGGCTAAAGAAGAATTCATACACATCGGTGTTCATCCTTCGATTCACGCCGGGAGGTATCGTCAAAGACGTGATCATCGACAGACTTGGACCTAGGGATAGGCCAAGGCAGATCTGGGATTCTTGCCAAACTTGAACGTACTGAGTTGGTGTGTTTGCTGCCGCGACGACCAATGGACAGCTGCCGCGACAGGTGCTGTCAGCGACAGGCGTGACGACAGAACTGGAGTTCCTAAGCAATACAATACCTGCACTACTGAGCAATTCAATACCAGCCCATTCTCTCTATATTGATTACTCTATTCTTTTATTTACGTTTCCTTTATTATTCTCGTGACAACTTTCAATTATTTCCTTTACTTCGTACAATGAAATTAGGTTAAGCTATTGGCCCAATCCCTGTGGAGACGATAATCCGATACTTCGTATCACTTTACTACTTGCGTCGTGTACACTTGCACTATAATTGCGATAGACTCTTTTACACGCAACAAGTTTTTGGCGCCGTTGCCGGGGATTGGCAACATAACTACACCTTTCTTTTATTGCACTTTTCGTTTTCGTTTTTGTTAGTACTTTAAACTCTTGCTTTTCACAAGGCTATCTTGTTTATGCATAGATCTAAAAGAGGCGAAGATCCTGAGTATAAATTAGATCCGGAAATCGAACGTTCCTTCAATCTCAAGAAACAACTTCGCCACCTTTTACACAGGAACGAGTACCTTGAGGAACAGCTAGAGAAGATGGCCCGTAATCCGCCCGCTGGTGATGGTGTACCGCCTGTCGGTGACCCGCCCGCAGCAGCTGGACGACGGTCATGTCGTGACTACATGCTGAACGATCATGTAGAGCTGGAGACCACACTGCCGGATATTGATGTTGATAACTTCGAACTCAAGCCTGTCATGTTTAGTATGATCAACAACGCCGGGCAGTTTAGTGGTGCTGTGACAGAAGATGCTAGGGAGCATCTCAAAACGTTCCAAGAGATCTGTGGTTCGTTTAGACTGCTAGGAGTTAATCCGGAGATACTGAGGCTTCGGTTATTTCCCCATTCATTGAGGGACAAAGCTAAGACTTGGTGGAATAAACTAACACCGGGTTTAATCGTAACTTGGGCAGATTTATCTCGTGAATTCTTATCTCGTTTTAATCCTTCGCATTTATCTGAGCGATTACGTAACGAAATTGCTACTTTTCAACAGGAAGATGACGAGCCAATGCACGAGGCCTGGGACAGATTTACTACTCTTCTTCGAAACTGCCCCATGCATGGATTCCCCGTCTGGAATCAGGTAACTAAGTTCTATAATGCTGCTAACTTACAAACTTGCATTAGAATTGATTCTGCAGCAAATGGACTATTATTGGATAAAGATCCGGACGAGGCATTGCAAGTCTTGAAAAATCTAGCCAAGAATGAGGAGCAGTTTCCGACTGCAAGAAGAGGGGGTAAAAGGGTACTTGCTGTCAAGGATTATGAAGCCGACAGCACTATGAAATCACAGGTAGCATTCCTTACTAAAGCAATGAAAAGGTTGTTGAATGATGATGGATTACAAGGATTTGCTGTTGAGGAAGTATGTGATATCTGTGAGGGAAATCCTAGTAGGGATGAGTGCCCAATACAAGTAGAAGAAGGAAAATATGTTGGAAATTACAAGCCAAATTACAATTCCAACAATTATAACCCCAATTGGAGGAAGGATCCCAAATTTTCCTGGAGTAATCCTAACAACGCCCTGAATCCGCAAGCACACAATCAGAATCAGGGAGGACCTAGATTGCTGACGCGACAGCAACTGCCGTAGAACCTGCCGCCACAGCAACAACAGCAGCCACCACCTGCCACGAGCAGTATATTGGAACAGACTCTGGCCACCTTTATGTCTCAAACCGGTACTTATATTGAGAATATGAATCAGTTTGTTAAGAAGACAGAGAACTTCATGGATAAGACAGAGATGAGAATGACAAATCATGAAGCTACTTTGAAATCTCTGGAGACACAAATGGGTCAAGTTTCTCAACATATTAAGCCGAGGCAGAATGGAGGATTCCCTAGCAATACTGAAAGTGCTAGACCACCCACACATGAGCAATGCAAGACAATTACTACTAGGAGTGGGAAGAAACTACCAGGACCGGAAAAACAAGCTGAAACAGAAAAGGAACCAGCCGTAGATAAACCTACCGAGGAAGCTGCCCCGACAGGTGATAAACAGACTGCTGCCGATGAACCTGTCACGACAGCAGAAGCGACAGAGGAGAAAAATGAAGAACATCGTCCTCAGATTCGTATGCAGTGGGAAGGACGTATTGCTGATTACCATCCCCCACCACCTTTTCCTCAACGGATACAGCAAACTAAACAGGAATCTCAACTTAAAAAGATTTATGATATTTTTAAGCAGGTTCAAATTAATATTCCGCTGTTAGATGCCGTTAGGGAGATGCCCGGTTACGGCAAATTTCTCAAGAATGTCATGTCAAAGAAATATAAATTTGGGGAATTTGAAACGGTAAGGATGGCAGATGGTTGCATGAGTATTCTTCATCGGCAGCCACCCCAGAAAAAGAAGGATCCGGGGAGCTTCATCATACCTTGTGTAATCGGAGACAAATTTGTGGGTAAGGCACTTTGTGATCTTGGTGCTAGTGTTAATTTAATGCCAAAATCTGTTTTTCAGAAATTAGGCATTGGAAAGGCGCGGCCCACGACAGTAACTCTGCAGCTGGCAGACCGCTCTTACGTTCATCCAGAGGGAAAAATTGAAGATATTCTGGTAAGAGTGGATAAGTTTATTTTTCCTGCTGACTTTCTTGTTTTAGATTGTGAGGCAGATGAAAATGCACCAGTCATCCTTGGGCGACCCTTCTTAGCCACGGGAAGATCACTGATTGATGTGGAGAAAGGAGAACTCACTATGCGCGTGAACGATCAAGAGATTAAATTAAATGTTCTCCAAGCAATGAAACATGCTGATGTGGATGAGGAATGCAAGGCTATCATTGAAGTAACCCTTGATCATCCATACATTAGGTCGGGCTGTCATGATATAAATTTTGGCCACTGCTGCGACAACCACTTACAAGCCTGTCACGACAGCAACGAAGACAGCTCCGACGACAGCAACTCCTCTGACTCCGATACATCTGATACTGAAGATCAGGAGGAGGTAAACTGGTTAGGCCATCGTCCAGGTAAGTTATTCGAACCTTTGAATTACACTTCGGATAACCATTTAATCCAAAAGCCATCTACTATTGAACCACCTGCCTTAGAACTGAAGCCCCTGCCAGGGCAGCTTAAATATGCTTTTCTTGGTTCAAATGATACGTTGCCCGTAATCATCTCTTCTAAGCTGCTGCAGGAACAGGAACGACAGCTAATTGACATGCTAAGGAAGCACAAAAAGGCGATTGGATGGACGATAGCGGACATTCAAGGCATTAGTCCGGCGTTATGCATGCACAAAATCCTCCTGGAGGAAGACCATAAGCCGACTATTGATGCCCAAAGACGGCTAAACCATGCGATGAAAGAGGTGGTGCGTAAAGAGATAATCAAATGGTTAGATGCTGGTATTATTTACGCCATCTCCGACAGAAAATGGGTAAGCCCGGTGCAATGCGTTCCCAAGAAAGGAGGAATGACCGTGGTGACCAACGAGAACAATGAGTTAATCCCAACCAGGACTGTGACCGGTTGGAGGGTTTGTATGGACTATCGGAAGCTTAACAAAGCTACCCGAAAGGACCACTTTCCTTTACCCTTTATTGATCAAATGCTTGATAGATTAGCGGGTAAACCTTACTATTGTTTTCTTGATGGTTATTCAGGTTATAACCAAATTGCTATTGCACCAGAGGATCAAGAAAAGACGACCTTCACATGCCCCTACGGAACGTACGCTTTTAGGAGAATGCCATTTGGACTCTGTAATGCACCTGCCACTTTCCAAAGGTGCATGATGGCCATATTCTCCGACATGGTAGAGGAATTCCTAGAGATTTTTATGGATGACTTTTCCGTCTTTGGAGACAATTTTGAAAGCTGTCTTGGCAATCTTCAGAAGGTACTTGAAAGATGTGAAAAAGCTAATCTTGTTTTGAATTGGGAAAAATGCCACTTTATGGTGGATGAAGGGATAGTCCTTGGCCATAAGATTAGCTTCCGTGGGATAGAAGTCGACAGGGCCAAAATAGAAGTCATAGAGAAGCTGCCACCCCCAACCACAGTCAAGGGCATAAGGAGTTTTTTAGGGCATGTTGGTTTTTATCGAAGATTTATCGCAAATTTCTCAAAAATCACCAAGCCCCTATGCCATCTCTTAGAGCATAACCGACCCTTTGACTTTAATGATGAATGTACTGAAGCATTCAAGGTTCTGAAGGAAAAACTAGTGACAGCCCCCATAGTACAGCCACCAGACTGGACACAGCCATTTGAGATTATGTGTGATGCTAGTGACTACGCTGTCGGGGCAGCACTTGGGCAGCGCAGAAATAAGCTGTTTCATGTCATATACTACGCCAGCAAGACATTAAATGACGCCCAAGTGAACTACACCACCACAGAAAAGGAGCTATTAGCTGTGGTGTTCTCCATTGACAAGTTTCGTTCTTACATACTTGGGATGAAGGTGATAGTGCACACAGACCATTCTGCCCTGAAATATTTGTTCGCAAAGAAGGAAGCAAAGCCTAGATTGATACGGTGGATCTTGCTATTACAAGAATTCGACCTAGAGATCAAGGACAAAAAGGGGACAGAAAATCAGGTGGCAGACCACTTGTCAAGATTGGAGAAGGGACAGAGTCTACCAATTGATGAGACAAACATACTGGAGACCTTCCCAGATGAGCAGGTCTTTACTGCCGCAATCGCTGTCGCGACAGCCATGGCGGCAGGTAAGTCTTCTGAACTTCCCTGGTAAGCTGATTTCGTTAATTTTATAGTTAGCAGAATATTCCCTTCTGATCTTAATTATCAAGCTATGAAGAGGTTCCAAAATGATGTCAAGCATTATTATTGGGACGAACCTCTTGTTTTCAAACTATGTGCAGATCAGGTTATAAGGAGATGCGTACCACAAGAAGAGCAAGAGGACATTCTCCATCACTGCCATGCTTTCCAATATGGAGGTCACTTAGGAGGCAACAAAACTGCTGCCAAGGTGCTGCAGTCAGGGTTCTACTGGCCGACACTGTATAAAGATGCACAGGACTTTTACAAGAACTGTGACAGGTGCCAGCGAACAGGTAACATCTCGAGGAGAAACGAGATGCCACTGCAGAACATTCTGGAAGTCGAGATCTTCGACGTTTGGGGGATTGATTTTATGGGACCTTTCCCATCTTCATGTGGAAATTTATACATCCTCCTAGCAGTAGATTATGTCTCTAAGTGGGTTGAAGCTATCGCCACACAAAAGAATGATGCCAAGACGGTCCAAAAGTTTTTACACAAAAACATTTTTTCGAGGTTTGGCATCCCTAAGGCGATTATCAGTGATGAAGGGAGACATTTTGATAATAGGGTAATTGCTGCCGCCTTGAAGAAATATGGTGTCAAGCACAGGATCGCGACAGCATACCACCCACAGACCAATGGACAGGCTGAGATATCCAATAGGAAAGTGAAGAACATTCTTGAGAAGATGGTTAAACCAACTAGGAAAGATTGGTCTCTACTTCTGAATGATGCACTATGGGAATATAGGACAGCTTTTAAGACTCCGTTGGGCATGTCTCCATACCGACTGATTTATGGAAAAACCTTCTACTTGCCTGTCGAGATCAAGCACAAAGCATACTGGGCAATCAAGGCAGTGAATATGGACTTGGACAAGGCAGGCCAGAAAAGGCTGTTAGATCTGAACGAGCTTGAGGAAATACGGACAATGGCCTATGACAACGCAAGAATCTACAAGGAAAAAACAAAGAAGTGGCATGATAAGAAGTTGCTGCCACGACAGTTCTGCCCAGGGCAGCTTGTGTTGTTGTTCAATTCTAGACTGAAACTCTTCCCAGGAAAACTAAAGTCTAGATGGTCTGGCCCATTCCAAGTGGTACAAGTTTTTCCCCATGGTGCCATCACAATTCAATCATTAAAAGACGGGCACCAATTCAAAGTTAATGGACAGCGCCTCAAGCATTATCAAGGGACTGAAGCCCCAGGAATACAGGAAGTGGTTACTTTAGGAGATGCCCCACAAGGCATCCCTAATTTAACCTAAGTTTTATTATTTATTTATTATTTATTAGGAAATTAGATTTATTTTAGTCGAATAATGTTTTTATTTTTCTGTCTTTAGGAAAAATAAGGAGTCAAGAAGAAAAGGAGAAGTGGCCCAAGCCCACCATCCATCCATCAACCCAACAGAGCCCATTTATTGAAGCCTATCGTTTCGGCTGCCGCCGCAGACGGATAAGACAGGCTGTCAACAGACTAACACGACAGACGCAGAAGCGTGTGGCAGACGCGTAGCATACGTATAAATACGTGTCAGACGCGTCAGACACGCTAAATCCCAACAGTCGCCCCTTTATTCACGCCTGCCGTTACAGCATTAAACGGGCAGCACCTCGACCGCTATAAAACCCCGTTTTCATTTTCATTTTTCTCACTTCTGCTTCTTCTTCCTTGCTTCCTCCTCTAGTTGTTATTTGCTTTCTTTATTTCTACAACCCTTGCAGCTAATATGTCTACTAGACAGACCCGCCGCAGCGCTGCCTCAGCTTCCTCATCCGCAGCAGCATCACCGTTCGCCAACAAGGAGTTATGGGAAGAGAGGGGCTTCATCTACATTCGCGAAGCACCTAACATGGGGCTCCGACCATTCATTGCGAAAGCTATAAGAACCCAACTATGGGAGCAGTTCGCCGAACAACCGGCAGAACTAAACGACACATTAGTCCGGGAGTTCTACGCGGCCGTCGACAGCAGAACGACAACATATGTCACCGTCCGAGGAGTAAAGGTTCCATTCACGGCTGACAGCATCAACCACATGTTTGGCCTTTTCTTTGGCCCCGATGATGATGCCCACCAGAAATTTCTCGACACCCTCGATGCTGCCGCCTATGGTGCTGTCATGGCGGAGGTAACAGAGGAAGGAACAACATGGACAACCAGCAAAAAGAACCCCCACTCTGTAAAAAGGGGGCAGCTCCTACCTAAAGCAAAACTCTGGAACGCTTTCATCAAAAAGCGTATCATGCCATCTTCCCATCATACGACAGTGAACCAGCAGCGGCTCGCACTCATCCATTCAATCATGCACGACAGGCCTATCAACGTGGGCCATTATATGAGGGAGAGCATTTTGGATTGTGCCCATCGAACAGACTCTCGCCTCTGCCTGCCGTTCACGATATCTTCTCTCTGCCGCTGTGCTGCTGTCCCCGAGGTATCCACCGACAAATTAGTCCATGGTCGTGGCTGGACTGACAACAACATCTCAAGCCTCATGGAGGTCATAGCTGCAACACCCATCAACTCCTTCAACCCAGCTGCCTCCCCTGCAGACTCAGATGAGGAACCTGCCACCGAACCTGCCGCCGCCACCGCCCCGACAGACCATTCTGCCCACATCCTTGCTGCGATCCAACGGGTAGAAGAGCGACAAATGGGATTGATGACCTTCATCCGGGATTTCACCAACACAACGGTAAATTTCATTATCGACACTTTACATTATACGGATGTCATCTTCCCCACCTTCCCTGCCCATTATTTTCATATTCCCTCCCCTACACCTACACCACATGTCTCCCCCAATACACATATTGCTGCTTACACCCCTTCACCTGCCCGGACGGCAGCTGCGAATCCTCCGGCCGACAGCCCTGCACGTGGAACGAAGCGGCCAGCCACAGCCGTCGGTGAAGAAGAACCTCTGATTAGGAGGAATTTGGAGAGGGAGTTTACGCCTGTCAAGCGACAGAAGCACGTGGCAGACAGTAAGCTGATGCCCAAGGCTAGCACCTCCACCAGCTGCACGTGGGACAGTGGCAGCAGTTCAGACGTTCAGCTCGTTGAGCAAACTGTCCAGCCTCCACCACAGCCCAGACGCCGCCATCAGATCCGTGTCAGCAGCAGCAGCGAGGACAGCGATTGAAAATTTAAGTCTTTTATTTCCTTTTATTGCTGCCTGCCTTATATATTTTGTGATGTACTTGCTATTTTTTTCATGTTTTTGTTTTTCTGTCATTTTGCATTGAGGGCAATGCAACCCTCGAGTTTGGGGGTGGCAACCCTCCATCATTAATGGAGTCTTAGTACATCTTTTTATTAATCTGTTGTGTCTTTTATTTATTTAAGTTCTCTTTAAAAAAAAGATTAAACTGTTGGCTTAAAACTGTGAAGTTAACTTACCTGTCATGACAGCTCTGTCGTGGCAGCATCTTTAGGACAGATTAAGGAGAAGTTTAGAGCCTTTCTATAGTTCTAAAAACTTAAACACCTTTGTGACTGTTATACTGCTTAGATTTCTTTTAGCCAAACTAGAATAGGAAGCTTAGCACTTGAATAGCCCCTAGAGGTGCCTAACACTGGCTCTAGGAAAGAAGTTTAGCAAAATAGCCCTAGAGGTGCCCGAAACCGGCTCTAGGAAGTTAGCTAGAGGTGCCCGAAACCGGCTCTAGTGAAACTTTAGCTTGAAAAATAAAAATCAAGTCAAAACAGAAAATCAAAGAAGCATGAAAATGTGCCTTCAAAAAGATAAACTTTGGCATAAAAATTCAACTTAAGAGTTGATTATTCTAGTGAAACTAAGAGAGTCTTAGCATATAACTGTTCACAAGCATGCACACACTGCACGAGGACTATAGGGAGATTCCGGATAGATCCTAATCTTTCCGACAGGTTGCTGTCGTTACAGAGAATGAGCGACGGGTAAGGGACAGTTCACTGTTTGAAGGCCAACACAAAAAAAAAATTTATATTCTTTTTCTTTTAGGTCTTAGTTGCTTGAGGGCAAGCAAAAACTTGAGTTTGGGGGTGTGTTGAGTGTGTAAAAGTTCTATTATTTACACCCTTTTTAACCCATATTTCTGCTGCATTCAAGCATCATTGCATTACATTTAGGCTAGTTTACAGTAAAACATCACAAATGGATTAAAGGCACGGATTCTGCTAAAAGATGGCTTATTTTGCAGGTAGCTGCCATCGTAGACGGTGAAGGCAGGCGCAGGGCAGAGAAGCAGAAGAGTTAAACTAGACAAGCAGACGACGAGGAAGAAACTGCCATGGATCTGTCGTGACAGCAAGGTGACAGCAGCCTTATGAAGAGGAAAAGTAAAGTGGACCTCGATAGATAGAGAAAAATCTGCTCGTCTGTCGTGTGAAAGCCAAATATTTTTCCAAGCCCCGGATCAAAAGATATGTCAAGCCAAAGCTCAAGGAGAGGAATTCCCATGAAACAAGGAGGCGGCTGAAAAGTAGGAATCTTAGAGATTAAGCATTCATTAGAATCTTACTTTTCATTAAAGTTGTAATCCTTGTTAACCTAGAATACTTGAGCCCAAAGCTTATATAAGGGCATAGATTTAACCTAGGAGGCATAATACCCCATAACCGATAACCTAAACCCCTCTGCCGTTTACCCGTCGTCGACATGTTCTAAATTCCCCTTAGGGCTTGTTTTGTAAAGTAGTTGCAAGGGTTGTTTTGTTTTAGGATTTTCCAAGTTCAATAAAATAAACTTCAAGTTCTCTTATTTTGGTTTTAATATCTTGCAAGAGCATCGGGAGAGCATTGTGAGGTTATCTATTTACTTAGCATCGGGAGAGTTAAGTATACGAAAGAAATAAGAGCGAGTTCTCTAGTTTATAGTTGAACTATCTTGTGCCTAGGGATAGGGCAAGGTTAAGTGGCTAAAGAAGAATTCATACACATCGGTGTTCATCCTTCGATTCACGCCAGGAGGTATCGTCAAAGACGTGATCATCGACAGACTTGGACCTAGGGATAGGCCAAGGCAGATCTGGGATTCTTGCCAAACTTGAACGTACTGAGTTGGTGTGTTTGCTGTCGCGACGACCAACGGACAGCTGTCGCGACAGGTGCTGTCGGCGACAGGCGTGACAACAGAACTGGAGTTCCTAAGCAATACAATACCTGCACTACTGAGCAATTCAATACCAGCCCATTCTCTCTATATTGATTACTCTATTCTTTTATTTACGTTTCCTTTATTATTCTCGTGACAACTCTCAATTATTTCCTTTACTTCGTGCAGTGAAATTAGGTTAAGCTATTGGCCCAATCCCTGTGGAGACGATAATCCGATACTTCGTATCACTTTACTACTTGCGTCGTGTACACTTGCACTATAATTGCGATAGACTCTTTTACACGCAACAGAAGGCAACATCAGATCGGCAAAAGTCTCACGCGGATTTAAAGCGTAAGGAGATGGAATTTGCTATGGGCGAGCGTGTGTTTTTGAAAGTTTCACCTTGGAAGAAGGTGATGAGATTTGGCCGAAAGGGCAAGTTGAGCCCAAGGTTTATTGGACCATACGAGGTGATAGAATGTGTGGGTCATGTTGCCTACAAGCTGAGATTACCTCAAGAGTTAGAAAAGATACAAAATGTGTTTCATGTATCCATGCTTTGGAGGTATAGATCGGATCCGTCGCATGTTATGCTTGTGGAAGAGGTTGAGTTGAATCCATATTTGATATATGATGAGGAACCTATTGAGATTATGGATTCAGATAGTAAGGTTCTCCGAGGTAAGAACATCTAGCTGGTCAAAGTCTTGTGGAGACATCGTGGTGTTGAGGAAGCCACGTGGGAAAGAAAGGAAAACATGAAGAAGAAATTTCCTTACCTTTTTCCTCCAGGTAAATTTCGAGGATGAAATTTCTTAAGAGGGGGAGAGTTGTAACGCCCTGATTTTGGGCCTAGATGTTATAGAGTTTGAATCGGGCCGGTCGAGAACAGTTCGAATCTTTAAAGGAGATTTAGGGAACACCTAGTTCGGGATGCTTTAAAAATATGGAAAAATATCTAAAAATCCTCATTTATTATATGAATGATTATGGTGAAAACAATTTTACAAGATATGGTTTTGAAATATTACATTTCGGTGTAGTGACCAAATCGCAGTTTTTGCAAAAGTTGACTAGTGACTGTTTTGTAAAGGATTGAAACTTTGAATCTTTAAGGAGCTAATTTTACCAAAATTTTTTTATCGGATTTATCTTTATTTTGGGTGTTTTAATAATGATTTAATAAAGGGAATTAAAAGAGAAAAATCCTATTTTGACTTTCATAACTACTTTACGATCTTTTTCCCTCTTTTCATTTTCTCCCAACTTCCACTCAGCCAAACACATTTCCTTCATCAATTAACCTCTGATTTTTATCTCTTTTGAAGAGATTTCAATCTCCTATGGATTCCTAATCTTTTCCTCATCAAATTCTCTTGTTTTCACTTTGGATTTTCAAGAAAACTTGCCCAAATTAAGGAGAAATCAGCCATTAGAGGTAAGCTTCGTCCTTCTCCTCTAATGATCAGTTATTTACTGAAATTCCCAAGTTATCAATCCTTTGTTAATGAAATTGTGTTAAAACTCAAGATTCTTGGAGAGATCTTGATAATTTTGGTAACTATTGGTTAGACTCTATTTTGAGGTTGATTTTTAATGTATTTTGGATGGTAATTGATGTTATAAATGAGGTTTTATCAAACAAATCCCGAATAGGTTTGGATTCCTAAGTTTTGCATGCTAGATTGGTGGTTTTTGGGGTGGTTTTGGTGTTCTGTTGTAGCTAGAGGTTTAAGGACAAGTTTATGGTGATTTTTGGAGTTGAGAGACGTTTAGAAATGATTAGAAGTGATAGATCTTGGCTGGGCTTTGTTTTGGAAGAGTTTGGTGATGATTTCAGTTGTTTTGGGTAGTCGAAATGGTGCTTTTGAGTAGAGCAACGAGTTTGTTTAGTTGGCTGGTGATTTCAATGCATGATGATGCATTAATCCTCTGCTCTTATGTGTAATAAACAAGGGAGACATCTTTGGACGCTTTTGGTGTTGATCCGGAAGTACCAGGAGCTTAGATATCGTTTCGGCAAGCAAGCGAAACGTAATCGGTGAGTGCAAATAGTTTTAGAAGTCCTTGAGGGACAAAGAAACAAGGTTTGGGGATTTAGGATTGGTTTGAAACTCCATCCTAAGTCCGGAAGTAAGTATGGCTAGATTTGCTCTCAAATATGTGGTTGTTGCCCCTAAAATGCTTTTACATGCTCTTGTTTTGAGATAGACAATTTCCTATTGTTTTATGCATGATTTGTAGCATGAGATGATGCTTTGTAGAGATTTCATGAGATATCATGTTGCATTGAAGAGTTTTGAGATTTTGACTTAATGCAAAGCATGAGATATGATTTTGAAATGAGATGAGAAAGACTTGAGAAATGTTGCATAAAAACAGTAGGTGAGATAATGTTTTTGACATAATACATTGGCATAGAAGATGAGATACTTACCGGATATAATTGATCGATCAATTGGATGAGAGTGCACTATAAAATAAAATTCGTCCGTGCTCTTTGGAGTCGGGCAATGGGGGTAGTGCCATCCCGATCCAAAGTGAGAATCCGATGATGAGAGATACCATCAGGGTAGGACTTGGTGAAATACCCAAGCTTTGTGGCGATGAGAGATGCCGCCATGAGAGTCCGGTGATGAGAGATTCCACCGGGGTAGGACTTGACCTTGAGTCAAGCTAATCCGCATATCCGAGTAAAGATGAAATGTGAAATGCCAATATAAAATATGAAAATGTA
Source organism: Hibiscus trionum (assembly GCA_030270665.1). Classification (NCBI taxonomy): domain Eukaryota; kingdom Viridiplantae; phylum Streptophyta; class Magnoliopsida; order Malvales; family Malvaceae; genus Hibiscus; species Hibiscus trionum. The sequence goes on from BSYR01000010.1 coordinate 17,818,760, forward strand.
TTTGAATCATATGTACCAAATGAAAAGATGTTTTATGATATGAGAAATGCATATGCGATTATGATATGAAATGCTTTTGTTTTCATTTATCATGTGTATGGCCTTGCCATGAGATTTGCATTGGTTTAAATGCATGAGATAGAATAGAGGTACATGTGTTTTCAAATGGAGATTTGCTTTGAAATGGTTTTCAAGCATGAGATAGAATGAGCATGTTGTTGAAAATGGCTTTTGATAAAGAGATTTGAATAATGCATTGTTGTGTTGGTTTTCTTTAGAGCTTGCCTCACTAAGAAAAATGCTTATGCTCTCTTTTACCAACAATACAGATAATTGGGGCGAATTTGGGCAGCAAGAAGGTTAAGAACATCCAAGGAAGTGAAAAGCTCATGTATGGTGATGCTTTTACATACTTTAGTATTGATATTTGGCAATGGGGCTTCAAGGTTGTTTTTTGGGAGATGTATTTGGAACTCCCTATGTTTGTAGCAAGTTTATTATGGCTTTTGAAGTTTGTAAATGGTCTTATATGGTTGGTTTGAGGTTTGAGGTCCATATTTGGTTCATATGACTAGGAAGCATGCCTATAGACTCAATGGTCACTTGTTTGATGTCATGCTTAGCTTAGCTTCTTAAATATGTTCTTTAATGTCTAATCATGTTGTTGGTATGTTATGGTATGATTTGGGACATGTTTGATTGTATAAAAATGTGAAAAACCAGAAAATTATACAGTTGCAGGGTAGGGTGTATCGAAACACCCTTAACTATTTCGAAATAGGGGCCCGAAATGGCCATGGTGTTTCGGAGCGGGAAAAGGTGTTTTAGAACATTTTAGCTACTGGTGAGCCATGTTCCGATACGAGTTTCGGAACGAGCCTGAGTACCGAAACGACCAGCCCAGTTTCGAAAATGGTTCCAAAGCTTGTTTTTGCACATGAAGAACAAACTAAAATGGATTGACAGGCATCTTCGAGTTGTTTTTCCAGGATGTTAATCAGAAAATTTGCGTAATTTTTACACTTTTAAACGTGGTATTGGAACTTTTCTATCAGTTGAGACCGATATTGGCACATATCAAGCATGATAAACAGGGCATAAATCGCATTGAAAATGATTTCAAACCTTGGTTTTGTTCATGAAGAACAAGCTAAAATTGCTTGATAGGCTTGTTCGAGTTGTTTTTTCGGGATGTTAATCGAAAAATTTGCGTAATTTTTAAACTTCAAGGTGTAGTTTGGAACTTATCTATAAGTTGAGACTTGTATTGGCACATACCAAGCATTATAAACGGGGAGGGATTTTCTTCCCCATGATTTTCTTCTTCCCCCTCTTTCTTATCTCTTCCTTCTTTTTCTCCTCTTCTTATGATTTGGTGAGTGGGAAGTGACCCCATGAGTTCATCAAGCTTCAAGGTCTTGAGATTTTTGGCTTCGATGATGGTGGTCTTTTTTGAGTCCCATGACTCGGGAAGGGAGTAGATAAGCTTTCGGACAAGCTTTTCTTCTGGAATGACTTCTCCATAGCCTTTTAGTCCATTGGTGATGGTGGAGAATCGATGGAACATCTTCTCAATGTCCTCTTCCGGATCCATCTTGAAGTTCTCATACTCGTGGTTGAGGAGGTCGATCTTGGTCTCCTTTAATTTGTTTGTTCTCTCATATGAAACTTCAAGCTTGTTCCATACTTCCTTGGCACTCTCACAAGAAGACATCTTGTCATAGATGTTGAGGCCAAGTACACAAAAGAGGAAGTGCAAAGCCTTGCAATTAAGTTCCATCTTCTTGTGGTCGTTGGCACTCCATTCCGCCTTGCTTCTTTGTGGTACGAACAAACCATACTCAATAATGTCCTAAAGCTTGTAGTCTTTGGATTTGACAAAGAACATCACTATCGTCTTCCAATAAGCGTAGTTGGTCTTGTCGAAGAAGGGTGGCTTGTCGATAGATTGCGTCATTGAACTGATTGATTGAATTGTTGTATCGAGCTTCCAAAACTCCTCAATAGGATGTTCATCCCCTTCGATTGAGCCTCGCTCTGATACCAATTGTTGGGCTTGATATGTTCGATTTCCTTCAACTGTTATGGATTGCCAAGTGGTGAAGAAGGTTGATTTATGGTTGTTTATGGTGGTGGTAAAAGATAAGAAAAATTAACAAGATATTTAGAGTGGTTCGGTTTTCTAACCAAAACCTACATCCACTACCTTAGCTTCCCACCAAGGATTTCACCAATTCACTAAGAATTCTTCTCCTTTTCTAGGCTAAGGAGGCAACCTTTACAAACCGGTTAATCTTTCTACCCAAAGATTAACCAAGACACTCTTGTACAAAGAGAATTCAAAACAAACACGAAATCCCTCTACTAGGTATTTGTTAGCACAATTAATCCCTCACCCAAATCCTAAACACTTCAGCAAATTTGACAATGTATAGCTCACAAGTGTTGTCTATACAAGAAATGTATAATTAAGCTCTAAAGACAATCTCTCATCATAATGTTGTTGAAAATTGAAGCATTAACCATACCTTGATGCTTGGAGGTCCCTTTTATACTCCTAATTGAGTTTGTAGCCGTTGAGGACTGTTGGGGTTGAATTAGAGACGTTGGAGCCTTTATTTCCCACCATAAATGCAGTTCTGCAACTTGTCGTATCGATACCCTTGAATCATTATCGATACGGTCCCGATAAGGAAATAGCCATTGAGCACTTCAAGCTGGTGCGTATCGATACAGTTGGCTAGCGTATCGGTACGATCCTGCAATTTAAAAGACCGTTGGGAAAATGACTGTTAGGGGTAGTTGGGCGTATCGATACGCGGACTAGCAGTTAGCTATTTAAAACATACCGTATGGATACGGCAAAACGTATTGGTATGTGTTTCGGCTACTAGAATTTTATTGTACCTGAAACCCTAAGGCGTATCGATACAGTACCGGACCGTATCAGTACGGGTACTTGAAAAACACTGGTTTGGCTACTTTAAAAGCATTTTAAGTTATTCCAAAGCCTTTTAAAAACCCTTAAACATAATTTCAAGTTGTTTTAACTAAAAGCATATTTTAAATTCTTTTCAATTTAGCCCAAAACATTTTCAATTATTATATCAAAACATTTTGTTCTACAATCTCCCCCTTTTTGATATAATAAAACCAACTTGAAAAATTGTTTGGGATTCTTCCCCTTAGTATTTTAAAATTTTGAATAAGAGATTAAAATTTGAATGAAATTAAAGCTCCCCCTTATTCTCTTGAAAAATCAACTTTTCATACCATTTCTCCCCTTTTTGTTATATCAAAAAGAATTTAAAAAGACATTAGGCTCAAAATTACTTAGGAGGTAAAAAAAATTGAAACAATTAAAAATTTTGGTTTCAAAATTGGCTCCCCCTTACTCAAAGCATCAAACAATGTTAGTCCAACAATATGATTGAACTAGTTGAATTAAAAGAAATAAAACTAAATGAAAATAAATTCAACTAATTTTACCGCACTTGAATCCAAGAGAGGATGTGAAACCTTCCTTCTTCAAGTGCTATCTTTGTGTGCATTGAGCTTCCCCTCAAATTTGGACTTGTTGATCACTCCCCATCACACCTAAACAAGACAATCAAGTAATTTTTTGTATCCAAATTTCTTTGGATCCATAGACGTTAGTTACACATAGTTTAGTCCCCTTAGATATCCATTTTCAATTTCATCCTTTTTAGTTGAAGTACTTAGTCCTTTTAAGACCCAAATACTTCTAAAAACTTTTCCATTTAAAATTCTAGGGGCACTAGATTGTCTAACATAAAAATTTGATTTTCCCAAATTGTTTTCTTTAGAAGTTCATTGGAAAATCAAATCTTTAATTTTTGCTTCAAACTCTAGATTTGTTTTGGAAAGCAAATCATTTTCCTTTTTCAAATTTGAAAGCAATTTTTTGTTTTTAGAAAATGATGCCTTAAATTCGAAAAGCAAATCATCATAGACATCTTGTAACTCATCAAAGGTATATGAATTTGAGCTAGATGAGTTAGAAGTTACCTCCCCCTCATTGAGGGCCATGAAGCATAGGTGGGCTACCTTATCATCGGTGAAGTCTTCATCACTCCATGTTTCCACATATGCTTTCTTTGAAGATGATCCATTTTTATTAGACTTGTGGGAATCCTTCATCTTCTTCTTCGATTCATGCTTGGATTTATCCATCTCGCTCTTCATGAATCATGTGAATTTCTTGAAGACTTGAACCATCTCTTCATCTTCACTTTCCTCCACGCTCAAATAGACTTGTTAGCATGTACAGGATTTGAGAGCAACGACGCTCGCGTTGATGCCTAGTTCCATGATTTTCTTCTTCCCCATCTATTTTATCTTTTCCTTCTTCTTCTCCTCTTCTTTGTCTTTCTTCATGATTTGGTGAGTGGGAAGTGACCCCATGAGTTCATCAAGCCTTAAGGTCTTGAGATTTTTGGCTTCGATGATGGTGGTCTTTTTCGAGTCCCATGACTCCAGAAGGAAGTAGATAAGCTTTCGGACACGTTTTTCTTCTAGAATGACTTCTCCATAGCCTTTTAGTCCATTGGTGATGGTGGAGAATCGATGGAACATCTTGTCAATGTCCTCTTCCGGATCCATCTTGAAGTTCTCATACCCGTGGTTGAGGAGGCCCATCTTGGTCTCCTTTAATTCGTTTGTTCCCTCGTATGTAACTTCAAGCTTGTCCCGTACTTCCTTGGCACTCTCACAAGAAGACATCTTGTCATAGATGTTGAGGCTAAGTGCACAAAAGAGGAAGTGCAAAGCCTTGCTATTAAGTTCCATCTTCTTGCGGTCGTCGGCACTCCATATCGCCTTGCTTCTTTTTGGTACGAACAAACCATCCTCAATAATGTCCCAAAGCTTGTAGTCTTTGCATTTGACAAAGAACATCATTCTCGTCTTCCAATAAGCGTAGTTGGTCTTGTCGAAGAAGGTGGCTTGTCGATGGATTACGCCATTGAACCCGTTGATTGAATTGTTGTATCGAGCTTCCGGATTACCTCAATAGGATGTTAATCCCCTTCGATTGAGCCTCGCTCTGATATCAATTGTCGGGCTCGATATGCTTGATTTCCTTCAACTGTTATGGATTGCCAAGTGGTGAAGAAGTTTGATTTGTGGGTGTTTATGGTGGTGGTAAAAAGATAAGAAAAATTAACAAGAGATTTAGAGTGGTTCGGCTTTCTAACCAAAGCCTACATCCACTACCTTAGCTTCCCACCAAGGATTTCACCAATTCACTAAGAATTTTTCCCCTTTTCTAGGCTAAGGAGGCAACCTTTACAAACTGGTTAATCTTTCTACCCAAAGATTAACCAAGACACTCTTGTACAAAGAGAATTCAAAGCAAACACGAAATCCCTCTACTAGGTATTTGTTAGCACAATTAAGCCCTCACCCAAATCCTAAACACTTGAGCAAATTTGATAATGTATAGCTCACAAGTGTTATCTATACAAGAAATGTACAATTAAGCTCTAAAGACAATCTCTCATCATAATGTTGTTGACAATCTCTCATCATAATGTTGGGGTTGAATTAGAGCCGTTGGAGCCTTTATTTCCCACTATAAATGTAGTTCTACAGCTTGGCGTATCGATACCCTTGAATCCGTATCGATACGGTCCCTATAAGGAATTAGCCGTTGAGCACTTCAAGCTGGTGCGTATTGATACGCTTGGCTAGCATATCGGTACGATCCTGCAATTTAAAAGACCATTAGGAAAATGATCGTTGGGGGTAGTTGGGCGTATCGGTACCCGACACAACCATATCGGTACGCAAACTAGGCGTTAGCTATTTAAACCATACAATATCAATATGGTAAAGCGTATCCGTACATGTTTTGGCTACTGGAATTTTACTATAGCTGAAACCCTAAGGCGTATCGATACAGTACTAGACCGTATCGGTACGGGTACTTGAAAAACACTGGTTTTGCTACTTTAAAAGCATTTTAAGTTAATCCAAAGCCTTTTAAAACCCCTAAACATAATTTCAAGTTGTTTTGACTAAAAGCATATTTTAAATTCTTTTCAATTTAGTCCAAAACATTTTCAATTATTATATCAAAACATTTAGTTCGACAAATAGTTTTTCTATTGCCGTCTTATGCAACCGCCAATAATAATATCTGCGGTATCTGCCATGCAACTAAGTGTCGTCGATCTAAACCATTAGCTTGCAGTGGAAGAACGCATTAACACACTGTAGAATTGTCCAAAATAGTCGGTAGAAATGGCACACACCTTGTACGACACGATCATTTTTGTACACCGGTAGGGTTTCTAGTTTCACAACCGTTATGAGTATATGTTTCTGCATCATTTTTAGTTATGGATGCAACTCTTTGTATGATTCCTCTCATTGGCCATGTAGTTTTTATAAGGCTCGATTCCTTTGAAACCTTGCTTTATGATAGTCAACTATGTAGGTGTATTGAGATTTAATTGCAACAATGCAAGTTGAAACTGTTATACGTGGATTTTCTTTGACCAGTGGAATGAATGCATCACAAAGCACGTGCACATCCAAGTTTTGATGATCCTTACTAAGGCTGCCAACGATGCATGTATGAGGTTTGACATATTTTGTGCTCTTCCATAGGATGTTCATCTTCTTCAAGCATGAAACATGAATCCTCCAATTACTTGTTCGCTGCAATTTTACACACAGTCGATGTAACTAAGCGACGTATATTGTAGTTCTTAATGGTAGCATCGGCTAATTTTTTTCTTGAAGACCATTCCAGTATAGAGGTCACCATCACTGTGTTGGTTATATTAGATTACTAATTCTAATTAAACTAAACTAAATTCCCAAATTAGATCATTAGGGTTTTAGATTTTAATTCCTAAATTCTAGGGTTTTGAATTGGGAATTCCCAAATTATATGATTTATATGATTTGATTTCAACGCAGCTTAGAAAATCTACAACACGAGAAATGTCTTCGATGCAAGCGAAAATACCTGTTGATGAGCCAAACCTTAAAGTGCATTACATTGCATACCTTATCAAATGAAAGTGACATTCACAAGATGTTTAGGAGATACACCAATGTCAGGGGTACGAACATCGAGTTGACTATCAATTTTGATGAAAGAGTTACTTTATCAAGAACAGCAAAAGTAACTTCATTGTCCCAGACGAAGACGCGGTTCTATTACGTAATTACAATAAACGACGGGAGAAAGAAGAAATAATTGAGGAATTAAACTTAACTTCAGACATGTCTATAAACTATGACGACACGAAAACAAACTCAACTTCTATTCATTTCAACTAAGCGTAGCTTCGTGTATCCTTTTCTTTATTAAGTATATAAATTAGTATTGAAATAAACTAATACCATCCATAGGTTGTTAAATAAATAAATCCACAGAATATGATGGGTCAAAGTATTTATGATCCCAAATAGTGATCACCTTTTTTCATTCATTTAATTTTTTTAAGATTACATACTCATGATTAATACATAAAACACCTAATGACGCCTATGTCCTATTGTACCGCACTATGGTGAACGACGAGCCCGAAGCGGATTTAATCGAACCAATCTAGCTTCCTCTTCCTCCTATTCATCATCATCGTCAGCATCATCTACATCTCTAGTACCACCGATCACACTGGGACCGATGTAGAATAGGCTCTAGGACGACGTCTACTCAACAATATTGGATCCGAACTCTGTTGCCAATGGTAGAAATTGATATAATGATGGAAAAGATGCAGAATAAAATGAAGGATAATATACTGGTAGTCCCGCATGAGATAATGGACCACTCCTCCTATCACTCATACAATAAAGTATTATTGTCAGATTATAAAAAAGTATAATATAAACTTAGTGTCATCAACATCAAATGAGTCATCACTTCCGATTTGATGTTCTCCTAACGGCTCGTTTTCATTATCTGATATCTCATTCTGATTTTTTTGTTTGCTCAACAGAAGGTAGATGACAACCACCAGAAACAGTGGTACGGCTTTGGCCACGACCTCGACCTCTCACAAAGCTAAAACTCATATTTTGTGGCTTAGAAGACTATCTACAAAAGTTATTAACCAAGAGTCAGAATCGGTACTAGAGTCTCGAATTTAAAACATTTCAAAATCACTTAATATCGTAGTAATATTTTTAGAAAATTCCCACTTATCCCAAAATATTTCAGAAACATGCAAAAGTCGAAAACATTTAAAAAAACTTTTGCGAGCCTCACATTCTGAGGGTTGAACTTAGCTTTGATACCACTAAATGTAACTTCCTAAACTCAACCCATAAGAAATGGGCCAAATCTAGGAAGTCGTACTTGAAAACTTGTCCCTCAAGTAGTAAATCTTAGGTTTAATATTTTTATAAAATCAAAAATAAATATCAATTAAAAATTATTATCATAAAACGTCACATCATTTACAAAACTCAAACGTTATAAAATATTCTGATAACATAATAAAATATCCAAATCAAAGTCTGTAGATGCATGGATTAAAGTAATCCCAAAATATAAGTCCCAAAATCTGATTACATAAATGTTTCAAAACATAAAGTAATAACCTGAAAGTTTAATTAAAATAGTTCATACTGATATAATATCCGAGTAAAAAACGAGTTGCTCCAAGTACTGAGTCGCCTAAAAAGTATGAAGATATCTGAAATAAGAAACTATGAGGGTGTAAACTAAAGAGCTTAGTGTGTCTCTAAAGTGCAACAAAACACAAACAATATTTTATTTTTGGATAGAATATTTTCTGAAAACATAGTGTATCCGATAAATCAAAATCATAAACGTTATGATGTCTGATGCATGACTCAATACCCGACTGTATGATATCATACATAGTGGAGGTTTCCCTCGCCAGAGTGGAGGTTGCCCCCACATTTTTCGAACACTATTCTGATCCAATGACTCATGATATGATTGAAAATCATAGATTTGAACTCTTACAAGAGTTACATTTTTCGAAAATTCGATGCTTGATTTAAAAACACAATTTAGTATGTCATGTATGATGTTTTCAAAATCATTAACAAAACACAATCAACCAGATAACAAATCAAGCAAATTATAGAACATAAGTTTCAATTATATAGCACAATAAGAAACACACCTTAGCAATAGTAGCTCTAATTCCGAGAAAAACGTGTTTCACGCTTAGATATAGCTGAATCAGAACCTACGAGGTTAAACTCTATATTAATATTTATTACTATCACTAAGCCGCCTACTATAAAACACTAAGAACTGAACTAAAGATATTATCACGAAGGATCTTGAAGAATGTGCCCGGTCAGACTGAACAACTAGATGTAACTTGTCAGCCTCTGAGTCGATACCTGAACACGAGAATATTTCAAATTAGATTCTGAAATCTACAACTTACTAAATTCTATGAAACAATTAATTGAAATTAGCAAAATGGGGCTTTCGGGTTCGAATTAGACAAAACGGGCAGCAGATACGAGCTCAAGACATCGAAAAAGGTGAAGGTGAGCGTATTTTGACAAAGTCAACCTTGGTTAAAGTCAAAATCAACTTTGACAAAAAGTCAAAGTCTACTGGTCAAAGTCAAGTCTAACAGTCAAAAGTCAACATGATGTCATAGTCAAAGGTCAAACTTGTTAAATGTTCAAGGTCAAAGGTCAAAACCAGTTCTAGTCAACGGTCCGGGTAGGTCAAACGGTCTGGTCCGATTCGGTTCATTGCTCACAAATCTGATTCGGTTCAACTCAATAGTTCGGTCAGACGCGGTTCAAAACCGGTTCAATTACTTATTCGGTTCGGGTTCATATCAAAGTTGGTTCGGTTCACTAATTTGATTCACTTGGTCCAGATCTTGGCTCACACAATTGGGCATTCCCTTAGGGCAGGCCTCTCTCATGGCTTACACACACAAACATGCACATTTGAGTCTGGTTTGGTTTCCTACAATTGGGCTCAACCCTTCACATGCATACCAGCCCAGACCCTTTTTTATGATCAAAATTAGGGTTACCATAAACCCTTGACAACGATCATTCACAACCACAATACGAACAGAAACTAAAATCAATCCATAACTCAGAAACATTGACAAAATCAAATTGTTTCAAAACTTACCCACACTTAGATCGGTGCAAGCAATGAACGACGACGAAAGCAAAGGCTGCGTGAAAAGATTAAAAGCTGAAAAGGGTTTTGGTGATATAATGGGTATAAATACACTAGGAAAATGGGTAAATCACACATATGGTTACTAAGCTTTTTAGAGTTTACGAAACAAAACTAGAACTTTACCAACTTTACAAAACGACCACACAAAATCCTGAATTGAACCTCAAATTCTAAATCTAATTAAATTAATCCTTTAATTAAATTAGGGTTTTACCTCATAAATTCCCAAATCTTACGGTTTCAAATTAGGGATTAAAAAATTTAGGGATTTTCCAATTGGGGCAAACTTGGGGTGTTACATATTATCAACCTCTTTTGTAGCTACTAACAAGCTAGCCAATTACACTTATGATGCTCATGAAGCATTTTGGATTTCGAGGTGTACTAACCTCAAGCATTAGTGATAAATCCTCATATAACCTTCCTGATTACTCTACTTGGTCTGATATTTAATCTGGAATAACCTCATCTAAAAACAAAAATGAAAATACATTAATTTCATGCATCCCAATTCGATTTGGAATAACCTCATACATACATTAATTTCATATAAAAATACAAGGTCAAACGCGTAAAAAGAGCTTACCAAGTTCGAATTTGAAAAAACAGACTGCGCCAATGAACTCAGAACGTTAAGAATCCCTAGTGTATGGTCCCCCCAAAAAAATGATCGGGTCGGTCAACGGGTCAACAACTTGGCTTGGCTTGTGGACCCGGTTTAGACTAGCTTGACAGGCCGGCTTGGCGGCTAACAAGCTCCAATGAACTCCAAAATCTGCTCTCCATATTTACTTTTCTCTCTATCCCATATTCAATTCACAACTTCAAACGCGTAAAAACAGCTTATCGAGCTCAAATTTAGAAAAACGGACTGCTCCAATGAACTCAGAACGTCAAGAAGCCCCCAGTGTAAGGTCCCCCAAAAAAGTCAACAGTTGGTCAACAGTTCAACAACTCGGCTTGGCTTGTGGACCCGATCTAGACTGGCTTGACAAGCCGGCTTGGTGGCTTGGTGCAACCGGCTAACAAGCTCTAACCAGCTGCTGGAGCATGCCTACGCATAGGCGGCGACACGTGTAGCAGCTTCCAGCGGCGAGAATCGGCCGACAAGCTCCAATTTGGCATTTCCGACCATGTTGATTCCAATGGTGTCCTCAAATTTTGGTTTTGAACACTTGAACTCCTCCATCTTGAAAACCCAAAACTTTACCTCTCTCACCCCAACAAACGGCGGTGATGACGACAGCTCAACTGGTACCGGCGAACTCGTCTCGACGAGATGAACACAATGGCATTGAGGTTGTCGACAACGGATGGTCGGATCTCCTTAGATCCGAGTTTAAAACTCTCCCCCTAACTTTCTCTCCCCTTTCCATTTCCTCTCTCCCTATTTACTTTTCTCTCTCTCAAACATAATATCTCCCCCTTTTTCTCCTATCCCCATCCTTTTAAAATTCAAACCCTCTCCCCAAAGTAATGGGCCCAACTTAAATATTCTTAACTAGACTTCCAAAATAATGGCTCATAACCCGGGTCTAAAACCCGATTCACTAATCCAAAAATTGGGTCGTTACAACACTCCCCCTTAAAAGAAATTTTATCCTCGAAATTTGTATCCATAAAACAAGAAAATGCTAAAACCTTTATATCTCTTTGGTGCCCTCAAAAATTTTTCCATTGCGCTACTCTGATCTCAACACTTATCAAATATAACCCTCGTCTTATAAAGGTACGAACACAATCTCCATTGATTCTTCTTCTTAGAAGGAATCTATCTTCGCTCAGTACATCACAGACAACAAGCAAAACCGGACGGTACCTTAACAAACTGTCACATGAGAACGTCATCAAAGAAACTTAACTTATGCTTTAAAACCCAAAGCTTGATGCACATAAAATCATTCCACAACTCTGTATGATCTAAAAGAAAATGAAGTTAAACAGACATTGCATCCAAAACGAAACGACTCCTCTCTTGGTGACTCCCTTAAGGAGACTCTAACCCTGATGGTAACTCTTATAAAAAACATTGCTTACTCGGTGCAAGGCATCTAAAAGTGAACGACGCCTTAACTTGCCTCAAACACTTACCTTAAAATCGACATGCTTTATGTTGAAACAACAACTAATGCAATTCACACAAACTTGGTCCATGCAAGAGTCTTAAACTCCAAACTACCACGTTTCTGGAAAACACATCATTTGTACCCTTACTAGGATCTGTCATCACATGAAATCCCACCAAGGGATAAAGTTCCATCACGAACCTCAAACCTCGTGTCAAAAGGTAGCATGTACACACCGCAATGTCGTACAACTCAACGCACAACCAACCTAAGCAAACTTCCTATCTGGATCTCACCTTTTCTACAAATATCAAATGGTATCTACCAAGGACTATATCATTACTCAACATGATCCCAACGAAAGTGTGCACTTACAAATCCTATACAAGGTTGTTACCTCTCCAAAAATATTGTTTTTAATGACAATTTTAAAACACTCTTGCTTGTTTTTAGGTACATATAATTGCATTAGGTTTCTAGAATCGTGCATTTGCATAAGAAGTTTAGTTTTATGTCTATGCCAGGGTGAAGGGTTGTTTTATGGTTATTTTGCAGGTTTGGAATAGGATTTGGAACGGGAAAGCAACATAGTTAGGATTTCCAAGAAGAATGCCAAGTGTTGTTGGCACAAAAGGACTAGAAGGTGCCAAGCACTTGTTGGTAGAGAAGTGCACTTGATGCCATGCCAAGAGATTGTTGAACCCCAAAAACATAGGAAATGATTAGTCTCCTAAAAGATCACGAATGGATCAACTTATGGAAAAAAATAACAGATAAGGCGGTGCCAAGTGATGTTGGCAAATTTATGCCAAGCTTGGATGCCAAGGAAACATCAGCATGTTGAAGTCAGCCCTAGCCTGATAAGCTATCACAATGAGCTGATAAGATATCAAAATGATCGGGTAGAGCTCTATCTTTTATCCCTTGATCATTTCAAATTCAAATGTAAAGGCTCATCCTATCCTTTCCCATACACGCATATATAAAGACCAACTGATCAAGCAATTGAGGTAGCGAAGAAAAGACGAGAGTGGTCGGGTGAAGACCTAGAGTGATCATAGTGAGGCGTGCGAGTGACGGTCGATTGCATTGAGGAAGGGTGACTCAACCTCTTGGTCGAGAGCCTGGCGTGGAGGGCTGCATCAAGAGACCCCTCAGCCTATTCCCTTGGCTTAAGTTGTTTTTCTTTAGTTTATTTAAACATGATGTATTTGAAAATGGTTATGGTTTTGATGGTTAAATCCCTCACCATGAACTAATTTCATAGTTGGTGGGGAATTTTTTGTTTAAACGTTGCTTTTATGCCTTAGTTCTTTAAATACAATTATGTTTCGGCAAAGATTTTCTATATGGCATGCTTTACTATTTTAAACTGTAACGCCAAACGAGAGCTGCCATTACTATTTTTCTATATACTCTGCCAAGCGAGACCTGGCATAGTTAGCCCATTGCTCCTTAGTATCTTAACAGACTTTGGAGGCAATGATCATTTGTTGGATACTTGGGAGAGAAGCTTCGAGAGAAGTCGTTCAAGTAGATGAACTTACTTCAGAAATGATATCTACCCCCTTGAAGAATAGATTGGTTTTAATCAAATTGGTTTAAGAAAAGCAAGCATTATATAGATATAGGGGGTTTTACTTGGCCAATTTAGGGCAATGACCATCGAGAGAGGCTTTGCTAATGTTGAATCTGCTCAGCAAGCAATGCCAAGACGGTTTTGCCAACAAAGGCTGGCATGAGCCACATTGACACCATGCATTCCCTGCCAACATTCATCATTCATTAAAGACACCTTCCTTGCCAACATTTTACTTCATTTTTTCTTTTCTTTTCTTTAGTTTCAAAACAACCTTCAAAACAAAGACCTTTTCTTTCAAAGCAAGTGACAATTAAGCAATCCAAATCAAGTCAATCTCCATGGGATCTATAACTCACCTTACCAAGCCGTATTACTTGCAGACCGTGTATACTTGCACGTAAAAGACTCTTAGCACTGTTTTATACTGTCCAATACGTATAATTTGCTCTTTTGCCAGCATTCATTTTACACAACTCCCAAAAGAGTTTACAAGTTTTTGGCGTCGTTGCCGGGGATTGCAAAGAAGTTGATTGTTTTTAAATTTTTACTTGTTTTGTTTTTATTTTATTTTTATCTGTGTATGACCAGAAGCCATCATGTTGTGTACGAATGGCCATACGATCTGAAAATTGAGAGGACCGTGAGTAGGTTAAAAAGGCCATATCGAGAGATGAATCAAGCCAATTAAAGGATGGTGTGGTGATTAATGATCCAACCAATAAAAATGCACCACCACCTTCTAATGATCCAATTGTTAATGAAGAGGAAGAGAGGCCAATCTGAGAACATTCAACACCTGACATTGCAAATTTAACGTCAGGACTTGTTGGCACAGATGCCAATGAGCCAAATTTTGAACTTAAACTCGTAATGGTCCAAACTCTTTTGAATGTAGGCCAATTCGATGAAGCACTTACTGGAGACCCGAGGCAACATCTCAAGCAATTCATGGAGATATGTCAACTATTTTAGCAAACTAGAGTATCTAGAGATACCCTGAAGCTGAGGTTATTTACTTTTTCTTTAAAAGACAGATCCAAGGCATGGCTTAATTCTTTGCCACTAGGTTCAGTTACTTCCTGGGCAGACTTGTGCCAGAAGTTCTTGGCACGATTTCATCCACCAACACTCATTGCCAAGATGCATGGTGATATCATTACATTCAAGCAAGCTAAGGATGACACTCTCTACAAAGCATGGGAAAGATTTAAGGATCTGTTGAGAAGGTGTCCAATGCATGGATTCCCAAATTAGACCTAAATACAAACCTTCTACAACGGACTGAATGCACAAACAATGATTGTTGTTGATGCTTCAGAAACTGGCTCGTTGCTAGAAAAGAGGTACACATAAGCTGTTGATATCATTGAGAGAATAGCAATCAATGACTTTGAATACCTTGTTCCTAGACTTGGGACTGGAGCCAAAGCTAGTGGGAAATTAAAGGTTGATGAACTTACGTCCATTCATGCCGAAATTTCCAACCTCACTAGTATGGTGAGAACGTTGCAAAAGAATAATAAGGCACGAGAAGTCAAAGCACTAGATTCGTTTTGCACCATTTGTGGAGAAAACCACCATGTGAATGAATGCTCAGTCAACCCTGAGTCGGTAAATTTTGTTTGCAATGCTTTTATAATACTAATTCCAATGCCTACAACGCAAAGTGGAGACAACACCCTAACTTAGCTTAGGGAAATAAAGAAGGCAACAAATACAATGCCCCGCACCAAAATGCTCAAAGGCAAAATAATAATGTCATGCCAGCATTCTATCAAAAACCCATGCCCCAAAAAGCTTAGAACAATTTCCAGCAAGGTCAAGGACTCAACCAATGAGGCAATCTCACGTAGTACATGGAAAGGAACAAAGTTACAGTCCAAACTTTGTCAGCTTCAATAAGAAACTTGGAAATGCAAGTTGGGCAGATTGCTAATGTACTCAGCAATCGACCCCATGGTGCTTTGCCAAGCGACACTGAAGATGCTCGACACAAAGGAAATGAGTAATGCAAGGCAATAACTCTTCGGAGTGGTAAGCAGTGTGAAGCTGATATGGCTACCAAGCATCTAGTTAATAGCCAAGATGCTAAGCTTGTGCCAGCAGACAAGCCCATGTAAGCAGAGAATGAAAAAAACAAAGAAGATGATGTCAGTGGTTATGCCCACAATGGTACCAACGCTCATACCAGTACCAGTGCTCAACATAATGCCAATTCCAGTGCCAACGATGAAATTAACAATGATGACAAGCAGACTAGAGCCAAAAAGCATACTAATGCCAAAGTGGATGCCAACACTGCCTTGGCAAAGTCGACAGTGCCAACATATGTGTATCCACCACCACCTTTTCCAGCAAGACTTCAAAAGCACAATCAGAACCAGCAATTTAAGCACTTCTTGGAAGTGCTTAAATAATTGCAAATTAAAATTCCATTGGTAGAGGCCCTTGAGAAAATTCCCAACTATGTAAAATTCATGAAGGACATCATGTCCAAAAAGAGGAAGTTGGGAGACTTTGAAACTGTTGCTCTTACTTAAGGATACAGTGCCATGATCCTAAACCGATTGCCACCAAAGATGAACGATCCAGGGAGTTTTACTATCCCTTTTACAATTGGCAATAAATTCATGGGTAAGGCATTGTGTGATTTAGGATCTAGTATCAATTTGATGCCACCATCTCTTTTCAGAAAGCTTGGCATAGAAGCAAGACCTACCACAGTGACACTTCAGTTGGCAGACCGATCTTATGCACATCCCAAGGGTGAGATTGAGGATGTGTTGGTAAAGGTAGACAAATTTATATTTCAGTTGATTTTATCATTTGGGATTATGAAGCTGACATTAATGTGTCAATTATTTTGGGTTGACCATTCCTTGCCACGGGTAGGGCTCTTATTGATGTTCATAAAGGGGAACTAACCATGCGAATGAATGACCAATATGTTACTTTCAACGTGTTTCAAACTTTGAAATGTGCAGATGAATCAGATGAATGTCAAGCCGAGGAGATGATGGAGGCCATTTATACTTTGGACATGGCACAGTTGTGCCAGAATGCAGAATTTGATGACGGCATGTTTGATAGCATATCTGAGCTATTTGAGGAACCTGAGGAATCAGCCTTAGAGACTGAAGATGTGAGTTATTTTGAGCCACTCTAGTTGGTCGACAGAGAGATAAAGAAACCAAAACCATCAATTGAGGAACCACCAGTGTTGGAGCGTAAGCCACTGCCAGAACACTTGAAGTATGCTTATCTATGTGAGCACTCAACTTTGCAAGTGATTATTGCCACTGATCTCACTAATTATCAGGAGGCAAGATTGCTGGCAATATTAAGGGATTATAAGCAAGCGTTGGGTTGGACCTTGGCAGACATCCAAGGTATTAGCCCAACCATTTGCATGCACAAGATCATTCTAGAGGAATACAATGGGAGGACTATTGAAGGTTAGAGACGGCTAAACCCGAGCATGAAGGAGGTTGTTAAGAAAGAGATAATAAAATGGCTTGATGTCAGTATTATTTATCCAATTCTCGATAGCTCTTGGGTTAGCCCGGTGCAGTGCGTGCCGAAGAAAGGTGGCGTGATTGTGGTGCAAGATAGTGAAGTTGAATTGATTCCCTCGGATGGAGAGTGTGCATGGATTACAGAAGGTTAAACAAGGCTATAAGGAAGGACCACTTCCCATTGCCTTTCATTGACCAGATGTTAGACAGTCTGGTAGGTAAAGCTTTTTACTATTTTTTTGGATGGTTATTCGGGTTAAAATCAAATTGCCATCACCCATGATGATTAAGAGAAAACCACGTATACGTGTCCATATGGGACATTTGCCTTCAGAAGGATGTCATTCGGTCTATGTAATACGCCAACAACATTCCAACATTGCATGATGGCCATTTTTCTAATATGATCGAACACAACATGAAGGTATTCATGGATGATTTCTTAGTGTTTGGTACAATATTTGAGGAATGCATCCATAGCTTGGAGCAAGTCTTGAAGAGATGCACTGAGACAAACCTAGTGTTGAACTGGGAGAAATGCCACTTCATGGTGAATGAGGGCATTGTTCTCGGTCACAAGGTAACCAAGAGAGGACTAGAAGTTGATCAAGCCAAAGTGGAGGTAATCAAGCAATTGCGACCTCCAACGAGTATTAAAGGTATAAGGAGTTTTCTAGGTCATGCTGGTTTTTATCGATGGTTTATTACAGATTTTTCAAAAAATGCTAAACCTTTATGCTCATTGTTGGAACATGTGCCACCTTTGCTTTTGACGATTCTTGTTTGAGAGCATTTTAGGAACTTAAAAAGAGATCGATCAATGTCCCTATAGTCGTAGCACTAGATTGGAATGAGCCCTTCGAGCTCCTATCTGATGCCAGCTGCAACCCCCTTAGCCCGGTCTAGTAGCAAGACCGAACCAAGTGAGCTACACGAAGAAAACCAAAGAAAAACTCGCTAAGATTTCCCTTCGATTAGCAACACTTATCAACATATTATTAAGCTTTTATCTTTTCTAGAGGCTTCCAATTAATCCTACATATTCATACAAGCAGCGGTTAAAACCTCGCCTCAATCGGACATCGATTTTAAGTCCAATTGACCTTACAGGGATTATGGACCAAAACGCAAAGAAATAAAACTTCAGAACAGTCTATAACTAACAAAGCAGACACCCGTTTCGGAAGAGACCAAGCCTGTTTCGGAACTACAAATTCTAGTAGCAAAACGTACCGAAACATGGCTCACCTGTTTCGAAACCAACATGCCTGGAATGATTCCCCTGCCTCAGATACAATAGAGGTGTATCGAAACAACCCCGTGTTTCAATACAGGCCTAAAAATGGCCTTGGGGTCTCGGAACGACCCTTATGTGTTTCAGACCATCTAGGCCAAATATACATACCGTATCAAAATGGTAGCAGTTGTTTCGAAACACATATCGGAGAAAAAGACTCACTGCAGCAACTTTAAACACTCAAACATGATTCATACAACATGGTAACATCATAAACAAACATTCTATCGGCAAAAGGTCCTAGCACAACCAACCACAGTGCATTAAAACATATATCGAAAACTCTAAGCATATATGTGAGACATTAAGCATCCAACAAGATGAAACAATCACATAAAAGGCCAAACTTTAAACCAAACCATTAACCAACATATAAAGGTCACAAACAAGATTAAAAAGGCATCATAAACATGTCTCAACACAAGGATTCTCAAAACAAAACCTCCCAAAACATAAAGTTCTTATCCCATTGCTAACATACTATTATTGGATGCATAAACCATACTTTGAGCAAAAAATAAAATCTTGTACACATCCTTGCTTCCTTGCAGCCACGAATGGTCTAAGGATCTGCATTGTTGGAAAAGAGAGCGTAAGCAAGAATGCTTGGTAAGCGGTGCTCAAAACACAACAACAACAACAATGCAGTTTTTAAACCATTTTGCTTGCTCTAGAAAACAAAGCCATTTCACAAATCATTTCACGAAAGCAAATCTCCAACATAGCATGCTCATTATATCTCATGCTTGAACTACAAATCAAGGCATAACGTACAAAACCACATGAATCATATATTTCGAAACTTCACAACATCATCAACACAAATGAAGCATAAAGAGCAATTTGAGTATTATGAGTATATTGACATCTTAGCACTTTTACTCGGATATGCGGATAATGATCGGTGGAATGCCCATCACCGTAATCAAGACAACTAGACAACTTCCGGTGGAATGCCCATCACCGTACTCAAAACGTCTAGCAAATATAAGCTTCCGATGGAATGCCCATCACCGTACTCCTCCTTAGTGGAATCTAACATCAATAAGGCCACGCGCAAATTTTATCATTATAGTGCACTCTCATCCTATTTTCATACACATTTCCATGCATAGCATGTACTCAACAACATATATCTCTTCATAACACAAATCAAAACATGGGATTACATGATTCATCATCTTAACATCTCAACACCTATTGAAAACAGCAAAAATTCATCATTTACAAAAGACATATTTAGGCTCAACAAAAACAAGGTAAAAAGCCGAAAACAAAGGTGAAAACAACCAAACTTACTCTCGAACTTATATTGGCTTTTCAAGCTCAATCTAAACCCCCAAAATTTGGTCCTTAACCATGTTAAGGCTTTATAAAACTGTTCCACTCACCAACACTACAGAAATGCTAGCCGAACACCCAAATTAAGCTTCCAGATTCTCTAATATCGCATCCAACATTCCCAAATCAGTTTCCCCTGCTTCTAATCAATTCAAAACAGAGCATTAGAGTGATTTTCAGCCTCTAAACTTCTTGCAAGTTAAAATAGCAACAATCTCCCATTAATTCATATCTGAAATCAACCGAAAACATCAGTAAACAAACTCCAACTAAAACCCATCAAGATTATCATCAAAATCACATCTATTAACAAATAAAAACATCAAGCCAAAGGCAAGAAACCATCAGCCACTGATTCTTCACAAAACTAAGCCAAAAACTCAAGAACTATAACCTTAAACACATCTCAACTAATTTAGGGTTTTATATTATCAAACCATCATTTCAACATCATCTAACATCAAAAACACATTTATTAACATCCACAAACCCAACAAAATAAAACTCATACGAAAATCTCACAAAACCTCATTTAAATAGCTTGATTAAGCATATTTCTACCAACCCAATATAAAATCTTTAAATAAACATTATAAAAGAATCAATAACGTGGGAATTTCAATAAAGAACTTACATTAGAGGAGAAAAACGTAGCTCGCCTCTAATGATGGATTTTCCCCCTTTTGCCAATGAAAAGCATTGAGAAAACTAAAAGAAAATGATTGAGTTTTAGAGAGGAATCATTGAAAACAAGTTCAATGATGAAAAATCAATGTAAATAAAGATTTACCTTTGAAATCTTGAGAGAAAATGGTTGTTTTGATGGAGCTCTATGAAAGAAAGGTTGAGAGAAAAATATAACGTCAAATAGCATAAAGATGATAACCTTTTTGAAAATATATTTTATTGTATTTAAAATTCCTTTTTTTACATTTTAGAGACCAAAATATTTAGGGGGGAAATCTGAAGTTAGACTTGGCTAAATAGCTCCTTAAAGATTCGACGTTTTGATTCTTTTATAAACTAGTCACCAAAACAGTTTTGAAACTTTGCATTTTAGCCACTATACTAAAATGTCTACTCTCCAAAAACAATTTTCCAAAATTGTTTCCACCAACAATCATCTATATATATATATATATATATATATATATATATATATATATATTGATTTAAAATTGCTTTCCCATCATTCTAATCATTTAGAAACATTTTATTTAAAATAAATCTTGAAACTAGTCTAAACGGTAAATCTAACTCGAACAAACCTTCAACCAAATCTGGCTAACTTCCTGACCCTAAACTCGGGGCGTTACAACTCTCCCTCACTTAAGAAATTTCATCCTCAAAATTTACCTGGCGGAAAGAGATACGGAAATTGTTTCCTCATGTCATCCTTTTGCTCCCAAGTGGCTTCCTCCACACCTCGTTGTCGCCACTTAACCTTAGCCAATTCAATGTTTCTACCACGCAGTACTTTGTTCTCCGAAGCCAAGATCTCGACTGATTCATCATCATAAGTCAAATTTGGATTCAATTCAATCTCTTCGACAGGCATAACATGTGACGGATCCGATCTTTACCTCCAAAACATCAAAACAAGGAATACATCATGAATCTTCTCTAATTCAAATGGAAATCACAATCTATTCGCAACAAGACCAACTCGTTCGATTATCTCATAAGGATCAGTGAATCTCGGGATCAACTTACCTTTCCTCCCAAATATCATCACCTTCTTCCAATGCAAAACTTTCAAGAACACTTTGCCGCCCATGGCATACTCTATTTCTCTACGTTTCAAATCTGCATACAACTTTTTTCGATCCATAGCTACTTTCAAACGGTCACATATCAACTTCACTTTCTCAGTAGTACCCTTAAGCATATCCGGCAACGATAATAACTTTTGTCCCGCTTCGGCCCAACATACAGGTGTTCTACATTTTCTACCATACAAAGCTTCATAAGGTGCCATCTGAATACTTGCTTGGTAGTTCTTGTTATAGGCAAACTCTACTAACGGTAGATACTTCTCCCATGAACCCTGATAAACAATAATGTAACATTTTAACATGTCTTCTAAAACTTGTATGACTCTTTCTGACTGACCATCGGTCTGAGGATGATAAGAAGTGCTGAAACTCAACCGACTACCCAAGGCACTATGCAAACTCTCTCAAAATCTAGATGTGAACCTCAGATCTCTATCTGACACAATCGGTTTAGGTACACCGTGCAATCTCACAATCTCACTGATGTACAAATCAACCAACTTATCTAACGTATATGTGGTGTTAACAGCCAAGAAATGTGCACATTTTGTAAGACGATCAACAATAACCCAAACAGAATTCTACTTAGAAGGTGTCAAAGGCAAACCTAATACAAAATCCATAGTAATTCTCTCCTTCTTCCACTCGAGAATTCTCAACGGTTTCAACAACCCAAAAGGAAACTAATGTCCTTAACATGCTGGCAAACCATACAATTGCTCACAAATTCGACGACGTCTTTCTTCAAGCCAACCCAGTAGTACTCATCCCTCAAACTATGATACATCTTTGTACTCACCAGATACGTGGCAAACGGACTACTATGAGCTTCAATCATAATGTTATTCCTCAAATCAACATCATTTGGTACAACAATCTTACCTTTGAAGCATAGAACGCCATCATCACTATAACATAAATTTGACGGTTTACCTCCCGTTATGTCTTGCACATGTGGTACCAACGTTCCATCTTGCAACTGCTTCTCTCTAATCAACTGAATCAACGAAGGTTTAATTTGCAATTCCGCCACTAGACCGCCATCATGTGACAAACTTAGCATAGCAAACATTGCGCGCAACTCAACTGCCACTTTCCTACTCAAAGCATCGACCACTACATTGGCTTTACCCAGATGGTACTCAATTGAAAGATCATAATCCTTAAGCAATTATACCCATCTACGCTGTCTAAGGTACAACTCCTTTTGCAACATCAAATATCTCAAACTCTTATGATCCATATAAATTGTACATTTCTCACCGTAGAGATAATGTCTCCAAACTTTCAAAGCAAACACCACTTCGGCCAACTCTATGTCATGTGTAGGATAATTGCGCTCATGAACCTTCAACTGCCTAGATGCATAGACTACTACTACTCTTCCTTCTTGCATTAGCACACAACATAAGACGTGTCACTATAGATTACATACTCCTTCCCTGTCACAGATTGAACCAAAACGGGAGCTTTCTTTAAAGCTTCTTTCAATTTCTCAAAAGCTTGTTGTCTCGCTTCTGTCCACTCGAAACGAACATCCTTTTTGTCAAAGAAGCAGCAACTTTAGAGAATCCATCCACAAAACGTTGGTAATAACCTGCCAAGCCCAAGAAACTACGTATTTCTATTACTAATTTTGGTTGCTTCCAATTCACAACTGCCTCAACCTTTTTAGGATCCATTCTGATTCCCTCGATTGATACTATATGCTCTAAGAATACTACTTCCCTAATCCAAAATTCACACTTGCTTAGCTTAGCATATAGTTGATTATCTAACAAGGTTTGTAACACCAAACGCAAATGCTTATTGTGGCCTTCTTCGGTACGAGAATAGATCAAAATATAATCAATGAACACTACTACGAACTGATCCAAATATTCATGAAATACTCTATTCATCATATCCATAAATGCATCCGGGTGCATTAGTCAAACCAAAGGGCATTACCAAGAACTCATAATGTCTATAGCGAGTGCAAAAAGCTGTCTTCGGTACATCTTTATCTTTTACCTTCAACTGATAGTAACCGGATCTCAAATCTATCTTAGAAAACAAGGAAGCACCTCTCAACTGATCGAATATATCGTCAATCCGTGGCAAAGGGTACTTATTTTTCACTATCAACTTATTCAACTACCGGTAATCTGTACACATTCTCAAGCTATCGTCCTTCTTTTTCACAACCAACACCGGTGCACCCCAAGGTGAGATGCTAGGACGAATGAATCCTTGATCCAACAGTTCCTGAATCTGTGTCTTCAACTCTTTCAACTCTTTAGGGGCCATACGATATGAAGCAATGGATGTTGGAGCAGAATCGGTATATGTATCTATAGCAAACTCAACCTCTCTATCAGGCGACAAACCATGCAACTCTTCTGAAAATACCTCCGGAAAATCACAAATAGTTCTGATGTCTTGCAGTCGTGCCTAACTCATTTTCAGGTTCATAATATAAGCTAAATATGTCTGACACCTAACATCCATCAACCTCTGAGCCTCTAAAGCCGAAACAACATTGGACAAGAACTTAATGTTCTCACCCACTACTACTACCTCATACTCATCTCTAAGCCTCAAAGAAACTCGCTTTGTCTCAAAATCTACCTTAGCCTTATGTTCTACTAGCCAATCCATACCCAAAATCACATCAAAACAATAAAACGACAATTCCATCATACCTACTGGAAACAATGACCCTGAATCATCAAAGGACATCTTCTATATACTTTCCTAACCACAACATTTTTACCAAAAGAACTTGTAACATTCATGCCCACATCTAATATCTCACACGATATATCCAACATCTTTGCATGCTCATTCAGATTATATGATTGCATAGAACCAGAATCAATCAAAGAAAGAAAATTCAAATATTGCAATGAGAAGTTGCTTGCAATCACATATGTATCATTCCTGCCCTCACGATGCACATACACTCTAGCCGGTCCACCACCCTCACGTTGTACAGCAACCACATGAGCTACATTTCTTTGGCCATCATCCCTACGCTGAAAGTTACCTCGACCGTGCCCACGACCTCTTTGATGCTCAACAGCTTGAATCAGAGCCTTTTCATCTCTAGCCGGATGTGGACAATCACGTCTCAAATGTGCTCGAGACCCATAGTTCCAGCATGAGTGTAACGCCCCGGTTTTGGGCTTAGAAGTTTTGGGCGTTGACCGGTCTGGTCAAAGTGCTGTTCGAATCTAAAAGGGTAAATTTAGGAAAGCCTAGTTCGGGTTGCATTAAAAATGTGAAAAAATGTTCTAAAATCATCTTTTTAATATATATAAGTGATATGTGAAATCAATTTTGAAAAATGAGGTTTGGAAGGGTGACATTTTAGCTAGTGACCAAAATGTAATTTTTGAAAGTTGCGTGACTGTTTTATAAAGGATTGAAACTTTGAATCTTTAAGGAGCTATTATTCCAAAAGTAGTTTCTCCAGATTTTTCTAAGATATTTTAATGATTAATTCTGATTTTCAAGCTAAAGAAAAGTGGAGGGAAAATCATTTTGGCTTTTGTAACTAATTTCTCATATTTTCCAATTTTTCTTTTCTCTCATTTTCTCTCAACCCAAACACTTTCTCTCCAGAGATTTCCTTCTGATTTTGTCACTCATTTCTCTCTTTTCAATCTTCTTTTGATTTCTAATCATCACATCTACAAAACCTCTCAAATTGCTACTTGATTCATCAAGCTTTTTGGTTCCAAAAGAGGAGAAACTCAAGTTTGGAGGTAAGAACGTCCTTCTCCTTTGAACTTCAAGTTCTTTACTGAAATTCCCAAGTTCTCAATCCTTAATTGATGTTTTATAAATGGCTTTTAAGATTGTTTAATGGATCTTGGCTTAAAATGCAAGATTAGGTGTGTTTTTGATGAAATTTCGTTGGATCTGTTGAAGCAGTGTTTTAAGGTGTTAAAATGATGATTAATGAATGTTAATTTGATAAGGAATTGAGTTTTGATTAATGCAATCCCGGATAGGTTGAATTTCCTAAGTTTAGCTTATGATTCTTGGTTGTTTTTGGAGTGATCTTGTGGATCTGTTGTTGCTGGAGGTATAAGGATGTTGTTAAGCTCTTTTTAGATGTTAAATGGTGTTAAAGGATGTTAGGTTTTGTTAGTTTATGGCTGGGCTTTGTTGAGAAGTGGTTTGGATGCATTTTCGGTTGTGTTTGGTGGCCGAAAATGGAGTGTGGATGAGAGCAGCGAGTTTAGGTGCTTTCATTGAAGCTATTAATGCATGATGATGCATTAATCTACTGTTTTAATGTGTTAAAACAGGGGAGTCATCTTTGGATCCAAGTGGTGGTGATCCGGAGGCTTGTTTTGGTGCTTCGGCAAGAGGCGAAGTGGAATCGGTGAGTGAAATTGGGTTTTCGGCTTTGAAACCAATGTCTTGGGAGCTTAGTTTAAGTCTAAACAACTTTGCTAAGCTCAAGTGTAAGTTTTCGGAAATACTCTCTAGTGGTGGCCATGATTTGATTGTTGTGCAATGTGGTTTATTGCATGTTTTAAATTCTGTTTTGAAAGCATGATTTAGCATGGTTAATGCTGTTTTTGTAAGCCATATGTTGAAGGAAGCTCAAGGTAAGAGTTCCTTGTTTTTGAACATTGATTAAATGTGGTTTGATGCTTTTAAATGTATGATGAATATGGCTTGGTTTAATGCTTTAAAGCAGTGGATAAATTGATGATAATGATGTATATTGGCAAGTGATGTTTTGTAAAGGTTAAGGTCACTAAGGTGGTTAAAAGTCCTTGAGTGAGCCTTGTTTACTTAAGAACATCAAGGTGGTTAAAAGTCCTTGGATGATTCTTGTTACGGACACAAAGGTGTTTAAAAGTCCTTGTGTGATCCTTTCCAAGGTGTTTAAAAGTCCTTGGGGTCAAGGTGTTTAAAAGTCCTTGAGGTGATTTATATCATGGTGTTTAAAAGTCCATGGCCAAGGTGTTTAAAAGTCCTTGGGATCAAGGTGTTTAAAAGTCCTTGATGTGAAACTTGATGCGGACACAAAGGTGGTTAAAAGTCCTTGTGTGGTCCTTTCTATGGTGTTTAAAAGTCCATAGGCCAAGGTGTTTAAAAGTCCTTGGGGCCAAGGTGTTTAAAAGTCCTTGGGGTGAAAGTTGATGAACTTGTTTTTAAAGAAATGAAATGTATCACTTGTGGCCAATATGACATGTAATGATATGAAGCATGAGATGCTTTTTTAAAGGTTGCTTTTGAGCATGTGTAAATGATGATTTGAAGCATGATTTATAAAGTGTTTTATAAATGCATTATTGAATGGTTTTATTGAGCATTCCTCACTAAGCTTTTGCTTACGCTCTCTTTGTTTTCTCAAACCAATAATGCAGAACATTAAAGTACTTTGAGGGCAGCAAGGAAGGCAAGCATTCAAGTGGAAGTAAAGCTCAAAGTATGGAAGGTTTTCTTAAGTACATTTAGCTTTTGGTAATTTGGCAATGGGGGACCTATGTGTATGTTTTGGGAGATGTTTTGAACTCCCCAAGTATGTTTTAGGTTGTTGAGAATGCTGGTTTTTGTAATTGACCTTTATATGCTTGATTTGGAAGTTTATGCTTGAGTGGTTGCTTGTGTAGGAAGCATGCCTATAGATTTGGGGCTTTCCATATATGTTGATGTTTTGATGAATTGTTGATGAAAGTATGTCTCATATATGTTGAATAGCATGCTGGTAAAGTTTGGTGGCATTTGGAGCATGATTGGATGTTTAATTGCATGTTTAAGTATGCATTTTGGGGCAATCTGTGCAGGGTGTTTCGGAACAGCACCTACCGTTTCGGAACGGGTGCCTTAAACAAGCCTAGGCGTCCGAAACGGGAGGGACCGTTCCGAAACGGATAGGCTACTGTCTGCCCTCATTTCGGTACGCGTTGCGGAACGGCCCCGCGTTTCGAAACGGGCTGTCTCCCGTTTCGGAACGGGTGACCGTTGGGGGCTGACATTGGCAGTTATATGTTTTGAATTGTTTGCATTTTGGTCCTGAATCTTGTTTGTGCAATTGTATGAGTTTGGGAAGTCCTTTTGAGCTGAAATTTCACAGAGAAGCATGAAACCTGATTAATTTCAAGTTGGTAACTTCAATTTGGGTTAAGTCCTTATAATTATCAGAAATTACAATTTGGTCCCTAAAGTTGTAATTTGTTCAATTGGGTCCCTGTTTGACCTCTGATGTTTATGATCTTTGAGTATGCTGTTGTATGATCATATCTAAGGATTAATATGTATCTAGTTAAGTTTAAAAAGAAAAAAAAAGGTCGTTAATCAAGGTTGACTTTCGGGTTGACTTTGGTTTTCCCCGTGTGACTTTCTTAATTCGGGTCAACCGTCTAGGCCGGGTTAAGGGGGTTACAATGAGCCATAATTACCCTAAAACTCACCGAAATGACGTCTTCCGCATTTAGCACATTCAGGTGTGCGAACAACAGTTCTTTGACCCTGATGGCCACCTCCCAGGTTACCACCTCCACGCATATGATTAGTTTGGTACCTCCTATCCTTGTTCCTCTTGGCACGGTCTCCATCCCATTCGACAGTCCTTTTTCCTGAACTAGATCCACTGCCATGAGTAGTCAATCCCAAACTATGTTCGATATCTTTGGCCCTAGTGACCAAAACATCAAAGTCCACATATTCTGAAGCCAACATAATGGTCTTCACCTCTTGAACCAAGCCATATCGAAAACATTCACATCGTTGCCTCTTAGTGGGAACCAACTCAGAAGCATACTGACTCGGACGTAAAAATTGTACTTCGTACTCGGATACTGTCATGCTGCCCTGAACCAAGGCCATAAACTCTCTCTTCTTCTCATCCTGATATCGAGGACCAAGGTACTTCTTATGGAAGGCGGTTTTGAAAAATTCCCAAGTAACCTCAGCTACTGGCATACCAGATATGATGGTGGTCAACCAAGCATAGGCATCTCCCTGAAGCAAGGAAACAATACATCCCAACTTTTTGTATCCGAACACTCCATTTGTCCCAAACTATGGATTGTACTCTCAAGCCATGCCTCTGAACCCTCGGGAAACAATCCACGAAATTCAACTCCGCCCAAACTACGAAGTCGCTCTAAAGGCAAACCAGTCTTTGCACCCTGAGGCGGTGCTGCAACATGTACACCAGCTAAGGCTGTCTGAAAAGTCCCGGCTATAGCCTGAGTCAAAGGAGTCATATCTATCCCAGCCTGCCCCTGGCCAACTTGAGGTCCATCACCTCCGACACCCGCTCTAACACCACCCTCGAGAGGAGTGGGATGAGGAGGCAAGTTATCTTCGTTCACATGCCCAACATTCTCGATCTCCGAATTACGAATTGTAGGACCTCGTCTCGCTCTCATACTTGCAAGAAATGCAATCTAACAACAACAAATATAAACAACAGAAATGATATGGGTCAGCAAGAAGCAAGGATTCCAAGACGCTAAAGTCTTTTAATCAAAACCACTTTTTACTAATAGTATTATAGCAATGGGTGTCATTATCTACCCTCAAAAAAAATTACAATTTGGGTTAAGTCCTTATAATTATCAGAAATTACAATTTGGTCCCTAAAGTTGTAATTTGTTCAATTGGGTCCCTGTTTGACCTCTGATGTTTATGATCTTTGAGTATGCTATTGTATGATCATATCTAAGGATTAATATGTATCTAGTTAAGTTTAAAAAGAAAAAAAGGTCGTTAATCAAGGTTGACTTTCGGGTTGACTTTGGTTTTCCCCGTGTGACTTTCTTAATTCGGGTCAACCGTCTAGGCCGGGTTAAGGGGGTTACATTTGGTGGTATCAGAGCTGAGTTTTCGAGTAATTGGGAATGAATGTGTGCATGATTGAAGTATGTATGCCTTGTATGCTTGTTGATCGAAAGCATGTTTAGTGGCTTGTGATTTGGATGCAATTGAGATGTATGCTGTGATGTAGCATGTTGTGGGTACCCATTGCCAAATAAAAGCTAATGAAATGGTGTTGATTTTGAATGAAATTGAGCTTGAATACTTGGATTGCTTACCTTGCTGGGCCTGACTTCGTTTTATTTGTATTGTGATCGCATGGTAAAAGTATGGCACCACGTAGAGAGTTACGAGGTAATGTGCAAGCTACGGCTCCTAATGAGAACGAGAATGAGGAAAACACGGGTAGTGCGGTGTTACCTCCTCCTCCACCTGGTGGTGGTGCTGAGGGTGGAAGAGCTGAAGCTGCAGCTGGTGCTGGAGCTGCTGGACCAGAGGTTGGTCAGGGGCAAGCTATGCCTGATATGTCTATGTTGGTACAAGCTATTGCGGGTGCTTTCCGAGCAGCAGTAGCTGGAGCTCAAGGAGCTGGGCATCAGGGAGATGCTGGAGTTAGACTACCTTTGGAGCGTCTGCGCAGTCTTGGTGGGACTGAGTTCAGGGGTATGTCTGCTGAGAGTTCTGAAGCTTGGCTAGAGAGTACCAAGCGAATCTTGGGACAGATGAGCTGCACGGATGTGCAAAAGCTGGGTTGTGTTGTGTCCTTGCTGCAGGACGATGTGTATACGTGGTGGACGACCACCATAGCTGGGATGGCTGAAGCTGATGTGACTTGGACATTCTTCCAGAGTGTGTTCAAGAGGAGATATCTTGGTGTTAGATATCTTGATGAGAAGAAGCGTGAATTCATGTCTCTTACCCAAGGGAGCATGAGTGTGGCTGAGTATGAAGTGCAGTTTGTGCGACTCAGTCAGTATGCACCTGAGCTGGTACCTGATGAGCGGGCAAGGTGCGAGAGGTTCCGTTATGGCTTAGTGACGGATGTGAAAATGTATGTGCTGGCCACCGAGTATGATGATTTTGATGTGTTGGTGGGCCGAGCCAAGGACATTGAGATGAACTTGGGTTTATCTGCGAAGGGTGTTGGCAAGCGAGCTGCTGAGTATAGTTCTGGAGGTGGACGGAACAAGAGGGGACGTGATCAGAAGTATCAGTCTTCAGCTAAGAGAGCTGGTGGTGCACCTGCTAGAGGAGGCAATGCTAGAGCTGATCCGAGTGCTTGTTGGATCTGTGGTTCACGTGGTCACATGAAGCGTGACTGTCCTCGTGCTGTGAGAGAGGTGCAAGCTCCTGTTGCGGCAGCTGGTAATGGGTGCTGGAATTGTGGATCCGCAGACCATTTGAGGCGAGATTGTCCTAGGTTGGCTGGTGATCAGGTGCGTGCTCCTGTTGTTGCTGCACCGCAGAGGGGTCGTGGGCGCGGCCGTGGTAATTTCCAGAGGAGGGAGGAAGGTGGCCGAGGAGTAGCTCATGTTGTGGCTATTCAGCCTGAAGGTGGAGGACAAGCAAGGGTGTATGCTCAGAGGGAAGGGAGGAATGATGCGAATGTGATTGCAGGTACCTTTACTTTGCAGTCCTTGTCATTGCTTTCTTTGATAGATTCTGGATCTACGCATTCATACATTTTGCGTGAGCATGCTGAATTGCTTGGTTTGCCTGTTGAGTCTTTGGATGTTGGTGTTCGTGTCACTAGTTCTTTTGGTGAGACTGTTGTGACTCGAAAGCTTTATAGAAGGTGTCCCTTGGTTGTTCAAGAACATGTTTTTCATGTTGATCTTATGGAGTTGCCCTTTTATGGCTTTGATGTAATCCTTGGTATGGATTGGCTTGCTGAGCATCGTGCTATTGTGGATTGTGAAAACAAGCGAGTTTCGCTTAAGCTTGCGGATGATTATGAAGTTGTTGTGGTTGGTGAGAATGTGAAGTTTCTTGCCAATGTGGTGTCTACCTTGGAGGCGAGCAGGATGCTGAGGCAAGGTTGCGAAGCTTATCTAGCTTTTGTGATGAATCCTAGCTCTAAAGAGTTGAGGGTGCAAGATATCAGAGTTGTGAAAGAGTTTCCTGGTGTTTTTCCTGAGGAGTTGCCTGGGTTACCTCCTAACCGCGAGGTGGAGTTTGGAATTGAGCTGTATGAGAATACAACTCCTGTGTCCATTACCCCTTATCGGATGGCACCTAAGGAGCTGAAAGAGTTGAAGACGCAGTTGCAAGAGTTGCTTGATCGTGGTTTCATCCGGCCGAGTGTGTCGCCTTGGGGAGCACCGGTCTTGTTTGTGAAGAAGAAGGATGGCACTATGAGAATGTGCATTGATTACCGTCAGCTGAACAAGTTGACTATCAAGAATCGGTATCCTTTGCCGAGAATTGATGATCTCTTTGATCAATTTCGGGGAGCTGCTGTGTTCTCTAAGATTGACTTGAGATCAGGGTATTATCAGTTGAAGGTGAAGGATGTGGATGTGCCTAAGACAGCTTTCAGGACAAGGTATGGGCATTATGAGTTCCTTGTGATGCCGTTTGGGTTGACTAATGCTCCTGCTGCTTTCATGGACATGATGAATCGTGTGTTTCATGAATACCTGGACAAGTTCGTTGTGGTATTCATTGATGATATCCTTGTGTACTCGCGTACTGAGGAGGAGCATGAAGAGCATTTGAGGATTGTTTTGCAGGCTTTGTTGGAGAATCAGCTTTATGCTAAGCTGAGCAAGTGTGAGTTCTGGCTTAAGGAGGTGGTGTTTCTTGGGCATGTGGTCTCAGCTGAGGGGATTCGTGTTGATCCTCAGAAGATTGAGGCGGTGATGAACTGGAAGGTTCCTAAGTCTATTCATGAAGTTCGTAGTTTCCTTGGTTTGGCGGGATACTACCGTAGGTTTGTGGATGGTTTTTCCAAGATTGCTGCTCCTTTGACGAAGCTGTTGCAAAAGGATGTTAAGTATGAGTGGACGGAAGCGAGACAGCAGGCTTTTGAGAAGCTTAAGACGGCTTTGACGCAAGCTCCTATCTTGGTTCAGCCTGAATCGGGGAAAGAGTTTGTGGTTTACAGTGATGCATCCTATGTTGGTTTGGGGTGTGTGCTGATGCAGGAGGGTAAGGTGGTGGCTTATGCATCGCGGCAGTTGAAAGTGCATGAGCGCAATTACCCTACGCATGATATTGAGCTGGCTGCAGTGGTTTTTGCTCTGAAGATCTGGAGACATTATCTGTATGGTGAGAAGTGTACGGTGTACACGGATCACAAGAGTTTGAGGTATCTGATGTCTCAGAAGGAGTTGAATCTTAGGCAGCGGCGTTGGTTGGAGTTGCTCAAGGATTATGATCTGACGATTGAGTATCATCCTGGAAAAGCTAATGTTGTTGCGGATGCCTTGAGTAGGAAAGTAGCTGTTGAGCTGAGGGCTATGTTTGCTAGCTTGAGCATATCGCGAGATGGTGGTCTTGTTGCTGAGTTGCAAGTGAAACCATCTTTGGTTCAGTTGATCAAGGATAAGCAGTTGCTGGGTGATTCCTTGGTGTCTCATGTTCAGGATATCGCGGAGGGTAGACCTTCGGATTTCTGCTTTAATGATGATGGAGTGTTGTGTTTTGGGAGTCGAATAGTAGTGCCTGCTGATGCTGAGTTGAGGCGTGCTATTCTGACTGAAGGTCATAGTAGTCCTTTTGCTATGCACCCGGGTAGTACTAAGATGTATCGTGATCTTCGTGATGAGTACTACTGGGTGAGTTTGAAGAAAGATGTTGCGGAGTTTGTTAGCAAGTGTATGGTATGTCAGCGAGTTAAGGCTGAGCATCAGTTTCCTTCAAGGTTGTTGCAACCGTTGAAAATCCCTGAGTGGAAGTGGGAAAGGGTTACCATAGATTTTGTATCTGGTTTACCTTTGTCTCCCTCGAAGAAGAATTCGGTGTGGGTGATTGTGGATCGCCTAACGAAGTGTGCGCATTTCTTGCCTGTGCATACCACGTTTTCTTTGGATAAGTTGGCAGAGCTGTACGTTGCTGAGATTGTGCGGCTGCATGGTGTGCCTAAGTCGATTGTGTCGGATAGGGATCCGAGGTTCACATCGCGTTTCTGGCAGTGTTTGCATCAAGCCTTGGGTACAAGGTTGCATTTCAGTACATCCTATCATCCTCAGTCGGATGGTCAGTCTGAGCGAGTTATCCAAATTTTGGAGGATATGTTGAGGTGCTGCGTGATTGAGTTCCAAGGTTCTTGGGAGAAGCATCTGCCTTTGGTTGAGTTTGCTTATAACAACAGCTATCAGGCAAGTATACAGATGGCACCTTATGAGGCTTTGTACGGGAGGAAGTGTAGGACTCCTCTTTGTTGGGCTGAAACTGGTCAAAAGTTGGTTTCGATGCCGGCTTTGTTGAAAGGGACCACAGAGAAGGTAAAGCTCATTTGTGAGCGGTTGAAGGCTGCCTCTGATCGGCAAAAGTCTTACGCGGATTTGAAGCGTAAGGAGATAGACTATGCGGTGGGTGACCGTGTGTTCTTGAAGGTTTCGCCTTGGAAGAAGGTAATGCGGTTTGGCCGGAAGGGCAAGTTGAGCCCTAGGTACATTGGACCATACGAGGTGGTTGAGTGTGTGGGTCCTATTGCGTATCGGTTGAGGTTACCTCAGGAGTTGGAGAAGATTCATGATGTGTTCCATGTCTCTATGCTCCGGAGGTATAGATCTGATCCTTCGCATGTGATGCATGTGGAGGATGTGGCATTGAATCCGGATTTGACCTACGATGAGGAACCGGTGAAGGTTCTGGATTCGGATAGCAAGGTTCTTCGTGGCAAGACCATTGAGTTGGTGAAGGTGCTGTGGAAGCATCGAGGTGTTGAGGAAGCCACGTGGGAGCGGAAGGAAGACATGCTGAAGCAGTTTCCTTATCTCTTTCCTTCAGGTAAATTTCGGGGACGAAATTTCTTAAGGGGGGGGGGGAGAGTTGTAACGCCCCGGTTTTGGGCTTAGAAGTTTTGGGCGTTGACCGGTCTGGTCAAAGTGTTGTTCGAATCTAAAAGGGTGAATTTAGGAAAGCCTAGTTCGGGTTGCATTAAAAATATGGAAAAATGTTCTAAAATCATCTTTTAATATATATAAGTGATATGTGAAATCAATTTTGAAAAATGAGGTTTGGAAGGGTGACATTTCGGCTAGTGACCAAAATGTAATTTTTGAAAGTTGCGTGACTGTTTTATAAAGGATTGAAACTTTGAATCTTTAAGGAGCTATTATTCCAAAAGTAGTTTCTCCAGATTTTTCTAAGATATTTTAATGATTAATTCTGATTTTCAAGCTAAAGAAAAGTGGAGGGAAAATCATTTTGGCTTTTGTAACTAATTTCTCATATTTTCCAATTTTTCTTTTCTCTCATTTTCTCTCAACCCAAACACTTTCTCTCCAGAGATTTCCTTCTGATTTTGTCACTCATTTCTCTCTTTTCAATCTTCTTTTGATTTCTAATCATCACATCTACAAAACCTCTCAAATTGCTACTTGATTCATCAAGCTTTTTGGTTCCAAAAGAGGAGAAACTCAAGTTTGGAGGTAAGAACGTCCTTCTCCTCTGAACTTCAAGTTCTTTACTGAAATTCCCAAGTTCTCAATCCTTAATTGATGTTTTATAAATGGCTTTTAAGATTGTTTAATGGATCTTGGCTTAAAATGCAAGATTAGGTGTGTTTTTGATGAAATATCGTTGGATCTGTTGAAGCAGTGTTTTAAGGTGTTAAAATGATGATTAATGAATGTTAATTTGATAAGGAATTGAGTTTTGATTAATGCAATCCCGGATAGGTTGAATTTCCTAAGTTTAGCTTATGATTCTTGGTTGTTTTTGGAGTGATCTTGTGGATCTGTTGTTGCTGGAGGTATACGGATGTTGTTAAGCTCTTTTTAGATGTTAAATGGTGTTAAAGGATGTTAGGTTTTGTTAGTTTATGGCTGGGCTTTGTTGAGAAGTGGTTTGGATGCATTTTCGGTTGTGTTTGGTGGCCGAAAATGGAGTGTGGATGAGAGCAGCGAGTTTAGGTGCTTTCATTGAAGCTATTAATGCATGATGATGCATTAATCTACTGTTTTAATGTGTTAAAACAGGGGAGTCATCTTTGGATCCAAGTGGTGGTGATCCGGAGGCTTGTTTTGGTGCTTCGGCAAGAGGTGAAGTGGAATCGGTGAGTGAAATTGGGTTTTCGGCTTTGAAACCAATGTCTTGGGAGCTTAGTTTAAGTCTAAACAACTTTTCTAAGCTCAAGTGTAAGTTTTCGGAAATACTCTCTAGTGGTGGCCATGATTTGATTGTTGTGCAATGTGGTTTATTGCATGTTTTAAATTCTGTTTTGAAAGCATGATTTAGCATGGTTAATGCTGTTTTTGTAAGCCATATGTTGAAGGAAGCTCAAGGTAAGAGTTCCTTGTTTTTGAACATTGATTAAATGTGGTTTGATGCTTTTAAATGTATGATGAATATGGCTTGGTTTAATGCTTTAAAACGGTGGATAAATTGATGATAATGATGTATATTGGCAAGTGATGTTTTGTAAAGGTTAAGGTCACTAAGGTGGTTAAAAGTCCTTGAGTGAGCCTTGTTTACTTAAGAACATCAAGGTGGTTAAAAGTCCTTGGATGATTCTTGTTACGGACACAAAGGTGTTTAAAAGTCCTTGTGTGATCCTTTCCAAGGTGTTTAAAAGTCCTTGGGGTCAAGGTGTTTAAAAGTCCTTGAGGTGATTTATATCATGGTGTTTTAAAGTCCATGGCCAAGGTGTTTAAAAGTCCTTGGGATCAAGGTGTTTAAAAGTCCTTGATGTGAAACATGATGCGGACACAAAGGTGGTTAAAAGTCCTTGTGTGGTCCTTTCTATGGTGTTTAAAAGTCCATAGGCCAAGGTGTTTAAAAGTCCTTGGGGCCAAGGTGTTTAAAAGTCCTTGGGGTGAAAGTTGATGAACTTGTTTTTAAAGAAATGAAATGTATCACTTGTGGCCAATATGACATGTAATGATATGAAGCATGAGATGCTTGTTTAAAGGTTGCTTTTGAGCATGTGTAAATGATGATTTGAAGCATGATTTATAAAGTGTTTTATAAATGCATTATTGAATGGTTTTATTGAGCATTCCTCACTAAGCTTTTGCTTACGCTCTCTTTGTTTTCTCAAACCAATAATGCAGAACATTAAAGTACTTTGAGGGCAGCAAGGAAGGCAAGCATTCAAGTGGAAGTAAAGCTCAAAGTATGGAAGGTTTTCTTAAGTACATTTAGCTTTTGGTAATTTGGCAATGGGGGACCTATGTGTATGTTTTGGGAGATGTTTTGAACTCCCCAAGTATGTTTTAGGTTGTTGAGAATGCTGGTTTTTGTAATTGACCTTTATATGCTTGATTTGGAAGTTTATGCTTGAGTGGTTGCTTGTGTAGGAAGCATGCCTATAGATTTGGGGCTTTCCATATATGTTGATGTTTTGATGAATTGTTGATGAAAGTATGTCTCATATATGTTGAATAGCATGCTGGTAAAGTTTGGTGGCATTTGGAGCATGATTGGATATTTAATTGCATGTTTAAGTATGCATTTTGGGGCAATCTGTGCAGGGTGTTTCGGAACAGCACCTATCGTTTCGGAACGGGTGCCTTAAACAAGCCCAGGCGTCCGAAACGGGAGGGACCGTTCCGAAACGGATAGGCTACTGTCTGCCCTTGTTTCGGTACGCGTTGCGGAACGGCCCCGCGTTTCGAAACGGGCTGTCTCCCGTTTCGGAACGGGTGACCGTTGGGGGCTGACATTGGCAGTTATATGTTTTGAATTGTTTGCATTTTGGTCCTGAATCTTGTTTGTGCAATTGTATGAGTTTGGGAAGTCCTTTTGAGCTGAAATTTCACAGAGAAGCATGAAACCTGATTAATTTCAAGTTGGTAACTTAAATTTGGGTTAAGTCCTTATAATTATCAGAAATTACAATTTGGTCCCTAAAGTTGTAATTTGTTCAATTGGGTCCCTGTTTGACATCTGATGTTTATGATCTTTGAGTATGCTGTTGTATGATCATATCTAAGGATTAATATGTATCTAGTTAAGTTTAAAAAGAAAAAAAAGGGTCGTTAATCAAGGTTGACTTTCGGGTTGACTTTGGTTTTCCCCGTGTGACTTTCTTAATTCGGGTCAACCGTCTAGGCCGGGTTAAGGGGGTTACAATGAGCCATAATTACCCTAAAACTCACCGAAATGACGTCTTCCGCATTTAGCACATTCATGTGTGCGAACAACAGTTCTTTGACCCTGATGGCCACCTCCCAGGTTACCACCTCCACGCATATGATTAGTTTTGTACCTCCTATCCTTGTTCCTCTTGGCACGGTCTCCATCCCATTCGACAGTCCTTTTTCCTGAACTAGATCCACTGCCATGAGTAGTCAATCCCAAACTATGTTCGATATCTTTGGCCCTAGTGACCAAAACATCAAAGTCCACATATTCTGAAGCCAACATAATGGTCTTCACCTCTTGAACCAAGCCATATCGAAAACATTCACATCGTTGCCTCTTAGTGGGAACCAACTCAGAAGCATACTGACTCGGACGTAAAAATTGTACTTCGTACTCGGATACTGTCATGCTGCCCTGAACCAAGGCCATAAACTCTCTCTTCTTCTCATCCTGATATCGAGGACCAAGGTACTTCTTATGGAAGGCGGTTTTGAAAAATTCCCAAGTAACCTCAGCTACTTGCATACCAGATATGATGGTGGTCAACCAAGCATAGGCATCTCCCTGAAGCAAGGAAACAATACATCCCAACTTTTTTGTATCCGAACACTCCATTTGTCCCAAACTATGGACTGTACTCTCAAGCCATGCCTTTGAACCCTCGGGAAACAATCCACGAAATTCAACTCCGCCCAAACTACGAAGTCGCTCTAAAGGCAAACCAGTCTTTGCACCCTGAGGCGGTGCTGCAACATGTACACCAGCTAAGGCTGTCTGAAAAGTCCCGGCTATAGCCTGAGTCAAAGGAGTCATATCTATCCCAGCCTGCCCCTGGCCAACCTGAGGTCCATCACCTCCGACACCCGCTCTAACACCACCCTCGAGAGGAGTGGGATGAGGAGGCAAGTTCTCTTCGTTCACATGCCCAACATTCTCGATCTCCGAATTACGAATTGTAGGACCTCGTCTCGCTCTCATACTTGCAAGAAATGCAATCTAACAACAACAAATATAAACAACAGAAATGATATGGGTCAGCAAGAAGCAAGGATTCCAAGACGCTAAAGTCTTTTAATCAAAACCACTTTTTACTAATAGTATTATAGCAATGGGTGTCATTATCTACCCTCAAAAAAAATTTAAAACCCAAGAACATGCTCACAAACACCGTGCATCACAATCAACAACCAAATCATCACAAAACTTATCTCACTTACCTTCCCAATGTTTGCTAACCTGGTTCTGATGCCAACAAATGTAACCCCCTTAGCCCGGCCTACTCGCAAGACCAAACCAAGTGAGCCACACGGGGGAAACTGAAGAAAAAACCCGCTAATATTTCCCTTCGATTAGCAACCCCTAACAACATTTTATTAAGCTTTTATCTTTTCTAGAGGCTTCAAATAAATTCTACATGTTTGTACAAGTTGCGGTTAAAACCTCGCCTCAATCAGACATCGATTTGAAGCCGAATTGACCTTTATAGCGATTAGGGACTAAAACGCAAAGAAATAAAACTTCAAAACAGTCTATAACTAACAAAATAGACACACGTTCTGGAACAGACCAAGCCTGTTTCGGAACTACAAATTCAAGTAGCAAAACGTACCGAAATAGGGCTCACCTGTTTCGAAACCAACATGCCTGGAACAATTCCCATTCCTCCTATACAAATAAGGCGTATCGAAACGATCCCGTGTTTCGATACAGGCCTGAAAATGACCTTATTGTCTCAGAACGACCCTTATGTGTTTCGGAACATCTAGGCCAAATATGCATATCGTATCGAAACGATAGTAGCTGTTTTGAAACACATACTAGAAAAAAAAAGAATCATTGCAGCAACTTTAAACACTCAAACATGATTCATACATGGTAACATAATAAACAAACATTCTATAGGCAAAAGGTCCTAGCACAACCAACCACAGTGCATTAAAACATGTGTTGAAAACTCTAAGCATATATAGGAGACTTTAAGCATCCAACAAGATGAAACAGTCATATAAAAGGCCAAACTTTAAACCAAACCATTAACCAACATATAAAGGTCACAAACAAGATTAAAAAGGCATCATAAACATGTCTCAACACATGGAGTCCTAAAACAAAACCTCCTAAAACATAAAGGTCTTATCTCATTGCTAACATACTATTATTGGATGCCAAAACCATACTTGAGCAAAATATAAACTCTTGGACACCTCCTTGCTTCCTTGCTGCCACGAATGGTCTAAGGATCTGCATTGTTGGAAAAGAGAGCGTAAGCAAGAATGCTTAGTGAGCGATGCTCAAAACACAACAACAACAACAACAACAACAACAATGCAGTTTTTAAACCATTTTGCTTGCTTTAGAAAACAAAGTCATTTCACAAATCATTTCACCAAACCAAATTTCCAACATAACATGCTCATTATATCTCATGGTTGAACTAAAAATCAATGCATAACGTCCAAAACCACATGGATCATATATTTCCAAACTTCACAACATCATCAACACAAATAAAGCATAAAGAGCAATTTGAGTATCATGAGTATATTGACATCTTAGCACATTTACTCGGATATGCGAATAACGTTCAGTGGAATGTCCATCACCGTAATCAAGACAAATAGAAAACTTCCAGCGGAATGCCCATCACTGTACTCACAACGTCTAGCAAATATAAGATTCTGGTGGAATGCCCATCATCGTACTCCTTTTTAGTGGAATCTAACATCACTAAGGCCACGCGCGAACTTTACCATTATAGTGCACTCTCATCCTATTTTCATACACATTTCCATGCTTCATAACAAAAATCAAAACATGGGATTACATGATTCATCATCTTAACATCTCAACACATATTGAAAACAGCAAAAAATCATCATTGCAAAAAGACATATTTAGGCTTAACAAAATATGGTAAAAAGGCGAAAACAACCAAACTTACTCTCGAGCTTAGATTGGCTTTTCAAGCTCAATCTAAACCCACAAAATCTTGTCCTTAACCATGTTAAGGCTTTATAAAATAGTTCCACTCACTAGCACTACACAAATGATAGCCGAACACCCAAATTAAACTTCTGGATTATCCGATATCACGTCCAAAGTTCCCAAATCAGTTTCCCCTGCTTCTAATCAATTCAAAACAGCGCATTAGAGTGATTTCCAACCTCTAAACTTGTTGCAACACAAAAACCTAGCATCTAGCAACAATCTCCCATCAATTCATATCTTAAATCAACCGAAAACATCAATAAACCAACTCTAAACAAACTCCAGCTGAAACCCAGCAATATTATCAACAAAATCACATCTAGTAACAACTAAAAACATCAACCCAAAGGCAAGAAACCATCAGCCATTGATTCTTCACAAAACCAAGCCAAAAACTCAAGAACTTCAACCTTAAACACTACCATCTCAACTAGTTTTGGTTTATATTATCAAACCACCAGTTCAACATCATCTAACATAAAAAAACATATTTATTAACATCCACAAACCTAGCAAAACAAAACCCATACGAAAATCTCACAAAACCACATTTAACTAGCTTGATTAAGCATATTTCTACCTACCCAATATAATATCTTTCAATAAACATTATAAAAGAATCAATAACATGGGAATTTCAATAAAGAACTTACATTAGAGGAGAAAAGCATAGTTCACCTCTAATGATGGATTTCCCCCCTTTTTCCAATGAAAAGCCTTGAGAAAACTAAAGGAAAATGATTGGGTTATAGAGATGAATCATTGAAAACAAGTTCAATGATGAAAAATCAATATAAATAAAGATTTACCTTTGAAATCTTGAGAGAAAATGGTTGTTTGGATGGACCTCTTTGAAAGAAAGGTTGAGAGAAAAATATAACGCCAAATAGCATAAAGATGATAACCTTTTTGAAAATATCTTTTATTGTATTTAAAATTCTTTTTTTAATTTTAGAGACCAAAATATTTAAGATGAAAATCTGAAATTGGACTTGGCTAAATAGCTCCTTAAAGATTCAATGTTTTGATTCTTTTACAAACTAGTCACCAAAACAATTTTGAAAAATTGCATTTTAGCCACCAGACTAAAATGTCTACTCTCCAAAAACAATTTTCCAAAATTGTTTCCACCAACAATCATATATATATATATAATGATTTAAAACTACTTTCCCATAATTCTAATCCTTTAGAAACATTTTATTTAAAATAAATCCCGAAACTAGTCTAAACGGTAAATCTAACTCGAACAAACCTTCAACCAAATATGGCTAACTTCCGGACCCTAAACTTGGGGCATTACACCAGCGACTATGTCGTTGAAGCAGTTTTGAGACAACGACATGGCAAGGTTTTCTATGCCATTTACTATGCCAGCAGAACCTTGAATGACACACAACTAAATTAATCTACAACCGAGAAAGAGTTTTCTCGTGGTTGTGTTTGCTTTTGTTAAATTTAGATCTTATCTAATTGGTAAGAAAGTTGTGGTTTATACAGATCATTGTGCATTGAAGTATCTCTTGGCAAAGAAAGACGCAAAGTCCAGACTGATCTGATGGACGCTCTTACTTCAAGAATTTGAATTAGAGATCAGAGACAAGAAGGAAAGCAAAAACTTAGTAGCTTACCACCTCTCTCGATTGGAGCATCACATTGAGGATGGTAAGACCACTACCATTAGAAATGAGTTTCCTGACAAGTGTTTACTTGCAATTATTGTCATACCATGGTATGCTGACACAGTCAATTACCTGGTAAGTAATATTCTACCATTATACTTGGCATACAATGCCAATAAAAGATTTCTACGAGAGGTAAGGTAATACTATTGGGATGAGCCAATATTGTCAAATTAGTGTGCTAATCAAGTGATTCGTCGGTGCGTGCCAGAGGACGAGCAGCAAACTATATTGCATCTATGACATGTTATGCCGTATGGAGGTCACTTTGCTGGGATGAAGACTGCTGCCAAGGTGTTGTAGTCAGGATTCTTTTGGCCCACGCTATGCAAGGTTGCCCATGAGTATGCCAAGGCATGTGATCGATGCCAACGGATAGGGAACATCTCTGGCAGACACCAACTGCCGCTCTAGAACATTATGCATGTAGATTTATTTGATGTATGATGATGGACTTTATGGGTCCTTTTCCCTCATCATTTGGTAATGTGTGTATTCTTGTGGTCGTTGACTATGTATCAAAGTGTATAGAGGTTGTTGCTCTGCCAACAAATGATGCCAAGGCTATTTCCAAGTTCTTGCACAAACACATTGTAGGGCGTGTAGGTGTTCCCTTTTTGTGATAGCGCAAGTGCACACTCCTGCCAAGTTATAGTATAAAAGATGTCGAATTCCACGAGGATTGGACAGCTTGTCTCGTTTCGTAGTCCCTGCACAAGGTAAAATAAAAGCACAAGTGAATTGTTTGTTGAGATAGAAAGTAGATGAAAACACAAGTAATAGAAGAGGTGAATCAAGTTGATAGAGCAGGCAGGGTTATGCTGCCACTTAGTGTGAAACTACGTTGTAAAGGTTGAGTTATTTTGTGTTGCCACGATATGCTACCTCGGTGGTTATGGCAGGGGGTAGGCTACGACCCTGTCACGCGGCTGTAGCGGGTCACTACCACTGCAACTTTCGATGTCTCGTCTCAGCAGGTGAAACGGAAATAAGTCCTGGCGGCAAGTCTGGCAGATACTCCAAGTTTGGTGGGATAGTCGACAGTGATCCCTCCTATTTCTAGGTAAGGATGCTCGAGAGCTAACGTGACGTAGGCAATACCTAGCAATCTCAGCGTCAACCTAACACAGGCTAGTCAACTCGGTTTGTAATCCATCTTAGCCGCTGAATCTTGTGGACTAGTGTAGAACCAAGTTAGTCACGCCTCAGCACGTTGTGCCCGTGCTTAACCCTTTCGTGCCCGGCAAATGGATTCTCTCAACTAACTGGTGTAGATTAATTGAAAGAATGAAGTGTACATATTAAGACAAATTGGAATATTTTATT
Organism: Hibiscus trionum; assembly: GCA_030270665.1. NCBI lineage: Eukaryota > Viridiplantae > Streptophyta > Magnoliopsida > Malvales > Malvaceae > Hibiscus > Hibiscus trionum. Next base: position 17,862,538 of record BSYR01000010.1, read on the forward strand.
GAAAAGTAACTCAAAACCTAAAACAACCGTTTCAAAACTAGTTTACATCATAACCCTAACCCAAGTGGGGTTTAAAATATGGCGGCGGGAGAGAATACTATAGAAGTCTATACAAAACCTAAGATGATTTGAACTAGGAGTACAATGGGTATTTATAGACTCAAGACTAGGTTAAGTCCCCCTTAAAGTAGAAGTCCTCGAAAGTAGCTTTCCATCTTTAATATGACTTTAAACTCTGACTTCTTTGCGTGGAATATGGACTTTATCCCGTTTGTCTTAGCCCGCAAGTAATCTTGAGATTTTTGCTTCGGCAGCCATGGAAGCTGCTACAGACGTCGGAAAATTAAGTGGATGCTGGTGATAGACTCAGGATTTTTAGCTCTTCAGATCGCACTCCGGTTTTCCAACTTTCATAGTCAGCTGCCGTGGGCATCAAGGTCAGCGACAACTCTACTCGGCAGTAAGGTCGGCAGCAACTATCTTCTACCGGAACTGCATCAGTACAACTCCTAGGTTTGTTCTTTCAGCCTTGACATCTCAGCTCCTTGGTTCCCTCTTTCAGCCGTTAGTACCTACAAACAAAAATACACTAAAATATTGTCTCTTGTTTATCAAATAAACGATAATCTATAAAAGCAAGGTTAAAACAAAGAAATACTGTAAAATGTCATGCATGCACCTACTTATGCCTAAAATGTGCTTAAAACAGTAATAATAAGAGTTGGAATGTGCATGATTATTCATGCCTAAAATGTGCTTAAAACAATAATAAGCTTTGTGCAAGTATGGGATTTAGCAACGAATAGCCACAGCATATCATCCACATACGAATGAGCAAGTCGAGATATCAAACAAGGAGATTAAGAACATTCTAGAGAAGATTGTAAATCCATCGAGGAAAGACTGGTCTTTGAGGCTAGATGAGTCCTTGTAGGCTTATAGGAGAACATTTAAAACCAAAATTGATTTTGATATAACACCTAAACTTATGGACTAATTTGCAAAACAATAAATTTTTAAGTACTCTTCAAAGTCTCACTATTGACAAGTCTTTTTGAACTAAACTATACTTCAAGACAAAACTCTCTTAAAAGTTCAAAATCTACTAAGTCTTTTTATGTATTTTCAAGTCAAACTTAAGCAAAACGGCCAGGCGTATCGATACCCTTAGGCGTATCGATACGATTTTTAGTCACTGGAATTTAATAGACCATAGCATACTGATACGGTATTACTTTGTATCGATACGATATTAATCTGGGCAGCTCTTTAAATGATATCGTACCGATACGCATTGCAACTGTATCGATATGATTTGCTTATCTTTGCAAAATCCTTGCATTTAATTTTCGACCGTTGGCATGTCGGTTAGTTGGTATCCCAAAATTTAAATGACTTTTATACCGTACCGATACGCTAACTACGTGTATCGATACGCTTTTTATCAAAACCAAAGTTGGGATTCCAGTGAGCAAATTTCGTATCGATACGCCCTTCTGTAGTGATACACCCCTTAAAAACCGTACTGATGCGCCCTATAAGCGTATCGATACGCGATGTTTTCAGTCACAACGACTCTTTTCTCTTTGATACAGGTACCGATACCCTCCCTAGCCGTACCGATACGGTAGGCAGTAAAGCTGCATTTATTACAGGAAATTGCATCCCAACGGCTCTATTGATGATCCCAACTACCCAAACGGCTAGAATTCAATGCAAGGGTATAAAAACAAGTCTCAATTGAACAGGCAACAACTATTGAACCTACAAGCAACATCAAAGCACTCAAATCAAAACTTTGTACCTTTAGAGTCAAATTCTTGTACCCAACTCTTGTATTCTCAATTGTAATATTTTATTGTGAGTTTGGGGAGTGTGAAATTGTAATTGGGTAAACAATCATCCTTTGAGAGGAACTTTTTGAGTTTACCGAATACTTCTCTTGTAAAAGTGAGTGGATTAAGCTTTTGGTAGAAAGCTTAATTAAATTGTAAGGTTTCCTCCTCATCTAAGAAAAGGGGAAGAATTCAAGTAGTGAATTGGTTGAAAATCCTTAGTGGGAACTAAGGTAGTGGATGTAGAGTTCGTTTGGAGAACTTGAACCACTCTAATTGCCTTGTGTCACATTCTAATTTTTCATATTCTCACCCACCAAAAATTTTATCACCAATTCACCCCCTCTTGGCCATTTGCAATTGTATGATCAACTCAACATCAGCCCTAGCCTGATAAGCTATCACACTGAGCTGATAAGATATCAAAATGATCGGATAGAGCTCTATCTCTTATCCCTTCATCATTTCAAATTCAAATACAAAGGCTTATCTCATCCTTTCCCATACATGCCTATATAATGACCAACCGATCAAGCAATTGAGGGAGCGAAGGAAAGACGAGAGTGATCGGGTAGACCTAGAGTGATCAGAGTGAGGCATTGGAGTGACCAGCGAGTGACTGTTGGCTGCACCGAGGAAGGGTAATTCAACCTCTTGGCCGAGAGCCTGGCGTGGAGGGCTGTATCGAGAGACCCCTCAGCCCATTCCCTTGGATTAAGTTGTATTTCTTTAGTTTATTTAAAGATGATGTATTTGAATACGATTTTTGTTTTGATGGTTAAATCCCTCGATATGAACTAATTTCATAGTTAGTGGGGGATGTTTGGTTTAAACATTTCTTTTATGCCTTAGTTCTTTGAATACACTTCTGTTTCGGTAAAGTTTTTCTATCTAGCATGCTTTACTGTTTTTAATTGTAACGCCAAGCGAGAGCTAGCATTAATGTTTTTCTATATACTCTACCAAGCGAGAGTTGGCATAGCTGGCCCATTGCTCCTCAATATCTTAACAGACTTGGGAGGCAACGATAAGTTGCTCGATACTTGGGAGAGAAGCTTCGAGAGAAGTCATTCAAGCAGATGAACTTACTTCGGAAATGTTATCTACCCCCTTAGAGTATAGATTGGTTTTAATCAAATTGGTTTAAGAAAAGTAAGCACTATAGAGATATAGGGGGTTTTACTTGGCCAATTTAGGGCAATGATCATCGAGAGAGGCTTTGCTAATGTTGAATATGCTCGGCAAACAATCCCAAGACAGTTTTGCCAACAAGGGCTAACATGAGCCACATTGACACCATGCATTCCCTACCAACATTCATCATTCATTAAAGACTCCTTCCTTGCCAACATTTTACTTCATTTTTCTTTTTTACTTTTGTTTCAAAACAACCTTCAAAACAAACACCTTTTCTCTCAAAGCAACTAACAATTAAGCAATCGAATTCAAGTCAATCTCTGTGGGATATATAACTCATCTTACCAAGCTGTATTACTTGCAAACTGTGTATACTTGCACGCAAAAGACTCTTGGCACTGTCTTATACTTGCCCAATACATATAATTTGCCCCTTTTGCCAACATTCGTTTTACACAGCTCCCAAAAGAGTCTACAAAGGTCTACGTTCATCTATTTAATTTCCACCGATGAATATCGGTGCATCACAAAAATATGAGAAACTCAATGTTTGACTCCCAACTGATGGAAAGTCAAACACTTATCATAATCTCAAAACAACAACTCCACATTGTCTCCCAAAATACGCGACAAAAGCTTGGCACAAACTATCCCTCTCAAAATTCACCATACATTCCCCATTGTACTATATAGGAAGAATCTCTTGCCTTAACATATCTTTCTCTAAGACACTCACAACAAGATCTCAAAGTCCATCAGAAACTATCGAACCTAACTTCAATCATAAATTTATATCCTCTTACTTACAATCAGTTGCAAATTCTCGCAACTTCCAAAATTACCTAATCCTCATCTTAGAGCTTAAACATCAAACACAGGGGTACCGATATTGACCAATCAGTATCACCACCAGATGAATCAAGTACCAGTACCGCATGGATCTAGTATCATTTGTAACCCCCTTAGCTCGTCCTAGACACCCGACCCGAACTAAGAAGATTACACGAGGAAAACCAAAGTCAACTCGTGAAAGTCAACTTTGAATAACGACCCTTTTATTTCTTTTTAACTTTTCTAGATGCACATTATTAACCTATGTGAATAGCAAAACAGTTAGCGAAAGTGACACGACAAATGGAACTCATTTAGCGCTTCAATTGCATACAAACGTCTTTTAGGGACTAAATTGTAAATATACAGAATTTTAAGCAATAAACAAGTTTTAAAGTTACCAAACTAAAATTAAGCAAATAATATACCAACATGTCAAATTTCATCTTAAACAGATTATCCAAACTCATTTAATTAAGCATCCAAGACTTAGGGACTAAAACGTAAGAAGACAGAAACCTGAAACAATTCAAATTCAACTCCAACGGTCACCTGTTCCGAAACACTATACCCTGTATCGAAACCATGTTGACCGTTTCGAAACTCATATGTGTTCCGAAACAAGTTTCGAGACCAGGCTTCATAGTAGCAAAATGTTCCAGAACGATCGCACCCGTTCTGAAACCCCCTGGCCAATACAGGCCATTGTTTCGACACGGATGAGGGCGTTCCGAAACATCCTGCCCTGCAACAGCAGATTTTGCTGGTTTTACACATCTGAAAACATTCCAATTCATGCCACAACATATATACAACATGTATAAGCAGCAAAGATCAACATTACGAAGTACAAGCTAAATCATAGCATCATTCAAGGAAGCATTATAACTATAGGCATGCTTCCTAGTCTTCAAAACCATACCAAAAGCTAAAAGCCACATTCAAGCACAAATCAATCCTCAAAGGAAATTTACAACCCAAAGATAAGCAACCAAACATGAACAAAGTAATTAACATCATCCTCAAACATCCAAAAGTAGAAATCCCACCCATTGCCTCTTATTACACCAAAGTAAAACCACATACTTTGCTAGACCAAAGTGCTTGGATTCCCCTTGCTTACCTGCTGCCTTAAAAGCCTAATTATCTGCATTGATAAAACAAATGAGCGTAATCACAAAGCTTAGTGAGGATCGCTAAAACAACATTCATCAATGCATTACACACAACCGGCAAATCAGCATTTATCAACACATGCATTTACATAAAACATGCCCTTTCAAGACATCAATGCACTTTCTAAAACACATGCTCGTATACATCATTTTAAAACAGAAAATAAACCTTTGCTCATGCTTTACCAAGCATCACATGCATTCTAGCATAAATCACAAGCATCTCATGCTTAAACCATTAGTCATCATCATTATATTGGCTTACAAGTGATCAATTCTCAAACCATACCAAAACTAACTCAAAGACACAATCAGATACGCGAATTACAAGTGTTGTCCCACATGCTTCATACATACTACAGGACTACACAAGGTGGAGATCAATGGCACAATCACAACCCCTCAACACTCATGATGGAGATTAATGGCACAATCACAACCCCTCAACATCACTCATCGGTAGTTGTATAATTCCACTAATGAGAGTACGGGACACATACCATGAGACCCACACACGGGATTAAATCATTCACCGTTGTGATCTTAGCCTCAATCGTTAGGGTACTTGGATGGAGATTGCGGCACAATCACAACCCCTCGGCATCCAAGGCGACTTTATTCACGGTGCACCCAATCCTATAGCTGGCTAACTATATCCGATTACAAGTAACCAAAAACCACTTTCATCACTTGCCAATATAATCATTTAACATCAATATTCCACTGTTTTACAAGCATAACACAATGCCATTACCACAAGCATAATCATGCTTAACATCATATGCATTTATCGCATAGAACCAATGATCACTTACCTAGTGCATCCTTAACATAATGGCATTAAAAACCAGCATTAACCATGCTTAAAACATGCTTTAAAACAATAATCAAAACCAAATTTAACTCAAGTGTATTTTCATCAAAACATAGCACACTTCCGAGAGAGAGTTTTGAATTACTTACTCTTGAGCTTAGCTAAGTGTTCCAAACTTACACTAAACTTCCAAGACCACGCTCAAAGCATTACAAAGCTGGAAAATCCATTTCTACTCACCGATACGAGAAGCCTTGCTCGCCGACACAAAAATTACTCTTCTAGAGCCTCCAACAATGCCTCGTTCGCTCCTGGATCAAGATCCCATGTTCTCACATCATCAAAGCATAGACCTAAATGCATTAAAATGCATTTCAACACCAGCAACAAATCACAAACTCGTTGCTCACCAAAACTACACCAATTTACCCAACCAAACAACTAAAAACTCAATTGATTGCTTCCTAAACCAAGCCCAGCCAACATACATCACTTTCAACCATTTAAAAAATTAAAACACATCTAATAAACAACCTAACCCATCCTTATACCTCCAGCAAGCATGATTCCACCATTTCACCTCAAAAACTCACTTAAAACTATCAAGGATCTCAAGGATTTCGGGATCTATATCAACAAAACCTCTTTTCAACATATTAATCATCTCAAAACTCAATTAAAATCAATCCAAAACAGAGCTTAACAAAACAAATCCGAAAATCAAGATTTCAACCATATTTTTACAAGATTTTGATCTCAAATCAAAACTATAATGAAAACTCAACCAAAAATAGTAATTAAATCCAAAGATCTTGGGAATTTCAATAAAGAACTTTGATTGGAGGTTGGGAACGAGATTTACCTCCAATCCTTGCTTTCCTCAATGAATGACAAGTTTTCCTAAGCAAAATCTTGAAGAACTTGAAAGGATTTCTTGAAAATTGTTTAGGAAATATTAAGAGAGTGTTTGGGAGAAAAGAATTCTGGAAAGAAATGAATGAAAATTGTGTTTGGCTGAAAATGAGGAGAGGATGGTAGTTACGTGATGGAATCTCTCAAATTAGCCACCTAATTAATTAAATAAAATAAAAACCAATTAAAGCTATTTAATTAAAATCATTTTAAACACATATCATATTAAGGAAAGGCTAAATTGCCATAAAGCCCCCTAAAGATTCTAAGATTTTGGCTTCTCCTTTAAAAATCACATTTTCCACAGTTTTGAAACTTTACAATTTGGTCACTACTCAAAATGTACCACTTCCGAAACTCTTTTTGTAAAATTGATTTGACCAACCTCTTAACTATATTTTTAGATGGTTTTAACAATTTTTACCTCATTTTTATCCTATCCCAATCTTTGATTTCCTTAAATCACCTTACGCGATTCGAACCGTTCTCAACCGGTCCGGTCCGATGTCTAAAACATCCAGTCCCAAAACCAGGGCGTTACAACTCTCCCCCACTTAGGAAATTTCATCCTCAAAATTTTACCTGAAGGAAAAAGGTGTGAAAACTGCTTCAGCATGTCTGCCTTGTTTTCCCACGTGGCCTCTTCAACTCCTCGGTGTCGCCACAACACCTTTGCAAGCTCTATCGTCTTGCCACGAAGAAATTTACTGCTCACATCCAGAGCCCTCACTGGTTCCTCACCATAAGACAGATCCGGATTCAACTCTATCTCCTCAACAGGCATCACATGTGAAGGATTCGATCTGTACTTCCACAACATAGAGACATGGAACACATCATGTATCTTTTCCAGCTCCGAAGGCAATCTCAACTGATATTCCACATGACCAATACGCTCAACAACCTCGTAGGGTCCAATGAACCTTGGGCTGAGCTTACCCTTACGCCCAAATCTCATCACCTTCTTCCAAGGCGATACTTTCAAAAACACATGTTCGCAAACCGTGAAGTCAATCTTCTTACGCTTCAGGTCCGCGTAAGACTTTTGCCTATCCGATGCTGCCTTCAAACGCTCACAAATGAGCTTCACCTTCTCGATGGTTCCCTTTAACATAGCTGGCATCGAAATCAACTTTTGCCCAGCCTCTGCCCAACAGAGAGGGGTTCTACATCTTTTCCCATACAAAGCCTCGTATGGATCCTTTTGAATACTTGCCTAGAAACTATTATTATATGCAAACTCAACCAACGGCAAGTGCTTCTCCCAAGAACCCTGAAAATCTATCACGCATCATCTCAACATGTCCTCAAGCACTTGGATCACACGTTCTGACTGTCCATCCGTCTGAGGATGATATGAAGTACTGAAACTCAACCGTGTACCCAAGGCTTGATGCAAACATTCCCAAAATCGCGCTGTAAACCTCGGATCCATATCCGACACAATGGACTTTGGTACACCATGCAACCGCACAATCTCAGCTATGTACAGCTTATCCAACTTATCCAAGGTATACGTAGTATGCACAGGTAGAAAATGTGCACACTTCGTGAGCCGATCTACAATCACCCAAACCGAATTCTTCTTCGACGGTGACAACGGCAACCCAGACACAAAATCCATGGTAATTCTTTCCCACTTCCATTCTGGAATTCTCAAAGGTTGCAACAACCCAGAAGGTACCTGATGTTCAGCCTTCACTCGCTGACACACCATGCACTTACTAACGAATTCAACCATATCTTTTTTCAACCCCACCCAGTAGTACTCGTCTTTCAAATCACGGTGCATCTTTGTACTACCAGGATGCATAGCAAAAGGACTACTATGAGCTTCAGTCAGAATAGTGTGCCTCAACTCAAAATCATCTGGCACCACTATTCGACTTCCAAAGCACAACACCCCGTCATCATTAAACTGAAATCTGAAGGTCTACCCTCCGCAATATCCTGAACATGCGACACAAGGGAATCATCAAGCAACTGCTTATCTTTGATTGACTGAATCAGAGATGGTTTCACTTGCAATTCCGCAATAAGACCACCATCACACGATATGCTCAAACGAGCAAACATCGCCCTCAACTCTACGGCCACTTTCCTGCTCAAAGCATCGGCTACAACATTAGCCTTGCACGGGTGGTACTCGATCGTCAAATCATAATCTTTAAGCAACTCCACCCAACGACGTTGTCTAAGATTCAACTCCTTCTGAGACACAAGATACTTCAGAATCTTATGATCCTTGAACACAATACACTTCTCACCGTATAGGGAATGGCTCCAGATCTTCAAGGCAAACACCACAGCTGCAAGCTCAAGATCATGAGTAGGGTAGTTACGATCATGCACCTTCAACTGCCTAGATGCATAAGCTACTACCTTACCTTCCTGCATCAACATGCATCCCAAACCAACAATGGACGCATCATTATAGACCACAAACTCCTTGTCATACTCAGGTTGAATCAGGACAGGAGCTTGCGTCAAAGCTTCCTTCAGCTTCTCAAAAGCTTGCTGCCTCGCATCTGTCCACTCAAAACGAACATTCTTTTGCAACAACATGGTTAAAGGTGCAACTATCTTCGAGAAACCTTCAACAAACCTACGGCAATACCTAGCTAAACCAAGGAAACTCCGTACCTCAGTTACCGACTGGCACTTTCCAACTCATCACAGCCTCTACTTTGTGCGGATCAACGAGAATACCCTCAGCTGACACAACATGTTCAAGGAAGACCACCTCCCTAAGCCAAAACACACACTTACTTAGCTTGGCATACAACAGATTTTCCAAAAACACTTGCAAAACGATTCTCAAATGTCTATCATGATCCTCCTCGGTACGAGAGTACACAAGAATATCATTGATGAACACCACCACAAACTGATCCAATAATTCATGGAATACACGATTCATCATGTCCATGAAAGTTGCAGGTGCGTTGGTCAAACCAAACGGCATCACTATGAACTCGTAATGCTCGTACCTTTTCCGAAAAGCCGTCTTAGGTACGTCTATATCCTTCACCTTCAACGATAATATCCTGACCTCAAGTCTATCTTAGAAAACACCGAGGCTCCCCAGAACTGATCAAAGAGATCATCAATTCTAGGCAAGGGATACTTGTTCTTGATCGTCAACTTGTTCAGTTGTCGATAATCTATGCACACCCGTATTGTCCCATCTTTCTTTTTACAAGGAAGACCGGTGCACCCCAAGGTGACACACTCGGCCGAATGAACCCTCGGTCCAACAACTCCTACAGTTGCGTTTTGAACTCTTTTAGCTCTTTAGGTTCCATGCGATAAGAAGCAATGGACACCGGAGTCGTATTCTCGTACAACTCGATACCAAACTCAACTTCCCTATTTGGTGGCAACCCAGGCAATTCTTCCGGAAAGACACCCGGAAAATCGCGAAAGGTTTGGATGTCCTGCACACGCACATCCTTGGTTCTAGGATCCATCACATAGGCAAGGTAAGCCTCACAACCCAACTTCATCTTACGGTTTTCTTCCAAAACCGAAATCACATTCGACAAGAATTTCACATTCTCGCCTACTACCACTACTTCATAATCATCGGCAAGATTTAAGATGACGCGCTTGACATCAAAGTCAACCACCGCTCTATGCTCAGTCAACCAATCCATTCCAAGGATTACATCGAAACCGTAGAAGGGTAACTCCATCAAATCCACAAGAAATACATGACCTTTCACAGATAAAGAGCATCTTCTAAATAACTTCCTAGTGACTACAGTCTCACCAAAAGAACTAGTCACTTGCATTCCTACTTCAAGCAACTCAACAAGTAAATCAAGAAAATGCGCATGCTCACTCAAGATATAAGAATGTGTAGATCCAGAATCAATCAAAGCCAGCAATGATAAAGACTGAAGAGCAAAGGTACCTGCAATGACATTGGTATCATTGCACTCCTCGCGCCGAGCATAAACCCTGGCAGGACCGCCTCCCTCAGGCCGAACTGCCACCACATGAGCAACGCCTCTCTGACCCTCGTCTGTCCTCTGGAAGTTCCCTCGGCCGCGCCCACGGCCTCTCTGAGGTGCAGCCACAGCAGGTGCACGTCCCTGGCCTCGACCAGCCAACAAAGGACACTCTCGCCTCATGTGATATGCTGAGCAACAATTCCAACATGAATTCCCTATCACCACAACAGGAGCCTGAACCTCTCTAGCTGCTCGAGGACAATTTCGGCTCAGATGGTCCCTCGACCCATATGTCCAGCACATGTGTTGTTCAGACCTCACTCGGCCTCCCTGAACCTGACCGCCTCAACCCGGAGCACCTCACCTCCCCTCAGGCTGATGTCTCCTATCTCGACCTCTTTTGTTCCGTCCACCCCCAGAACCATACTCAGTTGCTCTCTTCCCAGAGCTAGAACCAACACCTCGAGACGACAAACCCAAGTTATGTTCGATGTCTTTGGCTCGACATACAAGCACATCAAAGTCGGTGTAATCCGCAGCCAACATGTACGTCTTGACTTCCTGTACCAGCCCGTACCGGAAGCGATCACATCGGTGTCTCTCACTAGGTATCAGCTCAGGGGCATACTGGCTCAAGTGTACGAACTGGACCACGTACTCAGCCACGGAAAGATTGCCCTAAACTATCGACATAAACTCACGTTTCTTCTCGTCCAAGTATCTCACCCCCAGATACTTCCTCTTGAAGGCACCTCTGAAAAACTCCTAATCTACCTCATTGGGATCCAAACCAGTAGTGGTAGTCGTCCACCAGCTGTAGGCATCGCCTTGCAACAAAGAAACTGCGCATCCCAGCTAGCGCACGTCGTTGCATCCCATTTGATCCATGATACGGATCGTACTTGCTAACCAAGCTTCAGATGCCTCAGGAGACATTCCAAAGAAATCCACAGCTCCTAGGCTCCTCAACCTCTCCAATGGTAAGCTCGTCTGCCCAACTATAGGGGCTTGTACATGCGCTCCGGCTACAGCAACCTGAACACCCTGGTGATCTCCTGAACCAATAGCGTTAGATCTCCCAAACCCGGACCAGCAGGTCCTTGCTGCTCCTGCTCCCCACCTCCATGTGGTGGCGGAGGAGGTAGATTTCCACCATGAGGGACATCAGCCCCTTGCTCACCCGGGTCGCCCTGAGGCACTATTGTATTCGACCTTAGCTATCTCCTCGGACCCATAGTGCTATTTTAATCAAGGCATAACAACAAAAACAAATCAAACCATTTAGGCCAGCTTCAAGCAAGGATCCAAGTTTACAAAAACATTTAATTGGTGTAATAGGGCAATGGGCACCCCGATTTCCTTCAAACATAACATAGCATACAATGAAACATCATGCTCAACATCATCCAAAATCAGCACATATCAACATCGCATCATTAACACACAATCATATTCATTTCACACGTGATTTACATCAATCAAGCATAGCATAAGCTCCAAAATTCAACCAAAATCATGCTTTTCAAACAACATACGTCAATACATATCAATTTCATAAACTAACATCCCCAATTCTTTCGAAACCTGGCTCTGATACCAAAAAATATAACCCCCTTAGCCCGGCCTAGACGCCCGACCCGAACTAATAAGTCAACTCGTGAATGTAAACCTTGAGTAACGACCCTTTTTTCTTTTTAACTTTTCTAGATGCACATTATTAACATGTGTGAATAGCAAAACAGTTTAGCGAAAGTGGCACAGCAAATGGAAATCATTTAGGGCTTCAATTGCATACAAATGTCTTTTAGGCACTAAATTGTAAATATCCAGAATTTTGATGACTAAACAATTTTTAAAGTTACCAAACCAAAACACATTTAATTAAGCATCCAAGACTCACGAATGAAAACGTAAGAAGAGAGAAACCTGAAACAATTCAAATTCAACTCCAACGATCACCTGTTCCGGAACACTATACCATGTATCGAAACGGCTGTTTTGAAACCATGCTGATCGTTTCGAAACTCGGGTGCATTCCGAAACCAGTTTCGAGACCAGGCTTCACAGTAGCAAAATGTTCCAGAATGATCGCACCCGTTCCGAAACCCTCTAGCCAATACATGCCATTGTTTGGATACAGATGAGGGCGTTCCGAAACGTCATGCCCTTCAACAGCAGATTTTGCTGGTTTTACACATCTTTCCACATCCGAAAACATTCCAATTCATGCCACAACATACATACAACATGTATAAGCAACAAAGATCAACATTACGAAGTACAAGCTAAATCATAGCATCATTCAAGCAAGCATTAGAACTATAGGCATGCTTCCTAGTCTTCAAAACCATACCAAAAGCTAAAAGCCACATTCAAGCACAAATCAATCCTCAAAGGTCATTTACAACTAAAAGATAAACAACCAAACATGAACAAAGTAATTAACATCATCCTCAAAAAACCAAGAGTAGAAATCCCACCCATTGCCTCTTATTACACCAAAGTAAAACCACATACTTTGCTAGACCAAAGTGCTTGGATTCCCCTTGCTTACCGGCTGCCTCAAAAGCCTAATTCTCTGCATTGATGAAACAAATGAGCGTAAGCACAAAGCTTAGTGAGGATCGCTAAAACAACATTCATCAATGCATTACACACAACTGGCAAATCACCATTGTTTTACAAGCATAACACAATGCCATTACCACAAGCATAGTCATGCTTAACATCATATGCATTTATCGCATTGAACCAATGATCACTTACCTAGTGCATCCTTAACATAATGGCATTAAAAACCAGCATTAACCATGCTTAAAACATGCTTTAAAACAGTAATCAAAACCACATTTAACTCAAGTGCATTTTCATCAAAACATAGCACACTTCCGAGAGAGACTTTCGAATTACTTACTCTTGAGCTTAGCTAAGTGTTCCAAACTTACACTAAGCTCCCAAGACTACGCACAAAGCGTTACAAAGCTGGAAAATCAATTTCCACTCACCGATACGCGAAGCCTTGCTCGCCGACACGAAAATTACTCTTCTAAAGCCTCCAACAATGCCTCGTTCACTCCCGGATCAAGATCCCCTGTTCTCACATCATCAAAGCATAGATCTAAATGCATTAAAATGCATTTCAACACCAGCAACAAATCACAAACTCGTTGCTCACCCAAACTACACCAATTTATCCAACCGAATAACCAAAAACTCAATCGATTACTTCCTAAACCAAGCCCAACCAAGATACATCACTTTCAACCATTTAAAAACATCAAAACTCATCTAATAAACAACATAACCCATCCTTATACCTCCAGCAAGCATGATTCCACCATTTCACCTCAAAAACTCACTTAAAACTATCAAGAAACTCAAGGATCTCAAGGATTTCTGGACCTATATCAACAAAACCTCTTTTCAACATATTAACCATCTCAAAACTCAATTAAAATCAATCCAAAATAGAGCTTAACAAAACAAATCCGAAAATCAAGATTTCAACCATATTTCTACAAGATTTTGATCTCAAATCAAAACTATAATGAAAACTCAGCCAAAAACAGTAATTAGAAGCCATAGATCTTGGGAATTTCAATAAAGAACTTTGATTAGAGGTTGAGAACGGCATTTGCCTCCAATCCTTGCTTTCCTCAATGAATGACAAGTTTTCCTTAGCAAAATCTTGAAGAACTTGAAAGGATTTCTTGAAAATTGTTTAGGAAATATTAAGAGAGTGTTTGGGAGAAAAAAAAATCTGGAGAGAAATGAATGAAAATTGTGCTTGGCTGAAAATGAGGAGAGGATAGTAGTTACGTGATGGAATCTCTCAAATTTACCACCTAATTAATTCAATAAAATAAAAATCAATTAAAGCTATTTAATTAAAACCATTTTAAACACATGTCATATTAAGGAAAGGCTAAATTTCCGTAAAGCCCCCTAAAGATTCTAAGATTTTGGCTTCTCCTTTAAAAATCACATTTTCCACTGTTTTGAAACTTTACAATTTGGTCACTACTCAAAATGTACCACTTCCGAAACTCTTTTTGTAAAATTGATTTGACCAACCTCTTAAATATATTTTTAGAGGATTTTATCAATTTTTACCACATTTTTATCCTATCCCGGTCTTTGATTTCTTTAAATCACCTTACGCGATTCGAACCGTTCTCGACCGGTCCGGTCCGATGTCTAAAACATCTAGGCCCAAAACCAGGGTGTTACATCAGTACTCTCTTACATAACCATCACTTGTGATTCTTGATCGCTCCACATGGGCAGCATGATACTTTAACCCAAACCAACTTCGTACAATCCATCACTATCAAATTCGCTTTACTAGATGGTGATCGATCACATGATCAACAGTTCTCAATTATTTCAACTCAAGACGTTATCCAAATCTAAAATTCCTTAAAGATCAAGTACCCCCAAAATTTCACACAGTTGGAGCGAACACAACCTTCCATCTTCTAATGCAAAAATACAGCCTTGACAATACAACAAAACATCCCTGAAGATCCTGAAATCTTACTCGACTTCAATCAAGTCAGCACCACCGTCATAACAAAATGGTCTCGCGCAGCTCGGATATCCACCAATGTTCCTCGGCTCGTCCCCAAGGAAACTGTGATACAAATCAAAAGCATTTACAAAGTCTTAAACCCTTGCTTCCTTAACTGATTACATGGTAACTAAACTTTCCCACACACAAGGTCATTAAGTTAATTATTTTGCTAACGCTCATCTTTCCATATTCCTTATACATTCACACGTGTCACGCAAGGCATCAAACTTATTTTCAAGAGACAAAATGGTGGCCCACCCTATCATCGCTGAAACACCTCAAACGTCACTGTAGACATCAATCACTACCACGACACGCCCTAAAGAGAGATATCCTTAATCCAAAATTCATTTTAAACTACTAGTCTCTAACACTTTAACCGTAACCATCTCATTCTCGAACCAATCCCAGAAAAACACACGGGTACTTCATAATCGGTTAAACGATTCATCCACCTTAGGAGATAGGTAACGGTCTTTCATTGTCACTTAACAAGCTATCAACGATTTCAGCATCACCTCAACGAACCAGGTTCTTACCAGCAAAAAAGCTCGGCTCTTCTTTTGGCGAAATACTCAGATAAAAGAAACCTCATTCAAGTTGCACCTTCATAATTATATCTTTGACTCTCTCAACTGGTTTGGTATCCTCTAACAATGGCAATAGGTGCCGACGTCCAACTCGGCCTACCTCAACATCTACTCACGTTCTTGACATGGAGGGAGTCCTGACAACTCCTCCAAGAAGCATAAACAAACACTCTGACAGTCTAAAAGCTTATGAGCGTCAAACTATAGACTTTGGCAACTGCCAAATGGTCAAACATGTCCAACAACCCCGTTGTGCCATTCTCTAAACAACCGCTACAAAAATCATAGTAGAAGGGCAATGGTTCAACATACTTATTACCAAAGGTTGGGTTTCCTCAAGGTCTCAAAGCCTTGAGCACAACTCTCGACATTACAGGCTAGCGTCACGCTTGATTAACCCAATCAATTTCCAAGGTGCAACAACTCTCAAGAAGGTAGTTCTATCAAACCTATAGAACGTCTAACATCGATCACACTCTAACGAACTAGTGGATCCTAAATCCACTATCTTCGAGAAATGCCCTTTAAAAGGGTGATGATACTTACGAAGTATCAATGAGACTTCTTTTGAACGAAAAAATGGGTCCTCCAACCAAAGTTCCTCCACTAATCAATTTCGAAAGCGGGCTATCCATACTCGCATCAAAAACTTTATTGACACATAACGATGAAGATTCTTTGCCACAAACTCTCATAACATATCTGAAGGCTTCAAAATGTCTTCAACACGCAACGAAGACACCATTTAGGAGGCGGGAGGAGGACACATCATCGACTTTGGCATCATTCAACTAGATCGCATCTCAACAAAACTGAGATGACTTCACCACTAGAATCGCTCCTATGAGCGGCTCAACACTTAATTCGACCCTCTCGGCCACGATCGTAACTATATTAGAGTTGCAACATTGGATGCACCATCAAGATTCCAATCTTATTGAGTGCGGACTTAATTTAAGGGCTTGTATTCACTAGACACCTTACTAAAACACTTATACCACAGCAGGGTTTCCTATAACCAACTAAACCTAAGTTTGATACCACTAAATGTAACACCCTTGACATGGATGTCACATTTAGGCCTCAAGCCCAACCCAAAACCATAAAATTTCTCAATTCAGTTTAGCCCAACAAGGTATTTCTCAAAAATATTTAAAGCCAATAGTTGAAAATATAGATAAATAATCAAAATAGTATAAATGAGCTCCAATTTAATTTAAAACATTTGAACATTCAATTTGATTAATACAATTTCACAAATAAGAAATACATACTCGACCACGTAAGGTCCTATGAATATACAACCCACTAAACAAGTATCGTACTCTGCAAGTCACCACATGCTGGAATCCCAAACTGATAGCGTTCCTCAATATGACGATCAACCTACACACAGAAACAACAATTCTGAGCACTGAGCATACAAAGCTCAGTGGTACACATCTACTCTACTATACTTCATGCTAATCATAAATATAAGCATGCAAGCTAGTACGAGCAATAAGGAGAGATAAATAAACATGTGGTGCTACCACTAGACGCCTATACACATGCTCTCATCAAGCAATCATCATACATGTCACACAAGGCCCAACCATACTCATAACAGGGCAATATAACATCATATAGATATGGCGCTACCTCTAGCCGCCAAATCATATAACATAGCAAGGAAGCATAAGCTTCTCGTAGCATATAAGCATTATACCATAATATAGAATTGAGGCCTGCGACCACTAAGTATCGAGATACATACACTCTGAGTGAGGCCCGCGACCACTAAGCATCGGGATACATACACTCTATGGGGTGAGCCCCGTGACCACTAAGCATTGAGATACATACACCCATGCTCGAAATCTCTCATCAAGAATATTTGAATGAGGTCTGCGTCTAATAAGCATCAGGATCCTACGTTTGGGGATCTTTAACCATGGTGTTGCAATACGTTCTTTCTCTTACTAGGTATCCAGATCCCACCAAACAATGGTAACTCAACCATCTAGGTGTCCATATCAGCACATAGAATGGACACGTCTACCACATATCAAACATCATCACACAATCTACCAAGGATCCCTACGGTTGCTATTACCATCTAGTTACCCACATTTACCAAGTTATTAATTATTATAGAAGTGTACATTAATCATCCTCATTAATTATCTCTATTAATCCATATTATCTTTTAACATTCTACGTCAATTTCCATATCTTTATTGACATTATAAATTATCTTTTTTAGTGGGTATTGTACTCGAACACGAGTATTGATACGCTACACCTAGGTATCGGTACTCATACGCGTACCGATAATAAAATAGCTTATTGAATATCCTTAATTTCTACAAGTATCGGTACGGGTCAACTCATACTGATATGGCCCCAATCTCGTACAGGTACGGCCAAAGCTCGTACCGATACCCTACACACAAGTTCGTACTATTTCCTTGGAATACAATTTTATAATACTTTATTTGATCCCTAAAGCTTATGAAAGTCGTTAGGGTTTGTGTACTAATGCATTAATCAATTAATGTTAATTACTGACTTCATGATTGTTTATTCGAATATTACCAATTATCAATCCATTTAGTATAATCTCCATCTAACCTGCCAATTCATATCTCAAGCACTCAAGCAAAAAAGCATTTAATTCAACCAATCAGATAATTATATGAATATTCAACGACCCTACACGGTCTCTAAAGCCCATACGAGTCTCAAAATATTACCAAACTCCTCATGCATCTCAAACATACACATCTCATAATATCAGTCTCAACACATGCGTATCTATCAACCTATTTTGGAATCACTAACAAGCAAGGCAATCACACTTATGATGCTCATGAAGCATTTCGGAGTTCGAGGTGTACTAACCTCAAGCATTAGCAATAAATCCTCATATAAGCTTCCTGATTACTCCATTTGGTCCGATATCTGATTCTGAATAATCCGCAAATAAAAACGAATATGAAAATACATTAATTTCATGCATCTAATATTCAATTCACAAGTCAAACGCCCCGGCTAGGGTCCCCATAAAAAGTATACGGCTTGGTCAACGTAGCTTGGCTTGGTTAACTCGGCTCAGCTCGGAGTCAACGGCTTAGCTCAGCTCGTGGACCTGGTCTAGACCGGCTTGGCAGGTCTGCTTAGCAGCTTGGCCCAGCCGGCTAACAAGCTCCAACCGGCTGGTGGATCATGCCCACGCGTAGACAGCAACGGTTGCGGCGGCTTCCGGCGGTGAGAATCGACCGGCAAGCTCCAGTCCATCATTTTCGGCCATGCTGATTCTTGTGGTGTCCTCGGATTTTAGTTTTGAACACTCGAACTCCTCCATCTTGAAAATCCAAAACTTGCCCTCTCTCACGCCGACTAACGACGATGATGATGGTGACTCCAGTGGTATTAGTGAACTCGTCTCGGCGAGATGAACACAATGACGATGGAGGTGTCGAAAACGGGTGATCAGATCAGAGTTTAAAACTCTCCCTAACTTTCTCTCCCCCTTTTCCATTTGCACTCTCCCCGTTTTCTTTTCTCTTTCTCCAACATAGTATCTCCCCTTTTTTTTCTCCTATCCTCGTCTTTTTAAAATTCAAATCCTCTCCCTAAAGTAATGGGCCCAACTTATATATATATATATATATATATATATATATATATATATATATATATTCTTAACAAGACTTCCAAAATAAGGCCCAACTTTAAATGAGACGAGACAGATCGCGAGCTACTCGAGTCCCACTTGGTCAACACCCGACTCGATTGAACTCGACTCAAGCTTGAACTCGACTCGAGATCTTAACGAGCCGATTCAAGCTCAGATTATTCAAGCTCGTTAAAAACTACTCAAGCTCGAACTCGACTCGTATTCTTAACGAGCAGAGTCGAGCTTAGCACTACTCGAGCTCAACTCGGCTCATTTACAACCCTAGTCCTCACCTTTGCCGTGATTTTTCTACTCTCTTTATTCCCAACTACTCCAAATAATAAACACTCTGCTACCATTTTTTAATGCAATATACTTATTTATTTACCCTAAAAATTACTTACTATTTATTTGGGTTAGATTGGCATTGTTTTTTTAAAAGTACTTTTAAAAGTGTTGTCAGAAAATGATTTTGAAAAGTTAGTTGTAAGATTTTAGTCTTTAATATTGCAGTCAAAAAGTACTTTTGAAAATATAAAATGTCCATTTTAGACGTAATATTGTAAACGACAAATAAATAAACGTAAGTGATGTTTTTATTATTTATTTTTATTTAAAATATTAAAATGTTAAATCCGTAATATTACAATATGCTTGTGACAATATTTAATATATTATTTTAGTACATCATTTATATTTAATATTAAATAAAAAATTTAAAAATTAATATTATTTTAATATATTGTTTTAATATATTTATATTATTTTAATATATTAATATTAAACCCAACAAGTGTCTAAGTGAAAAAGCAGATGATGTTCATCCTAGGAGATACGGGTTCAAATCGCTTTGTCTACATGGTGTATGCGCATTGTCAAAGGGTTAAAAATATCTATGAATAAATACTACCTTGTAATCACCTTTAGACTATTCAATATATATATATATATATATGAGTTATTTTTATATTATTTTAATATTATCAGTATTAGTTTAATTTTCAATTAATATTATTTTCATATTATTATTCGAATATAATATTAATATTAAAATAATATATTATTATGCATGTATAAAGCTTAGTTCAAAAATCAATTTGAGTTAAATAATTAAGGGTAAAAATGCAATTTTACCTCAAAAGTGATTTTCTGCCACAAAAGTTAAAAATTGTAGATTTTGAAATTGGGTTGAAAATCACTTTTCTAACCATAATTTCACATCTAATTTTTTGTTGTTTGGCATTGATTATAAGTGAAAAATCACTTTTTTTAGCAAAAGCTCTTTTTAAACAATGCCAGTCGAAAGCATTTCCCACGTCTTATAAAAAGAAAACAGAAAATTACATCGATAGTCCCTTAAACTATGATTATTTGATTGTATTGGCTAGTGAGCTTTCAAAAGTTATAAAATTATCATTGAACTTTATTGAAATGTTACAAAATGATTTCTCTATCGGTATTTTTTGTGAAAGGGATGATGTAGAAGGTTAACTTGATGACTAGTATCTTATTTATCCCCTCAATTATTATTAAAATTTTATTTTGGTACTTTATTAATATTTTTAAACAATAAATTAAAAAAAATTAAAAAGTTCATGATTTTGTTTATATATATATATATATATATATATATGAAAATTTATAATTTATTTTTTGTTATGAATATTTATCTATGTGGATGTCTATCATGATAAGAACTTTATCAATGAGATTTGACTTACTTTATCATTAGGAATATTATCTACATTAATTAGAGTTTAATGTATTATGTACTTCTTATGTCTATAAATAGATGATTTACTGAAGGCATTGTATACAGGTCTATATTTTGAGAATAATACAAATCTCCTTCTTTCTCTCATCTCTTTGTTCTTTTATTCTTGTTCGTTGTTCATGTTATTTTATTCACAACACGTTATCAGCACGAGTTCGCTCGAAAGATTTTGGTACTTCTTGTTCGAATCTCAAAGGAAGTATCGGGAAAATTTTGATTCTATGTTGAACCGAAGATAAGTGTTTTCCCCTCATTTTGTAAAATTATTGATTGATTTTATCTTAATATTTTAATTTAATCTTTAATTTTTGAAAAAGTATGATGACATGATTTGAAGGTTTGAGCGAGCCATGGATTTTAAAACACCTCACGAAAGTATAACAAAGCTTATGGCCCTTGTGTTGTCTTCCAATCAACACTGCCATTGCTAATATATTTATGGCTTCCCTTGTTTACAATTGAAATCCCTGCTAAAGAGACAAAGTTCAACTGTCATTGCGAGAGTGGGAACTTGTGCGACAGTATGAGGATAAGGGTCACGGTGTTCTGAGTTTTACATGATATGTTTAAATGGCGTGGTAAGAGATAATGACGTAAAGAGATTATGAGAAGTTGTTTTGGTCGTTTGCTATATCTCCATTGTTCTCAAGAGGAAAATCAATATCAGTAAACTTTTTCTCTCTTTAAAGTATGATTTTAATGTGCGATAAATCATGGTGAATTTCAATCTATAAAAAGATTGTTATAAAGTCTATATTTGCTCGAAAGCAATATTTCTTCTTCGTCAAAAAACTCGACCATAGACTTCACCCAATTTCAAGTTACGAAAATTCGTCTTGATCCAAAAAGTTTTATGGGAGGCATTCCCTGAAGTGAATGCAAAACATGATGTTTATTCCATGCGATTATCAATGATGGGGCATTCCCTGAAGTGAATGCAAGCATGATGTTTATTCCATACGATTATTGGAATTGTTTCATTCCCTAAAGTGAATGCAAACATGGTAAATCATTATTCAATTAGAGACATAATTTTGATATAATCCAAGTATATTGGCTGGACATCCCGTTCTGCGAGGCTACTAGTCTCAAAGGAGGTTTTTAAAGGACCTTGTGGACAGGTTTAACAATGTCGTGTATGAGGATTAAATCTTTGTTCTCTGTGATAAGGATATGTGAAAAAAGGTTTCAAAGGCCCACTGGCTCTACTCCATTCCCTGAAGTGAATGTGAGATTATATTATGGAAGGAATAAAAACCACATTAGAAGTTGTGGTCATGGTCGAGTCTATTAATATAGACATGAAAAATATGGTCATTTTAAGAATACTTCTACCCACCGGTAGTGAGGTTATAAGGATGACAAGAGTGATAAAGATCATTCTATTGAAGTAAAACTCTTTTTATTACCAATGCGATGTTATAAACCATTGGTCTCGTACGTGTTGTACGTTGAAAAATCAAGAATCATTGAATGATAAAGAAAAGAAAATAGAAGCAAATTTTGTTTGCGAAACATGAGAAAGATGATACTGGTCCAACTTTATTTGGACATTGTTGGTCCAACTCATTTGGACGTTGTTGATTTTCTTATAACCCTCGAAGGGAATAAAACATCTTCTAATTAGTCTCATAACTTTGAAGAGAATTATTTATTTATTTTTATTTATTTTGTTTTACGTTTATTTATTTTACACACATTAATTATTTACGTTTTATATTTGTATATTATGATATTTATTTACTCCCTCCGTCCCATAAATAATGTCTCTTATTGACTTTTTGAAAGTCAAAATTTTTAAACTTTGACTATTATTATATTGAATATTTTAAATAATTAATTTTTATAAAATATATATTTGAAAACTACTCGATTAGAGGTTTTTAAAATATATTTTTTCATATTTTTATCAATGATACATTTTAAATAATTATGAGTCAAAGTTAAAAAAATTGACCAAAAAAAGTTAATAAGGGACAAAAAATTATGAGACAGAGGGAGTATTTATTTTGTTTAACATGATTACTTGTCAAATACAATCTATGGTGACGATTTATGCTCAACATAAGCATAAGATATATTTTCCCATTTAAATGCAAGAGAATAATGTGAGTACTATATCTTAAAGTACTGAAAATATTGATGGTCTAGAAGAGCAATAAATTATTGAGAGAAAGCACGTTATGAAAAGTGCAGAATTGCGAATATTGCAATAATTATCGGTAATGGTAATAAAATCGTCACCACTATAAGTGGAAATTTTAAGAGAGTAATATGGGTTCACAAAATATCCCTTTGGAAATTATAGATAACATATGTTATCAATTGGCATTTGAAATAAGTCAATACGGATATAAGATCTGGTAGCCAAAAAGTCAGTTGAAAGCTCTAGAATAGCTATATATTGCTACCAAAAGATAATTTCAATTGAAAGCTCCGAAAGAACTAAATATATTCCTATTTAAAGGAACAATTTTGATGGTCGTACTAGACATGTACGAGTGAGATTGAATTACATGTTATGGTAAACAAGAAGTTTACAAATTCAGAGATATATACACACATATATATAGTTGGCATGTCGGTTAGACCATCCTGATCAATAATGGTGCAGAAATTATTGAGATTTACATGCACATGTATTAAAAGAACATGTAGTTCTTGTGGTGCTTATTCTCAAAGGAATTGATTAAATTCCACTTATTAAAGAACATGAAGTTCTTGTGTTGCTTAATGAAATTGATTAAATTTCACTTACTAAAAGAACTTGAAGTTCTTGTGTTGTTTGTTCTCAAAGGATATAGTTGATCCCACTTACCAAAAGAATTAGAACTTGAAGTTCTTGTGCTGAAGTTGAGACTGCATGTCTTGCATATCTGAACGAAATATGGGCTCATATATCCGCAAATGTAGAAAGTTTTATATGATTTTAGTATATGCATCTACATTGTTTTATCAACTTACAACCAGAAGTTTGTGAGATCGATTATAAAAGGATTCAGATTATGCAGTTAGACTATTCGTCTTGCAAAAGCTAATGGGTTTATATTTTAGGCTATATCAGTTGTTACAAAGCCTATTGATTATGAAAAATATAGTTTAGCAAAATTTCAAATGGATGCCTCCTATTTCATAGCTAAACTATGAGAACAAAAGAGTTATTATTTATATGGTGTTTCCATATAGCAACACTTATACGCATCAAGCCAACGAGTTATAATAAACTTCCCGTTATGATTGGTTTTTGGTCAAAAATAATACATTTCCCATTTTATGATTTTTGAATGTGCGATATGAATTGCTCCACCACAACGCACAAAATGGGTAAATAAAAAAGGTTGAGAATATATATTGAGTACGATTCTCCTTTTAAATTCTTAAACATTAATTGGAGAATCATTTATGACATGATTTTTCTCAACATCAGGGGAGATAATAATCAGCTGGATAGAGGAAAATGAATTATCATTATCTAGATCCTCGTATATGAACTAGAAGTTCATAAGATAATTCATGTTATTACATGTCAACTGTCAGACATATTTACTGACCTAATGAGAGTAATTAAGTCTCATATACCAACTAAAATGCTCTAAGTTTAAATTACATGTTAGAGCGAGAGAATGTAAATCATGCCTGAAGCATGATAGTTGAAATGGTTCCAATGATCAAAATTCTCGTAAATAGAAAGTAATATGAGATGGTCATATATTGTAGGCGGATGCTCCTGAAGAGACCCAAGACATAACTAATAATAAAACTCTAGAAGAGTTTTAGGTACCTGAAATAAAGTTTGAAATCTTGAAGAGATCTCGATGAGTTATGTCATTGCGAGAATGAAACCAGAAAGTTGAAAAGTTGTCGACAACGATTTTACAAATAGTTTTAAATAGAATACTTCTATAGAAGTAAAGAAAAAAATGAGGATCTTGTATAGAAATCTATCCAAAGGTATAGATATTGAATTGACCAATATAGAAAGACGCTTTGAACTTCTAAAAAGAGAAGTATTTGAACCGACAGTCCAAACACCTAAAGGTGTAATGCAAGTGAGGCACAAATATGTAGTCGTAAATACGACTTGAATTGTGATTTATGAAGAATTTTAATTACTTCATGGTGGATGCAATTACTTTGGCAGTTATGGAACATTTTATATGCGTCTAATCATTTTGTGGATCCCTATAAAAGAAAAGTTATCCGTAACGGATTTGGAAATTTCCGAAGAAATTTATTTAGATATGTCCTCTTGAATATTCATATTTTGGTGCATTTGGTATAATCCCCTTAGTGGGTACTAATTGAGGAAATAATATAAGAATGATCATATTTCCTTATGTATTTTGTAAAGGAGTTTGGATCAAGATTCATTATATCATTAGCACTCCTGAAGAGCTTTCAATTGGAAACTTGTGAAGAGCTTTCAAAGTATTTAATGAAAGTATTTGAGAAAAAGAATATTGAGATGTGGTTTTGTCTCGACCTAATGATCGAGCACTAAAATATGCGTTTTTGTCTATAAATAGACATAAGTTGAAAGAATCTTAAAGAATATTCAATATGGATAAAACATATCTATTGTAAGATTGTTGTGTGTGAATAAAGATAATTATATCTTTTCTTGGTGTCGAAGCACCATATATTAGTTGGTCAAGAAATATCCATGGATATACAAAGATCATTACCTTTAGATCTTCAAACATTCGTCGATGCCTTCTCAAATCTTGTAGAAATAATTGTTGTGCACGAGGCAACCCAAAATGTTTGGCTAAGACCATTGACCGAACATATTCAGAAGATATGTGATTTACTTTCACAAGATACGATAGAAAGCTATCTTGTGTAGAGATAATGCAAGATGTATATCTCAATCGAAAGATGGATACATCATGGAACATATTACTCCAAAGTTTCATCCCTCACGATCTTTAGAAAAATAGTATTTAAGATTGAATTATGAATATTCAAATATCTTATGTGATGTTTTCATGAGGGGAGGTAAATACGCATTGCACTCTTTTTCCCTTAACAGAGGTTTTGTCCCAATGAGTTTTCCTAGTAAGGTTTTTAATGAGGCAACATGTTATGTGTATCAAAGATGTGTGTACTTTTTTTTC
The DNA here is from genome assembly GCA_030270665.1 of Hibiscus trionum. NCBI lineage: Eukaryota > Viridiplantae > Streptophyta > Magnoliopsida > Malvales > Malvaceae > Hibiscus > Hibiscus trionum. Next base: position 17,888,913 of record BSYR01000010.1, read on the forward strand.
CTTCACTAAAGATTTTTTTCCCATTGGTTTTTATGTTAGTAAGGTTTTAACGAGGCACATTATCTTCATAGACATTTTAGGGAGTGTTATGAATATTTATCTATGTGGATGTCTATCATAATAAGAACTTTATCAATGAGATTTGACTTACTTTATCATTAGGAATATTATCTACATTAATTAGAGTTTAATGTATTATGTACTTCTTATGCCTATAAATAGATGATTTACTGAAGGCATTGTATACAAGTCTATATTTGAGAATAATACAAATCCCCTTCTTTCTCTCATCTCTTTGTTCTTTTATTCTTGTTCGTTGTTCTTGTTATTTTATTCCCAACATTTTTGAAATTATAAAATCGTGTAATTTTTTGTGTACTGTAATTATTGCCAAGTAAATATTATCAACATTTTCAAGTTATATTATTTTTCAAACTCTTTATCTGAGTTGCATTAAATATTTTTCGAATTATAATGTAATCAATCTCAAACTAATTAATTGTTTATTTTGGAAAATTGTTTGGCTTTATAAATATCATTTGAATTTGCACGTCGTATTAGTTGATTGGATTGTGATAATTGATGTTATTGTTATTTAAATTTTGGGGAGAAATTTTATACATTTAAAAAATATATGATTTTAAAGAAATTATACATTATTATTTTTAAAAACAAATTATGAATTATCATATATTTTAAAAGAAAAACTGAGATTTTCAGTTTTTTTTTTAGAGTTGTTGAATTTATTACATAAAAATATTATAAAAATATCAAAATATAATAGTTGAAGAGTCAAATGAGATATTGACCATCAGTTTAACGTGCCACAATTTTCCTTTAACGAAAGATAATAACATAATGATAAGTTTGCTTTTGAAAGATAAATTCACTGTGATATTGCTATGTCACTTATATCTAAAAAGTAAATTCTGAGGCCCAAAATAAGATTCACGAAAATTACTTCGTTGCAAAATTCTGCCACATTAGTTTTAGACGATAGGAAGTATCCGTAAAGATGAGTCTACCACGTGCGACGAATATCGCTAAATATTATTAATATTAAATATTGTTAAATACTATTAAATTAATTAATAAAAATTTAAAATTTTAAGGACTCATCAAATAATTAATAATTACTTTAAAATTTCAATTAAATTATTTATATATATTAAAATTTTATTTTTTAATAAGAGTAAAATATATATTTAGTATCTCACCTATTTCCGTATTTCCATTAAACCCTCATTATTTAAATATTATTTCTATTTAAATCTATTTTTATAAAAAATAATTTAACTCTTAACCATCAACCTAAAACCCTAAACTATTAAACCTTAAACCATTAAACTCTTAAACTTATACCCTCATTATTTAAATAATTTAACCCTTAACCCTCAACCTAAAACCCTAAACTATTAAACTTTAAACCCTACTATTAACTAGACAAGCCGCTGAAGTATATGTTGCTCTTAAAGATAAGGGTTATAATATAGAATATAGGAGGATTCCATTAACTGGAGAGAGAGAAGCTTTAGCTTCTGATGTGGATGAAATACAGTACTGTCGAGATGAGTAAGTATATGTGTTTCTAGCTAGTCTTTCATTCATCGGTCTATTGAAGTTATTCCTACAAAGTTTTTGTTGCTTTTGTTTCTGCCTGCATTAAATCATTTTGTATCACACAATTATTCATTCTTCACTTAAAAAGGAATTATTTAAATAATGAGGGTATAGATTTAAGAGTTTAAGGGTTTAAGGCTTAATAGTTTAGGGTTTTAGGTTGAGGGTTAAGGGTTAAATTATTTAAATAATGAGGGTATATGTTTAAGAGTTTAAGGGTTTAAGGTTTAAGAGTTTAGGGTTTTAGGTTGAGGGTTAAATTATTTTTTTATAAAGAATAGGGTTAAATTAAAATAATATTTAAATAATGATGGTTAAATAGAAATACGAAAATAGGTAAGGTACTAAATATATAGTTTACTCTTATTAAAAATAAAATTTTAATATATAAAAATAATTTAATTGAATTTTTTAAAATAATTATTAATTGTATGATGAGTCCTTGAAATTTTAAATCTTTATTAATTAATTTAATAATATTCAACGGTGTTCAATATTAATGGTGTTCATCGATATTCGCCGCGCGTTGTGGAATTTTTATTTTTACTCTAATGTAAGATTAATTACGTTGAAAATATGTGTAAGCAACGACAATAGACTCAAGTTGAGGACAGATATCGAAGACTTGTATAATGAGAATGTTCACATTTTGATTTTTTTTTAATTTTATAATAGGTAAAATACATTACAAATCACTTAATTATAGGTTTGATAATAAACAAATCACATTTCTTCTAAAAATAACAATTTGGTCACTCTATTAAAATCGAAACAAATGGCTTGGTATAGTAATAGTTTTAGTCCCAAAATTATACATTATATTAATATGGTCTTAATTCAAAACAATTCAATAAATTTAACCCTTAATGTTTAAAAATTTCATTAGTAAAGTGATTGAGTCTACTAGCAGGTAATGTTAAGGTTATAATGAGTTTGTTCCATTAATTTGTTAGGTGTCCAGTAGTGAAGTGATTGTGCATGTTGAGCTATCAAATATGTCGATTATCGAGCTGATGGATAATAGCATGAAGTGGGACAAGTGGTCAAAGAGTGTACAAGAGGGTACAATGTCGACATTATTAAATATGAATGGTTAAATTTATTGGACTATTTTTTAATTAGGACCAAATTGATAGAATATTTAAGTTTTAAGACTGAAATTATTATTATACCAAACCATATTTCAATTGTAACGAGTGAGTGACTTGTTTGTCACAAAATTTTAATTGAGTGACTAAATTGTTAGTTTTTAAAAAAATGTGACATGTTTGTTACTAGACTTATAATTAAGTGGCATGTGATGTATTTTACCCTTTTATATTTTTTTAGTGTTTTGTTAAACATTTGAAAATCTTAATTATATATATATATAGTTTTTATATAGTTTTCTAATTTTTTAATACTAATTTTATTTTTAGTATTTTTAATATCTTAAATTATTTTTGGACATTTTAATTTAAATTTTTAAATAAATGTTAATATTTTATATTTTTAATAATTTCCTTTTTTTCATTTTTCTTAAAGATTAAAATTTAAATAAATTCTTACTAACAACCAATTTATCTAGTGGTATGAAGTGCTAGATCCATTAAGTAAAGTAGACTCATTTTACAAGTAATATTAAATTGTTTAGGTCCTTTTTAAGGAAAATTCAAGTAGCTAGAGTTCCCACCAACTCCTTTCCTTGGCTAGGTCAACCTTTCGACATGAAAATGACCATTATGATCCCTGTTTATATATATATATATATATATATATATATATATATATATATACCCATTTAAATAAATATATGTATATATTTGAATTGTTTTCCCTTCTGCCTGAAATAAAATAATTTTGTTTTCATACGAAAATAATTAAGTTATATTTTGATACATAATACATGTAAAAAAATATTTATATATTTTTTGTTTTAATTATACAATCTAAAATTTAAATCTCTGTTCCTAAAATCTAAATCATAAGACATAAATTCTAAGTTAAATTTTAAATTCTTCAACATAAACCCTAAATTCTAAACTTAATTTAAACTCTCAATCCCTAAATTTGACAAACATATATAAACTTTATTGCACACAACTTGTATATCAAAGTTTTTCTCAAAATAATTTCTATTTTTCTTTTGCATAAATAAAACCGCATGATTTCCATCATCATCATCAAGAGTATAAAACATTGAAAGAAAAAATTGTAAAAAAAAAATCATTTCACATAACACGTATGCATATGCCGTTGACTCTCAATTTTTATAAATGTGATCCTGAAAGCTGCCAATGTGAATAAGAAATGTAGACTACATATATTAATCCAATTGTTTCAAAGCGTGCCTTTTAGATTAAAAAAGAAGAGTTGAAATTTATTATGTTATTAGTTTTAATATATTATAACATACAGTATCATTTGAGCATATACACATATAACATTGTGGATTGGAAGAAGCTGAATAAATAAATGAAATTGAAGTTTTACTTGGATATTAGTTAAATATTTCACGCCGTCCCTTAACTCGAAGGGGGGTTTGGCTTGGCAAGGTTGATTTATAGGCTCATTTTCTAAAAATTAGGTTAACAAATCTTTGGGATGTCGATCCTTAGATAATGATATTAATAGAAATTTAGTAATAATGTTTAGGAAAAGAAACAGCTTTACATTTAATAAAATACAACACGTGCAGACCTATTTGATCACACATTCTTATAAAAATGTGGGTCTTATAATAGATTGATTATGTTCACTTTTACAAATTGCACTACAAAAATATTAAATGATCTAATTGATGTGTTGGAATTTTATTTTTATGCATTAAATTTAAAGGTGGGCACGGGTCGGGTAGGGTCGGATTTTTAGTCAACCCGAACCCGACTCGAGCAAAACTATCCTTCACCCGACCCCGACCCGAACCTGACATTTATCAGTGCTTCACCTGACCCAAATCTGACCCGAAATTTGAGATTAAAATCCGATCCGACCTGATTTCACTCGAAAAACTTCAACATCACATGATCAGTTTCTCAGCAACCAAACATAAAACATTAAAGAAAAAATGAAGCTTGCTGCAAAACTCAAGAAAATCCTTACAAAATCTTTACACGTCAACAAAATCCACAAGTCAAAACTAAATACAAAGTTATTACCAAACATCATGAGCATAGTTTGAGTTTTCAAGAAAAAAAAAATAGAATTTTGTAGAAGATTTCATGTATGATTTAAACAATGAAGTAAGATTTTGAAAATTTTCAAACTATAAAATTTATTGTAAAAGAATATTAATTAGAATAAAAGAAGAGAGAAGGAAGAGGTTATTGTATAAACTAAAAAACATTAACCACAAAAAATTAAAGAAACATGGAATGATGCAGAGGAGGGGGCGTGAGAGAAACCAAGCAACATCAGCTGGGAAATGAATGAAAAGTAAATAAGCCCTAAATATTATATATATAGAAGTGGCATTTTTGTAAATAATATAAATATTTTGTATTAATTATTCGGGTCGGATATTTTTCTCACTTAACTCGAACTCGGGCGTTTTTATATCAAAAACCTTTTTTTACTAATTATTAAGATAAATACCTCCTCCATCTTTTATTTGAAAAAATGACCCCAAAATCTGCCACATATGAAGAACTCGGGTTCTGGGAAACGCAATATCGCTTTCTACAGAAATTGAGTTCTGCATACGTTTCAACGCTTTTCAGAATAACAAATTTAACAGGAACTCGCGTTCTGCAAATCGCGAGTTCACTGAGAATTTGAAAAGCTGGATGAATTTATCGCGGGGAACTCGCTTTCTACATAAAGCGAGTTCTTTGCAAATCGGGGTACCAGACCAAGCGTCCATAGGCATGTTCGAGCAATATTTCGAGCTTATTAATCGTATATTTTTAGTAAATATTGAGTTTGGGTTCGTAGTACTGGAACTTGTCTTTCATTTGACACCAATATGAGCAAGTTCAGTCCATTCTAAACCGACTAAAATTCGCGTTGAAAACGGTTACATAGCTTGTTTTTGTGAATGTGTTTACCTTTAAAAATGCTTGATAGGCTCGGTTTATTAATCGAATAATGTAGGTTATTGTTTATACAAAAAATGTAATTAAATATAAATTCTAAAAATTATGTAAAAAAAAATAAATAAGGCAAAATAAAATATTGGTAATTATAAAATTAAAAAAAATAATTTCTTGCATAAACATAATTAAATTTTTTTAGACAACCCCCTCGTACTAATGATGCCTATGTCCACCTGTTCCGTTGTTGGGTGCACGACGATCCCGTGGCGGATTTCACCGAATGTCATGTGCTCCAGGGTCGTTCTCAGCAGTAGCGACATCATCATCGGCTCCATGAACGTCCTCGAAACACGGACAACTACTGGGTCCGGGGCCGATGTAGAACAAGCTCTGCGGCAGCATATGCTCGACAATACTGTAGTCGAACTGTGATGACAACGGTGGAACATCGAACACCGGAGGACCACTCATCGGCATGAAGGGACGATAAGCATCCATGAAGCCGAACTCGGGTGGAGGCCCCTGCTGAAACGTCTCGGGACCACTCATATGCTGAAACGATGTTCCAGACGACGAGGCCCCTATAGTGTGAGTTCGTCGTCTCTAGCTTTCAGGCCCCATTCTCGGACCGCGCTGTGTCGGCTGGCTCTGGGTTGCTTGACGATGTGTGGATGGGCGGTTTTGGGGAGGCACATCAGTTTCTCGCTCGTGCTCCTCCGATGTGAGTATATGCAGCTTCCCATTTTGGTGGTACCACTGCGTATAGTTAAAAGTGACGGCATGATCCACAATGGGTGCACAAATGAGCAATCACCTGCCATATCTTGTCATCCACTGCCCAATCCAGTCAGCGTGATGATGGCCTCAATAGACTTCTGTCTTCCCCTGCCGCGTCAACCGATGTAATTCGTCCAAATTGGGTGGCGACAACAGAACCCCTTGGATGAAGCCAAATTGTCGCAGAACCCAGTCCATAGGATGTCACTTGACAATTTTGTAGTTGATAAGTGGCACTAGCAGCAGCCATACATGAGAGGTGTCCATAATTTCTCCCAGAATACAATCACGAATCGCAGGATCAGTGTACAGAGTCCACACGAACTGAAAAAAATTAATTTTGAACGTGATTTATATAAAGTTTAATTAGAAAAAGATTTTTTGGAAATAAAAAAATTGGTCCGAATTCCTAACCTCGTCATGTATCTTGTCGATCAGCAGTCTATAGTCTTGTTGTGTAGTTGGCAGTCCCTGGTGAGGTAGTTGAACGCACCACCTATCATTAATAGAAAATAATTAAAAAATTGTAACAGTTTAAAAAAATATAATTATAAAATAAATTAAATTAAAAAATTTGGATAGTACCTCTGAATAAGTTGGAATAGGTACGGGGTGGGGTTTCTAGGCCGTGGGCTTAAAAATGACATCCGAAACCAAGCCCAAGACTACAACAGTAAAAGACATCCTCCGATTGCGGCTCTGTCATGGTCGATGGTTCTGCAAAGCTCTCTGAACAAAAAGGCAAAGACCGCTGCTCCCCAACATTTTCTTCTTGACTCGGCAAAATTACCGAGATGGTACAACCACATCGCATGGACTTTGTTGCGAGATTTCTCAGGCATTAAAATCCCTCCAATCATTCGTATGATGTGGGCACAAGCAAACCACTGTGAAAATAATAAGTAGTGTTATAAAAATATTTAATTAGTAAAAAATAAACAACAAAGTATATAATAAAATAAAAATATTTACCTGCTCTGTTTCGTCATCCACATCGAGGGAAAGATTGTAAAATTCTTCTCCAAAAATGTTAGGAGAATTTTGCCGCCGTCGAACTTCTCCGGCACCACTCCCAGTAGGTCAGCACACAGGGTCGGCCAGTCATCGTCAGCAATACCGGTAATAATCTCCCCGTCAGTAGGCAACCTAAGATGATATGCAACATCTTCCAGTGTAATTGTTGCCTCGTCACACAGAAGATGAAAGGTGTGCGTCTATAGCCTCCATCGTTCTAATATTGCGTTAATCAAAGGACGATTCAACTTTGTACTGCCAACTATAGTAGCGACGAGGCCAAAACTGGCTTCATCAATAAACGGAAGAATATCCTCATTCGGCGGGTCGATGATACGATTCAAATAGCATGTCAATGCTCGTTCGTAGTGTTTGAAAAAATATAATAAGAAATAAAAAATATATAAGAAAAATAAATAAATAAATAAAAGAATAAAGAAATAATATAAAATCACAAAAATATAAAAAACATTACCACCGGATTCCTCCGCCAATAGTCGAACATGTGTCGTCCGTCTAGCCTCAATAAACCCGCCGTTGTATTATATAGAAAATAAATAAATAAGAGAAGAAGAAAAAGAGAATTCGGTGTGGGGTAAGGGTTTGTAGGGCCAGCTATTTATAGTAGAACTCGCACCCCCTGGGAAGCGACATTAAAGAGACCTCGCGTTCTGAAGAACACGGTTTCTCTGGGACCTCGCTTTCTACAGAACGTGAGTTTCGTTGAAACGATGGGGTATTTGACCAGGCGTGCATACTTAACGGTCAGACTGGATCTTGCGTTCTATAAAAAGCGAGGTCCCAAAGAAAACGCGTTTTGCAGAACGCGAGGTCACATGTTTTTTATTCTTGTCGTTTGAAATTACGCGGCAATTTAAAAATATAATATTTATATTATTAATATATTTGTTTGTTATTAATGTCATTATATTAATATTTATTATATTTTTAATATATTTTCCAATATATTATAATAGAAATTTTATTATTAATATATTTGTTAGTATTATTATTATTATTAATTTTAAGTAATTAATAATATTTATATTTTCTATAATATTTATATTAAAAATATAACAGAATACATAATTTTGACGAAGGGGTATCCCTTCTAATTTTTTTACAATTAAAAGGATAAAATCGGATTTGTAACCAACCAACACTTCTTAAAGATCCTCAACTTGTTTTAATCTATTGGTCTTAAAGAACCGGTCATTGTCTTCAAGCTTAGTGATCTATTGGAGTTGAGTATTGTACCCCTAAACATGCTTACATTATTGGGTCTTTGACTCCGATTGCATGCGAGGGTCCTAGCCTCAAACAAAAGGTTAAGAATCGGTGGTTGTCTTGAATCTCGGAGGTCTATTGGATATTGTCATTTGCCTGTCATTAAAAAAAGCCTCGAATTTCAAGATATTGTGATTTGTTGTTGTCGATCCTTGTGAACAAAAATATCGAATAGTTAACATCTACTCAACATATATATGCAACTACGAATAATAAAAATCACAATATCCAAAAAATTAGTTTGCAAAAAAAATTTTCAGATACGTGGTTTGTTGGCATTAGTAGTTACAATCGAAAACTTCAAAGAGTAACTCAGAATGTAGTTTTTTTCTTCGACTGAGTGGTGTGTGCTTCCTCGATCAGTCGGGTAGCTTATATAGAAGCAGAAGTCGCGTTTTGTTACACGCGACTTTATTGAAGTGGCAAGCTCGCGCATTGTAGGATGCGAGTTCCTCAGAAAGTCGCACTTCGTAGGACGCGAGTTTTCTTACACGTCAGGAATCCTGCCAAAGTCGCTCTTTGCAGAACGCGACTTTGGTCTATATATAGTCCAGAGCGTTGGTGAATATGTATTTGCACAATTAGTAAATGGATTTGATAAGATACAAGTTGTGGTGCAATGTGTGTATGGTCTGTTTTTGTACAAGATGATCGACAAATCACAATATTTGAAAACGTGTGGTGGGGTTCCACGAAAATGATCGGTACCACGAAATCACAATAGCTACAAATTTAGCTGTCATGTCCAGGGTTATAGCTTTTGGTGAGTGTCGGTTGCATTTAATAGTGCGGGTTAAAGATGCTACCATTGTCGGTGTTTTCGAAGCTATGTTAAGACCCTCGCATGTAGTGGTATTGGTGACATATGTATCGTGGAAGATGATGATTATTGCGTACTCACGAAATCCAAAAAGCTTGAGGGCTCCAACAACTAGGACAAACTATTGAACCTCTTGCCGTCCATTTATCTGCAGCAACGACAAATCTCTCGTCAGCCATACAAATCGGACAAACTATTGCATGTAACCCCCTCATCTCGGTCCGGGCGACTGACCAGTCCGAGCGGGCTACACGGGAATAACCGAAGCGAAACTCGTTAAGGCTTCACTTCAGTTAACAACCCGAGAAAACCTTTCATTTATTATTATCTTATCTAGATGCATTATTATGTCCTATGTGAAAAAGGCAACAGCGGAAGAAAACAAGTGAGGCGAACAACCAAACAGCCCATTTTAAACTTAAACTTCAGGCCGTATCGGAATGCCCAGAGGGTGTTTCGATACGCCTTGACTAGGTCAACTAGCCAAAGTCAACCCAAGGAGACCGTATCGAAATGGGAATGGACCGTATCGAAACGCCCTCAACGGTCAACTTCTCGTGGTCAACGTTACGAAGCCCGTTCCGAAACGCCTAGGACCGTTTCGATACTTTGAATTTCTCGTCAAAATCTCAGATTTCCAGTAGCAAAAACGTATCGAAACGCCCCATTTGTGTACCGAAACGCTTGGCCTGAAACAAGAGGCCGTATCAAAATGGGACCAACCGTTTCGATACACCTGCTGCGAACAGACATGCTTTAGCTGGTTTATGGCACAAGGCTGCCTCAAACACCAACTAGAACCTCCCACAACCAAACCTACATTAACTCTAGATGCAAGGCACCCTATAACAAGCATGCTCAACCCCAAACATACATATAAAAACCATTCATTAAAAGGATCAACAAAACAACATATGATTCATACATAGCATTCAAGATAACATGCTTCAACAAGAACATCCAGTTAAGCATTCATAAAAGGCACAAGGCCAACATACTAGGCATAAGCAAACCTTATACATAACATCCACATAACAAGGAGTCTAACATGCTCCTAAAACAAAATAGCCACATAAGTCCCCATTGCTTGACTATTACATCATTAACTTAAAATAGTTCATACTTAAGGATAGCAAAAGCTCAACTAGCACACTTGGAGGCCCTCTTCTTGCACTAGCAACCCACGAACTACGGATATGCATTGTCGAACAAAAGAGAGTGTAAGCATAAAGCTTAGTGAGGGTAAGCTCGTAAAACAATCCTCGACAATGCAGGGTCCAAGCACGAGCATACAACCAAGGCAGAATGCATGATCTTACCTTCGAACCACATGAGTCAAAATATAAAGATGCATGAACACAATTATCAACATCATGCCATGCTCAACAACTGATAAGCTCAACACATGGAATTACATATATCAATGTATTATCAAACACATTCCACAATCCGTATTGGCACCTAGCTATAACCCGAATACACGGATAACCGTTGGAACTCACATCCAACAACAACCATTACCTTACGGTGGGATTACACTCATCACCGTTCACGCGGAGGGGATTCCACTCATCCTCAGGCCCCGTCGATGGGATTACACTCATCACCGACTATCATATATATAAGAAGATTTTCGGGCGAACCCGTACTCCATCTTGATGACTACCATCACCAAGACCACGCGCACATTTGACTCACGTGTGCACACTAAACATCCTAATGATCGATCATTGTACCCAAGCATACTAGTGCCAATACTAACACAATCCAAAACCTTTCACAACACCATTTCACATCAACTTCCGTGCTTAGCACGTACTGACCATGACTTACCGTCGTGCACAATCCACATGCATATAACAATGCATCAATATCATGCCTCAACATACATGTATAACTCAATATACATAACACCACAATCACAATTAAACACGAGGCATACTCAACAATTAAAGTTCAACCAAAGTCTCTAACTAAAGCTTGGGATTAGACTACCAATCTAATCCCAACTCTAGGTGGGTTTTACCAGGCCCAAACTAGTCCACATGCTTGAACCAACACTCGAAAACCATTTAAAAGCATTTAACCACTCACCGACTAATCCAAGCTCAACCACACAAGCCGATCAAGCTTCCGACGGTTCCGAATTCGATCCCGAGGCTTCACCAACACAAATCCTTGCTTCTAAACATCCCAACACAATCAAAACAACCTCAAATCAGTTCATGAATCAAAGTAGCCAACCCGGAACACAAACCAAGCACAAAACACAAGATTTCAAGCTAAAGACAACCCTAAAACCTTCATTCCCGAGCAGCCCTAAAGCAAAGTCCAAAACCAATGATTCCAACACTTATATTACTCCCAAAAGCTTCCAAAACAACCCTTATACATAGCCTAACCATCAGCCAACAAATTCTCACACAAAACACCCCCAAAACTCAACCTAAAACCCTTCAAAACCTCCATAAAACCCAATTTCGGGAAACATCATAAAACCTTGCAAAATTCAAGTATGTGGACCTTTTAGATTGTAAACAACTTATATAACATTAATAAATCAAAAGCTTAAGTTAAAGCTAACAAAGTTAGCATTTTTAATCTAAAACTTCAAAACACCAAAATGAGAAATTATGGGTTTTAATGAAAAATAAAACCATAGACTTGTAGAGAACGATGAGGACAAGTCAAAAGTGAGTTTACCTTTGAGAAATCTCCAACAATGAGCAAGAGAGATGATGGAATAGTAAACTAGGGGGAAATGGGGTTTTGTCGTGGAAAAATGGAAAGGAAGAGGGAAGAAGATGATGAAAAAGCTCTTTTAAAATAAAAAATGGGTTTTTATTTCTCAAGTCCATTTATTTACAAGAATGCCATTTATGAGATGGCTATCTCAAAATTCTAAAATCCATGGAATTGGGCTTTAAATCAAAACAAGTCCAACATAAAATCATTTGTTTTGAAAACACGAGGCCTAAAACATTATTTTATTATTTTATTTTACCCGACCCCAAACCCGGGTGTTACAACTCGCCCCCACTTAAGGAATTTCGTCCCCGAAATCACCTGACGGAAACAAGTACGGAAACTGCTCAAGCATATCAGCTTTCCTCTCCCACGTGGCCTCTTCCACACCCCTATGTCTCCACAACACCTTGACTAACTCTATGGTCTTGCCACACAACACCTTGCTATCAGAAGCAAGTATCTCAATTGGTTCTTCATTGTAAGACGAATCCGGATTCAGTTCTATCTCTTCAACGGGCATAACATGAGACTGATCTGATATATATCTCCTAAGCATCAACACATGGAAAACATCATGGATCTTCTCTAACTCTGAAGGCAATCTCAAACGGTAAGCTACTAGCCCAATCCACTCAACTATCTCATACGGACCAATAAACCTCGGACTCAACTTGCCTTTCCGGCCAAAACGCATTACCTTCTTCCACGGAGATACTTTCAGAAACACTTTCTCACCCACTGAAAACTCAATCTCTTTTCTCTTCAAATCTGCGTAAGATTTCTGACGATCAAAAGCTGCTTTCAAACGGTCTCAAATCAACTTCACTTTTTCAGTAGTCCCCTTAAGCAAATCTGGAATAGGTAACAATTTCTGACCGGTTTCGGCCCAACAGATTGGAGTTCTACATCGTCTACCATACAATGTCTCATAAGGAGCCATATGTATACTAGCCTGGTAAATGTTGTTGTAAGCAAACTCGACCAAGGGCAAGTGCTTCTCCCAAGAACCCTGGAAGTCAATCACACAACAACGAAGCATATCCTCTAAGATCTGTATCACTCGCTCTGACTGCCCATCTGACTGCGGATGATAAGAAGTACTGAAATGCAAACGGCTACCTAGGGCACTATGCAAACAACTCCAGAACCTTGCTGTGAATCTCGGATCTCTGTCTGATACAATAGACTTCGGAACTCCATGAAGTCTCACAATCTCGCGAATGTACAAATTCGCCAACTTGTCTAAAGAATTTGTAGTGTTCACTGCTAAGAAATGGGCACACTTAGTGAATCTATCAACTATCACCCAAACAGAATTCTTCTTCGAAGGAGACAACGGTAACCCTGACACAAAATCCATAGTGATCCTCTCCCATTTCCATTCCGAAATCTTCAAAGGCTGTAACAAACCTGAAGGAACCTGATGTCCTGCCTTTACTCTCTGACAAACCATGCAACGGCTCACATACTCGGCTACATCCTTCTTCAAACCAACCCAGAAATAATCATTCTTCAAATCTCTGTACATCTTAGTACTACTCGGATGCATAGAAAAAGGACTCGAATGTGCTTCGCTCAAGATCATATGTCTCAACTCAACATCTTCAGGTACTACAACTTTGTCTCTAAAACACAACACATTCTCAACACTGAAACTATACTCGGTCGGTCTACCTTCGGCTATGTCCTGAACATGAGAAACTAAAGACATATCTTGCAACTGTTTCTCTCTGATCAACTGAATCAAAGAAGGCTTCACTTGCAACATGGTAATCAAACCACCATCATCAGATACACTCAGTCTAGAAAACATAGCTCGCAACTCAACTGCAACTTTTCTGCTCAACGCATCGACTACTACATTTGCCTTACCCGGATGGTACTCGATAGTCAAATCATAGTCTTTCAACAGCTCAAGTCATCTTCTCTGTCTCAAGTTCAACTATCTCTGAGTCATCAAACACTTCAAGCTCTTATGATCAGTGTAAACCGTGCACTTCTCACCATACAAGTAGTGACGCTAAATCTTCAACGCAAACACAACTGCGGCTAACTCAATATCATACGTAGGGTAGTTCTTCTCATGTACCTTAATCTATCTCGAAGCATAAGCTACAACTCTTCTTTCTTGCATTAGAACACAACCTAAACCTACATAGAAAGCATCGCTATAGATCACGAACTCTTTCCCTGAAACTGGATGTACCAACACTGGAGCATTCGTCAAAGCTTCTTTTAATTTCTCAAAAGCCTTCTGTCTCGCATATGACCACTCAAACTTAACTCCTTTTTTCAACAATTTAGTCAATGGAGCAGCTACTCTAGAGAAACCATCAACGAACCTCCTATAGTAACCAGCTAATCCTAGGAAACTCCTAATCTCAGTCACTAACTTAGGTTGTCTCCACTCAATAATAGCTTCAATCTTCGTCGGATCAACACGGATACCTTCACCTGATACTACATGGCCAAGAAATACAACCTCTCGAATCTAGAACTCACATTTACTAAGCTTAGCATACAACTGATTACTCATCAATCTCTGTAAAACAAGTCTCAAGTGCTCATCATGCTCTTCTTCTGATCTCGAGTACACAAGAATGTCGTCTATAAAAACAACTACAAACCGGTCTCGATAGTCTCGGAAAATCTGTTCATCATATCCATGAAAGCTAATGGTGCATTCGTGAGCCCAAACGGCATCATAAGGAACTCATAATGATCATATCTAGTCCTAAAGGCTGTCTTCGGAACATCACACTCTTTTACCTTCAACTGATAGTACCCTGATCTCAAATCTATCTTCGAAAACACTGAAACACCCCTCAACTGATCAAACAAGTCATCTATACGAGGCAACGGATACTTGTTCTTTACTGTCAAATGGTTCAACTACCTGTAGTTGATACACATTTTCATACTGCCATCCTTCTTCTTCACAAACAACACAAGAGCACCCCAAGGCAAACTACTAGGCCTAATAAAACCACGGTCTAACAACTCCTGAAGCTGACTTTTCAACTCTTTCAACTCTTTCGGAGCCATACGGTACGGAGCAATAGAAACTGAAGTAGACCCTGAAACAGTCTCAATCACAAACTCTACATCTCTGTCAGGAGGCAAACCTGGTAACTCTTCTGGAAACACATCAGGAAAATCGCAACCAGTTCTGATATCTTTCGGTCTAACCTCACTCATATTCGGATTCATCACATACGCTAAATAAGCCCCACAACCGGAATCCATCAACCTATGAGCCTCTAAAGCCGACACAACATTCGACAAGAACTTAACATTCTCACCTACTACGACTACCTCGTAGTCATCAGAAAGCTTCAACAAAATTCTCTTCGTTTCAAAATCTACTTTAGCTCTGTGCTCAACCAACCAATCAATACCCAAAATGATATCAAAACCATAGAACGGAAGCTCCATAATATCAACAGAAAACACATGACCTTGAATCTTCAGCGGACACCTCCTATACATCCGTCTAACTACAACTGTCTCACCGAAAGAACTAGTCACATGCATACCTACATCTAAGATCTCAACAGGTATGTCTAACTTCTTTGTATGCTCACTCAAATGTAAGAATGCGTAGAACCCGAATCAACTAAGGAAAGAAAAGGCATGGACTGTAACTCAAAATTACCTGCTATCACATCTGTGTCATTCCCTGCCTCTCTTTGTGCGTAGACTCTAGCTGGTCCACCGGCTTCTGGCTGTACTGCCACAACATGAGCAAGATTCCTCGGTGCCTCTATCCTAGGTGCATCAGCCCTCGGCTGGAAGTAACCACGACCGCGCCCACGGCCTCTCTGATAGTCTATCGCTCTCGCAAGAGCCTGTGCTAGATTCGGTGCCTGTGCCGCCTGATGCGGACACTCTCTCCTGAAGTGGTCTCTCGATCTACAGTTCCAGCAAGCATGGAAGTTACCCCAACACTCTCCTGAATGATGTCTCCCACAACGAGTGCACTCGGGCAAACGCCCTCCAGCTCTATGGCCCTGATGGCCTCTACCATGGTGGCCACCGCCACGCCTATGGTCAAACTGATGTCCACCGCCCCGATGCCTCTTGGCATCACCACGATCAAAGTTTTCGTGCCTCTTCCCAGAACTGGATCCTCCCGAACGCTTGGTCAGCCCCAAGCTATGCTCGATGTCCTTGGCCCTAGCGACCAAGACATCAAAATCAGAATAATCTGAAGCTAAGGTGTACCTCTTGACTTCCTCATGGAGTCCATATCTGAACCGATTACAATGGTCCCTCTCAGTAGGAACCAACTCCGGAGCATACTGACTCAAACGGACAAAGCGAATCTCATAATCAGTTACTGAATCATCTCCCTGAACAAGAGCCATGAACTCCTGCTTCTTCTCATCCAGATATCTCGACCCGAAATACCTCTTTCTGAAGGCAGTCTCAAAGAAGTCCCAACCAATCTCGGCCTCCGGCACACCAGTAGTAATGGTGACCTACCAGGTGTAGGCATCACCCTAAAGCAACGATACTGTGCAGCCCAACTTACGAGCCCTGACACATCCCATCTGAGCTAAGATACAAACTATCTTCTCCAACCACAACTCGGATCTCTCAGGTGTAGATCCTTTGAACTCATCAGCCCCTAGGCTACGAAGCCTCTTTAACGGTAAGCTAGCATCATCACCTCTCGGCTGAGGTGCAGCCTGAGCTCTAACAACTACAGCCTGAAACGCTCCCGTTATAGCTTGAACTAGCGGAGCCATATCTATTCCTGCAGGACCTTGGCCACCCTGACCAACCTGGGGTCCTGCTCCCTCAGCTCCAGCCTCGCCTCCCGCTTCAGGTTGAGGAGGTGGTGGTGGTGGAGGAGCTCCGACTCCAATAGCAGGCTCTCCCACAGGAGCCTCTACTCCAGCCACCGGCTCATTAACAGGAGCCGCAACACGAGGTTCCTGACGAACCAATCTCGGTCTACCTCTAGCCCTTGACATACGCGCTCACAGATAACAACTACAACACAACAACAACATACAAGATTGGGTTAGCAAGGGCAAGGGTCCAAGTGGCTCAAGTATGTTCCCTGACTTAAAAATCCTTTTCCCGATGTAATAGAAGCAATGAGACTCTACTCAACATGCTTCAAACAACGTACATATACGATCAATCAAGCAACATACTCACATGGCAAGCAAACACCGTGTAATTGCAATACAAGAATTTAACTTACCTCACTTACCTGCCCGAGGTCTCGGAAACCTCAGGCTCCGATACCAACAAGTGTAACCCCCTCATCCCGGTCCGGGCGACTGACCGGTCCGAGCGGGCTACACGGGGATAACCGAGGTGAAACCCGTTAAGGCTTCACTTCGGTTAACAACCCGAGAAAACCTTTCATTTATTATTATCTTATCTAGATGCATTATTATGTCCTATGTGAAAAAGGCAACAGCGGAAGAAAAAAAGTGAGGTGAACAACCAAACCTGAGGAGACCGTATCGAAACGGGAATGGACCGTATGGAAACACCCTCAACGGTCAACTTCTCGTGGTCAACGCTACGTAGCCCGTTCCGAAATGCCTAGGACCGTTTCGATACTCTGAATTTCCCGTCAAAATCTCAGATTTCCAGTAGCAAAAACGTATCGAAATGCCCCCTTTGTGTACCGAAACGCCTGGCCTGAAACAAGAGGCCGTATCAAAACGGGACCAACCGTTTCGATAATCCTGCCGCGAACAGACAGGTTTTAGCTGGTTTATGGCACAAGGTTGCCTCAAACACAAACTAGAACCTCCCACAACCAAACCTACATTAACTCTAGATGCAAGGCACCCTATAACAAGCATGCTCAACCCAAACACACATATAAAAGCCATTCATTAATAGGATCAACAAAAGAAAATATTGATTCATACATAGCATTCAAGATAACATGCTTCAACAAGAACATCCACTTAAGCATTCATAAAAGGCACAAGGCCAACATACTAGGCATAAGCAAACCTTATACATAATATCCACATAACAAGGAGTCTAACATGCTCCTAAAACAAAATAGCCACATAAGTCCCTATTGCTTGACTATTACATCATTAACTTAAAATAGTTCATACTTGAGGATAGCAAAAGCTCAACTAGCACACTTGGAGGCCCTCTTCTTGCACTAGCAACCCACGAACTACGGATCTGCATTGTCAAACAAAAGAGAGCGTAAGCATAAAGCTTAGTGAGGGTAAGCTCGTAAAACAAACATCGACAATGCAGGGTCCAAGCATGAGCATACAACCAAGGTAGAATGCATGATCTTACCTTCGAACCACATGAATCAAAATAATAAAGATGCATGAACACAATTATCAACATCATGCCATGCTCAACAACTCATAAGCTCAACATATGGAATTACATATATCAATGTATTATCAAACACATTCCACAATCCGTATTGGCACCTAGCTATGACCCGAATACATGAATAACCGTTGGAACTCACATCCAACAACAACCATTACCTTACGGTGGGATTACACTCATCACCGTTCACGCGGAGGGGATTCCACTCATCCTCACGCCCCGTCGATGAGATTACACTCATCACCGACTATCATATATATAAGAAGATTTCCGGGTGAACCCGTACTCCATCTTGATGACTACCATCACCAAGACCACGCGCGCATTTGACTCACGTGTGCACACTAAACATCCTAATGATCGATCATTGTGCCCAAGCATACTAGTGTCAATACTAACACAATCCAAAACCTTTCACAACACCATTTCACATCAACTTCCGTGCTTAGCACGTACTGACCATGACTTACCGTCATGCACAATCCACATGCATATAACAATGCATCAATACCATGCCTCAACATACATGTATAACTCAATATACATAACCTCCACAATCACAATTAAACACGAGGCATACTCAACAATTAAAGTTCAACCAAAGTCTCTAACTAAAGCTTGGGATTAGACTACCAATCTAATCCCAACTCTAGGGGGGTTTTGCCAAGCTCAACCTAGTCCACATGCTTGAACCAACACTTGAAAACCATTTAAAAGCATTTAACCACTCACCGACTAATCCAAGCTCAACCACACAAGCCGATCAAGCTTCCAACGGTTCCAGATTCGATCCCAAGGCTTCACCAACACAAATCCTTGCTTCTAAACATCCCAACACAATCAAAACAACCTCAAATCAGTTCACAAATCAAAGTAACCAACCCGAAACACAAACCAAGCACAAAACACAAGATTTCAAGCTAAAGACAACCCCAAAGCATTCATTCCAGAGCAGCCCTAAAGCACAGTCCAAAACCAATGATTCCAACACTTATATTACTCCCAAAAGCTTCCAAAATAACCCTTATACCTAGCCTAACTATCAGCAAACAAATTTTCACACAAAACACCCCCAAAACTCAACCTAAAACCCTTCAAAAACCTCCCTAAAACCCAATTTCGGGAAACATCATAAAACCTTGCAAAATTCAAGTATGTTGGACCTTTTAGATTGTAAAAAACTTATATAACATTAATAAATCAAAAGCTTAAGTTAAAGCTAACAAAGTTAGCATTTTTAATCTAAAACTTTAAAACACCAAAATGAGAAATCATGGGTTTTAATGAAAAATAAAACCATAGACTTGTAGAGAACGACGAGGACAAGTCAAAAGTGAGTTTACCTTTGAGAAATCTCCAACAATGAGCAAGAGAGATGATGGAATAGTAAACTAGGGGAAAATGGGGTTTTGTCGTGGAAAAATGGAAAGGAAGAGGGAAGAAGATGATGAAAAAGCTCTTTTAAAATAAAAATGGGTTTTTATTTCTCAAGTCTATTTATTTACAAGAATGCCATTAATGAGATGGATATCTCAAAAATTCTAAAATCCATGGAATTGAGCTTTAAATCAAAACAATTCCAACATAAAATCATTTGTTTTGAAAACACGATGCCTAAAATATTATTTTTTTATTTTATTTCACCCGACCCCCAAACCCGGGTGTTACATTGCACCTCTCGTCTATATCAATTCATATGTAAATTATTTTAGCCTGCATGTTTAGAGGTACAAAAAATAAAAATATAATTTACAATGTGATTCGTATGTAATATTTTATGTGTTTCAATGCATGTCTTCTATAAAGAACAATAATTTGAAAGACCACCGGTTCATTTACACCCCTATAAATAGACCCTTCCCCTTTGCTTCCTCAACAAACTCACTCTTTCATTTCCTTTCATTGTAATTCGCTCAAAATTTCTAATAGTCTATTTTCTTTTCATTTCAGCTCTATAATGGATGATGTCGATACTGACGGTGAACTATAAGTTGGGATGATATTCACAACGAAGAAAATGGCAGGGTTGCAATTAAAAACTACAACATACGCCGATCAGTTCGTTCGGCGGTGAAGAAAACGACTGTGGACGTCTATATCGCAGAATGTGTCACAAAGCGTGACGGTTGTAACTAGAGGATTCGTGTATCACGAACAGAGAGGCTGAACAACGTTTAGAAGATAACAAGATATGACAGAACTCATACGTGCCAGTTGTTCTAATATAATTGACATGTAATACATTTTGTTAATTAATGTTCTAAGTATGTGTTGAACAACATTTGGCTGAACAACGTTTTATTAATTAATGTTCCAAGTGGTTAGATGTAATAGTTTTATTAATTAACGTTTTATTAATTAATGTTCAAAGCGGTTAGATGTTAATTAATATTCATCGTAGTATACCAAAGATATGAGGAAATACGACGAACCTCATTTTCTCTACGGTTAGATGTAATCGTTTTATTAATTAAAAATTTATTAATTAATGTTCAAAGCGGTTATATGTTAATTAATACTCATCATAGTCGCGTTATATAAAACACGACTTCTCTCTGGAAAAACTCGCATTCTATAAAACGCGACTTCTCATGAACCCGTAAGGAATCTGTAAAACTGGCACAAGTCGCGTTTTTTTATTCGAATTAAATTTACTCATGTGATGTTTTTCATTTACTATAAAAACCCACGAATTGATGTTTTATTTTTCTCATATCTATTTCACCAAAACATCCAACTCAAATCTTTGCTCCTCTCATGGCTAAATTTTTCGCAACATTTTATTTTCTCGGTACCTATTTCGACTCAGCAATCACTAGCAAAATGTCACTCGACAATTTATTGCAGTTGATATCAAACGAGGTTGGTAAATGCAGTGACAAGCAAATTTCTTACTTGGAATGTAAAATCCCAACACTGACAACAACTGAAACGTACTATTTTCTGAAGCTTACCAACGAAACTGACGTTCATAACATGTATGACCAATTCTATTCTATTGGAGCTAAATACACCCATTTAAATGTTTCGATGAGGTCAACACCGGTGAAGGTAGTACGTCTGCACCTGTAGAAGATTCTCCGTCCACACTCGCAGCAACTACTGAACAAGCTCCATTTTCACCGGATGTTGATGTAGTTACCGACGAGTTGCAGCTTTTTATGTATAGGCCTAGACAACAAAAACAACAACTGATCGAACAACTTAACTTAAGTTCAGACTTTTCAACTGACTACGATGACTCGGATTAACCTTTCACTCCTTCATTAATGTTCTAAGTATGTGTAACGCTGCAATTTATCATCATTTATTTATTTATGTGAAACAATATTGGGTAAAAATCATCTTAAATTATATTTTTCCAGCACGTTATAGCAGGATGATACAATTTACTTCAAAAATTCAAACAACACTACTTACATCCCATTACCTCAATTATTCAAACATGTATTCAGTTCTGCCTGATATAATGGTACAGAGTACCAATAATATTCACCCGGACCAAACTTTTCCTTTTTTAGACGTGCCAGACACGATGTGTCAGCGTTTGAGTCTGCAAAGAACTCATTTTCTTTATAACGCGAGATACAAAAGAATTCGCTCTTTACAGAACGCGAGATCCAGGAATCTGATAGGAACTCGCTTATTGTAGAAAACAAGTTCTTTACTTTCCTAACACGTCTGCAAAAGCAAGGTCCCTCAAGATTTTCCGGATGAGATTGGTTCTTTGTTCCCTTATATGAAGCAGAATGCAATATTGATATTGTATAGTTTTCACTCAAGTCTTTCAATTTTTTCAAGTCTATCAATTGCTGGAAAAATGTCAAGACGAGGAGGTGTTGTTGTTCTTGTACGCTACGATGGCGAGATAACCTTTGATGCCTCACTCGGCGTCATTTTCCAGTCTACAATTACTGTAACGCTAACGATTCTGATGAGATTATCGTACAAGAAGTTAATTAAGGAAGTGGAAAACAATGTCTCGCATGGCCTTGGGGAAAAGCTGGACGAGTTGAAGTATCGCATGCCGGTCTCTTTAGAGCCGTTAACCTGTTCAGTATGCCGCATTGGGGACAACGATGATGTGGAATTAATGATGGCTACCCACTTGGAGTATTCTTTAGGAGGGCCCCTCAAGCTACATGCGTCAGTTTCGGATTCTAATGCTGCTATCGAAATCCCAAGCTAGAGACTGGCGAATTTCGACTTCGACCCTAATGCCAATGTTGATAGCCCGACGGCTGGTTTAAGAAATGATTTCAACCTACTAACTACATACAGTCCACGCAACGAGTTTGGTGCATTGTCGTCTTCTGTGCCAAGATATTTGTGCGTAGCTAGTTTCGAGTTCGACTTGAACCAACCCCCGAACGATGAATTTGAAGCACTATCCTCTCCAATGCAAAGACATGCAATGTACAATCTGTATAGTATGGTGGAGGAAGCGCCATCATCCCACAACTACATGAGGTCATCCGACCATAAAGCGCCCAACCCCTTCGATGATTTCTCACATGGACGATACTTAGCGTATGTCCCTAGTACGGAGTACGTTCAACCATCTATGCGGAGACATTCTTGTATGGGTGCGCTCGACTCTAATCTTGGTAATACGGTTCGTGAGCGATCTTGTGAGCGATCTCACGATCGACGACCAGTTTGCTCGCCTAAAAGGATAGCAGTCAATGACAAAGAACTATTCTAGTTCGAGGGGGATACTTCTGACGAAGAACCGGTTAAAGAACCCAAACCCGATGGCGATGAGCAAGGGCCCTTCTATGAACCACCACCAGACGTGAACATTTGAGCAGGTTGTATCGAAGATTTAGAAGGCAACAAAGAACACCCGACAAAAAAGCAACGTTCCAGTATCGGCAGCACATATTTCTTATTACTAGCCATCATCCCACTTCACAACGGTTGATATGGATGCCTTGAACATTCCGGAATTTTCACAATTCCAAAAAATTGACGGTTACAACCACCATACTGATGGTGAACTGACCATTGGGATGGCATTCTTGACAAAAGAACTGGTCGTGGCCACTATTAAGCACTACAACATTCACCGGGTAGTTACGACGACTGTGAAGAAAACCCAACCGGATTTCTACATTGCGAAATGTGCCCACAATAACCAGGGATGTAAGTGGAGGGTTCGTGTATCATCCTTGAAGAAGGCGAGCAGGCTCTTGAGAATCATGAAACTAGAGGGGCCTCATACATACACCGTGAGCAACCTAAATCAAGATCACAAGAACTTGGATGTGCACGTCCTATGCGATACCTTCATGGAAATGATCAAAGCAAATCCCCGTGTGACAGTTACCACCTATATCGTTGTAGCTCAAAAACATCATGGCTACATTCCTGAATACCATAAAGCATGGTATGCAAGGTGGTGGGCCGTACAAAAAGTGTTTGGCCAATGGGAGGAATCATACAGCCAGTTGCGCCTGTGGCTATACCTGATGCAGAAACACATACCCAGAATGGTTGTGAAACTTGAGACGGTTCCAGCATACGAAAATGATCGTGTCGTACCAGGTGTTTTTCAATTCAAGTGGCTATTTTGGACATTTCCGTAGTGCATAAATGCATTCAAGCACTGCAAGTCGATGGTTCAGATAGACGATACTTGGTTGTACGGGAAATATACACAGGTCTTACTTCTGGCGGTTGCACAAGATGGCAATAAAAAAACCGTTCACGTAGCCTTCGCAATAGTTGAAAAGGAGGATCTCGAGTCTTGGTTGTTCTTCCTTAAGAACCTACGGAGACATGTTATTTCTCATGTAATGCGGGCAAGGGACGATGGGATATATGTTATTTCCGATAAAGGCACATCGATCATATGGGCAATAGAACGTTTGGGCTAGTCTTGGGAGCCTTCCTACATTTACCACTGTTACTGCTTACGACACATTGTGGTCAAGTACTTGCAGAACTACAAGAACCAAGATGAACGTGCTCTGGTTCTTTGAATGGGTACGTCTTTTAGGTCATTTGCATTTACGATATTTTTGCATGTGTTGTTCGCCCCTAACTATTCAACTTTCATTTCCTAGGAAACTCGCATTATGTACATGAGGTAGACCAGCTATTCGAAGAATTGAGAACCAGAAATAAAAATGGCGTAGACTACCTTGCCAAAATCCTGGGGGGAAATGGCTTAGATCATATGACGGGGGTAAACGATATGGTCACATGACAACGAACTTGGCTGAGGCGGTCAACTCAACACTCAAGGGAGTGCGGCATTTGCTTATCACTTCCATTCTCAAAGAGACCTACTATCGTTTGGCTACCCTAGTTGCAACCCTGGGAAGGCAAGCAACTGAGTACATGGCAGGTGGCCACAAAGTCCACCCGGACCTCCTCGAACAATTGCAAACTTATGTGCACCATTCAAATGTGATGACTGCAACTCTCTTCTCTCGAGAAGACCATTTGTTCCGTGTTTCAGAATTTTTGAGGCCGTTGGAAGGCATACAACACAACGCACATGTGGTAGATCTTAGGCAAAGAACCTGTGAGTGCGGAGTGTTCGAAACATTCAAATATCCGTGCGCACACGACATTACTACTTGTTCTTCCCAACGGATTCCCTACATGAGAGTGCTTGATCTAGTATACTTACTAGAAACGGTATTCAAGGTTTAGGAAAAAGAGTTTCCTCCCATCGGAAATGAAATTGATATGTATGTCGTTGACGATGAACCGACCATACGCCAAGATCATGCACTACGAAGACAAAAGGGGTGTCCGCGATGGACATGAATTTACTGTGCGGAGGATATGGTCGAACATAGAGAAAAAACCAGACAAAAGAAACATTGCACTATATGTAGAAATCCCGGACACACGCGCAACAAGTGTCCTAATCGCTCGGGCCCTCGTATCAACTAAGTCATTGTAATTTCTTATTGTCTGCATTCCTCAAGTTTCATTTTAAATAATAAGATCTAATTTGTTTTAAAAATTCTCTTTCCGACTTGTCGTTCCTGCATAAAACCACGATTTGAAACCATTTAACACAAATTTTATACCCTTCTCCATGTATCACGCGTCTCAATATCAGTCTCAAATCGAAGACAAGTTCCAGTACAATGCCTCCAAGGTCAAAATTGCGATAATTCTCGGATTATAAATCCAGAAATTTTGACAGAACAAGCCTATCAGGCCATTTTATATTTTCACTCATTCACAAAACAAGCTATGTAACCGTTTTCGACGCGAATTTTAGTCGGTTTAGAATGGACCGAACCTGCCCATATTGGTGTCAAATGAAAGACAAGTTCCAGTACTACGAACCCAAACTCAACGTTTACTAAAAATATACGATTAATAAGCCTGAAATATGGCTCGAACATACCTATGGACGCTTGGTCTGGTAGCCCGATTTGCAAAAAAAACTCACTTTATGCAGAAAGCGAGTTCCCTGTGATAAATTCAGTCGGTTTTGCAAATTCTCAGGGAACTCGCGTTTTGCAGAACGCAAGTTCCTGTTAAATTAGTTATTCTGAAAAGCGTTGACACGTATGCAGAACTCGCTCTCTGTAGAAAGCAATATTGCGTCTTGCATTTCCCAAAACACGAGTTCTTCATACGTGGCAGGTTTGGGGTCATTTTTCTAAATAAAAGACGACATGGGTCATTTATCTTAATAATTAATAAAAAGGGGTTTTGATATAAAAATGCCCCGAACCCGACCACATATCTTAAAAAATCCAACCCGAACTCGAATTTTAAAAGAAAAAACCCGACCCTATAGGGTCAGATCGGGTCGGAACCCGTCGGATCCGGGTTAAATGCCCATCCCAAATTAAATCTTAGGTTTAAGGAGTAAATTTGTTCCTGCTGTTATCCTGAATCAGCAATATTGCATATTCTTAATTGTATTGTTTTTCAAAATCAACAATGTTGTCCTACTTTTTTAATTTCATCAATTTAGCCCTCAAACTCCTGAATTGCATCAATCTCGTCTTTTCATTATCGTCGACAAACAAAATCGTTATCATCGAATGTCTTTTGCATGTCAAACACTCTGTGGTTAAATAACTAATAGCATCTGAGTTAACATGTACATATGTCATTTTCTTTAATAAATTAATGTCCTCCAATAAAATGATGATAATACAGTTAACGTATATTTTTTAAAAAAATATAATTTTATAACAAACAATCAATTCTAAAGTTTTCCATTCATACCATCACATCATCAAAACTGACTTGTCATCACTGTGGGAAGATAGTTGGTGATATTCAACATGGTAAGGCAGCTAATGATAAACGACTGATGTGAAAATCGATAGTTGTTAAATGCACATAATTTAACGATTTTGTCAGTCATCGACGATCAAAGGGCAAGATTGATACAATACAAGAATTCGATGGCTAAATTAATGGAATTAAAAATGAGAGACAATATTGATAACTTTGAAAGACTATAAGATCTAAATTGATGCAATTAAAAAAGACCGGTAACATTGTTGAATTTAAATATTTTATGATTACTATAAGGATCTAAATTGATACAATTAAATTGATACAATTAAATTACTATAAGGACAAAACTACCCCTTAAACTTAAATTTTATTAATTAAATATTTTATGATTATTTTATAATAGTAAAAAAGTTTTCATATATATTATAAGAATATTTGTCGTCTTCTTTTTTTCTACTGCTAATGTATTACTCTCTCTGTCCCATTAAAACAGTCGCATGTCAATATTGTTTTGGTCAAATATTTTTAACTTTGACTATCATTTTTTAGATATTCTAATTAATTAAAATTTATAAAAATATATATTTAAAAACTACTTAAAGGTTTTTAAAATATTTTTATCAATAATAAATTTTAAATAATAAGAAGTCAAAGTTAAAAAAATTTGACCAAAAAATATTAACATGTGGCCGTTTTAGTAAGACAAAGGGAGTAAGTTATAATAGTTAGATAAATAATATAGAAAAGATCCTACGTAGAACTATGAAAACTATGACACGTGGACTTTATTTAACTGAGATGTAAGCGTAAAGATTGTAAAATAAAATAATTATAGGTTAAAATATTATTCACTTTTCAAATAAAATTTCCTTAATGCTTTTTAAATTAAACTTTAATTTAATATAAAAATTACTATTTTTAAATTACTTATCATTATAATTTTAATTTAAGAGTTAGTTTATTTTTTAAAGGCATAAAGCTAAAAAAAATACTCATAATGTTTGATTGTTAGTCATTTTGGCTCATATTATTTTTTAATTAATTTAATTATTAACGTTTCATTTTGGGTCAAAATGGTTCATCTGCGTAAGAAAACTGTTAGTCAATTGAAGATAAACAACTTGAAATGACTTGACAGAATGACGCGTCAGAAGAAAAAAATACTTTATATTTTATACAATTTTATAAAAATATTTTTTGATTGACGTGTATGTAAAGTAAATATATTTTTCTATATGACATTGTTGTCGCGGCGTGCACTGCCATGTTATTTTCTCTCTCCTAGTCAATTTACCATTATTTTTTTGACGACGGAGTACCAAAATATAAACAAAACGTAACGTTAGATACCATTTTGCCAAAAAATAGATAATGTATTAAAACAGTAATGCGGGAATAAGTGAAGTACTACATATGTAGTTGTCCTTTTTTTAATTTATAGTTGTAATCTCACTTTTCTATTTTGTTGTATGTTTCTTTATGAACATATTTTATTGTTGACTTTACTTAATAATTTAGGGTTGTTTAACAAATTCAGAATCAAAAGAGGGCATAGGTTAGCCAAATAAAAAGAGTGATGTTTAACAAAATCAGAATGTTCTTTATTTGTTGGGGGCAATGTTCCTAATAATCTAATCCCATTAATGTACTCGGTACATATGCATGTATCTAGACCAACTTCCATAGATTAATTAATTTCCAGTTTTTTTTTTTTTTAAAAACATGTTACATCTATGCATTCAATTAAAAAATTCGTTATTATTAAGTGTTTGGATCAGTTGACACGAGTTTGTTTTAGTTTAATTAATTTCTTGGACCCATTACATTGGGAATGCAATAGTGTTAGACATGAACGAAGTTACAGCAACCCTTGGGGTGCTCCAAATTTTTTAGACTAAAAAATATAATGTGATTTTTATCTATTTAGATCTTTAATTTTTATTTCATTTGAACTTTTCTCCCTTGTTTTTATAGTTAATTATTACTTTCCTCTAACTTTGATTTTTAACTTTGTCGCTAAGTATAAGAGAATTTTGCTCGTCTTTTTGCTCCAATACAACTTAACAGATTAGACTATTGAACACATATGGATGAGGAATAGTATGCTCATGATTCACACACAAAAGAAAACTAATGAATCCACCTATGTTCAGTATGGGTGAAACCATGAATTTTTAGTTGAGCCAAAAATAAAAGGTTTAAAGGTTCAATAAGCACCTCAACTTTTTTAAAAAATCAATTAAGTTTTTAATTTTTTTTACTCAATTAAGTCCTCAAACTCAAGAAAAAAAATTAATTTAGCTATTTGGCTAACGTTTACCGTTAACTTTAATGATTTTTTAGAAAATTCTTTTTTGACACATGTTGCAACATAATATTGCCACTTGTCGTTTCCATGAATTTTTAAATTTCAATTTTTAAAAATATATAAAAACAGAAAAAAAATTATAAAAAATGTAAAATAATATGAAAAATATAAAAAATATAATTTCATTTGGAATTAAAAATAATAAATAATAATTTTTCAAAAGATTAAAATATTTTAAAAATTTTACAAATTAAAAATATAAAGTATTATTATAAAATTATAAAAAATATTATGAAAAATATTTTTTAATATTTTTTAAAATATATTTTTAAAAATAAAAATAACTTTTATTGTTTTATATTTTTCAAATTATTTTTTCTAATTGTATAATAATTTATTTATTTATTTTTTAAAATAAATTTCGAAATTTAAAAAATATTTTTAATAATTTTCCAGAATTTTTGAAAAAAAATAAGAATTTTCCTGTTTTTAGATATTTTAAAAAAAAATAAAGTTTAACAATCCCTAGAAATAACAAATGACATTATCCTATTACGATACATGTCAAAAGAAATTAAAAAACGTTAAATTTAACGGTCAACGTTAGTCAAAGAGCCACATTGAGTTTTTTTCTTGAGTTTAAGGGCTCAAGTAAATGTAAAAAAATTTAAAAACTTAATTGATTCTTTTAAAAAGTTTAAGAGCTTATTGAATTCTTAAACCAAAATAAAAAATATAAGTTATTAAAGTTAAACTGGAAAATTTAATACTTAAAAAGAACTAAATTGAATTACCAATTCTCGAAGAGTTTGAAAAGAATTTTACCAATATATCTAAGAGACAAGGTCTCCACCAACCCTTCGGATTCGGCCGTTGAAATCATGATTGTTTTAACTACAATTCCCTACAACTTGTACAAAATTTTATACTTTCCAGAATTAAATCTTGAAGGACTTTTTTTTCTTTTTCTTTTTCTTTTTCCTTTTCCGTTCCAGTATGCTTGAAGGAATTGATAACAAAATAGAACATATATATCTAAAGTCCCAACCCAATTAAGATCCATTAATTGACTTAGTGGCTAAATATGCTCATATTGTATCATTTTTTATGAGTTTAGATTTTAATATGAAAATATAATATATTTCTATTTAATTAAAAAAAATAAACTCATTTATTGTTTTTTATAGAAAGCCGCTAGTTTTATTAAAATGAAAATATTCACAATTATAATGAGCACAATAGTAAACTAAACACATAATTTGGATATTTTTCTATAAACAACTAGGGGTGAGCAAAACTCGACTCGACTCGAAAAAATCGAATAACTCGACTCGACTCGAGGCAAAAATACTCGACTCGTCTTGACTCGACTCGAAATTTCATAAACTCGAACAACTCGAAAAAATTTCAAATAAAGTTTGAGTTGTGAAATGGAAATTCGAATAACTCGAATTTTTTTAGTAATTAGTGGATTTATTTTTAAGTTCGAGACGAGTCCCTCTATTTTTATGATATATACATACTGATATATAAAAATATGAAGAAATATTGTCACATGTGAAAAAATATATATGTGCATATCTTATATAATTAGAGAAAGGAGTTTAAATTGGAATCAAACCCTACTATACCATGATAAATAATTACAATTAAATTTTTATAGAAACTCGAAAACTCGAATCGAATCAAAAAAATTTCAAATAAAGTTTGAGTGGTAAAATATGACTCGTCAACTCGAAATTTTTTGACTCGACTCGACTCGATCGAACGCTCACCCCTATAAACAATGACAATAAACTAGCCACTTGAGATCATACAAGGAGCATACATGGGAAAGGTTAAAACCCAACCAAAAGACTCGAACAAAACATAGATATGAACAGATCTGACTGCATCAACAAATGAACCACAAAATAAGATCAAACTACTGAAAGATCACCGACAACCGTGTTGAGTGGATCAATCGAATCGAAATTAGCCAAGAGGGGGGTGAACTGGCTTTTTAAAGTGGGAGCAAATTGAAAATGTAAAAATTAAAGACAAGACAATTTATAGTGGTTCAAGCTTCGAACAAGCTCTACTTCCACTACCTTAGCTCCCACTAAGAATTTTGAACAATATCAACTAGATATTATTCCCTTTTTTAGGCTTAGGAGGTAACCTTTACAAATTGATTAATCTTTCTAACCTCTCTCAATACAAAGAAGAAATTGCAATATGAAATAATACCTCTCACAAGATTGATATATTGCCCAATTACAAGTAATCACTCTCCAAATTTGAAAGAAAATAATACAATGAAATTTACACAAGTGGGGATTACAAAAATTTGACTCTTTGAGCTCAAGGGTTTAGATATATGCTTGGATTGTTGCAAATAAGTTCAAATAGTTGTTGATGTAGTTTTGAAGGCTTGCTTTTATACTCTTGCATTGATTTCTAGCCGTTCTGGTGGTTGAGAACATCATTAGAGCCGTTGGGCTCCATTTTCGCAATAAATGTACTTCTGCAACCTATTGTATCGGTACACGAACAACTGTATCGATACATGTATCAAAACAAAAAGAGCCGTTGTGCACATTTAAGAGGGTCGTATCGATACGCGGGAAGGTGTATCGGTATGATTATAGTGTAAAACAAGGGGAGTACTGATACTCAAAGACCGTATCGATACGGATTTTGCTCACTGAAAATCTGAGTGAAAGTTAAGCAAAAATCATATCGATACGCTATAGGGGCGTATCGATACGGTCCAACGACCGTTTAAAATTTGCTAATTTCCATAACTGACATGCAACAACTATATTCATTTAATGCAAAGATTTATCTAATCAAACCAAACCAAACTGTATCAATACATGGTTACGTATCTGATGTGAGCACATCATTTAAAGACAAGCAAACTGATCCGGAGGTCTTACCATTAGGACCTATTACCCGTTATAAGGCAAAGAAATTTAGGGAAGCTCTTTTCCTTACTTGTGCTACAATTCATAATTCATTTGAGCATGTTTATGCCTTAGAACATAAGCTTTATAATGTGTTGCATGCTGATATGTGACATACTTAGGTTATACTACGTATTAGGTATTTAAGTATGTATATAATATCCTAAGTATGCTTAAATTGTGATTATAGTGTGTTTATAATATGCTAAGTATGTTTGCATTATGCTTGTAGTGTGTTTACAAGTTGTTAATAAGATTACAAGGTTGTTTATGATGTTTGTTGGGTTTAAGTGAAGGTACACTATTGTGCAGCAGCTCAGAGGCTTCATGCTAGCTCGGTTGAAGCTCACGAGAGTGTACGCAACTCATTTTCAGCTCAGAGGAGTGTAGGCAGCTCATCTCACTTCACTTCCAGCTGGGTGAATTCAGCTCATTTCAGCTCCAGTCAGCTCAACTAGCTCAACTCCAGCTGAAGACTCCAGAACCAGCTGAAAGCTATCCTACGTAAGGGAGAGTGTCTCACGAGTGTGTGGCAGCCGGAGTGCACGTGTGTGAGGAGATGTTCATGTGTGTGCATGTGTGGCACCATGCACATGTGTGGTCGAACTTGGCAGCCCATTCCCTCTCATGTGTGCGTCATCTTGCATGGATAAGAACAAGGGATGTTTTTCATTTGAAATTCAAACAAAGGCATATTTAACATGTGCTTTGTTCTCCACATTGGCGCCATCTTCATTCAAATATGTGTCTGCCAATGCATGCCACCCATAAGGGTGGTTTTACCCCTTTTTGAATTTTAATTTTCATCTTTAATTTGTACCACATATTTGAATTCGGCCAACTTCCCTTGTACTCTATATATATGAACGAAAATCACTTGTAAAAATGTTAGACATTTTTATGAATAAAATTCTTTGTGAGTTTATCTCTCATTTTTGGTTCTTCATTGAACAAACTTTGGCATTTTCAGACTTTGTTTGATTGTGTCATCTTCCTGATACTTCGAGTCCTAGATTGCTATCTAGAGGGTCCAAGTTCATTGATGAAGAACATATTCGATTCGGGTTCGTTCAACATATTGTTCAAGTTCTTTCGAGTTCAACGTCGTTGAATTATCTGCTGTTTTTCCAGCAGCATTTCTGCCATTTGGACGTTCAAATGCAGAGTTGAAGCCTTCATCTTCATTCGTGTCCAAATATGTCTAGAAATTTCTACACCCTTATTCCTTGTTTCTTTTTGTTTTCTTTCATTTTCTTTGTTATTTTTAAAGCCTAAAACGTCCCTTCTTGTGTTTATATTGCAAAGATATGCTTGCTTCAATCCTAGATCCGTTAACAGACAAGGAACGTTGTTTCTGAAGCAACGTACCCTTTATCAGTATCGATACGCTATGCCTTAACGATAAACTCAGTTTAAAAACTGTATCGATACGGGGTTAACCATATCGGTACACTTTAGGCGATTGAAATTCTAGTAACGTAAAACCGTATCGATACGACTAGAGCGTATCGATACGCCTTAGCGTAATTGTAAGGTTTAGCTTTGAAATACTTAGAAAATTTTGTTTGGTTTGAATGTTTTGACTTAAAATCAGTTTTGGTTCAAATTGTTTCTCAATTTGTGAGACTTTGGAATACTTAAAAATTTATTTACTTTTACAAATAGGTCCTTAGACAATTTGTTATATCAAAATCAAATTAGGTTTTACAATTTCCCCCTATTTTGATATAACAAAACCAAAGTAAATTTTTAAGTATTTTGAAAACTTTGAAAAGTTTACTCCCCCTTAATTTAAGATTGGTTTTCAAATGTTTGTAAAAATTTAGATTTTTACACTTCTCCCCATTTTTGTTAGATCAAAATCAATGCATATAATAAGGGATATAGACAAGATATAGAGAAAATAAAGCACAAAGTAAAGCATAATGAAAGAAACATAATACCATTAAACTTCAAAATAATAACAAAAGTAACATATGCTCAATTTATTCCAAACTTAAATCCTAAAAACAAACATAAATCAAAGCATAGAGTTCTTAAACATAGAACATAGGTGCATAATAAAATATAAATCCTAAATGATATGATATGGAATGAGATGCACAAAGACTATTCGTCCCCATCATCTTCGTCCTCACCCTCTTCATCATCATCATTTCGATTGGCTTGAGAGTTCCGAGCATTAAGCCGAGCACTATAGAAAGCGGTGAGAGAGACAACCATAGAGGCTTGTTGTTGCTCAATGGCCTTGACTCGATCTTCCAACAAGGTAAAGCGTGTATCAATGGCCCCAAATCTCGCATTCATAGTTGTATCTAAAGAAGCAATATTAGTCCCTAAATAGGTGAATTGGTCATTTAGATACGCCATAAGTCCATCCATGGAAGATTGAGCTTGGTTGACTTGTGGAGCTACTGGAGGAGGTTGATTTTCTTGAGGAGGAGGTCGATTAACACGAACCCATTCAATGTTGTTGTACTCAAAGTATGCACGAGTAAGGGAGTGTTAATCGATCGGTTTACCAAGAGGTTCGGTGACATCATACGAATAATCAATCTCCAAGGAATGGAACAAGAAACTCAAGGCCATGCCATAGAAGGACTTGACTTGATCGGTGTGATGGTGTTGAACAAGATATACGAAATCGGTAAACATAATTTGACAAAGGTTGGGGCGTTTACCCTCACAAAAACAACGAAGACAAAAGGCATCCACTTGGGGGATAGTAGAAAATTTGCCACCGGAAGGGCGAAGCCACCAAAAGAAGATAAGATGGAGGATATGGCCATGAGTGTCAAAAACGGTTACGGAGCCAAGTTGGGAATGCCCCAAAGAGTGTCAATCATCAATCCCCAAATTTTCAAAACAAAAAATATTACATAAAACGGTTTGGTCAATTCGAAATTTCTTGCCCATGAGATAGGATTCAATAGCAATTACATGTTCCCTTGCTTAATCATGGATGCACCGGGCATTAACATAAAAAATTAAAACAAGGTTTTGATATAAAATCAAGGGTATACTTTAAAAAGTCATGAATTTCCATTGTTGTAATAACCCAAAATATTTGAATTTAAACTGTTCCGAGTTTAGAAAAGAGATAGAAACAACTCTCTCATCTTGAATAGAAAAGGCTTGATATTGTTTGTAATGGGCCAAAGCCGAGGGTGATTGAAAACTATGTTAGAAAATATAACCAAGAATCGGTTTAGCAATACCTTCATTTTCCAAATGGGGATTTGATGAACTAGAAGACAATTATTTTCTTGGTCTCTTTTTAAGTCCCATGATGAACCTGAAAACATCAAAACAATTCGAAAATAATGTATGCAATTATCATCACATTCGGTCCAATAAATATTCCAATAATTCAAGGTATTGTGAAAAACACTATATTTTAGAGGTTAAAAATATATACAAGTATAATAATAATTTTTTTGTAAAAAAGAATTTTGAAAAATAGTGTATAAAAATATACGATATATTTTTATATTCGAATAAAAAAATTCCAGATTTCAAAGAGTTTTGGCAAAAATTTTAAAACCCATACTATAACTATACTTTGTATACAAAAATTAATTCAAAAAAGCAAATAAAATTGAACGAAAATTAAAAAAGAAAAGAAAAGAGTTTTATATCTTGAGTTATGAAATTGGATAAATGAATGATGAAGAATGCACCAAATTGATAGCAAAGCTTAGCCTTGATGTGTAGAGTAAAAACCCTTAAGAGATTTTGATTTTGGTGTGAGAAATCAAGGAGATTAGAGGGGTTTTTATAGTGAAATTCGGCCTAGGGTTTGTGAGAAAAATATATTTGTGTTTTAGTTAAAGTTGGATACTCTTTAAAGACCATTTAAAGCTTTAGCGGCATACCGTATCGATACGCTGACGTGGCGTATCAATCCACCATATCAGTATGGTTTTCAAACCATATCGATATGCGTGAGCGTATCGATACATTTAAGAATGTATCGAAGCCTATTTAGCAACACGTATCGATACGATGTTACCCGTATCGATATCCTTTTGCCAGAAATGCATTTTTGAGTAGAATAGAGTTCAAAAATTTGATTTTAATCGATCCTAAATGTATGCGTATGATGAATAAGCAAAGTTTATGGACTAAAACAGATACATACTCCTCTAGGAACAAGCATAAATGCATCAAGAAGCAAAATTGCATAAACATGATCATCATTCATATTCAAGCAAATTTTTGACACTTAAGGGCTCTAAAAGGTCAAGATAGGCTGGTTAGACCTAACTCTCTCCTAAGAGTCCAAAAATGCTATTTGTCTAATGGTTTTGTAAAGATATCCGCTAGTTGGTTTGAAGTATCAACATACTCTGGAACAACATCATTCTTTAAGACATGACCCCTAATGAAATGATGTCTTATCTTTATGTGCTTGGTTCTAGAATGTTGGATGAGATTCTTAGTGAGACATATGGCACTAGTGTTGTCACACTTAAGGGGGTATGGTACCTACATCAATTCCATAGTCTAGAAGTTGTTCCTTCATCTAAAGGACTTGAGCACAACAACTTCTGGATGATATATATCCCACTTCGGCGGTAGATAGGGGTACACTATTTTGTTTCTTAGAGAACCAAGATATGAGCATACTACCTAGGAATTGGCAAGTGTCGGAGGTACTTTTTCTATCTATCTTACAACCCCCATAATTCGCATCGGAATAAGCATGTAGGTTAAAGGAAGAGTCTCTAGGATATCAAAGGACTAAATAAGGTGTGTCTCTAAGGTACCTAAAAATTCTTTTAATGGCTATAAGGTGTGATTCTCTAGGAGTAGCTTGGAACCTAGCACACAAGCAAACACTAAACATAATGTCGGGTCTACTTGCGGTAAGGAAAAGCAAGGAACCAATCATTAAATGATAAAGCTTAGAATTAACACACTTACCTCCTTCATCTTTCTAACCCCCTTAACCCGGCCTAGACGGTTGACCCGAATTAAGAAAGTCACACGGGGAAAACCAAAGTCAACCCGAAAGTCAACCTTGATTAACGACCCTTTTTTTTCTTTTTAACCTTGTCTAGATGCACTTTAGACCTAATTGTGATCACACAAACATCATACCAAAAGATCACAAACATCAGAGATCAAACAGGGACTTAATTGAACAATTTACAACTTTAGGGACCAAATTGAAAATTCTGATGATTATAAGGACTTAATCCAAATTAAAGTTACCATCTTGAAATTAATCATATTTCATGCTTCTCTGTAAAATTTCAGCTCAAAAGGACTTCCCAAACTCATACAATTGCACAAACAAGTTTCAGGACCAAAACGCAAACATTCCAAAACATAAAACTGCCAATGTCAGCCCCCAACGGTCACCCGTTCCGAAACAGGCATAGCCCGTTTCGAAACTCGGGGCCGTTCCGCAACGCGTACCGAAACGGGGGTCTGGCAGTGGCCTTTCCATTTCGGAACGGCCCCTCCCGTTTCGGACGCTTGGGCACAATTAAGGCACCCGTTCCGAAACGGTAGGTGCTGTTCCGAAACACCCTGCACAGATTGCCTAAAAATGCATGCTTAAACATGCAATTGACCAACCAATCATGCTCCAAATGCCACCAAACTTTGCCAACATGCAATTCAACATATATGAGACATACTTGCATCAACAATTCATCAAAACATCCACATATATGAAAAGCCCCAAATCTATAGGCATGCTTCCTACACAAGCAACCATTCAAGCATAAACTTCCAATTCAAGCATAAAAAGGCCAACCACAAAAACCAGCATTCTCAACAACATTCAACATACTTAGGGAGTTCAAAACATCTCCCAAAACATACACATAGGTCCCTCATTGCCAAATTACCAAAAGCTAAAATGTACTTAGAAAACCTTCCATACTTAGAGCTTTGTTTCCACTTGGATGCTTGCCCTCCTTGCTGCCCTCAAGTACTCTAATGCTCTGCATTATTGAATTAAGAAAACGAAAGAGAGCGTAAGCAAAAGCTTAGTGAGGAATGCTCAATAAAACCATCCAATAATGCATTTATAAAACACTTATAAAACATGCTTCAAATCATCATTTACACATGCTCAAAAGCATACTAAAAACAAGCATCTCATGCTTCATTTCATTACATGTCATATTGGCCTCAAGTGATACATTTCATTTCTTTGAAAACAAGTTCATCAACTTTCACCCCAAGGACTTTTAAACACCTTGGACCCCAAGGACTTTTAAACACCTTGGCCATGGACTTTTAAACACCATGAATTAGATCACCTCAAGGACTTTTAAACACCTTGACCCCAAGGACTTTTAAACACCTTGGCCTATGGACTTTTAAACACCATAGAAAGGACCACACAAGGACTTTTAAACACCTTTGTGTCCGTAACAAGAATCATCCAAGGACTTTTAACCACCTTGATGTTCTTAAGTAACAAGGCTCACTCAAGGACTTTTAACCACCTTAGTGACCTCAACCTTTTCAAAACATCACTTGCCAATATACATCATTTTCATCAATTAATCCACTGTTTTAAAGCATTAAACCAAGCCATATTCATCATGCATTTAAAAGCATCAAACTACATTTAATCAATGTTCAAAAACAAGGAACTCTTACCTTGAGCTTCCTTTAACATATGGCTTATCAAAACAGCAAATACCATGCTAAATCATGCTTTCAAAACAGTAATCAAAACATGCAATAAACCACATTGCATCACAACAAAATCATGGCCACCACTAGAGAGAATTTCCGAAAAACTTACACTTGAGCTTAGCAAAGTTGTTTAGACTTAAACTAAGCTCCCAAGACATTGGTTTCAAAGCCGAAAACCCAATTTCACTCACCGATTCCACTTCGCCTCAAGCCAAAGCACCAAAACAAGCCTCCGGATCACCACCTCTTGGATCCAAAGATGCCTCCCCTGATCAAACACATTAAAGCAGAGATTTAATTCATCATCATGCATCAAAAGCTTCAATGAAAGCACTCAAACTCGCTGCTCTCATTCATACTCCAATTTCGGCCACCAAACACAACCGAAATTGCATCAAAACCACTTCTCAACAAAGCCCAGCCATAAACCAGCAAAACCTAACATCCATTAACACCATTTAACATCTAAAAACAACCTATAAACATCCTTATACCTCCAGCAACATCAGATCCACAAGATCACCACAAAAACATCCAAGAATCACAAGCTAAACTTAGGAAACACAACCTATCCGGGATTGCATTAATCAAAACTCATTTCCTTATCAAATTAACATTCATTAATCATCATTTTAGCACCTTAAAACACTGCTTAAACAGATCCAACGAAATTTCATCAAAAACACACCAAATCTTGCATTTTAAGCCAAGATCCACTAAACAATCTTAAAAGCCATTTATAAAACATCAATTAGGGATTGAGAACTTAGGAATTTCATTAAAGAACTTGAAGTTCAAAGGAGAAGGACGTTCTTACCTCCAAACTTGAGTTTCTCCTCTTTTAGAGCCAAAAAGCTTGATGAATCCAGTAGCAAATACAAAGGTTTTGATGAGAAGATGATTAGGAATCAAATGAGGATTGAAAAGAAGTATTTAGGTGATAAAAATCAGAGGAAAAGATCTGGAGAGAATGTGTTTGGTTTGAGAGAAAAGATGAGAGAAAATGAGAATGGAAAATTTAGAAAGTTAGTTAAAGATGACTAAAAATATCTTTCCCTCCTTTTTACTTTCATTTTAAACCATTATTAAATCATTTAATTTTCTAGAAAATCTGGAGAAACTCCCCTTTGGGTAAATAGCTCCCTAAAGATTCAAAGTTTCAATCCTTTTTAAAACAGTCACAAAACTTTCAAAAATTACATTTTGGTCACTAGCCAAAATGTCGCTCTTCCAAAACCCATTTTTCAAAATTGATTTCACAGTTCACTTAATTATATTAAAAGATGATTTTAGAACATTTTTCCATATTTTTAATGCAACCCGAACTAGGCTTTCCTAATTTCACCTCTTTAGATTCGAACAGCACTTTGACCAAACCGGTCAA
Source organism: Hibiscus trionum (assembly GCA_030270665.1). Lineage (NCBI taxonomy): Eukaryota > Viridiplantae > Streptophyta > Magnoliopsida > Malvales > Malvaceae > Hibiscus > Hibiscus trionum. Next base: position 17,929,063 of record BSYR01000010.1, read on the forward strand.
CGCCCAAAACTTCTAAGCCCAAAACCGGGGCGTTACAATCTTTGTCAAGCTTAATTGATGAGCTCATTGGAGTGGCTTGAGGCTTCACATTCTCCAAGCCAAACTTCTTGAGCATATCCTTGATGTACTTAGCTTGATTGATGAAGATGTCAACCTTCCTTTTCTTGATTTGGAGCCCCAAGAAGAATGAAAGCTCCCCTATCATGCTCATCTCAAACTCACCTTGCATTAGCTTAGAAAATTCTTGGCAATAAAACTCATTAGTAAAACAAAAGATTATATCATCAACATAAATTTTTACTAATAAGATGTCATTGCCATTTCTTTTAATAAAAAGTGTAGTGTCCACCTTGCCTTTTTCAAAACCTTTTTCAACCAAATTTTTTGAAAGCCTTTCATACCAAGCTCTAGGAGCTTGTTTCAAACCATATAAAGTTTTGGTTAATTTAAAAACATGGTAAGGAAAAGTTGGATCTTCAAAAGTGGGTGGTTATTCAACATACACTTATTCATTAATAAAACCATTTAAAATGCACTTTTAACATCCATTTGAAAAACCTTGAATTCATGATAACATGCAAATGCAAGAAGCATCCTAATTGCTTCTATTCTAGCTACGGGTGCATATGTTTCATCAAAATTGATTCACTCTTCTTGAGTGTAACTGTAACACCCCAATTTTGGGCTTAGAGGTTTTGGGTTTGAATCGGACCGGTCGGATTTCGGTTCGAATATAAAAGGTGGTTTTAGGGAAAGCCTAGTTCGGGATGCATTAAAAATATGGAAAAATATCTTAAAATCCTCTTTTATTATATATAAGAGAGTAGTGAAATCAATTTTACAAAATGAGGTTTCGAAATGTGACATTTCAAGTTAGTGACTAAAATGTAATTTTTGAAAAGTTGGTGACTGTTTTAAAAGGATTGAAACTTTGAATCTTTAAGGAGCTAATTTACCCAAGAAGAGTTTTCTCCAGATTTTTCTTAATATTAAACATTTATTAAATGATATTTAATAAAAGGAAAAATGGGAAATAGATATTTTGAGTTCATAACTAACTTTTCTCAAAATTTTCCCTCTTCATTTTCTCTCCCTTTTCTCTCAGTCAAACACATTTCCCCAGCCATTTTCCCTCTGATTTTAACACCTAAAGATGAGATTTCAATCTCCAATTGGTTTCTAATCATTCCTACATCAAATCATTACCATTTGCTTATTGAATTTTCAAGAATCTTGGCTTTAAACAAGGAGAAACTCACATTTAGAGGTATGAACGTCCTTCTCCTCTAAATACTCAGTTCTTTACTGAAATTCCCAAGTTCTCAATCCTTGATTTGTGTTTTATAAAAGGTTTTAATGTTGTGTTCTTGATTTTGGCTTAAAATGCAAGATTTGGATTTAATTTTGATTAAATTCGTACTACGTGATTGGGCTGTGTTTTGAGATGTCTTTTTGATGTTTATTGAATGTATAAATGATGTGTAATTGAAGTTTAATCAATGCAATCCCAGATAGGTTGATTTTCCTAAGTTTTTGATTGAGTTAATGGTGGTTTTTGGGGTGATTTTGATGCCCTGCTATAGCTGGAGGTATAAGGACGTGATTAGATCCTTTTTGGATGTTAATTGATGTATAAGTGTGTTTGGAATTGATGGATCTTGGCTGGGTAAGGTTGTAGAGGTGTTTGGATGTGATTTCGGTTGTGTTTGGTAGCCGAAATGTGAGTGTTGATGTGAGCAGCGAGTTTAGGTGTCTTGGTTGAAGATATTAATGCATGATGATGCATTAATCCACTGCTTTGATGTGTTTAAAACATGGGAGACATCATCGGATCCTTGTGGTGTTGATCCGGAGGCTTGATCGGTGTTTCGGCAAGCTTGCGAAACGGAATCAGTGAGTGAGGTTTGGTTTTCAGCTTTGAAACCAATGTTGGAAGGTTATGGGAGCTTAGTTTAAGTCTAAACAACTTAGCTAAGCTCAAGAGTAAGTTTTCGGGAAAACACTCTTTTTGATGAACCATGAAATGGTTGAATGCAATGTGTTTTATTTGCATGTTTAAATTCTGTTTTGAAAGCATATGTTAGCATGTTTAATGCTGGTTTAGTAAGCCATGTGTTGAAGGATGCTCAAGGTAAGAGATCCTTGTTTTGAACATTGATAAATGTGGTTTGATGCATTATAATGCATGATGATTTAATGGCTTTGTTAAATGCTTTAAAACAGTGGATTAATGATGTTATATGATGTATATTGGCAAGTGATGTGTTGGTTTTAAAGTACTTTAATCGGATATAGTTAGCCGGCTATAGGATTGGGTGCACCGTGAATAAAGTCGCCTTGGATGTTGAGGGTTGTGATTGTACCGTAAACTCCATCCAAGTACACTAACGAGATGGTTAAGATCATCATGGTGGTTAAAAGTCCATGAGTGGATCTTGTGTTAAGATCACAATGGTGGTTAAAAGTCCATGTGTGGATCTTGTGTTGTGTGTCCCGTGTTCTCGTTAGTGATGTTATACAACTACCAATGAGTGATGTTGAGGGGTTGTGATTGTACCATAGTCTTCATCACGGGTGTTGAGGGGTTGTGATTGTACCATGCTCCACCTTGATATTGGTAGTCTGTATGAAGCGTATGGGACAACGCTTGTAATCCGCGTATCCGATTGTGTTTTGAGTTGTAAAATGTTATTGATTATCACTTGTAAGCCAATATGACATGTTGATGATTTGAAGCATGAGATGCTTGGTTTGTATGCGTAATTGCATGGTAAATGTTGTTTTGAGACTAAAGGCCTTGAAAAGGTGTTTTTGCAAATGCATTATTGTGATGTTTTAATTGAGCATTTCGTCACTAAGCTATGTGCTTACGCTCTCTCTTTCTTAAACCAATAATGCAGAGCATTGAAGTGCATTAACGGCAGCAAGGAGGTCAAGAATCGAAGTGGAAGATTAAGCTCATGTATGGTGAATGGTTTCCTAACACTATTATCTTTTGGCATTTGGCAATAGGAACATAGATTGTGTTTTTGGGAGATGTTTTGGACTCCCTAAGTTTGGTTAATGCTTTTGATGATGTTGGAACATGTAAATGGCCTTTTGGTATTTGGTTTTGATGAATTGATGGTTGCATGGTTTTCAAAATAGGATGCATGCCTATAGAACTGGGTTTTTCCTTGAATGATGCCATGATTGTGTTTAGTTGATGCTAATATGTTCCTTAAGTGTTTGATGACTTGTATGTATATTATGGATGTCATATGGATGTGTTTGATGGGTCAATTGCTTGTTAAATCAGCAAAAATCTGCAATTCTGGGCAGCCCGTATCGGAACGGGTGCTGCTGTTTCGGAACAGATGGCCTGAAATGGCCTTGGCGTTTCGAAACAGGTAGAGCTGTTCCGAAACGGTTTTGCTACTGCCAAGCCCTGTTCCGCAACAAGTTTCGGAACGGTCCCGCGTTTCGGAACGGATCTTCCCCGTTTCGGAACACTCGACCGTTGGGCACTGATTCTGATGGTTAAATGTTTTGAAACTCTTACGTTTTGGTCTCAATCTTTGTATATGCAACTGGTTGAGTTTGAGATGTCCGATTGAGATGAAATTTGGCAGAGAAGCATGAAATATGATTAATTTTATAATGGTAACTTTTAATTTGGTTAAGTCCTCCTAATTTTCAGAATTTGCAATTTGGTCCCTAAATTTGTATGTTGTGCAATTGAGTCCTTAAATGTTTTCCGATTGCTTTGATTTTTGAGTATGTTCTTCTCAAGAGTACACCTAGGGTTATTATGCTTTTAGACAAGATTAAAAATAAAAAAAGGGTCGTTAATCAAGGTTGACTTTCGGGTTGACTTTGGTTTTCCCCGTGTAATCTTCGTAGTTCGGGTTAACCGTCTAGGCCGGGCTAAGGAGGTTACAGTAACCTTGAGCAACAAGTCTAGCTTTATTCTTCATTATGTTACCACTCTCATCTAGTTTGTTTCTAACGACCCATTTAGTTCCTATAGTAGACTTATTACTAGGCCTATCAACTAATGTCCAAACTTTACTCCTCTCAAATTGATTAAGCTCTTCTTGCATGACCAATATCCAAAAATCATCTTTTAATGCTTCTTTGATATTATTAGGCTCAATTCATGAAATGAATGCCACATTATTAAGCAATTTAAGAGAGAATCTAGTGGTTACCCCTTGGATGGATCACCCAAGATTTTTGACATATTTGAGTTCCCTTGGGTAACTCACTTCATTTTCTCCAAGATTCATGTCCTTCTAGGTTTCTATGGGAGGATCTTGTGCTTCTTTTTGGTTGGAACCTTATCCACCTTTGATGATTGTCCACCATCATTGGCAGGGCCGTCCCTGGGCATAGATAATAGGCGCGCCCGCCCAGGGCCCATTTTTCAAATATTTTTAGTTAGGATTTAATATTTTTTATTTAAAATTTATTTTTTTAATAAATATTATTAGAGTTCTATTTTTAAAATTTATTTTTTTGATATTTGTTATTAGGGGTATAGTTTTTTTTTTCAATACTTGTTATTATAGGCTCATTTTTTCGAATACTTGTAATTAGGGGCCCATTTTTTATTATTTATTGTTATTTCAATACTTGTTATTAGGGTACAAAATTTTCAATACTTGTTATTATGAGGCCAATTTTTCAATACTTGTTTCTAGGGGCCTATCTTTTCTAATATTTGTTATTAGGGTCCTACTCTTAAATTTTATTTTTTCCGATACTTGTTATTACGAGTCCAATTTTTTTTCAATTCTTGTTATTTATGGTCTATTTTCCCTAATACTTGTTATTACATGCATACTCTTAAATTTTAATTTTTCAATACTTTTTATTAGGGTTCCATTTTTTCCTATATTTGTTATTACAAGAATACTCTTAAAATTCATTTTTTTTCAAAATTTGTTAATAGGGGCCCATTTTTTTATATATCACTTGTTACTAAGGGTCTAATTTCAAATATTATTTTTTCCAATACTCGTTATTAGGGGAAAGGACGAGCAAAACTCCACTCGACTCGAAAAAAACTAATTTTTTCGACTCGACTCGTCTTGACTCGAAAAAAATTTCAAATAAAGTTTGAGTTGTAAAATAAAAATTCTAATCGCAAGGACTCGTAAACTCGCATAACTTGAAATTTTTTTACTCAACTTAACTCAATCGAACGCCCACCCTTAATTAGGGGCCTATTTTTTAAGTTCGCCCATGGGCCACCAAAATCTCAGAAACGGGCCTGATCATTGGCTTCAATGATCCCTACATCATCATCATCACAAGAATCCTTCCTCGAAAGGAGGTTATCATCGAAAACCATATGTATAGACTTTTCTACAACTAAGGTTCTTTTATTAAAAACTCGATAGGCTTTAGAGTTAAAAAAATAAACTAAGAAAATAGCTTCATCACTTTTTGCATCAAATTTACATAAATGATCTTTTCCATTGTTTAAAACAAAACACTTGCATCCAAAATGATGAAAATAGCTAATGTTAGGCTTCTTTGATTTAAAATCTCGTAAGGAGATTTCTTTAAGACTGGCCTAATCATTACTCGATTTATGATATAACAAGTGGTGTTTGTGGCTTCTGCCCAAAAATAGTTAGGTAAATTGTTTTCACAAAGCATGGTTCTAGCCATTTCTTCTAAAGTACGGTTTTTCCTCTCAACTATCTCATTTTCTTGAGGAGTGCGAGGTGCAGAAAAATTATGGCTAATACCATTAGTGTTACAAAAATCCTCAAAACATAGATTTTGAAATTTCGTTCCATGGTCACTTCTAATATGAGAAATGTTTTGACCAAGATCATTTTGAGTGATTTTTTAAAATGTGATGAATTTTTCTAAAGCATCATCTTTTGTACTTAAAAAGAGAACCCAAGTGTATCTAGAGAAGTCATCAACTAAAACATATGCATATGATTTTCCACCCAAGCTAGTTGTCCTAAAAGGCTCAAATAGATCAATATGAATCAATTGTAATACCCTACTAATTGAAACATCATTAATGGATTTAAATGAAGTTCATTTTTGTTTACCGTTAGCACAAGCATCACAAATTTTATCTAAGGAAAATTTTAGCTTAGGTAAACCTCTAACTAGATTTTGGGAAACCAATTTCTTTAAAACACTTATGCAAGCATGCCCTAGTTTCCTATGCCATAAACATGCATCATTTTCTTTTGAGCAACCAAACATGGATGGGATGTATGAATGTCATCTGAATGCACCATGTATATGTTACCTATGCGATGACCAATGGGCATTATTTTATTTGTTTTAATGTTCACAATTTTACAACCATTAACATCAAAGAGAACATTAAAACCCTTATCACATAATTGATTAATGCTCAATAAGTTATGCTTTAAACCATTGACATATAATACATCTTCAATGAGAATAGGAGAGAGATTACCAATAGAACCAATACCCTCAATGTGGCCTTTGGAGTTGTCACCAAATGTCACCACTCCACCACTCTTTGGCTTTAGCTCCATGAATCTACTCTTGTCGTCGGTCATGTGTCTTAAGCATCCACTATCAAGGTACCAAGTGTTTTGACTTGAAGCATTTCCCTTGTAGCAATGCCCCCTACAAACAAAGATTAGTTCTTAATTTTTGGGACCCAAATCATTTTGGGTCCATGTGAGTTAGCTCCCAAATGCTTGGTTCCCTTAGGGAATCCAAGAAGAAATATCATGAATATTATTTGAAGCTACAATTTCCTTAGGAACTCATACACTTCTAACTCTTTTATCTTTAAGATGCCTTTGAGAGATCCTTTGTTTGTAGCCATTAAAGTTCCTCTTCACATAGTTGGGTTTTGAAGAACTTTCTTTTTCAAAATCTTGTTTCTCTACTACATTAAAAGAAGCCTTAAGCTTATTCACCACTTTGTGGTGATCATCATGAACTTTTGAAAGAAGATTGTTCAAATCGATATTTTCATTTTAAAAATATTTTAGATCATCTTGTAAAACTAAAATCTTGTTTTCAAGTTGCCAGTTGGTTTTGGAAAGAGAATCGTTTTGGGTTTTTAAATCAAAAATCATTTTCTTATTTTTCAAAACCAATTCCTTGTACTTTTCCACCAACTCATCGTAAACCTCTTGCAACTCATCATATGCATCTTGAAGCTCATCAAAAGTGAAATCAAAAGTAGATGAGTTAGGGTTTACCTTAGGATCATCATTAATAGCCATGAGGCAAAGATTAGCCACTTCATGCTCCTCTTCACCGGATGATGATTCTTCATTGCTCCAAGTAGCAACATGGGCTTTGATCTTCTTCTTCTTCTTCTCGAAGCCCTTCTTCTTGAGTTGAGGGCAATCCAATCTTATGTGCCCCGACTTCTTGCACTCATAACAAATGAGTTGATCCTTCTCCTTTTCTTTGTTCTTGTTCTCAAAGTATCTTCTTCTTTGAAATTTTATTCCTCAGTTGGATTTCATGAACATAGAGAATCTCTTGGCTATCATAGCCAATTCCTCAAATTCATCCTCGCTAGAATTTCTTTCCTCTTGAGAAGCCTTGAGAGCAATTCCTTGCTTCTTCTTCTCTACCTTTTGCTTCTCTACTCTTTTTTCTTCTCTCTTATTTTCTTCTTCCCTTCCTTGCTTCATAATCGCATGAGTAAGGAGAGATCCTACCAACTCATCGAGCTTCAATCTCTTCAAATTATTAGCCTCAATGATTGTGGTTCTCTTCTCATCCCATTAATCATGAAGGGAGTAAAAAAGCTTCTGGACTAGCTTGTCTTCGGGAATGATCTCACCGAAGCCCTTGGGACCATTTACTATGACGGAGAACTGATCAAATGTTTTGGAGACACTCTCATCTGGCTCCATCTTGAAGTTCTCGTAACTTAAATTAAGGATCTTAATCTTGGTCTTCTTTACATCGTTGGTGCCCTCGTAGGTGGTCTCTAGCTTGTCCCACACCTCCTTTGCACTTGTGCAAGATGACATCTTTTCTTATATGTCGGGTCCAAGTGCACAAAAGATGTTGTGTAGAGCCTTGTCATTTACTTGTAGTTGTATTCTATCTTCATCCTTCATCTCCACCTTGGTCTTTGGAATGAGTCTTTCTTCTTCATTTCTTTTCATCAGAATGTTCAGACCATCTTTTACTACACCCCAAAGGGTGTAGTCATTAGACTTGATGAAGAGCCTCATTATGTTCTTCCAAAATGGGTAGTTATCCCTATTGAAGAACGGTGGTTTGGTGATGGATTGCGACTCATACAAGTTTGGCTCAGAGGTAGATGTCATGGCTTTAATTTGTGGTTGGTTGATCTTTTTCTAGGATCTCCTCTTGTAGATGTGAGCCCCTCAAAGAGTTAGGCTATGGTACCAATTGTTGAGTGGATCAATCGAATCAAAATAGGCCAAGAAGGGGATGAATTGGCTTTTTAAAGTGGAATGGAGCAAATTGAAAATGTAAAAATTAAAGACAGGGCAATTTATAGTGGTTCAAGCTTTGAACAAGCTCTACATACACTACCTTAGCTCTCACTAAGGATTTTGAACAATATCCACTAGATATTCTTCCCCTTTCTAGGCTTATGAGGCAACCTTTACAAATTGGTTAATCTTTCTACCCAAAGATTAACCAATACTATCTCAATACAAAGAAGAAATTGCAATCTAAAATAATACCTCTCACAATGTTGATATATTGCCCAATTACAAGTAATCACTCCCCAAACTTGAAAGAAAATGATACAATAAAATTACACAAGTGGGGGTTACAAAAATTTGACTCTTTGAGCTCAAGAGTTTGGATATATGCTTGGATTGTGGCAAATAAGTTCAATAGTTTTTGTTGTAGCTTTGCATGCTTGCTTTTATACCCTTGTGTTGATTTCTAGCCGTTATGGTGGTTGAGATCATCAATAGAGCCGTTGGGCTCCATTTTCCTGCAATAAATACACTTCTGCAACCTACCGTATCGGTACACGAACAACCATATTGATACTTGTCTCAAAACATAAAGAGTCGTTCTGCACATTTAAGAGGGGCGTATCGATACGCGAGAAGGTGTATTGTTGAGTGTGTAAAAGTTCCATTATTTACCCCCTATTTAACCCATATTTCTGCTGCATTCAAGCATTATTTATTGCATTTAGGTCAGTTTACAGTTAAACATCACAAATATATTAAAACGCACAGTTTCTACTAAAATTGGTTAATTTTGCAGGTTGCTACTGTAACAGATGGAAAGGGCAGGCGCTGGGCAGTGAAGCAGAAGAGCTGGAACTGGACAAGCAGTCAAAGAGGACGATGCTGCAATGGTTGCCGCCGTGACAGCAAAGGACGACAGCAGTTTTGAGAAGAAGAAGCAAAGTGGACCTCGACAGATAGAGAAAATTCAGCCCGTCTGTCGTGTGAAATCACCATATTTTTCCAAGCCCCAGATCGAAAGGAATGTCAAGCCCAAAGTTCAAGGAGAGAAAATCCCAAGAAAGAAGGAGGATCACTTAAAGATAGATTCTCTAAAGATTTAGTCTTTATTAGAGTTGTACTTTAATTTAAAGTTGTAATCCTTGCTAAATTAGAAAACTTGGACCCAAAGCCTATATAAGGGCATGTATTTCGACCTAGGGAAGATACACCATTCTCTAGCCTTCTTCCCAAAACCCTAGCCGTTTTCCTTCTCTCACCATGTTCTAAATTCCCCTTAGGGCCACGGGTTGATTTGTAAAGTAGTTGCAAGGGTTGTTTTGTTTTAAGAATTTTCAGTTCAATAAAATAAACTTCAAGTTCTCTTATTCTGGTTATTAATATCTTGCAAGAGCATCGGGAGAGCATTGTGAGGTTATCAATTTATTTAGCATCGGGAGAGTTAAGTATACGAAAGGAATAAGAGCAAGTTCTCTAGTTTATAGTTGAACTATCTCGGACCTAGGGATAGGACGAGGTTAAGTGACTAAAGAAGAATTCATCAACATCGATGTTCATCCTTCGATTCACGCCGGGAGGTATCATCAAAGACGTGATCATCGACAGACTTGGACCTAGGGATAGGCCAAGGCACATCTGGGATTCTTTCCAAACTTGAAGTACTGAGTTGATTGTTCGCTGCCGCGAAAAACAACGGACTGCTGCCGCGATGGGAACGACGACAGAACTGGATTTCCTATACTCAGCAATACCTGCACTACTGAGCAATTCAATACCAGCCCATTCTCTCTATCTTGATTCCTCTACTCTTTTATTTAAGTTTACTTTATTATTTTCGTGACAACTTTCTCAATTATTTTCTTTACTTTCGTACAGCAATTTAAGGTGAAGCTATTAGCCCAGTCCCTGTGGAGACGATATCCGATACTTCGTATCACTTTACTACTTGCGTCGTGTATACTTGCACTACAATTGTGATAGACTATTTTACACGCAACAAGTTTTTGGCGCCGTTGCCAGGGACTGGCAACATAACTCTACATTTTCTTTTACTGCACTTTTTGTTTTTGTTTTTATTTTTCTGTTTTTCTTTGGTTTGTTCAACTCTTGCTTTTCACAAGGTTTCTTGTTTATGCGCAGATCGAAACGAGGTGAAGATCCTGAGTATCCATTAGATCCGGAAATCGAACGTTAATTCAATCTTAGGAACCGACTTCGTCACGTACTAGCCAGGAACGAATACCTTGAGGAACAGTTAGAGACAATGGCACACCAATGAAACAACCCTCCTGCTGGAGATGGAGCTGTTATACCGCCTGTCGGTGACCCGCCTGCCGCTGTCGGACGATGGTCCTATCGAGACTACATGCTGAATGACCATGTAGAACTAGAAACCACGCTGCCGGATGTTGAAGTTGATAACTTTGAGCTGAAACCTGTCATGTTTAGCATGATCAACAATGCCGGTCAATTCAGTGGTGCTGTTACACAGGATGCTAGGGAGCATCTCAAAACGTTCCAGGAAATATGTGGTTCGTTTAGACTACCAGGAGTTAATCCGGAGATACTGAGGCTTCGGTTATTTCCCCATTCATTGAGGGACAGAGCAAAGACTTGGTGGAATAAACTTACGCCGGGTTCAATTAGGACTTGGGCAGATTTGTCTCGTGAATTTTTATCTCATTTTAATCCTTCACATTTATCTGAGCAATTACGTAACGAAATCGCTACTTTTCAACAGGAAGATGACGAGCCGATGCACGAGGCCTGGGACAGATTTACCACTCTTCTACGGAACTACCCAATGCATGGATTCCCCGTCTGGAACCAGGTAACTAAGTTTTATAATGCTGCCAACTTACAAACTCGTATTCGAATTGATTCAACAACAAACGGATTACTATTGGACAAAGACCCAGATGAGGCAATGCAAGTATTGAAAAATCTGGCTAAGAATGAGGAGCAGTTTCCGACAGCAAGAAGAGGGGGTAAACAGGTTCTAGCTGTTAAGGATTATGAGGCCGACAGCACGATGAAATCACAGGTGGCATACCTTACTAAGGCAATGAAAAAGCTCTTGAACGATGATTCACAACATGGGTTTGCTGTCGAGAAGGTATGTGACATTTGTGAAGGAAATCACAGTTCGGAGAAATGTCCAATACAGTTAGAAGAGGGAAAGTATGTTGGAAATTACAATAAGCCGAATTACAACTCCAACAACTATAATCCCAACTGGAGAAAGGATCCCAAGTTTTCTTGAAGTAATTCTAATAATGCCCTGAATCCTCAAGCACACAATAATTAGAATCAGGGAGGACCTAGATTGTTGACTCGACAGCAGCCGCAGCAACAGCCACCAGCTGCCTCAAATAGTATACTGGAACAGACTCTGGCTACATTTATGTCTTAGACAGGAACTTATATTGAGAACATGAATCAGTTTGTCAAGAAGACGGAGACATTCATGGATAAAACAGAGATGCGGATGACAAATCATGAAGCTACTCTGAAATCATTGGAGACACAAATGGGTCAGGTTTCCAAGCATATCAACCCAAGGTAGACTAGAGGATTTCCTAGCAATACTGAAAATGCTAGACAACCCACACATGAGCAGTGTAAAGCCATTACTACAAGGAGTGGGAAGAAACTACCAGGGTCGGAAAAGGAAGCTGAAACAGTAAAGAAACCAGCCTTGGACATACCTGCCGAGGAAGCTGCCCCGACAGGTAACAAACAGCCTGCTGCCAATGAGCCTGTCACGACAGCAGAAGCGACAGAGGAGAAAAATGATGAACCCAAACCTCCTCAGATTCGTATGCAGTGGGAAGGACGTATTGCTGATTATCGTCCCCCACCTCCTTTTCCTCAACGGTTACAGCAAGTGAAGCAAGAATCTCAGCTCAAAAAGATTTATGATATTTTTAAGCAGGTTCATATTAATATTCCGTTGTTAGATGCTGTGAGGGAGATGCCCGGTTACGCCAAATTTCTCAAGGATGTCATGTCAAAGAAATCTAAACTTGGGGAATTTGAAACGGTTAAGATGACAGAAGGATGCATGAGTATTATTCATAGGCAGCCACCCCAGAAAAAGAAGGATCCGGGGAGCTACATCATACCTTGTGTAATCGGAGATAAATATATGGGTAAGGCACTTTGTGATCTTGGTGCTAGTATTAATTTAATGCCAAAATCTGTTTTTCAGAAATTAGGTATTGGAAAAGCTCGGCCCACGACAGTAATTCTGCAGCTGGCAGACCGCTCTTATGTTCATCCGAAAGGAAAAATCGAAGATATTCTGGTACGAGTGGATAAATTTATATTTCCTGCTGATTTTCTCGTTTTAGATTGTGAAGCAGATGAAAACGCACCAATCATCCTTGGGCGACCCTTCTTAGCCACGGGAAGATCACTGATTGATGTGGAAAAAGGAGAACTCACCATCAGAGTGAACGATCAAGAGATAAAATTGAATGTTCTCCAAGCTATGAAACATGCTGATGCAGACGAGGAATGCAAAGCTATCACTGAAGTTACCTTTGATCAACCCTGCATCAGGTCGGGCTATCACGACATCAAAATTGGTCACTGCCTCGGCAGCCACTTACAGGACTGTCACGACAGCACCAACGACAACAACTCCTCTAAATCTGATACATCTGATACAGAAGATCAGGAGGAGGTAAACTGGATAGGCGATCGTCCAGGTAAGTTATTCGAACCTTTAAATTATACTTCGGGTAACCATGCAATCCAAAAGCCATCAACTGTTGAACCCCCTGTTTTAGAACTGAAGCCCCTACCAGGGCAGCTTAAATATGCTTTTCTTAGTTCAAATGATACATTGCTCGTAATCATCTCTTCCAAGTTGATGCAGGAACAGGAACAACAATTAATAGGGATGCTGCAGCGACACAAAAAGGCTATTGGATGGACGATAGCTGATATTCAAGGCATTAGTCCGGCATTATGTATGCATAAAATCCTTCTTGAGGATGATCATAAGCCGACTATAGAAGCTCAAAGGCGACTAAACCATGCGATGAAAGAGGTGGTGCGTAAAGAGATAATCAAATGATTAGATGCCGGTATAATTTACGCCATCTCCGACAGCAAATGGGTGAGCCCGGTGCAATGTGTTCCCAAGAAAGGTGGAATGACCGTGGAGACCAACGAAAACAATGAGCTAATCCCAACCAGGACTGTGACCGGTTGGAGGGTTTGTATGGACTATCGGAAGCTTAACAAAGCTACCCGAAAGGACCACTTTCCTTTACCCTTTATTGATCAAATGCTTGATAGATTAGCGGGTAAACCTTACTATTGTTTTCTTGATGGTTATTCAGGTTACAATCAAATCGCTATCGTACCGGAAGATCAAGAAAAGACGACATTCACATGCCCGTACGGAACATATGCTTTTAGGAGAATGCCTTTTGGACTATGCAATGCACCCGCCACCTTCCAAAGGTGCATGATGGCCATATTCTCCGATATGGTGGAGGACTTCCTTGAAATTTTTATGGATGATTTTTCAGTCTTTGGGGACGATTTTGAGAGCTGCCTAGGCAATCTACAAAAGGTACTTGAAAGATGTGAAAAAGCAAACCTATTCTTGAATTGGGAAAAATGCCACTTCATGGTGGATGAAGGGATAGTCCTTGGCCATAAGATTAGCTGTCGTGGCATAGAAGTCGACAGGGCCAAAATAGAAGTGATCGAAAAGCTGCCGCCACCAACCACAGTCAAGGGTATTAGAAGTTTCTTGGGACATGCTGGTTTTTATCGGAGATTCATTGCAAATTTCTCAAAAATCACCAAGCCCCTATGCCATCTTTTGGAGCAGAACCGACCCTTTGACTTTAATGATGAATGTACTGAAGCATTCAAGGTTCTGAAGGAAAAACTGGTAACAGCCCCAATAGTACAGCCACCAGACTGGACACAGCCATTTGAGATCATGTGTGATGCTAGTGACTATGCTGTCGGGGCAGCACTTGGGCAGCGAAGAGACAAAAATTTTCATGTCATATATTATGCCAGCAAGACATTGAATGACGCCCAAGTGAACTACACCACCACAGAGAAGGAGTTATTAGCTGCGGTTTTCTCCATTGACAAGTTTCGTTCTTACATACTTGGAACGAAGGTAATAGTACACACAGACCATTCTGCTTTGAAATATCTATTTGCGAAAAAGGATGCGAAGCCTCGATTGATACGGTGGATCCTGCTATTGCAAGAATTCGACCTTGAAATCAAGGACAAAAAAGGGACAGAAAATCAAGTGGCAGATCACTTGTCAAGGTTGGAGAAGGGAAAGAGTCTACCAACAGATGAGACAAACATATTGGAGACCTTCCCAGACGAGCAGCTCTTTGCTGCCGCAATCTCTAGCGCGACAGCCATGGCGGCAGGTAAGTATTCTAAACTTCCTTGGTATGCAGATTTCGTTAATTTCTTTGTTAGCGGAATAATTCCTTCTGACCTTAATTATCAAGCCAGGAAGAGGTTCCAAAATGATGTTAAGCATTATTATTGGGACGAACCTCTTCTTTTTGAAATCTGTGCAGATCAGGTTATAAGGAGATGTGTACCACATGAAGAGCAAAAAGACATACTTCATCACTGCCATGCTTCACAGTATGGAGGTCACTTAGGAGGCAACAAAACTGCTGCCAAGGTGCTGCAGTTAGGGTTTTATTGGCCGTCACTATATAAAGATGCTCAAATCTTCTATAAGAACTGTGACAGGTGCCAAAGAACAGGAAACATCTCAAGGAGAAACGAGATGCCGCTGCAGAACATTCTTGAAGTCGAAATCTTCGACGTTTGGAGGATCGATTTTATGGGACCTTTTCCATCCTCATGTGGGAACTTATATATCCTCCTAGCAGTAGATTATGTCTCTAATTGGGTTGAAGCTATCGCCACTCAAAAGAATGATGCCAAGACAGTCCAAAGGTTTCTACACAAAAATATTTTTTCCAGGTTTGGCATCCCTAAGGCGATTATCAGTGATGAAGGGAGACATTTTGACAACAGGGTTATTGCTGCTGCCTTAAAGAAATACGGTGTCAAGCATCAGATCGCGACAGCATATCACCCACAGACCAATGGACAAGCTGAAATTTCTAACAGGGAAGTTAAGAACATTCTTGAGAAGATGGTTAAGCCAACTAGGAAGGATTGGTCTTTACTCCTCAATGATGCATTATGGGCTTATAGGACAGCTTTCAAGACTCCATTGGGCATGTCTCCATACCGATTGATTTATGGGAAAACATGTCATCTACCTGTCGAGATAGAGCACATAGCATACTGGGCGATCAAGGCAGTTAATATGGACTTGGATACGGCAGGGCAGAAAAGGCTGTTAGATCTGAACGAAATTGAAGAAATCCGAACAATGGCCTATGACAATGCAAGAATCTACAAGGATAAAACTAAGAAGTGGCATGACAAGAAGTTGCTGCCACGACAGTTCTTCCCATGGCAGCTTGTATTGTTGTTCAACTCTAGACTGAAACTCTTCCTAGGGAAGCTAAAATCTAGATGGTCTGGCCCATTCCACGTTGTACAGGTTTTTCCCCATGGTGCCATAACAATCCGATCATTAAAAGACAGGCACCAATTTAAAGTCAACGGACAGCGTCTCAAGCATTATCAGGGGACTGAAGCCCCAGGAATACAAGAAGTGGTTACCTTAGGAGATGCCCCACCTGGCATCCCTAATTTAACCTAAATTTTATTTTATTTTATTTTCATTATTATTATCTATTATTAGGAAATAAGATTTATTTTATTTGAATAATGTTTTTATTTTTATTGTTTTTAGGAAATAAAGGAGTCAAGAAGAACAGGAGAAGTGAACTCAGCCCACCATCCATTCATCAGCCCAACAAAGCCCAAATGTTGAAGCCTGTCGTTACAGCTGCCGCGACAGACGCGGAAAATACAGGTTGTCATCACACTGTCACGACAGATGCAGAAACACGTCACAGACGCGTAACAGACGCGGAAACGTGTGTCAGACGCGTCAGACACGCTAACATACAACAGCTGGCCCCGTTATTCGCGCATGCCGTTACAGTTTCAACGGGCAGCAAATTCCTCTCTATTAACCCCGTTTCATTTTCATTTTCACTCACTTCTGCCTTTCTTACTTACTCTCCCTCCTTAGTTTCATTTAATTTCATTTGCTTTTCACAACCCTTGCACAACTATGTCTTCCAGGAAAACCCGCCGCAATGCTGCCTCAAGTTCCACACCGGCAGCAACTCCCCCACATTCCTTTGCTAGCAGAGACATGTGGAAAGAGAGAGGCTTTATCTACACACCAACGGAGGAAAATCTGGGCCTCAAACCATTCATAGCCCGGAAGATCAGAGCTTTACAGTGGCAAACCTTTGCAGAGCAGCCGGAGGAAATGAATGTCACACTGGTTCGAGAATTTTATGCTGCCATCAGCAATAGGACAACGACATCGGTGTTCGTTCGAGGGAAAGAAGTGCTGTTTGAAGCAGAGTACATTAACACCTTTTATGGCTTCTACATCGGCATCAATGACGACGCCCACCGGCAATTCCTCAATACATTAGACACTGCTGCTTATGACGCTGTTATGGCAGAGTTGACCAGTGCTGGGACTCAATGGAACACCAGTCGGAAGAATCCAAGGACAGTGAAAAGGACCCAGCTGCTGCCGGAGGCAAAGTTATGGAATGCCTTCATAAAGAAGAGGATCATGCCGTCGTCCCACAACACCTTCGTCGACCAACCAAGGTTAGCGTTGATACACTCTATTCTACATGAACGACCCATTAATGTGGGCAGCTTTATTCGAGAAAGTATTTTGGAGTGTGCGCATAGACCGACGGGTCCCCTCTACTTTCCATACCTCATCACCTCGCTCTGCCGCGGCCATAATGTCCCAGAAGTGCGCACTGATTTGATTGAAGAAGGAAGAGGTTGGACTGAAAAGAACATCCTCAGCCTGATGGAGCTGACTGTTGCTACCCCTCTGTCGTCATTCGACCCTGCTGCCGCCACAGCCGATACGACAGAGCAGCCACATACTGAACCAACTGCCGCAACAGCTGCCCCGACAGACTCCTCCGCCCAGATATTAGCTACCATTCAGAAGCTGGAGGAACGACAGCTTGGCTTAATGACCTTCATCAGGGATTTTGCAGCCTCTACGGTAACCTTTATACAAAATTCTTTAAATTTCCCTGATGTTGCCTTCCCCACATTTCCTGCACATTACTTTACTGTCACTACACCTGCCCACACTCCCACACCTGCGGCCACACCACAAACACCTCCTGCAGCATCTACACCAACACCTGCCACGACAGCTGCTGGCAGTAACCCTGCAGCAGAAACTTCTGCTCGTGGGACAAAGAGAAAAACGGCGACGGAAGAACTTGACGCCTTCATTGCCGGCCTATCATCATCCTCCGTTTGGGCCGCCAGCGACAATGAACCCTCCATCAAGAGGAACCTCTCGAAGGAGTTTTCACCGGTTAAAAGGCAGAAGCGAATGACAGACAAAGGTAATATGCCAAAAGCCAGCAGCAGCAGCAATGACAGCAGCAGCCATAACAGTAGCAGCGGTGAAGAAAGTAGCGGCAGTTCTGAAGTTCAGGTTATGGAGCAACCCCCTCACATCTCCCCAACCAGGATCCAGCCACCACGGGAAGCCAAAGCAAAGAACACATCTGCCTCCCCCGTGCCCCAGCCAGCTCCGAAAGCTAGAGCCCGCCGCCAGATCAGACTCAGCAGCAGCAGCGAAGACAACGCATAAAATTTAAGTTTCCTATCTTAGTGTTGCTTCCTGCTCTATATTTTGTGATGCACTGCTTTCATTTTTGTTTTTATCTGTCATTTTGCATTGAGGGCAATGCAACCCTTGAGTTTGGGGGTGGCATCTCTCCATAAATGGAGTCTAATTTAGTTTTAATGGTGTCTTTTACTTAGTTTTTTTTAGCTTAAAAAAAGAAGAAGAAGAAAGATGAAAATATTGAAAACTTTGGCTGAAAACTGTGAACTGAACTTACCTGCCGTGACAGCTCTGTCGTGGCAGTGCCTTTAGGATAGTTTTAGGAAAAGTTTAGAGCCTTTCTATAGTTCTGAAAACTTAAACACCATTGTGACTGTTATACTGCTTAGAACTCTTTTAGTCAACTTGAATAGGAAGCTTAACACTTGAATAGCCCCTAGAGGTGCCCGAAACTGGCTCTAGGAAAGAAGTTTAGCAAAATAGACTCAACATCCCTAGAGGTGCCCGAAACCGGCTTTAGGAAGTTAGCTAGAGGTGCCCGAAACCGGCTCTAGTGAAACTTTAGCTTAAAAAAATGAAATCGAGTCAAAACAGAAAATCAAAGGAGCATAAGGAGTGCCTTCAAAAAGATAAACTTGGCATAAAAATTTGAGTTAAGAGCTGAAATATTCTAGTGAAACTAAGAGAGTCTTGGCTTATAACTGTTCACAAGCATGCACACCCCTTGAACGAGAACTATAGTGAGACTCTGGACAGATCCTAAATTATCCGACAAGTTGCTGCCGTCACAGGGAACGAATGAAGGGTAAGGGAAAGTTCACTGTTTAAAGCCAAAACAAAAATATTTCATTTTTCTTTTAAGTCTTAGTTGCTTGAGGGCAAGCAAAAACTTGAGTTTGGGGGTGTGTTGAGTGTGTAAAAGTTCTATTATTTACCCCCTATTTAACCCATATTTCTGCTGCATTCAAGCATTATTTATTGCATTTAGGTCAGTTTACAGTTAAACATCACAAATATATTAAAAGGCACAGTTTCTACTAAAATTGGTTGTTTTTGCAGGTTGCTGCTGTAACAGACGGAAAAGGCAGGCGCTGGGCAGTGAAGCAGAAGAGCTGGAACTGGACAAGCAGTCAAAGAGGACGATGCTGCCATGGTTGCTGCCGTGACAGCAAAAGATGACAGCAATTTTGAGGAGAAGAAGCAAAGTGGACCTCGACAGATAGAGAAAATTCAGCCCGTATGTCGTGTGAAATCACCATATTTTTCCAAGCCCCAGATCGAAAGGAATGTCAAGCCCAAAGTTCAAGGAGAGAAAATCCCAAGAAAGAAGGAGGACGACTTAAAGATAGATTCTCTAAAGATTTAGTCTTTATTAGAGTTGTACTTTAATTTAAAGTTGTAATCCTTGCTAAATTAGAAAACTTGGACCCAAAGCCTATATAAGGGCATGTATTTCGACCTAGGGAAGATACACCATTCTCTAGCCTTCTTCCCAAAACCCTAGCTGTTTTCCTTCTCTCACCATGTTCTAAATTCCCCTTAGGGCCACAAGTTGATTTGTAAAGTAGTTGCAAGGGTTGTTTTGTTTTAGAAATTTTCAGTTCAATAAAATAAACTTCAAGTTCTCTTATTCTGGTTATTAATATCTTGCAAGAGCATCGAGAGAGCATTGTGAGGTTATCAATTTACTTAGCATCGGGAGAGTTAAGTATACGAAAGAAATAAGAGCAAGTTCTCTAGTTTATAGTTGAACTATCTCGGACCTAGGGATAGGATGAGGTTAAGTGGCTAAAGAAGAATTCATCAACATCGGTGTTCATCCTTCGATTCACGCCGGGAGGTATCATCAAAGACGTGATCATCGACAGACTTGGACCTAGGGATAGGCCAAGGCACATCTGGGATTCTTGCCAAAACTTGAAGTACTGAGTTGATTGTTCGCTGTTGCGACAAGCAACAGACTGCTGCCGCGACAGGTCCTGTCGCGACGGGAACGACGATAGAACTGGATTTCCTATACTCAGCAATACCTACACTACTGAGCAATTCAATACCAGCCCATTCTCTCTATCTTGATTCCTCTACTCTTTTATTTAAGTTTACTTTATTATTTTCGTGACAACTTTCTCAATTAATTTCTTTACTTTCGTGCAACAATTTAAGGTGAAGCTATTAGCCCAGTCCCTGTTGAGACGATATCCGATACTTCGTATCACTTTACTACTTGCGTCGTGTATACTTGCACTACAATTATGATAGACTATTTTACACGCAACATGTATCGGTACGGTTATACTATAAAACAAGGGGCGTATCAATACTCAAAGACCGTATCAATACGGATTTTGCTCACTGGAAATCTAAGTGAAAGTTAAGCAAAAATCGTATCGATACGCTATAAAGGCGTATCGATACGGTCCAACGATCGTAAAAAAAATTTTGATTCCCATATCTGACATGCAACGATTATATTCATTTAATGCAAAGATTTATTGAATCAAACCAAATCGTATCGATATAGGGTTACTGTATCGGTACGCTATGCCTTAAAGATAAACCCAGTTTAAAAACCGTATTGATGTAGGGTTAACTGTATCGATACGGGGTAACCATATCGGTACATTTTAGGCAATTGAAATTTCAGTAACGTAGAACCGTATCGATACGACTAGAGCGTATCGATACGCCTTAGCGTAATTGTAAGGCTTGACTTTGAAACACTTAGAAAAATTTGTTTGATTTGAATGTTTTTACTTAAAATCAGTTTTGGTTCAAATTGCTTGTCAATTTGTGAGACTTTAGAATACTTAAAAATTTATTTACTTTTACAAACAGGTCATTAGACAATTTTTTATATCAAAATTAAATTAGGTTTTACAAACCGCAAATCAAAATTTAGCGTCGTGAGAAGACTATCCACAAGCGCAAACCGTGTATCTAAATTCAATTTTAGGGTCCAAAGCAGAGAAGATCAATAGGATAATCAAATAAACTTCATCTTAATCAGTCGAGGTGATGTCAAATCCAACCCTTAAAAAAATAAAACCCAAAAGAACAAAAAACGTGTCAAAAGATGGAGAAAAGCATGCCTCAAGGTAGAAAAAGACGTGCCATAAAGGTAGAGTTATTTTTATTAGAAACTCGAAAAAAGTAAAATATGATATAATATAAAAATAGATAAGAAAGATAAGATGTCGTCTAGGGAAACAAAATCAAATAGAAAGATGTAGATCAGCTGCACTAAAGAAAACTCTCTATACTTTAAGAGAAAAACCTTCCTTTTTCAAACACATTTATTTGTCACTTTAAGTTTCTTTTTGGATAAATTCATTTTATTATCTAACATGCAGAAAAAACGGTTACTTTGTTTTTTCATAAAAGAAGTGAATAATTAATGTACTGGTGGTATTTAATTTTAGGGTAAACTATTCAGTGACTACCGAATTATTTGGGCGTATTTATTTTGACCACCGAATTAGGTAATTTGTCAATTAGACCATCGAACTTTTAAATTGGTCATATTTTGACCACCTCCATTAAAAAATTAACGGGTGGGTGACGGAGGAGTGATGTGGCAGTTAATCGAAGTTTGTAAAATTAAACATTTGGTCCATATTATTTACCTATTGTATCAATTTGGTTTTGATTTTAATTTAATTAAAAATTAACCAACTAACCAAATGATAAAGCGTGTCCCATCTTTTTTAATTCTAATTTATTTAGTTTATTAGATTTAATCAACCAACCAGATGGTGACACGTGTCACCATCTAATAAGACATAATCAAATAAAACAAGTAAAATGCAAGTAGTGGGATTGAATCCCACACCGAAGATCATGAATGGCTAAAGCCCCAACCACTGGGTTAACTCAAATTATATGACATGGGATGATAACTTATTTTTTTAAAAGGTGTCGCGACTGTTTTTTTTTTTTGAAAACCCACTTTTTAAATTTAGAATAAAAACAACCTAACGCTTGAAATTTTGGAATCAGAATTTTAATCAATTTTATCTTGTGATTAATTAATTTTCTATTTTCTGATCAAATTCCCTTTTATTTTCTTAAAAATCATTTTCAAGTCGCCACCAGCCACTTTGGTAGGCTGGACACCATAAAAACGTACCAGAGATTCTTTTTGAAAAGTTCGGGTTCGGGAGTCGGTTACGTGTAGCGAAGGGTTAACACCCCTACGAACGCCCGTTATCGGTACCTTATTAATTACACGTGGCATTTTGGCATTTCAAACATTAATCTGGATTTAATTAATTCTTTTAACTCTAAAATGAATTTTATTCCGAATGGGGGTATCCTTTTGTAAGAAAATACATTTTGGACGAATATAATTATGAAACGTCCAGTTACATTAGGACACTTCAATTTATATTCAAAATCTATCTCAACACAAAAGGTTTAATGCATGACAATTATTGTCTTTCCATTTTTAAGTAAACCCCAACTAGGCTCCATTAATTTGTTTAATTAAGGATCTATGAATATTATTAATTTTTGGACATAATTGTAACATCCAAAATAATATTGGACACTACATTTAATGGACCCAAAAGTAATAATATTCCTAATTAAGGTGATTCTAATTAGTTATCCTATTTTAATTTTAATTTTAATTAATCTAATTGTGTATTATTTTCATTTTCTAGGTTAAAATGAAACATTGAAATCTTCATCGTAATTTTCATTGATTACCATCACTCTACAATGTGATACTAACTAATCTTGAATATTCTAATTTTATTTCAAATATTCATTTATTTACTACAATGACTTTTTCCTATTTAATTATGTAATTAAGTAACCTATACTAAGGAATTTAACTCTATTTTAATCATGTGATTAAATCCCTAAAACAATATACTACATGGCATTTAAAATATGCAAGCATACAATTTAATTTAAATAATTAAACAAAACAATTAAATAAAAATAGTTAACATTGAAAAGACACTGAATTGAATTAATTCCTGAATTAAAGGACCAGATTACAAAGAAACAATGACCATTTATAAAGAAAAGGGAATTAAGGTGCCCAAACCTAAATTCTCTAAAAGAATGACCCATGCTCATTTAGTTTTGGCCCTTATCACTCAACCCAATTAAATTCGCCCCAAACCTAGCCCCCTTTGTTCGACCGGGTCACAGACTCGTATCCGTACCCGCACAGAAACACGCAGACTCTTAACGCGACCCGGCACCAAAACGGTGTCATGTCAACTCATCTATAAAACCCTCACCATCTGGGTTAACTCGGCCGTTCCGCATCTTCACTCTCTCACTCTCTTCATTCTCCGTCTCTCTCTAAATCCTCTAACTATAAACGTCTCAAACACAGAAAACCTATACTTAACTCGATCAAAACACAAAACCGGCTATGTTCTTCCTCAGATCTTCCATTTCCCTCAATTTAATTCTTACAAACCCTAGATTTCCTCTTAAAACTTGTTATCAAAGATCAAACACACAAAATTTCCTAGAACACTTCAAAAAAATTCTCAAAAACCTAACTTTGATCTTCAGCCCCCATTCAAAACTCTACCCACATGTTTTCTAATCGTCAAGAAGACATCGGTCAGCGGTCACCGATCATCATCTCCGACCATCTCCCTTCTTCTTCCAATGACCAGAATCCTTCTGGTCATCTTCTCCGGCCCTCTACAATTTCTTATCGCCCCCCGACCAAACTCTGACCTTCTTCAACCTTCTTTCGATGACTGGAACTCCTCTGGTCATCTTCTCTTACCAAACGAACCTTCCGGCCGCCGTCACCAGAACCCTAAATCTACCCAAATCACTCGATCTTTCATCTTAAACCTAGATCTAGACCCTGTTTCATCAGAAACTGCCCCCTTCTCCCTTTCCTAGCTACCTACCCAAAACTAATAGCCTCACTTCTATCATTTTCAACTCCGAAAAACATTCTAGCGCTCAAATCTCAACTTCGACGGCACTCACAGCAACGACGACGACGAGATAAGCTCTATCCTCTCTCAAATCTTATTTATTTATTTATTTTAATTTTTATTTCTGTTCGAACTTAAACTGTCTATTAGGTTTTAGATCTAGATTTGACTCTTGTTTAGATCTAAATTGTATGTTGTTGCTTACAGTTTTGGCTTTAGATTTATGAAACCAAACTTAGAAAAAGGATTTAAACTCTAAGATCTAGGGTTTTAGATGGTTTAGGCACTGATATTAGGGAATTGTGGCTATGGTTGTGTTTTTGTTAGGTTTACTTAGCAAATAATGAGCTTAGAGGTGAAAGTTACCTCTATTTGGCGATTCTGCAATTTCGGCGAGCTTCTGGCAACGAATGGCGATCTGGTTCGTCTTCTTCGAGTGTCTCTCCAACTTCTGGTGAGTCTTTTTGACTTCCTCCTTAATTAATGATTCATTAATGATTGCATTAATGATTAACTGCCCTTTTTTCTCTCTCTTACAAGTATTTATAGCTGACCAGTTGGTGACATTAGCCTTCATCGCCGGCAAAGACAGTTGTTCCCAGCTAGGAATCAATCCATGTGAATGGGAAACAGACGAATGAAGGCTCGCCGTGTGGATTGGTTTAGGCGAGAGAAAAAATCACAAATGGGCTAATAGGATTTTTGTGTTTGTTTGGGCTGGGAATTAGTTGTTAATGGGTTGAAGACAGCTGTAAAAAGGATATGATATTTATGATTTGGGCTTTGTAACCGGTTTGGGCTTTGTTTGTAAGAAAAAGGACACATTTGTAATGCACATTGGATATTATAACATATCTATTGGGCTGATTTTATTACTTATTTGAGTTTTATTTATTTATTATTTTTTGCCTTATTTATAGTATATATATACGTATACCCAGACAAAATACGAGTTCTACAGCTGCCCCTCTTTGCTCATTGTATGGAACAAGAATAGGGCAAAGACTGAAAAGACACGGATTTTGTCTGATCTGTCTGACAATCGAAGTTTGAAGTTGTTCTTCTTATTATGAAATTCTTCAATCTTCCCCAATCGGATATTGCTCCCTGGAATTATTCATCCTCTGAGGTTTGAAGTTGTTCTTCTTATAATGAAATTCTTCATTCCTCATTATTTTGTCGGTCCATATTTCTATAAAGGCAGCGAATAAGCAAGCTCTTCTCATTAGGAACCTCCTCACTCTTCAGACGTTGAACTCTTCTTATTAGGAGTTTTGTCTTTGCTGGGTGGACTCTTCTCATTATGAATCTTTCTTCGTTGGGCAGACCCTTCTCATTATGAATCCTTCTTCACTGGGCGGACTCTTCTCATTATGAATCCTTCTTCGCTGGGTGGACTCTTCTCATTATGAATCCTTCTTCGTTGGGCGAACTCTTCTCATTATGAATCCCTCTTCGCTGGGCGGACTCTTCTCATTATGAATCCTTCTTCATCTTTTTCCTGTCAAAACAATTGAAGTATGAAGGTTAACATGATCCCAATGTCCTATATGATGCATGAACCATGGTTTACTAAGATCTATCAATTAGCCTATGCTCTTTTATGACCCTTCTTGGATACTTCTTATCTGATTCCTATCCCACATCAGAATTGGCCATCGCAACCTCCTTTCTGCGTTTCTGGCCCTTCACTCTAAAGCGCCCTTTCGGGTTTTCACTTTAGGTTGCTTTTCTCAAAGCGCCCTTTCGGGTTTTCACTTTGGCCCTTTTTTTTCCAAAGGCGCCTTTTTAGGTTTTCACATCCCTTTTCTTTTTCTCTTTTCATCTTCTTGTTTTTTTTCGTTTTCCTCTTTTTCTTTTTCTTTTTGATATATAGCAAGGAAAAGGTGTTATAGCTGACAAAATCTCGTCTTCACCAATCACATGTTGCTTGGTCAATATTGCCAATACCCAATCTTTCAATGTTAAAGCTTTGCTAAACTCGAGAGTCTTTACAAAATGATAGTCATTAACAGTAAATCATGGAGCTGCAAACATTCTTCTCTGTTCCCAGTCTTCATGAACTGTCTTAACCGAGATGTTGACTCAGAGGAGCATTGTAATGTGTTGGTCGTGTGGTTCTAATCATCTCATCATAAGAGTGGAAAAAACATTGTTTTTCGGGTGGCAGACTCTATTATCATATTTTTAGTCGGTCTTCAATTTTTCACCTCTTATTGTAACCCCCTTAGCCTGGCCTAGACGATTGACCCGAACTACGAAGATTACACGGGGAAAACCAAAGTCAACCCGAAAGTCAACCTTGATTAACGACCCTTTTTTTTCTTTTTAACTTTGTCTAAATGCATATTAACCTTAGGTGTACTCTTGAGATAAGCATACTCAAAAATCACAGCAATCGGAAAACAATAAAGGACTCAATTGCACAACATACGAATTTAGGGACCAATTTGCAAATTCTGAAAATTAAGAGGACTTTACAAATTTTTAAGTTAGCAATATGAAATTAGTCATGTTTCATGCTTCTCTGTCAAATTTCATCTCAAACGGACATCTCAAACTCAATCAATTGCATATACAAAAATCAGGACTAAAACGTAGAGCTTGCAAACCTCAAAACCATTCAAATCAGTGCCCAACGGTCAAGTGTTCCGAAACGGGTCTAGGCCGTTCAGAAACACCCCTTGGAAGTATCCAAAGTGTTTCGAAACACCTCAGCCCGTTTCGAAACACCCAGGCCAAAATATGCACCTGTTTCGAAACAGGCAAGGGTGTTTCGAAACACCCTGCCCAGAAACAGCAGAAAAGCCTGTTTTAACACTCTTTCGACCCACCAAACACGCTCATAAGACCTTCACATCATGCCAACAAGTCATCAAACATTAAAGGAACATATTTGCATCATCAAAGCTCAACCATAGCATCGTTTAGGAAAAACCACAAGTCTAAAGGCATGCATCCTATAATGAAAAGCAAGCAATCATCAAAACTCCAAAACAAATACCAAATGGCCATTTACATGTTTCAAACATCATCATAGGCATTAAACCAAACTTAGGGAGTCCACAACATCTCCCAAAACTCAACCTAAGTTCCCATTGCCAAATACCAAAAGCTAATAGTGTTGTGAAAATAGTCACCATACATGAGCTTAGACTTTCACTTGGATCCTTGACCTCCTTGCTGCCCTTAAAGCACTTCAATGCTCTGCATTATTGGTTCAAGAAAGAGAGAGCGTAAGCACATATGCTTAGTGAGAAATGCTCTAATGAAACAACACAATAATGCAATTTGTAAAACACCTTTCCAAGGCCTTTAATTTCAAAACAACATTTATCATGCATCTATGCATACAAACCAAGCATCTCATGCTTCAATACATCAACATGTCATATTGGCTTTCAAGTGATAATCCATAACCATTTTTCAACTCAAAACACAATCGGATACGCGGATTACAAGCGTTGTCCCATACGCTCCATACACACTACCAAACACTCAAGGTGGAGTTTACCGATACAATCACAACCCCTCAACACCCGTGATGGAGTCTACGGTACAATTACAACCCCTCCACATCACTCATTGGTAGTTTTATAACATCACTAACGAGAACACGGGACACACAACGCAAGGTCCTCACATGGCCTTTTAACCACCATTATGACCTTAGACATCTCGTTAGTGTTCTTGGATGGAGTTTACGGTACAATCACAACCCCTCAACATCCAAGGCGACTTTATTCACGGTGCACCCAATCCTATAGCCGACTAACTATATCCGATTCAAATACTTTTAAACCAACACATCACTTGCCAATATACATCATTTACCATCATCAATCCACTGTTTTTAAGCATTAAACAAAGCCATTAAATAATCATGCATCACTATGCATCAAACCACATTTATCAATGTCCAAAACAAGGATCTCTTACCTTGAGCATCCTTCAACACATGGCTTACAAAACCAGCATTAAACATGCTAAAATATGCTTTCAAAACAGAATTTAAACATGCAAAATAAACACATTGCATTTAACCATCTCATGGTTCATCAAAAAGAGAGTTTCTCCGAAAAACTTACTCTTGAGCTTAGCTAAGTTGTTTAGACTTAAACTAAGCTCCCATAACCTTCAAAGATTGGTTTCAAAGCTGAAAACCAAACTTCACTCACCGAATTCGTTTCGCAAGCTTGCCGAAATGCCGATCAAGCCTCCGGATCAACACCACAAGGATCCGATGATGTCTCCCCTGTTTTAAACACATCAAAGCAGTGGATTAATGCATCATCATGCATTAAAATCTTCAACGAAAACACCTAAACTCGTTGCTCTCATCAAAACTCACATTTCGGCTACCAAACACAACCGAAATCACATCCAAACACCTCTACAACATTACCCAGCCAAGATCCATCAAATCCAATCATTCTTAAACATCAATTAACATCCAAAAAGGACCTAATCACGTCCTTATACCTCCAGCTATAGCAGAACATCAAAATCACCCCAAAAACCACCATTTTCTCAAGTCAAAACTTAGGAAAATCAACCTATTCGGGATTGCATTGATTAATCCTCAATTACAAATCATTTAGACATCCAAAATACATCAAAAAGACATCTCAAAACAGAGCCCAATCATCTATTACGAATTTCTTCAAAATCAAATCCAAATCTTGCATTTTAAGCCAAAATCAAGAACACAACATTAAATCCTTTAATAAAACTCAATTTAAGGATTGAGAACTTGGGAATTTCAGTAAAGAACTGAGTATTTAGAGGAGAAGGACGTTCATACCTCTAAATGTGAGTTTCTCCTTGTTTAGAGCCAAAATCCTTGAACATTCAATAAGCAAAAGATGAGGATTTGGTGTAGAAATGATTAGAAATCATTTAGAGATTGAAATCTCAACTTTAGGTGTGAAAATCAAAGGAAAAGTGGCTGTGGAAATGTGTTTGGCTGAGGGAAAATTGAGAGAAAATGAAATGGGAAAATTTTGGCAAAAGTTAGTTATGAAACTAAAATATCTCTTTTCTCTCTTTTCTTTTTATTAAATTACATTAAATGAGTCTTTAAAATTTAAGAAAAATCTGGAGAAACCCTCCCTTGGGTAAATTAGCTCCTTAAAGATTCAAAGTTTCAATCCTTTTAAAACAGTCACCAACTTTTCAAAAAT
Organism: Hibiscus trionum; assembly: GCA_030270665.1. Taxonomy (NCBI): domain Eukaryota; kingdom Viridiplantae; phylum Streptophyta; class Magnoliopsida; order Malvales; family Malvaceae; genus Hibiscus; species Hibiscus trionum. Next base: position 17,958,377 of record BSYR01000010.1, read on the forward strand.
TACATTTTAGTCACTAACTTGAAATGTCATATTTCCAAACCCCATTTTGTAAAATTAATTTCACCACTCTCTTATATATAATAAAAGAGGATTTTTAGATATTTTTCCATATTTTTAATGCATCCCGAACTAGGCTTTCCCTAAAAACCACCTTTATATTCAAACCGTAATTTAAACCGGTCCGGTTCACACCCTAAACTTCCAAGCCCAAAATTGGGGTGTTACAACTCTCCCCCCTTAAGAAATTTCGTCCTCGAAATTTTACCTGGAGGAAAAAGGTACGGAAACTGCTTCAACATGTCATCCTTCTGTTCCCACGTGGCTTCCTCAGCACCACGATGCTTCCACAACACCTTTACCAACTCAATGGTCTTGCTTCAAAGATTTTTACTATCCGAATCCAGAATCTCCACCGGTTCCTCATCATAGGTCAAATCCGGATTCAACTCCACTTCCTCCACAGGCATCACATGAGAAGGATCCGATCTATACTTCCGAAGCATAGAAACATGGAACACATCATGAATCTTTTCTAACTCTTGCGGTAACCTCAACTTGTACGCAACAGGACCCACACGCTCAATCACCTCGTATGGTCCAATATACCTAGGGCTCAACTTACCCTTTCGGCTAAACCTCATCACCTTTTTCCAAGGCGAAACTTTCAAAAACACACGGTCACCCACCGTATACTCAATCTCCTTACGCTTCAAATCCGCGTAAGACTTCTGCCGATCAGAAGCTGCCTTCAAACGCTCACAAATGAGCTTCACCTTCTCGGTGGTTCCTTTCAACAAAGCGGGCATCGAAACCAACTTCTGACCTGTTTCAGCCCAACAAAGAGGAGTCCGACACTTCCTCACGTACAAAGCTTCATAAGGTGCCATTTGAATACTTGCCTGATAACTATTATTATAGGCAAACTCCACCAAAGGCAAATGTTTCTCCCAAGAACCCTGAAACTCAATCACGCAGCACCTCAACATATCCTCTAACACCTGGATAACACGCTCAGACTGTCCATCCAACTGCAGATGATAAGATGTACTAAAATTCAACCGTGTACCCAAAGCCTGATGCAAACACTACCAGAAACGTGACGTAAACCTCGGATCTCTATCCGACACAATCGACTTTGGCACACCATGCAGCCGCACAATCTCAGCAATGTACAGCTCCGCAAGCTTATCCAAAGTGTACGTAGTATGCACAGGCAAGAAATGCGCACACTTCGTCAGGCGATCCACAATCACCCACACCGAATTCTTCTTCCATGGCGACAAAGGCAAACCAGACACGAAGTCCATGGTAATCCTCTCCCACTTCCACACAGGAATCCTCAACGGTTGCAACAACCCTGAAGGAAACTGATGCTCAGCCTTAACTCGCTGACAAATCATGCACTTGCTTACAAACTCAGCAACATCTTTCTTTAAACCCACCCAATAGTACTCATCACGAAGATCACGGTACATCTTAGTACTACCAGGGTGCATAGCAAAAGGACTACTATGAGCTTCAGTCAGAATAGCACGCCTCAACTCAGCATCATTGGGCACTACTATCCGACTTCCAAAGCATAAAACTCCATCATCATTAAAGCAGAAATCCGATGGCCTATCCTCTGCAATATCCTGAACATGTGGCACCAAGGAATCATCCAACAACTGCTTTTCCTTAATCAACTGAATCAAGGATGGTTTCACTTGCAACTCAGCCACAAGACCACCATCACGCGAAATGCTCAAACTGGCAAACATAGCCCTCAACTCCACAGCTACCTTCCTACTCAAGGCATCCGCTACAACATTAGTTTTACCCGGATGGTACTCGATCGTCAAATCGTAATCCTTAAGCAGCTCCACCCAACGTCGCTGCCTAAGATTCAACTCTTTCTGAGACATCAGATACTTCAAACTCTTGTGGTCCGTGTACACAGTACACTTCTCACCATACAGGTAATGTCTCCAAATTTTCAAAGCGAAAACCACCGCAGCTAACTCAATGTCATGCGTAGGATAATTGCGCTCATGCACCTTCAACTGACGCGATGCATAAGCCACCACCTTACCCTCTTGCATCAACACACATCCCAACCCAACGTAGGACGCGTCACTATACACCACAAACTCTTTCCCTGATTCAGGTTGAACCAAGATAGGAGCTTGTGTCAAAGCTGCCTTAAGCTTCTCAAAAGCCTGTTGTCTCGCTTCCGTCCACTCATACTTAACATCCTTCTGCAACAATTTCGTCAAAGGTGCAACAATCTTTGAAAACCCATCCACGAACCTCCGATAGTACCCCGCCAAACCAAGGAAACTACGGACTTCATGAACAGACTTAGGAGGCTTCCAATTCATCACTGCCTCAATCTTCTGAGGATCAACACATATTCCTTCAGCAGAGACCACATGACCAAGAAACACAACTTCTCTAAGCCAGAATTCACACTTGCTCAGCTTGGCATAAAGCTGATTCTCCAACAAAGCTTGCAACACAATTCTCAAATGCCCCTCATGCTCTTCCTCAGTACGAGAGTACACAAGAATATCATCAATGAACACCACAACAAATTTATCCAAGTATTCATGGAACACTCCATTCATCATGTCCATGAAAGCTGCAAGAGCATTCGTCAAGCCAAACGGCATCACAAGAAACTCATAATGCCCATACCTCGTTCTGAAGGCTATATTTGGCACGTCCACATCCTTCACCTTCAGCTGATAATACCCTGACCTTAAGTCAATTTTAGAGAACACAGCTGCTCCTCGAAATTGATCAAAAAGATCATCAATTTTCGGCAATGGATACCGATTCTTGACAGTCAACTTGTTAAGCTGACGGTAATCAATGCACATTCTCATAGTGCCATCCTTTTTCTTCACAAACAAGACCGGTGCACCCCAAGGTGACACACTCGGCCGAATGAAGCCACGATCAAGCAACTCCTGAAGTTGCGTCTTCAGCTCTTTCAACTCTTTAGGTGCCATTCATTAAGGAGTAATGGACACTGGAGTTGTGTTTTCATACAGCTTAATCCCAAACTCCACTTCGCGATTAGGAGGCAATCCAGGCAACTCCTCCGGAAACACACCAGGAAACTCTCGCATAGTCCTGATATCTTGCACACGCAACTCTTTAGAGCTAGGATTCATCACAAATGCTAGGTAGGCTTCACAACCTTGCCTCAGCATCCGGCTCGCTTCCAAAGTGGACACCACATTAGCAAGAAACTTCACATTCTCACCCACCACCACAACCTCATAATCATCCGCAAGCCTCAACGAAACTCGCTTATTCTCAAAATCTACTACAGCTCGATGCTCAACAAGCCAATCCATACCAAGGATTACATCAAAACCATAGAAAGGCAATTCCATAAGATCAACATGAAAAACATGGTCTTGCACAACCAAGGGACATCTTCTATAAAGCTTTCGAGTCACAACAGTCTCACCAAAAGAACTAGTTACCCGCATACCAACATCCAAAGACTCAACAGTCAAACCAAGCAATTGAGCATGCTCACGCAATATGTATGAGCATGTAGATCCAGAATCAATCAAGGAAAGTAATGACAAGGATTGCAAAGTGAAAGTACCTGCGATCATATCCGTGTCATTCCTCCCCTCCCTCTGAGCATACACTCTGGCCTGGCCACCACCCTCAGGCTGAACTGCTACCACATGAGCCACATTCCTTCCACCATCCTCTCTACGCTGGAAATTACCACGGCCGCGCCCACGACCTCTTTGTGGTGCAACAACTCTAGGAGCACGTCCCTGACCACCACCGGCCAACAGAGGATACTCTCTCTTCATGTGATCCGCCGAACCACAGTTCCAGCACGAATTACCGGTCACCACAATAGGAGCCTGAACCTCCCTCGCTGCTCGAGGACAATCACGCCTCAGATGACCACGCGATCCACATGTCCAACATGTGTTCTGATCAGCTCTCGCCCTGTCTCCCTGAACAGGCACACCTTGCCCTCCACCACCACGCCTAGCTGAAGACTGATACTTCCGATCACGTCCTCTCTTGTTCCGTCCGCCACCGGAACTAAACTCAGCAACTCGCTTGCCCGCACTAGGACCAGCTCCTCTAGAAGATAAACCCAAATTCAACTCAATGTCTTTTGCTCTTCCAACCAGCACATCAAAGTCAGTGTACTCAGCAGCCAGCATATAGGTCTTTACATCTGTCACCAAACCATAACGGAAACGTTCACACCTCTCCTGCTCATCAGGGATAAGCTCAGGTGCGTACTGACTGAGTCGGACAAACTGAACCTCGTACTCAGCCACTGACATGCTCCCTTGAGTAAGAGACATGAATTCCCTTTTCTTTTCATCCAGGTACCGCACACCCAGATACCTCCTCTTGAACGCGTTCAAAAAGAACGTCCAAGTCACATCAGCATCCTCCATTCCGGAGATAGCGGTTGTCCACCAGGTATACGCATCGTCATGCAATAATGATATTACACAGCCCAGCTTCTGCACTTCATTGCAGTTCATATGTCCCAAAATTCTCTTGGTACTTTCCAACCAAGACTCGGAACCCTCAGCAGACAAACCCCTGAACTCAGTCCCTCCCAGACTGCGCAAGCATTCTAGAGGTATTCTAACATTAGCATCTCCCTGATGCCCAGCTCCATGAGCTCCAGCTACCGCCGCCTGAAAGGCTCCAGCAATAGCTTGAATCGGCACTGTCATGTCAGGAGCAACTTGCCCCTGCCCAGCTTCAGGTCCAGCGACCCCAGCACCAGCACCAACACCAACACCAGCTCCCTCACCCCCAGCACCACCACCACCGAGTGGAGGAGGTAAGTCCACTACATTTTCAGCATTCTCTTCGTTCTCATTTTGAGCCATAGCTCGCGTATTAATCCTCGTCTCTCTACGAGGTCCCATTCACTAAACAATGCATTCACAAATGTAATAAACATAGTCAAGCTCAGCAAGGTAAGCAATCCAAGTACTCAAGCTCATTTCCAATTTAAACAAACCATTTCATTAGCTTTGATATGGCAATGGGTCCCTCTAACATGCTTCACCACAGCATACACCACAATTGCAACATTTTTACAAATCATACATCATACTTTCACTCAACAAGTATACAAGCAATCATACACATATCACCCACATAATCATTCCCAAATACTCGAGAACTCAGCTCTGATACCACCAAATGTAACCCCCTTAGCCCGGCCTAGACGATTGACCCGAACTACGAAGATTACACGGGGAAAACCAAAGTCAACCCGAAAGTCAACCTTGATTAACGACCCTTTTTTTTCTTTTTAACTTTGTCTAAATGCATATTAACCTTAGGTGTACTCTTGAGATAAGCATACTCAAAAATCACAGCAATCGGAAAACAATAAAGGACTCAATTGCATAACATACGAATTTAGGGACCAATTTGCAAATTCTGAAAATTAAGAGGACTTTACCAATTTTTAAGTTACCAATATAAAATTAGTCATGTTTCATGCTTCTCTGTCAAATTTCATCTCAAACGGACATCTCAAACTCAATCAATTGCATATACAAAAATCAGGACTAAAACGTAAAGCTTGCAAACCTCAAAACCATTCAAATCAGTGCCCAACGGTCAAGTGTTCCGAAACGGGTCTAGGCCGTTCAGAAACACCCCTTGGCAGTAGCCAAAGTGTTTCGAAACACCTCAGCCCGTTTCGAAACACCCAGGCCAAAATATGCACCTGTTTCGAAACAGGCAAGGGTGTTTCGAAACACCCTGCCCAGAAACAACAGAAAAGCATGTTTTAACACTCTTTCGACCCACCAAACACGCTCATAAGACCTTCACATCATGCCAACAAGTCATCAAACATTAAAGGAACATATTTGCATCATCAAAGCTCAACCATAGCATCATTTAGGAAAAACCACAAGTCTAAAGGCGTGCATCCTATAATGAAAAGCAAGCAATCATCAAAACTCCAAAACAAATACCAAATGGCCATTTACATGTTTCAAACATCATCATAGGCATTAAACCAAACTTAGGGAGTCCACAACATCTCCCAAAACTCAACCTAGGTTCCCATTGCCAAATACCAAAAGCTAATAGTGTTGTGAAAATAGTCACCATACATGAGCTTAGACTTTCACTTGGATCCTTGACCTCCTTGCTGCCCTTAAAGCACTTCAATGCTCTGCATTATTGGTTCAAGAAAGAGAGAGCGTAAGCACATATGCTTAGTGAGAAATGCTCTAATGAAACAACACAATAATGCAATTTGTAAAAACACCTTTCCAAGGCCTTTAATTTCAAAACAACATTTATCATGCATCTATGCATACAAACCAAGCATCTCATGCTTCAATACATCAACATGTCATATTGGCTTTCAAGTGATAATCCATAACCATTTTTCAACTCAAAACACAATCGGATACGCGGATTACAAGCGTTGTCCCATACGCTCCATACACACTACCAAACACTCAAGGTGGAGTTTACCGGTACAATCACAACCCCTCACCACCCGTGATGGAGTCTACGGTACAATTACAACCCCTCCACATCACTCATTGGTAGTTGTATAACATCACTAACGAGAACACGAGACACACAACGCAAGGTCCTCACATGGCCTTTTAACCACCATTATGACCTTAGACATCTCGTTAGTGTTCTTGGATGGAGTTTACGGTACAATCACAACCCCTCAACATCCAAGGCGACTTTATTCACGGTGCACCCAATCCTATAGCCGGCTAACTATATCCGATTCAAGTACTTTTAAACCAACACATCACTTGCCAATATACATCATTTACCATCATCAATCCACTGTTTTTAAGCATTAAACAAAGCCATTAAATAATCATGCATCACCATGCATCAAACCACATTTATCAATGTCCAAAACAAGGATCTCTTAGCTTGAGCATCCTTCAACACATGGCTTATAAAACCAGCATTAAACATGCTAAAATATGCTTTCAAAACAGAATTTAAACATGCAAAATAAACACATTGCATTCAACCATCTCATGGTTCATCAAAAAGAGAGTTTCTCCGAAAAACTTACTCTTGAGCTTAGCTAAGTTGTTTAGACTTAAACTAAGCTCCCATAACCTTCAAAGATTGGTTTCAAAGCTGAAAACCAAACTTCACTCACCGATTCCGTTTCGCAAGCTTGCTGAAACGCCGATCAAGCCTCCGGATCAACACCACAAGGATTGTATCCCCCTTAACCCGGCCTAGACGGTTGACCCGAATTAAGAAAGTCACACGGGGAAAACCAAAGTCAACCCGAAAGTCAACCTTGATTAACGACCCTTTTTTTTTCTTTTTAACCTTGTCTAGCTGCACTTAAAACCTAATTGTGATCACACAAACATCATACCAAAAGATCACAAACATCAGAGATCAAACAGGGACTCAATTGAACAAATTACAACTTTAGGGACTAAAATGTAAATTCTGGTAAAAATGAGGACTTAATCCAAATTAAAGTTACCAACTTGAAATTAATCAGGTTTCATGCTTCTCTGTGAAATTTCAGCTCGAAAGGACTTCCCAACCTCATACAATTGCACAAACAAGTTTCAGGACCAAAACGCAAACATTCTAAAGCATATAACTGCCAATATCAGCCCCCAACGGTCACCCGTTCCGAAACAGGCATAGCCCGTTTCGAAACTCGGGGCCATTCCACAACGCGTACCAAAACGGGGGTCTGGCAGTAGCCTTTCCGTTTCGGAACGGCCCCTCCCGTTTCAGACGCCTGGGCACAATTAAGGCACCCGTTCCGAAACGGTAGGTGCTGTTCCGAAACACCCTGCACAAAATGCCTCAAAAAGCATTATTAAACATGCAATTAAACATCCAATCACACACCAAAAGCCACCAATCTTTACCAGCATGCAATTAAACATAGAAGGGACATATAAGCATCATCAATTCAACATATTAACATCATATGAGAAAAGCCCCAAATCAATAGGCATGCTTCCTACACAAGCTAACCATTCAAGCATAAACTTCCAAAACAAGCATGTAAAGATCCAACACCAAAACCAACATTCTCAACATCAAACAACATACTTAGGGAGTACTAAACATCTCCCAAAACATATACATTGGTCCCCCATTGCCAAATTACCAAAAGCTAAAATGTACTTAGAAAACCTTCCATACTTAGAGCTTTGTTTCCACTTGGATGCTTGCCCTCCTTGCTGCCCTCAAGTACTCTAATGCTCTGCATTATTGAATTAAGAAAACGGAAGAGAGCGTAAGCAAAAGCTTAGTGAGGAATGCTCGTAAACCCATTCAATAATGCATTAACAAAACATTTATAAATCATGCTTCAAAACATCAATTGTACATGCTTAAAAGCTTACTTAAAACAAGCATCTCATGCTTCATATCTCAACATGTCATATTGGCCACAAGTGATACATTTCATTTCTTTAAAACAAGTTCAACAACTTTCACCCCAAGGACTTTTAAACACCTTGGCCCCAAGGACTTTTAAACACCTTGGCCTATGGACTTTTAAACACCATAGAAAGGACCACACAAGGACTTTTATCCAAATTTGTGTCTGTATCAAGTTTCACCTCAAGGACTTTTAAACACCTTGAACCCCAAGGACTTTTAAACACCTTGGCCTATGGACTTTTAAACACCATAGAATGGACCACACAAGGACTTTTAACCACCTTTGTGTCCGTAACAAGAACCATCCAAGGACTTTTAACCACCTTGATGTTCTTAAGTAAACAAGGCTCACTCAAGGACTTTTAACCACCTTAGTGACCTTAACCTTTTCAAAACATCACTTGCCAATATACATCATTATCATCAATTTATCCACTGTTTTAAAGCATTAAACCAAGCCATATTCATCATGCATTTAAAAGCATCAAACCACATTTAATCAATGTTCAAAAACAAGGAACTCTTACCTTGAGCTTCCTTCAACATATGGCTTACAAAAACAGCATTAACCATGCTAAATCATGCTTTCAAAACAGAATTTAAAACATGCAATAAACCACTTTGCACAACAATCAAATCATGGCCACCACTAGAGAGAATTTCCGAAAACTTACACTCGAGCTTAGCAAAGTTGTTTAGACTTAAACTAAGCTCCCAAGACATTGGTTTCAAAGCCGAAAACTAAATTTCACTCACCGATTCCACTTTGCCTCAAGCCAAAGCACCAATTCAAGCTTCCGGATCAACAACTCTTGGATCCGAAGATGCCTCCCCTGATTAAACACATTAAAGCAGAGATTTAATGCATCATCATGCATCAAAAGCTTCAATGAAAGCACTCAAACTCGCTGCTCTCATTCACACTCCAATTTTGGCCACCAAACGCAACCGAAATTGCATCAAAACCACTTCTCAACAAAGCCCAGCCATAAACCAGCAAAACCTAACATCCATTAACACCATTTAACATCTAAAAACAACCTATAAACATCCTTATACCTCCAGCAACATTAGATCCACAAGATCACCACAAAAACATCCAAGAATCACAAGCTAAACTTAGGAAACTCAACCTATCCGGGATTGCATTAATCAAAACTCATTTCCTTATCAATTTAGAGTTCATTTAACATCAAAAACACATCTCAAATCACAGATTAATCAGATCTAACGAAAATCATCAAAAATCACCAAATCTTGCATTATAAGCCAAGATCCATTTCACCACTTAAAATCCTTTAATAAAACTTCAATTAAGAGTTGAGAACTTGGGAATTTTAGTAAAGAACTGATAGTTTAGAGGAGAAGGACGTTCTTACCTCCAAACTTGTGTTTCTCCACTTTTTGGAATCAAAAACCTTGTTGAATCAACTAGCAAATGATGAGGTTTTGAAGATATGATGTTTAGGAATCAAAAGAGTGTTGAAAGGAGGATTTTGGGTGAGAAAATCAGAAACAATTCTCTGGAAAACAAGTGTTTGGATTGAGAGAAAATGAGAGAAAGAAAATAGAAAAGTTAGTTAAGAAAATAGCCAAATGGCCTTTCCCTCCACTTTTGACATGTTTTAAAATCAGAATAAATCTCAAAATATCTTAGAAAAATCTGGAGAAACTACTTTTGGAATAATAGCTCCTTAAAGATTCAAAGTTTCAACTCTTTATAAAACAGTCACAAAACTTTCAAAAATTACATTTTGGTCACTAGCCAAAATGTCACTCTTCCAAAACCCATTTTTCAAAATTGATTTCACAGTTCACTTAATTATATTAAAAGATGATTTAAGAACATTTTTCCATATTTTTAATGCAACCCGAACTAGGTTTTCCTAATTTCACCTCTTTAGATTCGAACAGCACTTTGACCAAACCGGTCAACGCCCAAAACTTCTAAGCCCAAAACCGGGGCGTTACAACTCTCCCCCCCCTTAAGAAATTTCGTCCTCGAAATTTACCTGAAGGAAAGAGATAAGGAAACTGCTTCAGCATGTCTTCCTTCCGCTCCCACGTGGCTTCCTCAACACCGCGATGCTTCCACAGCACCTTCACCAACTCAATGGTCTTGCCACGAAGAACCTTGCTATCCGAATCCAGAACCTTCACCGGTTCCTCATCATAGGTCAAATCCGGATTCAGTTCCACTTCCTCCACAGGCATCACATGCGAAGGATCAGATCTATACTTCCGGAGCATAGAAACATGAAACACATCATGAATCTTCTCCAACTCCTGAGGTAACCTCAATCGATACGCAACAGGACCCACACGCTCAACCACCTCATATGGTCCAATGTACCTAGGGCTCAACTTACCCTTCCGACCAAACCGCATCACCTTCTTCCAAGGCGAAACCTTCAAGAACACACGGTCACCCACCGCATACTCTATCTCCTTACGCTTCAAATCCGCGTAAGACTTCTGCCGATCAGAGGCCGCCTTCAACCGCTCACAAATGAGCTTCACCTTCTCAGTGGTCCCTTTCAGCAAAGCAGGCATCGAAACCAACTTTTGACCAGTTTCAGCCCAACAAAGAGGAGTCCTACACTTCCTCCCGTACAAAGCCTCAAAAGGTGCCATCTGTATACTCGCCTGATAACTGTTGTTATAGGCAAACTCAACCAAGGGCAGATGCTTCTCCCAAGAACCTTGGAACTGAATCACGCAGCACCTCAACATATCTTCCAAAATCTGGATAACTCGTTCCGACTGACCATCCGACTGAGGATGATAGGATGTACTGAAATGCAACCTTGTACCCAGAGCTTGATGCAAACACTGCCAGAAACGCAATGTGAACCTCGGATCCCTATCTGACACAATCGACTTAGGTACACCATGCAGCCGCACAATCTCAGCAATGTACAGCTCTGCCAGCTTATCCAAAGAAAACGTAGTATGCACGGGCAAGAAATGCGCACACTTCGTCAGGCGATCCACAATCACCCAGACCGAATTCTTCTTCGATGGAGACAAAGGTAAACCAGATACAAAATCCATGGTAACCCTCTCCCACTTCCATTCAGGAATTTTCAACGGTTGCAACAACCCTGAAGGAAACTGATGTTCAGCCTTAACTCGCTGACACACCAAACACTTGCTAACAAACTCCGCCACATCTTTCTTCAAACCCACCCAATAGTACTCATCACGAAGATCACGGTACATCTTAGTACTACCAGGGTGCATAGCAAAAGGACTACTATGGCCTTCAGTCAGAATAGCACGCCTCAACTCAGCATCATTGGGCACTACTATTCGACTCCCAAAACACAGCACACCATCATCATTGAAACAGAAATCCGAAGGTCTACCCTCCGCGATATCCTGAACATGAGACACCAAGGAATCATCCAACAACTGCTTATCCTTGATCAACTGAACCATAGACGGCTTCACTTGTAACTCAGCCACAAGACCACCATCTCGCGATATGCTCAAGCTAGCAAACATGGCTCTCAGCTCAACAGCTACCTTCCTACTCAAGGCATCCGCAACAACATTAGCCTTCCCAGGATGGTACTCAATCGTCAGATCATAATCCTTGAGCAACTCCAACCAACGCCGCTGCCTAAGATTCAACTCCTTCTGAGACATCAGATACCTCAAACTCTTGTGATCCGTGTACACAGTACACTTCTCACCATACAGATAATGCCTCCAGATTTTCAGAGCAAAAACCACTGCAGCCAGCTCAATATCATGCGTAGGGTAATTGCGCTCATGCACTTTCAACTGCCGCGATGCATAAGCCACCACCTTACCCTCCTGCATCAGCACACACCCCAAACCAACGTAGGATGCATCACTGTAAACCACAAACTCTTTCCCTGATTCAGGCTGAATCAAGATAGGAGCTTGCGTCAAAGCCGCCTTAAGCTTCTCAAAAGCCTGCTGTCTCGCTTCCGTCCACTCATACTTAACATCCTTTTGCAACAGCTTCGTCAAAGGAGCAGCAATCTTGGAAAACCCATCCACAAACCTTCGGTAGTATCCCGCCAAACCAAGGAAACTACGGACCTCATGAACAGACTTAGGAACCTTCCAGCTCATCACCGCCTCAACCTTCTGAGGATCAACACGAATCCCCTCAGCAGAAACCACATGCCCAAGGAACACCACCTCCTTAAGCCAAAACTCTCACTTGCTCAGCTTAGCATAAAGCTGATTCTCCAACAAAGCTTGCAGCACAATCCTCAAATGCTCTTCGTGCTCCTCCTCAGTACGCGAGTACACGAGGATATCATCAATGAACACCACGACGAACTTGTCCAGGTATTCATGAAACACACGATTCATCATATCCATGAAAGCAGCAGGAGCATTTGTCAAACCAAACGGCATCACAAGGAACTCATAATGCCCATACCTTGTCCTGAAAGCTGTCTTAGGCACATCCACATCTTTCACCTTCAGCTGATAATACCCTGACCTCAAGTCAATCTTAGAGAACACAGCTGCTCCCCGAAATTGATCAAAGAGATCATCAATTCTCGGCAAAGGATACCGATTCTTGATAGTCAACTTGTTCAGCTGACGGTAATCAATGCACATTCTCATAGTGCCATCCTTCTTCTTCACAAACAAGACCGGTGCTCCCCAAGGTGACACACTCGGCCGGATGAAACCACGATCAAGCAACTCTTGCAACTGCGTCTTCAGCTCCTTAGGTGCCATTCTATAGGGAGTAATGGACACAGGAGTTGTATTTCCATACAGCTCAATTCCAAACTCCACCTCGCGGTTAGGAGGTAAACCAGGCAACTCCTCAGGAAAAACACCAGGGAACTCCTTCACAACACGGATATTTTGCACCCTCAACTCCTTAGAGCTAGGATTTATCACGAAGGCTAGATAAGCTTCGCAACCTTGCCTCAGCATCCTACTCGCCTCCAAGGTAGACACCACATTGGCAAGAAACTTCACATTCTCACCAACCACAACAACTTCATAATCATCCGCAAGCTTAAGCGAAACTCGCTTGTTTTCACAATCCACAACAGCACGATGCTCAGCAAGCCAATCCATACCAAGGATTACATCGAAACCATAGAAGGGCAACTCCATAAGATCAACATGGAAAACATGCTCTTGAACAACCAAGGGACACCTTCTATAAAGCTTCCTAGTCACAACAGTCTCACCAAAAGAACTAGTGACTCGAACACCAACATCCAAAGACTCAACAGGCAAACCAAGCAATTCAGCATGCTCACGCAATATGTATGAATGCGTAGATCCAGAATCAATCAAAGAAAGCAATGACAAGGTCTGTAAGGTAAAGGTACCTGCAATCACATCCGCATCATTCCTGCCCTCTCGCTGAGCATACACCCTCGCTTGGCCTCCACCCTCAGGCTGAATAGCCACAACATGGGCCACTCCACGACCACCTTCCTCCCTCCTCTAGAAATTACCACGGCCGCGCCCACGACCTCTCTGCGGTGCCGCAACAACAGGAGCACGCACCTGATCACCAGTCAACCTCGGACAATCTCGCCTCAAGTGGTCTGCAGAACCACAACTCCAGCACCCGTTACCAGCAGCCGCAACAGGAGCTTGCACCACTCTCTCAGCACGAGGACAGTCACGCTTCAGATGACCACGGGAACCACAGATCCAACAAGCACTAGGATCAGCTCTAGCACCGCCACCCCTAGCAGGTGCACCACCACCTCTCTTGGCTGAGGACTGATACTTCTGATCAGGTCCCCTCTTGTTCCGTCCACCTCCGGAACTAAACTCAGCTGATCGCTTCCCAGCACTTGCTCCAGCACCTCTCACAGATAAACCCAAGTTCATCTCTATATCCTTGGCTCGACCCACCAACACATCAAAATCATCATATTCAGTGGCCAGCACATACATCTTCACTTCCGTCACAAGACCATAACGGAACCTTTCGCACCTTGCCCGCTCATTAGGGATCAGCTCCGGTGCATACTGACTGAGTCGCACAAACTGCACCTCATACTCTGCCACACTCATGCTCCCTTGGGTAAGAGACATGAATTCACGCTTCTTCTCATCTAGATATCTTACACCCAGATATCTCCTTTTGAACATACTCTGAAAGAATGTCCAGGTCACATCAGCTTCAACCATACCAGCTATGGTGGTCGTCCACCACGTATAAGCATCGTCCTGCAGCAAGGACACAACACATCCCAAATTTTGCACATCCGTGCAGCTCATCTGACCCAAGATACGCTTGGTACTCTCCAACCAAGCTTCCGAACTCTCAGCAGACATACCCCTGAACTCAGTCCCACCCAGACTACGCAGACGCTCCAAAGGTAGTCTAACACCAGCATCACCCTGATGCCCAGCTCCCTGAGCTCCAGCTACTGCTGCTCGAAAAGCACCCGCAATAGCTTGTACCAATATCGTCATGTCAGGCATAGCTTGCCCCTGACCAGCCTCAGGTCCTGCAGCTCCAGCATCAGCTGCTGCATCAGCTACATCTCCCTCAGCTCCACCACCACCAGGTGGAGGAGGTAAAACCGCACTTTCCTCATTCTCGTTCTCATTAGGAGCCGTAGCTCTCACGTTACTCCTTAACTCTCTACGTGGTGGTGCCATACTTTTACCATGCAACAACAATGCAAATAAAACAAGTCAGGCCCAGCAAGGTAAGCAATCCAAGTATTCAAGCTCAATTTCATTTCAAAACAACATCTTTCCTTTAGCTTTGATTTGGCAATGGGTACCCACTACATGCTACATCACAGCACATACTTCAATTGCATCTAAAACACAAGCCATTAAACATGCTTTCACTCAACAAGCATACTAGGCATACATACTTCAATCATGCATACATACATTCCCAATTACTCAAGAACTCAGCTCTGATACCACCAAATGTAACCCCCTTAACCCGGCCTAGACGGTTGACCCGAATTAAGAAAGTCACACGGGGAAAACCAAAGTCAACCCGAAAGTCAACATTGATTAACGACCCTTTTTTTTCTTTTTAACCTTGTCTAGCTGCACTTAAAACCTAATTGTGATCACACAAACATCATACCAAAAGATCACAAACATCAGAGATCAAACAGGGACTCAATTGAACAAATTACAACTTTAGGGACCAAAATGTAAATTCTGGTAAAAATGAGGACTTAATCCAAATTAAAGTTACCAACTTGAAATTAATCAGGTTTCATGCTTCTCTGTGAAATTTCAGCTCGAAAGGACTTCCCAACCTCATACAATTGCACAAACAAGTTTCAGGACCAAAACGCAAACATTCTAAAACATATAACTGCCAATATCAGCCCCCAACGGTCACCCGTTCCGAAACAGGCATAGCCCGTTTCGAAACTCGGGGCCGTTCCGCAACGCGTACCAAAATGGGGGTCTGGCAGTAGCCTTTCCATTTCGGAACGGCCCCTCCCGTTTCGGACGCCTGGGCACAATTAAGGCACCCGTTCCGAAACGGTAGGTGCTGTTCCGAAACACCCTGCACAAAATGCCTCAAAAAGCATTATTAAACATGCAATTAAACATCCAATCACGCACCAAAAGCCACCAAACTTTACCAGCATGCAATTAAACATAGAAGGGACATATAAGCATCATCAATTCAACATATTAACATCATATGAGAAAAGCCCCAAATCAATAGGCATGCTTCCTACACAAGCTAACCATTCAAGCATAAACTTCCAAAACAAGCATGTAAAGATCCAACACCAAAACCAACATTCTCAACATCAAACAACATACTTAGGGAGTACTAAACATCTCCCAAAACATATACATTGGTCCCCCATTGCCAAATTACCAAAAGCTAAAATGTACTTAGAAAACCTTCCATACTTAGAGCTTTGTTTCCACTTGGATGCTTGCCCTCCTTGCTGCCCTCAAGTACTCTAATGCTCTGCATTATTGAATTAAGAAAACGGAAGAGAGCGTAAGCAAAAGCTTAGTGAGGAATGCTCGTAAAACCATTCAATAATGCATTAACAAAACATTTATAAATCATGCTTCAAAACATCAATTGTACATGCTTAAAAGCTTACTTAAAACAAGCATCTCATGCTTCATATCTCAACATGTCATATTGGCCACAAGTGATACATTTCATTTCTTTAAAACAAGTTCAACAACTTTCACCCCAAGGACTTTTAAACACCTTGGCTCCAAGGACTTTTAAACACCTTGGCCTATGGACTTTTAAACACCATAGAAAGGACCACACAAGGACTTTTATCCACCTTTGTGTCCGTATCAAGTTTCACCTCAAGGACTTTTAAACACCTTGAACCCCAAGGACTTTTAAACACCTTGGCCTATGGACTTTTAAACACCATAGAATGGACCACACAAGGACTTTTAACCACCTTTGTGTCCGTAACAAGAACCATCCAAGGACTTTTAACCACCTTGATGTTCTTAAGTAAACAAGGCTCACTCAAGGACTTTTAACCACCTTAGTGACCTAAACCTTTTCAAAACATCACTTGCCAATATACATCATTATCATCAATTTATCCACTGTTTTAAAGCATTAAACCAAGCCATATTCATCATGCATTTAAAAGCATCAAACCACATTTAATCAATGTTCAAAAACAAGGAACTCTTACCTTGAGCTTCCTTCAACATATGGCTTACAAAAACAGCATTAAGCATGCTAAATCATGCTTTCAAAACAGAATTTAAAACATGCAATAAAACACTTTGCACAACAATCAAATCATGGCCACCACTAGAGAGAATTTCCGAAAACTTACACTCGAGCTTAGCATAGTTGTTTAAACTTAAACTAAGCTCCCAAGACATTGGTTTCAAAGCCGAAAACCCAATTTCACTCACCGATTCCACTTCGCCTCAAGCCAAAGCACCAATTCAAGCTTCCGGATCAACAACTCTTGGATCCAAAGATGCCTCCCCTGATTAAACACATTAAAGCAGAGATTTAATGCATCATCATGCATCAAAAGCTTCAATGAAAGCACTCAAACTCGCTGCTCTCATTCACACTCCAATTTCGGCCACCAAACGCAACCGAAATTGCATCAAAACCACTTCTCAACAAAGCCCAACCATAAACCAGCAAAACCTAACATCCATTAACACCATTTAACATCTAAAAACAACCTATAAACATCCTTATACCTCCAGCAACATCAGATCCACAAGATCACCACAAAAACATCCAAGAATCACAAGCTAAACTTAGGAAACTCAACCTATCCGGGATTGCATTAATCAAAACTCATTTCCTTATCAATTTAGAGTTCATTTAACATCAAAAACACATCTCAAATCACAGATTAATCAGATCTAACGAAAATCATCAAAAATCACCAAATCTTGCATTATAAGCCAAGATCCATTTCACCACTTAAAATCCTTTAATAAAACTTCAATTAAGAGTTGAGAACTTGGGAATTTCAGTAAAGAACTGATAGTTTAGAGGAGAAGGACGTTCTTACCTCCAAACTTGTGTTTCTCCACTTTTTGGAATCAAAAACCTTGTTGAATCAACTAGCAAATGATGAGGTTTTGAAGATATGATGTTTAGGAATCAAAAGAGTGTTGAAAGGAGGATTTTGGGTGAGAAAATCAGAAACAATTCTCTGGAAAACAAGTGTTTGGATTGAGAGAAAATGAGAGAAAGAAAATAGAAAAGTTAGTTAAGAAAATAGCCAAATGGCCTTTCCCTCCACTTTTGACATGTTTTAAAATCAGAATAAATCTCAAAATATCTTAGAAAAATCTGGAGAAACTACTTTTGGAATAATAGCTCCTTAAAGATTCAAAGTTTCAACTCTTTATAAAACAGTCACAAAACTTTCAAAAATTACATTTTGGTCACTAGCCAAAATGTCACTCTTCCAAAACCCATTTTTCAAAATTGATTTCACAGTTCACTTAATTATATTAAAAGATGATTTTAGAACATTTTTCCATATTTTTAATGCAACCCGAACTAGGTTTTCCTAATTTCACCTCTTTAGATTCGAACAGCACTTTGACCAAACCGGTCAACGCCCAAAACTTCTAAGCCCAAAACCGGGGCGTTACAAGGATCCGATGATGTCTCCCTTGTTTTAAACACATCAAATCAGTGGATTAATGCATCATCATGCATTAAAATCTTCAACCAAAACACCTAAACTCGCTGCTCTCATCAAAACTCACATTTCGGCTACCAAACACAACCGAAATCACATCCAAACGCCTCTACAACATTACCCAGCCAAGATCCATCAAATCCAATCATTCTTAAACATCAATTAACATCCAAAAAGGACCTAATCACGTCCTTATACCTCCAGCTATAGCAGAACATCAAAATCACCCCAAAAACCACCATTTTCTCAAGTCAAAACTTAGGAAAATCAACCTATTCAGGATTGCATTGATTAAACCTCAATTACACATCATTTAGACATCCAAAATACATCATAAAGACATCTCAAAACAGAGCCCAATCATCTATTACGAATTTCTTCAAAATTAAATCCAAATCTTGCATTTTAAGCCAAAATCAAGAACACAACATTAAAACCTTTAATAAAACTCAATTTAAGGATTGAGAACTTGGGAATTTCAGTAAAGAACTGAGTATTTAGAGGAGAAGGACGTTCATACCTCTAAATGTGAGTTTCTCCTTGTTTAGAGCCAAAATCCTTGAAAATTCAATAAGCAAAAGATGAGGATTTGGTGTAGAAATGATTAGAAATCATTTAGAGATTGAAATCTCAACTTTATGTAACCCCCTTAACCCGGCCTAGACGGTTGACCCGAATTAAGAAAGTCACACGGGGAAAACCAAAGTCAACCCGAAAGTCAACCTTGATTAACGACCCTTTTTTTTCTTTTAATCTTGTCTAGATGCACTTTAAACCTAATTGTGATCACACAACCATCATACCAAAAGATCACAAACATCAGAGATCAAACAGGGACCCAATTGAACAAAATACAACTTTAGGGACCAAATTGTAAATTCTGATAATTATAAGGACTTAACCCAAATTGAAGTTACCAACTTGAAATTAATCAGGTTTCATGCTTCTCTGTAAAATTTCAGCTCAAAAGGACTTCCCAAACTCATACAATTGCACAAACAAGTTTCAGGACCAAAACGCAAACATTCGAAAACATTTAACTGCCAATGTCAGCCCCCAACGGTCACCCGTTCCGAAACAGGCATAGCCCGTTTCGAAACTTGGGGCCGTTCCGCAACGCGTACCGAAACGGGGGTCTGGCAGTGGCCTTTCCGTTTCGGAACGGCCCCTCCCGTTTCGGACGCCTGGGCACAAACAAGGCACCCGTTCCAAAACGGTAGGTGTTGTTCCGAAACAACCTGCACAGATTGCCTAAAAATGTATACTTAAACATGCAATTGGCCAACCAATCATGCTCCAAATGCCACCAAACTTTGCCAACATGCAATTCAACATATATGAGACATACTTGCATCAACAATTCATCAAAACATCCACACATATGAAAAGCCCCAAATCTATAGGCATGCTTCCTACACAAGTAAGCCATTCAAGCATAAACTTCCAATTCAAGCATATAAAGGCCAACCACAAAAACCAGCATTCTCCACAACATTCAACATACTTAGGGAGTTCAAAACATCTCCCAAAACATACACATAGGTCCCCCATTGCCAAATTACCAAAAGCTAAAATGTACTTAGAAAACCTTCCATACTTAGAGCTTTGTTTCCACTTGGATGCTTGCCCTCCTTGCTGCCCTCAAGTACTCTAATGCTCTGCATTATTGAATTAAGAAAACGGAAGAGAGCGTAAGCAAAAGCTTAGTGAGGAATGCTCGTAAAACCATTCAATAATGCATTAACAAAACATTTATAAATCATGCTTCAAATCATCATTTACACATGCTCAAAAGCATACTTAAAACAAGCATCTCATGCTTCATTTCATTACATGTCATATTGGCCACAAGTGATACATTTCATTTCTTGGAAAACAAGTTCATCAACTTTCACCCCAAGGACTTTTAAACACCTTGGACCCCAAGGACTTTTAAACACCTTGGCCATGGACTTTTAAACACCATGAATTAGATCACCTCAAGGACTTTTAAACACCTTGACCCCAAGGACTTTTAAACACCTTGGCCATGGACTTTTAAACACCATGAATTGAATCACCTCAAGGACTTTTAAACACCTTGAGCCCAAGGACTTTTAAACACCTTGGCCTATGGACTTTTAAACACCATAGAAAGGACCACACAAGGACTTTTAAACACCTTTGTGTCCGTAGCAAGAATCATCCAAGGACTTTTAACCACCTTGATGTTCTTAAGTAACAAGGCTCACTCAAGGACTTTTAACCACCTTAGTGACCTCAACCTTTTCAAAACATCATTTGCCAATATACATCATTTTCATCAATTAATCCACTGTTTTAAAGCATTAAACCAAGCCATATTCATCATGCACTTAAAAGCATCAAACCACATTTAATCAATGTTCAAAAACAAGGAACTCTTACCTTGAGCTTCCTTTAACATATGGCTTATCAAAACAGCAAATACCATGCTAAATCATGCTTTCAAAACAGTAATCAAAACATGCAAATAACCACATTGCATCACAACAAAATCATGGCCACCACTAGAGAGAATTTCCGAAAACTTACACTCGAGCTTAGCAAAGTTGTTTAGACTTAAACTAAGCTCCCAAGACATTGGTTTCAAAGCCGAAAACCCAATTTCACTCACCGATTCCACTTCGCCTCAAGCCAAAGCACCAAAACAAGCCTCCGGATCAACAACTCTTGGATCCAAAGATGCCTCCCCTGATTAAACACATTAAAGCAGAGATTTAATGCATCATCATGCATCAAAAGCTTCAATGAAAGCACTCAAACTCGCTGCTCTCATTCACACTCCAATTTCGGCCACCAAACACAACCGAAATGGCATCAAAACCACTTCTCAACAAAGCCCAGCCATAAACCAGCAAAACCTAACATCCATTAACACCATTTAACATCTAAAAACAACCTATAAACATCCTTATACCTCCAGCAACATCAGATCCACAAGATCACCACAAAAACATCCAAGAATCACAAGCTAAACTTAGGAAACACAACCTATCCGGGATTGCATTAATCAAAACTCATTTCCGTATCAATTTAGAGTTCATTTAACATCAAAAACACACCTCAAATCACAGATTAATCATATCTAACGAAAATCATCAAAAATCACCAAATCTTGCATTATAAGCCAAGATCCATTTCACCACTTAAAATCCTTAAATAAAACTTCAATTAAGAGTTGAGAAATTGGGAATTTCAGTAAAGAACTGATAGTTTAGAGGAGAAGGACGTTCTTACCTCCAAACTTGTGTTTCTCCACTTTTTGGAATCAAAAACCTTGTTGAATCAACTAGCAAATGATGAGGTTTTGAAGATATGATGTTTAGGAATCAAAAGAGTGTTGAAAGGAGGATTTTGGGTGAGAAAATCAGAAACAATTCTCTGGAAAACAAGTGTTTGGATTGAGAGAAAATGAGAGAAAGAAAATAGAGAAGTTAGTTAAGAAAATAGCCAAATGGCCTTTCCCTTCACTTTTGATATGTTTTAAAATCAGAATAAATCTCAAAATATCTTAGAAAAATCTGGAGAAACTACTTTTGGAATAATAGCTCCTTAAAGATTCAAAGTTTCAACTCTTTATAAAACAGTCACAAAACTTTCAAAAATTACATTTTGGTCACTAGCCAAAATGTCACTCTTCCAAAACCCATTTTTCAAAATTGATTTCACAGTTCACTTAATTATATTAAAAGATGATTTTAGAACATTTTTCCATATTTTTAATGCAACCCGAACTAGGCTTTCCTAATTTCACCTCTTTAGATTCGAACAGCACTTTGACCAAACCGGTCAACGCCCAAAACTTCTAAGCCCAAAACCGGGGCGTTACACTTTAGGTGTGAAAATCAAAGGAAAAGTGGCTGTGGAAATGTGTTTGGCTGAGGGAAATTTGAGAGAAAATGAAATGGGAAAATTTTGGCAAAAGTTAGTTATGAAACTAAAATATCTCTTTTCCCTCTTTTCTTTTTATTAAATTACATTAAATGAGTCTTTAAAATTTAAGAAAAATCTGGAGAAACCCTCCCTTGGGTAAATTAGCTCCTTAAAGATTCAAAGTTTCAATCCTTTTAAAACAGTCACCAACTTTTCAAAAATTACATTTTAGTCACTAACTTGAAATGTCATATTTCCAAACCCCATTTTGTAAAATTGATTTCACCACTCTCTTATATATAATAAAAGAGGATTTTTAGATATTTTTCCATATTTTTAATGCATCCCGAACTAGGCTTTCCCTAAAAACCACTTTTATATTCGAACCGTAATTTAAACCGGTCCGGTTCACACCCTAAACTTCCAAGCCCAAAATTGGGGTGTTACACTTATCTTGTACACTCTTGTTCAATACCCAGAGCGACAAGGTTCGCCTACACTTTTAAAACATAGTAATACCAGGAAATCATCTGTTTTTAATTATATCAACCATTTTAAGATGCTTTGGAATAAAAAGAAAGTTCGGAAGTGAATTCATGAATTTTATTGAAGCTTATAAATCGGAATACAACAGAGTTTGAAATGGTCATGGCAAACAATAAAATCAAGAAACAAAGTCAGATCTCTGGGCATCCAAGGCATGAAGGATACAACCACCCCATCGACCATGAGTAGGGTTGAGCTTGCACTCATGTTTGACGGTCCTCAAATGTTGCCAGAATGCTTTCAAATGTGAAATCCCTTCCAAAATACCAGGTGTCCGAGAGGTCCTGATTATCAGATGCCTAACTTCATTCACCTGAGTTGCCTTAACAGGTTTTCATCTCAAATCCTATTTTGGTTTCAAGACGCCCTTTGCAGATTTTCATCTTGAACCCCCCCCCCCCTTTTTTCTATTCTCTTCTTGAATTCTTCAAGCATAATACTTCTTGACTGAATCCGAATTCACTGGCTTGTGTAACTCTTTGCCGTCCATTTTAGTCAGTATCAATGCTCCTCCAGAGAAAGCCTTTTTGACAATATAAGGCCCCTCCCAGTTAGGCATCCATTTTTCGTGATCATCTCGATGTATTTGTAGGACCTTTTTCAACACAAGATCCCCCTTTCGGAATTCTCTCGGGCACACCTTTTTGTCATATGCCCGCATCATCCTTTTTTGGTACATTTGGTTGTGACAGATTGCCCTCAACCTCTTTTCATCAATGAGATTTAACTGGTCAAACCGAACCTGCAACCATCCCGCGTCATCTAGCATTACTTCAGACAACACACGAAGTGACAAAATTTCGACTTCAATGGGGAGTACTACTTCTGTCCCATAAACCAGGGAGTAAGGTGTTGCCCCAGTTGAGGTTCGTATTGAGGTCCGATACGCAAATAAGGCAAAAGGTAGCTTCTCATGCCAGTCTTTGTAAGTTTCTGTTGTCTTTGATATGATCTTTTTGATATTCTTATTTGTCGCTTCCACTTTCTCATTCATCTTAGGGTGATATGTCACCGAATTGTGGTGAATGGTTTTGAATTGTTCACACACCTCTATTATCACTTTATTGTTGAAGTTTGTGGCATTATCAGTGATGATTCTTTCTGGTAAACCATATCAACAAATTATTTCCTTCTTTAGGAACTTACTAACTGTTGTTCTTGTAATGTTGGCATAAGAGGCTGCTTCTACCCATTTGGTGAAATAATCTATTGCCACAAGGATGAAGCGATGTCTGTTTGAATCTTTTGGATGAATCTTCCCAATGACATCCATGCCCCAGGCAGCAAATGGCTATGGTGAATTCATTGTATGAAGAGGTATTGGTGGAGAATTAATCTTGTTGGCATATATCTGACACTTATGACACTTCTTGGCATATTCAATGCAATCTCCTTCCATAGTTGTCCAATAATAGCCATATCACATAATCTTCCTGGCTATTGAGAGCCCATTTGCATGTGTAACACATATCCTATCATGTACTTCTGCCATAATATTCTTTGCTTCATTAGCATCGACACATCTTAATAGAATCTGATCTTGGCCCCTTTAGTATAAAATTTCTCCATCAAGTACATATCCCGAAGCCATCCTTCTGATAGTTCTTTTTTCATTGTCATTTGCCCCCAGGGGATAGGTCTAGTACTTTAGATATTGTAAAATGTCATAATACCAAGGATGCTGATCAATTTCTTCTTCTATGCTACAACAGTGAGCATAGGTTTCATAACTCTGCATACAGATGGGCATCATGTCTTCCGATTTGTTTGCTAGGAATACCGAAGCCAGTGTAGCTTAGGCATCCGCCATTTGGTTGTCTTCCCTGGGGATATATATATATATATATATAAGTAATTTCTTCAAACTCTTTTATTTGCTCCAGAATCAATTTTCGGTACTCAATTATCTTTACATCTTTTGTTTTCCATTCTCCACAAAGTTGGTAGATCACCAATGCTGAATCCCCATATACTTTCAAGACTTCTATCTTTCTTTTCAATGGCAACTCGCAGGCCCATGACACAAGCTTCATATCTGCCATGTTATTGGTACAAAGAAATTCTAACCTGCTTGTGAACAAGTAATGTACATTATCTGGAGAAATCAATACCGCTCCAATTCCCTTTCCAAGAGCATTGAATGCTCCATCAAAATATAATTTCCAAGTTTCACTTTCTGGGATTCCGGTTTCCACTGTGGAGACATTCATCACATCTTCATCTGGGAAATCAAAGTTCAAGGGCTCATAATCTTTCGCCGCACGACTGGCTAAGAAATTTGTTATGGCACTTCCTTTTATTGCTTTTGGGCTCCCATACACAATGTCGAATAACTCTAGTAATAACATTTGCCAATGTGCCAACCTTCTGGTCAATGTTGGTATTTCCATCATAAACTTCAATGGATCAATACGGGAAATTAGGTAGGTATAACATGTACTGTCTGAGCCTACGAGTTACCCAGACCAAAGCACAACATAACTTTTGGATAGGTGGGTTCCGCACTTCACATTCAGTAAACTTTTTGCTTAGATAATAAATGGATCTTTCCTTCTTTCATGTATCATCATGTTGCCCCAGCACACATCCCATTGAATTTTCATAAACCGTCAAGTAAAGGATCAATGGTCTATCAGGAACTGGCGCTACTAATATAGGAGCGTTGGTCAAATACTTTTTGATCTTGTCAAATGCCTCTTGGCATTCTTCATTCCACTCTCCTGGGTTATTCTTTTTTAACATCTTGAAGATTGGATCAAATTTATCTGTTAATTGAGAAATAAACTGAGAAACATAGTTCAATCTACCAAGGAATCCACGAACTTCTTTTTGTGTACTAGGTGGTAGCAGGTTCTGAATAGACTTCACTTTATCCAGGTCTATCCCAATTCCTTTTCTACTAACAACGAACCCAAGGAGTTTTCCAAATGTTACTTTAAAGGTACATTTGTTAAGGTTGATTAGAGTTGGTATTTTCTCAATCTCAAGAACAACTTATTCAGATTTTGGATATGTTCTTCCTCAGTATGGGACTTGGCGATCATATCATCCACATACACCTCAACTTCTTTATGCATCATATCATGAAACAAAGTAACCACCACCCGTTGATAAGTTGCCCCAGCATTCTTTAGTCCATAAGGCATTACATTGTAGCAATACGTGCCCCATAAGGTTATGAACGTCATCTTGATCATGTCTTTTGGATTCATCTTTATCTTATTGTACCTCGAGAAACCATCCATGAAGGAAAACCATGAATGCCCCGACGTATTGTCAACCAGAATATCTATGTGTGGCAAAGGAAAATTATCTTTTGAGCTAACTCTATTCAGGTCTCTGTTGTCATCACACGTTCGTACCTTCCCATCTTTCTTCGGTACGGGAAATATATTGGCCACTCATTCTGGATACTGGGATACCGCGAGAAAACCATCATCGATCTATTTATGTACCTCTTCTTTTATCATTATTACCATTTTTAGTCTCAATCATCTAAGCTTCTGTTGAACCGGTTTGCATTCTGGTCTAATGGGAAATTTGTGTACCACTATGTCAGTATTCAATCCCAGCATATCTTGATAGGACCAGACGAAGACGTCTTTGAACTCACGCAGCAGATCAATCAATTTCTGCCTCTTTTCGGACGAAAATGTCGTCCCTATCTTTACTTCTCTTCTGGTCTCTTCTGGTCTCTTCTGTTCCCAGATTGAGAACCTCCAACTCTTCATTATGAGGCAAGATCGGTTTGTCTTCCTTTTCTACCAACCTCAATATTACTTCAGGGATTTCACATTTTGTTTCATCCTCGACTTCATTGATTTCCGCTAGACACACCAGTTGTTCAGGACCTACCCCATGATTAGGTTTAGGATCATTCATGCAGTCGATAGTTGAAGGCCTACAAAGAAAATAATAATATATTTTGAAAAGGATGCGAAAAATTAAAAACACGTTTTCCATTTGTGAATCAGCATGGAAAGCATCTTTATTAAAATGATTGTGTATAACGGCCCTTTACAGACAATCCTCTTATGCCCGCGAGCAAAGGTATAAGGTGGTCCCAGTATTTACTCTGTTTCATTATTGGTTACAAGGGGAATGTCTTTAGCTTTCCAATTCTTCAGTGTCTCGCCTGGGGCACAGGGACGAATCATTCTAAAAAATTCACTAGGTCGAGCGCCTTCAAAGATCCCACCAACAAAGAGCCTATCCAGATCGTTGCTGAAGATTTCCTCTTCATGCAGTCTTATTTTTTCTCGATTAACTTCCTCAAATTGCTTCTAGACTTTCGTGAATCCACGCGATTTGAAAATCTTATACATGTCAAAAGATGTCACTAGCTTGGAAGAAGTCTCAGTTCTCTACACGCGAGCTTTCCTCTGTTCCCTCATTTTCCTCAACTCTCTCAGTCAATCTTGCACGTTAAGAGTGAAACCTATCCCAAAATGATCTTTCTTTATAAGGATGGGCCTTGGTCACAAACTTCCCTGCAGGTGTTTTCCAAGTCCTTTGCCTATCTTTTCAACCGTTCCAAGCGTCTCCCACACTGTCATTTTGGTGCAGTTTGACAACCTTGGCCGCGGGAATGGTTTTCCCTCAACGACGAAGGTCGTATTTACAAATTCTAGCGCCCTAAAAAATACTCCAGGGCATTCTCATTTGTCTAAATGTATGGGACATCAGTTGTTATAGAGGCAATGATATCCTCTTCTGCTCCGACACTAATCAATTTCCCTTCTATGACGAACTTAAGCTTCTGGTGCAGAGATGATGGGACTGCTCCTGCCGAATGAATCCAGGGTCTTCCCAGCAAACAATTATATGTCGGCTTGATATCCATCGGAATGGATGTGAAATTCGTCCTATCATTTCTCGGCCTACGAGAGTCCCTCTTGTTTGAATTATGTGGGTTTCCTGTTGCAGTTTCAGGTGAGGTAATAGTCACGTTTTTTGGAGCCTCATACGTGTTTGCATTATTCACCTCGTTCTCCTTCCTTTCATAATTCCTGCAGGAACTTTCTCCACTTTCAATTCTTCCACTCTTTATCGCAACTTCTATTAGTTCTCTTTTCATCACAATGTCAACAAAGTTTTGAGTAGCATTGCTGATAAGCCTTTCAAAGAGTGGTCCTCTCAAATTTTGAACAAACATGTGGGCGGTCTCGCTTTCCATTAACGGGGGTGTTAATTGCGCTGCAACATCTCTCTACCTCTGAGCGTATTGTTAAAGCGTTTCGTCACTTCTCTACTCCATCCATTGCAGCATCACCCGACTCATAATCATTTATGTAACATGTTTGTAATGCTCCACAAAGGTCCCTAAATGATCCTTCCAAGAACGAATATTCACTCAATTTAACTGTGTATACCAACGGGCTGCTGGGTCAGTTAAGCTGTCTTGGAAACAATGTATCAACAACTTTTCATCCTTCAAATAAGCATCCATCTTTCGACAATACATCGTGAGGTGGGCCTTTGGACAGGTGGTTCCATCAAACTTCTCAAAATCTGGTGCTTTGAACTTAGGGGGAAGTACCAAATCAACTACTAGGCTCATTTCAAAAACATCAGGGCCCATCTCACTAGCCTTCTATAATTCCAGCAAGCGATCCTCTAGAGCCTTGCAACGCTCTTCATACTTTCGTTCAATCTCAGCGCGGATCTTTTCTATATCATTCAGAGTGTTCAGGTTTGAAACTTCTTCACCACTTCCAAAATTTGCCTTAATATGCACCAGATGACTAGGTGTTGTTCCTGCCAGATTAATGTCGACCTTCTTCGTAGTAGGAGGTTTTTGAGGCTGCATCCTAATGTAGGATGTAGTTTCAGCTTGATCATTCACATAATTAGAAGCACCTTCAACTGCTTTAGCCTTTCCTGACTCTTTACGGCCTAACAGAGCAGTTAACTAATTGATGATTGTAGAGTTTCTACGAGTTTTATATTTTTTACATATTCTCGCCATTATTATTGTTTTTCTTAAGCATTTAGGCATATTTAGGTGCATTGCATGCATAATAACAGTATTTGCTCTTTCACCATGCTTTTATTGAATATTTTATGTTTGGTTAAGAAAAGATATTGTTTTAGTTTAATTTTATTTTCAGGTGCTATAGATGTGTAATTGTGGAGAGGACCGGAGAGAACAGGAGAGGACGTGAAAGCTAGGAACAAAAAGGAGCTGTACTGAAGCAGTTCCAAGTGCCGCCAAGGACGCCGCCATAGTAGCATTGCTGCCTAGTGCCTCCCAGGATGGAGTTAAACCGACTTAGTCAAGATGGGTCACGATTGAAAGAGAGCAATTTCCTGAGCCCAATGAGCCCAGCCTTGCAATTATTTGAAGCTTGTAGCGGCCTGAAGAGCTGATTAAAGATTGATAAGTAACAGTACTTATTCTTACTCACGGAAGAAGGCAACGTCCAAAAGAGTCCACATTCAAATAAAAAAGGAGTCAGCATTTAATGTAACGTTACTTTAAGAACTTCTACTCCAAGGAGGACTCAAACTTAGGCCATGAGCCCTATATATACCCAATGTATGTGAGGGTATAAGGGCATTCTTAGATGCACGGATAGATGGATGCTTAGCGGAGAGGTAGATAGGTAGATTGAAGGTGTTGGAGGTTGCAACCCAACTCTCCTAGGGTTTAGGTTTTTGTATGTAAAGTAGTTGTGAGAAACTGTTGTAATAGTTTAAGTGTGTTTCAATAAAATATTCTCAAGTTTGTTTAATTCATGTTCTTCACTTCTTCAATTAGTTCCAAAAGTCCAGTCGAGGAAATCCATTTTTCGGGCACGAGAGTGCAAGACTCAAGAAAGGATTAAGCATGGTCTCATCATGTCGATGTGTTGACTAATTTGGCTTAGACATAAGTTAGAATTTCAGCGGCTAAAAGGAGCAACCAAACGCCGAATGCTTGTGTTAGGTTTACACTGAGATTGCTAGGTATTGCCTACATCATGTAGTGACAGAATCCTTGCCTAAACATAGGAAGGATCACTTAAGAATTGCTCTGCCGAACTTGGAGTACCTACCAAACTTGCTGCCAAGACGTATTTCCATTCCACCTGCCGAGGCAGCGAAAGTTGCAAGCGCAGAGACCCACTGCGGCCGCGTGACAGGGTCGTAGCTGCTGTCCGTTGTTACCCGCCGAGGCAGCAGATCGTGGTAGCATAAAACACACTTAGGCTTTACAATGCAGTCTACACACTACTGAGCTACAATTACCATACCCAATCTATCGATCTTATCTCTCCCTTTCATCCATATCATCACTATTTCATTTTATTTGTGTTTTTACTTTTCGACATACATAAATTTAATTGTGTATTTACTAAATCCTTGTGCAGGAAAACACTCATAGTAGTTGCTCCAATCCCTGTGGGAGACGATATCTTTTATACTATAACTTGACAGGAGTGTGCACTTGCGCTCATAAATAGAGAACACCCAGACGATCTGCAAGTTTTTGGCGTCGTTGCCGGGGATTGGCAACAACAACTGCATTTGAATTTTTGCACTTCTACTTTAGTTTTTGCACATTAAATTTCTGTTTATTTTATTTTTCAAAAAAAAATTATGCCTCTTGTTTGTCTTTGGTGTATGTCCCGCCAGGGCGGCAAAGAAGGCATACAACATCCACCTGAGGAGGGGAAGATCATGCCCAGACAAAAAGCCAAACGCAAAGTCCTCAGGAAGTGGTTATGTTTGGGAAATGTGCAACCCAACATAACCTAATTTTTAACTTTTATTTTAATTTATTTTTATGTATTAGGATTAGATTTAATTTTTAGTTATTTAATTTTTGCATTTAATTTATTTTAGGTTAGAAATAAAGGCAAGACCAAGAAAGATGAAAGAATAAAGGAGAAGCTCAACCCAACGGCCAAGGCAGACCAAGACAGATGAGCATAACGGCTAGCGGCTTCATAGCGGCTAGCCGCAATGACTATATTTGCAACAGCAAGCAGAACGACTATCTGCGTAACGGTTGGAATCTCGTTATTCGTGTCGCAATCATTACCACACGTTGGCAGCGTGCCCACCAAGGCAGCGGAGAGAAGCGACTATATAAGGCCAACTATTCTCTCCTCATTCTTCATTTTGCTCTCTTTTACTCTCAATCCTTCTTGTCATCTTTGCTTTCAAGATTTCGTTTGCTTTACTTTCTTGCAATTTGTTTTTCTTTCTTTAGGAAAACACAACAATTCTCAAAGTTATGGCAACATCAAAACAACCCGCCTCCACCTCCAAGCCTACCTTCCAAAGGTTCTTAAACCCTACTGTAGCGGCAACTTACAAGCAGCACTTCTCCGAGCGGCAACTCTGGGAAGATATAGGGTTCCTATACACCAGGCAAGATGGGGATCTTGGCCTTGAACCCACCATATTCGAAAGGGTTCACAACTTGGGATGAGATATTTCCGCACGGCAACCAGAGGAAATAAACAGCAACCAGGTGCGAGAATTCTATGCCCACAAGCCTACACCGGGAAACCCTTTCATCTATGTCCACGGTGAAGGAGTCAAGCTCACAGCGAAAACCATCGATCGCTTCTATGGGATAGAAATCAAAGGGAATCCGCATGAAGAATGGAGGTCCTATTTAATGGCGGCTGACTACGAAAAGTTCAAGAAAGAAATATGTCGGCCCAACACCAAGTGGCTAACCGACAAGAATAACAGATCAGTCAACCGCCGCGATCTGCTACCAGAGTCCATCCTTTGGAGCAACTTCGTCCAACGTCGTCTGATGCCCACTTCGCACGGATCAACGGTCAATAGGCCGCGACTGGCCTTTATCTACAACATTATGAAGTGGCGGCCAATCAACATTGGCAAAGTGATTCTTGAAGGGATATATGCCCACGCCGACAAGCCCAACGCCAAGAGAACCCCTAGTCTTCCCTGCACTCATCACAAGTATATACATCAACTTCCACATGCCACCACACCCCAAATATACAATCATTGCCGCCAAGGAAGGATGGACAAGAAAGGCGTGCCTCCAGATGATGCAGGAGCCGGAGCCGGAAACGTCATCAACCGCCCAGCCACCGTCACAACCTGTCGCCACCCCAGCCGCAGCGGGCAGTACTGATGCTGTCGTCCCCTCTGCCGTGGTCCCCCTGCTGTGCAGCCTTGTGGAGAGCTGCCAGAGGATAGAGCACAAACAGGTAATCTTCACCAAGTACATCGCTGAGGTGTAAGAGGCCTTTGTGGCCTACTTGCTTGACAAGTATAATGACGCCGGCCCACAGTTACCTGCCTTTCCATCGAAGTTAGCAGCGTCCAAACCAACACAGATTACACCCATACCAGCTGCCACTCCAACCGCCCCAACCAAAGAAGGGCCGGACATCCCCCCCAAGAGAAGGACCTCGCCCACTCTCATTCAGCCATACGACCTCACTTCCTCATCGGAGTCGGAGAAAGAGGAGGAGACCACAGCCGCCTCCCTAGCAGCAAATGAGGTAGCTGCTAAAGATGCTGATGACTCAGACATGGAGATTTCTAACTCCTTCGATGATGAATCGACCGAGGCAGCAAGGAAGTGGAAGCGGCTAGCCACAACAACTGAGCTTCAAGGTAGAGGGTCTGAACCTGAGCCAGAAGGACCATCCAAGAAAACCACCCCCAACCGCATCTAGCCGCCGTGTGGCACGAAGAAGAGCACAGCCGCCAGACCTTCTGCCACACGCCGCCTAGTCCTACCCGCCTCCTCAGAATTCTCCTCCGACGCAACAGCAACAGAGGGGAAATTCCCTAGTCTATAACACTTTTTTTCTTTTTTCTTTACTTTCTCTTTATTTTTATGTTTTCTTTTAATTTTTTCTGTTTTTCCTTTTCTTTTTATTTTTTATTTCTTTTTTTTTGTTTTTTCCTTTCCTTTTTATTTTTTATTTCTTTTTTATTTGTTTTTTTTATATTTTGTAAGGCATTGAGGAAAATGTCAACCTTGAGTTTGGGGGGAATAGTCCTCTTTTTTTTCTTTGTCTTTAGGTTCATTTAGCAGTATATATGTGAATTATGCCCTAAACACTTAATGAAATAGAAATGCTTAGTTCAAAAACTTGTGCCTATGATAGTTAGCCGATTTCTTATTTTTGCACCATACTTAAAATTTGACTTAACCATGGGAAGAAGCATGAAAAATACTTAGAAATTTTTTTCTTTTTGCCAATTATTCTTAAACTGTCTGTTAAATGTTGAATTTTTGCTTGACTTCTAAGTTTAACACTATCTGCTTCATTTAATGAAAGTTTCTTAATTGGATACAGGTTTGCCACCGCGACAACACATGGCAGCAACACAAAAATGTTTGATACCCTAGAGGTGCCCGAAACAGGCTCTAGGCAGGATGTTTAAATACCCTAGAGGTGCCCGAAACAGGCTCTAGGAAGGATCATGAGCAAGGACACTCCGCTGCTATCAAAGTCCAAGTATCTAAACCAAGTGACGGACAAATTAGCAAGAGTGAATGAAAGCCTTCACGAAATGACTCTATTCAAAGGGTTCGGGGTTTCGTAGAGTGCACCTATCTTAGCTTCAGACCTAGAGAATATTTGTGATGAGCTAAAGCCCTTAGAGCCATGATTAGAAAAAGAAGAAAAGAAGTTCTTAACTATGCTACCAAGGCAGCAACTCGTATCCTCTTTAGTAATCAAATTATTTTTAGCATTCTTTGTTAACATAGCATGTTTAGCATGAACACAAACCTGCACATACTGCACAAGCACTAAGAAAATTAAAATCAAAGTTATTTCATGCCATTCCCTATCATTAACATTAAATAGGTGTCACAGCCTTGAGGTAAGAAATCAAGTTAAAGGATACGTTTCTATTAATTTTGTGCAAGTGGCAGGTTTACTAGTTAGGTTGCATTGCTTGAGGATAAGCAATAGTTCGAGTTTGGGGGTGTGTAGAGTGTCCACGAGTTTTATATTTTGTACACAGTCATGCCCTTATTATTGTTGTTCTTAAGCTCATTTAGGCATATTTAGGTGCATTGCATGCATAATAATAGTATTTTCTCTTTCACCGTGCTTTTATTGAATATTTTATGTTTGGTTAAGAAAAGATATTGATTTAGTTTAGTTTTATTTTCAGGTGTTGTAGATGTGTAGCTGTGGAGAGGACCGGAGAGAACAAAAGAGGACACAAAAGCTAGGAACAAAAAGAAGCTATACTGAAGCAGTTCCAAGTGCTGCCAAAGACGCCGCCACAGCAGCATTGCCGCTGAGTGTCGCCCAGGCGGGAGTTAAACCGACTTAGTCAAGATGGGTCACAATTGAAAGAGGGTAATTTCCTGAGCAAAATGAGCCCAGCCTTGCAATTATTTGAAGCCTGTAGAGACCTGAAGAGCTGATTAAAGATTGATAAGTAAGAGTACTTATCCTTACTTGTGGGAGAAGGCAACGTCCAAAAGAGTCCACATTCAAGTCAAAGAGGAGTCAGCATTTAATGTAAAGTTACTTTAAGAACTTCTACTCCAAAGAGGACTCAAACTTAGGCCATGAGCTCTATATATACCAAATGTATGTGAGGGTATAGAGGCATGCTTAGATGCACGGATAGATGAATGGTTAGCAAAGAGGTAGATAGGTAGATTGGAGGTGTTGGAGGTCGCGGCCCAACTCTCCTAGGGTTTAGGTTTTTGTATGTAAAGTAGTTGTGAGAAACGGTTGTAATAGTTTAAGTGTGTTTTCAATAAAATATTCTCAAGTTTGCTAAATTCATGTTCTTCACTTCTTCAATTAGTTCCAAAAGTCCAGTTGAGGAAATCCATTTGCCGGGCACAAGAGTGCAAGACTCACGAAAGGATTATGCACGGTCTCATCATGTCGAGGTGTTGACTAATGCGGATTAGAAATAAGTTAGAATATCAGCGGCTAAAAGGAGCAACCAAATGTCGACTGCCTGTGTTAGGTTTAAGCTGAGATTGCTAGGTATTGCCTACATCACGTAGTGACAGAATCCTTGCCAAGACATAGGAAGGATCACTTAAGAACTTTTCTACCGAACTTGGAGTATCTGCCAAACTTGCCTCCAGGACGTATTTCCATTCCACCTATCGAGACAGCGAAAGTTGCGAGTGTAGAGACCCGCTGTGGCCGCGTGACAGGGTTGTAGCTGTCGTCCGCTGTTACCCGCTGAGGCAGCAGATCGTGGCATCATAAAACACACTTAGGCTTTACAATGCAGTCTACACACTACTGAGCTACAATTACCTTACCCAATCTATCGACCTTATCTCTCCCTATCATCACTATTTCATTTTGTTTGTGTTTGTACTTTTCCACATACATAAATTTAATTGTGTATTTACTAAATTCTTGTGCAGGAAAACACTCATAGTAGCTGCTCCAATCCCTTTGAGAGACGATATCTTTTATACTATAACTTGACAAGAGTGCGCACTTGCGCTCATAAATAGAGAACACCCAGACGCTCTACAATGATCTCTACCTGATTCTGAGTGAAACAATCTTTGATATATTGCTCATTCCTACCAAAGCGATATCGTGTCTCTACTCGCTCATTTTCAAGGCTAGCAATCTGATTCTCGAAAGCCATGGTTCTAGAACACAGACGAGTTCCATATGAATGTGGTATGGTTGCGGCTTAAAGCAAATTCTACCATTAAACCTTTCTTTTATTAAATTTTTTATTTTGCAATATATCATAAAATTCCAAGTGAATGTATATATGCATGAATGCAATAAAGGACATCAAATTTAGGAGCCAGTATTTTTTTAGAAACACCCATTCGTCCAAAAGTTCAATTACATAGAAAAGATATTTTTTCCTATTGGCGAATAAGTTTCAAGATATCTGATCCCTTTATAAGGTGCGTCCCACATGTGTCTTCTGAACCATACTTCCAGCAATTGAGCGCACCCTAGAATTTTCCTTCTCCCATTTTCTTGCAAATGGTCAACGATCTGTAGGTCTCTGTCAAAATAGATGGCACCGGGTTGACTCCTTTATCCAGCCACTAAAACAATCCCACAGTTGACGAAATGATATGCTCAGGTGTTCTTGGAAACAGAACCAAGCCGTAGATACATAAAGCAAAGAGGCTCCTCATTCTGACCGGCTCGTCACTGTTTAATAGTACCAACTCTTTAAGGGTTCTCCAATTGACTCGTTGTCTGTCTTCATTTTGGTCAGTACTATCATTATTGGCCATTTTCTTTTCCCACCATTCTTTCATCTTCCCGATTATTGATGTCAATTTCTTGATGAAGCTTGCATTTCCAGAATCGTTAAGGGCCCTAATGTAAATTTTATATCTCTTAATTCTAGGACAATTAATTAGTATCTCATACTACTCTAGCGTTGGTGTCATGTCCACTTGTCCAAAAGTAAAGCAGTTATATGCAAGATTCCAGAACTGTGCCATGGCTCTAAGTAGTTCTTGATCGATCTTTATATCTAATAAGAGAGCTATATCACCAAATTCTTTTTGAAACTACTCTTTCATTCCACTATCCCACTGATCCCAAATTCCTTTCAATTCCGGTAGACATGCATTCTAATTGGTGTTTATCTTCATGTATCCTTTCATTTTAGACACTTCACCTTTTTTGAGACTGTCCCCCTTTTCGTGTTGTGTTTGCTCTGACCAGGTCCATACCGCAGTATTATCTTCTCCAGCCCTAAACTCTCGAGACATATTGGATACTTCTAAACTGAATGACTCCCAATTCGATGCCAAAATAAAAATGCAATTTATGGCAAATTTTAAAACAAAGCAAACAAACAAAACTTGTGTTAGCATCATGAATTAATATTAAAGGCAAATAGACAAACTATAAAAATTAATATCAAAACAAATGAACAAATTAATGTCACAATATTTAAAACAAAAAATAACCAGATAAATGTATTTAAACCGGCAGCACTTGTCCTAGGTTCATGTCTCACTCTAGTGGGGCGGGCTTCTAAAAACAGAATGTGAGCTTTGTTGTAGACTCTTGGTCCCCGAACTGTCTTTACCGTCTACTGCGACAGTAAGACATCGATTCGGTAGTATGGGTCCCTTATAATGGAGGCGTGGGTCCCACGACGTATAAGGTTAGTATACCGGAAGAAGACAAAAATCTGAGCTCGGAGCTAGAGAGCATCACGTCGGATATTGTCTTACTCCCACTTAATGGTGAAAAACACGGATTTAGGGTTTATGCTAGAATGACAGATATAGCATACACAAAAACTACCCCCATTCTTCTTAAAATCCATC
Organism: Hibiscus trionum; assembly: GCA_030270665.1. Taxonomy (NCBI): domain Eukaryota; kingdom Viridiplantae; phylum Streptophyta; class Magnoliopsida; order Malvales; family Malvaceae; genus Hibiscus; species Hibiscus trionum. The sequence continues at coordinate 17,995,634 of BSYR01000010.1, forward strand.
GAACAATTCTTTAGAAAGAATTAAATCCAAATTAATGTTAGAAATGCCAAAATGCAATGTGCAATTAAATATTAGGACTGACTCTCTATGTATCCTCAGTGGAGTCACCAAACTGTTGCAACCGGTTTTTTTTTTAAAACCCGCTTTTTAAGTTTGGAATAAAAACAACCTGACGTTTAAAATTTTGGAAATTGGGGTTTTAATCAATTTTGTCTTGTGATTAATTAATTTTTCATTTTTTGATCAAAATCCCTTTTATTTTCTTAAAAATCGTTTTGGAGTAGCCACCGGCAACTTTGGAAGGTCAGACACCATAAAAATGTATCAGAGATTATTTTTTGAAAAGTTCGGGTTTGAGAGTCGGTTACGTGTAGGGAAGGGTTAGCACTCCTACGAACGCCCGTTATCGGTACCTCAATAATTACACGTGGCATTTTGGCATTTCAAATATTAATCTGGATTTAATTAATTCTTTTAACTGTAAAATGAATTTTATTCCGAATGGGGGTATCCTTTTGTAAGAAATTTTTTTTGGACGAATATAATTATGAAACGTCCAGTTACATTAGGACACTTCAATTTATATTCAAAATGTATCTCAACACAAAAGGTTTAATGCATGGAAAATTATTCTTTCCATTTTTAAGTAAACCCTAACTAGGCCCCGTTAATTTGCTTAATTATGGATCTATGAATATTATTAATTTTTGGACATAATTGGTAACATCCAAAATAATATTGGACACTACCTTTATTGGACCCAAAAGTAATAATATTCCTAATTAAGGTGATTCTAATTAGTTATCCTATTAATTTTAATTAATCTAATTGTGTATTATTTCCATTTTCTAGGTTAAAATGAAACATTAAAATCTTCATCGGAATATCCATTGATTAACATCACTCTACAATGTGATACTAACCAATATTCTAATTTTATTTCAAATATTCATTTATTTGCTACAGTGGCCTTTTCCTATTTAATTATGTAATTAAGTAACCTATACTAAGGTATTTAACTCTATTTTAATCATGTGATTAAATCCTTAAAAGAATATACTACATGGCATTTAAAATATGCAAGCATACAATTTAATTTAAATAATTAAACAAAAAATTAAATAAAAATAATTAACACTGAAACGGGACTGAATTGAATTAATTCCTGAATTAAAGGATCGGATTACAAAGAAACAGTGACCATTTTGTAAAGAAAAGGGAATTAATGAGCCCAAACTTAAATTCTCTAAAAGAATGACCCAATCCCATTCAGTTTTGCCCCAAATCACTCAACCCAAATAAATTCAGCCCAAACCCAGCCCCCTTTGATCGACCGGGTCACGGACTCGTATTCGTACCCGCACAGAAACACGTGGACCCTTAACGCGACCCGACACCAAAACCGTGCCATGTCAACTCATCTATAAAACCCTCACCAACTGGGTTAACTCGGCCATTCCGCATCTTCACTCTCTCTCTCTCTCTTCATTTTCTGTCTCTCTTTAAATCCTCTAACCATAAACATCTCAAACCCATAAAACCTATACTCAACTCGATCAAAACACAAAAACTGGCCATGTTCTTCATCAGTTCTTCCATTTCCCTCAATTTGATCCTTGTAAACCCTAGATTTCCTCTCAAAACTTGTTATCAAAGATCAAACACACAATTTTCCTATAACACTTCAAAAACTTTCTCAGAAACCTAACTTTGATCTCCAGACCCCAATCAAAAGCCTACCGACATGTTTTCTAATCGAAAGGATGACACCGGTCACCGGTAATCATCTCCGACCATCTCTATCCTTCTTCCCATCACCGGAATCCTTCTGATCATCTTCTCCGGCCCTCCGACCAAACTCTGACCTTCTTCAACCTTCTTTCGATGACCGAAACTCCTCCGATCATCTTCTCCAACCAAACGAACCTTCCAGCTGCCATCGCCGGAACCCTAAATCTACCCAAGTCACTCGATCTTTCATCCTAAACCTAGATTTAGCCCATGTTTCATCCGAAACGCCACCATTCTCCCTTTCCTGAGCTACCTACCCAAAACCAGTAGCTTTACTTCTATCATTTTCAACTTCGACCAACGTCCTAGTGATCAAATCTCAACTCCAACGGCACTCACAGCAACGACAACGACGAGATAAGCTCTTTGCTCTCTCAAATCTTATTTATTTATTTTAATTTTTATTTATGTTCGAACTTAAATTGTCTATTAGGTTTTAGATCTATATTTGACTATTGTTTAGATCTAAATTTTATGTTGTTGCTTACGGATTTGGCTTTAGATTTAGGAAACTGAACTTAGAAAAAGGATTTAAACTCTGAGATCTAGGGTTTTTGATGGTTTAGGCACTGATATTAGGGATTTGTGGCTCTGGTTTTTGTTTTTGTTAGGTTTAATTAGAAAATAATGAGCTCATATGTGAAAGTTACCTCTATTTGGTGGTTCTGCAACTCCAGTGGGCTTCCGGCAACGAATGGTGATCTGGTTCGTCTTCTCCGAGTGTCTCTCCAACTTATGGTCAGTCATTTTGAATTCCTCCTCAATTAATGATTCATTAATGATTAACTGCCCCTTTTTGTATCTCTTGCAAGTACTTATAGCTGACTAGGTGGTGACGTCAGCCTTCATCGCTGGCAAAGATAGTTGTTCCCAGCTGGGAATCAATCCGCGCGAACCGGAAACAGGCGAATGGATGCTCGCCACATGGATTGGTTTAGGCGGGAGAAAAAAGCACAAATGGGCTAATAGGCTTTTTTTGTTTGGGCTAGGAATTAGCTGTTAATGGGTTGTAGACAGCTGTAACAAGGATTTGATATTTATGATTTGGGCTTTGTAACCGGTTTAGGCTTTGTTTGTAAGAAAAATGACACTTTTGTAATGGACATTGGATATTGTAACATATCTACTGGGCTGATTTTATTATTTATTTGAGTTTTATTTATTTATTATTTTTGGCCTTATTTATAGTATATATATACGTATACCCGAACAAAATACAGGTTCTACACAAGGTTACTTTGTTGGTGACTAATTGTTGAGTTGATCAATCGATTGCAAATGACCAAGACGGGGTGAACTGGAAATTAAAATTTGAAAGGAGAAATTGGAAAAATGAAAAATTGGACACAGGGCAATTTACAGTGGTTCAAGTTCCTAAATGAACTCTACCTCCACTACCTTAGCTCTCACTAAGGATTTTCAACCAATCCACTAATTGATTCTTCCCCTTTTCTTGGATGAGTAAGAAACCTTACAAGATCTATTAAGCTTACTACCTAAAGCTTAACCAACACACTCTTTACAAAGAAGGAATTTGGTAAACCTTACAATTATCTCTCAAAGGTTCATGTTTACCCAAATACAATTAATCACACCCAAACTCTCAATAAAAATTACAATAAAAGACTGAATTGAGTTGGGTACAAAGATATGACTCTAAAAAGGCTCAAGGTTTGGATTTGAATGTTTTGATATTGCTTGAAGGCTCAATAGTTGTTGTTGTTGTAGCATTTGAGACTTGTTTTTATACCCTTGCATTGATTTCTAACCGTTTGGGTGGTTGAGGTCATTAATCTAGCCGTTGGGCTGCAATTTCCCGCAATAAATGCTCCTCAACAACCTACCATATCGGTACGTTTCGTGGGCGTATCGTTACCTGTCTCAAAGAAGAAAGAACCATTTTGACTGAAAAGCAGGGTGTATCGATACAATTGAATGGTGTATCGGTACGGTATTAAGGGGTGTATCGATACGAAATGTCGTATCAATACGGATTTTGCTCACTGTAATCCTGAATTGAGTTTTGCTAAAAAGCGTATCGGTATGCTACCTTAGCATATCGTATCGTTCAATGGTCATTTAAAATTTTGGATTCCAATAATAGACAAGCCAACGTTCGAATATTAAATGCCAAGATTTTTGCAATGGTCAGCATATCGTATCGATACCGTGACGTGTTGTATCGGTACGCTATAGCAAAGAATATTTTTATATGAAACTGTATCGATATGGTCCTGATGCGTATCGATACGCTATAGCTTAATGTCTTGCCCAGATGAATATCGTATCGATGCGGGGTTAAACCGTATCAGTACGCTATTAACGATTAAAATTCTAGTGTTGAAAAACTGTATCGATACGTCTAATGGTATCGATACGCCTGGATATTTTGTTGCTTTTTGGCTTGAAAACACTTAGAGAATTTGAACCATTTTAATGTGTTTTGACTTGAAATAGTATTTGGTTCAAAATGTCTTGTCAAATTATGAGTCTTTGAAAATACTTAAAATTTTATTGTATTACAATTTAGTCCTTAAGGTAAATTGTTATGTCAAAATCAATTTTGGTTTTACAATCTCCCCCTTTTGATATAACAAAACCAAATATAAATTTTTAAGTTTTGAAAACTTTGAAAAGCTTACTCCCCCTTAATTTAAGATAGGTTTTCAAAATTAAGTTTCAATTTTCAAAAATGGCTCTATATAATATTTCTCCCCTTTTTGTTAGATCAAACATAATAGCACAAGGTAAGGATAATAGCAATATAATATCATTAAATTCAAATTGCAAACTTAATAATTCAAAGCAACCAATAGTTAAAAAAACATAAAGCCAAACTCAAATCCTAACAACATAAATGAAAGCATAGGGTTCTAATAGATAGGTGCATAAACTAGAAAAACTAAATGAGATGTGATGAAATGCATGACTACTCGTTCCCACCATCATCGTCATCCTCGTCCTCTTCATCGTCATCATCTTGATTTGATTGAGGCCTCCTAGTTTGATTGAGCCAAGCAACATGGAAGGCGGTGAGAGAGATATACATGGATTTTTGGTGAAGAGCAACGACTTTGACTTGATCCTCTAAAGATGTGAAGCAAGTATCAAGGCCCTTGACTCGATCTTCCAATGATTTGAATCGAGTGTCAATAGCAGCAAACCCGGCGTCCATGTTGTTGAATTTCTCATTAAGAAACGTCATGAGAGTATTCATGGAGGATGGAGCAATAGGAGCACCTTGAGAGCCTTGTGGAGCTTCGGCTTGAACATCCTTGCGAGGAGCTTGAGGGATACGAACCCATTCATTGTTGATGTAGGCAAAGTGAGTACGGGTGAGGGAACGCTCACCAATGGGTAGGCCAAGGGGTTCGGGATAGTCATGGGTACAATCTAGATTAAGGGAGTGTAACAAATGACTCAATATCGTTGAATAGTAAAAAGATTTGACTTGATTGGTGTGATGGTGTTGAACAAGGTATACAAGATCAGCAAACATAATTTGACAAAGATTAGGGCGCTTACCCTCACGAAAACACCTAAGCCAAAAATCATCAACTTGACGAATAGTTGAAAATTTCCCACCCGAGGGACGAATAAACCATGAAATTATGAGATGAAGTATAAGGTCTTGGGCATTTAAAATATTAACAGAACCAAGAGGACCATGACCTAAAGAATTTTCATCATCAATCCTGACATTTTCAAAACCAAAAGCATTGCAAAGTACGGTTTGATCGACTCGAAAAGTTGTGCCCATAAGATGAGACTCTATAGCAACAACAGGTTCCCTTTGTGCATCATGAATGCATTTGGCATTTGAAAAGAAATTTATGACCAAATTTTGATATAAAATAGGATTTAGGTTCAAAAAGTTTATAAATTTCCATCTTCGAAACAAAGGAAGATATTCAAATTTAAAACTTTCAGAGTTCAAAAATGGGATTGACATGACACGTTCTTCCCTAAGAGTAAATCCTTGGAATAGTTTATAACGTGACAAGTCCGAAGGGTGTGGAAAACTATTTTGGATTATGTAAGGGAGGTTAGGTTTAGGATTACCCTCATCGTCCTCGATAGGATCGAAAGATGTAGAAGCTAAGTATTGTTTCACTCTCTTTTTGGGTGCCATAATCCTGAAAACATCAAAACAAATCGAATATTTATGCAATTATCATCTCATTCAATCCAACAATAAATTCCAATAATTCAAGGTATTGAAAAATAATTTAATGTTAAAAATATATACAAGTATAAAAGAAAATTTTGGTGAAATGTTTTTTGAAAAACAGTTTATAAAAATATACGGTATAAAATTATATTCGAATGAAAAAATTTCAAAATTTGAAAAGTTTTTGTACAAAAATTAATTGAAAACAACTAATAAAATGAAACGAAAAAATAAATAAAATAAGGAAAAAAGTTTATACCTTGAGTTATGAGAACGGATGAATGGGGTGATGAGAATGCACAAGATTGCTAACAAAGCTTCAATTTGATGTGTTGATGAAAACTCTCAATTAATTTGAAATTTGATGTGAAGAATATGAGAGATTGAGGTGGGTTTTATAAGTATTTTCGGCTAGGGTTTAGAGAGAAAAAGAGGGGAAGTTTTAATGTAAAAGTGATTTTACATTTAAAAGCCTGATTTTAAGTTTTCACCGAAACCGTATCGATACGCTTGTAGAACGTATCCATACGCATTGCCCTAATTTTAAATTAATTTTTAATACAGTATCGATATGCGTGATTATATCGATACAGTTTGACATGTATCACTTCCCATTGACGAACCTGTATTGATACGCCTCAAACCGTATCGATACGCCATTACCAGAAAGTGCATTTTGGACAGTTTCAAGTCCAAAAATCCAACTTTAAACGTCCCTAAATGCATGTGAATGACATATGAGCAAGATTTATTTACTGAAATTAAAGCATACTCCCCTAGTAACATGCATAGAAGCAAAATGAGGCAAATTAACATAAGCATGAATATCAACCAATTTCAAGCAAAATATTTTGACCATTTGGGACCTAAAAGGGTCAAGAAAGACTAGTTAAACCTAACTCTCTCCTAAGGGTCCAAAAACACTCTTTATCTAAAGGTTTGGTAAATATATCCGCTAATTGGTTCAAGGTATCAACATATTATAGAACAACATCATTTTTCAAAACATGGTCTCTAATAAAATGATGTCTAATTTCTATATGTTTGGTTCTAGAGTGTTGGATGGGATTCTTAGTGAGACAAGTGGCACTAGTGTTGTCACATCTAAGGGGTATTGCATCTACTTGAACACCATAATCTAAGAGTTGTTGCTTCATCCAAAGGACTTGAGCACAACAACTCCCTAAGGACATGTACTCCGCTTCGGTGGTAGATAAGGCTACGTTATTTTGTTCTTAAGGAACAAAGATACGAGCATACTACCTACGAATTGACATGTTATGGAGGTACTTTTCCTATCTATCTTGCATCCCCCATAATCTGCATCCGAATAAGCTTGAAGGCTAAATGAAGAATCCTTAGGATACCAAAGACCTAAGTTAGGTGTGTCTCTAAGGTATCTAAAAATTCTCTTAATGGCTACTAAGTGTGATTCTCTAGGACTAGATTGGAACCTAGAACACAAGCAAACACTAAACATAATATCCGGTCTACTTGCAGTAAGGTAAAGTAAAGAACCTATAATAGATCTATAAAGCTTAGAATCGACACACTTACCTCCTTCATCTTTGTCAAGCTTTATAGAAGAGCTCATAGGAGTGGCTTGAGGCTTCACATTCTCCAAGCCGAACTTCTTGAGCATACCATTCACGTACTTTGCTTGATTGATGAAGGTGACATCCTTCCTTTGTTTGATTTGGAGCCCCAAAAAGAATGAGAGCTCCCCCATCATGCTCATCTCGAACTCATCTTGCATTAGCTTAGAAAATTCTTTGCAATAACATTCATTATTAGAACCAAAAATGATATCATCAACATAAATTTTCACTCTTAAGATGTCATTACAATATATTTTTATGAAAAGTATAGTGTCCACTTTGCCTTTTTCAAAACTTTTTTTTTCAATCAAAAAGTTTGAAAACCTTTCATACCAAGCTCTAGGGCCTTGTTTTAAACCATAAAGAGCTTTCGTTAAACATGATTTGTAAATTTAGGATCCTCAAAACCCGGTGGTTGTTCAACATACACTTCATTTATAAAAGCATTTAGAAAAGCATTTTTTACATCCATTTGAAAAAGCTTGAAATCATGGTAACATGCAAATGCTAGAAGCATCCTAATAGCTTCCATTCTAGCTACGGGTGCTTATGTTTCATCAAAATAAATTCTCTCTTCTTAAGTGTAACCTTGAGCAACAAGCCTAGCCTTGTTTCTCACCATGTTACCACTCTCATCTAGTTTATTTCTAAAGACTCATCTAGTTCTTATAGTAGATTGATTACTAGGCCTTTCAACTTGTAACATCCATTTTTCCATCCTAGAATTTAATTCATAAAATTAAATTATTAATTTATTTTTAGAAAGCAATTAAGTTTATTATTAAATGAATTATTCAATTTAGTCCTTGAATTTCCTTTAATTGGGCACTTATTGCACCAATTTGAATTAAAGGGAATTAGGTTTTCGAATTAAGGAATTGAGTCAAGTTGATAATGTAGTTGGATGTAAATTAATAATAACAAGATCAAAGTAATAAAATTAGAGAAATTAAAAGTAATTGGAGGGGATACATTTCCCTAGTGGAAATCGGATCAAAATGAAAGAAAGAAAAAGTTGGTAAAAGAAATTGGTGACTAGTTTAAAAAGAAAATAAAGCTCTAAATTTGCATGGTAAAATTATTATTCCTTGGGTTGCCCTTAGTAAAAAGCTTATAATAGATATGTAAAGAGGGGCAATTAAGTAAAACCAAATCCTATCAATTCCCCCAAATTAATGAAAGTGTTTCTCTCCATCAGTTGCTCTTCTTGTTGCCGTGTGAAATGAGAGAGAAGGGAGGAGAGGAAAGCTTGCAAAAATCTGAAAATTTGAGCTTTAATGGTGAAGAAAATGGCTTGCATGTTGAAGGATTTAAGCTAGGAATATGAAGAGTTAACTAGAGCTAGCAAATTCAAAGAAGTAAGTTTCCATTCTTTCCTTTAGTTGTTCGAATAAGTGCAAAAATCATGCATACAAGTTTAAAATTGGTTTAAACATGAAATTGTTAGAGTCTTGGCGATTATGATGAGTTGAGCTAATGAAGTTCTTGAAAAAATATTTGTGAAATGATGAATTGATTTAAAAGAGGACTGTTTTGAGATAAAATGGAAGTTCATGATTAATTGAAAATTGAAATAGATAGGGACTAAACTAAAAAATTCCTATTAGGACAAAGTTTTAGAGAAATGAGAATTTTATAAGGAACTAGTCTTGGTTTGCTGGAAAATGAATTAAAATGAGGAAATTTCGATTAGAACCAACATTGGACATGCATTCGAAAACAATGGAATTATAGACTGATTTGGAAATTTAGTAAAATTGAGGGCTTGTCTGTTGATAATAAAAACTAGTATGGACTTAAAAACATTTTAAAAATATTGTACAAATCATATATTAAGTGAATTTAGAATTATATTAAGGTAATCAAGTTGAATTTTAAGGTAAATGTGCCAAATGAGTAAGCTGTCCAGAACACTCGAAACATAAGCTGTAACTTTGAAAATTCACCAAAAATAGAATTTAGGATATTTTGCACTGAGAATTTTTAGGAAACAAACTTTAATATGTCTAGAAATACTGAGAGAAAACGGAATTGGATTCCAGTATGTAAATTGGAAGATATGGATTAAAGAAGTTGGACAGTGCAAGCTATCCAGATTTATCGAAAATGACATATTCAAGTAATAAACTGTATTAACTCGGACTAGATAAAAATATGAGGTTTAAATGGTCAAAAATCTGAGTTTAATACCTTTCTAATGGTGTATAATAAGTGAATTTTGGATTAGTAATTAAAGAGATATGATTAAAATACTAACTGGTCTTCCAACTAGTTCAATAGAAAAACAGATTTGAGAATTAATGTTCATGCTTGTGTTAAAAGAGTGGTTGTAATTGAATTGCTCTCTAATATAGTTTGTATCCATTTTTATTTTGAGTGTTAAGATCAAAATTATGAAGTGACTTTGGAGGAAGCTAGGATCGATCAGTCAAGGGGAAGGAACAAGGGCATCTTAATTCAAGACCAAGCTTAAGGAGTTTGTGAGTGTAATTTGTATTAGGGGGTGGACTAGTGTCCTAACCACCTTGTTTATTATGGAATTTATAATTTTGTGCATGAAATTGAACTTAAATTATGATTGGTAATATGTTTAGTAAGGGAAGGAGGTTAAAGGAAAATGTATGCATGAATATGTGGACTGCCTTATGTGCTCTAATTGTGATGTTGTATATGCATGAATTGGATCTTGTGAATGCTTAAAATCATGAAAATGTGGACTGCCCTATGTGATTTATTGGTTATGTTGTATACACATTGTGAATGCTTAAATGCATGAAAATGTGGACTGCCCTATGTGATTTATTGGTTTGTATGTTTAGAAAAGTTTTTGTTAGCCCACTTTCCGCATGCACATTAATACGAATAATTTAATTAAGAAATGGATTCTTGCCTAATATTTTCTGTTATTGTTTCTGTATTTCTGTATTCCAATCTCCGGTAACGCTCCTCGCTCCCGGCCCGGGCGAGGGGTGTTACACAACTAATGTTCATACTTTACTTCTCTCAAATTGATTAAGTTCTTCTTGCATGGTCAAAATCCAAAAATCATCTTTTAATGTTGTAGAACTAGTGTTTTGATATAATAATTGAAAAATGTTTTGGACTAATTTGAAAAGAATTTAAAACTTGGTTTTAAGTCCAAACAACTTGAATATATGTTTGAGGTATTTAAAAAGGGTTTTGGCAATGTTTTTTATTGATTTTAAATAGCCAAACTTGACTTTTCAAGCTACCCATACCGATATGGTTCAACCTGTATCGATACCTTTTTGCCCAGTTTGGTCACTGCCAAAACCCGTATCGAAACAGGATTGGCCGTTTCGATACGGTGAGGGATCGTATCGATACGCCCACTCAGCGTACCGATCCCATTTTAACAACCCCAACGGTCATATTTCCCAACGGTCTTTTAAACGTCATATCGTACCGATACGCCCTCAAGCGTATCGATACGCCTAGGCTGGCAAGAGCCCAACGGCTAGTTTCTAATGAAGGTCGTACCAATACGGGTCCAAGTGTATCGATACGGAAGGCTGCAGAACAGCATTAATGAAGGGAAATAAAATCCTCAACGGCTCCAATTCATCCCCAACGGCTAGTAACGGCTACAAACTCATCAAGGAGTATAAAAGGGACCTCCGAGCATCAAGATATGGTTAATGCTTCAATTGTCAATCATCAAATGATCAAAAAGTGTCTTTGTACTAAAATTGTCAAATCTTGTATAGACAAACACTAGTGAGCCAAAATTGTCAAATTTGCTCAAGTGTTTTAGGTTTTGGGTGAGTGCATTATTGAGCAAACAAATACCTATTAGAGGGACTTAAGTTTGCACATTATCTTTTCTCTTTTGTAAAGAGAGTTTGATCAAGGCTTTGGGTAGAAAGCTTGATTGGTGTATAAGGGTTTCCTCCTAAGCCTAGAAAAGGGGACGAATCAATAGTGGATTGATTGGAAATCCTTAGTGGGAAGCTAAGGTAGTGGATGTAGACCTTTGTTAGAAGGTTGAACCACTCTAAAATCATTATGTCATTTACATTTTAGCTTCCACACCACATCCACCCAAAATTCCACCTCTCCACCACTTGGTGAGCAAGATCGGTTGAAGGAATCGAGCACCCTACAACTCAACAATTGATATCAGAGCTCGACTCAATCGAAGAGGATTAACATCTTATTGAGAAGATCCGGCAAGCTCGATCATCATTTCATCAACCGGCTCAAATGGTGCAATCCATCGACAAACCGCCTTTCTTCGACAGAACCTACTATGCCCATTGGAAGATAAAGATGAAGTTCTTCATCAAGTCTAGAGACTACAAGCTATGGGACATAGTTGAAGACGGTCTGTTCGTGCCTCAACGAAGCAAAGCGGAGTGGAGTGCCGACGATCGCAAGAAGATGGAGCTTAATTGCAATGTCTTGCACATCCTCTTTTGTGCATTTGGCCCAACAATCTATGAGAAGATGTCTTCTTGTGAGAGTGTCAAGGAGGTATGGGACAAGCTTGAAGTCACATACGAGGGAACCGATGAAGTCAAGGAGACCAAGATTAGGCTCCTCGCCTTAGAGTATGAGAACTTCAAGATGGATCCGGAAGAAAACATTGAGAAGATGTTTGATAGGTTCTCCACTGTCACAAATGGTCTCAAGGGCTATGGAGAAGCCATTCCGGAAGAGAAACTTGTCCGAAAGCTCATCTACTCACTTCTCGAGTCATGGGACTCAAAGAGGACCGCCATCATGAAGAAGAACAAAGAACATGAGAAGAAGAGGGAAGAAATTAGAGCTATAGGAGAGAAGAAGCTCAAGGGGCTTGGCATCAACACCAATGCCATTGCTCTCAAGTCCTCCACTTGCCATCATGTTGATTCTAGTGAAGAGGAGGATGAAGAAGAAGAGATAGTTCATCTCTTCAAGAAGTGTGCCCCATTCATGAAGAAAGCCTTAAGAGAGCTTGAACGAGAATCCATGAAAAGAGAGAGGGCAAGCACTTCAGCCATAAGAAGAAGGCACATGTGGCTACTTGGAGTGATGAGGACTCTACCGACGATGAACAAGCCAACCTTTGCCTTATCGCCATCGAAGAAGATTCAAGGGTAACTTCTAATTCATCTACTTCATATTCTTACTCTTTTGATGAATTACAAGATGCCTACGATGATTTGGTTTTAGAGTTTAAAAATCACATTTTGAAAAACAATAAATTGATTTCAAAGTTAAAGATTCAAAATGATTTGATTTCTAAAACCAAACTTGAACTTGAAGCAAAACTCGAAGAGTTTGAACAAAAATGTTTTGATTTACAAAATTTGCTTCATAAAGTTTAAGAAGAAAAAAATTTGATTTCCGAAGAGCTAGAAAAGAAAAACAATTTTGGAAAATCAAATTTTTATGTAAGACAATCTAGTGCCCTTAGATTTGTAAAAGGAAAATGTTTTAGAAGTATTTGTGTCCCAAAAGGACTTAGTACTTCAATTAAAAAGGATGAAATTGAAAAATGGATTCCTAAGGGGACTAAAGTTTGTGCTGCTAACGTCTATGGATCCAAAGCAATTAGGATACCAAAAATTACTTGATTTTCTTTTGCTAAGTGTGATGGAGAGTGATCAACAAGTCAAACTTTGAGGGGGAGCTCCATGCACACAAGGAAGAACACTTGAAGAAGGAAGGCCTCACATCCTCCCTTGGATTCAAGTGTGGTAAAATCTAACTGTTTTTTATTTTATTTGATTTATTTCTTTTTGTTTCAACTAGATGATCATATATGTTGGACTAATATTCTTATGATGCTTTGAGAAAGGGGGGGCCATTTTTAAAACCAAAATTCTTAATTTTGTCATTTTTTTACCTCTATTGTTATTTTGAACTTAAAAGTTTTTTTTTAATTCTTTTTGATATAACAAAAAGGGGGAGAAGTGGTTTGAAAATTTTGATTTTCAAATGAATAAGGGGAGCTTTATTTGATTTCATATCTTTAATCTCTTATTCATATTTTTAAACTTAAAGGGGGAGAATCCCAAACAATTTTTCAAGTTGGTTTTATTATATCAAAAAGGGAGAGATTGTAGAACTAGTGTTTTGATATAATAATTGGAAAATGTTTTGGACTAATTTGAAAAGAATTTAAAACTTGGTTTTAAGTCCAAATAACTTGAATATATGTTTGAGGTATTTAAAAAGGTTTTTGGCAATGTTTTTTATGGATTTTAAATAGCCAAACTTGACTTTTCAAGCTACCCGTACCGATACGGTTCAACCCGTATCGAGATCTTTTTTCCCAGTTTGGTCACTGCCAAAACCCGTATCGAAACAGGCTTGGCCGTTTTGATACGGTAAGGGATTGTAACCCCCTCGTCCCGGTCCGGGCGCTTGACCGATCTGAGTGGGCTACATGGGGATAACCGAGGCAAAACCCGTTAAGGCTTCACTTCGGTTGCCAACCCAAGAAAACTTTTTCAAATATTATCTTGTCTAGATGCGTTAATTCAACCTATGTGTGAAGCGACAGCGGAAACAAGACTCACGAGAAAGCCTAACAGCAACCTGGGCCTAAGCCCAAACCTTGAGACCCTTTAGAGATTCCAAAAAGCCCATTTTCAGGCATGTGTTTCGAAACAGACACTGCTCGTTTCGAAACACGGGCTCCAGTTTAAAAAGCCAGGCACCCGTACCGAAACACATCCACCCCGTTTCGGAACAGGGTCCTATTTTGCTTAGGCATTCCGATGCCCGTTTCGGAACAAGCAATCACAGTAGCCAAAGTGTTTCGATACTTGTTTCGAAACAGGGGCTCACAGTAGCCAAACCGTACCGAAACGCGTTTCGATACGGGGGGCCCTGGAACCACACCCGTTTCGAAACAGCTCAACCCGTTTCGAAACACTTGCAGTCTTTGAATTCCCAAAATCAGTTTTAAACATCTCCAAATGATCCCAAACGCCCTTAACAACCCCAAGAAGCATACATAACATACAAACGCACTCTAGAGGCATGCACCATATTGCAAACATACTCAAATTACATAAGATATAAGATAGGGCATCCATTCAAAAGATCATTCAAGGCATAATCTTTCACCACAAGCATTTGACCAAAATAACATGGTTTACAAATCCAAAGCATAGCATAAACAACATTCAGCATTTATGAGTCATACAACGCTCATACAAACACATAGCAGCCCCATTGCTAAACTACTACTTTATTTAGTAAACCATACTTGAGCAACTACAAAAGCTTGGAATGTCCCTTTCCTTGCTCCTTGCTAACTCCACGCTAATGATCTGCATTGTCGAAAACGAGAGCGTAAGCTAGAAGCTTAGTGAGGAAGCTCTAAAACCAAAAACAACGACAATGCAGGGTTCAAGCATATCATCCTTAACATCACACACAAACATGCATAAGAATCAATATAGCAATCTAGCTAGCAACTAAAAAGGGCAAAAAATTCTTACTTCATGTTAAGCTCAACAAGATAAGGCAATTATCTCAACATCATAACCACAAGAGCAAGTGCATTGGCCACTATTAGTTTACTCGGATATGCGGATTACTCTCAACAACATTACCTCGGTGGGATTACACTCATCACCGGACCTCGCATGGATGGGATTACACTCATCACCACATGCCCTGCGGATGGGATTTCACTCATCATCACGTATAATATAAACATTTCCGGTGGAATATTACATCATCGTACTCCTCCTTGATGGCTTAACGCCACCAAGGCCACGTGCGAATTTGACTCAACCGTGTGCACACTAATCCTAATGATCGATCATTTATACCAGGTAAGTTAACTAGTGCCAATCATACTATCAAAACCACATCATGTCCAACCAACATGCATATCACATATCCATCATTACACACATCAATGTATATTCATACATAAACGATCCATGTTTCACAAAATCACAATAGCTACCAACTTAACTTCTACCTTGGAATGGCCTACCAAGCACATTCCAAAACCTCAACTACACACTTGAACCAATTTAAATAAGTTGAAAGTTTCACTCACCACCCTTCCTTAGCAACCCAAGCGAAAGCCTCTCAAGACTTCGAAATTTTTGGAATCGATCCTGAACCTTCTCTGATGTTTCCTCTTGCTTCTAATCAATCAAAAGACAAGGTATTACTCAACCAAATCACTGTCAAACTCAGCCACAATCTCAGCCCACAAACACAAGCCAAAACCTCATAATTTCAACACATGCTAACCACCAAAAAACACATTTTCGTACACCCTTAATACCCAGCTGAAATCTACCATTTCCAACACCCAAATGACCTCTAAAAACTTCCAAAACACCTTCCTAACAACCCTATACCATCAGCCCTTCAACCCAACACAAAATCACACCAAAAGTTCAAATTTTGACACTTTTAAAAATGCCCCCAAGACCCATTTCGGGATTTTTGTCAAAATCCCTCCATTTCAAAGTATGAGGTGTATTAAGGTAAGCTTAACCCAAAACTTAACTAAACAAACCAAAAACAAGTTGAAAACCCATTAAAGTTTCATACTTTCTTCAAACTTGAAAAACTTGAAAAACAAAAATGATGATGGTTTTGAAATCTAAAACCATGGAAATGATTGGGATGGAAAGGAGAATTCAAAAACGAAATTACCTTGAAAGGAGCCCTTGAAATGATAGAGAAAAGAGATGGAATAATGATTTAGGGCTTTGGGAGGGTTTTCACGTTGGAAACAAAATGGGAAGAAGATGACTCTTTTTTCTTTTTGTTTCAAAAAGCTTGTCTTTCCTTATTTTCACTTATTTACAAAAATGCCATTATTAGGATTTTGATCTCATTTAAAATAAAACCAAGGTCTAATTGAATTAAACCGGTTTTGACGACTCGAACCCAACACACACACCAAACTCCCAACGCCAAAACAAGGGTCTTACAACTCTCTCTCACTTAAGGAATTTCGTCCCTGAAATTACCTGACTGAAAGAGATAAGGAAACTGCCTTTCCATATCCTCCTTCCTCTCCCAAGTGGCTTCGTCCACCCCTCGACGTTGCCACCGCACTTTTACTAACTCAATCGATCTACCCCGCAACACCTTGCTGTCCGAAGCTAAGATCTCAACTGGTTCTTCGTCATAAGTCAAATCTGGATTCAATTCAATCTCTTCTACAGGCATAACATGTGATAGATCTGACCTATACTTACGGAGCATCGAAACATGAAACACATCGTGTGTCTTCTCTAGCTCGGATGGCAAACGCGACTGATAAGCAACTGGGCCAACCCTTTTCACAATCTCATATGGTCCTATGTAACTCGGACTCAACTTCCCTTTTCTGCCAAATCTCATCACTTTCTTCCACGGAGACACTTTTAGGAATACCTTTTCACCCACTGAAAACTCAACTTTCTTCCTCTTCAAGTCGGCATAGGACTTCTGTCTATCCGAAGCTGCCTTCAAGTGATCGCAAATCAATTTCACTTTATCGGTTGTCCCCTTAAGCAAATCCGACATAGGCAACAACTTTTGTCCCACTTCATCCCAACAAACTGGAGTTCTACACTTTCTATCATACAAGGCCTCATATGGAGTCATCTGAATACTCGACTGAAAACTGTTGTTGTAAGCAAACTCGACTAAAGGCAAGTGCTTCTCCCACGTACCCTGAAAATCAATGATGCAACAACGCAACATATCCTCTAAAATCTGTATAACCCTCTCTGACTGACCATCTGTCTGAGGATGATATGATGTACTGAAATTCAAACTGGTACCCAAAGTTGTATGCAGACACTCTTAAAATCGAGCTGTAAACCTCGAATCTCTATCAGACACAATCGACTTCGGCACACCATGCAGTCTAACAATCTCACCAATGTATAGATCAGCCAATCTATCTAAGGTGTAAGTCGTATTGACTGTTAAGAAGTGAGCACACTTCGTGAAACGGTCCACTATAACCCAAACTGAGTTCTTCTTCGTAGGAGTCAAAGGCAAGCCCGAAACAAAATCCATGGTGATATTCTCCCATTTCCATTACGGAATTCTCAACGGTTGCAACAAACCTGAGGGGACCTAATGTTCCGCTTTCACTCTCTGACACACCATACATTTACTCACGAAGTCGGCTATGTCTCTCATCAAACCAACCCAAAAGTACTCATTCTTCAAGTCTCGGTACATCTTTGTACTTCCAGGATGCATAGCAAACGGACTACTGTGCGCTTCAGTCAAAATCGTATGTCTCAAGTCACTTTCTTCTGGCACAACTATCCTATTTCTAAAACACAAGACCCCATCGGTACTGAAATTGTAGTCTAAAGGTCTACCCTCAGCTATGTCTTGCACGTGAGGTGCAAAAGATCTGTCTAAGAGCTGTTTCTCCCTAATCAACTGACCTATAGTAGGTCTAACCTGAAGCTCGGCCACTAAGCCACCATCTCCTGACAAGCTCAATCTAGCAAACATGGCTCTCAAATCTACAGCTACCTTTCTACTCAAAGCATCGGCCACTACATTGGCCTTACCCGGATGGTACTCAATCGTAAGATCATAGTGTTTTAGCAACTCTAACCACCTACGATGTGTGAGATTCAACTCTCGCTGAGTCATGATATACTTCAAACTCTTGTGATCTATGTACACTGTGCACTTCTCACCGTACAAGTAATGCCTCCAAATCTTCAGAGAAAACACAACTGCAACTAACTCTATGTCGTGGGTTGGATAGTTACGCTCGTGAGTCTTCAACTGTCTTGAGGCATAAGCCACCACTCTCTTGTCTTGCATGAGAACACAACATAGGCCTACATAGGAAGCATCAATGTAAACTACATATTCTTTCCCCGACTCTGGCTGGATCAAAATCGGTGCTTGAGTCAAAGCTTCTTTCAATTTCTCAAAGGCTCGCTGTCTTGCATTTGACCACTCGAACTGAACACTCTTCTGAAGTAATTGTGTCAATGGAGGGCTAACTTCGAGAAACCTTCTACGAACCTTCTATAGTATCCAGTTAAGCCTAGAAAGCTACGAACCTCTGTCACTGACTTTGGTTGCTTCCACTCAACAATGGCCTCTATTTTCTTCGGATCAACTCTAATCCTATCGGCTGACACTACGTGCCCTAGGAAGACTATCTCTCGGATCTAGAACTCACACTTACTCAACTTTGCATACAACTGATTTTCTAACAAAGTCTGCAAAACTAGCCTCAAGTGTCGGTCGTGGTCTTCCTCGTTACGCAAATACACCAAAATGTCATCTTTGAAGACAACTACAAACTGATCTAGGTACTGATGGAAGATCCTATTCATCATATCCATGAAAGAAGCCAGTGTGTTAGTCAACCCAAAAGGCATGACTAAAAACTCATAGTGACTATATCTAGTCCTAAAGGTCGTCTTCGGTACATCAACTTCTCTTACTTTTAGCTGGTAGTAACCGGATCTCAAATTAATCTTCGAAAAGACTGATGCCCCTCTTAACTGGTCAAACAAGTCATCAATTCTCGACAACGGATACTTGTTCTTCATTGTTAACTGATTCAACTGTCTGTAATCTATACACATTCTCATGCTTCCGTCTTTCTTCTTCACAAACAAAACTGGAGCGCCCCAAGGCGAAGAACTCGGTCGGATGAAGTCTCTATCTGTCAACTCTTGCAACTGAGTCTTCAACTTTTTCAGTTCTTTCGGTGCCATACGATACGGAGCAATCGAAACAGGAGCTGAATCTGAATAAGTCTCTATAGCAAACTCTACCTCTCTATCAGGTGGTAAACCCGGCAATTCTTCTGGAAACACACTTGGAAAGTCACACACTATCCGGATGTATTAAGGTCTAACCTCACTCATGTTTGGATTCATCACATAGGCCAAATACACCTCGCAACCCGTCTCAACTAGTCTCTTAGCCTCTAAAACTGAAACTACATTCGATAAGAACTCCACGTTCTCACCTACCACCATTATCTCATAATCATCCGCGAGTTTCAAGGAAATCCTCTTAGTCTCAAAGTCTATCCTAGCTCTATGCTCAGTGAGCCAGTCCATACCCAAAATCACATCAAAGCCATAAAATGGTAGTTCCATCATATCCACTGGAAACACATGCCCTTGAACCATTAGCGGACATCTTCTGTACATCTTCCTAACTACTACCGTATCCCCGAAGGAACTAGTAACAATAACTCCTACCTCTAATACCTCACAAGGCAATTTCAACAACATTGCATGCTCACTCAGTACATAAGAATGTGTAGACCCGGAGTCAATCAAAGAAAGCAAACCCAAAGATTGTATCAAGAAGTTACCTGCAATCACATTTGTGTCGTGCTGACCATCACGCTGAGCGTAAACTCTGGCCTGGCCTCCGCCCTCTGGCTGAACAGCAACTACATGCGCTATGTTCCTCTGGCCATCATTTCTCGGCTGGAAGTTACCTCTACCGTGCCCGCGGCCTCTCTGAAAGTCATTGGCTCTTGCAGGAGCCTGAGCTTGAACTGGTGCCTGCCCCACCTGATGTCGACATTCACGCCTATTATGATCCCTAGCTCCACAGCTCCAACACGATTGAAAATTCCCCCAACACTCACCAGTGTGATTCCTACCGCAACGAGCACACTCGGGCAAACGCCCACCAGCCCTCTGGCCCTGAAGGCCCCTACCGTGGTTACCTCCACCACGCCTATGGTCATAGTGATGCATGTTGTCCCGATGCCTCTTGGCATTACCTCTATCAAAGTCTCTAGATCTCTTCCCAGAACTAGAACCACCAGATCGTTTGGTCAAACCCAAACTGTGCTCTAAATCCTTGGCCCTCGCGACCAAGACATCAAAATCTGTGTAGTCGGCAGCTAAAGTGTACCTCTTGATCTCTTCGTTCAACCCATAGCGTAAATGGTTACAACGTTCCTCCTCAGTAGGAACAAGCTCAGATGCATACTGACTCAGCCTGACAAATCTGATCTCATAGTCCGTCACTGTTATATTCCCCTGAATAAAAGCCATAAATTCCCTCTTCTTCTCATCGAGATAACGGGGACCCAGATATTTCTTACGGAAAGCTAACTCGAAAAACTCCCAAGTGATCTTAGACTCTGCCATACCCGTAGTGATGGTGACCCACCAAGTGTAGGTGTCACCCTAAAGCAGAGATACAACACACCCTAGCTTGTGTTCCCCGGTACATCCCATATGTACCAGAATACGGACGATCTTCTCAAACCAAGTCTCAGACCTCTCGGGTGTCGACCCTCTGAACTCTTCACCTCCCAAACTGCAGAGTCTCTCTAATGGTAAACCAGTACCCTCTCCCTAGGTTGTGCCACTGCCTGACCCCTAGCCACTACAGCCTGAAAAGCCCCGGCTATCGCCTAAACTATAGGAGCTAAATCTATTCCGGCCGGTCCTTGGCCAACTTGAGGTTCTACGCCCTCGGCTCTCGCCTCGCCTCCCTCTTGATGAGGAGGAGAAGGAGGAGGTTGAGAAGCATGCGCCTCACCAACTGGCTCAACTCCTAAAGCTGCTGCCCGTGGTTCCGGTTGAACCATCCTAGGCCTTCTTCTTGGTCTCATATCACAGCTAGCAAGATAACAACTACAACAAACAAACATATAAGGATTAAGTTAACAAAGGCAAGGGTCCAAACGTGCTCAAGTATCTTCCTTTACAAAACTTTTCAAATTAAGTAATAGTAGCAATGGGAACTCGACACTATACCAGGCACAACAACCATGCTTCCAAACACCATACGAATGGACAAACAACAAGAATTCATGGCAAAGCATTCACCGAAGCAATACAATTACTTAACGCTTCAACTTACCTCACTTACATGTCTGAGGTCTCTGTAACCTCAGGCTCTGATACCAACAAATGTAACCCCCTCGTCCCGGTTCGGGCGCTTGACCGATCCGAGTGGGCTACATGGGGATAACCGAGGCGAAACCCGTTAGGCTTCACTTCGGTTACCGACCCAAGAAAACTTTTTAAAATATTATCTTGTCTAGATGCGTTAATTTAACCTATATGTGAAGCGACAGCGGAAACAAGGCTCACGAGAAAGCCTAACAGCAACCTGGGCCTAAGCCCAAACCTTGAGACCCTATAGAGATGCCAAAAAGCCCATTCTCAGGCCTGTGTTTCGAAACAGACACTGCCTGTTTCAAAACACGGGCTCCAGTTTAAAAAGCCAGGAACCCGTACCGAAACGCATCCACCCCGTTTCGGAACAGGGTCCCATTTTGCCTAGGTGTTCCGATACCCATTTCGGAACAAGCAATCACAGTAGCCAAAGTGTTTCGATACTTGTTTCGAAACAGGGGCTCATAGTAGCCAAACCGTTCCGAAACGCGTTTCGATACGGGGGGCCTGGAACCATACCCGTTTCGAAACAGCTTAACCCGTTTCGAAACACATGCAGTCTGTGAATTCCCAAAATCAGTTTTAAACATCTCCAAATGATCTCAAACGCCCTTAACAACCCCAAGAAGCATACATAACATACAAACGCACTCTAGAGGCATGCACCCTATTGCAAACATACTCAAATTACATAAGATATAAGATAGGGCATCCATTCAAAAGATCATTCAAGGCATAATCTTTCACCACAAGCATTTGACCAAAATAACATGGTTTACAAATCCAAAGCATAGCATAAACAACATTCAGCATTTATGAGTCATACAACGCTCATACAAACACATAGCAGCCCCATTGCTAAACTCCTACTTTATTTACTAAACCATACTTAAGCAACTACAAAAGCTTGGAATGTCTCTTTCCTTGCTCCTTGCTAACTCCACGCTAATGATCTGCATTGTCGAAAACGAGAGTGTAAGCTAGAAGCTTAGTGAGGAAGCTCTAAAACCAAAAACAACGACAATGCAGGGTTCAAGCATATCATCCTTAACATCACACACAAACATGTATAAGCATCAATATAGCAATCTAGCTAGCAACTAAAAAGGGCAAAACATGGCATCTTACTTCATGTTAAGCTCAACAAGATAAGGCAATTATCTCAACATCATAACCACAAGAGCAAGTACATTGGCCACTATTAGTTTACTCCGATATGCGGATTACTCTCAACAACATTACCTCGGTGGGATTACATTCATCACCGGACCTCGCATGGATGGGATTACA